>JAPPVO010000024.1:82940120-84376277 GCA_030407325.1 Camellia japonica | reverse complement strand
TTGGGAAGACTAAATAAGTGTACTTTTTGTCTTTTTTGACTAAAAAAGTGAGGTTGAAAATATGGATGTTTGGGTTAACTTTTTGACTTTTTATGAAAAAATGTGTAATAAAAAATTGTAAAAATTGATTTTTAGAGGAAAATTTGAATTGGGAGTTGTGCAGCCGTAATTGTTGACTTTTGGTGAATAGTGTTAACTTTTTAACTTTTTGAGTAACTTTTTGGCTTTTTGGATTATTTGGGATATCCCAAACTTAGCCTAAATAAGTGTACTTTTTGTCTTTTTGGACAAAAAAATTGAGGTTGAAAATATGGATGTTTGGGTTAACTTTTTGACTTTTTATGGAAAAATGTGTAATAAAAAATTGTGAAAATTGGTTTTTAGAGAAAATTTGAATTGGGAGTTGTGCAGCCGTAATTGTTGACTTTTGGTGAATAGTGTTAACTTTTTAACTTTTTGAGTAACTTTTTGACTTTTTGAATTATTTGGGAGTACCCAAACTTGACCTCAGTACAAACAATCATATCAAATAAAGTGGGACGCAATAAAAAAATGTATAAATCCCATCTTAATCATGTTAGAGAAATAAGCACAGCAGTAATTGTGGTGTCTTTGTTTGAGGTGTATTATGACCTTATTTTTATGATCAAAACTGTTTATTTTGTAAGGTTTGTTGAGTACTTCATGTCTACCAAAAATCATATTAATCGGATATTAATAATTAATATCCGATTAATATGATTTTTGATAGGCATGAAGTACTCAACAAACCCTATAATATGAACGGTTTAGATCATAAAAATAAGACCATAATATACCTCAAATGGAGACACCACAGTCACTGCTATGCTTTGAACACAGCAGGACCCCTGTTCCGAGAAAAAAATAGTAGTATAATATTTTTACCTTTGAGGGGAACAAGATCTCTTTCAACAAGATGCTTGTAGTAAGAATAACCCAAAACCCCACAAGCACTTGGTGTCCAAAATAAGACTTCAGGAACACCAAACTCCTCAGCAGCATCAAGAGTGAAGCTCATGCTCGCATCGGAGACTATACACGTCACCGGCGGCACATCGGACGATGATGACGCGTGGTTGAGCTTGGAGATTAAATTGGAGAAAGGAACTAAGCAATTCTTGGAGGTGGAATCACAGAGAGAAGGGATGTCTTGGGTGGAGTCGGCATCCGAAGGAGGGAGGCCATCAGGGATGGTTTTGAAGCGAAAGTCCGGCAAGCCGTCGAGGGAGTTGGGGCCTCTGGATCTCAGAAGACGGTTGTGGTTGTACTCTGTGTTGACAAAGGTTATGTGAAAGCCTCTAAGATGGAGTAGCTTTGCTAGTTTTAGCATTGGGTTGACATGGCCTTGAGCTGGATATGGGACACACACTGCATGGGGCTTGTTAACTCCACCTATGGAACCCATCTCTCTCTCTCTCTCTCTCTCAAATGATTTGGTTGATGAAGAAAAGAGGAAAAGGTTGCCTCCCTTTTATACACAAATTGGACCCAAATTTTTTGAACCAGAGTGGATTGTGTAGTGTAGATTAAAATTATATATAGTGAAATTAAAATAAATCTGAATCGCATATTAATATTTTTGGATAAATTTTAATTATATTATAGTGTTTAAGAATGAGAAAATGAAATAAAAAATATAATTATATATAATATTTTTCTATTTAATTTACTTATGGTGTAGGTGGAGTCCACACACAAGTGGTGTGTTGTAGAAAATGCTTGAGTAAGCAATACAATTTATTTAGTTTTGTTATATTTTTTTAAATACTTGACATATATGGTCAAATTTAAAGTCGGAGAGAATAATTTTTTAAATTATAATTAATGATTCAAATTTATTTCACCATGATTTCATTTGTTGTGGACCACAGTGAAGTTGAATTTTTTCGCAAATTTTAAAATTTAAAAAATATCTTTTAAAATATATAGTATTATTATTGTACCGTCTATATCATGAATGTCATTTTTCAACAGAAAAATTATACAAATCTTCGTCGAAGGCAATGATATGACGATAAGAATAAGAAACAGGTGTTTTGATAATTCTAAACGGAAATGTTAGATGTTGCAAAAATAATAATTATAAATTTTTTTACACAATATTCATAAAAATTAAAATAGTTGATTTAATAGTTAGTTGGATGAAATTAAAATTTAATAACTTCCTATTTTAATTAAAAAAATAAAAATAATTAGTTTGATGGAAATAGTGTACAAGACTCCAATTTTTAGGTACCAATAATATTAGAGATTCACATTTTACATCTACAAATGCACCCATAATGATGTGGTAAAGATGGTGAACTCCATATAATTGATTATATGACTAATAAAAAAACTGACACTTGTCAAATTACATCATTGTAAATTGAACTGGGAGAAACTTTTTAGATTCTCCATATTCTCCTTTTAGGTACTATCTGAAATGTCATCATCAAGCAATAGTAATATATTAAATGATATTCAAACTTTAGTATTAAACATTGGTTAAATTAAAATTGTTAAGGATAATTGTTGTAGTAGTTCTGGAGTAGTATTGCTACATCAATCGAATTTTACTCTGTCTGAATTGTCTAAATAAATATCTTACATGTATTCAATTAGGCCTAACTTAGTTGGTCACTATGACTTTCCTAAGGATTTGGTTCCTAAGAGGAGGTTATGTGTTCAACTCTTCTTAGAGACTCACATTTTATACCCACAAATCATCCATAATGATGTGGCAAAATGGTGGATCCCATATAATAGTATATAACTAATAAAAAATTGACACTTGTTAAATTACATCATTGTGAATTGAACTGTGAGAGATTTTATAGGGTCACAAAATTTTCCTTTTAGGTACCATCTGAAATGTCATCATCATGCAATAGTAATATATTAAATTATATTCAAAATTTAGTATTAAACATTGATCAAATTAAAATTATTAAGGACAATTATTGTAGTAGTTTTGGAGTAGTATCGCTACATCCATCAAAATTTACTCTATCTGAATTGTCCGAATGAATATCTTACTAGTAACCAACTAGGCCTAACTTAGTTGGTCACCGTGACTTTCTTAAGGATTTGGTTCCTAAGGAGAGGTCATGCGTTCAATTTTTTTTAGAGACTCACATTTTGTACCCACAAATGCATCCATGATGATGCGGCAAAGATGGTGGATCCTATAAAATTGAGTATATAACTAATTAAAAACTGACACTTATTAAATTACATCATTGTGAATTAATCTGTGAGAGATTTTTAGGGTCTCAAAATTTTCCTTTTAGATGCCATCTGAAATATCATTATCATGCAATAGTAATATATTAAATGATATTCAAAATTTAGTAAACATGGTCAAATTAAAATTATTAAGGATAATTATTGTAGTAGTTCTCGAGTAGTATCACTACATCCATCGAATTTTACTATGTCTGAATTGCCTGAATGAATATCTTACATGTAACCAACTAGGCCTACTGTAGTTGATCATCATGACTTTACTAAGGACTTGGTTCCTAAGGGAGGTCATGCATTCAACTCTTCTTAGAATAGTTGAAATAAGAGGGCAAACACTAGGAATTTTGCAAAAGACGAGGAGACTAACTCCTATAGGTGTTAATCTAATAATTACTAACTGACTTTCGTTAATTAAAAAAATTATATATATATATATATATATATTTTATTTTAACCCAATCAGAAGATATTCATTCGAGCAATTTGAGCGGAGCATAATTCGGTAAATCAAACATTATTCTCTAGAGTATATCATGTGATATTGTCAATGTAGTGTTCCAAAACAATCGTAGAATTTTTTTTAAATGTTACATATTGACTCATCTTTGTTAAATAATTTTTGAATGTCATATGGTGACTCATCTTTAGTGTATATTGTAATTTCTCATTAACTTCAAACAACACATATACATTGACACATGATAGTCGAATAGAAGAGTATCTAATAAATTTTCTACTATTATTAACACAAACATGGACATCTCCAATTATTATGCAAAGCTTTCTCAAGTTTTTTGTTTTTTGTTTTTTGTTTTTTTTTTTTGTTTTGTTTTGTTTTGTTTTTGGGTCAATCAAGTGCTTCAACTTCTTAAATTGATTAAGGCATTATTTGACATCTCCTATAAAAGGATATTTTTATCTTTTTATTTTTTTGGATCAAATTATTTATTTACTTTTTGTACATCTTTTCGTAAAAAATTAAAAAATATATTTATTTAGATTTTTCTAAACACCCTCTAAATGTAAGATCCATTTGGTTTAATTTTTTAAACGAGTTTTGAATTGTATTTTAAAATATTAGTTGTTGAAAAGAGTTTGAAAGTTGAAAATTTATTTAGTTATGAGTTTTGAAAATAGTTTTGGAATGATTTATAATTTTTATATTCAAATAGATGGATTGTGAGAGAAAATTTGATTAATTGATGTATAGAATGTGAGAGAATGAGAAAGGAAAGAGAAAAGAAAAAAAGTAATTGATTTATTTATTGATAATAAAAAATAAAAAAAAAGAAGAAGAAGGAGAGAGGAGAGAGAAAATTGATTTTTGAGTTGTATTTTAAAAGTTTATTTACCAATTTTTTTTTTTAATTTTTTGATTCAAATCATATTTTAAAAATTAAACCAAACATTACCGTAGTCTTTGTATGTTCACATTTTGTCATTAAAATACATTATATAGACCTATCTCAATTCGGATAATTAATCATTAATTTATTTTCTTTATATCAAAACGAAAATTAGCAAAAATAAAATTACAATCAACACCCCTTTCCTTATGAAATTGATTAAATATTTTATACCCTAAAATATATTTCAGGGTTAGTTTTATCATTTATCTTTAAATTGGTCTTATACGACATATTTGACAGAAAAAAAAAATTTTTAAAAAGGAATGAATTAGATCAATAAATAATAAATAAAAAAAAAGTACTAAAATTACTTTAAAGACTTAATTGAACAAATATTGAAAGTTTAAGATTTTTTTTGATAAATTACAAATACATCTCCTGAGGTTTGCTTAAAATACAGATTATTTCTTGTGGTTTGGAAAATTACAAATACCTTCCTGTTAGTATTTGTTATTTAACAGAATTAACTAAAAAAATAAAATTTATAATTACTCTCCAATATAATAATAAAATTATCTAAATTATTAATTAAAACATAATTATAATATCATTAAACACTGTTAATTGACTTGATGATTTATTAATAAAAAAGGTTATATGTTATGAAATTAGAAACCTCAGGAGTGGAATGTAATTTTTAAAATAATAGGGGTGATTCATATTATAATCCAACCTCATGAATGTATTTATAATTTATTAAAAAAAGAAATAATAAAATAGTGAAGTGATCATGACAAAAAAACGCTGCCGAAGCCGTACAGCACAAAAAAACAAAAATAATATATTATTGTAGGTATGGATGTAATTTTGGCCCGGCCCGGCTCATGTCGGACCTTGCGTGCTCTCTCCAAAAAGTCGGGTCGGGTTGGCCCACGGGACAGAAAATCAGGCCCAAGCCCAGGGGTATTCGGGTTTTGGACGGGCCAGTGGGGCGGGCCCCTGGGCTTAGGCCTGAGCTCAGACTTTGGGAGGGCTTGGGCGGGTCTAAATAAATTTTTTTTTTTTATTTTTTCCATCAAAATTTTATTATTTCCCATTAAAAATAACACTGGGCATCGGGTGAGCCGGGCGAGCTGGGCCTCGGTCTGGGCTTTTGGGCGGGCCTTGAGCAGGCCAATAGGTCGAGCCAAGTGTGCTGGGCCCATGGGCCGGGTCGGGCTTCAAAATGATGGGCCAGCCCCTGGCCAAAGGCCTCGGGCTGGGCTTAGGCTCGGGCCTAAATGGGCCTTAACAGGTCGGGCCCACCTCGGGCAGCAGGTGGGCTTCGGGCCGCCAACGGGCCATGGGCGAAAATTACACCCCTAATTGCAGGCTTGTATTAATCACCATACCGATCTTCAAATCAAAAAAGAAACCCAATTGATGGTCACCTTGTTTGGGAGGTAGATTTTTTAAAATTTTTTTAAGATTAAAATAGTTAATAAAAATAAAATAAATTAAAATAATTAATAAAAAATATATCAAATTTAAATTATAATTATTTTTTTTCACAATTATCAAATTAACTATAAAAAAAGTAAATTATTATTCCAAACATAACTTTTTTAACCAAGTTAAAATAACTAAGAAAATTTAAAAAATCACGTAAAACAGCCAAGTTCCCAAATAAGATCTTAATTAAAGGATTTTGCTAACAATTATCTTCGAGGCACAAGAAAAAGATTAAAAATTTGAAAAATATTTCAATTAATACATTTTTATTAAAATCAATATTTTTTAATCTTTTTAATCATTTTCAAAAACTTTTTATGTCAATTTTAATATTAAAAAATGTTCATTGGACACTTATTAACATTTGTAGTCAACTATTAAGAAAAATGTTTGAGACTTCTAATAAAACCTCCACAGTTTTACTTCTAATGATGTAGAATGATAAGTATCAATTTTGATTTGTTACATACTCAATTATGTAAGATTTTATTTTCTTACCACATCATTAAATGGGCAATTAAAAGTAACAAAATGGGATGTAGCAAAACTCAATTATTAAATGGGCCAACACATATTTCAACAACGAGATCAGATTTTCTCAACTAATGCGGTGCGTTTAAAAATTAATTTATAATTTAAAGTGAGTGAATATCAAGTTTAAATATAAATTTAAATTTTAAATATTTTTGTGAGTATATAGCATCATCCATCCAGCAATGCTAGGTATCATGAAAAACCTTTCATGAAAATAATCATGAAAACTTTGTGACCCTTAGATTACACTTAAAATAAAGCACCACACACTAATCAAGGTAATCCAAGGATCATAACTCTTTCATGATCATTTTCATGAAAAAATTTTCATGATCACTAACTTTTCTCTCATCCATATGTTTGCCTCTCTTATTTCAAAACACTGAAGTCAAAAAGAAAGAAAAAAAAATTGCATGGTAAGTCCAAATAATTATTAAATATAGTGGATTTTACATGATTTTTATTGCATAAATAAGCATGAGAAATAATAAAGTGATAAAATAAATATAGTAATAAATAACATTTTTCATGTTTTCAAATATAATTAGTCTCATACATAAGGGATTTGGTAATAAGAAGTACGAGAAAAGGATAAATTATTGTAGACACTCCATTTTTGATCGACCTTAAGACTCAGACGTTATCGATTGAGCGCTCGGTGATGGTGCATGTTGTGCTCGTTCTGAAGTTTTGGAGTTTCGGCTGAGAGCCTTACCCTCCGAGCCTCGGAACTTTTTGTGCTTTGACTCGGTCTGCGGACCAGGTCTTGTTTTCTCTTCCCGAAGGGAGGGAGAGGTCTTGTAGACCATCTCTCAGTGGTCGTAGACTACTTTTCGTGGTCGTAGGCCACTGTTCCCGTTTGGAGACTAGTTTCTGATTTTCGGGGCCATCGGCCGTGCGCCTCGGCTCGGGACCGCTTAACATTCTTCGTTTGCCCCAGTTTTTGGAGCACACCTTGTTTCTTCTGTCTAGAGGGACACTGTGGTCCGGGAAACCACTTTTGTGGCCGTACGCTACTTTTGGTGCTTAACAGCCGATTTTCGGGGCACCCGGCCGCGCGTTTTGCCCCCCGAACTCTCGTTTTGCATTCGTGTTGGTTCATTTTTGGCATGAACCTTGTTTTTCGTGTTTGGGAGGTAGTACAAGGGTAGGAGACCACCTTTTCTCCTTGGAGACCACTTTTTCCCCCGCCAGTCGGTTTTCTTGTCGGGAAGTTGGTTTTCTTGGTCTTTGGGCCACATTTGTTGGTCTCCCACCACACCACTAGCTTGCTTTCAAAGTGGAGACCACCAATACCCTTGGCCGACCACCTTGTATCTGGGAGACCACTTGCCCTGGTCGGCCGACCAGGGAAAGTGGTCGGTCGACCACCTTAACTGGTTGACCAGCTTTCTCCTATTTTGTCTGACTGAGTGAATGCCAGATGTGCCAGCTGGAAGGCACAGACTGTATCCTCCAAACACGTGTATGGAGGATTTGCACCCTTGTTCTAGCTTGTTGAGGAAGCTTGAACCCTTGCTCTAACCTTTGCTCTAGCTTCTTGAGGAAGCTTGAACCTTTGCTTTAGCTTCTTGAGGAAGCTTGAACCTTTGCTCCTCTATAAGAGAGGGCCTCCCTCTTCTTATACCAGGTTCAAAAAAATTGTTGAAGGCAAAAATATATATCCCTCTCTATATCTCTACATTTAGGCTTAAAAAGTGCATTGTTCTTGGCCTATTGCACCACACCTCATAGCCACACACCTCCATCATTGATCTGAGGTTCTTGGAGGGTATTTTCAGAGGTTAAAGAGTTGGTTTTGGGCTGGAGAAGTTGCTGGTTTTGCTGAGCTTCAAGGGTAATCTCTTTTCCCTCTTTTAAAGCTTTGTCTTGATCACTCTCTTAGCCAAACTTGCATGCTTATTTGAGCTTTGTTGTCAACTAAAAAAAGTCTTGTTTTGAGGTCCTTTTGATGTTTGTTTAAGACCATTTTGGTGTTGAAGGTCATCTCCCCTTTTGCATGCTTTAAATAGCCTTGTTTTGTGCCATGCCATAAAGCCTTTGATTTAATCTTTGCTTGGCCTTCCTACCACTGAAATCCAGTGGATTTTCAGTGGTGAGCATGTGGTTTTGAGGGCCTAAATCAGAGAGGGGTGACCCTCTCTCTTGTTGTCTTGTTTACTAACATTTTTGGTCTACCAAAGGAGCATATGTTTATACCACTTGGAGGCCTAGTTCAGGTACTTTTTGGTGACTTCTAGGACCTGCCTAGGCTTTGACCATGGCTGGTTTGGTCTCCTTTTGCTTGCTTCTTGCATGTGTAGAGTAATCCCTTTCATGGCTTATCAAAGGAGCATGTCATTCTTGCATGTATTGATCTTGTTTCAGGGGGTTTTTGGCCATCATTTGGCATGCCATGACTCTGTTTTTTTTTTTTTAGTTTGGTAGTCCTTCACATGCTTCATATGCTTGTAGTGTAACTCATGTTTATTAGCTCATAATGCATGTTGTTTTGGCCCTCTATTCTAGCATATTTTGGCCATACTTCAAACTGATTTTGTTCATATTTTAGGCTGCCTTAGCTCTGTCTTAAGGCCTCTTGGTCGAAAAATGCTAGCCATGCATACTTGTAGTGTAATATCCTTGGCTAGCCTTGAGTTTTGGAGCCCTTTGCATGCTTAACTTGAGGTGTTTCCATGTCTTGGCATCATTGAGCATGTTATTTCAGAGCCTATACTTGTGTCATGTTCCCATGTTTTCCACTCTTTAAATGCGTTTGAGAGTTGTGCATGTATACCTCATTTGTGGGCCATTGCATGAGCTTCATTTTTGTGCATTTCAAGCCATCATCTTAGTCCATTTTGCCACTGTTTTCGGCCTGCATAGGGACTGTTTGGGGTTGGTTTGTTCATTTGGGCATTGCTTTGTATACCTCTAGTGTAATGCATTTCACTAGTTTCGGTATTTGAGCCATTTAACATACATAACATGAGTTGTTTGCATGATTCAGGACCATTTTGTATGTCATTTCAGAGCTGGAACATGTGTTGTTGTATGCCATATTTCATCCTTTCCATGCTTTCATACAGCTGTATCTTGTGCCCTAGGCTTTGGGCCCTTGCATCTTGCATGTTTGCATGTGTTTTGTTGCTTCATTTTCATCATGTATGGCCACTGATTTGGGTGTGGCTGAGGCCCATTCATTATGGTTTAAGTCCATTTTGCATCGAGTATGCTATTGTAGTTCATAGCATTGAGTATGCTGCGTTGTCGCATGTTTGATCATTGCATTGCTCATGCCTTGTTCACTTCATTGTGTATGATAGTCTTCACATGTGCATTGTGTATGACATATAGTATCATGTGCATTGAGTATGCTATTGTTAGTTCGTAGCATTGCATATGCTAGTTTGCATGTTTGCACGTCATCCTTTGCATGTTTGCATGACTTGGTTACATCGCCTTAGGATTGCATGCTTGAGGTCACATTGTGCATGCCATTCTACTTGTTGCATTGTGTTTGGAATAGAAGTTAGTCCAAATACGGGAAACGAGGGACGTTTCATATTCCAAGTGATGAAACGTGCCTCGATTCTCGGTCGCCGACACTCTTGACTAACACATGATGGAGTTTAGGCATTTATGTGTTTATATGTGTATTCATTTCACATTGAGTCGTGCAATCCGACTCCTCGGCCATCATGCATCAAGATGCGTGATTGGTGGCCCGAGGATCAAGGACTACACTCCCTAGAGCTTATGCAATGATGGGAAGAGTGGTTATGCACACATGTGTTGCAAATACCTTGCTTTCTCTCTCTCTTGCCTTTGTTGCAGAAAATGTAGAAACCAGGAGAAGAAACTGGTCGGTCGACCAGGTTTTCTGGTTTTCACCACCAAGGATGGTCGGTAGGTGGTCTCCAATGCCTATAGCTGGTCGGCAGCCTCCCCCTAGATTCCCAGGGTAGAGTTTTATCTCCTTGGAGCTTTGTGCAAGTTTCTGAAATCAATTACAAACAAAGGCGAGCCGGGGCATCGCGATGGATTTCCCGACAAGGCGACTCGAGCATGCATGCATCCTTTATTATTCAAAGTAGAGCTGAGGCAGCCCATTTTACATAGTTTGCATGTTAGTTTAGTTAATTTGTTAATTAGCTAGTGTTGTGTAATAATTAGTTAATTCGATTCTGTATTATTATTCGGACCCTCCGAGAGAGGGCAATGTTGTAATAAGTGTGCGTGTGTGTGATGCATGTCTTCTAACCCCACGTCTTTCTCCCTTTTACTTACTTGCTTTCGATGGTTAGTTTTAGGGCATGTTTCAATTAGCATCCTTATGCTTCGCATGTTTGCTTTCATTCATCTGTCTTGCATGCACTGGACTCGACGTATCATACTAACTGCATTGTATTTCAATTCCAAGTTGAATACATGTATCAAGTTGTATCTCACATGACATTTTAGAATAGCCGATCCTATATTAGTTGCATTTTGCATGTGTTGCATTAGGCATTCTTGACATAGCTAGGATCATGCATTGATTACTAACTAGCTTCTTTTTTGGCTTGGAGTACACTGTAAGTGTTTATGCTTTAGCATCTTGCATGAGTGTGAGTGTTGCCATGATAGCATGTTTGCCATGATAGCATGCTCGCCATGAGGTTATTTGCTTATGTGATATAACTGCCTGAATGCCTGTGGGTGAAGGTTGGGTTGCTTGAATTGGAATAATTCGTCGAAACCCGTGTTTTAGCCTACTTGCGAGTAGCAAACTTCGATCCATTTTCAAAACAAACGGATATGCGATGCTTTGTTCTAACTTAGGCAATCTAGTCTATAGTTGTATGTTGTGCGCATCACATAGTAATTCTAGGTTAATAATCGGAATAAGAGCACATGTGTTTTCAAAAATAAGATATCATGCTTAGTAGTGATCGATCTTTGATCGGGCGAGCGGGGGTGCTCATGAAATGACCTTCCCCAATCGTAACCAAGTTCCCGAGCTGAGGCAACTTTGGTGATGACGAACACGTGGCCTTAGGCACGAGTTAGGGTTTCCTAAATTTTCCCAAAATAAAATATTTAGGTGGCGACTTTGTATTTGGCAAAGCAGTCCATGTTTGACACTTCTTTCTAAAATCATTTTTTCCAAACGATTTGCCGAATTTAGACTCTTTGGTGATTTATCGATCTTGCATTGCACTTTGCGAGATTAGATTCAGAACCGTGACATCGAGTCCGAACTGTAGTGAGCCCAATGAACAAAACGGGATTTTTCCGGGACGTTCGGGGACGTCTACAATTATAAACACATTTCTTGAAGTTTACCTAAATTACAAATTATTTCTTGTGATTCTAGAAATTATATTATGCTCCTAAGGTTTCTAATTTCATAACAAATAAGTTATTTTATTAATAAATTATGAAGTTAATTAACGGTTTTTAATAATGTTAAAATTTTATTTCAATTAATAATTTAGATAACTTTATTATTGTATAGGTGAAAGTTAGAAATTTTACTTTTTTAATTAATTTTGTTAAATAAAAAAATCTGAAAGTGAGGTATTTGTAATTTTTCAAATCACAGAGGGCAAATCTATTTTAAGCAACCTCAGGTGGTGTATTTGTAATTTACCGAAGTATGAGAAAATGTTTTTATTTGAAAAGGCGAGACATTTTGACCTTATTTCAAAATATTTTTAATTAATTAATTTTCAAAGCACCTTTCACCTTAATTCTAATATTAAACGCACTTGTTAGCATTTGTCGACACATAAACATAATTTTTATTGCATAAATAGAGGTAAACAATGAAAAAATAAAATTATGAAATAAATCTAAGTGGTAAATAACAAAAAAAAAATCCTTCACCCAGTTCTTGCTGCTGAGGACTTTTGACAAATTATTAATTAATTAATTAATTAGTTTATTTATTTATTTTCAGTCCATGTGCTAAGGACAGTGATGGTTCTTTTGGCCAATGCACTTCGCAGTTGGATGGCTATTATGACCCCCTGCCTTTTTGTTTTTTCGGATAGCCCTGCTTTGACAATTATAACCACATGCTTTGACAAATTGGTTTTTTTTTTTATTTTTTATTTTTTATTTTTTTTATTTTTATGTTTTGGTTTTAATTTTTTAAATTCAATTTTTTAAAAATTTAGTATTTTATTTTTCGTGTTTTTTTTTAATGTTTTTAATGAATATTTTTTAAATTTTAAACAATTTTTTTTTAGATACAACTTACTTATATGTATCTAAAAAATAAAATATTTATAAAAAATATTTAAAAAAATCAATAAATATACAATAATATGAAAAATGTACTGAATTATCATATTTTTTTTTATATTTTTGGTATTTAATAAATTGTTTAAATATTTTTTCATAAATATTATACTTTTTAAGTATATTTATGCTAGGCGTATCTAAAAATTAAAAAAATTACCTAAAATATTAAAAAAATTTAGTGAAAATAAAAAAATATAGCAATAAAAAAAAAATTTAAAAATATAAATCCTGAAAGGTTTTCCATTTGGATGATTCCCTGCTTGATCCAGGCTGTTTATTTGATTGGTCCAGGCCCTTAAAATCATATTTCACTTCCTAACTCTCAAAATATATGGCGCCAATGAATTAATGTTACATCATTTTTATTCTCGATACTTGTTAGTCAACTCTCTCTTTATGTAAAAAAAAATAGAATCATATTCATAAACAAATTTTCATTAACTCAATAATCTGCTATAAAGTTTGGCATTTTGATAAACAATAATTCTAGATACAATATTCTAGATATAATGAAAATTTAAGTAAAATTTTGATGAATTTTGTTCATATATTGCAAATCTTGAATAATTTTATAAATTTCTAATTTCTCAATTTATTTTATTTTTATATTTTTTATAAAAGAATTGTTGTGTTCCCTATATCTGAGGGTGTTCACATACATGAAGATATTTCAGAAGTTACAAGGGTAGTGAATAATAATATTATCCTACCAGAAGGTAAACGCTAATATATATATATATATACATATTAATATTTTTAATTATAATTTTTTAAATTATAATTGCCAATAATTGATATTCATGAACCTTTAAATTAAATATTAATTTATAAATTAATTATTTCTCAATTAAATTTTGGATGATGAAATAGGCATACCCCTCATATCTAAAAACATTCAGTTGCATGGAGATGTCTCAAAAGTCACAATAACAACAAATATTAATATTCTTCCACAACAAGGTAAGAATAAACTATTGTTTATTCATTTTTCCGTATTATTTGCACATGACTCATAATTTTATACTTATCTCATTACTATTCTCATTGTATTATTTCACATAAGTTTATTTTGGGATGTTTAATTATTTTTCAATGGTGAAATAGTCATAAATCCCATAACCAAGGCCGTTCAATTGTACGGAGATATGTCACAACCCGCAATGACAACAAATAATAATATTGTTCCACAACAATTTGTTTGGATGATGATCATGTAATGGTGGTTGTTTTTGTTTTTGTTTTTAGATGGTTATCATGTAATAGATGATTGTTGTTAATAGATATTTTTGAATAATTATCATGTAATAGATGGTTATTGGACTTTTAATATGAAATATTTTTAGTTTTAGATTTTTTGATTTAATGGATTGGTTTAATAATGATATCAAAGTTGTCGTCATATTTGACTTTTGAAAAAATAGAAACTAATTTAACGAAAATAAATATAAAAAAATATATATTTAAAAATTATTTTTACCCTCCCAAAAATAAAATAATATAAAAATGATGTGTTTTTAATTTTTTTCACCAATTTAATTTTTAATTTTTTAGAAAAAATTTCTAAAAATAAATTCTGAAAACCAAACCAAACCAAACAGAACTTTATATAACCAATAAAATTCTAACATTATTTATTAAAAAATATATACTATTACATCTTAAACAACATACAAGTTAACTAACACAATATAAGTTGGTACCTTGAATGCATCATAGTTATTAGTCTTGTTCGTTAATTGTAGAGAACACGAGATCTGTTTCCTCAATTCAACTAAAAAAAACACAAATCAATTCAAAAACTAGTAAAAACACAGATCTGAAAGCAAAATCGCAAAGAAGGACAATTCAGAGAAAGTTACAAGGGAATTGAAGCTCCTAAGGGTCAATGCTAATGAGGTCTCCAATACTCATTTCGACGCGATCACTTAGAGAGTCAATGGAGACTAGAGAGAAAGGTGGTTTTGGCGGTGAATTAAAGCAGTTTTTCGATAACGGTGAGCGGTGTAAATATGGTTTTCCGGTGGTGAATTTGAGGAGAGAGAGAGATCTGAGAATGGTGAAACAGGTTTTGTAGAAATTATGGAGATGGTGTGGGGGGTTTAGAGAGAGAGAGAGTAGCAACATGGGATAAGGAGTGTAAAAATGGCCCGCGGCCCAAACTAGTTTGCGGCTCAGGGTGGGCCGGTCCATTTAGACTCGTTTGGGCCTAGGCCCGAGCCCAATCCGAGACTCTAGGTTTGGGCCATCATTTTGAAGCCTGACCTAGCCTTGTTTGTAGGCCCAGCCTATTGGCCCACCCGAGGCCCAATGCCTTTTTTAGTGGAAAATAATAAAATTTTGGTAGAAAAAAATTGTAAAAAAAATGTTCAGACCCGCCCAAACTTGGCCCATCCAAGGCCCAAATACTCCCTCGGCCTGGACCTAATTTTCTGGCCTGTGGGCCGGTCCTACTCGTTCCGAATTTTGGTGGAGCCCGCGAGGCCCGACATGGGCCAGGCCGAGCCAAATTTACAACTCTACACAATGTCGTTGTCCCTCTGTTATCTCTCTCTCTCTCTCTCTCTCTCGTGTTGAGTTCTCCTCACTTTACAGTGCGTCCGGTTCCTCTCGAGGGTAATCTTGCCACTTCAAAATTCACATTTTAGGAAAAATTATAATTAAAAAAAATAACCATTCTATTTTTAGTTTTCTATTTATATTTATAAAAATTTTAAAAATTGTCATATAAACTTGTTTGGTATGTTTTTGAGTTTATAAACAGGTCTCTCAAATTAAAAATTAAGTTAAAAATCATAAACTGAAAAAATGTGTTTATAAAAATTTAAAAACTGAAAAAAAAAAAAAAATACAAAAAGAACACGGAAACAATGCAGAAGGAATGCCAATGTATTGTTCGAACCATGAGAGTAGCACTCACAGAATCTTTTTTTTTTTGTTTTTATCATTTTTAACGTACAAAAGTTTAAAAATTGAAGAAAAATATAGAAGTAACACACGAATGCAATGCGGAAGGACCAAGGCCAGTGGCTCAAACCAGGAGAACAACATTTTTTGTTTAACATTTTGTTAAAACTAAACGTATTTTCAATTTTTATTTTTCTAAAAATAAACCAAAACTAATTTATAATTTTTTTATAAACATAAGCGAAAAATGTATACATTACCAAACATCAAGTTTGAGTTTGTAACAAAAAAATTTCTGAAATTTTAATTTATTAATTTATTTTTAATCTAAGTGTTTTTCTATTTTTGTTAAGTAAAATTATTTATAAAAAGTGTATTTTAGTCATTAAACTCAATTATAATGGATATCTTAGATATTTTTCGTACACCTATATTGAGTTTAATAACTAAAATATTTTTCTTTCGATAATTTTACTTAATGAAAATAGGTTGAAAAATGTTTAAATGGAAAACAAATTAAAATATTAGAATTTAGGATAAATTACAAATACACCCCCTGAGGTTTGCTTAAAGTATAAATTACCCATGTGATTTGAAAAATTACAAATATTTCATTATCAAAAAAAATTTATTTAATAGAATTAACTAAAAAAATGAAATTCACAATTCTTCTCCCATACAATAATAAAATTATCTAAATTATTAATTAAAACGTATTTCTAACATCATTAAAAACTATTAATTGTGTGACGCCCCGAAATAAATGCCATATATCACCCAAAATGACAAGTAAATAACAATATGAATCAGAGTATGATATCCTTCTATTACTTGAGATTCGGCTATACAAAATGGTGACACATGCGATATACATTCATAAATAGTACATCCAGAATCTACAACATGTGTTATGAAACAGTAAAGAGAGATAACAACTAAATAGATAATCATATACTCTAAAGGCTTACATCTTTCAAAGTCAAGGCTTGGGTACATCAAAAGTGAGTCTAAAGCTCAATACAAATAAAGCCCTAGGCATGTGCAAAAGTGAATACAAATCCAAGCTAAGTCATTGGTGTAGGCATATCACCAGTATCTGAAAATGGTTTTCCCTAAATAGGGTGAGTCAAAGCCCAATAGAAATAATTTAACACAATATATAAATCTTAACAAAGATCTAAAGATGAAATACATATGCAATACCCATGTCAAAACGGTTTACATTTCTTTCTCAAAATCATGACATGCTCAATTTATATCATAATTCTCAAATCATGTCCTTTACCAAAGGAAACAAGGGATAATTCTCAAACCGATACAACCTTTCACGGATATTTCATCCGCAGGAAACCGTCAAATGGCACCCATGTAAATGTAGCCTATACAAGCACTACTATTGCCATTTTAGGGATATTTCGTCTGCGGGAATCGGCACCCATATATACACGCGTTTTTCGGGACTTTCATCCTGGACACATAGGCCAACTTAATTTGGTGATACACACATTTTTTCGACATCCACCCCTTTTTCTCAAATTCATATACATATGCAATGTATTAAATGAGCAACAATGTTCAATGCATAAGGATGAGAAATCAGTTTCAACTCACCTAATCCTCATGCAATTTCTACAACAATCATAGCTATCCTCCACTGATAGTCAAAACGGCTATTTCTAAATAGATATAAAATCTCCAACACAAATAAACTTTTCCAAATTTCAAGGTGAGTGATAATACATATCCGACTTTACCATCTATATCAATATCCATCCAATTTCACATTTCCAACAGTAATTCCATTTATTTATACAAAATAAATATTTGAAACATTTAGGTCAAAACCCCTTATTATTCCAAAATCCAATCCAAGTGTCAAAATCAACAATTTGTTCACAACTCAACCTCATTTCCACTCCCACAACCATTTTCCATACATCTATTTGGAAACCCTCTTTTGATTTTAAACCAAAACCCAAGGTTTATTCAAAATCCTCCAAAACAACAAGATTGTTTATGAAAAATAAATAGCTAAGTTGAAAATCATAAAAGAGTATAGAAAATCCCTACCTCAAAGCTAGAAGACCAAGGAGAGAGTAGAGAAACCTCAAGGAAGCCGAAATCCAACTCTATTAGGATGAAAACGAAGCTCTAGGTGAGCTCTATCCTTTTTACAAAGGGAGTAGGGTAAAGAAATGGGTAGATCTTGGTGTATTTGTAAAGAAAGAGTAAGTTCTAGAGAGAGAAGCTCTAGATCTAGGTTTTTGAAATATTTGAGAGAGAGAGAGAGAGATGAAAAAGTGATGTAAAATAGCCTGATTACAAACTGATATACGCATAGTCCGCTTGAGCACAAGAAGTGACGCTCGAGCGTCCAGACACAAAAATCATTATTGTTCAAGCATAGAAAATGACGCTCGAGCATCAAGACACTATGAAAAAGGCGTCACCATTCGAGCACAGGAGGTGGCGCTCAAGCGTAGAATATACACTCCTAGTAGTTTTACAAGCAGAAGGCCAACGCTCGAGTGCAAGAATGGCCGCTCGAGCCAAGACCACTCGAGCGCAAGAAGCACTGTTTGAGCATAGAATACACTCTCCAGTAGTTTTGCAGACCTGCAAAAGTACTGAGAGTTTGCAAAGATCGCTCGAGCGCAAGAAGCTACGCTCAAGCGTAGAGATCAAAATCTGAGCAACCAAAGTTTTGAAAAATAAGTTACCAACCCGTTTCAAACACAACCAACACAACCCAATAACCAAAACTCAAGGAGGGGAAAGAGGAATACGACAAGAACAACAATACAGGACCATGAAACCCGAGTCCAGAATATCAAATGGGTCAGGTCTAAACCAGAGTCGCTATAAATTGACTTCATAATTTATTAATAAAAGGGGCGATTTGTTATGAAATTAAAAATCTCAGGGGGTGGAATGTAATTTCTAGAATCACATGGGGTGATTCGTATTTTAATCAAATCTCAGTGGATGTATTTGTAATTTGTCCTAGAATTTAAATTGATAAAATTAAAATTTTAATATTTTTTTATTACAAAACTCAAATCTCTAATTTTTTTTTTTTATAAAAAAAATTTAGATTCCTCTTCACATTAGCATAGTATTTTTAGCCCTCGTTTGGCATGTTGGGTTGGGAAGCTAAAAAGCTAAAATAGTCACAAAAAGACGAAATAGGATAAAAAGTCAATAAGACAAAATGTCACATCCAAACCATAATCATTTCACTTTTTCTCTCACAAAAGTCCAAAAAACCAAACCCAAACCAGATTTTTTAGCCCAAGCTAAAATGGTCAAAAAGTTAATCCACTTCGCAAAAGAATTTTTTCTAAAAATAATATTCAGGAATATCACTTTTTAGCCTAAAAGTCAAAAAATCATTAAAAAAAATCAAAAAGCTAACAAACTATACAAAAAAATCAAAGATTTCATTTTCTCTTTACTTTTTACACATTTTTTCTTAAAAAAAAAAATCAAAAATCATCCCAAACATATTAATTTTTTTGAGTGATTCTACTTACACCACCAATTTAACTCCTTACACTTTTAAAATATAATTTTCTTATTTTATATTTTTATTATTTCTATAATTACTTTATTATCCTGATCCTCAACCTTCATCTTTCTCCTTACACTCAAAACTTAAAGACCCTAACCCTAAGTCTCCCTACCACCTCCACCGGTGGATTTATAACCTTCTCATTACATGAAACATAAACAACCCAAATGAATTGAAATGAAAAAAAAGGGAGAAAAACAAAATGCAATTGCCCTAACTATAGAGAATTTTTTTTTCTTTTCTTTTGACATTCTGTTTGATTGTTGGGAAAGCTAAAGCCATGAAAAATAAAAATTATATGCTTTTGCCAAAATTACACGCCAATCAAATAGAGCATCAAGGAAATTAGTGACCAATGGAATTGCTGAGACGGAGAGCTTAGAAGAGTCAACATGTAACAACCAATTATTAATTATTCTTTAAAATTTATACTAATATTATTTAATTATAGTTGAAAAAATATATGATTTATTTTATATTATTATGTGTAATTGTGTAAAGTAATATAATTATCATTGTGTAAAGTAATATAATTATCAAGAAATTTAGGGGTCAAAGTGTAATTATGGGAAGTGAAATTGCCACCTCTAATTTGGAGAAGACATCGGCATGCCAATGTCTCTCATGCGTTAGTTAGCCACCTATATATTTGTGTGGTGTTGAGTCATGCAGAGTAAGCAAAAACAAAGAAAGAGAAAAAGTACCGAAAGTGAAAAGGAAAGGGTTGGAATTAATCTTAAGGTGAGTTATATTATATCTTGAGTTATCATAATATGTTTTATATATGTCTTGAATTACCATAATATATTTTACGTATGTTTTGAGTTACCATAATTTATTTTACGTAATTATGTTTTAATTTTGTTATTTATTTTATGAACCTTATTTTATATAATAAGAAAAACCTATGGATATAACTGTTTATTAAAATATGTTTGAGTAATTATTTTATAAGTACCACCATGGAGGTCTGATGCCTTGAGGAACTTAAATAACCATTGGCCCCTGTTTGACCACATTGTGATCTTCTGTTTGTCATGGATCTATTAATCTCTATTCTGATTGTCACTCCGGTGACCCTTATTCTGTTCTGTATCGTAGTTATAGTTATTTACATAATTTCTGTATTATATTTCAAATGATTTCCGTATTATAATGATTTATGTATTTTAATATCAAGCTCTGTTTAGCCCCATAATTATTCATGGTGAATTTTATGCCATTATGCTCTTAGTATAATATTTCTCACTTTGTCATGTGCTTATAGTTGTTTATCACTTCCAGGTGACATGTTAGGGCCAGCGCGTGAGATTGACACAAAGCATTTTGTAGACATAGTTCAGCTTTGACAATTTAATTAAATAGAAGCTCCAATGATTATTTTGGTACCTTCACTTAAATATTATTTCCACTCACGTTTATTAATTTCTTCAAGAATTGGCCATAGGCAACTTTAGTTACTGGCCATCACGATACTTAACCCTTGGGTACGGGAAGTGGATCGTGACACAACACATGACTTTATATGTTTAACCAAGTAAGTTGAATCTACCATTGAATAACCGGAGAGAGAGAGAGAGCCCAAATCTGGAATAAGACGAAAGAAATGGGGGAAGAGGGGTCACGGTGGTGGGAAGGTGGTCGTCGGTGGGACAGAAGGAGATGGTTGCGATGGTGGTGATGGTCACGGCGGTGAAGTGGCAGAGGAGGCTGCAAAGGTGGTGGCTGAGACGATGGTAATTGTGGTGGTTGAAGGGCTGTGAAGGTGGTGACAGTGTCGATGACCGGCGGCAATGACAGTGAGAAGGAAAGAGAAAGAAAATGAAAATGGGTGTTAGGGTTAGGGTTTTTAGGTTTTGGGTGGAAGGGGAAGGAAGGTTAGGGATGAGGGTAATAAAAGAATTATAGAAATTATAAAGAAATTAAAGAAAAAAATTAAATTTTAAGGGTGTAAGAAGTTAGACTTACGGTGTAATTAGAATCACTCATTTTTTTATCTCATATTTTAGCTAAAAAATTAAAAAATTACTAAAATAACACGTTCTCAAAAGTTAATTGTTTTTGTTTTTTAGACAACAAGAGTACGTAAAATTTGAAAGGGGAAATTAGCACACAGTGGTCTTTCCACAAAACTATTACAAATTGGTGAAATTTTTTTATAAATTTAATTATTAATATTTTATAAAATTTATTATTAATTTATAATTATTTTTATAAATATACACTGAATTAAAAATTTTTCAATTTAAAAAGAGTTTGAATATTAATTCTTTATATTTGATCACTTCATTATTGTGACTTTTAAGTCACGTAAAAAACTGACGAAGATGTTGTTTATCTAATGAAATTTTATAATAAACAGCCCAAATTAGGTATTTATAACATACAGTTATTATGTTTGTGATTTTTTATTATAATTCATTATCATGTTAATTATAACTTAGTTATGACTTATTTTGGTATTTTATGGTGTTAGTTATGATTTATTGTAATATTAGTTATAACCTATTATGATTATTATTTTGATTATGATCAAAAATATATTTTTAGTTATATATGAGCAATATTAGGAATGCAATTTCTATCAAACACTTGCATAGTAAAAAATTTAAGATCTTTAATATTTTTGTTATATATTATTACAAATAACATGACTCATAATGATGTGTATTTCGAGTTCGGATCCTCTCCAGCGCTTCTCTCCGACTCTTCCTCCTGTCAACGAACAGGATTTCGCCACGTCATCCATGACAAAACCTACGGCTCAGATTAACTTAAAAAAAAGAAAGAAAGTTGAATGGTTCTATTTTGTCTCACGTCAACTCACACACACTTTACTCTCTCTCCCCCCTAATAAAAAATTAAAAAAACTATTTTAATCTTTTTAATTTTATTTTCATAATATTTTATAAAATTAATATCATTAAAAATATACCTTTAAAATGAGACTAATATTAAATATATTTAATAAAAAATTAAAATAAATAAAAAATAATTACTATGTTTAGTTATGTTTTGAAATTATTATTTTTTAAATATAAAAATTAATTTGATGAAATAAACACACAAAAATCATATATTTTTGAAATTCTCAAAAACAATTTTCATTCAAAAAAATCAGATGAAAATAATTTTTTTAAAGGAAATAAAAAAACACACAAATTCTAATCTGTCCATAGGTGCAAATCAAATACAGCATGTTTTTTTATTTTCATATGATTTTTTTTTTTTTGAAATGAAGTTTGTTTTTGAGAATTTCAAAAATATATGATTTTTATGTGTTTATTTTATCAAATTAATTTTTATATTTAAAAAATAATAATTTCAAAACATAACTAAACATAGTAATTATTTTTTATTTATTTTAATTTTTTATTAAATATATTTGATATTAGTCTCATTTTAAAGGTATATTTTTAATGATATTAATTTTATAAAATATTATGAAAATAAAATTAAAAAGATTAAAATAGTTTTTTTAATTTTTTATTAGGAGAGAGAGAGTAAGTGTGTGTGTGAGTTGACGTGGGACAAAACAGAACCATTTAACTTTTTTTTTTTTTTAAGTTAATCTGAGTCGTAGGTTTTGTCATGGATGACGTGGAGGAATCCTGTCCGTCGACAGGAGGAAGAGCCGGAGAGAAACGCTGGAGAGATCTGGACTCGTGTATTTCATCTCAGAGAGCCATGAATGGTATGCACTTCACAATGGAATGAGGACATTTATGTAACTACAATCAGTGGATGTTTGTGGTTGCCTTTTCTAATGACCCTTTTTTTTTATAAAAAAAAAAAAATGTTTATTTTAAGGATTTTTTTTAAAATTACATTTTTTTGGATCCACTCAACTAGATCAACCGAAATATTAATTTTAAAAAAAAAAAAAAAACTGTTATTTGTCTTTAGTGACTTTTTATTTATTTATTTATTTTTTAGATTCATCTTCACAAGATATTGACATAATTTTGAAAAAGATCACTAAAGATTAAATATATCTTGTTAGCATGTGTTCTTTTTCTGTTATTTGAATTAAGTATTTTGTTAGGGAGTCTAAGTAACTTGTGCCTTTATTTGTCTGAAGGGCAAACATTAATAAAATCTAAAAAATACTATCGAATAGTACTATAATGACTTCGTTTATATATCACGTGAGATTTACTATTTCATTTGTCATAATTATATTGCTATCTCATTTGTCATAATTATATTGCTTGAATGAGTCAGATCGATTCCTAATATAGTGTTGACATATCACATAATAAATTAGATGTAGTGTACATAATCATTATAACATTGAAAAATGCTTGGAATCTCTAATTAGAGGTGCCACTAGTGATGTGGAAGTAGGTCTCATCCACTGCCACTGTCAATACTTTTTTTTTTTTTTTTTTCACCTCATTAGAGGTGTGTTTAGAGCCTCTAAATTAAAAGTTTGTAGCATCACTGTTATAACATTAGTCATTAATTGTCAAATGGGGGAGTTGAGCCGTACTAAGAAAGATATATTCATAAGGAAATATTTGATATAAGAAAATATTTTAATAGGTAAGGTCTATGTTAAATAGTGTGTCCCTTCAATTATAGGAGTTATGTAAAATAAGGGAGAGACTAGCCCAACTCTAAAATGATTTATATGGTAGGCCTTTCATAAATTTATTTATTTATTTTTTACAAATTTATAAAATTTCGTATCATAAATTATAAAATGTTATAATTTTTCTCACAATAAAATATCATAATTTTTGTCACCACAAAAGTATCATGACAAAAATTATAAAGTATCATAATTTCATCATTTGTAATTTTAGAATGTACATAATAGATGCATTGTGCGTAACTTTACAGTATAACATACACTATAAATATCCATTACTTTCGATACAAAAAATTATAACTATTTTGTTAAGCAAAAATTATCATATGAATCAGGAAGATCACGTGACCATATGTTAATCTAATGAAATCATGTCATTTCTTCATTATTTTCTTATTTTTAGTGCCATATAATTCTTAACTCCCCTGCTATTAGTTCGTCACACTACCAACATAAAATTCTTAAAAGACTGAATAATTATACACACTATAAATTTATCTGTAAAATAATTATATGTCTCCTTGGTCTATTTTGTGGGCATGGAACCACGTAATAACTTAGGCTTAGCAAATAACTGCTTAGAATTAGCTACAATACTTTCAAACTATTGATTTAAGCATTGGGTTCCTAATATTCTCAGTCAGCCAAATTGCCAATACTCAACTGGAGATCGAACAAAACCTTGGTTTTAGAGCAAATTATATTTTACACTTGTACACTCTTACATTTTACATCTAATCTCACTTTATTCTCTAACTTTTTAATTATATCAATCAATCCCTTAAATTGTGTTTGGTTCATAGGTTTGGGGAGAGATTTTGAAACAAAAAAGAGAAAGGGATGTGAAATTAGGTGAAATATGGATATATTTTATTCACATTTCAACTACTTTTTCTCTTTCCATTTTCAAATCCTTTCCCAAATACATGAACCAAATATAGCCTTAGAGTTTGAGTCGAGTAGTAAGTTGATACATTTGTATAACATTGTTTTAAAATTAACAAAGAACGGCTATGCGATAATATTAATTACACTTAGTGCCCTTACACTTTCTTATCAAAATTTCACTTTAATCTTTAGCACTCATATACTTTCATCAAAATTTGACTTTAGTGCCTACATTTTTGTTTTTCTTTCAATTTTTTAAATGGCGTTATTTAATTAGACTTAATTATAACTTGACTCAAAATATAGATAGTTGAGAGAACAAAGTGAGATTCAATAAAAAGTAGAGAACTATAAAATATAATTTACTCAAATTTTTCCTTCAAACTACTAGCTTCAATTCTCTTCAATTCTCCCCATTTTGTTTGCTTTTTTTTTTTTAGCTTTTTCAACTAAATTCCAACACTGTTTTTACTCATTTTAGGACTATTTTAATGTGTTTATTTCATTTATGCTTTGTATAGCATGCTTGTAGTGTTGTAGTCCTCATAGGTTTTGTGGTTTAGGCTTTAGACACCAACTTATTTGAGTTGATAGCTTTTATTTGCATAGCTTTCATACATAATACTCATCTCTGCACCCTCCCTCCGTTTTTGGTTTTCTTTGTTCGAAAGTTGTTTCAAACGAGTGTTGTTTAAGGCAAGAAAAAGAGACCTTTCATGCTTAATGGTTTAATCTCTTCGGAGGTTCATTACCAAGGCATTACATCTCTCTCATGCCAAGAACAACTCATTGTTTGACACTTCTCTTCATTAGTGGACGTAACTCTCACTCTTTGGACTAAAATGATTAAAGAATGGAAAGGTAATTAAAAAATGGCTAATAAAATTGGACTAAAATAGAAACAAGAGTAATAAATTGAGTCGGATTCAATCAGACGTTAATTGAGCCCATTGAGTCTTGAATCATTTCATACTCTTTAGTGATGATAATGGTTCAAGAATCAATGTCTACCACTTCCCTTGAGGTAACTCTATGATAGGGAGGAGGCATCGTTGGTCTTTTATTTTCATTTATTAAGCATTTGTCCCATCGGTTCATAGATCATCACGCAACGAGTTTGCGACAATTGATGGTTTGCAAACTGAATAGACAAAATAGACAAACACCTCCTGGAAAATACTCCGTCTTTGCTCTGTTTCATTTCTATTACAGCAGGGCCGTGTTAAAAAACAGTGGCGACCGGCCACCTAACCATCCAGTCGACCACTTTTCAAGACCGGCCGGCCACCTCATTTTGGGCAGACAATGCCATTTTTTTTTTATAGCAGAACAGAGCAGAGGCTGAGGGTGAAAACGGAGTAATTTTCCGACTGTGAACAGAACAGTTATGGCAGCAAAATAGAGGAGTTTTCAGGCGGATATTCGTGTTTATGCATGTGCTATTCTTCGCTCCCCGTGACCCGTTAAATTAATGCTAATAGTAGTATGTTGTACTTAATTAGTAGCTTCATTCAAAACTTGTAATAGCTAGTTAATTAATTAGTTAATTTGGCGTTGTAATAATTAGTTTAAGCATTCGGACATTCAAGCCCTCTTGTATGAGGGCACACTTGTAATATTTGTGTATGTCTTTCAACTCCCATTTCTTTCTCCCTTTTATTTACATGCTTATAATGGTAGTATCATGTTTTACATTTTCATGTCATTACCATGACTTGTATCCAATTTTCGCATGCATTAGGTTCGGTTCATCATTCTAACCTCGTTATTTTTTTCCCACTTAATTGAATACGTGTGGATGCTTTGTGTTAAGCAATATGCCATGTTAATAAACCGAACCGATTAGTTGCATTTTGTATGTGTAGCATTAGTCGTTTGCATATTAGAAACATGCATTTTTTCTAACTATTTTATTCTATTTTGGCTTGCCTCGGTTGAGTACTAGGCGAGCAGTTTCGCTTTAGCATATTGTATGTGTGTTTGTGTTGACATATCAAGCATATTACCATGAGGCTAAGTGCTGAATTGATATACCTGTTTAAATGCTTGTAGGTGAAGGCTTTTTTGCCTAAATTGGGATAATTTGATTAATGTACATATGATGTCTTTTTTTTTTTTTTTTTTTTAAGTGGCACATATTCAAACAAATTTTTAAAATGAACATGAAATCAAAATGTTCCTATTAGGTTTTTGTTATTGGCAATCCCGTTCGACAAAACTCTTTTCAATTGTAATTTTATTTGATCTTTTATTTCAGTGAGGCTATGAGTATTTAGATGCGAATCTAACCCGAATTGTGCCTTTGCAGAGGAGTTTGTGATGCTAATTCTTTCATGTTTGCCACTTCGCTGACTTTGGTTCCAGAGGTTTAAACTGTCTGCAAAAGTACTGGGAGTTGTGCTTTTATGCTCGAGCGGCACTTCCTAACTTCGAGCGTAGATCCGTGTTCTGAAATACGCGTTTTAGTCAGACTGCTCGAGCGGCCATTCCTAAGCTCGAACAGAGACCGCGTTTCTGTTTTCGATAAATCTGCAATTAATTCAATTTCTAGGATACGGCTTCCAGATCTTCTTTTTGGGTATTAGGGTTTTATTCTGGAGCTTGGTTGTGTTTTGATGCAAGGGGGAAAGGTTGTAGCTTACAGTTCACGGCAATTGAAAACTCATGAGAAGAATTACCCTACCCATGACTTGGAGTTAGCTATAATAATGTTTGCCTTGAAAATTTGGAGGCATTATTTGTATGGCGAGAAGTTTGAGGTTTTCTTCGATCATAAGAGTCTAAAATATTTGTTTTCCCAAAAAGACTTGAATTTACGTCAATGAAGGTGGATGGAGTTTTTGGAGGATTATGACTTCGAGTTACACTATCATCCGAGAAAAGCCAATGTAGTGGCCGACGCCTTGAGTCGGAAATCCGTGAGTAGTTTGGCGAGTGTGGTCATTTGAGAGAGTTGTTCTTCGGTGGATTCCGTGGAATTTGGGCTTGAAGCTTTGGTGGATTCTGGAGTGGTTCATCATCGTGGATTCGACGTCGGCGTTGTAGATTCAACATTGGGCAAGACAATTCTGAGGTGAAGATGGGATTGGAAGAGGCACATAGGGGTCGGTTCGATTTGGGTGTGGATTCGCTAGGTAATTGAGAGTACACTTGTGTAATTATTTTATGTCTTCTTAGTGGATTGTTTTGTGGCTTTTGCCCGTGATTTTTTTTTAATCACAATTGGAGGCGCTCCAATTGTGGGTTTTCCACGTAAAATTGTTGTGTTGATTTGTCTCTGATTGTTTGATTGAGATTGCTATTTACTGGTTAAAATTGGTACATAATAACAAATTAATATCTAGGAAATTTTTAGATTTTTCAGTTCCAAATTGGGCGAATTAGTCTATACTTGTGTGCATCACATAGTAAAGATAGCATAATAATTGGAATAAGAGCCTATAGAGTACATAAAAAATCACATCATGATTAATAAAGGCCGATTTTTGATCGGGTGAGTGGGGTGCTCAATTCATGACCTTTCCCTCTTATACCTAAGTTCCCAAGCCAAGACACTTTGGCGATGACGGACACGTGACCTTTGGCACGAGTCATGGGTTATCTAAATTTCCCAAAAATATTTAGGTGGCGACTTTGAAATCTGGTAATGCAGTCCATTTTTGGCATTTTTGATTCAAAATCGATTTTCCAAAAGTTTTGCCAGATTTGGACTCATTTGTGTTTATCTATTTCACATTGCACTTGTGAAATCAAATTCAGAACCACGAGACTCCAAACTGTAGGGCTAATCGTATCTGAGAAGAGCACGAAAAGCAAGCTACACCATCCTTCCCAATTTCAATGGGATCTATCCAACTAGGTCATTTGAAGAGACGTCAAGGAGGCCTAGTTAAGTTGAATCCATTATTTCAAGTGGTATCTGTCACACCCCAAAGCAGGTATGACCGGCCGTGGCCCACAGGGCCTTAGCTCAAGGCACACGTAAGCCTAAGCACTAATCCATAATCACATTGAACAACTATACAAAAATCCAGTAATAAATAACCAAACTCAATCTAGTGACATGCCACAAGTATAAATGGCAAAACCAACCGTAATCAATACCATCCAAACTTATGGGATATAAACAGCCCACATATCAAAATAATCCTAAATGAACCTCAATAAAAATAAAAATAAATATGCACAAACTTGACATAACAATCTAAAACAAAATAAATGAATGTCTAAGAGGTCCATGCAATTGAGTCCTCGCTACGCCATGAGTCCACTCTAAGTCTTTCTAACACCTGGAAATGATAAACAACTAAGTCAGCTGATAGCTCAGTGAGTAGCAACATGGATAGTAAATACAGTTTTGAAAACAGGGATCAATTCCAAAATAAGACATATATCACAGAAACTAGATTGGCATACAGTTTGGTAAAGAGAATCTGTTTCAAAAAGAAGGTTCCACAGTTCAATAATTAAAATACTCATGTCTCTCAAGAACATTTTCCACTCAAAACAGATTACAACATGAACACCAATAATTTTCTGGATACCAAGAAATAACAAGTAACATACCACACAGTTTTCAAGGCTATAAGCCCGTTGGATCCAATACCGAACTAAGAGTCATCCTCAGGGTGGCAACCCGGGCCTTTTCTCTAAGACGATCCGATTGAAGGTCACCTAGCCTAACCTAGGTCTTTTCCTTACAATTGTTGAGCACTAGAGTCATCACGACCCAACCCGGATCTGTTCCCTAGTGACCAGAGTCACCACACACAGTGGAATAATTTCCTTGGACTAAAATATATAGATGGTTCCAATAATCAATACACATCAGTTTCGCAAAACATGGTAGTTCACCATTATAAACATGAGACCAAAACAAATAGTTTACAGTATGCCAAGTTCACACATGTTTCAAAAATAATTTGATTCCATTGATAATATAATAATTTATCAAAACAGTTTAGTCCTGAAACAACAATTTAATTTTCCAACAGTTCAGGGTAGGGGAACATTTATAAAAATATGCAGCATGAAACTATTCACCTGAAAATGAAATAATATAATTCTCGAATGGAGTATGAAAGTCCAACTAGTGCCTTGAACCAAGTATGAAGACAACATGTCACTACTAATTTAAAAATACTAACGGAAATAATAAACTAAGTATCTCAAACTAAAGTGCACTAACACAGCTCAACCCAACTCACCGTTATTCTTAAATATACCTAAGTTCATGTTCTTCAAGGTCTAAATTACCCAAGACATGGGTTCCGATCGAAACTTAACTAAAAGTAACTTTAAGATAAAACAGAGTTTTAAACAAGCTTTCCCAATCTATTCGCTAACTTTGAAAATTAAAAACCCACTCCATGCTGTTCAAAAAATTCCAAAACCCTCCAGATATCAACTAATATATCCTAAGTTTCAAACCCAATTGGTTTTACTTGATTTGCTTATCAAAATAATTATTTACAATTAATTATACCCAAATAGGTTGTTTTCTGCAGCACTTTAAAGAAATTAATGGTTCTCTTAGTATACACGAGCAATAAATGCAAGGACAAAAATGTAAGAAACTAGACTCATAACTGGTTCTAATAACGCTAATTTGATAATTTTTGGATTTATACCCAAAGAGAACGACACTTCCGAAGTTACTGTTTTAAATCAGTTTTCTCGACAGATTTGAACGCACTAGTTAATATAGATTTCAACTCCCAAAAATTATGAGAAAATTCAGATATGCAATTCAATATGTAATTAATCTACTGCAAAACTTTCAGTTCAAAATTCATTCGTTTGATATGGTTTCTTGATTTTTAAAGTTTGTGATTCTATACAGAATTTTTGGACTAAGAATTACACCATTCTTTATACATGAATTTAACTCCTCAGATTTTTTAACAGTATATATATACACAAATTACATACACCTATAACTTCCCTATCAATGAATTAAATCATAAAATAGAATAAGGATAAAGAACAAATATAAAATAAAGAAGAAAGTTTGAACTCTACCACACACCCAAAAGTTCTTTGATTGCAACTTCTTTTTTTTTTTTCTTTTTTTTTTCCTTCTCTCAAACCCTCTCCTGTGGCTGCTATGTTGTTGCCTTATGTGGTGAACAAATAATAGAGTAGGGTTTGTGTTTATTTTATTTTATACTAGTGGTGGGCACACATAGGTCAAATAAATAGATAAATATACAAAACATATATATAAGTTATATGCAACTCAAATGGTAAGAGTCTTATATATTAACTTTGTGGTCTAGAGTTCAAGTCACACCCTCCTCTCTCTCTCTCTCTCTATATATATATATATTATAATAAATCTTGCCTCTAAATTAAAGACTTTCACCATAAATTTATTTTAGGTTTAAAATTAATTAAAAGATCATTCAATAATAATTAATTTGCACTTTAGGATTCACCATCAAAGTATTTGAAATTGTGAAATTATTATTATTTAATTATTCACTTGATTTGTATATTCAGGTTCTCACATTCTCCCCCTCTAAAAGAAAAGTTACATCCTCGAAACTAACCTGAGTAAATCATGAGAATAGATGTGGGTACTTCTCGCTCATCTCATCCTTGTGTTCCTAAGTCGCCTCTTCAACTAAATGATTATGCCACAGTACCTTAACCAATTTAACAACCTTTGTACACAACATTTTCTCTTTCGAATCCAAAATTTGAACAGACATCTCCTCATACGAAAAATCCTCTCTAATCTGAAGTGGCTCATAATCTATCACATGCGACAGACTGTGCACATATTTCCTCAGCATAGACATGTGGAACACATTATGCACTCCTGCCAACCTAAGGGGTAAAGCAACACGGTATGTAACCTCACAATCCTTCTCCAATACCTCAAATGGACCAATGTATCTAGGACTCAACTTTCCTTCTTTCCAAACCTGATGACTCCTTTCCATGGTGATACTTTCAAGAATACCATATCCCTAACATAAAACTCCAAATCTCTCTTACGATGATCAGCATAACTTTTTTGTCTACTCTGAGCAGTCAATAATCTCTCTCCGATGGTGGAAATTTTCTGTGTAGCATCTTCTACCAAATCAGGTCCCAACATTTGCCTCTCACTAACCTCATACCAACACAAAGGAGACCTACACTTCCTCCCATACAAAGCCTCATAAAAAACTACTCCCAAACTAGAATGATAACTATTATTATACGCAAACTCCATGAGCGGCAAATAATCATCCCAATTACCTCTCCACTCCAAAGCACAAGCCCTCAACATATCCTCAAGCGTTTTAATAGTCTTTTCTGATTGCCCATCTGTCTGAGGGTGATAAGATGAACTAAAATTTAACCGAGTACCCATAGCTGACTGTAATGCACCCCAAAACTTAGACACAAAACGAGGGTCCCGATCTGACACTATTGACACAGGTGCACCATGCAATCTAACAATCTCCTTCACATACAACTATGCAAATTGAGCTACAGAATAGTTCATTCGAACTGTAATAAAATGTGCTGAATTGGTTAATCTATCAACAACTACCCAAACTACATCGCGATTACTATTAGTACGAGGTAATCCGCACACGAAATCCATGGTAACATGATCCCACTTCCACTCTAGTATAGGTAAGTGTTGTAGTTTTCCCGCGGGTTTTTGATGTTCTACTTTAACCTTTTGACACACCAAACACTGAACCACAAATTCTGCAATATCTCCCTTCATACCATTCCACCAAAAATGTTCATGAAGATCCCGATACATCTTAGTGCTTCCAGGATGAATGCTGTAACTAGAACTATGTGCCTCCGTCATAATCTCCTTCCTCAAATCACCATCAGCAGGAACACAAATTCGGCTACGGAATCTAAGCAACCCATTATCACTAACCACAAAATCTACATGCTTACTCTCTGCAATCTTTCCTTTAATACACTTATATTGGGGGTCAATCTCCTGAGCTAAGCGAATCTGTTCTCTCAAGGTCGGCTGAACTGTCAATTTACTACAATAAGCCCTATCACCAGGCGTAACAACCTCAAGCCTCAAACGTCTCATGTCTTCCACCAAACAACTCTCAATAGACAAAGCATCTACATCTCCAACTGTGACCTTCCTACTCAAGGCATCTGCAACCACATTTGCCTTCCTCGGATGATATAAAATATTCACATCATAATCTTTTAGTAACTCAAGCCATCTTCTTTGCCTCAAATTTAGTTCCTTCTGTGTGAAAATATATTTCAAACTCTTATGATTAGTGTAAATCTCACATGACTCTCCATACAAATAATGTCACCAGATCTTAAGAGCGAAAATCACTGCTGCTAACTCCAAGTCGTGCGTAGGATAATTTCTCTCATTACTTTCAACTGTCATGACGCATAAGCAATCACCTTCCCATGCTACATGAGCACACATCCTAAACCCTGTCGTGAAGCATCACTATAAATCAAAAAACCACCATCATCTGTAGGTAAGGCAAGGATTGACGCTGATGTCAACCTCTGTTTAAACTCTTGGAAGCTACACTCATAATCATCATTCCACTCAAACTTTACCTATTTCCTGGTGAGATTGGTAAGTAGCAAAGCAATACGGGAGAATCCTTCCACAAACCGTCTGTAATAACCAGCAAGCCCTAGAAAGCTACGTACCTCTGTCACAGAAGTAGGTCGTGGCCAATCAACAATTGTTGCCTCCTTCGTGCTATCCACAGATACTCCATCTTTACTCACTACCTGACCCAAAAAGGATACACTACTCAACCATAATTCACACTTCTTAAATTTTTCATACAGTCTCTTCTCCCTAATGATCTGCAGTACTACCCTCAAATGCTGCTCATGCTCCTCCTTACTCCTCGAATAAATTAGGATGTCATCAATAAACACTACCACAAATTTATCCAGTTGGGGTTTAAATACTCTGTTCATTAAATCCATGAATGCAGCTGGTGCATTTGTGAGATCAAAAGGCATCACCAAGAACTCATAATGCCCATAACGGGTTTTAAAAGCTGTCTTAGGAACATCTTCATCCCTCACGTTCAACCGGTGATAGCCTGCCCTTAAGTCAATCTTAGAGAATACCTAAGCTTCCTGCAATTGGTCAAACAGGACATCAATTCGTGGCAAAGGATACCTGTTCTTCACTGTGATTTTGTTTAATTCCCTATAATCAATACACAATCTCATAGACCCATCTTTCTTTTTTACAAACAACACAGGTGCTCCCTAAGGTGAAACACTAGGCCTGATAAAACCTTTGTCTAACAACTTCTGTAACTAAGTTTGTAATTCCCTCAACTCCAATAGTGCCATTCTATAGGGCACTTTAGAAATAAGTGCTGCGTTGGGAACCAAGTTAATGAAAAATTCTACATCACGGTTTGGAGAAAGACCAAGTAGATCCTCTAGAAAAACATCAACAAATTCCCTCACTACAGGCAACTCGTCTAACTTCTGCCCTGGTTGTTTGGTATTCACCACACAAGCTAAGTAGCCATGACACACTTTTCTCAACATTCGGTTAGCTTGAAGGGAAGAAATAAAACAAATAGAAGACCCTTTCCCATCTCCCTGAAAGAAAAACTCATGTTGCCCCGGCATAGCAAAAACTACATTTTTTCTAAAACAATCAACAGAGGCATGATGCTTCATCAACCAATCCATCTCCAAAATCACATCAAAATCCTTCATCTCTAAAGAAATCAAATCCATTAGAAAAATTCTACCATCCATCTCTATCTCACAAGATCTACAAACATCCCCTAACACTATTGTTTCTCCTAATGGAGTAGACACGGTAATACAAACATCAAAAGGCTCACAAGGAATAGGCAATTCGTGCAGATATCTAGGTGTCAAATCTTAACCATCAAAATGAAATCAAGAAAAGCTCAACATAAGCTTAAACAAAACTAACTTAACCATACGCTACTAAGGACTCTAGGGACTCAGACCTCATCTAAATGATGAAATGCAAGATATGTAACTCAATAGAAAGCTCTGATACCACAATTGTCATACCCCAAACCAAGTACGACCGGCCGTAGCCCACAGGGCCTTAGCCTAAAGCACATGTAAGCCTAAGCACTAATCCATAATTACATTGAACAACTATACAAAAGTCCAGTAATAAATAACCAAACTCAATCTAGTGACATGCCACAAGTATAAACGGCAAAACCAACCGTAATCAATACCATCCAAACTTATGGGATATAAACAGCCCACATATCGAAATAATCCTAAATGAACCTCAATAAAAATAAAAATAAATATGCACAAACTTGACATAACAATCTAAAACAAAATAAATGAATGTCTACGAGGTCCATGCAATTGAGTCCTCGCTACGCCATGAGTCCACTCTAAGTCCTTTTAACACCTGGAAATGATAAACAACTAAGTCAGTTGATAGCTCAGTAAGTAGCAACATGGATAGTAAATACAGTTTTGAAAACAGGGATCAATTCCAAAATAAGACATATATCACATAAACTAGATTGGCATACAGGTTGGTAAAGAGAATCTGTTTCAAAAAGAAGGTTCCACAGTTCAATAGTTAAAATTCTCATGTCTCTCAAGAACATGATAAATGACATTTTCCACTTAAAACAGATTACAACATGAACACTAATAATTTTCTGGATACCAAGAAATAACAAGTAACATGCCACATAGTTTTCAAGGCTATAAGCCCGTTGGATCCAATATCGAACTAAGAGTCATCCTCAGGGTGGCAACCCGGGCCTTTTCTCTAAGACGATTCGATTGAAGGTCACCTAGCCTAACCTAGGTCTTTTCCTTACAATCGTTGAGCACTAGAGTCATCACGACCCAACCCGGATCTGTTCCCTAGTGGCCTGTTACGCCCCACTTTTTATTACTCGAAGTCATTACCAAGTTCCTTAACTTAATTCAATTTCAGAGATAACATGCGGAAATAAACTCAAATGTTCAATTAGCAGTGATGAACAACAACTCTCTCATTCGAATGAAAATTAAATACAACATGAGCATTCTAAATAAATTGCCCTCAGGCTTACAACATTAAATAAGCAAATGAAGGGTGCAACCCTTTTACATATATGGCATTCCGCCTACAACAAAGAGGCCCCATGGCCAACAAATAAGAAGATCCAAATCTTGTAGCACCTCCTGCTAAACACCTGAAAAAGATTCAACAACGTGGGATGAACATATAGTCCAGTAGGGGTCTCAACATGATCCTTAATAATAACAACTTACAGATAGCTATGATCATGAACACTCATTCTCATACTAGAATAGTAATATGACAGTTTATACAAAAAATATATATATGTATGAACTTTTCTCGAAAGCAACCATTTCATTCAACGCTATAAGCGATTCATCTTTCTTTTCCTTTCATTAACCCCCGTTCCTAATCTTTCATAACATTAACAATTACTTAGGAAATAAATTCACTAAGCCCACTACTCTCTTCCATTTTCCACACATACAACAAATGTGCCTTTTCCAAACATATTTCTAAAATGTTCAATTTTCTTCACACTTCCAAAAGACAAAAGGGCATTTCGGTTCAATCCCAATTCTATCATAATTATACATGCATACCTTTATAAACGGGAGATAACAATTCAACTACATGCATAAGATAAACCAATGAGGCAACTCGGCCCTCCAAAACTATAACCAACACAATCCACAATGTTCCCAGATACACTGAAACAATAACAACAAAACTTTGCTCTACTAGCTATGTGCGTAGTAAGCCAAAGATACACTTCTCACAACAACATACCAATTTACCAGGCGCTAGCTGGAAGGGTGTGGTACCTTAGATTCTCAGCGCATTCAGTTCTCCAGGCGCTAGCTGGAAGGTAACGGTACCTCTGATTATAAGCGCAGGGTATAACACCAACAACCACAATACAACAAGGCATAACCAACATGTGTAAAACATACACATAAACTATCAGGATACAAGCAATGTGTAAGGTATATGAACACATAAGTATGTGGAGTCCATCCCCTATCTTCTCACACACACTGGAGTACAACCCCTCTCTCCTCCCTAACAAGTATACATATATAATGTATCTCAGCATTTCATCACATACGATATTCAATCAACAATGGTGTAATGTATACACGACAATTCAACGCAACCGTGTCATCCTCCACCGATGACCAAGGACAAAGCCTCTAGATGCAGGTATTTAGTACATCTATTAAAAGACTCAATTATCATGAGATCACAAACCCAACAACAACATTAACATGGTAGTTAAAGATATAACCTCCACATATGTGTGTTCGACACTTAAATTACAACAATCCAATTCTCATACTTCATTCAGAAATATCTTTCCCATTTCACAAAACAAATTCCATTTTCTCTTATTTTCACAAAAACAATTTCAAAGACAATAAAGCCATAACTCATTTTAATCCACTACATTCTTTTCAAAGCCATTCCAAATTAATTATGCAAATTAAGTCATAATCATTAAATTAGGGTTTTCCTCCATCTTTCTCAATATGATAAAAAAGGCTCAATCATCTACAACAAACAACAATGACCTCATTTAAGACCCAAAATACATAAGTATTTGCCCAAAGATCAAAACCCCTCTATTAAGTTATTAAATCAAATAAAAATTAGGGTTTCCTCTCCTTTCAACAACAACATGCTAATTAACACTCCAATTAACCCAAACCACAACTAATGATAATAAACCCAAATTCAACAACCAACCCAAGGTTCAACCTCATGATTTTCAACAAATCCAACATGATATAATTTTCATGCAATACAAAAACTACCACATGTCTATCTATAGACGGAGTATTGAAAAAGAACAAGGAGAATCCCTACCTCAAATGGAGAAGATGACCCGAAATCAAAGTGCTCCAAATCCACTATTTTTCAGATTAGAACGAAGCCCAAGCCACCCTCTATCTTTCTTACGAAGAGCCTAGGATGGATTCACACTAGAAGGAGATGAAAACCTAGAGAGAAGATGAGTTTAGAGAGAGAGAGTCTCGGATCTAGGGTTTTAAAACGAAAAGGGAATGAAAAAGTGATATTTTCCCCGCTGCTGCCTACTGATACAAAACAAGCTCGCTCGATCGAAGATTTGGTCGCTCGAGCGACCAGACACAGAAAACTCTCGCTCGAGCCAAGAAGATCTCGCTCGAGCCAACAACCCAGAAGCACGCTCGAGCGACAGAATGCTCGCTCGAGCCAACAACTCAAACCCTCAGGTTTGCAACCAGACGCACGCTCGAGCGACGGACTGCTCGCTCGAGCGAAGGACAAACCAGATCGCTCGAGCGAAGAAGATCTCGCTCGAGCCAAGAAATGCAACTCTCAGGTCCAAAACCAGACGCAATCGCTCGCTCGCTCGAGCAAAGCCACTCTGGCTCGATCCACCAGGCACAAGACTCCACTCTCGCTCAAGCGACCAACTTCTCGCTCGAGCGAAGGTCCAAAATTCTAAGCAGCAACCCAAGGCTCCCAAACACAACCAACCTGTAACAAACCTGCCCAACACATCCTATAACTCAAATATGAAGTATGAAAGGATATAAACAAGATATAAACAACTGCTAACATCTATGGAACCAAGTCCGGATCACTGTACAACAAGGGGTAAAACCCGGGATCGCTATATGGCCAGAGTCACCACACACAGTGGAATAATTTCCCTGGACTAAAATATATAGATGGTCCCAATAATCAATACACATCAGTTTCGCAAAACATGGTAGTTCACCATTATAAACATGAGACCAAATGTAATGCCCCGAAAATAATCTATCAAAATGAAATGCAACAACCAACATCCACTAAATAATAATGGCAAATCTCCAACCTTTACCTCATTAATCGACAAGGTTTATACAAAAGTTCCACATGCGAATTATACATTCAACGGCATGAAAACACATGAATCTATAGCATGTAGAGCATTACTTCCCAAAAATAAATAAAATGCCCTTAAGGGCTTACATATTCCAAGGCTTGAGCCCGGTTACACAAAATGGTTTCACGAACCCATACATTTAAGCCCTTGGCTAGCAAATAAATTCACAACAAAAATAGAGTCGTCTACTCTTCACAAAATATATCCACGCCCTCAACTCGACAGGATCACCACATCTTTTCCTGCACCAAATCCCATAGGGTGAGCATAAAGCCCAGTTGAAAATCCTTACAAAGTATATACAGTTATGCAAAATTTCTAATATTAAATGCAAATGCCATGCAATGCTATTTTAAAGAGAATTTCATTACATGCTCTTCTTAAAAATCACCATGTTCCAACAACAGTTTGGAATCTCAAGTTGTCTATTCTTAAACCACCAAGGAGTTGTGGTTCACATCAGCTATAAACAACTTGGAATATCATTGAGAAAATATAAAGAGGGATCTTAATCATTCAATTGTTGTCAAAAAGTCATATGTGGTGTGCATGACTAAGAAGAACTTTGTTATCAAACTAAAAGCTCATGTCTTATATGGGTTTGTTTAGGAAGTGAGTTGGCTTTTTGGATTTTTGACTTTTTGGCTATTTTAGCCTGGGACTAAAAAGTCTCATTTGGAAAGGTCTTTTTGGTTTTTTTGACTTTTTGTGTGAGAAAGAATGTAATGATTATGGGTTGGATGTGATATTTTGTCTTATTGGGCTAAAAAGCCTATTTTGTCTTTTTGTAACTAAAATAGCTCCAAATCGAACCCAACCCAACCCTTCATCCCAAACGAAGCCTAAAATGCTCGTTTAGGCTAAACTCTGGAGTAAAAGAGAACCCTTGCATTACATTATTTGAAATTTTATTAATTTATGTACTTAGGGCACATGTTAAGGTGATTATAAAGAGTTGTACATCATTATAAAATTGAGTGCATTAAAGAATAGACAATATTATTCAAATTTTCTTCACATGTACGCAAAAATATAACAAAATTTTTATCATATATAAACATAATAAAAGTCATTGTCAAATAATTTTACATAATAAAAGTTAGGATTAATCACACCAAGGCCTCCTCAATTATTATGGAATATCACTTAACTCCCTTATTTATGAATTCGTACAAATTGGCCCTCTCAACTATGAAAATGTATCATTTTCACCTCCTCCATATCACCTTTAAAAGGAATGTATTTCTATGATTTTTATAGTTGAGGAAGATAAAGTGATACTCAGTAATATATTTGAGAAGATCGTGGTATAATTAATCTCTTTTATTGTCAAAAATTAAAATAGTAGTTGAAAATCTCTCAATAAAATTTTAAAAAAAATGACTAAATTGGAGACTATCCAAAAGAATTTCACTTCATCGGTTATCTTAAGCTCTGCATCAAATCATATAGAGAGCCAAACAACTTCTCTCATTAGATACAAAAAAAGACCTCATCGTTATATTTACATTACACCTCTTTCATTCTCTTAGTTAAGATAGGGGAAAACACACATATATATATATATATATATATTTTTTGATTGTGAAAATTAGATAGCTTATTATGAGTGCCCGAATTAGACTTCTCATCTTGGGCTTTAAATAGGCTTGAGTGGACTCTATCATTGGTGACATTTTGGTTTAAAATTACAGAGAAATTGTCAGATCATATTAGGTGGTGTTTGATAAAACTGAAAACTAAAATGTGAATTAAAAATTAAGTATTGAAAATTAAATGCTGAATTTTTTAAGTTGAAAAGCTATTTGATAAAAATTTAAGTGCTAAACTAAAAATAAATTGTTTAATATAGATGTTCAAATTTAAAATTTATTTTTTTCAAATTGTATATCTCAATTTTTATATTGTGATGGAAGTAGTAGTGTTAGTGGTGGTGGTAGCAATAGCGTTGATGGTGGTAGTGGCGATGGTGGCATGGTGGTGATGGCAGTAGTGATGGTAGTGGTAGTAAAATAATGGTAGTGCTTATGGAAATAATGATAATAGTAATGAAGCGGTGGTTGTAGTGGTGGTGGTGGCGTGATGGTGGTAGTGGTAGTGGTAGTGGTGGCATCGTAGCAGTAGCGGTGGTGGTAGTGGTGTGGTAGCTATAGCATTGGTGGTAGCAGTGACTGTGGCGTGGTGGTGGTGGTGGTGGTGGCAGTAGTGGTAGCAGTGGCATGATGGTGGTGTTGTGGTGTTAGTGGCGGTGATGAATTTATAAAAGTGTATATCGATACTTATGTATAATAGTTATAAGTTAGAATTAAGTAAGTTTCATATGACTCAAAATTCTCTTAAATTTTAGCCTTCATTTAAGAGGCACTTAAATTTTTAAGTGATATCAATTGTAGTTATCAAATAGGTTTAATTGATTATCACTTAATACATTTACTTTTAAGTGCTGAATGAGGTTATCAAACACCCCTTAGACTATACATGAAAAAAATCATTTTATCAGCCAAGTTTAAGAAGAATAATTTGTACGCAAATTGCTAAAAAATTGTATTAGTCACGGTGAAGTCCAAACCAAAAAAAAAATGGTAAACAAATTGTGTTAGAAAAGCATTTTTTTTTCTTTCTTTTTTTAAGAATGTGGTAGACCAATTTGATAAAATTAAAATTTGGAGGATGAAAATATCATGAAGTGCATATTTTAAGGACCAAGGTAATCTTATAGTAATCTTATAGTACACATTTTTCAAAATTATATGGGACTAAATTGCATATTTTTATATATTAGGGATCAAATTTGTACAATTTAAATATTTTGGACTAATTTAAAACACTTCTATACATTGAAAATTAGATTGGCATAATTTAACTATTGAGGACAAATTAGATATCATTAACTATTTTTTCTTCTATTATTTATTCTTCTCTGTAAAATCCCTCTTAAATTTCATAATTTTAACAATTCCTCTTAAAATTCATAATTTTAACACCACCACAATACCTATCACACGAGAAAATGAATTGTAAATACGACAACTAAAGTCAAGTTTCGTATTGGACAACTGTATTTCATTAAGATTCATTTCCCTTTTTCCATCAAAAAATGAAAAAGAGGAGTATTTTAGAGGAAGGGAAAAAGAAAAGTGAAAAAAATATTCACCCGGTTTAGTTTGGAGTTTTCAAAAACAGTTTTTTGAATTTCGAATTTGTATTTTTATATTTTTAATGATTTTTTAAAATATTTTAATTAATTTCTTTTTACTTTTTAGATTCACTTAATCTCGATATACTTAAAAAGTAAAAAAATTGTATAAAAATCTTTAAAAAATTCGTTGAATACAACAAAATACGAGAATGTATTGAATTTTTATATTTTTTGTATTTGGTGAGTTTGTAATTTTTTTTTGCAAATATTATACTTTTCAAGCGTATCTAGATTAGGTGTATCTAAAAAATAACAAATTTGCGTAAAATATTTTTAAAAAATTAGTAAAAATAAAAAACACCAAAAATAAAAAAAAAATCAATTTTTTAAAAAGTGTGTAAAACCAAACAAGGTGATTTATATTTCATTTACTTATTTTTCTTTTATTATTTTATCAGTTATTCTTTCTTGCAAAATCTCTCTTAAAATTTATAATTTTGACGCTACTACAATGTCTATTATATGAGAAAATGAAATATAAATAGAACAACTAAAGTCAAGTCATATTAGACAAATTCGTTACCCTCTTTATGCATGGTGAAAGAAACATTTGTCGTAAACAATATATGGCTAAGGAATCCATTTCTATCATTTTTCACACATTTATTATTTGTATATGTATATGTTGGAATTTGCAAATTGTTATAAATTGATGTGGCCATGAAGTCCATTCCAACTAGTGACAGAAGTCCTTAAGCATTTGTGGTCCAAAAATTTGGAATTAAAAACAATCAGAACTTGAACGAGAATCACAAGAAGTTCCTACTGAAGATAAGAACATTATTGAAGATAATTTTTTTTGATTTATGGTGGCATAATTTTTAATTTGATTTTATTTCAATTTCCAGAATTATGGATGTGTGATAAGAATTTAAAAGATAAAATTAGAAAAGAATATATTCGTAGAGTAGCACCTATAGAAAATAAATTGAGAAAATAGGTTAAGGTGATTTGGTCATATATAATAAAGACCCACTAAAATAATGGTAAGAAAGAGTGATACAATCACTATAAATGGAGATGTCAGAGAAGGAAAAAATCTAAGTTGCCTTGAGATGTGATAGTGAAAAAAATATGAATTTATTGAATTTAACTGAATATATGACTATTGATAAAACAAAATGATAAAAAAAAAAAAAAGGATTCATATAGCCGATCTTACTTAATTTAGACACAAAACTTGATTTGTGGTTTAATTTATAATATATTGAATGAAATTAGAGAAATGCAATAGCACATGCTGTAAGAAATGGTTTGAATAATGATTTGGGAAAAATAGATTTTTTCCAAACTTTGGTCTAATTTTTAGATGAGACCCATGCGCCAAAGTTGGTGTGTCCAAGTGGCAACGCGTTCTTTGCCACGTAATGATTCACGTTGTATATTTGGTTATTCAAAACCATTATCGGGTGAATGGGAAATTGAAATCAAAGTGAGCTCCATGAATGTAACGCCCTCAAAATATTTACAAGAATCCAACTCCAACCACTAGTATAAAGTGATATAAATAAAATAAGAAGCTTTCATTAATTAGAGTTAATATACAAAAGGTGACACATGTGTTATACATTCATAAATCGTTCATCCTGAATCTACAGCATGTGCTACAAGAAGTAATAAGGAATGGAAGCTAAATAGATATTCATATGCCCTAATAGCTTACATCTTTCCAAAACCGTGCTTGATTATAACAAAATGAGTCATAAGCTCAATACAAATAAAGCCCTAAGCTTGTAAAAGAGTAAATACAAAATAAACAGAAATTGAGCCTTCAGCTCCACAATCCTCCCAAGCTAAGTCCTTGTCAGAGGCATATCACTAGCACTTGAAAATGGTTTTCCCAAGTAGGGTGAGCCAAAGCCCAGTAGAAACAATCTAACACAATATATGAATTTTAACAAAGATATAAGTATAATGTGTATATGCAATGCCTGTGATAAAATCATTCATATTCTACAAAATCATAATATGCCAAGTTTTATGGCTCAGTCCATTTTATCTCAATTCATTTCAAGTCAATTCATTTCACCTCAACTCATGAATCAAATCCATTGTTATCCAGACAACCCAACTGAGGCTACAATTCAGTGGTTCTCTAATCAATACAACCATTACACAAATACTTCAATTTGCCATTTTATGAAAATTTCGTCCGCGATAATTGACACCCATATATACACGCAGTTTTCAAGACTTTCACCCAGGACGCATAGGCCAACTTAATTCAATGGAATCCATCCCCTTTCTCCTCCCAAATATCATACATATACAATGTATTAAAAAACAGTCATATTCAATGACAACAGTTAAGAGATTAGTTTCAATTCACCTAATTCTTATACAATTTCTACAACAATCATAGCTATCCTCCACCAATAGCCTAGAACAGATATTTCTAAACAGATATGCAATCTCCAAGATAGATAAATTATCCCAATTTCCACATGTGAGAGATAATACACATCCAACTCCACCATTTATATAAACATTCATCTAATTTTATATTCCCAATACCAATTTCATTATTTATACAAAATAATTATTTGAAACATTTTAGGATAAAACTCCATTTTCTTTCAAATCCAACCCGTGTATCAAAATCAACAAATTTAACGCAACACGCCCTCATATCCATACCTATAACCATTTTCAATACCTCAATTTGGAAACCCCTCTTTTGATTTTAAACCAAAACCCTAGGTTTGTCTAAAATTCTACAAATCCCAATATTATTTACACAACCACAAATAGCTAAGTTAAAAATCATAGGAGAGTGTAGAAAGTCCCTACCTCAAGTTTAGAAGACCAAAGGAAGAGATGGAGAGACTTCAAAGATGCCGAAACCAAGCTCTATTCGGATAGAAATGTAGCCCTTGAGATGCTTTACCTTTTTATCAGAGAGAGTAGGGTAGAGAGACCATTAGATCTAGGTAAAAATATAGAGAGAAGGTAGGTTTTCAAAAGAGAGAGGGTCCCAATCTAGGGTTTTGAGAGAAAAAGATATGAAAAAGTGATGTAAAAATGTGCTACTGTGAACTGATATACGCACAGTCCGCTCGAGCGCAAGAAGTGATGCTCGAGAGTCAGACACAATAAGTTGTTATGCTCGAGCGCAAGAAGTGATGCTTGAGCGCAGAATGCACACTCTAGTAGTTTTGCAGATAACAGACCAACGCTCAAGCGTAAAAAAGACCACTCGAGCACAGAAAAACCCACTTGAGCGTAGAATACACTCACCCAGTAGTTTTACAGACCTGCAAAAATACTGAGAGTTCATAAAGCTCGCTCGAGCAGAAGAGCAAAATTTTGGACAACAAGAGTTTGGAAACTAAGCAACCAACATGTCCCAAACGTAACAACACAATCCTATAGCCAAATTTAAGGAGATACAAGGGAAGCAAGATGTGAACAACAATATGAAATCATGAAACCCGAGTCCGAGATATAACAAGGGTTGGGTCAAAATCAAAATTGCTATAATGAAAATGGTGTATTTGGTGAAATTTCCATAAAGGTTGGTGTTAAGGTTTGTCCCACATTGGTTTGGTGGGCAAACTTTGTGTGGGTTTATAAGCCTTGGGTTTGGAAGTTGGAGAGGGCCCCAAGAGGTACCCAAGTTTTGTGAAAATGTGAGATTATGGGCAAAGTGGGCTAGACCCATTGAACCCAAAATAAATACGCGCGCACGTGCTGCCGCCGGTGGTCAGTCGGGAGGACTGGGTGTGAGTACGTGGTGTGAGGTTGGGTTGGGCTTATCTGGCCCAATACTATTTTTTTTTTTGGCCAAAAACTGATTTTATTTATTTTTATTTTGGAAAAATAAATTATGATCGTTTTTTAATTCAAATTTTTTGCACCTCTTCAATACAGATTCCATACTTATCCGAACAGATTCATATCAGTTCAAGTTCAAACCTAGCAGGTTCCTATCTGTTTGAATTTAAACCGAACAGATTCAGTATCTATTCAAATTCAAACCAAACAGGTTCCTGACATGTTCAAACAATACCGAACAAATACCATACATGTTCAAACAGGTTTGTTACGTGTTGAATTCAAATCTAAAAAGTCACCAGTGAACCTATAAATAGACAAGTCTCTCATTTGGATTTTCACTCAATTTTTTCATCCTCAATTTTGCCATTGCTCTCTACATTTTGCTGCATTATTTTTCTTATGAGAAAGAGTGTAAACACAAAGTATGTTCATTGTGCGAATAGTTTGTACTGCTACTGCTATTCGTTGTTGATCATTTTATGCTGGGAGATAGACATCCACAATCTGAAAGCACCAATGAAAGGATGAATCTGTCTTAAGGACACAATGTTAAATATTGGACTTGATCAAAATTAGTTCGAGAAACTAATAAGGATAGGTTTCTTTTCTGTTTATTTTTCTTTATTAGATTCTGATTTTGTTTTTGTGACAAAATAAGAATCTGTTGTTTTAATTAATTTTTTTTATATACTGTTTTGATTTTTGTAATCAAACAGTCTCTTTCCTTTCTTTAATTCTTTCTTTGAATACATTGAAGATTTTCCAACAATCTTAAGACAGACCTTTTGTTTCTTTTATTAAGTCTTCATTGTATTAATAAAATTTGTTTTATAAAACTTAGTTTATTTAAATCCATTAAAAAAAAATTTTGATTTTTGTAACTAGAAAATTATTGTGTTGTATTTTATTTTTCTGGCTTTAGTAACTAGAAAAGTAAAATTATTTTGTGTTATAACTCATTTTCTAGTTTGAGTAACTAGAAAATTAATTTGTGTTTTGGTTTTAGTTTTTTCTGATTTTTTGTAATCAGATATTATGGTTACTGAAAGTAGTACTCCAAATTCGATTGTTACAACGACTTCGGTCCCTATGCAAAACCATGCTCAAGTTCCAATAAATCTTGGAGAAAGACTGAAAAAATTTAATGGCACCGAGTTTAAGAGATGGCAGCAGAAAATGCTATTCTATCTTACAACTCTTAATCATGCCCGGTTTGTTTGTGAAGAGGCTCCAGTGTTTAAAGAGGATGAAAGTGATCGGCAAGTTGTTGCCGCTATAGACGCCTGGAAACATTCTGATTTTCTGTGCAGAAACTACATCCTCAATGGCCTAGACAACATGTTGTATAATGTTTACAACCCTTTGAAAACTGCAAAAGAATTGTGAAATTCTTTGAAGAAAAAATATAAGGTAGAGGATACCGGCACAAAGAAATTTGTTGTTAGTAAATTTCTGGATTTTATTATGGTAGACTTCCAAACGGTAATTTCTCAAGTTCAAGATTTCCAAAATTATTTAAAACATAAACGCAAAGAGATGACCATGGATGAACTTATTGTAAGACTAAGAATTGAGGAATATAATCGTAAGGCTAAAAGAGGAATGGTAAAAATCCCATTGAGCCCAAGGCTAATGTGGTTGAACAAGTGCCCAAACCACATAACAAGAAGAGGAAGTTTGCCGGAGATGGTCCTAAACAAAGCGACAACAATGCCAATAAAAAGTTCAAAGGTAAATGCTATAACTGTGGCAAGACTGGACATCGTGCCTCTGATTGCCGACGCCCTAAGAAGGATCGCAAAAGTACTAGCAAAATGACCACCAAGCCAATGTGACAGAAGTTGATTACATCTCTGACGGGGTAAATGACATCAGTCTCTTTGCTATGGTGTATGAGGCTAATTTGGTTGGAAATCCCAAGGAATGGCGGGTTGAGACTAGGGCAACTCGACACATTTGCGCGGACATGAACATCAATGGTGAGCAACTTTTCATAGGAAATTCATCTACTTTTGTTGTGGCTGGACAAGGGAAAGTGATATTGAAGATGACATCGGGAAAGGAACTTACCATCAACAACGTGTTACATGTACCAGACATCCGAAAGAATTTAGTTTTTGGTTCTTTGTTAAGTAAAAATGGTTTTAGGCTTATATCTGAGTCCGATAAATTTGTATTAACAAAGAGTAATATGTATATTGGTAAGGGATACATGAGTGATGGTCTCTTCAAATTGAACGTAATGACTGTTGTACCAAAACTTTGTATTAATAAGAGTAACACATCTTTTGCTTATATTCTTGAGTCAAATTTATGGCATGGTAGATTTGGACATGTAAATTTTGATGCTTTGCGTAGATTAATTGGTTTGGATTATATACCAAAGTTTGAAATTGATCTTAATCACAAATGTGAGATTTGTGTAGAAGCAAAACAAACTAAGGCTCCATTTAAATTTGTTGAAAGAAAAACTGAACCTCTAGAATTAATTCAAACAGATGTATGTGATCTTAAATTTGTTCAAACTAGAGGAGGCAAAAAAAATTTCATAACATTTATCGATGATTGCACGAGATATTGTTATGTATATTTACTTAGAAGTAAAGATGAAGTCTTGGAAATGTTTAAACTCTACAAAACTGAAGTTAAAAATCAACTTGGTAAAACCATTAAAATGGTTAGAAAGTGATGGGGGTGGTGAATATGATGCACCTTTAAATGAATTTTGTGCACAACATGACATTATTCACCAAACTACAGCACCCTATTCTCCACAGCAAAATGGAATTGCTGAACGAAAGAATAAAACCCTTAAAGAAATGATGAATGCCATGTTACTAAGTTCAAGCTTACCGCAGAACTTGTGAGGGGAAGCAATATTGTCTGCTAATTATGTTCTTAACAGAATATCCCACAAGAAAACTAACAGCACTTCTTATGAATTGTAAAAAGGGCGACCACCTTCCTACAAATACTTAAAAGTATGGGGATGTTTGGCAAAGGTAAAAGTTCCTGTTCCGAAAAAGATTAAGATAGGACCAAAAACAGTGGATTGTGTGTTTATTGGTTATGCGCATAATAGTAGTGCATATCGATTTCTGACTTATAAATCAGAAATACCTGATATACATGTTAGCACTATTATTGAATCAAGGAATGTTGTGTTTTTTGAACATGTTTTTCCTTACAAGAAAGGACAGGAATTAAGTTCACTGAAAAGAACTTATGATTGTACACAAAGTCAAGAGAATAATGACAATCAAACACAAGAGACTAGTAATGATTTCGACCAACATGATTTAACTAATGATAAACCAAGACGAAGTAAGAGAGTGAGAACATCAAAATCCTTTGGTCCAGATTTTCTGACATACCTATTACAAAATGAACCTCAAAGCTTTAAGGAAACAAAGACAGGTCCTGAAGCACCTTTGTGAAAAGAGGCTGTTAATAATGAAATTGAATCCATTATGCAAAATCATACTTGGGAATTGGTGGATCTTCCACCCGGTTCTAAACCTCTTGGATATAAATGGATATTCAAGAGAAAAATGAAAGCAGATGGTTCAATAGACAAGTATAAAGCAAGACTTGTGGTAAAAGGTTACAGACAAAAGGAAGGTCTGGACAATTTTGACACATGTTCCCCTGTGACAAGAATAAATCCATCCGCATGCTTATTGTTATAGCAGCGTTGTATAATTTAGAGATACGTCAAATGGATGTTAAGACAACTTTCTTAAATGGTGATCTAAATGAAAAGATCTATATGGAGCAACTTGAAGGGATTGTAGTGCCAGGACAAGAAAAGAAAGTTTGTTGGCTTGTAAAATCTCTTTATGGATTAAAACAAGCTCCTAAGCAATGGCATGAAAAATGTGTTCATGCTATGCTTACTAATGGGCTTAAGATAAACAAATGTGACAAGTGCGTCTATGATAAAAACATTGACAAAGGTTATGTCATCGTTTGTCTTTATGTGGATGACATGCTTATCATTGGAAACAGTCAAAACATAATCAAATCAACCAAGCAAATGTTGAACAAAAGATTTGATATGAAATATATGGGAGTCGTAGATGTTATTTTAGGAATGAAAATTACTAAAACATCTGATGGATATGCATTATCACAATCTCATTATATTAAGAAAATTTTTGGTAAATATATCAATGATGATATGAATGTAGAAGAACACCTGTAGACATCAGTATTTGTTTATCGAAAAATAAAGGTGATGTGGTGTCTCAGTTACAATACTCCCAAATCATTGGAAGCCTAATGTACCTAATGAATTGCACTCGTCCTGATATAGCTTATACAATCATTAAATTGAGTAAGTATGCTAGTAACTCTAGAGAAGACCATTGGAAAGCGATCATTCGGGTTCTTAGATATCTAAGATTTACCCGTGATCATGGTTTTAACTTTACTCGATATCCTACAGTACTAGAAGGTTATGTGATGCCAATTGGATATCTGGTACTAAGATTCAAAATCCACTAGTGGATATGTCTTTACTCTGGGAGGCGCTACTATTTCTCAGAAATCCATGAAACAAACATGCATCGCATGATTCACAATGAAATCTGAGTTCATTTCTTTAGACAAAGCAGGAGAAGAAGCAGAATGGCTTCACCACTTCTTAGAAGACATTCCAATGTGGCCAAAACCTATGCTAACTATTTGCATTCTTTGTGATAGTCAATTTGCAATAGGCAAGGCATAGAGTCATATGTATAATGGTAAGTCACGACATATTCGTCATCGACATAATACCGTAAGGCAATTGCTCTCTAGTGGAATAATCTCAATAGATTATATAAAATCTAAAGAGAATATTATGTATCCGTTAACAAAATGTTTGGCAAAAAAACAAGTGTATAGTTCATTGAAGGGGATGGGATTAAATTCTATTACATAAGAATTATCATAATGGTAACCTACTTAGATGACTGGAGATCCCAAGAACTAAGTTCAAAGGGACAACTAAGTTATGTGTGACTCGGCAGAAATCACCAAGGGATTAAAATTTCCTACCCATTCCTATGGTGAGAGTGATATCTGCAACATGTGTTGTATGCAAAGGTTTAAAAATAAGCTTTGCTCTTAATGATTACTTATATCTTGATTCAGGCATAAAAATCAAGACGAGTATAAGAGATACTCACAATAAGAATCACTTATATGAGTGTCGAACTGGGGCTGGTTCTATGAGAATGAATAGGCTAAATTCTCTAGAAGTACTCATGAATAGCCAGGAGCGTTCAAGGCCAAAATGAACACAACCGTGAGGACTACGATGTGTCAGAAAATATTTTGTGTAAAATCTATTGTCTTGGCTTACACAAACGGCTGAACAATTCAAGGCATCAAGTCCATTGGTTAGCTAGTAAGTCTGACAGGTTATCACTATGGAAGGTTCAAAGCCGAAAACTACCTATCCTGATGTAAGATATTTTCGATTTATACTCTTTCGATAAATTCTGCATATTGTTGCATTTCTGCTGTCAGCAAATTCCATTCATGTAGGGGATTGTAAGAAATGGTTTGAATAATGATTTGGGAAGAATAGATTTTTTCTAACTTTGGTCTAATTTTTAGGTGGGACCCATGCACTAACACGAACTTTGTCGCATAACGATTCACGTCGTATATTTGGTTGCTCAAAACCATTATCGGGTGAATGAGAAATTGAAGCCAATGTGAGCTCCATGGAAATGGTATATTGGTCAAGTTTCCTTAAAGGTTTGAATTGAAGGTTTGTCCCACATTGGTTTGGTGGACAAACTTTGTGTGGGTTTATAAGGCTTGAGTTTGAAACTTGGGGTAGGCCCCAAGGGCACTAAAGTTTTATAAAGAGGGAGGTTATGGGCAAAGTGGGCTAGACCTGTTGGACCCAAAATAAACACACAAGCACGCACTGTTGCCGCCGTTCGTCCGGTCGGTCGGTCGGGCTGGGCTTGGGCTTGGGCGCGGGTGCAGATGCGTGGTATGAGGTTAGATTGGGCTTGTCCGGCCCAATACTAATTCTTTTTTAGACAAAAACATTTGAATTTATTTTTTTTATTTTGGAAAAATAAATTCTGACCGTTTTTTAATTTAAATTTTTTACACCTTTTCAATACAGATTCCATACCTATCCGAACAGATTCATCTATGTTCAAGTTCAAACCCAACAGGTTCCTATCTGTTTGAATTTAAACCAAACAGATTCAGTATATGTTCAAATTCAAACCAAACAGGTTCCTTACCTATTCAAACAGTATCGAACAGGTACCTCACTTGTTCAAATAGTTTTGTTACTTGTTGAATTCAAATCTGAAAAGCCACCAGTGAACCTATAAATAGAGAAGTCCCTCATTTGGATTTTCACTCAATTTTTTTTCCCTCAATTCTATTATTGCTATCTGCATTTTGCGGCATTATTTTTCCTGTGAGAAAGAGTGTAAACACAAAGTGTGTTTGTTGTGCAAATAGTTTGTAATGCTGCTACTATTCGTTGTTGGTCATTTTATCTTGGGAGATAGACATCTACAATCTGAAAGCACTGAGGAGAGGACGAATCTGTCTTAAGGACACAATGTTAAACACTGGACTTGATCAAAAATTTGTTCGAGAAACTAATAAGGTAAGTGATTAGGTTTCTTTTCTGTTTATTTTTCTTTATCAGATTCTGATTTTGTTTTTGTAACAAAATAAGAATCTGTTGTTTTAACTAATTTTTTTTTTTATATACTGTTTTGATTTTTGTAATCAAACTGTCCCTCTCCTTTCTTTAATTCTTTCTTTGAATACATTGAAGATTGTTCAGCACATGCAAGTTTTCATCAACTTAATTTACTACCTCACATGGCAGACTGTTAATAACAGTTATCTCATATTTATATCAACACATTTTAACATCATCCCTTTTATTTTTCTAAGTGATTTGACATCCAACTAAAAAAGTTATTTATTATTATTATTATTATTATTATTATTATTATTATTTTTGTGATTTTTTTTAAAAAAATTATGTCAAAATTTTTTCTAGGTCCATCTAGTGAAAAAGGATTTAAAAAGTAAAAATATCCAACATTTATTTTTTGTCTTTTGTGGATTTTTTTTTTAACTTTTATTTTATTTAACTTTATGGTCCATCTAGTTTGACAAAAAAGTTATTAAAAAAAGTCAATTTTAAACAATAAATTATAAAAAAAAGTCTTTGTGATTTAATACATTTGTTTATGATAGAAACTTTCAATTAATTAATCTTATCATTTAGAACAATGTTTTATAAATAAATTATGGATGTAATTATTTATAAATTATATGTACTATATTAATTAAGTTGAAATATTTTTATATTCCATGAGAGTTAAACTTAAGAACTACACCAATCACTTCATAGTGGTTTCATGTTCAATTATTTAGTGACTTTTGTTGTCGGGACTCGAAATTGTACCTATCGGGTGAGAGCGGAACTTCTCTTTTTAAAATAAGGGAAATTTTATAATATATATTTTTTTATCATATGCACTATTAATTATATATATATATATTTTTTTTTAATTATGATTAATTTTATTTTTAATTATGACATTATTTTGATATGTTTAATTATGTTTCATGTAATGTTTAGTTATGGTATTTTTTTTTTTAAGTTTTGACTAAGAAAGTATGGAGTTATTTATAAGAAAATTTACCTATAAATCTCATTTTGAAAAATGATGATTCGTATAGTTCTGACGATTTTCTTATAGACCAATTAATCTCATTGATTTTGGAAAGATAGATTTAATATATTATTTGAAAATTGGATTTACGGTTATACCCGTATTTCTATTTTGTTTCCTTTTTCTATATATATATATATATATATTTTGAGCTAAAAATGTAAGATACACAATCTATGGAAATCAAATTTATGATGAATTTTTATACGAGAATCTTTTTTATTTAGAAAACATTTTAAAAAGAGTACAAAAATCACTTAAAATATGAGATTCTTCAAACATTTCAAAAGAATGTCGGATTCGTCAAACATTTCAAAATGAGTACAAAAACTCTTTAGTAAGTTTTGGGCAAATGTATAATTTCAAACTGTAACACTTCAATATAACACTTAAACATAACACTCCTAAAAAATTCCTTAGTGTACTTTTCCTAAATGTAACACTCCAATATAATATTTCAAAACAACTCCCTAGTATAACACTCTAATGTAACACAAAAAAGTTACTTAGTGTACTTTTTCCAAACGTAACACTAAAAAAAAAAAAAGATGTAAGATTCTTTAAACCATTCCAAAAAGAATAAAAAAATTCCTTAGTAAGTTTTGGGCAAATGTATAATTTCAAACTATGAGTGTTACGTTTGGAAAAGTACATTAAAGAATTTTTTTAGTATTTTTGTGTGTGTTATATTGGAGTGTTACGTTTGAGATTACATTGATTGAAGTGTTACGTTTAAAAAAGTACACTAAAAAGTTTCTTTATATATTATATTGGAGTGTTATGTTTGGGGAAAAAGTACAGAAAAGAGTTTTTTTGGAGGGTTACGTTGTTACGTTTGGAAAAAGTATACTAAGGAATTTTTTAGTGTGTTAAATTGGAATGCTATGTTATTGGAGTATTACATTGGAATGTTACATTTTTATTCGTAATATGAGATTTGTTCTAGAATGAGGGAAAATCCAAAACCTCTATAGTGCGGATTGCCTAAATATACATTTGGAGAAACCTACTTTTATCCCTAAAAAATTAAACCCAAACGCACAAGTAACTCCCATTTTGTTTAATTTCCACTTTAATAGGGCCTTTAGATTCGCAAGAAAAAAAAGGAGGACTAAACAGTTTACAAAATCGCATTTTGAGAATTATTGGTGCTTCACCCTTAGTTGTAAGGTGCATATGGTACACACCATTTGAGAGGTGTGTACCATAGTTTTTCCCTTAAAATAAACAAAAAGAAAAATTATAAAAAAAAAACTTTTGATATGTTTTCAATCTAAACAATTTGTTTATTTTCGTTAAGTAAAATCGATAGGAAAAAAGGTATTTTAGTTATTAAACTCAATAAAAAAGATATTTTGGATATTTCATGTATATCTATATTAAGTTTAATAATTAAAATACTCTTTTTTCTGTCGATTTTGATTAATAAAAATAGGTGAATAATTTAGATTGAAAATAGATAAAAAGATTATAGTTTAAATCGACAAAATTAAAAACTTAATTTATGGGGGTTTTTTTTTATACCTATAAAAAATAAAACTACACATTAATAAAATTAAAAAAAAATTAAAAATTTTAAATTAAAATTAAAAGAAAAACTAACAATGACTAATTTACACTACAACAAATTAAGATTTTTGAGATAAAAATTAGCGACAAAACCACTTTTTAAAAATGAAACATCTTAGATACAAAAAATGTTATTTTTGTATTTTTAAGACAAAATTAGATATTTAGTAATGAATTATTATTCTTTTGGGATTAAAATTTTTGTCACAAAAGATCAACCTTTTGGTATGAAATTTTTTCTCCAAAAATGAATTTATTAGTGACATTTTTAAATTTTGTCGCTAAAGGTATTTTCTATTTTTTTGAATTTTTGTAATGATTTTTTTCACGACGATTTTGCAATTTTTTTTTTCAATTTTTGGAATGAAAAACTTTAATTCTTAAAAAATTTATATGTTGTAATATCTATCAATTGACGATAGCACTAGCAGGTCAATGGTTTAATTCTTATAGTAGGCAAGATTTCCACTTCCTTAAGCAGTACCATTGTACCCGAAGATTTTATATATATCAAAAAAATTAAAAATTCCTTTTAATATATATTTAAGTATGAAAAATCTCTTTGGAAATTGTTCATGATGGCTAGTCCTAGGGTCGGATAATTCCAATAGTAATCAGAATTTAATCGTCCAAATTTAATATGATTAAAAGTTATTAGAAGTAATGAATTCTATTACATTTAATATACATTATCATTTAGATTAAAAAATAATAATGAATAATAATTGAGTATTTTTTTTTTTATCAGCAAAAAGAAAACTTTATTGATTAAACATAAACAAAGAGTGATAAAGTACATCAATAAAGAGGAGCTTAGATCATAAGGCCATCTCAGCCTCCACCAATGCATACTTTGACCTGATTCAGATTGAAAATAAAATCGTTGACAGAGTAATGCAAATCACTGCAAGAGGTTTTGACCCATAGAGCAACTCTGATTTTTATAAGCTCACTTAAGTCCCCAACTACAGGTTTGGCATTCCTAAAAACACATCCATTTCTAAGATTCCATATGGACCACAGAGTTGCAAGGAGAATAATCCTCTAAATCTTCTTTTCATTTTTCTTCATAGGTTGACCCTCCCACCAGAGTAATACTTCTTCAACAGAACCTGCAATGGCTCACTCCACACCCCACCATCTTAATAAGGCTGACCACACTTCCCAAACAAAGGGGCAGTGCAGTAATACATGAAGCACAGATTCCTCAGACTTCTTGCAAAAACTACAAGCAATGGAGGAGGAGCCAGTGAGAATACCAATTCTTTGCAAAAAAAAAACAACAGTCTTCACTTTTTGTTTCCAGGCAAGCCAGCCAAAAAATTGCACTTTAGGAGGCAAGATTGGACTCCAAATTAGCTTACGCAAAATGAAATGAGTGACCTGAGACAGTAGCAGCCCACTTTGTGTAGTCACTGACCTCCCTCTTGATTGAAGGACAAGATGACAGAATTGTTACAAGTCTCAACCACTCCCAACTTTTCCCATTCAAACAGCTCCCTTCTAAACAGCAAGTTCCAAACCCCTGAAACCTCTTTCAGATCAAGAAACCTCCTTAGAGTGCCTTCCTTTTCCAAAGAAACACTATACAGCCTAGGGAACTCCATTTTCAAACAATAATTGTCACACCAGATATCCTCCCAGAATTTTACCCTTTCCCCTTTGCCAACTACTAACTTAAAGTTATTCAAGAAGCATAGCATCATAGAAGAATTATAATCATCCAGAGAAACAATATCAGACCACACCCATGAGCGTCTGAAACTAACCTCCCTTGATGGCAACCAGCTACTAACATCCAAAGCATATTTGCTGCAAACTACTTTTCACCACAATGACGTAGTCTCATTTGCGAGCCTCCACCACCATTTGACCAATAAAAAAAAATTAACATCTCTAATCCTTCTAATTCCCAGCCCACATTGATCAAGTCTCTTTGTGACTTCCTCCCATTTGACTAAATGAATCTTCCTTCTCCGGTCAGAGCCTCCCCACAGGAATGCTGCTTGAACTCTCTCTAGGTCCTTTGCAACCCCATTAAGCATCTTGAACAAAGAGAGATAATACATTCGCAAACAAGCAAGAACATACTTGATCAGAGTCAATCTTCCAGCAAAGGAGAGAAGCTTTCTTTTCTAACCTGCCAGCTTTGCTTTTACTTTATCGATGACTGGTTTCCAAGTTTTCCTCCTGCTAGGATTAGCCCCTAAAGGTAGCCCGAGATACTTAATTGGCAAGGATTGAATCTTACAATAAAGTGTATTAGAAAAATTAGCCAACATGGCTTCCTCAATGCCCACCCCACATACCACACTCTTATGGTAATTAATTTTAGGGCCGGATACAAGCTCAAAGCACCTGAGAATCCTTTTAATAATACTAATTTCAGCCCCATCAGCTTCACAAAAAAAGATGGAATCATCAGCAAATTGAAGGTGAGACACCAACACCCCATTGACTCCCATTTTCACACCTTTAACCAACTCCAACCCCACTACTCTTGAAACAAGCACATTAAGACCTTCAGCCACAATGTTGAATAGGAGAGGGGAAAGAGGATCACCCTGCCTAAGCCCTTTTTGGAGATGAAACTCATCTGTTGGTGAGCCATTCACAAGAACATATAACTTAGCTATGGATACACACTCCTTAATCCATGAAATCCACTTCATTCCAAAGCCAAAGTTGGACAACATTGAAAAGAGAAACTCCCAATTCACAGAGTCGAAGGCCTTCTCAAAATCAAGTTTAATAACCACACCCCTCTTTTTAAATATGCAAATGGAAAATTGATACAAAATGATGCGACTAATTTTTATTATTTTAAAACAAAACACATAAAAATCAATTTTATTTATCAAAATAATATTGCTACATCATTCTTATAATATATATATATATTTATATATGAAGATAATTTTCCATGATAGTTGCATATAAATAACTACTTATAATAATAAAATTATGTAATACCTTATTTGCAAATAGTAAGATTATGGTCCATATCTATGTTGTGTTATAGACAGAATTTTTAGATATCCTTTGATCTAGTGCTTAGATTATGGTCCATCTCTTTCATATGCATCGATCTGCCATGATCTTACTGGTCATCAATTTAACAAAATTGAACCTATACTTCCTAGTGGAGGATCCAAACCAAAACTATCGAAAGAAATACCTCTCCATGTTTGATAAATAAATAAAAAATACCTCTCCATGCCCTATTATCTATAAATACCTCTCCATGCTCTTGCAGCTCTTCATTCCTCCATCCTATTACTGTCTTTCATAGCTTTCTATTAATAACAAGCCTACAATGACATTCTTGGCCAATACACTTCCCAACCAATTTCTTTCTTTCTGAGCCCTTTTACTCTGCCTCATCATCCTTGCATTGGCTAATTGTTTTTTATTATGGTGCTTTTGCTTCTTCCCTAACTGGAAAACAAGAAAGTGAAGCCACGGCTCTCTTGACATGAAAAGCTAGTCTTCACAACCAAAGTCAAACTCTCCTGTCCTCGTGGGTCGGAAGCAACCATTATAGTTGGTTTGGAATTGGTTGCAACAAGGCCGGTAGAGTTGCCCATATAGACCTTCACAATTATGGTTAGAAAGGTACTCTTTCTAATCTTAATTTCTTATCCTTTCCTCATCTCCTCACCCTTCAACTTTTTAACAACTCACTTTGTGGGACCATCCCCCCCCCCCAAAAAAAAAAAAAAAAATTGGTAGCCTTTGGACACTCACCTACCTTATCTTGTCACTTAACAATCTCTCTAGAACAATTCTGACCGAAATAGGCCAACTAACTAATCTAAGGATCTTGTACCTGAATAGAAACCCAATCGGTGGCTCCATCCCTCAACAAATAGGATTGCTTAGCTCTCTTAATGAGCTCAGCTTGTATACTAAAAATCTCACGGGTTCAATCCCTTCTTTAATTGGAAACTTGAACAACTTAACCATTATTTACCTTTATGACAACAGACTTTCTGGATCAATACCTCAAGAAATTGGGATGCTAAAGTCTCTCGTTGATCTTGAACTCTCAAGGAACAATCTCACTGGTTCAATCCCTACATCTATAGGGAACTTGGGCAACTTGATCACTCTGTACCTTTATGATAACTGACTTTCCAGATCAATCCCTCAAGAAGTTGGGATGCTGAGGTCTCTTGTTGATCTCGAACTCTCAGGGAACAACCTCACGGGTTCAATCCCTCCATCTATAGGGAACTTGGACAACTTAACCACTCTATACTTTTATGACAACCAACTTTCCGGATCAATCCCTGAAGAAGTTGGGATGCTGAGGTCTCTCGTTGGTCACAAACTCTCAGGAAACAACCTCACGGGTTCAATCCCTCCATCTATAGGGAACTTGGTCAACTTAACCATTCTGTACCTGTATGACAACCAACTTTCCGAATCAATCCCTCAAAAAGTTGGGATGCTGAGGTCTCTTGTTGGTCTTGAACTCTTAGGGAACAACCTCACGGGTTCAATCCCTCCATTTATAGGGAACTTGGGCAACTTAACCACTCTGTACCTCTATGACAACTAACTTTCCAGATCAATCCCTCAAGAAGTTGGGATGCTGAGGTCTCTCATTGATCTCGAACTCTCAGAGAATAACCTCACGGGTTCAATCCCTACATCTATAGGGAACTTGGGCAACTTAACCACTCTGTACTTTTATGACAACCAACTTTCCGGATCAATTCCTGAAGAAGTTGGGATGCTGAGGTCTCTCGTTGGTCTCAAACTCTCAGGGAACAACCTCACGAGTTCAATCCCTCCATTTATAGGGAACTTGGTCAACTTAACCATTCTGTACCTGTATGACAACCAACTTTCCGGATCAATCCCTCAAGAAGTTGGGATGCTAAGGTCTCTTGTTGGTCTCGAACTCTCAGGGAACAACCTCACTAGTTCAATCCCTCTATCTATAGGGAACTTGGGCAACTTAACCACTCTGTACCTTTATGACAACAAACTTTCCGGATCAATCCCTCAAGCAGTTGGGATGCTGAGGTCTCTCATTGGTCTCAAACTCTCAGGGAACAACCTCACGGGTTCAATCCCTCTATCTATAGAGAACTTGTGCAACTTAACCACTCTGTACCTTTATGACAACCAAATTTCCGGATCAATCCCTTAAGAAGTTGGGATGCTGAGGTCTCTCGTTGATCTCAAACTCTCAGGGAACAACCTCACGGGTTCAATCCCTACATCTATAGGGAACTTGGGCAACGTAACCACTCTGTAGCTTTATGACAACCAACTTTTCAGATCAATCCCTCAAGAAGTTGGGATGCTAAGGTCTCTCATTGATCTTGAACTCTCAAGGAACAACCTCACAAGTTCAATCCCTACATCTATAGGGAACTTAGGCAACTTAACCATTCTATACCTTTATGACAACCAACTTTCCGGATCAATCCCTCAAGAAATTAGGATGCTGAGGTCTCTCGTTGATCTCGAACTCTCATGGAACAATCTCACAGGTTCAATCCCTTCCTCACTTGGAAACTTGAACAACTTAACCACTCTGTACCTTTATTACAACCAACTTTTTGGATTAATCCCTCAAGAAGTTGGGATTTTGAGGTCTTTCGTTGAACTTGATCTCTCAACGAACAATCTTACTAGTTTAATACCTGCATCTATAGGGAACTTGGGCAACTTAACCACTCTATACCTTCATCACAACCAACTTTCTGGATTAATTGTTTAAGAAGTTGGGATGTTAAAGTCTCTCTTTGATCTCGAACTCTCAATGAACAATCTCACCGGTTCAATCCCTGCATCTATAGGAAACTTGAGCAACTTAGCCTATTTGTACTTTTATAATAGTCATACCAGTTCAATCCCAGAAGGCCTATGCTTTAATGGATTGTTGGTTAATTTGATTGCATTTCATAATAATCTCACAGGTCCCATCCCAAAAAGCTTGAGAAATTGTTTTACCTTATTTGCACTTAGGCTTTATGGAAACCAACTTTGGGGAAATATATCAAAAGATTTTGGTATATACCCAAACTTGGTTTACATTGATTTGTGTTATAACAATTTTTACAATGAGCAATCTCAAAAATGAGGAAAGTGCAATAGTTTGACTATTCTTAAAATATCCAACAATAATATTTCTGCTGAGATACTGTGAGAATCCGAATATACAAATCAAGTAAATAATTAAATAATAATAATTTCACAATCTCAAATACTTTGATGGTGAATCCTAAAGTGCAAATTAATTATTATTGAATGATCTTTTAATTAATTTTAAACCTAAAATAAATTTATGGTGAAAGTCTTTAATTTAGAGGCAAGATTTATTATAAAATATATATATATATATAGAGAGAGAGAGAGAGAGGAGGGTGTGACTTGAACTCTAGACCACAAAGTTAATATATAAGACTCTTACCATTTGAGTTGCATATAACTTATATATATGTTTTGTATATTTATCTATTTATTTGACCTATGTGTGCCCACCACTAGTATAAAATAAAATAAACACAAACCCTACTCTATTATTTGTTCACCACATAGGGCAACAACATAGTAGCCACAGGAGAGGGTTTGAGAGAAGGAAAAAAAGAAAAGAAAAGAAAAGAAGAAGTTGCAATCAAAGAACTTTTGGGTGTGTGGTAGGGTTCAAACTTTCTTCTTTATTTTATATTTGTTCTTTATCCTTATTCTATTTTATGATTTAATTCATTGATGGGGAGGTTGTAGGTGTATGTAATTTGTGTATATATATGTGTGGGTGATTTTCTGACCACATTGCCCGCTTAGTAACCAGCTGGAGAGCACCGGCAGAATAGATGGCACCTGGCTGACCTGCAACAGAAATATAGGAATCCCGCGGTGGTTCGTCCACCCGGGAGCACTCCGATGATCAAGTCAGTATATCTCTCAAAGATAAATCAAGTGCTAAACTCACAAGCTTGAGTATCAAAAGCATACCTTAGACCCATGGGGGTGCCTCTCTTTTATAGCCAACATAAACCTAGTCCCAATAGAAGCCTAACTTCTATGGACTCAGGATTACTGCTAATCTTGGACTCCCAGTAAGATTAGGATAAACTCTCTAAGAGTCTTATCTTAATACAAACTGAAGTCTTCTCTCATTCTAGGACTCTTGTCCCTCATCCAGGTTGAGTTCCCTTTTCATTCTAGGACTCTTGTCCCTTATCCACTTATCTCGGATTTCGATATCTTCGGAGATAACCTCGGCCTTGCCGAGATCACCTCGGCGTCACGACCAGGACACGTGCATCTCGGCTGACACGTCAGCGTCACCTTGCCACGTGTTGGTACTCAGAAAATATATCCCCACAACTGGCCCCTAGGTTCTATTACCTCGGCATTCTGAGGTGATGGAACCTACACTGTTCGTTCATCTGTGCCCCTCTGTCCAAGATCAAACTCGCCGACCTCAAAGTTCCCTGGACTTTACTCTCCATTGGTGTCAAGAATCAAGTTTCATGCTTTCCAAGCTACTTGAAATCACACCTCCTAGCCGAGGTTTTGGTTCCATTAATTCGTAAACTCCAAGAGCTTTGCAACTGCTCCACTCACACTCTCTGGTGAGTTCCCGATTTCCAGTCATCTATTTGACTCCGGCGATTTTCATATCGGCGTTCATTTCACTTGGTAGGTTCACAAAACTCTTTACTTGCTATTAAGCTCAATCTTTCATAACTCTTCTGAATCTGTTTACTTGCCATCTGTTGCCTTCTATTTTCGTCTGTCTTTAAGTTTTGAATTGTTTGAATGCCTGGCACTATTCTTGTCATATCCGCTTTCTGTTGCTAGCATCGTGTTTTGGTCATTACTTTCTTGTTCTTCACATACTTACTTAGTGCCTGTGTACTTGGCTTTATTCTTGAACTTTGTCGTCTTCTTGACTATTTTTCTCTTTTTTCATTCAATCCTCTGGCTTTTTCTCTTTCCAGCTCTTTTGCTTAAATCCGTCATTGTTCCAAGCTTTCAAGCTTCTGCAACTGTCTTCGTTCCTCTCTCCGTGAAGCTTACGTCATTCTGTCATTGTCGTCAGACTTTGGCAATTCTCATTCCGGCTTCCCTCTTTCTGGTAAGCCACTGTTCCTCCTGGTTTTATTTCTTGTTGCTTTCCAAGAAGCTCTGCTTCATTGTTAATCACCATTGTTTTTTACCCGTTGTTTCCAAATCATCTTCTTGAATACACACTGTTCACACATCTGTTGATTTCTGCCACTGTTCTTGGCTTGACACACCTGTGCAATCTTTTTGTCTTGATTTCCTGATAGCTTCATCACCATTCTTGATTACGAATTACATTCTTGTTTCTGTTTTCTTTGTCTTTTTCCAGATTCTTGCTTTCAATCCTTGCCTTCAAACTCCGAGGTGCCAATCACCGAGAAGAGCCTTGATCAAACTCTTCGGGAGATTGATGCTGAGCTCCAGGCCGAGAAGGTTGCTGAGAAGTCTTCCCAACTGTCTTTTATATCCTGCCATTGATGCCGAGTAGTTTTGTTTCCTTCTTTTACTCCTTGTACCTTGTACCTTGTACTTTGTCCGTCTTTGTATGCTTTTAATCCGGCTGACGTGCCATTTTTTGTAGTCTGAATAATTTATTTTTCAATATTCAGGCCAAAGTGCATTCTTTTCTTCTTTAAATGCATTTCTCTGATTTCTTCTTTGAATGTATGTCTTCTTTTTTCTGCTCTTGTATGATTCTATACTTAGAATAATTTGCATGTCTTCAAAGTACACCTTGACTGTGCAATCTCTTCGGGTAAAATACCTCTGTCATAACTTCTAATCTTGCTCATCTCGGCCTTGTCCTAACACCCGAAAATATTGTAACAAATATTTTCACAAGTATTGCTTAGGACTTGTCACTTTCTCAATGTCTTCTATCAAGACTTCAGTTTTCCATATTTCAAGTTTTGACAACCTGGTAGTCTCGGCAAGTACGCAGATATTGCTTGAGCTTGACTTTAACTTGTAAATTTTTCTCAAAAATTTCAACAAGTGTTTAACCATCATCTCTTTATCATAACCTCGGTTTAACTTCAGCTTGTAAATTTTTCTCAAAATTTCAACAAGTGTTTAAACCAATCTTCTTCCGATACGACCTCGGTTTAACTTCAACTTGTAAATTCACACAGAATTTCAACAAGTGTTAAATATCACATCGGATTTAACTTCAACTTGTAAATTCATACAGAATTTCAACAAGTGTTAAATATGACCTCGGTTTAACTTCAACTTGTAAATTCACATAGAATTTCAACAAGTGTTAAACATCATCTTGGTTTAACTTCAACTTGTAAATTCACACAGAATTTCAACAAGTGTTAAATATCACATCGGTTTAACTTCAACTTGTAAATTCACACAGAATTTCAACAAGTGTTAAACATCATCTCGGTTTAACTTCAACTTGTAAATTCACATAGAATTTCAACAAGTGTTAAATATCACATCGGTTTAACTTCAACTTGTAAATTCACACAGAATTTCAACAAGTGTTTAAATATCACATTGGTTTAACTTCACCTTGTAAATTCACACAGAATTTCAACAAGTGTTAAACATTATCTCGGTTTAACTTCAACTTGTAAATTCACACAGAATTTCAACAAGTGTTAAATATCACATTTGTTTAACTTCAACTTGTAAATTGCTACAAATTTCAACATGTGGTAAACATCATCTCGGTTTAACCAACTTGTAAATTGCTGCAAATTTCAACAAGTGGTAAACACCATATCGGTTTAACCAACTTGTAAATTGCTACAAATTTCAACAAGTGGTAAACATCATCTCGATTTAACCAACTTGTAAATTGCTACAAATTTCAACAAGTGGTAAACATCATATCGGTTTAACCAACTTGTAAATTGCTACAAATTTCAACAAGTGGTAAACATATTCTTCTTCTCTCTGCCCCCTGCATGGCTTCCACATACTCCTTTGCGAACCTTATAAAAGGTCTTCAACCTGGCTAACTGCAGTCCAACCTTGTGTGTTTTCTTTTTTATCTTCTGGGATCTGAGATTTGCTCACTGAGCTCTTCTCTTTTCGGACTTAAGTGTCAAGATCTTGTCTACTAGAATCTTGGATCTGCTCACTCAGGTTGAGCTCTTCTTTTCTCGGACCTACTCATCTAGGCCGAGATCATGTCTTCTAGGATCCGGGATCTAGGATCTGGAATCCGGGATCTGCTCACTTAGGATGAGTTCTTCTATACTTGAATGTTATCTCCTTGGGAGCGCTCATGCCCCCTGTCTTTGCATCCCTTCTGGAAGGGTCTTCGTTCCTTCGCAGGTATTTATCCTTCCATACCTGGAGGTCATCTTCATTGTAGTATCCGCTTCGATCTGTTGTCTTTGGTGCGTCACCTTTCTGGCCGGCGTCTTTTACTCCGTGACTCTGGTCACGAGTTTCTGTGTTGCGGTCGTCCCCTTCAACGTCGAGGTTGATAGGTCTCCCACTCCCAGTAAGAGCATTATCTCCAATCTGATCCTTCTGTCCGTCATTGGCTATCTATCCTTCTTTCTTTCATTGGCCATCTATTCTTCTTTCTTTCCCATAGACGGCGCCAAATTGTGTGGGTGATTTTCTGACCACACTGCCCGCTTAGTAACCAGTTGGAGAGCACCGGCAGAATAGATGGCACCTGGCTGACCTGCAACAGAAACATAAGAATCCCGCGGTGGTTCGTCCACCCGAGGGCACTCCGACGATCAAGTCAGTATATCTCTCAAAAATAAATCAAGTGCTAAACTCACAAGCTTGAGTATCAAAAGCATACCTTAGACCCATGGGGTGCCTCTCTTTTATAGCCAACATAAACCTAGTCCCAATAGAAGCCTAACTTCTATGGACTCAGGATTACTGCTAATCTGGACTCCCAGTAAGATTAGGATAAACTCTCTAAGAGTCTTATCTTAATACAAACTGAAGTCTTCTCTCATTCTAGGACTCTTGTCCCTCATCCAGGTTGAGTTCCCTTTTCATTCTAGGACTCTTGTCCCTTATCCACTTATCTCGGATTCCGATATCTTCGGAGATAATCTCGGCCTTGCCGAGATCACCTCGGCGTCACGACCAGGACACGTAGCATCTCGGCTGACACGTCAGCATCACCTTGCCACGTGTTGGTACTCAGAAAATATATCCCCACAATATATAATGTTAAAAAATCTGAGGAGTTAAATTCATGTATAAAGAATGGTGTAATTCTTAGTCCAAAAATTCTGTATAGAATCACAAACTTTAAAAATCAAGAAACCATATCAAACGAATGAATTTTGAACTGAAAGTTTTACAATAGATTAATTACATATTGAATTGCATATCTGAATTTTCTCATAATTTTTGGAAGTTGAAATCTATATTAACTAGTGCGTTCAAATCTGTCGAGAAAACTGATTTAAAACAGTAACTTCGGAAGTGTCGTTCTCTTTGGGTATAAATCCAAAAATTATCAAATTAGCATCATTAGAACCAGTTATGAGTCTAGTTTCTTACATTTTTGGCCTTGCATTTATTGCTCGTGTATACTAAGAGAACCATTAATTTCTTTAAAGTGCTGCAAAAAACAACCTATTTGGGTGTAATTAATTGTAAATAATTATTTGGATAAGCAAATCAAGTAAAACCAATTGGGTTTGAAACTTAGGATATATTAGTTGATATCTGGAGGGTGAGCCTTGGAGGGTTACACACTTCCTAATAGGCAGGTGCGGAGTGAAGTGCGGGAAGGGACCACCGCACGTACGGGGGTGAAGGCCGCATGTGCGGGGGAGGTGCTCCGCACCTGTGGGAGAGGGCGCCGCACGTGCAGGATTCTGGGCAGTCCGAGAACTCTGTTTTTTCTTTCTTTTGGGGCTGAATATATCTCATTTTTTTTACATCCCTCTTTCTCTAAAAACACTTTTGCTCCTCCTTCTCTCTAAAAACCCTCATCAAACACTAAAAATCTTTGATTTCTTGCAATCCATTGGGTCTAGATTCATCATCTCTCACAAATCTTAGAGATCAAAGCTAGAACATCACATTGTGTGGTAGAAATCGAAAATCCCTCATCTTTGGCTCTAGGGTTTCATCTCTTTTCTTCATCAAACCTTGAGATAGGGATTCCTTTGAGTTATATATATATGTGTTTGCCATGATGATGTGTTTTAAGGGTTTTCTTGAAGTTATTACATTGCTTTTGATTTTGTGGTTCAAAATGTAGAGATTTTCAAAAGTGGGTTTAAATCTCAACCTTTTTGTTAATCCTTGAGGGTTTCACTTTCATTAATTTAAGAAAGATGATTTTGGTGGGATTTCACCAAGGAAATGGGGAGATGTTTTTGTTTTGATGAAGAACCCTAGAAATTAGAGGTTTTGGAAAATATGGAAAAAGCATATGGAATTCTTTTTTTCGTGTTAAAAGAATGAATGAGTGTAGATTTTATAATATGGTTTGCAAAATGGCAATCTTCTTGATATATGAGAACTGAGAATTTATTTTAAAATTATTGTTAAATACATGAACTTGTATAGTTGTGAGATGACAAATTGTTGTGTATCATGGATTATGAGAATTGTAAAATCTTGGAAATTGATGTTCGAAACATTACATATAGTCTTGAAGAGACTAAATTGTTAAGAATTGTGTATGAGGAGAAAATATTGCTATGTGTTGATAGCTTTGGTTGTGTACATGATTATTTTGTGAAATAACATTGGAGGCAGGGAAAAATGGAGAAATGTTATGAGACATTAATTATTGCATTACATTCTCATTCGATTTATTATTATTATTATGCAACTTGAATTGAGTTTGGAAACGTTCACATTGAGAAAAGAATATTTGAATGAGATCTATCGAAATGTTATGTGGTAAATACGTTGGTAAGTCCGGATAGGAGGTGTAGATGAAATTGATAAGTTGGTCTGAGTGTCCGGGGTGAAAAACCGAAAACACGCGCGGAGGAGGTACCACTTCTCTTCTGGTTAGCAACCGGTAAAGTGGGGTTTTTGGTAGTGCTAGTTGAACCTACTTGCAGACACCAACCTAGGGATTACCTGAGTTATATTTACCGCCATTATTTATTAAAATTGGAAGTTTCGGAATTATACACTCAACTTGACTTTGGGGCTTCTTTGTCTATTAAATATATAAAGTCAAATTAACTGTTGCAAATAAATGTGCATTTGAACAGTAGCGACTATAAGTTTTTAGGGTAAAACACAGTAAATATCTTTAAATTATGATTTATTTATCTTTTTAAACTGTAAAATGAATAGTTAACCATTTTGAACTATTATCTTATTATACTTAACACCTTTTGTTAGGGTTTTGTCCTGGAATTTAAATGGAATCAAGTCATGTGTGCTTCACACATGACACACTTATTGATTTTTTTAGAACAATAATATATGTTATTAATTTTTTTTAGGACAATAATATATTTATCTAGTTATCCCATTTGCATGTTGTTTTCCTTATCTTACGCTCCATTTGTTTGGGTGGAAAATATTTTCTAGAAAACATTTTTTGTATTTTCTGATGTTTGGTACAATGAAAAACGAAAGTCAACGGAAACATTTTTCATGATAAATGAAAAACAAGCCTATTTGGTCCAAAAAAAAAATCAACTTTTAGAAGGGAAAAGGGAAAACGTTTTCTTAACTAAAATTTTACCACGCTCACCTCCACCACCAGACCACTCTCACCACCACCTGTAGACACCCTATTTTTGACCGACCTTAAGACTCAGACATCATTGATTGAGCGCTCGATGATTGTGCATGTTTGTGCTCGTTTCGAGTTTCCGGAGTTTTCGGCTGAGTGCCTTGCCTCTGGGCCTCTGAACTCTTTCCCTTTTGGTTTGGTTTTGAACCAAACCTTGTTTTTCCTTGCCTGGAGGGAGAGAGAGGTCTGTAGACCACTTTTGGTGGTCGTAGACCACTTTTCCCTCTTGTAGGCTAGTTTCCGATTTCCGGAGCCTTCGACCGAGCGCCTTGTCTCGGAACCTCTTAACGTTCTCCTCTTGGCTTGGTTTTCGAACCATGCCTTGTTGCCTTTGCCTAGAGGGACACAGAGGTCTTGTAGACCACTTTTTGTGGCTGTAGACCACTTTTCCCTCCCGTAGACCACTTTTGGTAACCGTAGACTAGTTTTTGAGACTTCCGGCTGCGCGCCTTGTCCCGCGGACTTTCGTCTTTCATCTTTTTTGGTTTGTTTTTGGCACCAACCTTGTTTTCCTTGCTTGGAGGGTGAAATAAGGGTTGTAGACCAGTTTCTCTCCCTAAAAACCACTTTTCTTCCCCGCCAGCCAATTTTTTGGTCAGCCAACTGGTCTTGGTGGCCTGTGGACCACCAAAAGTGGTCAGCAGCCATGCCACCACCTTGCTTTCTTGGTGCAGACCACCTCTCCCCCCTTGCCGACCACTTGGTCTCCTTGCAGACCACTTGTGTTGGTCGGCCGACCAGTGCAAGTAGCTGGCTAACCACTTCAACTGGTTGGCAGCTTTTCTGCAGTTTCCTGCAGATATTTTCTGGCCAGCTATGCCAGCTGTTGGGCACAGAAGGCATCCTCCATACACGTGTATGGAGAGATTGCTTGGAGCCTAAAGCTTGTTCAACAAGCTTGTTGCATGTTTTTCTATAAAAGGGAACCTCCCCTCTCTTGCCTTAGGTTTAGAAAAATTGCATAGAGTGATACATACACTTCTATCTCTTTATTTCTCTCTTTGTCTCATATTTGTGCTTGAAAGTGCATTTTCTTCACACTTTTACACACAAACACATAGTGAAACACCTTCAATCTTGGACTGAGGTTCTTGGAGGTTTGTTTGGAGCTCAAGGTTTGGTTTTTGCCTTAGAAGTTGCTGTCTTGCTTTGATTCGTCAAGGGTGAGTCTCTAATCCTCTTAAAGCCTTGTTGTAGTTGCTTACTAGGCCACCCTTGCATGCTTATTTTGGCTTGACTTTCTACTGCAAAAAGCTTCATTTTTAAGTATTTGAAATGTTTGTTTGAGGCTTTGTTGGTGTTGGGGGTGATCTACCCCATTTTGTGCCTTGTTTTGCCTTGTTTTGGGCCATCACTTTAGGCCTTTGTAATCACCTTTGTTTGGCCATCCTACCACTGAAACTCAGAGGAATTTCAGTGGTGGAAACTTGGTTTTGAGGCCCCAAATGGGAGGGGGTCATCCTCTCTCCTTGTATCTTGTGTGCTTGTATTGATGGCTCATTAAAGTAACATGTTTGTTAAGCATGTGTTGGCTTATTCTCAACTTGTTTTTGGTATTATTTTGACATGGAATACCTCTATTTTAGTTTGGTTGAGTCACCCCATGCATGCTTTATACACTTGTAGTGTAATCCTTGCAAACTAGCCTTGTATGCTTAAGGTTTTGGCTCACCTTTCTAGCATGTTTTGGTCCTATCTCAGCATGTTATTGGTGTTGTTTCAGCATGTTATAGCTCTGTCTAAGGTTGGCTTGATAGCCTCTTGCATGCTCCTTGCACTTGTAGTGCATTTCCATGCACTAGCTTAACATGCATCATGCCTTTTAACCATCATTCTGGCATGTTTTTGGCTCAACTCCAGCAAGATTTTATTCATGTTTTGCCATGATTAAGCTCTGATTTATGTTGTTTTGGCCATGCATGCCTTGTTTTGTATAGCCATAGTGCATTTTAGCTCACTAGCTTTGAGTTTCCAAGCCACTAGCATGCATTACTTGGGTTATTCACATGATTTGGCATCATTTGATATGTGATTTCAGTGCATGTAGTGTGGTCATGCCCTCACATCCTTCACTCTTTCAATGCTTTGGAGGGTTTGTGCTTTATGCCTTAATTATGAGCCATTATGCATGCCATCTTACCTAAGCTTTTGGGTTGCTATATCAGTGTGTTTTTGGTCTTATTTTTCCATAATACAACTCCGATTTTTGTTGGCGAAGTCATCTCATGCTTGGTTGTGGTAGGCGTAGTGTAATCCTCCTCATTGGCCTTGCTTACTTGATATTTTGGTCCTTCATGCTAGCTTGTTTTGGCTTTGCTCCATGCATGTTTTAGCATCATTTTGACTTTCTCTAGGACTGTTTTGGGTTGTCTTGGCCATATGGTTCATGTATTGCATAGCTATAGTGCAAGTGCCTATGCTAGTTTCAAGTTTTGAGCCTTCTAGCATGCCATGCTTGTGTTGTTTGGATGATTTGGCATCATTTCTTACATGATTTCAGAGCATATAGTGTTGTCACACTTCCACATTTGTCACTCCTTGAGCACTTTTGAGAGTTGTGCTCTTATGCTTAATTGGTAGGCCAATGCATGAGTATGCATTTTCTTGCATTTCATGCCATCATTTCAGAGTATTTTGGCCACTGTTTTGGGCATGATTGAGGTCTGTCCATATTTGGTTTAAGTCCATTGAGCATGTTGTTTGAATGTTGTTGTTTGCATTGTGTTTGTATGCTTGTTGCATTGCATTATGTTTGCATGCCATTAGCTTTGATAGGTTGAGCATGTTGCATGCATTGCATTATGTTTGGATCGAGCGTTGATCCAAACATGAGAAACGAGGGACGTTTCATACTTGATGTGATGAAACGTGCCTCAATTCTCGCTCGCCGACCCTCTTGATCATACATGATAGAGGTTAAGGCCCTTATGTTTTCTTTGTGCATTCATTCACATTGATTGTGCAATCTTGGCTTCTCAGCCATCGTGCATTGCGATGCATGGTAGGTGGCCCGAGAGTCGAGAGCCTCACTCCCTTGAGCTTAAGAAATGATAGGGAGAGAGGTTGTGCACACATATCTTGCAAACACACTGTCGTGCCCCTTCCTGTTCTCTGTTGCAGCAAACTGGAGTGGTGCAAAATTTTCTAGTCGGCAGACCAGTAAAAGTGGCTGGCCGACCACTTTTTCTGGTCTGCAGCAAGTGTAAGTGGTCTACAGGCGGTCTACACCACCATAAACTGGTCGGCAGCCCTCCTGGGGGTTCCCATTTTGGAGTAGAAGCTATCTGGAGCTTTGTGCAGTGTTCTGAGATCAAATGCAAACAGAGGCAAGTTGGGACATAGCGATGGATTTCCGAGCGAGGAACCAAATGCATGCATTGTTCAACTTTCCAAAGCAGAGCTTAGTAGTGTAGTTTAATGCTTATTTGTCTAGCTTGAATTTGTAACTTAGTTAATTTGTTGATTAGTTAAGGTGTTGTAATAACTAGTTGTAGCTAGTCATTCAATTTGTTGTGTAATAGCTAGTCTAATTAGCTTTATTAGATTAGTTAGCTAGCTTAGCTTAGATTAGCTTAGCTTATTCATTCGGACCCTCCGTCGAGAAGGCACAACTGTTGTAATAAGTGTGCGTGTGTGTGATACATGTCTTCCAACCCCCATTTCTTTCTCCTTTTTATTTAATCGCTTTTGATGGTTAGTTTTAGGGCATATTTCAATTAGCATCCTTATGCTTCGCATGCGTACATCATTCATCTGTTTTGCATGCACCGGACTTGGCGCATCATACAAACTGCATTGTATTTCAATTCCAATTTGAATACATGTATCAATTGTTGCATTTCATATGTCATCTTAGGTAGCCGAGCCTATCTCATTACATTTTGCATATGTTGCATTAGGCATTGATAACAGAGCTAGGATCATGCATTGATAACTAACTAGCTTTTGTTTTGGCTCGAAGTACTAGGTAAGCTTTTATGCTTTAGTATACTGCATGAGATGTGTATGTTGCCATGTATAGCATGCTTGCCATGAGGATATTTGCTTAACTGATATAACTGCATGAATGCCTGTGGATGAAGGTTGGATTGCTTGAATTGGAACAATTCATCAAAAAGCGAGTTTTAAGCCCACTTGAAGTGGCAAATCACTGTGTTTTCTAAGCCCACTTAAGGGTGGCAAATCCGCTTCTTAGCCTACTTGAGGGTAGCAACTTCAAACCATTTTCGAAAAACAAACATGTGATGTTTTGTTCCAACTTGAGTGATTGAGTCTATATTTGTATGCTGTGCTCATCACATAGTAAGCTAGCTAATAAATCAGAATAAGAACACGTGTTTTCAAAAACAACATATCATGTTAGTAAAGGCTGATCCTTTGATCGGGCGAACGGGGATGCTCATTTTAGGACCTTCCTCTCTCGTACCTAAGTTCCCGAGCCAAGACAACTTTGGTGATGATAGACATGTGGCCTTAGGCACGAGTTAGGGTTTCCTAAATTTTCCAAAAACAAAATATTTAGGTGGCGACTCTGAAATCTGGCAAAGCAGTCCATGTTTGGCGCTTTTTGATTAAAATTGATTTTCCAAAAGGATTTGTCGGATTTGGACTCTTTGGTGATTTATCAGTCTTACATTGCACTTTATGAGATTAGATTCAGAACCGTGACAGGAGTCTGAACTGTAGTAGCTAGAACTACAATTCGTGCCCTCGCGCGCGGAGCGGAGTTCGGGTGGTCTACACCACCACCCCACCACCATCACCACGGCCACTACCATCGTCACCATCACCATCATCGCCGTTGTCGCCCCACCACCATATCACCATCTTCACCTTCGTTCCACCACCACCAAACATAGAAAAATGTTTTCTTCAGAAAATATTTTTGTAGCACTTGTGTCTTTTAAACTATTGGAGAGTGTATTTAATTCCATTATTTTCATTTTGGGAGTCTTTGGAGTTGTTGTATCTTGGTTTTGGAGGAGTTCAATTTGATTTAGACTTGTTGGGATTGTTCGTTTGCGCTTGTTTTCGTTGAAAAGTTCTTTGGGAACTTGGAAAATTTGTTCTGGTGTCGACACTAGTCTTCCTGGGGGTCGACACCACCTTGCTGCCTTGCTCTTAGTGTCTCTGCTGGTTTATAGGGTCGATCCTTGTCTACTGCTATGTTCTGGGTGTTGCCACTAAAATATAGGGTCGACACCACTGCTTCCTAGGGTCAACCCTTATCTGCTGCACACATTAGTAGCTCAGCTTTTCTTCTTGAGGATCAACACCACTATCTTGAGGGTCAACCCCTGTGAGTTATTTTCAGAAATTTTGGTTTGGTTTTGGGCCCAACTTTTTAGGGGTTTGACTTATTCTTTTCTTTGACTTTAGGGCTATTATTCTACCACTATAAATAGACCCCCAAACACACTTTTCTCATTCACTTCTCTCTCTCTCTCTCTCTCTCTCTCTCTCTCTCTCTTCCTTCTTTAAACCGTTAATCTCTCTCTCTCTATCTCTTAGAGACTCAACATCTCTAGATCTACTTGGTTAGAGACATCTTTTCACATTGGTCCTTTGAGAAAGATTGTAGATCTCGTCAAGGGCTTTCTTTTGATCCAAGAGTTTCCTTTAAATTTTTTAGAGTTCTCCTCTTTGCTTCAATAGGTAGGGTCTATTTCCTAAACTAAAATATGAGTTCGGTAACATATTTGTGGCGTATTTTATTATTTATATTTGGTAGTCATTTGGTTGATTTTGAAATGTTATTTTGGGCTTGAGAGTTTTGTGAAATTGGGGGATGTTGGGCTATGATTTTGCTACTACAACTATTTTCGGTAATCAAAAATGCGTATGGATTTCTAAAAGTGGAAAAGCCCCAATTTGTAGAAAAATCCTAAATGATATTGTTTTGGGAGTTGAATTGATTTTGGTAAATGGTTTGGTTAGAAAGAGATAGGAATGAAATGGTTGTGGGATTTTGAAAATGGGTGTTGTTACTCATTTGAAAAATAAATCTATATTGTTATCTTTTAATTATTGCATTAGAGATAACTGTTTTGGCTATCGGTGGAGGATAGCATTGCCGTATGTTAGAAATTGCATATGGATTAGGCAATTTGAAATCATTCATATTATGGAGCATGTAATGGATTTTGAAAATGGAAACTTTATGTTTTGGAAAGAGGTTTTGAAAATTCTCACATTATGTTCTGGAACATTTGCATTGTTTTGGAAAAATAATTGGAATAATAGTGCTTGTATGGCCTACGTTTACATAGGTGCCGGTTTACTGTTTCCTACGGACAAAATTTCCATGAAAGGTTGTATTTGTTTTGGATATTTACCGATTTTATTTACTATTATGTTGGTTTTGGAACAAGACGTTTGGAAATGTTTTGAGCAATGAATTTACCTTTTGTTCAGCGATGTAGTCGCATTTGATTTAACAATGTTTTTGCTAGTTGGTATTGAGATACCTAGATTGGTTTTTGGAAAAAATGATTTTATATCTGTAGACACCCCATTTTTGACCGTCCTCAAGACTTGGACGTCACCGTTGGAACACTCGGTGATTATCCATGTTTGTGTTCGTTTGGAGTTCCCGGAGTTCTCGGCTGCGCGCGCCGTGCCTCAGGACCTCCGGACTCGACCGTTTGTGTTTGGTTTTGCACCAAACACTTGTGTTTTGCCTTAGAAGGGGAGGGAATGCTTTGTGAGGCATCCCTACACACCACCGGCTGGGGCTAGAGGCCACCGGCTGGCTAGTTTGTCTATCGGCACTATATTGTGCCGGTCGGCACTATTCTGTGCCGGTCGGCACTCTTTTGGGCGAAATGACCATTTTGCCCTGCCGACCACTGTGCACTTGCTTTCTGAGATATTTTTAGACAGCTGTGTGCAATTGGTTTCCCCTCCATACACGTGTATGGAGGGATGAGCTTGCTTAGGGACTAAGCTTGTAAGCTTTTTGCCTATAAGAGGGAAAGCTCTTCCCTTTGCTCAAGGGTTGGCTTCTTGAGAGACTTAACCATTGTTAGAGAGAGCCAAGGTCTGGTTTTAGGTTAGAATAGTTGTATCTATCCTATCTCTCTCTTTCCTTGCTTGTTTAGTACACTAGGTGCTTTAGTTCACACTATTGCACTAAAACACCTAGTGTTCCACCTCCTCCTTGCAACTGAGATTCTAAGGGCTGGTTCTTGGAGTTCTTGACTGATTTTGAGCTCAAGGAAGCATCAACCACAACCTTTGTGAAGAGGTCTACAAGGGTGAGATACTAACCCCTTTTTCCCCCATTTTTGCACTCTATTTTTACTTGCTTTAAAGTAGTTTTTGAGCTTAGTGTTTGGCACATAAAATCTCTGTTTTTAAGTCCTCTTTATTGTTCATTAAGAGTGTTGTGAGGTTTGGGGAAGTTTGACCCCCCTTTAGGCTTTGAAAAGACCCCATTTTGTGCTATTTTGGAGAGATCCGAGATTTTGGTGATAGGATCTCTTCACCACTGAAATCTTGAGGGATTTCAGTGGTGAGGACCATGCCTTAGAGTCTCAAGAAGGAGAGGGCCACCCCCTCTCCTTGATGTCCTTGAAAAGGGCAAATTTTGCTTCCTTAAGGAGCTTCATGTTTGAGTGTGTGTTGAGCATGTTTGACTTGTTTTTCATGCTTATATTGCCATGTTATAACATGATTTCAAGTTGGTTTAGGCCCCTTATGTATGCTTAGCATAGTTGCCTTGTAATGCCTCTTCGTGCCTTAACATGCCTAGGTTGTATGCCTTAGCTTCGAGCATGTTTTAGGCTTGCATTTGTGAAGCTTGTATGCTTATTTTGCCATGATTTAACTCTGTCCATGCTTGTTTTGGTCAATCTCATCATGCATTATATAGCTCCTTTGCACTTGGCTTGTTGGCCTTGAGAGTATGAGTGTGTAGCATGCCATGCTTGCTTCATTTTTGATAGTTTGGAACCATCTAGCATGTTATTTCAGACTTTTCAGTGTGCTTGTATGCATGTTTTAGTTGCCTCTTTAATGCTTTAAAAGCATGTGTTGAATACTCCATGTTTTGGTCATGTTGTATGCCTTTGTGCTTGAGCCTCTTAGATGCCATCTAGGTGTTCCTTAGGCTTTGTTTAGGTCTTCTTGTGACCTGTTTTGAGTCCCTTTAGCTTCGCGAAGCTTGGTGGACTTGGCCTTGGTTTAAGCCTTCATGGCTTGTTTCAAGACTTGGGCCATTTGTTGCATATTTGGCTTGCTTTATTGCATGATTTGGCCTCATGTTTTGCATGAATTTTCAGAGCTTTATATGCATGTCAACTGCCCATGTTTAAATCACTTCAAGTGTGCTTGAATGTTGTTGTTATGTTTAAGTGTTGGTACCTTAACATGTGTATGTATGCATGTGTGTTTGGCCCTCATAACTTAGCATGTGGCTACTGATTTTGGGCTTTTTAGAGCTGCCCAATTCATGTTTAAGTCCATCTTTCAATTGGTTTGCATGCTTGCCTTGTATGCTTACTTACATGTTTGTATTGTATTGCCATGTTGCATGTTAGTTGCCATGCTTAGGGTTGCATCATGTCGACATGCATGTTAGGCCTCTTGAAGTAAAGTATGATAGAGGTTTGGCACCCTTGTTTGCTTGTTTGCATTGCATGCATTTGAAATCAAAGTTGCACTCTTGATTCTTTGGGCCATCATGCATGGAAATGCGTGATTGGTGGTCCGGGAATCGAGGCACATCCCCCCTTGAGTCACAAACATGATAAGGGGTGTGTTTAGTGCATAAATGGCTTGAATCACATTGCCATGCAAGTTGTTTCCCTCTGCTGCTGTGAGTTGCAGGTTCTGCAGGTATTAAGTGCCGGCCGGCACTATTTAGTGCCGACCGCAGTCAACCAACAGCCGATGGCTTATTTCAGTGCCGATGAGCTTATTCTACTGCCGGTAGAATTTCTACCTAGCCGATGATGTCCCCTAGTGCCCTGAGAGGTACTTCTGGGACTTTGGCAAGTTTCTGTGGAGGAGAGCAGAGGAAACAGAGGCAATCCTTGCATGGCGGTGCGATTCCGAGCCAGCCCCGAACACGCGCTGCATCCGGCCCTCATCCCGAGGCGGTTTAATGCTTAATTAGATTAATTAATTTATTTTGTTAATTTAATTAATTTGTAATATTTAATTAGCTAGAGTAGTTAGTTATTTATTCGGTTTTGTATTATTATTTGGTCCCTCCGAGTGAGGGCAAAAATGTAATAAGTGTGTGTGAGTGGGTGTATGTCTTCCAACCCCACGTCTTTCTTCCCTTTTATTTACCTACTTATGATGGTAGATTAGGGCACGTTTAATTTTAGCACACCTTATGCTATGCATGCGTGCATTCAGGCATTTGTTTACATGCATCGAGCTCGGCACATCATACAAACTGCATTGTATTTCAGTTCCAAATTGAATACGTGTTATTTGTAGCATTCCACATGCCATGTCTAGGATAGCCGAGTCTGTCTAGATCGCATCTTCGCCTGTGTTGCATTAGCCATTTAACATGAACTAGGTCATGCATGTTTGCTAACTAGTTTCTTGTTTTGGCGCGGAGTACAATGTAAGTATTTATGCTTTAGCATATCGCATGCGTGTGAATGTTAACATGACAGTATGCTTACCATGCGGCTAAATGCTTATGTGATATTACTGTTTGAATGCCTGTGGGTGGAGGTTGGATTGCTTGAGTTGGGACAACTCATTGAAATCCGTATTTTAGCCTACTTGCGAGTAGCAAAATCTAACACGTTTTTCGAGACAAAACGGATATGCAATGTTTATTCCCAAATTAGGCGATCTAGTCTATACTTGTTTGCTGTGCGCACAACATAGTGATTCTAGGCTAATAACCGGAATAAGAACGCATAAAGTTTTCAAAATTGGATATCACGGTTAGTAGAGGCCGGTCTTCGGACCGGGCGAAAGGGGGTGCTCATAGCTGACCTTCCCCGATCGTACCCAAGCTCCCGAGCCAAGACCACTTTGGTGATGACGGACATGTGGCCTTCGGCACCGAGTCAGGGTTTCCTAAATTTCCCGTTTTAAAATATTTAGGTGGCGACTCTGTAATCTGGCAAAGCAGTCCATGTTTGGCACTACTTTTTCAAAAAATCTGTTTTTCTTCAAAACGATTTGCCGGATTTGGACTCTTTGGTTCAGATTTAGAACCGTGACACAAAAGGGAGTCCGAACTGTAGAGTGAAGCCCACGGGCGCGTCTACAATATCAAACGGATGATTTGAATTCGGAAAACGTTTTGATTAAATGTAAAGTTTTGGTAATTGGAAAGAAAGTATTTTGTTGAGAAATCAAATGGAGTTGAAAATGCATTTTGGACATATTATATATATGTATTCCATCATAATCATTTATGCTGGTGGAGCCTGTTTAGTTTTTGAAATATTCTCTACTGGGCTTTATGCTCACCCTACGTGGTTGAAAATGTTTTTCAAGTGTACATGTGTGGATATGGATTGGGACGTGAAGCTGTGTTCGGAACCGTGTTGGGTGGTTCTGTTGTTTGTAGGCCTAGGGCCATTTATGTTATTTATTGGTCGTGTGCCATTCTTGTAAGGGTTACACCCTTGTGTATGATGTAAGCCTCAGGGCGTTTAATTTAATTTTTATAACATCTATGCATGTTTTAGTTACAAAACATCTATTTGACTTGGATGTTGTATATAGGAATGTATAAAATCGGATAAACACATGTATTATGTGACTATATTATATTCATTTTCATGAGAGTTGTTATCTACTGTTCATCGTTAGGTGGTTTATTCACATGAGCCAGATCGTGTAAATCTAGGGCATGACAACTTGGTATCAATGTTAACCGGTTTTGAAAACCTTGGGCTCATGGGAAGTGGTTAGCCATTGTGGGTTTACCATGCTCGGTGAGGACATTTGTATGTTGTGTACTAAGTGATAACATGCTTATGTGTCGCATTTTATGTGGGTATGGTGTTGAGACACATAGATATTATTTGGTGTCTAGTTTACTAACTTGGAGGTCTCATTGGAAACGTGCTTGATCAATGTTGTTTCTAATGGGAAATCTAAGCGAGCGCTGGAACAGATAATTATCTTATGTGGTAAGTGATGTGTGATTTGAGTAGAGTCTCAATGTGGTTGTTCGAATAATCATTATGTGATTATATTAGTATTTTGGAGAAGGGTACCAGTGTTATGTATCCTAGGTTGTGGGTATCTCTCTTTTATAGAGACATATGGAAAGAAGTAGTGAACTCGGAATGGGTACCTCAGTGTGCTATATCGATTATGTATTAGCGTTGGTTGTGAGTTAGCGTTGGTCACCTTGTGTGGCTTGTAACGGTACATGGTTTGTGTGATTGTTGTTAGATAATGTGTAGAAAGGGATTGGTCATGAGACGGTCCCAAAAGGGTGTCTCGGTGGGGCAATAGTGTGGTTAATGTATGAATTGAGTAGTTGGAGTTCGATAGTGTTAGGTCACGTGGGTGTGAGTTTTGTTGTTTGGTTTGGGGAGTGGAGCTCCTGGAGAGATGGTGAGATTGTGTAGAGTGATTGGTGCGCTCCATCAGAGTTGTTTTGACTTTATCGGTCCTTGTGTGTGTGGTGTGAAATGTTGGTGTATGTGTTGACTTGAGAGGGTGTGTTGTATTTTAACTTGAGAAGTCCATTTCGGACTCAAATGTGAAGTGAGGATGTACATGCCATATAGGCATATGTTTGATGGGTGAATTGAGAACCAGAGTATTGTAGGTTAACTTTGAGGAATCCGGAAGGATTCAACGAACATGTGAGGTTGTGTATGGAACTCCATTTCGGAGTTAGTGAGGTTGGGCAAGGTGTTGGTGTTGATGTTGGGTTATGTGAAGCTAAGTGCTATGTCAATGTTTAGAGACCGGTGAGGGATAGTGGTGTTGGATAGTTGATTGGTTAGTATTTGGATTGGTTGACATATAGTCACCTCGGAAATAGGTTGGAATTGAGGGTTGTGTAATTGAACGGTGTCTTGGTGTGGCATGTAAGTCCTGTATGGACATTTGGGAAGTTGTTATGAGTTTATCGTAACCGGTTTGGGGTTACAGTTGGAAACTTTGGCCTTATGCTGTGCTTTTGCGTCATTATGTGATCGGTGGATGTGAAATTTCTTTCTCTTGTTTTATTGCGTTGTTGGCATTTTGGAAAATTTTCAGGGATTTTTATCGTGGAATTTGGTGTTGATTTTGTGGCATCGCCACAGGTGTGATGGATTTTATTAGGTGGCTGTGTTATGAGTCACCGAAAGAATGAAAAGGAATGATTTTGAGGAAAACAAAAATTTTCTTTTTGGTGTTGTGGCCTTGAGTAGTTTTCTTGAACTAAAACAGTTTTGGGTTTGAAATGTAAGTTTTTGGTTTAATAAAAAGCTAAATTCAAAAATGAAGTTGATTTTGGTGTTACGAGTAACACTTGTGGCTTCGGAAAAACAATTTGAAAATCCCTGAGTTTTGTTGTGGATGGTTGAAAATGTATTTGGATTGTGATGGTACGAGTTTGAACACCTTTTGGGAAAGCAAAGTGTTTTGAAACAAATGAGAAAAATAAGGAATTTTCTTTAACTTGAATGGGGTTATCTTATATCTTGTATTGGGAAGTCATGTTTTGACCTAGCCTGAGTTGCTAATTACATGTTGTATGTTATTTTTGTAAGGACTTAGAATTGTCGGGCATTGATGTGCCATAACGTTGTTAGAATTATTCGTGTTTTGTTTTATGTTCTCGTGCTATGAGAGAGTTGATTGGGAGCTTTGTGTGCGAGTAGTTTTCTTATTCTCTGTGTCCAAGCGTTGAGCACTCGGTAATGATTTGGGTATTGTCGATGGTTGAGGTGTGGATCACGTCTTCGAGTCCGAAGAGTTGTTGTTGTTGTTGTTGTAGTTGTTGTTTCTTGTCTCGTAGACCATAACGAGTTATGTGGATCGAAGAATCATTAGTGAGGTTTTCTTACCATTCTTGGTGTTTGGGTGTCTTCAGGACCTCTAGGTGTTAGACCAAGACGTATCCCTAGATAGATCTAAGCATGGGTTAGTGTTGTGTTTCTTTTATAGCTTAGGTGGCCTTTTTGGTTTTTGGCGTTTCTTCAATTTCGAGGATGAAATTTCCTAAGATGGGGAGGTTGTAGCACTTGTGTCCTTTAAACTATAGGAAAGTGTATTTAATTCCATTATTTTCATTTTGGGAGTCTTTGGAGTTGTTGTATCTTGGTTTTGGAGGAGTACAATTCGATTTAGACTTGTTGGGATTGTTCGTTCACACTTGTTTTCGTTCAAAAGTTCTTTGGGAACTTGGAAAATTTGTTCTAGTGTCGACACTAGTCTTTCTGGGGGTCGACACCACCTCGCTACCTTGCTCTTAGTGTCTCTGCTGGTTTATAGGGTTGACACCACGGGTCCCAGTGTGACAACCTCGACCTCTGGATTAGTATATTATATTATTCTAATAAGTTTAATTGCATGATTGTGTGTTTAATTGTGTGATTACATGCTTAATTTTGTAGCTATCAGTTGTCACATGGAATATCTGTTCGAATTGACAACTTAGAGATAGAAATTGAGAGCCCAGACGACTTCAGAAACTGAAATCGATTAGTGTAATAGATTAATTAGAATATTTGGAATTTTACGGCAACTTTAATTGAAAATTTATTCGAATCAAAATAATTAGAATAAACTGATTGAATTAATTAGAATTGAACCTAAATTACTTAACCTTAATCATATTTGATTAGGCTAAGCTAATCACACCATATAAATAGCTCTAATTATGCTTTTAGGCTCATATTTACATCCTTTGGCTGAAATTTTGAGGAAGGGAGAGAAAGAACTCAACATTTTAGAAAGAGAACGAAGAGAATTGAAGAAAATTGGCTAGAGATTCAGTGAATTGAGCTAGGCCAACACTTGTATTCAACACTATGTGGACATCCGACCGAGGCTTAGTGACAACACAAACCACTGTGAGTGATAACTTTATAAAGATATGTTCAAGTTATTTTTACTTTCGAAAATGTTATTACTATCGAAATGGATATGTAATTGATTAAATGAACTATTGAAATGATATGATAATTGATAGCATGGCCTATTGAAACGTTATTTTCTTATGATGAATGAAGTTCAATTTTGAAATGGTTTTGTGGCATCCATTTAGTCCCTTGCCTGGGGGAGATTAATACCATGGCCCATAGACCCTTGCCTGAAGGACATTAATACCATGGCCCATAGACCCTTGCTTGGGGGAGATTAATACCATAGCCCATTGACCCTTGCCTGGGAGAGATTAATACCATGGCCCATAGACCCTTGCCTGGGGGAGATTAATACCATGGGGGAGATTAATACCATGGCCCATTGGCCCTCGCCCGGGGAAAACAATACCGTGACCCATTGGATAATTGAAATACATAAATCTCTACTGTTAGACCTTAATGGTCGCATTTGCTATGATATATTGATTGACCCTTAAGGTCCTATTGTTATTAAAACATTGTTACTCTATCGAATGTGCCACATGTTTGATTGAATGGTCATTGATGTTAAGATTGATATTTGTAATAGTATTGAACTTCATTCATATAACCACTTTATTATGTTATTACTTAGTGGGCACTAGCTCACTATTTATGTATATATATATATGTAGGTAAGCAAGTTGAACATCAACGATAGAGATCGCCTCTGAGTCACCCCATGGTCAGCCTTTTTTGGAGCTCCCTAGATGGAGCCAACTTGGACTCGTGAAGAGCCAAGCAAAGTTTTAAACCCCCCTCCCCCCCCCCCTGTTGTTATGAGCCGTTGGTTGATTTTTGGTATAAGGGTTTTAGTTCATGTTGACAAGTTTGAATTTGTGGCTGACCATTTGTTTTTCTTTTTGAAAGCTTTTGTAATATATATGCACTTACCTTTGGGAATGGTTGTACAGTGTTAATGTGAACTCTTTTCACTTATGCACTGCTTGATGGACTACTTCTATATTTAATTTGCTTCCGCTAAGCCCCATAATTCATATCAATTTAGTTTTGTCAATAGAGGCCGTAGGTAATCTATGATTACTGGCCGGTCATAATGCTAAACCTATAGGGGCGGATTTGGGTCATGACAGAGTGGTATCAGAGCACGAGTTATATCTCACTCACTTGTCCATTGAGCTATAGAGAGTCTAGAAGAGACTTCAGGATTGCATACATGTGCATTTAAAATTTTGTTGTGTATTTTGAAACTTTGAGTGGGATGACCTTGCGATTATATGCAATTATGTGCATGAATATGTATATTGTGTTTGTCATAATACAAGTTTCATATAGAAAACGGTGAGAACAAGAGGTGATGAGCTAGAGGAAGTGACCTCCTCCAGACTAGATAGAATGGAACGAATGATACAGGATATGGCTGAAGCCATAAGACAACAACAGCAGTGGCAACAACAAAAACAACAACCACCACCCCCACCTCCAATGCCTATACCACATCTAGTTTCGGGGTGTCAGACAGGGGACTGTACTGTTGCTTTGACTAGAGAATTCAAAAAAATGAAGCCACCAGTGTTTCATGGCGGAATTGAACCATTGAAGGCCGAGGCTTGGGTCTTAGGGATTGAGAAATTATTTGAAGTGTTCCCATGTACTGAAGCTCAAAAGGTATAACTAGCTGCATTCACATTGGAAGATGATGCAAGGCGTTGGTGGATGTTGGTTCGAGATAATAATAGGGATATTACTTGGGCTCGTTTTCTAGAAATCTTTTAGGAGAAATACTTTCCACAATGTGTGCGAGATAGAAAAGTATCTGAGTTTATGGAACTCAAGCAGGGAAACAAATTAGTTGCTGAGTATGAAGCTCAATTTACAAAGTTAGCTCGCTTCGCACCCCATATGGTAGATACAGACTACATGAAAGCTAGACAATTTGAGGGAGGTTTGCGTGACCCAATTTTGTATAAAATCAATGTGCTCAAATTGCTGACATATGTGGATGTACTTGATATGGCACTAATAGCAGAGAGAAATATGGCCAACCGTAAGTAGAACTTCGAATGGAAGAATTGAAAGAATTTCTAAAACCAATGAAAGAAAGAATTGAAAGTCTAAAACCCCCTACTGTATGTTCACCACTGAAATGAAAGAATTGAAAGTCTAACTGCAGGAACTACTAGATAAGGGGTTTATCAAACCAAATACATCACCATGGGGTGTACCGGTATTGCTTGTAAAGAAGAAAGATGGTACTCTCCGACTATGCATTGATTACTGAGAGCTCAATAAGATAACAGTGAAAAATAAGTATCCACTACCACGTATTGATGATTTATTTAACCAGTTGCAGGGGGCCAAGGTATTTTCAAAAATTGACTTGAGATCAGGCTATCACTAATTAAAAGTTAAGACTGAAGATATTGAAAAGACTGCTTTCCGAACCAGGTATGGACATTATGAATTTTTAGTCATGCCTTTCGGAGTCACTAATGCACCTGTAGCATTCATGGATTTGATAAACAGGGTCTTTAAACCTTTCTTGGATGATTTTGTCGTTGTTTTCATTGATGACATTTTGATTTATTCTAAAAGTAAGGATGAGCACGAACAACATTTGAGAATGACTCTTCATGTGATGACTGGTTTCGTTATACGTTACTTCACTTTTGTCTTCATTGGATTTGTAGTGTCCAGAAGTTTTTCTCAAATAAATTCTTGTTCTTGCTTATTCAGTGTTGATTTTCACTTGTTCCGGAGAGTGCGAGGCCAGGTCCGAAGTGCCTAGAATTGAGCGGAGAAAAATTCTGGGCTGGAAAACTAGGGCCGCACGTGCGGAATTCAAGGGATGTTTGGGGCAGCATACTACAATATATGCAGGTGCTGGAGGAGGTGCGGCATGGAAAGGCCGCATGTGCGGAGTTTAAGGCTGCACATGCGAGAGGTAGGCTCCACACGTGTAGGGGCTTGTGCCACACGTGCGAGACGCTGGCAATCCGAATCTCTATTTTTTTTTCTTCTCTATTTGGCTGTGTGTGTATCACTTTTAGGACATTTTTCTCTCACTCCAAACATCATTTTACTCCTCCTTCTCTCTAAAAACTCTCACCAAACTCCAAAAACCTTTGATCTCTTACTATCCATTGAGTTTTGATCCATTATCCTTTACAAATCTTGGAGAGCAAAGCAAGAACTCCACCTTGTACGGTAGAGATAAAATTTCTTCTACCTTGGACCCTAGGGTTTCATCAAATCTCCTCATCAAACTTAAGGTAGGGACTTCCTTGAGTTATATATATATGTTTTGCAATGTTAATGTTGATTTAAAGGTTTTCTTGAAGTTATTATGTTGGTTTTGATTTTGTGGTCCAAAATGTAGAGATTTTCAAAAGTGGGTTTTTTTAAAAAAATCTCAAATCTTTGTAAGATAGCATCTTGAGGGTTGGAATCATCCTAAGCAAGAAAATGGTGTGTTCCTTTGAGTCCCTTTCAAATGTTTAGTGTGGGTGTGTTTTTGTGAAGAAGAAAACCTAGAAATTTTGGGGACTTCCTTAAATAAAGAAAGATGAGGGTTTATGGGTGATATATATAAATTCATAGTTGTGTGCCATGATGAGTAAAGAAAGTGGAGAGTTTCCTTGTTTCATTACAAATGCATATATATTGATGATGGTTCCTTTACACATGAGAATCATTGAGATTGGAGATTGTTGTCAAAATTTTGCTATAATTTTGAAATGATGAAAATGATGGAAGTGCATGAATTGTGGACATGTTGTTATATTTATTGATAAATGGTAGCGTACTTTTGGCTAGTGGAATGGCATTGAAATGAGAGAAAGGGAAAATTTGATCATCATTGAATATTTGTTGAAAGTATGTTGAAAGTAGAGAAACATGATGTTGTATAGATAATTGTTGCATTGACTCTTCCAAAACCTTGTATGTCATGATCATTGATTGGAATTGGAACTTTCATTGAAAATGAAATATTGTGAAACGAAACCATGGAAATGTTTATGGGGTAAATACGTTGGTAAGTCTGGATAGAAGGTGTAGATGAAATTGATAAGTTGGCCTGAGTGTCCGGGGTGAAAGAACGAAAACACGCATGGAGGAGGTACCACTTCCCTTCCGGTTAGCAACCGGTAAAGTGGGGTTTTGGTAGTGCTAGTTGAGCCTACTTGCAGACACCAACCTAGGGATTACCTGAGTCGTATTTACCGCCCCTATTGAATAAAATTGTAAGTTTCGGAATTGTTGAGATTTCAATTGTTGTTGAACGTGGTGATTTTCAAGAAGAGCATGTAAATAAAATTTTCATTAAATTGGCATTGCATGGCATTTGCATTCAATATTGGAAAATCTTGCATAACTGTATATACTTCGTAAGGATTCTCTACTGGGCTTTATGCTCACCCCTATGGGATTTTGGTGCAGGAAAAGATGTGGTGATCCCGCCGAGTTGAGGGCGTGGACATATTTTTGTGAATAGTAGATGACTCTATTTTGTTGTGAATTTATTTGTTAGCCAAGGGCTTTAAATGTATGGGTTCGTGAAACCATTTTTGTGTAACTGGGCTTAATGCCTTGGAAGATGTAAGCCCTTAAGGGCATTTTATTTATTTTTGGGATTTGATGCTCTACATGCTATAGATTCATGTGTTTTCATACCGTTGAATGTATAATTCGCATGTAGAACTTTTGTATACACTTTAATGATTAATGATGAAAAGGGTTGGAGATCTATCTTTATCCCTGAATGAATGTTGGTTAATGTACCTAATTTGTGTTGGGATATTTCGGGGCATTACACTTCAAACACTAAGAGAAAAGTAACTGTACGGGAAATTGAAGAAGTGTGACTTTTGGCTTGATGAAGTAACATTTTTGGGGCATGTTATCAACAGAAATGGTATCTTAGTTGATCCTTAGATAATCGAAGCAATTATTAATTGGCCTACCCTAGCTAATGTGTCAGAGGTTTGCAGTTTTATGGGATTGGAGGTTATTATCGAAGATTTGTTAGGGATTTCTCAAAAACTGTTGTGCCATTAACCCAGTTAACTCGAAAGGGAGAACCATTTGAATGGACGGATCAGAGAGAAATGGCTTTCCTAGAGTTGAAGACAAGACTGACCACAGCTCCAATCCTTACTATTCCCTCAGGTACCGAAGGTTTTGTGATCTTTAGTGATGTATCTTATAAGGGTCTGGGTTATGTCTTAATGCATAATGGCAAGGTGATTGCATATGCCTCTCGGCAATTGAGGCCACACAAAAAGAACTACCCTACACATGACCTAGAACTTGCTGCAGTTGTGTTGCATTAAAGATACGGTGTCACTATTTGTATGGGACCAAATGTGAAGTGTACACAGATCATAAGAGCTTGAAATACTTTTTCACACAGAAAGAGTTGAACATGCGTCAAAGACGATGGCTTGAACTAATCACGGATTATGACTTGCAAATTCACTATCATCCAGGTAAAGCCAATACTATAGTAGAAGCACTTAGTAGAAAGAATGTGGGGAATCTTGCCTGTTTACTCACAGATAAAAGAGAACTACTACTGGAGTTTGAAAAACTCGAAATTGAAGTGGTGCCTTTTGAACAACATAGCTTGATAGCCGCGATATCTACCTAGTCTGCCATTATCAAGGAGATTAAACGAAAGCAAATGAATGATGAGTTTCTGAAGAAGATTTGTGATGAACTTGACACCAAGCCTAAACCGGGGTTCATAATTGAAGATTCCACATTGAAATTTCAAGGGAGATTGTGTGTTCCAAATAATGCAGATTTGAAAAGGAAAATTTTGGAGGAAGCTCATAAGTCAGTGTTTGCTATGCACCCAGGAAACACCAAAATGTACCAAGATTTGAAGTTAGTGTATTGGTGGCCCAACATGAAAAGAGAGATTGCCGACTTCAACTCTAAATGCTTACAATGCCAACAGGTGAAAGCGGAGCATCAGAAGCCAGCGGGTTTGCTTCAGTCTCTTCCTATTCCGAAATGGAAATGGGAGCATATCACCATGGACTTTGTTGTTGGCCTACCTCGAACACCTAGAGGTATGGATTCTATTTGGGTTGTAGTTGATAGACTGACTAAGTCTGCTCATTTTCTCGCCATAAAGACTTCTTTTACTGCATATAGACTTGCTACTATCTACATTCACGAAATTATTCGACTGCATGGGGTTCTAGTGTCTATTGTATTAGATAGGGATCTTAAATTTGTTTCTAGATTTTGGCATAGTCTGCAGGATGCAATGGGAATAGAATTGAAATTTAGTATAGCATTTCATCCACAAACCGATAGGCAAACCGAGAGAACTATTCCAACCTTAGAAGACATGCTTTGTATGTGTGTTTTGGATTTTCAGGGCAGCTAGGAAACTTATTCGCCATTGGCTGAGTTTGCTTATAACAATAGTTTCCACACTAGCATCGGTATGGTGCCATATGAGGCACTATATGGCAGAAAATGTAGATCGCCAGTTTGTTGGACAGAGGTTGGTGATAGGGCCATTTATGGAACTGAACTTGTACAAGAGACGACTGAGAAGATCAAAATCATTCAGCAAAGGCTCAAAACTGCACAAAGAAGACAAAAAAGCTATGCGGATCAACGAAGAAGGGACTTAGAGTACGAAGCGGGAGATCATGTATTCATCAAGGTGACCCCAAGGAAGGGGCAAATGAGATTTGGCAAAAAAGAAAAATTGACTGCTCACTATATTGGATCGTTTCAGATTCTTGAAAGGTTAGGTCCTATTGCTTATCGTATTGCTCTGCCACTGGGAATGGAACAAGTGCATAATGTGTTCCATACATCCATGCTTTGTAGGTATCTCAGTGATCCGTTCCATGTGATTGATCACCACCAGATTGCTTTGGATGAAAATATAATGTATGAAGAATGGCTTGTGCAAATTATTGATCGACAAGTGAAACAATTGAGAAACAAAACTATACCTATGGTGAAAGTCGAGTGGAAAGAACATTATGGAAAGGAGGCCACTTGGGGGAAAGAAAAAGAGATACGGCAACGATATCCGCATTTGTTTCCATCTGAAGATAACTTAAGTTTAGAGGACCAAACTTTCTAAGAGGGAGAGACTGTGACGAGCCCGACCTTCGGATTAGTATATTATATTATTCTCATAAGTTTAATTAGATGATTGTGTGTTTAATTATGTGATTACATGGTTAATTTTGTAGCTATCTGTTATCACATGGAATATTTGTTCGAATTGACAACTTAGAGATAGAAATTGAGAGCCCAGGCGGCTTCAGAAACTGAAATAGATTAGCGTAATAGACTAATTAGAATATTTGAAATTTTATGGCAACTTTAATTGAAAATTTATTCGGATCAAAATAATTAGAATAAACTGATTGAATTAATTAAAATCGAGCCTAAATTACTTAACCTTAATCATATTTGATTAGGCTAGGCTAATCACACCATATAAATAGCTCTAATTATGCTTTTAGGCTCATATTTACATCATTTGGCTGAAATTTTGAGGAAGGGAGAGGAAGAACTCAACATTTTAGAGAGAGAATGAAGAGAATTGAAGAAAATTGGCTAGAGATTTAGTGAATTGAGCTAGGCCAACACTTGTATTCAACACTAGGTGGACGTCCAACCGAGGCGTAGTGACAACACAAACCACTATGAGTGATAACTTTATAAAGATATGTTCAAGTTATCTTTACTTTCGAAAATGTTATTACTATCGAAATGGATATGTAATTGATTGAATGAACTATTGAAACGATATGATGATTGATAGCATGGCCTATTGAAACGTTATTTTCTTATCATGAATGAAGTTCAGTTTTGAAATCCATTGAATATAGATCCTTGCCTGGGGGAGATTAATAGCATGGCCCATAGAACCTTGCCTGAGGGAGATTAATACCATGGCTCATTGACCCTTGCTTGGGGGAGATTAATACCATGGCCCATAGACCCTTGCCTGGGGAAGATTAATACCATGGCCCATTGACCCTTGCCTGGGGGAGATTAATACCATGGCCCATTGACCCTTGCCTAGGGGAGATTAATACCATAGCCCATTGGCCATCGCCCGGGGAAGACAATACTGTGGCTCATTGGATAATTGAAATACAGAAATCTCTGTTGTTAGATCTTAATGGTCGCATTGGCTATGATATATTGATTGACCCTTGAGGTCCTATTGTTATTAAAACATTGTTACTCTATCGAATGTGCCACATGTTTGATTGAAATGGTTATTGATGTTAAGATTGATATTTGTAATAGTATTGAACTTCATTCATATAACCACTTTATTTTGTTATTACTCATTGGGCACTAGCTCACTATTTATGTATATATATATATAGGTAAGCAAGTTGAACATCAAGGATAGAGATTGCCTCAGAGTCACCCCATGGTTAGCCTTTTGTGGAGCTCCCTAGATGGAGCCAACTTGGACTTGTGAAGAGCCAAGCAAAGTTTTAAACCCCCCCTCCCCCTCTTTTGTAATGAGCCGTTGGTTGATTTTTGGTATAAGGGTTTTAGTGCATGTTGACAAGTTTGAATTTGTGGCTGACCATTTGTTTTTCTTTTTGAAAGCTTTTGTAATGTATATGCACTTACCTTTGGGAATGGTTGTACAGTGTTAATGTGAACTCTTTTCACTTATGCACAGCTTAATGGACTATTTCTATATTTAATTTGCTTTCGCTAAGCCCCATAATTTATATCAATTTAGTTTTGTCAGTAGAGGCCGTAGGTAATCTATGATTACTGGCCAGTCATGACGCTAAACCTATAGGGGCGGGTTTGGGTCGTGACACCCAGGGTCGACCCTTGTCTACTACTGTGTTCTGGGTATTGCCACTAAAATATAAGATCGACACCACTACTTCCTAGGGTCAACCCTTGTCTGCTACACACATTAGTGTCTCAGCTTTTCTTCTTGAGGGTCGACACCACTGTCTTGAGAGTCGACCCCTGTGAATTATTTTCAGAAATTTTGGTTCGATTTTAGGCCCAACTTTTTGGGGGTTTGACTTACTCTTTTCTTTGACTTTAAGGCTATTATTCTACCACTATAAATAAACTCCCAAACACACTTTTCTCTCTCTCTCTCACTTCCCTCTTTAAATCGTGAATCTCTCTCTCTCTCTCTCTCTTAGAAACTCAACATTTCTTACACAGATCTCTAGATCTACTTGGTTAGAGACATCTTTTTACCTTGGTCCTTTGAGAAAGATTGTAGATTTTGTCAAGGGCTTTCTTTTGATCCAAGAGTTTCGTGGTTTCATCGACTTTGAGTTTTTCAGAGTTCTTCTCTTCGTTTCAAGACATAGAGTCTATTTCCTAAACTCAAATATAAGTACGGTAATATATTTGTGGCGTATTTTATTATTTATATTTGGTAGTCATTTGGTTGATTTTGAAATGTTATTTTAGGCTTGAAGGTTTTGTGAAATTGGGGGATGTTGGGCTATGATTTTACTACTACAATTATTTTCGGCAATCAAAAATGCATATGGATTTCTAAAAGTGGAAAAGCCCCAATTTGTAGAAAAACCTTATATGATATTGTTTTGGGAGTTGGATTGATTTTGGTAAATGGTTTGGTTGGAAAGAGATGGGAAGGAAATGGTTGTGGGATTTTGAAAATGGGTGTTGTTACTCTTTTGGAAAATATATCTATATTGTTATCTTTTAATTATTGCATTAGAGATAATCGTTTTGCTATCGGTGGAGAATAACATTGCCATGTGTTAAAAGTTGCATATGGATTAGGCAATTTGAAATCATTCATATCATGGAGCATGTAATAGATTTTGAAAATGGAAACTGTATGTTTTGGAAAGAGGTTTTGGAAATTCTCACATTATATTTTGGAACATTTGCATTGTTTTGGAAAAACAATATTTTGAGTTACATATATTGTACTATTGAAAAGGGTAAATAAAATGGTGAATCTGGGAAGTTAGTATTGTCTCGTTAAAATAAGTTGGCCTGAGTGTCCATGGTGAAAGTCCTAAAATCTGCACGTATACATGGGTGTCGATCATGTAGACGAAATTTCTATGAAATGGCAATAGTAGTGCTTGTATAGTCTACGTTTACATGGGTACCGGTTTACGGTTTCCAACGGAGGAAATTTCCGTGAAAGGTTGTATTTGTTTTGGAGATTTACCCATTTTATTTACTATTATGTTGGTTTTGGAACTGGACGTTTGGAAATATTTTGAGCAATGTATTTGCCTTTTGTTCAGCGATGTAGTCGCATTTGATTTAGCAATGTTTTTGCTGGTTGGTATTGAGATACATGGATTGGTTTTTGAAAAAAAAGATTTTATATCAAATGGATGATTTGAACTCGGAAAATTTTGATTAAACGTAAAGTTTTAGTAATTGGAAAGAAATGATTTTGTTGAGAAATCAAATGGAGTTGAAAATGCATTTTGGGCATATTATATATATGTATTGCATCATAATCATTTATGCTGGTGGAGCATGTTTAGTTTTTTAAATATTCTCTACTGGGCTTTTGCTCACCCTACGTGGCTGAAAATGTTTTTCAAGGGTACACGTGTGGATGTGGACTAAGACATGAAGCTGTGTTCGGAACCGTGTAGGGTGGTTATGTTGTTTGTAGGCCTAGGGCCATTTATATTATTTATTAGTTATGTGTCATTTTTGTAAGGGTTACACCCTTGTGTATGATGTAAGCCTTAAGGCCTTTAATTTGATTTTATAACATCTGTGCATGTTTTAGTTATAGAACATCCATTCAACTTAGATATTGTATCTAAGAATGTATAAAATCGGATAAATACATATTGTGTGACTATATTATATTCATTTATTGTTCATCGTTAGGTGATTTATTCACGTGAGTCGGACTGTGTAAATCCGGGGCATGAAAATTTTGCTAGGAAAAGCTTTCTGTAGAAAAATGTTTTCCATTAAAAAATGTTTTTTACCCAAATAAACGGAGCGTAAGTGGCAAAGTGCAAATGTGATCATCAAATAATGACATTATTGCCCTAAAATTCAATAAATGTGTCATGTATTTTACATATGATCTGATTTTGTATAAATTTTTAACAAAATCCTAACAAAAGGGGTTGAAAGAGAGTTTACCGTAATTTATCCAATTTGTTTTTATTAGTGTAGACATTAAAAAAACCCTCATTTTCTTATCATTTTTATATTTGTGATTTTTTTTTTTTTTGACATTCAAAATTATTCCTAAAAAATTGTTTTGGAAATAGTTGGTCAAACTTTTTCATGTTAGTTTCCAATTTTTTATTTTTGAAAATTAAAAAAAATTACCAATTGCCCTCTAAATTCTACAAATCTTATAGAATATATTCATTACTAATTAATACTCATTTCCTATTTCTAGTTAGGATGATATTCTTTCTTGTAGCCCTGGATATTATGGATTATTGTTCATATCAACACAACTTTGCCTAAAAGAATTATTGTGACCCTAATTTACATCAATCTTAAAAGTATATATACTAAAACATACAATTAGTTAATAGAGAAGTGAATTGTCATTTATTTATTTATTTATTTATTTTTTTGTCAAGATTATAGAATGTTAGTTTATTAGTAAGGTTAGATTACAATTAAAGAGGTCGCCTCTGCTCTATCAGCTTGAACCACTGACCTTGCCACATCCTAATTAAGGTGTGGCTACAAGACCACAAGACCACTGGGACAAAACCCAAGGTCCATTTTTCATAGGTCGGAAATGGTTCAAACCACTTTTTCATTAGCTACAATTGCATTAATTATTTTATTTTATTTTATTTATATTCCTCTTGAGTAAGGAAAAGAAGTCCCATAACCATATCGAAAAGGAAAAATATGTTTAAATTATCTAAGGCATTCAAATGTTGTATGAATGTATGACGGAAAGTCTTCATGTCTGAATTGAGGAAGTGATCGATCACAAGTAAATTTTTTATTGAAAGTTGAATCTACGGTTAGTTTTGTGAAAAATGTATTCCTATGGGGTCATATGTCATTTAATTTAAAGTTCAATTTCTTTGGTGATGATAAAGACATGTCTGGAAAAGTCACCAAGAAATTGGCCAGAAAGTCTCAGATGGCCGGCCAACAGTGGCAGCTGGTGGCAGTGAGATAAATATACAAATAGGTGATATTGAACAGATAAGTAAATAGATAAATGACATATATACAAATAATAAGATATTTTTGAAGAGATAGTTGAACATTTTAAAAATCAATTGCACATATAGGTGACACATGTATATATAGTGGCAATGAGATGAATAGATATGTCATATTGAACAGATAAGTAAATAGATAAGTGATATGTATACAAATCGTGAGACATTTGAAGATATAATTGAACCATTTAACAAATAGTTGCACATATACAAATAGATGACATGCGTACAAATAGGGAGATATTTGAATAGATAGATAGATAGATAGGTAAGCTTTGAATAGATAGGTGTCCTTTTAGACAAATAATGTCCTTTTAGTTCAAAAAATTTAAGTTTCAGCTTATTAGCCTATGAGTTCAAAAAATGGGCTAATGATTTCCATGCCCTTGAAACTACACATATTTAAGTTTATTTCAACTAGCCATAAGAATAGGGATGATTCTTCGGTAATCTGGGAATACAATCATGTAGTGTTTCATGGTAGTATGATTGGTGGAAAAAGTGAAGTGTTAATTATTTATGTTGGGTGATTGAGTAATATGAGGGGCATAATAAATGGTGATTAGTGAAGGAGTACGACTACGTAATTCTCCAAAATTATTGTATAATTTTCCTAAAAAAAGGGTTGTGCATAATTTTTTGCCGTGAAAAGCAAGGTGCCATTCTCATTAGAGCGAGATTTCATAAGAAGAGAGAAATAGTCAATCCAATAAAAACATCCCACTAGACACACTAACCCAATGATTTTAGCCATGCCGGTGTGAGCAGCTCAACTTAAAAAAAAAATTCAAATCCAAAACGAAACACGTAATAAAATAAAATTTTATAAAATTTGTTGAGAAGTTTTCTAGAACTTTAGCCCAAGTATATATCAATGTTATCAAAAAACCTCTAATACCTTACAATTTATGGTAAATTATCATTAGGTACCAATAGTTTGACTTAATTTCCATAAAATCTTATTGAAAATAAGTCCTAATAAAATCGTCGCTAAAAGTAAAAAAAAAAGTTGACGATTTTTTGCATATGTCGCTAAAAATTGATAATTAGTTACTTTTTTTGGTCAACGATTTTTATAAATTGTCGCTAAAACTTACAATAAGTGATGTTTATTTGTGACAAATTTTTCAAACTATCGCTGAAAGTTGAAAATTAGTGACATTTTTTTGTGACGATTTTTTTAAACTATTGCTAAAACTTATAATTAGTAACATTTTTTGTGACAAAATTTTCAAATTATCACTGAAAATTAACAATTAATGACTTTTTTAATAGTGTTTGATGAAAAATGTCATTAATTATCATAGGACCTATTGGACAATAAGTCCACCTATTAAAACCTACACGCAAGTCCTAAAATTTATCTTTTGGAATGCATGTTCGAAATATGCATTTTTGTTTCAAAATTGTGAAATTAGAGATCCAAAGCCATCCTAAAAATATTTTCCAATATAACTTTAAAGGTCTGTCTGATTTGAAAAATAAAGGGGCATTTACTAATAAATCTTATATCCATAACTTATAAACCATTTACTCCCATAATATATATATATATATATATATATATTTAATGATTGAGGGTGTCCAGACTAGTTTACACGCATCTCGACTAATCCCAGGATCCACACAAAACGCCCTCCTCCATATGGATCATAGTTCCATAAATAATCTTATGAACCCACATAAGTCATTTCTCACATTAAAATCTTCCAAATTAAGCATACCTACATTTGAAAACGTAATGAGGCGATAATGCACATATTAGAATGATATTCCATTGTCACACTTCAAAAATGATACATTTGATAAAAGTTTAATAAGACAATAGTGCACAAATGTCCCATTGTCACATTTTAAGAAGAATGACGCATTCAACAAAAGTTTAATAAGACATTAATATGCACATTAGATTGATGTTTCATTGTTACACTTTAAGAATGATACATTTGACAAGAGTTTAATAAGACAATAATGCACAAATGTCTCATTGTCACATTTGATAAAAGTTTAATAAGACAATGGATCGCATTGTCACATTTTAAGAACGATACATTTGGCAAAAGTTTAAAAACAATAGTGCACAAATAAAAATATATCCACATTTGTTGTCTCGAAGAAATATAGTAAAAACACTTCATGATATACATTTTCAAATTCAATGGGACTTAATAGTTTACAAGAAAATTTATAGGACAATTTGGTATACACTTGTGATGACCAGTGCGTATTTTGCTTTGCTCTCTTGAGGTTATGTTGGAATTCTCGTTGTTAAATGTCGGGTTTTAAAAGCGTGTTTCTGTCAACAGTTGGATTCGTTATTTCTTAGAACTTCTCATTCAAATTTCGCTCTTGTTTGTTTCAATTACGAGTTTTCACTCGTTGCGGAGGATGCAGGGTTGGCACCGGAGGATCGGGGAAGAAGCCGGAGTTTTTCCAGACAGGAGGGCCAGGGCCGCACGTGCGGGGGTGAGATCTGCACGTGCAGGAGAGGTGCTCCGCACGTGCAGGAGAGGTGCTCCGCACGTGCGGGAGGGGGCGCCGCACGTGCGGCCAAGCGCGTTTCTGTCTCGATTTTTGTGCTTTTCAGCTATGTATTGCATTTTTTTCCCTTTTCACTTCATTTCTGATATATCTCTCTCTTTATAATATTTTCTCTCTTTTTCTCTCATCTCTCTCTACCCAAACCCACAAAACATTACATTTCTTTTGATCCCATGAAATCCATTGGGATTTTGATGCTAGTCCCTTATATCAAAATGATAAGTGTGTCAAGGGCTTCGTCTTGACTGGTGGAGATCGTATTTCGGCAAGGTCGATTTTTGGGCTCTTTCTCCTCTTCTCTCTTGAGGTAGGGATTTCCTTGGTCTCTTTTCAATACCTCCTTTATAGATAGACATGTGGTATATTCTATTGCATAAAAATCATATTATTATGGATTTTTGTTAAAAATCATGAATAGGGGTCCAAGATGGGTTGTGTGTGTGGTTAAGAATTGGGAATGTGTTGGTGTAGGATAAATTCTGGGGATTAGTTTAACTTGTTTATGTAGAGAGAAGGGTGAAGCCCTAATTTTACAAAAAAATGCTCATTTGATAAAAGGGTTTTAATTGAGGGTTAAGCATGTTATGAAATTAGAGATTTAAATGATGAATTTTTCATGTTATGAACTTAAGAAATTAATTGATGAATTGTTGTTTTATTTGAGATTAATTGAGCCTCATAAATTCTTAACATTGACTTAGTGTTGTGCTGTTTATAGTTGTTTGTAGTGAATTGATAACGTGTACATTGAAGATGATGGAACTAACCATGAGTTTTGAATATTATTGTGTTACACTACCATTAAATAAAAGTTGAGTAAATCATAATTTCGTTGGCCATGATTGGAAATCCCTTATTTAAAATGAAAGAATGTGAGTTGGTCATACTCCTTTGTGAAAAGAAAAATAAATGAATTGAGGCAAAGGGTGGAGAAGATTAATGTAGAAGGAAAAGACAATTGATTTTGCAATGGAAGAATGAAATGCTAACTTTGTGTGAGTCTTGGAAATTAACTTGGGATTGAATCATAAATACTTAATTTCATTATTGTTGTAATTGAATCCAAAGTTCCATGTGAATTATTGTTATTAATGTGTAAGTGAATACGTGTTGCTTAGAGGTTTTGTCCTTGGTCATCGGTGGAGGATGACATTATTGTGTTGGTTAGTTGTGTGTATGTATTACGTTTGTTGGTTGTACCTTATCATGTGGTGATGGTTGAGAATGTGTGTGTGCTGCGCTAATAATAAGAGGTACCATTCCCTTCTAGCTAACGCCTAGAGAATTGGCTATGTGTGTTGCACTGATAATGAGAGGTATCATTCCCTTCCAGCTAGCGCCTGGAGAATTGGTTGTGTGGGTTGCGCTGATAATGAGAGGTACCATTCCCTTCCAGCTAGCGCCTGGTAAATTGGCAGAGGTACCATTCCCTTCCAACTTGTGTCTGGTAAATTGGCAGTGCATTGTAGAGAGATATATCATTGGCTTACCATGCTTTGGGCATGTAGAGCAAGGATTATTTATCATTGTTGTTTCAGTTTGACTGTTTGTGTCATGTACTATGGTGATTATGAATTGGTAATATTGAATTGCCTTATGCGTTGAATGGATATGTTTATGCAAATTTGGACATGTTAGAAAGTGGATGAAGGAGTTTTCCTAGCAATAGTTGGTTATTGAAAATGTCACTTTAATTTGAATTCAAGATTGAGAATGCAATGAACGTGTGGAGTCGGACCGTGGATATATAATGGGTTATAAATAGTGTGAGGAAATCGGAGTTAGTGAGCGTGCTTTCACGAAAAAGAAATAAAAATGGATATTGTGGGGTGTTTGGTCTCAAATGGAGAAATTTCGGTTATTGTGTAATAATTGTTTAAATGGGAAATGGGTAGAAAAAGAGAAACTTCGTGTTGTTGAATAACTGAATGATTTTGAGAAAAGTACGTATGTATGTATACTTTGGTTATAAAATGCCACATTATTTATATGGTATATGATTAGCATTCATGATCATAGCTATCTGTAAGTCGTTATTGTTGAGGATCATGTTGAGATCCCTACTGGACTTTATGTTCATCCCACGTTGTTAAATCTCTTTCAGGTGATTATCAGGATATACTACAAGATTACGGATCTTCCTTATTTGTTGGCCACGGGGCCTTTATATGTATAGGCGGAATGCCAATGATGTAAAGGGTTAAACCCTTCCTCTTGACTTAAATGATGTAAGCCTACGGGCAATTTATTTAGTTATGTTCATGTTGCATTCGTTTTCTATTCACTTAAGAGAACTCTTCCTTATGTTTTCTTTATAAAAATGATGAGCTTCTGTATGCTATCTCTAAAATAGAATCTTTAATAATGGTTTTGGTAATGGAATCCGAGTAATAAAAAGTGGGGTGTGACAACTTGGTATCAGAGCGAGCCAGGTTTGAATACCTTGGGCTCGTGGGAAGTGGTTTTTATCACAAAAGTGTTTGCTATGCTTGGTGAGGACGTTGCATATAGTTAGGATAAATGTTAGGGCTTATGTGTTGCATTTATGTGAGCATGGGATTACGTTTCTTGGATAGTACTTGTGGCCGGTGAACTTACTTTGAGGTCCTCTTGGAAACACGCCTGATCAACGTGGTTTCTGATAGGAATTCTTGGGAGTTCCGGGACAAGTGGCTATCCTTGTGAACTTAATTCGATTATGTGTTTAGATGTTTAAATTGTTTATATGCATTGGGAATTGTATGTTTTGGGTTTAAGTGTGTTTTGTAACTTAGTGGTGGTGAGCGTATGCCTCTGGGAGGCCGTTGCGATGTGCACTTAGTTGATTTTGTTTTCGAATTTTATAGGATGTCTACACGAGGAAATAGAGGACGGATGAGTAGCAGGGGTGTCGGTAGGGGCATGGCGGTTCCCCTAGCACCTATCGTTATAGCATCGGCTGTCGGCGAGGAAGTTGCACGCGAGGTTGTGAGAGCGGTGCAAGACACTCTCTCGCAATGAGGGGGACAACAGGCGTACCCTCAAGCTTACTAAGGAGTTTCTTCGCTTCAATCCACCGGAGTTTTTGGGGGAGGCAAGACCGCTGGAGACCGAGAGTTGGCTGGAACAGATTACCAAGACCAAGACTCTTGATATGCTCAGAGTCGAGGACGAGGGATTGAGGGTTTCTTTGGCGACCTTCCAATTGAAAGGAGATGCAAACTATTGGTGGAAGTATGTGAAGGGTACTGTAGGTGCCACGTGGGTTGCGTTTATCGAGGCCTTCTTGGCCAAGTATTTCCCTCCTTCTACCTGGGAAAGGTTAAGGGAACAGTTCGTTGAGTTACGCTAGGATACTATTCCTTTAGCTCAGTTTGAGACGAGGTTCACTAGTTTGTCGAGGTTTGCTCCAGAGTTGGTGGCAACAGAGAAGCGTCGTTGTTACGAGTTTGAGAGACGGTTACGTGATGATATCCGGGAGAAGGTGGTTGGATCTATGTGGAAGAATTATTTTGCTTTAGTTGAGGCGGCGGCCCATATGGAGGCCATGGTTAGTAGTGTTGGTCGAGTTAGAGAGGAGGCCACTTTGGTAACTCCTATGGTTCATAAGCACTCTAGGCCTAGTAAGAGGTGGAGGCGAGCGCTTGCTCACTCCCAGACTCAGTCATTGTCTTCGTCGGGGGTTTCGGACTCTTCCGTTGGGAGGCCCAGTGAGGTTCGGGCTCCAAATCAGGTTTAGAGTTGGGAGACCGCTGTTTGTTTTGGTTGTGGTCAGCAGGGCCATGCTAGGCGTTTCTGCCCTTTGCGTGTTAGTTCTTCGGTTGTTTCAGAGCCTAGTCAGACCTTGACTCATCAATCCAGTCGGGGGCGTTATCGGTACCAGACACGAGAAGGCCAGGCTTCGAGAGCTTCGCAAGGGTCGACTTTTCAACCAGCGTGGTAGTATCACCCTTGAGAGGGACTTTTGTTTTAGAGATCTATGTTATTAATTGTGAAACTTTTGTAATTGATCGGTGCACTATGGGAAGTTGAGGCACCATGGCTATGTGTTGTATATGTATTGTTGTTTGTTTACTCTCATGAGTTGGGACATGCAGTGAGTCTTGAACACTCTTTTATATATGTGTGTGATGAAAAGTTGTTAAGGGTATTGATGATCCTAGTATTATTGTATATCAACTGTTGCATTTTGTGATAGTCTTGTGATGGCCTTTGATTTTTGACTAGTTTAGAAATGGTTGGTGGAGATTGAGAAGTCAGCGGAATTTTTGTGACTAGCGTAATGTTAGGATGAGGGCCAAGATTTTATTTTAAAGCTTTGTTGTGTTAAGATTCAAGAAATATGGGACCTTAGAGTTTTGTGAAGATTGTGGAAGTAATGTAGGAATGACTAAGGGAGTGTGAGATTCACTTCTTGGAGGAGTGATGAATGGTTTGTGTTCCTAGGTAACGAGTGTATCATGGGTAAGAATTGTCTCGAGTGACCAAAATCGTGTGATCGCCGTTGACCTACTCGGTCATGTGTTGGATATAAGAGTCTGTTGGCCATCTAGGTGTGTGAGTAGAATTCCTTTGGGAATGATATGTGGGTGTTTGAAGACCGGGAGCGGACACTCTCGGGTGATTAGTTAAGTTGATTGGTATCAAGGTGGGTGACAAACAGTCACTTTAGAATGGTTTAGATGTGGGTTATAAAGTTGAAATTTTGGAAAACTAGTACAAATTTGGCTAGAAGGCGGCGTGGTGCCGTGGGTTGTGCTTAGGGCGTTGAGCCTTACGTATGTGTGTGGCTATCGGTGTGCGCTTCTCTGTGTAAATTTTTGAAGCCTGTGAATCGGGGTAAAGTGTTAGCTTCTTGGTTAGGATTACTCATAGGCCTTTGTGTGTCGATGGTCCTTTTTGGTTAATGTTTGTGTTGGTATGAAACTTTCGGAGTTTGGAAAGTTAAGTGTGTTGCATTATTTCTTTTAACACCATGATTCTTTCTATTTAATGTGGTTATAGAAATGTGGTTATCTCATTGTGAAAACACTGTAAGTGTGATGGCTGTGATTGGGTGATGGTGGAGATTCACCGGGCGTGTTGAGAAAATAATTTGACAAGTGATTGTGGTTTTGAAAATTTTCATGGCATTTTTTTTTAACAAAAACCCTTGGGGTGAGCTTTTAAGGTATGTGTTGGGAAAATGTTTGCAAATAACTTGGTTTTACTCGAAGTTTATGTCATGAATTCAGAAAATCTGGACCAAAGGATTTTGATATTCTAGCTCTCTTACTTCGTCTTGGTTCATCATCAGTTAAATCCTGTTGATCAAGACCATTACTAGTCTCTTCAGTTTGATTGTCATTAGTCTCTTAACTTTGTGCACAATCATAAGTTCTTTTTTGTGAACTTAATTCCTGTCATTTCTTGTAAGGAAAAACATGTTCAAAAAACACAACATTCATTGACTCTATAATAGTGTTCACATTTATATTTGATATTTCTGATTTATAAGTCAGAAACGGATATACACTACTATTCTGAGCATCACCAATAAACACACAATCTACTGTTTTTGATCCTATCTTAGTTTTTTTCGAAACAAGAACTTCTACCTTTGCCAAACACCCCTACACTTTTAAGTATTTGTAGGAAGGTGGTCGACCTTTCTATAATTCATAAGGAGTGCTTTTAGTTTGCTTGTGGGGTATTTTGTTAAGAACATAATTAGCAGACAATATTGCTTCCCCCTACAAGTTCTGCGGTAAGCTTGAACTTAGTAACATGGCATTCATCATTTCTTTAAGGGTTCTATTACTTCTTTCAGCAATTCCATTTTGCTGTGGAGAATAGGGTGCTGTAGTTTGGTGAATAACGTCATGTTGTGCACAAAATTCATTTAAAGGTGCATCATATTCACCACCCCTATCACTTTCTAACCATTTTAATGGTTTTACCAAGTTGATTTTCAACTTCAGTTTTGTAGAGTTTAAATATTTCCATGGCTTCATCTTTACTTTTAAGTAAATATACATAACAATATCTTGTGCAATCATCGATAAATGTTATAAAATACTTTTTGCCTCCTCTAGTTTGAACAAATTTAAGATCACACACATCTGTATGAAGAGGTTCAGTTTTTCTTTCAATAGATTTAAATGGAGTCTTAGTTAGTTTCGCTTCTACACAAATCTCACATTTGTGATTAGGATCAATTTCAAACTTTGGTATATAATCCAAACTAATTAATCTACGCAAAGCATCAAAATTTACATATCCTAATCTACCATGCCATAAATTTGACTGAAGAATATAAGTAAAAAATGTGTTATTTTTATTAATAGAAAGTTTTGGCACAACAGTCATTACATTCAATTTGAAGAGACCATCACTCATGTATCCCTTACCAACATACATACCACTCTTTGTTAATACAAATTTATCAGACTCAAATACAAGCCTGAAATCATTTTTACTTAACAAAGAACCATAAACTAAATTCTTTCGGATGTCCAGTACATGTAACACGTTGTTGAGGGTAAGTTCCTTCCTTGATGTCATCTTCATTATCACTTTCCCTTGTCCAGCCACAGCAGAAGTAGATGAATTTCCCATGAAAAGTTGCTCACCATTTGCAGCCTCATTATAAGTAGTGAACATCTTCTTGTTTGCACAAATGTGTCGAGTTGCCCCAGTGTTAACCGACCATTCCTTGGGATTTCCAACCAAATTAGCCTTAGACACTACAGTAGAGAAATTGATGTCATTCACCATGTTAGAGATGTAATCAAGTTCTGTCACATTGGCTTGATTGGTAGTCTTTTTGCTTGTATTCTTGCGATCCTTCTTAGGGCAGCGACAATCAGAAGCTCGATGTTCGGTCTTGCCACAGTTATAGCATTTTCCTTTGAACTTCTTTTTGTCATTGTTGTCGCCTTGTTTAGGACCATTTCCAGCAAATTTCCTCTTTTTGTTATGTGGTTTGGACATATGTTCAACCATATTAGCCTTGGACTCAATGGGATTTTTACCATTCCTCTTTTCAGCCTTCCAGTTATCTTCCTCAATTCTCAGTCTTACAATCAGTTCATTCATGATCATCTCTTTGCGTTTATGTTTTAAATAATTTTTGAAATCTTTTCAAGCCGGTGGTAATTTTTCTACTAACGTAACGACTTGGAAAGACTCACTCAGAGACATACCCTCAGCATGAATATCATGCAAAATTAATTGAAAACTTTGAACTTGAGAAATTACTGTTTGGGAGTCTACTATAACAAAGTCCAGAAATTTATCAACGACAAATTTCTTTGTGCCGGTATTCTCTGTCTTGTATTTTTTCTCCAAAGAATCCCACAACTCTTTTTCTATTTTCAGAGGGCTGTTACAACATGTTGTCTAGGCCATTGAGGATGTAGTTTCTGCACAAAAAATCATAATGTTTCCAGGTATCTACAACGACAACAACTTGCCGATCACTTTCATCATTTTTCAATATTGGAGCCTCTTCACAGAGAAACCGGGCCAGATTTAAAGTTGTAAGAGAGAATATCATTTTCTGCTGCCATCTCTTAAACTCAATGCCATTAAATTTTTCTCGTTTTTCTCCATGATTTATTGGAACTTGAACATGGTTCTGGATAGGGACAGAAGTGGTTGTAACAATTGGAGTACCACTTTCAGTTGCAATAGCCATAATATCTGATTACAAAATTTACAAAAACCAAAACACAAATTAATTTTCTAGTTGCTAAAACCAGAAAATAAATTATAATACAAAATAATTTTAATTTTCTAGTTACTAAAACCAGAAAAATAAAATACTATACACTAATTTTTTGTAACACTGCTACACAAAATAATATTCTGAAATTGTTAATGACAACAGTATATCACTACTATGTGTCAAAGAAAATAAACAGTATATTACTACTATTTATCAAACAGTATATGACTACTATTTGTATTTTTCAACCAGAATATCACTTTCTAAAGCACAAAAAAATTAATACAATGAAGATACAAAAAATAAATCTGTCTTAAGATTTTTAGACAATCTTCACTGTATTAAGAATAAATTTTGTTTGTGTACTTAACAACAAACAAAATACAGAAGAAATAAATGAAAGGAGAGAGGCTGTTTGATTACAAAAATCAAAATAGTGTATAAAAATAAATAAATAAATAACAGATTTTTATTTTGTTATAAAAACAAAATCAAAATCTAGAACAGGAAAAATAATTAAACAGAAAAGTAATTAAGGCACTTACCTTGTTATTTCCTCGAACAAATTTTTAATCAAGTCCAGTGTTTAACACTGTGTCCTTGAGACAGATTCATCCTCTCCACGGTGCTTTCAGATTGTGGACGTCTATCTCCCAGGATAAAATGATCAACAACAAATAATAGCAGCACTACAAATTATTTACACAACGAACACACTTTATGTTTACACTCTTTCTCACAGAAAAATAATGCAGCAAAATGTAAAGAGGGCAATGACAGAATTGAGTATGAAAGTTTAGTACAAATCCAAATAAAGGACTTGTCTATTTATAGATGCAATGGTGGCTTTTAGATTTGAATTCAACAGGTACAGTACTTGTTCGATTTGAATTAAACAGATACAAATCTATTTGAATTTAAATTAAACAGGTAGGGTTTTGAACTGAATATGTTTGGACAGATATAAAATCTTTATAGAAAGGTGCATGCCAAAACTGAATTTTCCAACTGAAATTTGAATTCAAACGGTCAGAATTTATTTTCCAAAATTAAAAAATAAATACAAATGTTTTTGGCCCAAAAAGAATTAGTATTGGGTCGGACAAGCCCAACCCAACCTCACACCATGCACTCAAGCCCATGCCCAGGCCCAACCTGACCGACCGCGTGTGTTTATTTTGGGTCCAATGGGTCTAGCCCACTTTGCCCATAACCTCTCCCTCTACAAAACTTGAGTGTCCCTTGGGCCTACCCCCAAGTTCCAAACTCAATCCTTATAAATCTACACAAAGTTTACCCATCAAACCAATGTAGGACAAACATTTAATTCAAACCTTTAAAGAAACTTCACCAATATACCATTTCCATGGAGCTAACTTTGGCTTCAATTTCCCATTCACCTAATAATGGTTTTAAGCAACGAAACATATTACGTGAGTCACAATGCGGCATAAAACGCGTTTAAGAAAAATCTGTTTTTCCAAAACCATTTCTAACAGTTTCCAACGATCCACATTCTAAATAACACACACACATATATATATTCCGTGTTCGATTCTATGTGGTCCTAATGGGGTGCAACAGTTATTGTGCAACTCTTCAGCCCAAGTTCCCAATAGATGCATGATTGAATCTATGAGACTATTGAAAATTGATATCAACTGATCAAGAAAATTGGTTGTTATAGCCAATAATAATAAGAAGTATTATGATGACTTTGACTATGGGTGTCTCTGCTTGCCATTCTTTTTCTTGAGGGGGGTTTTATTAAGCCATCCAACTAGCATTGCAGTTAGTAAAAACCTTTCAATCACTACTCAACGTTAATTTGCCATGTATAGAATTGACTTTGATTATTCAACTTACAAGCGTTCAATTATGTAGAGAGAGAGAGAAAGAGAGAGAGAGAGAGAGAGAGAGAGAACGAGAGTGAGGGGAAACTAATACAAGTGATTAAGGGATAAAATATTTTTCTAATCATTTTCAAAACATTTCTCAAATATTGCTAGCTTAGAAAGTAAATTGCATGTTACTCGTACTCATAAAAATAAATGAGCAGAAAATGGTCACAAGGACTATGATGCAAAACATTCATAGTGCATGAGCTAGTCATCCCATTGGGAAGAGAAAAGGTGTAGTTTCGGAGCGTTAGGATAACTTGACACACATTATTGGGAAACCCTATGCTACACACCCTTTCAAGATGTGTACCATATGCACTCTATCACAAATAGTGTAATTTTATCATAAAATTTTGTAATATCAATCGCAAAATGTGTAATTTTGCCACAAATTAGAGTAATAAAATGTCTAAAATTTTGTGGTTCATGTAACAAAAAGTTATGACATTTTTTGTTATGCCAATTTGTGGCGAGGTTACACATTTTATGGTTGATGTAACGAAATTTTGTGATAAAATTATGCCAATTTATGGTAGGGTGCATATGTGTACCACAGAATTTCCCTACATTAGTGGACACATTTCTTAATAGTTTAACCTTTTGAGAAAAAAATTCATTTAACACTATATCAGACCTCAAGTTAGTCTTGGATTCAAAGTCTCTCCGTTTGCATTTTGATCCCCATTTGCATTATTTGTTTCTTTCTTCTCTTTATGCACGGATCTTTGGTGACTTAACATTATCATCTCTTGTATATGTATGTTCAATTGCTGCCCACAATTAGGTAGTGTTTGGTTTACTAAAATGGATTGGAATGGACTGATCATTTCTTCAAAATATTCATTCTTATATTTGGTTGAGTGAAAAAAATAATGAAAAATATATTACAAATAGAATCATAATTCACTATTGTAAGGAAATGATCACTTTGTAGGGAAGCCTAAGGAATGATTGTTTCATTCCATTTCATCTCATTCCAGCAAGGGCGACGCTGCTGCATGGGTGATGGGGTCCCATCCAACCGTCACCCTACAAAAAGCTTTGATTTTTTTTTTTTATATGGTAAAAATTTCATTTGATAACTAACTGGTCCCATTAAATAAAAATAAGGGACCACATCCATTGGAAATCAAAATTCATTAGAAATCTAATCAGTGTATTTGGTTTTAGTTTTTTGAAAATTGAATTTTTTATTTTTCGTGTTTTTTTGTTTTTAGTGAATATTTTTAAAATCTTAAGCATTTTTTTAAAATTTTTTTAGATGTACCTTACTTAGATGTATCTAAAAAGTAAAATATTTGTGAAAAAATATTTTAAAAAATTAATAAATACACAAAAATATACTAAATTTTCATATTTAGTGAATTTTTTAAAGATTTTTTTCACAAAAATTATACTTTTTAAGTGTATTTATGTTAGGTGCATTTAATTTTTTTTAAAAAAATATTGCTTAAAATATTAAAAAAATCAACAGAAACAAAAAAAACGGAAAGTAAGAAAATAGAATTTTCTTGAAAGTAAATTCTAAAAACTGAAAATAAACAGAGTGAATCATTCTCTATTACATTTTTATTTTCAACACTCAAAACAAATAAAAGATCAATAGTTAAGTGATTACTTCATTATGTATATGAAAAAGTATGTGTTTGACACTATTAATAATGAGGTCATCAGGTAATAATTAAAAAAGATGACACCTCGTCAAATACAATTGTAAAATTTTTATTTATTTATTTATTTTTGTTAAGATGATAGTATTTTATTAAAAGTTTATTTTACTTGAAGGTGGAGAAATTCAAATGTTAATTAGTTTAAAAGGTTTTTTTTAAAAATAAAATTTATGGAGTTTAAATTTTTTGAGTGATTGTTGGTAAAAATTATGCTGGGCCTTGATCGACAGCAACCGCGCAATAATTTAAACCAAACAATACTAGAACAATCAAGCAATTGTGGTATTGGTTCGAATGCCTCAAAAGAATGAGGACTTCTTTGGATCAACTGGTGGTAACAAAGTGAACAAGCAAAATAAACTTCTTTGTATCAACTGATGGTAACAAAGTAGACAAGATAAACAAGAGTAATTTCAAATTGAAACTAGTGAAATTCACCAAGTTACAAAGTGTAAATTACAAAGGAAAACTACTCCTAAATTACAATGAACTACTCCTGAGTCTAAAAGCTAAGTGTTGTTGGATTGTTGATGCCTTTCTCTCTGCCAACTTTCAACTTTTATATTTTCCCTTGAAACTCTAGCCCATGATCCAACCTTGAAATTTGTTGGCCAATCCTTTCCCAAATACTGCAACTGCTTCTTCATCTTTCTCCAGCACTTCACACAAACCTGCCATATGTTCCTCATGATCTTTAGCACTACCTTCGACGGAGGAAAACATTTTACTAAAGCCTATAACTACTTGTAACCTCCCTTGCTTCTTTAAACTTTTTATCTTTGACCCAACTCCACTTTTAAACCTCCAGTCACATCATCACACAATTTCCCTTCAATTAATGAGCAAGATCGACAGAGGAAATTAAGCTTTCCAATTCACAAATATGGTTCCCTATAAATCAGTCTACCAAGCCAATTAACCAATTGATAACTAGTTCATGACCCTCTTAGCCAATTGATGCACATGATCAAGTCCTTCACAGCATGTAGCCCCTTGATTGCTAAAAGACTTCCTTTTGACTTCATTGCCATATGTCATAAGCAACTTTTCATTCCTTGTCGACAAAAGAGTTACAAAAATGGGTGCAAATAGTGATCTCATCTATAAAATTTTCTAGAGTTGCCACTGGATTCTAATGAACCATACAGAACATTATTTATTGCCTTGCTTATATCGGAAAGGAGTACAATTTTAATCAAAAGACTATCAAAGACTTGAATTATGAGTCATGTCTTCGCTCTATAGGTGAAGCTAACAAGCCTATGTTAACAATTAATTGATGCGTGGTTATGAAGTTACACAATACTTACATTTTAAGGTTTTAAGCATGCTTTCAAGAGGAGCTACATGATCTTTCTTTCTTTACGTTTGAAATGATCAAGGGTTGTTTTGTTGGCTCAAAAAAGAGGGTGGTTGTTATGCTTAGTCAGTATCTGCTCATGCAGGAATTTTGCGTGGCCCTCGAGCAGATTAATCTCAAGTTCATTAATACATATTCTGAGTTTGGACTTGGACGCTTTTAGACTATAAAATAGAAGCATAAATTTTATGGACACCTAAAGACATAATAATGCAAACTTCTCAAATTTTGGTTTGTCGATGCAAGTTAGATGAACATGATTTTGTGACTCTGATGTTCCTTGGGACAATTATCATCAATTTACATTTTTGATATTATTTTTGAGTATTTTAAGTGCTGAGGACTTGAAAAGTATGAATGGATTTTTTTTTTATCAGAGATTTTAAAACCCCATAGTTTTTTATTTGGTTTTTAATTTATTTTGCTTATTTGTATTATAGATATTTTAAAACCAATGTTTTAGACTAGGTTCTTAATTTTATTTGCTATAGATTAGTTTGGTATAGCGATTTTATCTGCCTAACCTTAATGTGTGAGATTTTTTTTTGATCTACTAGTATGTTGTCTGTGAATTTAGAATTTTCTTATGCATATTTTCTAAAATTTTCATCGTAAATGCAATAAACTTCTTAAGCGTGTCGAGATATCTAGCCTTTGCTCATTTTATGGTAATAATTCAACGACACTTCTTTGTTGACAAAAGTGGTCATGTGCATGATTATCAGTTCATCTATATCATTTTGCTTTGTGTTAGACCTACATGTGCACATGTTTGAGACTGATGTCTAGAGATTGCGCCAGGAAAAAGGCATAAGCTTTTCCAGAATCAATGTTGTAGGAATGATTTGGATGCTTGAAATTGACTTTCTAGTGAATGTTTCTATATGGTGAGGACGTTTTACAATGAGTTTGAATTGATATTTTTTTTTTCTTACCAGAAGCCCTCCTTTTTTGTTTTATGTTTTGTTTTATTTTTATTTTTATTTTTTGGTTAGCTAAAAGAAAAGATTTTTATTAATCAAAAGTAGATCAAGGAACTCACAAAGAGTGGGAACAAACACTGCATCATTATCAAAAACATAGTATCCCAACTATGTTGGCACCCTATGCATGATCAATCATGAGCAATTTCACAGCAAACCAGAAATGGAGAGGTTCCAATATAGTTACACAAGAAAGAAGTAGACTAGAAAAACAAAAAACATACGAAACAGAGCATAAGTTCAAGCCCCAGCACCATGCCTACACTGCTGCAAATTGAAGATTAGATCATAAACAGAATGCCCTTTTTGAGGTTTAGGGACTTACAAAAATTTAGCGTTTCTTTGTTTATTCAAGAGAATGAGGTTGAAAACGATTAAAGTGAAGAAAAAAAATTAAAAATGATAAAAGTAAAAGAGACAAATTGTAATTTACCAAAATATATTATCCAAATCTCAATGAAATATTTGTAAGGATTGTTTTGGGAAATGGTTTATCAACTGTTTATTAGGGAAAAAAACATAAAAAATACAGAAAAAAATATGATCTACTAAGGTTTGGTTTGGCATATTTAAAAAAAGTCAAAAAATCAAAAAATCTCTATCCTATTTAAGTCATATCACCTCTTTAACACATCACTTCAAACCCAACCCAAACCCAATCCATATTTTATAAAAAGTCAAAAAGTGCATTTATTTAGATCATAAAAAGTCAAAAAGTCAATAAAAATAACTTAACTAAAAAAATGATAACTTATTATTGACTTGTTTAAATTATATCACTTCTTTATTTATTATTTTTTTTATGTACATTAAAAAAAAAAAAAAACTAAAAAATTAACTTTTTTTTTCTTATTTCCCAAAATACAAGATTAATCCCAATTAACAAAAAAAAAGTTGTCTTTTACTGAATGATCATTTCCATGCTATAAATACCCGAAGAAGAGGGTAATTTTGTGAAACCGACCGTGACATCGTCCCCTTTCCTCCTACGCATGACGATGCTCTCCGATGTATCTTCTTCCTTGGTCCGTCTCAACATCGGTGAGCAACCCTCGATCTCTCCCTCTTTCTTTCTTGTTGAATTTTCATGTGAACACTCTCTTTAATATGGAATTAACTTCTTAATTTATGATATTGGAATCGAAAACCCTAATTTTATTGATTTGTAATCGAAACTATGATTTATCAAAAGAATTTTTCAGCTCCAGAAATGCCCTAGTCTTCTTAATTTGGTACCAATTGGCTGGTTTCAATGCCTGATTTTCACTCCTGTTTCAATTCATTGCATTCGTTAACGTTCTCTCACTACAAGTACACACATATGTAAACATTTGTGTTACTAAATTGACAAGACACATTTAGTTTCATGACCATGGTGGCATGTTGTTTGCAAATGATGATGTCGTAGTGGATGAAATGAAGCTAAAAGAGGAGTTGAAGCTAAATTAGAATTTTGAAGACTAGTAGTTAATGCTATATTAGAAATTTGGAGGACTAAAATTGATTATATAAAAATTGCAGAGAAGTCAATGTCAAAAATCAAGAGATAGCAAATAGTGAACGAACAATTTCATTGTTCAAGTTTGGTCATTAATAAGGATGAAGAGGTTGGAGAAGATGTGAGCCATAAAATTAAAGCAGGTTTCACTCAAGTGGAGGGGTGTCTCTAGGATACTATGCGATTGATGATTAACAACAAAATTGAAGGGAAAATTTCAGGGACACTTACCAATCAGTCTTATTAACTAAACTTATTTATTTGCAGGTCTTGAATGATAGATTTATCACTGTAAATTTATTCATAAAAATAAGAAATATTGATAAATTTATTAATAGAACTTAATGGATATTAAGTCCCAAAAGTTAGGATCTATTGGTAATTTATCCAATATTTTTATGGAATAATTATTAGCCTGGCGATGCTTTATGAGGCAAAATGTTAGACAACTAAGAAACAATACATTAATAAAATGAGTGTAGTTGAGACAAGAATGCTAACATGGATGTGTAGTAAGATAATAAAAGATGGAAATGAATACATTGGTGAAAGTAGTACCCATTGAAGATAAGATAACAAATTAAGATGATTTTGTCATGTACAACGATGATTAGTAGTTGTAATAACAAGGAAGGGTAACATGATCATTATTAATAGAAATGCTAAGGGGCGAGGGAAAACTTAAATTGATATGGATGTTGTTGTAAGAAATGATATGAATTTATTTAATTCAACTGAATATAATATAACCCTTGACAGGATAGAATAATAGAATTACAGAATAACCTAGTTATGTTCATAGCCGCTGAATTTTTGTGTGCATTGTGTCTCAATTTCAAAGGGGGAAAAAAGTTTTGCACGACCGTTGACACATTAACTCAAAGGGAGCCCGATTCAATGCTTGCTGCAATGTTCAGTGGACGTCACACTGTCTGTCACGACTCTGAGAAGGTATACACAAAGGATAAAAACACACTGTATGCTTGTTTTCATTATTATTCCAACAATTTTTTATGCCAGGTTTGGTAGGGTGGAAAGAGGGAAGGAAAGAAATGGTGGGGGGTGAAGGGAAAGAAGGGAGGGTTTCCTTCATTTGGTATGGGAGGAGAGAAGGGAGGATCCCCTTTCCTCTTGGGCCCACCAATACCCATTTGTCCAAAAGTGGGCAGATTGGGGGGAGAGAAAATGTTGGTGCCTTGGTGGGTTTTTAAAAGGTTCAAAGCCCTCTATTTTACACTATCATTCTCTGCTTCCTTTTGCGAAGAAAGAAAATCCAATCCATTCCCTAAAGTACCTACTTTCCTAACCTTCCCTTTCTCTTCCTTTCCATCCTCCCACTAAACACAGCTTTTGTAGTTTTCGACTGTATGCTGTTTGGATTAACCCTTGGCTATCGTTGCCAAAATTCATTTACACTCTCTGGATGGTGGATGATGAAATTTAGCCATGTGCTAGTTTAGGGCTTGTTTGGTAACATGTTTATAGTTTTTTTGTTTATATTTACAAAAATTTTGAAAACTATAAACAAAAACTCATTTAGTATGTATTTTCATCTTTAAAAACTTGTAAACAGTTTACACAATTTACTAAATTTTTGTAACCACTTCACTTGTTTAAGAATTTTTTTTCCTACCCCTCTAGCCACCACCAATTGCTTTTCATCACCACCTCCAGTCACTATCAATGATGGCCTCCTCTAACAACCACCTTCAGCTACCATTGACAACAATTGCCTTTGGCCACCACCTTTTGCCGGAATCTACCTCTGGCGGCTGACCTCCATCTCTGATCATTAGCAACCACCTTCGTCCTCCACCTTTGGCAGCCGATAACAAGCCATTGCCATACAACCTCCAATCACCACATTTGTGTGGCCAATATCCACATCTGGCTATAACAAGCGACTACCGATAACCACTTTCGGCCGCCACCTTGATGGGGCCAAATCAAGAAATGAATTTCATTAGAGAGAGAAAATCCCAAAATCGGTACAAGAGCTCTCAAGCTCTGAAATATTTAATATCAAAATATCGTAAACCGAATACTAGAGGGGCCTAACCACCTATTATAGAATAGAAGACCCAACTAACTCTAACTAACTCTTATGGTTCTAGTTAGAATGTAAAATGGAGAAATTAGGGTTGAAAGTTAGGAGGAAGAATAAGAAGAGAAGAGAACTTTTTGTATATGTTGAAAAACAATTAATTGTCTCAACTTTACATCACTCAAATATATATAAAAACCCTAAACAAGCAATATGACCATCGTACCCTCAACTTAAGTAAATATTAACAAGAGAACAAAAATAACTAAAAATAACTATTCTAACACTCCCCCTCAAGGTGGAGCATAGAGATCGAACAGGCCCAGCTTGGCAGACAAACGAAGAAACGAAGGCCGAGCCAAAGGTTTGGTGAGAATATCACCCAATTGATCCTCAGAACGAACATAATATCAATCCAGCAGTAGTAAAACAACAAATTAAGATCAAAGACCCTTAGAGGGATGATTTTCGGCTCCTAGGGAAGTGAGCCCAGCAAGAAAAACCAGAAAAAAATAGTCCCAAAGGCAGATTAAAAAAAACAGTCCCAAAACACGAAATACTTTCAAAAATCGAAAACTCACATCAGGGGTGATCAAAAAAATCCACAAAAATCACCATAAATCTCAGGAGACATTTCGAGTCTAGGGGTGAAGGACCCATCCGTACAGTGCTTACGTCATGCTGACGTCATCGTACGGCTGATGACATCAGCACGTCTCGGTCACCTCAGATCGATCGTTAGAATCTGTAGATACCTTTCTAATGAAGAAGAGATTGCTCTGATACCAAGTTAGAATGTAAAATGGAGAAATTAGGGTTGAAAGTTAGGAGGAAGAATAAGAAGAGAAGAGAACTTTTTGTATATGTTGAAAAACAATTAATTGTCTCAACTTTACATCACTCAAATATATATAAAAACCTAAACAAGCAATATGACCATCGTACCCTCAACTTAAGTAAATATTAACAAGAGAACAAAAATAACTAAAAATAACTATTCTAACAGATCTAAAACATAACAACTGTATCATACCTCCTGCTAGCCACCCCTTTCACTTGTTTTCAAAACAAAATTTTAAAACTCATGTGTACCAAACATGTTTTTGCTTTCATTTTTACCAAAAATAAACATAAAACATTTTAATGTTTTTTGTAAACAAAAACAATAAATTGTAGACGTTACCAAATGGCACCTTAGTGTGAAGCTAGACACGGCAGTTTAGCTAAACTTCAAAGCGATGCTTTAATATTCTCTAGAATTGCCTTTGTTTTGTTTTTTGCTAACTCAGGGAAAACAAGAATAGTCTTGTCATTTTCATGTGTCACTTGTAAATTGGAACACAGTGCACCAGACTTTATTTTATCGCTCTAATCTTCTAGGATGCTCATTCTAGATTTCTATTTTTGAGGCTCCTATGTAAATAAATGATAAAGGATTTTGATAGTGATTTAATTTTATAAAAAGAGGTGTTAATATCCTGTAGAATTAAATAACTGTATGGATACATCTTCCTCCATTTATGTGAAAATGAACGAATTCTTTGTTCATATGGGATTCTTGCAGGGGTATGTCTTTGTTGATAGGGATGGTAAACATTTTCGTCATGTTTTGAATTGGTTGAGGGATGGTGTTGTTCCCACACTGAAAGATGCTGAATATTCAGAGCTTCTACGGGAGGCAGAATACTATCAGCTTCTTGTAAGCCATTCTGTCTTCAATATGGAAATTATCCATTATGCATTGGTTGTATAGCTTTATTCTCAGCATTGTTTGAAGGTTGTTTAACCAAGTGAATGCATCTAATTGATGACATGTTCTTGCTGCCTCTGATTGTCTATGCAATGGAACAATGATGATTACCAGATTTTTAAGCTTTCTTCCTTCCGTTTCCTTCATCTCTTTTGGTATTTTCTCATGTTGTTACTTTTTTATTTGTTATCTTCATATCCATATTGTATTATATAATTATTCTCCATTCTATGCGAAAAAGGTCTCTTTGATAGGGCCGCGTGAAGAAGAAGGATTCATGTAGCCGACCCCATTTGATGGGACTTAAGGCTTAGTTCGGTTTGGTTTGGTTTGGCCATGTGAAAAAGGTCTAGTTTTGATGGATTTACCTGAACTTCAGTTTGTCAAAGAATGCCAACTTGAGGAGTTCTGTATCTTTGGAAGGGAATTGATATATTTTGATACATTGCAATATGGGAAGCCCTAGTCCATGGGCAACCAAGACTCGGATGGGGAGTGAGAGTGAATTGCAAAGTTTGACACAAATAAGAAGCGGGAGTTGCTAATAGTACCCCCACTATTTACTTTGGATCCCTCATCCCTTTTATTTATTTTTTAATTACAATTTTACCTTAATGTGAGTTTCCCATATTATCTCCATCCTTAACCTTCCCAACCCTAACTCAAATCCCACCCACCACCACTAGCTTGGGCCATCTCCCCCACCAGTTTTGGCCGCTTCCCCTGTCCTTCCCCTCCATTCCCTCTTTGGCAACCCTTCCTACCCTTGCTGCCCCTCTCTAGCTCGTCCCAGCCTCCTTCACCCCTTTCCTTCCCTCCTGAGTTGCCCTCCGCCCCCTGCCCACTGTCTAATGCCACGAGTCACAACACTGCAAATCCACCCCTCCCTTCTTTCTCTTCTTTGCCGCTGCCTAAACCCTACATTTTAGATCTAGGGTTTAGGCAGCAAAGAAAGAGAGAGGTGGTGTGGCTGGGAGTTGTCAGGGAGGAAGGGGTTTGGGGAAGGGTTGTAGAGGGGAGGAAGAGGAGAGGGGGCTGGAAGGGGGAGGGAGAGGGGGAGAAGGGTTGGAAGAGGGTAGTTGGAGGGGGAGAAGAGGACTGGGGAGGTTCGTCAAGGGTGGGGGAGGACTGAAAGAGGGTCGCTGGAGGGAGAGGAGGGTTGGGGGTTTGACGGAGTAAGGTTGCAATGGTGGGATCGAAAGGGTAGAATTAGGATTATGGTGGGTGCTCAAAGAAAAAAGGGAGGGGGATCAATTTTGGGGTGTGGGGGGTTCAAAGAAATAAGGGGTTCAAAGTAAATAGGTGGGAGCAAATAGCAGCTCCCATACGAAGCATCGTCTAGGACTGTCCGCCAATTGCCATTGTAGAGATCTCTGCAAATAATTTTGGAACCATATATTATCATGCGCTCGAAGTTCTTTTTCTTTTGATATTTTACTCTTATACACCTTTGTTGATGTACTTCTTAAATTGGGTAAATTACAAATACACTCCTGACATTTGATTAAAATATGAATCGCTCCCTGTGTTTTGAAAATTACATTCCACCCCCTAAGGTTTCTAATTTTATGACAAATTGCCCATTTTATTAATAAATTATCAATTCAATTAACAGTTTTTAATAATATTAGAAATATGTTTCAATTAATAATTTAGGTAATTTTATTATTGTATAGGAGAGTAATTATGAATTTCATTTTTTCAATTAATTCTGTTAAATAAAAAATTATGACAATGGGTATTCATAATTTTTCAAATCACAGGAGACAATTTGTATTTTAAGGAAATCTTAGGAGGTGTATTTGTAATTTATCCTCTTAAATTTTGGTTCTTAATAGGAGTTTATTAAGATCAATGATTCTTCAAACTCAACATTGTCAAGGCTATTTCTATAATGAAATTTCATATTATATTTTCTTGGACATGCCTGAATAAGATGAAGTCCATATGCTTGTTGATGTATGCAAAAGTGTCATACAATATAATCATATTTCTTTTCCTCTTTTTTATGTTTTTGGTTTTTCTCAAATAAAACATTTTGGGATCTCTTCATGAGAGATACTGTTTGTGTGTATTTACTTGGTCGACTGTTGTCTATTTTAATGAGTTCAATTATGTTTGATTCCAGGGATTAATAGATGGAGTCAATGCTGTTTTGGATAAGAGGAAGGATAATGAGGAGTTGGATACTGAATTGACACGTACTGATATAATTAAATGCATACAGTTTGAAAAAGTCAAGTTTCGAGGAGTGAACCTTTCTGGCCTTGATCTTTCTAAGCTGGTAATATTTCTTACTAGATTTTGGTTCTTATGGATATTTCTGCTAGCTAGATTTTGGTTCTTAAAGGAATTGGTTATGTTGCCATCAGCTACCCTGCACATTCGTGCATGCATGAACATAGTTCCTACCGGTGATTATGCTACAGATAGTCTGGACCAACTGCTTGTTTTGTTGTGGGAGTTGTCAAAGTGAGAATTGTATTGTGAATTAAAATCCTAATTTTGCGAATTGTGAATCGAATCGAATGGAGAATCATTAATTTTAGAAGAAATTATATAAAATGATATTAAACAATCGTATATATGAAAATGAAGAAGAAATAAATTGATTTTGGCACATGTTATAAAATAATTCTTATGTAAGGACATGATTACACCATCTAATTAGGAAGACATTGCCTTCATAAAAAGAGATATGGGTTCCACCAACCATAAAATTATTCAAAAATCATTATGTAATCTCTCGACATTCAAAAAATGGACTTAGGAACCCTATATTTCGTATAATAATAAATAAGAAAGGATTAAGTGGGATCTTTTTATTTTTATTTTTATTTTTATTTTTATTTTTATAAATCTATTACACTTTAAAAGGTGCATGTGTTTATTGTTTAAAAAAAGAAGATTGTGGAACTAGTTTAACTAACCTGACCCATGTAATATTGAACAATTTGAACTATGTTTATTTCACTAACATAGCAATTGCTAATTCATGTGCGTAATTTACTTTAATCTTAAACAATCTTAGAAGATGTATTATGATATTTTTTTTGAGTAAAAGTTTAAAAAATGTGGAAAAAAGGTTAAAAACATGTTCGGGCTGACTAGTTGTGATTTGAATGTTATGAAAAACTATTTGGGGATAAAAGCTGAAGAAAGGAGATCTAACTACAGATACATCTAGATTAATAACGAAAAAGATTACAAGATTTTTCTCTCTACTATTTCCAAAATTAGAGCCAATTTTCGGTTAATGGTGTAGACGTACTTGGGATGTTGCTGGTGAGAGCGGAGGTTGGCCCGCGGTGTCGAATCCTCTTCCTCGATGGTCGGTCCTTTGAGTTCCAGGAGGAAGCAGTGGATGGGGGGGGGGGCATCGACGTTTGGGTATTGTGGAACGTAGCTCCGGCCTTCGGCGGGAAGTGATTTTGGTCAGCTTTGAGGTGAGTTGGGTTATTACGAAGTTGCGATTGGCCTCGAGTAACATCCGAAACCAATTTTCTTGGGTCGTTTGGATGGCAGGAGTCGGAGTGTGGCAATTTGGGTTCGTGATGAGGAGGATGGTGGTCAGTCGTTTCAAATTGTGGTCATCATTGGTGGTCGTCGGCATCAGGTTTTTCTCCCCGTCTCTGAGTTTGGGGATGGCTGGGAGAATGTGGCGTTGGTTATTGAGAGTTTTGCCAAAGGTGAAAGTTGGGTTGCAAAGGTTCGCGTTGGGGCGAGGATATCAGAGGTGATGAGAACAGCAGGGGAAACTCTGGTTGCCTCAGATACTCCAGTTCGGGTGATGGTTGAAGAGGGGTGGTATGATATTTTGAATAGGACTTTGGTGGGTGTAGTGGGTCTGGTGGGGGAAAAGGGTGTGGGGTTTTCTGTGATGACAGAGTGGGTTGGTCGGTGGTGGGGATCGTCACGCAAGGTGGAGATCCGGCCAGTAGGGGGACAAGGCTTTCTCTTTGTGTTCCCTTCGCGTCAAGACACTGCTATTGTGTTGCGTCGTCGATGGGTTGTCGATGGGCGTGACCTTCGTCTGCGATGGTGGACATCGTTAGTTTTGTGTGATAAGGGCAACCAAACGCCGTCAGAGGCGTCTGTGTGGGTGAGGGTGTTGGGCCTACCCATTCATCTTCGAGGTTTGGCAGCGTACAGGGCTATTGGTGATCGTTGTGGTGGTTTCGTGCAGGTCGATGAGCTTTCGGCGGGTCTCGATGTGGTCCGATTGCAAGTCTGGCGTCATGGCACCATTCCGACTAAGATTTCTTTGCGATGGGAGGATTGTTTGTATGTGATCCCTCTATGGCCGGAAGTTGGGCCTATGGTTGCCACGGTCTCGCAGGCAGGGAGAGATCATGGGGGTGTGTGGCCAGGGAAGGAAAATTGGCAGCAATGGCGTGATGATAGGCGGAATTTTGGGACTGGAGGATTTGGTGGGTCAGGTCGTGGATTTAGGGGAGACGCTGTAGGGTTTCGTCATCAGGGTTGGTTGAAGCATTTGAGGCAAAGGGGCTGTGTCACGACCCAAACCCGCCCCTATGGGTTTAGCATAGTAACCGGCTAGTAATCCGAGATTACCGAAAGCCTGCGTAACCGTAACACAGTAATACAGAGTACAGGGGCTGGCGGAAGCCAAAACAGTAATTAAAAGATGTCCAATGAGCTGTGACAATCTGTATGCAAAAAGACTTTTCATACACGTTCACATAAACAGAACATATTCATTCACATACGATCATCTGGGTCAGGTCGTGGATTTAGGGGAGACGCTGTAGGGTTTCGTCATCAGGGTTGGTTGAAGCATTCGAGGCAAAGGGGCTGTGTCACGACCCAAACCCGCCCCTATGGGTTTAGCATAGTAACCGGCTAGTAATCCGAGATTACCGAAGGCCTGCTTAACCGTAACACAGTAATACAGAGTACAGGGGCTGGCGGAAGCCAAAACAGTAATTAAAAGATGTCCAATGAGCTGTGACAATCTGTATGCAAAAAGACTTTTCATACACGTTCACATAAACAGAACATATACATTCACATACGATCATCCAGGACGGGGACCTAATCCCTATTAGGACAGTACAGTACAATTATCATTCAGTCTGTACAGTATTACAAAACCAGATACAAAAGGGGAAATCTAAAACACCCCTAAAAAGCCCTAGCCTGAGGGACTTGGAACTTCGCAGTGAAACGCGGTGGTTGGTTTGACAAAACGGGAGCTTAGCCTGACGCTCCTAGCAACGGTCTGGTGCCTGTACACCTACATATATATATGAGCAGTGAGCTAAAGCCCAGTGAATAACATATGCATAAAGAGGTTAAGAATGAATGTCCTTTCAGTATTCAAAACAGTCATTTATATCAGTATAACAGTTATTCAGTCATAGCAGTTATATGTGGTACATCCGATTAGCAAAGCAGTACAGTAGGTCTTAACAGATCGAACAATCAGTTGATGGCCATCATATCAGTAAACAGTAGTGGTTCCAACATGGGAACCGACAGAGATCTCTGTGACAGTAGCAGTACAGTAACAGTAAATTGCTATGGATGCCACGAATATAGTTCGCAATTAGGACAAGCATTCATTCAGTAAACAGTGTTATTTCATAAAACAGTTCAGTCATTCGTTCAGAAAGTAATCTCAATTGAACATATCTTTACAACATTGTTACTCACAGAGTTCTGGGCTACAGATAAGTTAGAGCGTCTCCGGATGCCAACCCTACACAGTTACAGAGTGAACACACACTAAGCTACACAGTTGGGAAAAAAATAATAACTTAACCCCTAATTTGCCTCGGTGTGGTTCTACATCAATATCCTCCTTAAGAGGCCTTAAACATGCCCTAGGAATGCCTAGGATGGAAAGAGGATGCAAGGATGCAAGGATGCACTTTTTAAACACTTTACAAAATTTTCAGAAAACAGGGGTCACGCTGGAGCGTGGCTTTCTACGCTCGAGCGGACATGCAGACAAAGGTTCCCCGCTCGAGCGTCATTTTCCTCGCTCGAGCGGACTGCAAAACATGGCAAAAGTACTGGATGCATGAAATTCACGCTCGACGGGCGCTCGACCCCCGCTCGAGCGTGCGACTCAGGTCCCGCTCGAGCGTGCATTTCCCCGCTCGAGCGGACTGTAAAACAATGCAAAGTGCTGGGAGCACGTATTCCACGCTCGAGCGCTAATTTCCCCGCTCGAGCGTGAGTCCAAAATCTGGAAATTCCAGATTTGAACCTCAAGCTCAAAACCAAGTTTTTATGCATCAAATTCGATCCTTTTAGGGCCAATTTTCTGAAAAACACTTGTAAATTCATAGTATAATATGATTCAAAGCTCAATTTGTAAAATCAAGGCCCAAAGGTGAATCAATTAAACCCAATTTCAAACCATACTTCAAGAACATACTTCAAATGTAACATGCATGTGTTCAATCAAATTCAAAGCTTCAATTACTTGCTCAAATGAGCTCAATTGCCTCAAAAACAAGATGAATTCATGGACTAAGCTCAAGATATGAACATGCATGTGGAATTTCATGAAGAACAACCTCGAAATGCAAGACCATGCACATGCATGCATGGATTAAGCTCCAATTCAACATTATTAGACTAAATCAAGACTCAATTCATGCATAAATCAAGAACCATGCAAGAACTAACTTGAATACATTAATGAGAGGTTGAATATCCTACCTTGAGTTCTCAATTACAAGTCTAGAAGCTCAATTTGCCAATTATCTTCCAAAATCCCTAAGCCTCTAAGCAAATCAAGATGAAACCAAGTTTTTCTCCTAGCTCTCTCTCTCTAGTCGGTTTGGTGCAAGCAAAAATGGCTGAAGAAGTGTTGATTCTAAGTCTCAAAATATGATATGGAGTGGGCCACTAAGTGGCAAGGTTGTAAATAAGGCCAACTCTTGTAATTTATCAATATTTAATCTAATTTAATCATACCAAATCACATTTCAATTAAACATACCATAAAATCATATAAATCTTAATTAGTACAAAACATCAATCAATTTCAGATTCGGCCGCCGATAAGGTCTTCAATTTGCAGTTTAAAGCATAAAACATGAACAAATAATTTAACAGTCAACAGATAGAATTGCGTTCAAACTAGCACAATCAATTAATCAGTTTAGTAATTCAGTCAGTCAGTCAATTAACATGCTTAATCATAGATTAGCACTAATCAGTAGTGTTATTAGTAAACAGTGGCGAGGGTTGTTACAGGCTAGGCTGTGGGGGCAGTCACGTTGGGGCCCTAATAAATCGTAGGTGGTTCCTATTAGGGGACTGGGCCAGCCTAAGTCTTTGGTAGAGGGTTTGGGCCAAGGAAGGGAAAAGATGGGCCCTATTACTTTAGGCCCAGAAGTTACTACAAAGAGAGTACCCAGCCCACGGGTGGAGGCTGGGGTTCGTTCAAACCCATCTCTCGAACGGGTTTTTGGATCTCTGCGTAAAGGTGTTGGCTTGCAGCTGCCAACTGGCCCGGCTGGGGGTTGGTCATCGGACGGAATGGGGTCACAGCACTCGCCGGAGCAACCCACTTTTTTGGAAGGGAGGCTTTGTCCTGGTTAGCCGGCGGTAGACGCTAACGCCACACCTTGTTCCAATGATGGTCAGGTCGGGGATGACCCACCTATGGAAGTCGCGGCCCAGTCACTGGGGGGGTGAGGGTTTTCTGGTGGCGAATGAGGAGAGACGGGGTTTTTTGGTGATGACATGGCTATAGTGGTTAGACCTTTGGCCACAGAGGATAAGGCTCTCGGTTTGCCACATTTAGAGCTAGATTTTGATATTGACTTACAGGAAGCTTTTCCAGCTGATCTACCACCGTCTTCAGATGAAGTGTCGGACTGGGTGTTGACCCATATTGCTGAGGTTAGTAAATTTCTGGGAGTTTCATTTGTCGTTCATGAGGTAGAGGCTTTGAAGTTATTTTCCTCTATTGAAACGTCATGGAAGGGAGGGGGTATACAGAGACAATCTGCTGGTCCATCAAAAAAAGGGGTTCGGGAGTTGCGGCGACTTGAGTGCTTAATCCATTATGATCGACCCACGAAAGGTGAAGACCGACGAGTCAGAAGGGAGCGGGGTGGTCCCTTTTTGTTGCCATGCGCCTAAAAATTTTGACTTGGAATATGAGGGGACTAAATGATCGGGTTAAACGAGGGGTCGTTAAGTCCTTATTAAGGACTGCAAGGGCAGATGTGGTATGTCTTCAGTTGACTAAAATGGATACTGTTGAGCAGGTGTTTGTGCGGGAGTTATGGAGTGGGAGGCATGTAGAGTGGGCGTTCCAACCAGCTATTGGGGTGGCTGGAGGTATTCTCTTGTGTTGGGATAATAGTGTGGTGGTGATGGAGGAGGTACAAGTAGGGGGTTTCTCACTGTCCTGTTTGTTCAAATGCCTTGAGGATGATTTTTGGTGGGTGTTCACTGGGGTTTATGGCCCAGTTCAGGGTTCAGAGCGGGTTGCTTTCTGGGAGGAGTTGCAGCATGCTGCTTTCAGATGGGGATTGTCATGGTGTGTTGGCGGAGATTTTAATGTCATTAGGAGCTTGGGGGAACGGACTGGGGAAAGTCCGGTGGGGAGATCTATGAGGGATTTTGCAGCTTTTATTGATGAGATGGAGTTGGTAGATCTACCATTACAGGGGGGCGGTTTTACCTGGTTGGGTGGCCGAGCTAGTTCTCGGCTTGATAGATTCTTGGTATCTGGGGTTTGGGAGGAGCATTTTTCTCAGATGCTTCAATGTCGATTACATCGGCCGACTTTTGACCATTGGCCAGTTCTGTTGGACAGTGGGGGAGTCCGGAGTGGTCCTTCGCCTTTTCAGTTTGAGAACATGTGGTTACAAGCAGATGGTTTTGCTGCGACGGTGGGTGGTTGGTGGGAGAGTTACAATGTAGTACGTTCCCCCAATTATAGATTAACTCAGAAATAAGTCTGATTTGAAGAGGTGGAATTTTGAGGTTTTTGGTCACTTGGAGGTTCATAAGTCAGATATCTTGTTAGTTTTGCGGGGTTTGGATGCGCAGGAACTGGATGGAGAGCTCACTGAGGAGTATGTGGCAGTTAGGGAGGAGGCTCGGAGAGATTATGCGTGGGTAGCCCGGATGGAGGAGATTAGTTTCCGTAGAAATCTCGATGCTTGTGGTTGAAAGATGGGGACCGTAACATAGTTTTTTCATCATATGGCTAATGCTCATCGGCGGGTGAACCAGGTAAGGAGAATGTGGGCGAATGGGGTGATGCTTTCTTCAGAAGAGGAGGTTAGGGATGGTATAGTGGCATTCTACCAACATTTGTTCCGTGATGAGGGCCAGATTTGGAGACCAGGGTTAGAGGGTGCAGCTTTTGATTCTATTTCGGCGGAGGATGGGATCTTGTTGGAGAGGCCTTTTACTGAGGAGGAGATCTTGGGTGCGTTGCGGAGCATGCCTGGGGACAAGGCACCAGGTCTAGATGGTTTCTCTATTGCTTTTTTTCAGCAATGCTGGAAAGTGGTCAGAGGGGAGGTGTTGGAGGTGTTTGTGCAGTTTTATCAATCTGGGCAATTGAGAGGAGTCTGAATGCCACTTTCATAGTTTTGATTCTCAAGAAAGGGGGGGGGGGGGGGGGGGGAGGAGGTAGAGGATATTCGTGACTTTTGGCCTATAAGTCTTTTGGGTAGTGTTTACAAATTATTGGCCAAGGTGTTGGCTAATAGGCTTCGAGGGGTGTTGGAGGGGGTCGTTTCAGAATCTCAAAATGCTTTGTGGATGGGCGATAGATTTTGGATGCTGTGTTGGTGGCAAATGAGTGTGTGGACTCGCGGCTTCGGCAAGGGAAAGGGGGGCTAATTTGTAAGTTGGATATTGAGAAGGCTTATGACAATGTAAAGTGGGAGTTTTTGATGTACATGTTGGAAAGGTTAGGTTTTGGAGTATGGTGGCGAAGGTGGATACATTTTTGTATTTCCACCGTTCGGATGTCTGTCCTTGTTAATGGGACACCGGCGGGTTTCTTCCCCACTTGGAGAGGCTTACGGCAGGGAGACCCATTGTCTCCGTTACTGTTCATTTTGGTTATGGAAGCGTTGAGTCGTTTGTTGTCTAAGGTGGTCCAAGGGGGCTTATTATCGGACTTTGTGGTGGGGGGAGGTGCCTGTTTGTTTGCGGGTTTCTCACCTATTCGATGCGGATGATGCATTGATTTTTTGTGATGCGAATGCTACGCAGATGGGTCACTTGCGGTGTGTTCTGTTATGTTTTGAGGCAATGTTAGGGTTCTGGGTTAATTTATCAAAATCAGAATTGATTCCTGTGGGTGCGGTGGCTCGATTACCGGTGTTAGCATTTGTTTTGGGCTGTAAAGTGGCACAGTTGCCAGTTTCTTATTTGGGTCTTCCTTTGGGGGCCTTCTTTTAAGGAGTCTAAAGTATGGGATGGGGTGGTGGATAGAGTTCAACGACGGTTGGCAGGGTGGAAGCGCCAATATTTGTCAAAAGGAGGGCGGATTACTTTGATTAAGAGCGTTCTCTCCAGTATTCCGACGTACTTTATGTCTGTGCATGTGATCCTTGTGGGGGTGGCTAAGAGGTTGGAGAAGTTGCAAAGGGATTTTTTGTGGAGTGGGGGTGGGGAGGGTTTTCATTATCATTTGGTAGCTTGGGAGAGGGTGTGTAATTTGAAAGAGGGGGGGTTTGGGTGTGCGGAAATTAGTAGCTTTTAATCGGGCTTTATTGGGCAAGTGGTTATGGCGCTTTGTGGGGGAGCGGGAAAGGTTATGGCGGAGGGTGGTGGTGGCTAAGTATGGGGAGGTCCAAAGGGGTTGGTGCTCGAAGAGGGTGAGTCAATCTCATGGTCGTGGGTTGTGGAAGGGGATTTGGTTGGGGAGGGAGGTGTTTTGGAGGAGGGTTCGGTTCCAAGTGGGGGTTGGTGATTGAGTTCGCTTTTGGCAAGATCGGTGGGGTGGTGATTTGTCTTTGGCGGTTACGTTCCCGCTCATTTTTGCTATTGCTGCTGATGTGGAAGTTTAAGTTGCTTCGGTCAGGGGATTCAGTTGTTTGGAATGTTTGTTTACGACGTCATGTTTAGGATTGGGAGCTCGACAGCTTGGTGGATTTACTAGGTTTCTTATATGGTTTGCAGACTGGGGGAGGGATTCTTTGATTTGGGATGTTCGCAGGTCCAAAGGTGTTTTCTTCGTGTCCTCATTTTGTGAGGTGCTTGTAGGCAGGGTTGGTGGTGTGTTTCCTTCGAAAGTTATTTGGGCAACGGGTTCTCCTTCTAAGGTTGCGTTCTTTGTTTGGACAGCTGCTTTGGGACATATCCTTACTATTGATAATTTGATTCGGCGTCGTCATGTGTTGGTGAATTGGTGTTGTCTGTGTTGCAGAAACGCGGAATCAGTGGATCATTTGCTTCTTTATTGCCCGGTTGCGTCTAGATTGCGGAATTATATTGTTGCTTTGTTTGGCTTCGTGTGGGTGCAACTGGGGTCTCTTTTGGGGGTGTTACAGAGTTGGGTTGGGGCTAGAGTGGGAAAGAGGCGTCGGAAGGCTTGGTTGCTTCTCATTGTTTGCTTTGGTTGGTCTGGTTAGAACGTAATAGGCGAATGATTTAGGATGAGTGTCATTCTGTCTCTTGGTTAGAGCTTCGGTTGCTGAGGGTGTTATACAGTTGGGTTACGGGTACAGTTGATCCCAATGTTTTGGTCTTTGTAGATTTTGTGGAGGATTTGATTAGTTAGTTTTCGTTTCAGTCCCTTTTTGGGCCGTATTTTTGTATTCTTTGCATCGTCTTGATGCTTTCTAATAAATCTGATTATTTATCAAAAAAAATCTTATGAAAAACTCTTTGATCACCGAAATAACAACAAATTATGTATAGATATTGGTTATTTTCGTACTAAACACTCTTAGAAGTTATATTATGTCATTTTCACTAAAACAAAGAGGTAAAAAATGGTCACAATCTGTCGGACACAATAATTTCAAGAATTGCATGTATTGTAAAAAGTAAATCGAATCGTAAATCAATTGTGAATCGTGCCATAGACTGTATCCCATAATATATTCACTCATAGATTTGTATCGACTCTGCATAAATCGGGAATCAAATCGTGCATTGAATTGCAAATTGTAAGATTATGTTAAAAGATGTAATTACTTTGAAACTCATTTTGCTAGGTTGGGTGAAAGAATAAAAAGCTGTCTATTTAGGTTTATCGGAAGGAATACTTGAAATGAGTTTGTTTGTCACTGGTGTATGACCATTTGTTTCTCATGCTTTTCTTGAGAACTCCTCTTCGAGGTTTAAAGATGTAAGATAAAAACTACAATGAGATACTACTCCTCTTGACATGTTTTGTTTATATGCAGGACCTGTCTTTTGTGGACTTCAGTTATGCATGTCTTAAAAATGTATTCTTCTCGCGTGCAAACCTTCAGTGTGCGAAGTTTAAGGTTTGCTCCAATGTTGTTTATGCATTATTTCTGTTGTAAATGGTTATTATTGGTTTTGAAGAGTTGCATATTCCTTATGAATGGCTGCTATATTTTATTTTAATTTTTGGGGGTAAATTACAATGACTTCCCTTGAGGTTATAAGAAATTACAATTAGCCCCACGCTCTTGGCATAGTTACTTTCTTCCAATAATTGCTATCTTGACGGAACCAACAGATAATGTTAAGTACTTTATGCCTTTCTTCATCTTGAGAAAATTACTATTTTACCCTTTCTGTACCCAATCCTAACCTTAGGTGACCCCTACCCAGTTTTTGCCTTTTTCCTTCCACCATTGCCGCTACCTCTCTACAACTGTGTCTCGTACCTTTGACTCCTCTACCTCTCTGCTATCTTATTTCTCGTCCTCTCTCTCACTGATGCCTCACCTTAACCCATTGTTGATCAGATCTCAAAGGATCATTCATTGCAGGCTAGAAATGCAATTAGATCTAGGGTTTCCATTGTCAATCAGATCTGGAGTGAAGTGGGTGATGCGAATCAGATTTGGGGGATGAAGGGTTTGGGTGATGTTGAGTCTCCATTGCAATTGCCACTATCATGCTCTTCCCCGTGTCAACCTAAGTCAGTGCATCATCGAAAAAACCTACACAATAATGAAGTGGAGTCCCTTTTCTCTTTCTCTCTCTACAGTAGACCCATCTCCTTCTGTGATTTTTGTCTTTAGTGTTGCTGCCAAAACTCTTCTTCGAAGTTAAGGTCCATGAATATTGGAAGTTAATATAAACAACCGGTTAAAGGTCTAGTAGGGAAAGGGGGTTATCCATTATAAATAATAAATAAAATTAAAAGAATGCAAAATTCTAGTAGCAGTAGGGATAAAAAAATACCAGTGACAGCTTTATAAAAAAAGTACTTTGCAGCAATAAGGAAAGAAAGTGACCTCGTAATGCTTGAATTATCTTCTCTCTATCTTTCCTCATCTCTTTTGTAGTTCCTCAGATTCTCTAATAAATATTTAATATTTTTCTTTGTTCTTATTAATTTTTTTTCTTGATAAAAAGAGGAAACTAGAAAAGTCCTTTTCCAGATATTACTAATAGGTTTTGAAACAACTTATTGTTTCTGTGCGTTTCTGTATGTTTCAGTGGAAACATTGAATTTTGCTATTCCACTAACATTTTGTTTTGGTTTTCTAGCAAACAAAAAGGTTTCAGTCGTTTCGATGGAAACAAAACGAAACCTTGTTCCTTGTAGTCTCCATGTGCATTTGATCATTGAATCATTTTTAAACCTTTCTTGCAGGATGTTGATGCTGAGGGTTCCATTTTCCACAATGCAACTTTGCGCGAGTAAGGAATGGCAAAATGCTAATTTCACTTTTGTTTGTACAAGTTGCTTAAATTTTGTAGTAATCTTCATCCATCATTTTTGGATAGTATTTACTTTTATATGGATTGCCACCTTATTGATTTTTTCTTGCCTAGGGAAGATGTGAATTCACGGGGGCAAATCTTCGTGGTGCTTTATTAGCTGGAGCTTATCTTCAAAGTGCAAACTTACAAGGCAATTGTCTTATTTTCTTATTATGATAATCTTACAGTAATCTCTTTGCCTTTTTTATAATATCAGAGTTACATGGACTTAGTACGAGTAATTGGTCTGGATGCTGGTGCAGTGGATATGTGTCCAAGTGTCAATTTATGAACCTAAATCTTAGGATGGATATGTATGAAAAAAGTTGGGTATGGGTACAGGGACACATCTTAAACACTTAATATATTGTATATTATATAATATTCTTAAATAAGATTTTGTAAATATTTGGAAATGCATTTCAAATCGAATGGGATTTAGAAAAAAATATGCAATTTATATATCTTCTTCATGTGAGGAGCTATAAATGTTTCTTTACTAGTAAATGTGAATGTCTTCTTACATCATATAAATTAAGACGATCCAAGTGTCTAAATTAGGTATGGGTGGTGGATAGATATCCTACACCCTTACCCTTGTTATATCCAGTTGACATGGGTACACTGAGGAAGTAGAAGGGTTAGTGTAACACAGAATATTAACATAACATTTCCTTACAATTGTTACTGGAGCAGTGGTCAGTCAGATTAGGATTTGTCATATTATTGATGGAGCCCTGTTTTGGCTTGGTTTTCAACCACAGAATTTCTATGACATTCCTTCAAATTCAGTTTCTTCTTTAAAACTGGTGCATCAAATTCCTTGTGGCTTGTACTTAAGTAGGTTTAGAAACTACTCAGCTCATGGCTCAGATATTTTTTTTCAAGATGTCCAAATCTCACTTTCTCATAGCACCCACCTGCCCATTACATCCACATCCTGGTAGCCCACTGGGCTCTTACATTTGTCTTGCTTTTTAAGAGAAGAGACTTAAGTTTAATGGTTAACTTGTGTTTTTGCACCTCATTCCTTTTAGTTTCTCTTTTATGCTCCTTTCTCTCTCAAATCTGCAACTTTTTTTCCTTGTCTATGTTTGTTGTCAGCCCACCGGCATTTTGCTCCCTAACATTCATTAATTTGCTTGTCTCTCTCTAGCTTACTAGAGTAGCAAATTTTCTTCATGCTCTCACACAATTCTCAGAGAACTAAGCTCTCTCCTCTCTCTCTTACCTAAGACTCAAAATAAGGTTGGTTTACCTCTCTCGATTAATATAAAGAAATTTGGGAGGGCCTATCGCGAGGGAACTTTCTCTCACAACTTATCTCTCTCTCTCTCTCTCACAAACACACACACAAACACAAACACATACATATATTTAAAAAGTGTCCTCTTGCCAAGAATCCTAGCTTCTCCCGTGGTTCCCATTGTATGAGATGATAAAGAAACGCATACCCCCAAGTATCACTGGTGCCAACAGTAGTCAGCAGTTGTAAAAATTGATGATAGATGAGGAGAATTCATATATTTGTAATACAAACAAGAAGTCATTATCTTATTTACTCAGCTTTCTCAGTGGAACTTTGGTGGGCCTGAAGAAAGATGACTTGATGGACCAAAAATTCATATCATATTTATTATTCATATGTTTCTATATTTTTGGAAACTTTTGTTAAGTACCAATTTTCCCGAAAGCGTAAGCTGTTAGGAAATGGGCCCAACAATATTTATCAAGCTATATAACACCCTTTCTCATGTGCAACCCTGACTTGCATGAGGAGAGACAAACAAAGAACCAAACAAAAGGAGAAGCAAACAATCAAACAGAGAGGAAACCAAATGGGGACATAATACCAAATGCTTATAGAGAGACTTGAACCCAAGACCTCTTTCAACTAAAGCTCTCGTACCATGTTAAGTTACCAATTTTTCCAAAAGCCTAAGTTGTTAGGAAATGGGCCCCAAGACCGTGTAACATGGTATCAGAGTTGGAGTACTTAGGAATGGATAGGGAGGGTGTGAAGTCCTACGTCGCCTGAATACTAAAGTAATATTAAGCATATAAGCATGAGGGCACCCTCACCTTAATAGCTAGCTTTTGAGGTGAGTTCTACCCAAGACCGTGTAACAATTTTAAAATAAATTCAACATGAAAGCAAGTAGAAAAGTAAACAGCAAACTTCCGTTGTCATAACTTCTTTGAAAGCAAGCAGGTCCTCTGTTTTCCTATAATTGTGGTTGATTGTTTTCTTGTTTAAATCTTATTCACAGATTACATGCTTCTATTTTTTAGAGCAGATGCTTGCCATTATAGAGATTCATTCAATGTAAAATTGTCAAATCTTTGCAGATGCTTGTTTAATAGATTGTAGCTTCTGTGGGGCAGACCTGCGTTCTGCGCACCTACAGGTTCAGCATTTTTAAATACTTGAATTATGCAGTTCAATCATTTTTAGATCTTGCCCTTCCTTTTCTCTTAGAAATTTGACATCAACATATGAGCTATCAGTTTGCTATTAAAATAAGAGAACAAAAACAGCTAGTGATAATTCTTTGTTTACTTCATGCATGGGTTGTCAATTTTCTTTACTTTTTTTCCCCCTTATTTTTTCCCGTCACTTGACCTTGGTCAATTGGCCAAATCTGACAAGTATTGGTGCATGTTAGGGCATATATGACTGGTATTGGCCTCGTTTGGGAAGTTTGTTATTTTAGTAAGTTATTTTAGTTTTTAGCTATTTTAGTAGGCTAAAATTTTTGTGTTTGGGAAGATGTTTGGATTTTTTTGTAGTTGGATGTGATCTTTGTGAGAAAAAAAGTGAAATGATTATGGGTTTGATGTAACATTTTGTCTTATTGGCTATTTTGGCCTATTTTGTTTTTTTTTTTTTTTGTAGATATTAGCCCAAAAAAAACCAAAAAATCTCTTGCCAAACAGGGCCATTGGCTAAGAAGCATGAACGTGGCAACGCGACACGACACGACACGACATAGAAATTGTTGACACATAAATTTTGAAAAAAATCAAGACACATGACGTGAGGGATACACACAAGATATATAGTTTTATAGCTGTTCAAAAAGATATATAGTTTTATAGTTTATTATATGTTATGCATATGTTTATTTTAAATAATTGAAACATGCAACATGACACTAATGCCTAAAGTTTAAAGAAGTGATTAATATGTATAAATTTACATTATTTTTTATTTATCATTGTATCTAAGTTATTTTATTTAAACTTATAATGTGTTTCATGTGTATTTAAATGAGAGATAAGTGTGTTCAAGTCTTAAATTTTTTTAACAATAAGACATATTTGAATGTGTATTCAACATGTGTCGGGAAGTGTTTGAAGTGTGTCTATGTCAGTGTCAGTGTCAGTGTCAGTGTCTAATATGGACATGTGACCTTCTTAACTTAGGGTAGCGGCTATGAAGCATGGGTACTTCAAAAAACATGCAGTACCCGTACCGGGTACTTACCGGCGTACCGTACCTCGTATGGTACTTCTGTATACGTACCGGGTACACGAAACACATACCCAGTTTTTTCTTTTTAATTTTTGGCGTACCCAGACGTACCTAGCATATATCCAAGCTGTACCGTACCTCAGTTAAAACAATATTTTCCTTTTACTACACAAATAAAACTCATTTCACTAGACTTCTTCTTTATTTTTTGTTTTATGCTTAGCATGATTTTAAAATCAAATTATGATTTGTAAGTTATTTAATATATTGACATTTAATTTTGATTTATACTTTTACTTTTGGTATTAAATGTTAATTATAGGTTGGATCTTAACAAATTAAACTATTTAATTAATTTTTGCATTACTCTAAATTAAAAATAAATATTTTTTTACAAGCGTACCAAGCCGTACCCGTACCCTATTTTTTTTTGAATTTTACCGTATCGGCGTACCCGTATCGTACCAGTACCAGTACCAGTACTCGTACCCGTACCCGTGCTTCATAGGGTGGCGGTATAATGGGTTGAGTCCTTAGGTTCACTTTTCATTGTTGATATATATTCCTTAGGTTCAATTTTCATTGTTGATATATATACTTTTTAACAAGTTAAAAACAAGAAAGTTTCATGATATGCTAATTTTTCTTGTGTGAAATTTCTGAATTCCAAATATTGTCAAAGTAGCAGTTGTTCTTTGTCTAGATTCATGATTTGGTATTTTGGAGGTCGCAAGAATATATATGAAACTTTCTTACTCAATTTCAGACTGCGGATCTTACTAATGCCAACTTGGAAGGAGCTAATCTAGAAGGGGCCAACTTAAAGGTAAAATCTCGTCGTCACTGTCTTGACTCACAAAAATTTCTGCATAGAAATGAATTTACTGGGTTTACACATAACAGATGGATGGATGGAAGTGTAAAAGATTTGAAAATGACTAAATATTTTCCTTTATCCTCAATTATAGGGAGATTCACGGTAGTTTTCTTTTAATTTGAATATTATGGGTGTTACAGGTGTACATTGTTCGGTTTAGTCTAGTTATGAAGTTGTAGAAAGTACTGACCAGGGTCAGTGGTTCTCTGGGGAGTGGCAAAACACATCAGTGGTATCAAAGACAAACCCATGCACTCACAAGCTTTTAATTTTTTTATTTTATCTATTCAAGAAACTAGAGGAAAAGAGTCCTTTGTGGTTTTTGGAAATCATATTGCTCCATGCATATTGGTGATTTAATTTACTTTATAAATGCTTTGCAGAAATCACTTAACGAATATGTGTGAAGCAGTTCAAGTGTTTGTATTTCATTTATATATCAAAGTTGTAAAGTGCTTATGATGATCCTACAAATAATATAAATATATATATATATTTTGGAACCTTTGGTATGTAATTTTAGTTTTTCTGTTACTCAATGAAGAAAGTTATTTGTTTATAAACCCTTCTTGGAATTACATTCCACATTTGGCCATTCTAGTAGTATGGTACATATTAGAAAATCGTGTGGTGGTTGTGTACGTGTGGGTGGGGGGTTGGCTCGGGAGGTTACAAAGCTTATTTGATTGGTAACTTGTGTGAATTTGTGTCATTTTTTGGTACTGCTTATTTTTATTTCAGGGTGCAAAGTTGAGTAATGCCAATTTGAGGGGTGCAAACCTTCAACGAGCTTATTTACGACATGTCAATCTTCGTGAAACCGTAAGTATAGCTGCCACTATTGCACATTAAGAATTTGTATGTCTATTACAGAAACCATTCTCATTTTTTTAGCCTTTAGGTATTTGAGTGTGCATCAGATTGAATAGCAAGGAACTGCCTTTTCATTCTTTGAATTGTTTAATATGTTGAGAATTGTACGTATAAAAAGAGAATTTTTTTTTTTTTTTTTTTTTGGGGGGGGGGGGGGGGGGGGGGGTGGGGGGTAAGGGTCGGGGTTTTCCGTTATTTCTAGAGAAGAGAGAGATTGCATTATACAGAGGTATTTTAGGTCCCTTGGGTGAAATATTTGTTTTTGTTTTTACAAAGTCTGGTAACAAAAGGTAGAAGAGATTCAGTTACATTTTATTTTTTATATTGTGGAAACTAATTGCGAAATGGAAAAGTTGAATTTGGGATTCAAACTTGTTTCCAAAAGAAGTGAAAACACAAGGGAGGTTGGCAAAAAAAAAAAAAAACCTCCCCCCTCATCTTTCCAATCTCTATTCTACACACATTGCTCTCACTACACTGCCACACCCTTCCCCCTTCCGCCACCCCACCTCATTTTTCCAATTGCACAAAAATTTCACACAAACACACAAAAATGACATAATCGTTGGGAGAGGATCTCGACAAAAATCCCACCTCATTGCTCCACCGCACAAAACATTGAATGGGGATTGCGATCTTGAATATGTTGGATCTCGAATAGGGTCCCAAATTTATTGAAAGGATGATGTAAATGGAAGGGGAAGGGGAGGGGGAGGGGGAGGAAGCGCCAGAGTAGGAGCAAAGCAGATGGTCATAAATAGGAGAAGCAGAAGCGGGAAGTGTTTTGAGTTTCTATGGTCAACTTCATGGTATAGTGGATGATGGATGGTTTTGACCAGCTAGATGATTGATAAAAATGGTGATGATGATTTGGTGTAGAAAGTTCAAAGTTAGGATTAACATTCACTTGAAAGAATGAATGAGAGTGCCACATGTCTTGCCAAAAATATTTCAATTAAATAAATTAACGGGAATAGACAGAGAGTTGGAATTGTGTAATTTAAAAAATTTGAGTTTTATTTGAAAAAATTAAAAATCCAAGGTTTAATTTGTTGTAAGGGTCAAATATAATTATTTTTAAATGTAATTTCCCCAAATATTTAAAACCATAATTTATTCTCTCTTGACATTCAAAAAATAAACCTAAAACCCTAAAATGTGTGTATATTTGTTGTTTAAAAACAAATTTTTTTTTTTTTGGTGGGTCCTCTGTGTTTGACCGACTGAAACTAATGGATCTTATTAGATCCTATTATATGAGAAGCTATGTAGTAAGTCTGACTTACTTACCCCGTGGCTGTGTGCCTACCTTATAGCAAGGGGGCACACAAATCATTTTGACTAAAACATAGGAGAAAAAATAGGAAAAACTAGTTACATGGTCTTATACAATTGGAAGGGTACAACACGTAGGATATTAGGCTGACTTATTAATTTTTGCCGCTATACATTTTGATCACCAAAACAGCAACAACTCATGCATGGTGTTGATTATTTTCTTACTGACTCTTAGAAGTTGTATTGTGACATTTTTACAAAGAAAATGTAAAAATGGATAGAGATCTGTTGGATCCGATAGTTTCAAGAATCACATGAATTGTAACAATGCTTGAAAAATCTGTGTTTTCACTTTGGGGGCTAGTTTTTGTTTCTTGTCTTATTGGATTTGTCTGATCTTTTTCCTTTCCCCTGTCCTATTGAATTCACCTGGCTTCATTTTGTAATTATATTTTGTGTTGTTGCTTTCAGCATTTGGAAGGTGCAAAGCTGGATGGTGCCAATTTGCTTGGAGCAATCAGATAACACTTCAAGTGACACAATAATGATCCATTGCAGGTTTCCATTATCTTTGCTTTCGCCATAAATAACTTGTATCCAAACCCTATTCTCTCACCTCTTTCTCTTTCTACCATTAGATATTAATGCGTAGAATTTTGTATAGCTCTAAACCATGATTGATTGTGTGTGTGTGGGTGTGGATTGCTGTGTACTGGGAACTTCCGTATGTGCTGATAAAGTTTGCCAATTGCCAATATATCGATGCCATTTAAGTTCTGTTGATAATTGTCAAGATTTGGTAGATTGCAGTGGTTAGTGCGATGCTTGTATGCAACTCTAATGATCTACAAAAACTGTAAAAAGACATGAGTGCTGGCCTGAACAAGAAGAATAAATTTGTTTTGGGTTGGTTGAGATGGATGACGTTTGGGAAGAACGTGATGATGGAACTGGACATTTAGCAGGATATTAAGTATAGTCCATGTATAAACTTTTGAGTTTACCAAAGCCTTAGTCCTAACCTTCAGCTAATAAAAATGACAATGGTGATTCAGCAGTCATTGTGCAGTGTTGAGAGTTGTATTCGTAAGGTTTGCATGTCAGCCCCATTAAATCCGACCCCCATAGATCTTTGTTCTAGGGCGAGGAATTTCTTTGTATTTTTGCAAAATGTTACTGAAATTTGGATTCGTTTGATCCCTAGGTTTTGGTAATGAATGGTATTTGGAGCTTTGCCTAATAATCTTTGCATACATATATTGTGTAATTAGGACACTTGTTCTGCGGTTGGTCCCAAAGGGTGTCAAAGTGTTTTGTGCGATTTGAGCTTGTGAGGTATGGTTTTTATGGTGCGTAGTAGGAATTAACTCGCCACTCAGCTTATTGCTTGGGGTTGGTTTGACAAACTTTTAATTGGTTTAAATGTGGATATGAAAAGAAAAATAGTAATTGAAAATCCAGGAATATTTGGTTAAATATGGAAGAAAAGAAAATACTTGGGTAGAATTACAATTGGCTCGGATTGGTTTGGGGTGACATCGCTTGTGGTAGACTACATTTGGGCTAGGTTCTCCTTCTCCTTACGAAACTTGGTTGTCCCAAGGTTCAAACTCAAAGTATAAACCTAGAGTATATAAGCATCACATTAGTTCCTTTTTAACCTAGTGTGGGACAAGCTTTTCTAGTTTTGTTATCATGTTTCAACTATATGCTGAAATGGTGCACTTCCCTTTGATCCATTAAATTGGATGTATGGGGCCTACCCAAAATTTAGCTCGAAGTTTACAAAATTGTATGGCTTCAAAATCATTTTTTCAACACAATGTTACATGGTGTTTTGAAATTACTGAACAATAATTTTTTTTTTTTCAATGGCTCAATAATGAAATGGGTCCAAGTAGGGGGGTGCGCGGTGCAGGTCGGTGCGATTTGAGAGAAAAATAAAAATCGTATGGCGGGTGGCGGATTGATAAAAGTGTCACTAAAATTTGCCATTTTCCTTATCAAAAACTAGCGGTTCGGTTGGCAAATAATGACAGATTTGCCTTGGCGGTTTGGGCGGATTGGCGGTTTATAAAAAATATAATTCAAATTACAAAACATAAATCAAAGAGTAAAAAAAAGACAAGAGATACCGTGATGTTAAGCATCTTGCGAAGCTTTCTTCTGATGCAGCAAGTGTAGCAACAACATGATAATATCAACGACTATGCCATCAGTTCATTACAAGCATCTATGGAAGCTACAATGATCAAATACAATACATAAAATTAATATCATTCAGGGTTTATAATATATTGAAAAATTTACTCTTGAAAAGTATTTAGATTGAAAAGTGAGCTAATGCAAGTTTGCAACATGGCCAAAAAAAAAAAAAAAAAAAAAAAAAAAAAAAAAAAAGATTGAAAAGTGAATTGGAATCCAACTTTATTTTGGATTACTGACATCTTAAATTCCCCTCGAGCAGTAATGTGATACTATATTCTAAGGTATAGAACAACAAGCAAATTTAAGTAAAAAAGAATTTTTAGAATCTTATAAAACATGATTTAATAGCGGTGCGGGTCGGTGCGGTTTGGAAGAAAAATAGAAACCGGCGGATTGATAAAAGTGTCACTAGAATTTGCCATTTTTCTTACCAAAAACCGGCGGTTCGATTGACAAATAATAACGAATTTGCCTTGGCGGTACAGCTCGGTGCGATTTTGACGATTTCGGCGGTATTATGCACACCCCTAGGTCCAAGTGTTATTCTTAAGGGATTCTAATATAATTATTTGATATTAATGGAGCGTGTAATCTACCTTACATATATGATAAAATATATTTATGGTTTATAAGTATGTCTTTTGTGTTATTTTAGTCCATTCTTTTTTCTTTTTTTTTTTTTTAAATATTTTGCATTATTTTTTTTAGTCCTTCAAATTTCAATTTTGTTAAATTTGTTTTTGAAGTTTTTAATTTGAGTTAAATTAGTTTAATTCTAAGGAAAATGTTTTGTAGCTCAAAATTTTGTGGTTTAAATGGCTCAAATCTGTCAAAACAACGTCGTTTTACACTCAAAATCTGTCAAAACGACATCGTTTTAAGTGATTTGAGTCATTTGAGCCACAAAATTTTGAGCTACCTAGCATTGTTGTAATTCTAAACTGCCATTTAAATTGTAAATGAAATAATTATAAATTTCAAGTATGGTCTCTAAAGTATACATGTGTCATTTTGGTCTCTATTTATTTATTTATTTATTGGGCTAAACACACTATTGGTCTCTAAAATTTAGTTGTCAATTTCTTCCCTCAATATTGTAGAGTTATGTTTTATCTTCTTCATCAATGTTTCGGAATTAAATTGACAAATTTTAAAACTTTAAGGGGCAATATGTGTATTTTATTATTATTCTATTAATTATTTAGACTGTTCACTTGAAATTGGATCAAATTAATTCAAATTAAAAATTTTATAAACAAAATTGACAACAAGATCAAAGTGATACAAATTACGTACTTATTTTGGAGTTGGGATCCCCTCCTTGCAACTCCTCCTTGCAACCGCTGAGATCAACCGTTGCAACATTCAACGGCTGATTTCAATTTCTTTTTGTCCTAAATTGGAGTCGGACTAATTCACCAGATAGGAAAACAAATGTGGTTATCTTTGGTTTCAATTTCAGAAACAATTAAAAAAAAAAATTGAAAAAATAGAAATTATTTTTTAAAAAATCCTAAAATAAAATTATTGGTGTTCTCAAAATATGTAAAATTATATATAAAAAAATAATGTGTATTTTTATTTATAATACTTTTAGTATATTAATTTATAATTTTTAAAAAACATATAATTGTTTTCAATTTTTGAATTTAATTTTTGAGAGCTTAAAATTTATAATTTGTTTGGTTTACAATTTTTCCAATCTCCTCGCTCCTTTTTCTCTTACATTCTACACATCAACTAATCACTTTTTCTCTTATACATATCTATTTAATTATAAAAAAAATTACATCCAAACTACAAAATTCCAAACTACAGAACAACTACAAAATTACAAAATTATTTTCAAAATATCTAAACGAAATAAAATTTAAAATTTGAAAATTCTTTTCAAAAATATATCTTTCAAAACCCAACCAAACCAAACCAACCGAAGCGGAAAAAAAGCTAAAACACAGTGAAACATGCCCAATTTAAGATAAAGAAAACCAGAAGCCAATGCAAGTAGTTTCCTTACTAACATTATATATTCACTGTCTCAGGCTTGGCCCTGCAAAATTTGAAAGTTTTATGTTGTGTTTGGTTGGGAGATTTGAGGAGGGATTTGGAAAAGGAAAGGGAAAAGTTAGGTGAAATGTAAATAAAATATACCTACATTTCACCTAATTTCACACACTTTTTTCCTTTTCCTTTCCAAATTTCTCTTTAAATTCCCCAATCAAACACAGCATTAAGCTATCGTCAGTGTAACCAAGCACATCTCTCTTTTGTTCTATGAATTTGTGTATAACCTCTTAAGCAGTAGCGGCTCAAACTTTCTTGAGGTCTTGGCCAAAAATCAAAATAGAACCTTTTTCACCAGGTCTTTGGAAAAATGCAGCTTTAGACCAAATAAATAAATAAATAAAATTAACAAAAATAAATAAAATAAAATTGGTTAACTCGAGCATAACTCTAATGTCTAAATTTGACATCACATTAACTGTTAGCAAAGGTTGTCGAGACTGCTGATGATATGTTGCAAATAATTTCAAGTGTAAATTACATTTTCACCCTTATGATTTTACTCGAATTTTATTTTAGTCCCTATTGTTTTAATTTGAACAATTTAATCTCTATACTTTAAGTTTAGTTTCACTTTGGTCATTCAGTCTAAATTTCAGTTAATTTCTTATAAACGGACATCTTAGGAATCTAACAAGCGCTCCAAAATTGTTAATTTAACCTTTAACTTGAATGAAATAATAAAACTGAAACTAGACTTAAAGTTTAAGAACCGCAGTGAAATTTAAGTCAAATTATAGGATTAGACGTATAATTTACCCTAATTTGAACTAATAAACAATTCAGATTAACAGTACTATTGAGTGGCCTTCATGACACACTTGTCTAATAGGCTTATATGCAGTACATATATTTATAGAAGGCAGATTCCCTTCGGACTGGAGGAAGCTGTTTGAGCCCTTGGAGCTCACTACATGCTCTATTTTGACGATCTGAATTGTTCATTTTGTCGGACATTTTGTATATTTTATTTACATAAAAAAATTTGGTCGATATGATAATCATAACATATTCAATTTATTGCGTTTTTCATTCAACAAAAAAAAGGCCAAAAAAAAAAACATATATTTTTTTGGTGACACAATAAATTGAACAAGTTATAATTATCGGATTGACCTAATTTTTCGTGTAGATGAAATACATGAAGTATCCGACAAAATGTACAGTTCGAATCATTGAAACAAGGCCCGTGGTGAATCCTACGTGCCCAAACAGCGAACTGGAGGGATCTTTGGTGTGAATTTGGCAATACTTTATTGATAATTAAGACATTATGAAGCCCAAAGCACGAACATGAACCTTACTTTTGCTGTTCTTTAAAAGAACAATTGCTGAACCCAAATTTACTTGATGGACCTAAACCTCAGAAGTTATTTGCACAGAGTGGTTACTAAGCCCAAATTCACTTGATGGACTTAATATTTGATGTCATTTAAAATTAAAGCTGACCACAATTAGGTAGCATCTCATGTGATGGCTTATAGTATGTTAACCACCAAGTATTCTATATGTATTTTTACAAACTGATATAACACTTGAGTTATTTCTATATAATTTGGTAAATTACATCAGTAATTTCTATATTTTGATATTTGTATCATTTTGGTTTTTATAGTTCAATTGATTCGATTTTGACTTTAAATTTATGATTTTGTTTCAATTTGGTCCAATTCATTAAAATTGTTATAACATTTTTTTTATGAAACATGTGTTCATGCGCAGCATATGTTGTGCTTTTAGAAGCAAAATTATAAATTTACTCAAGTCAGTGAGTTAATCCTAACTAACTCAATGATTGTTCTCTGTCAAAAATTTTAATGACTTTATCAATTAGACTAAATTGATATAAAATTTAAAATTAAAAGTCAAAATTGAGTTAATTAAAAATATAATGACAAAAATGACACAATATTAATAAAATATAGAGACTACCAATTTAATTTCCCTATATAATTTTCAACAATTTCATTTCAAATACTTAAATTTTATCACTTTACGTCACATAAGTTTGTAAAAAATAATTTGTCTGTGTAGCATTTTCCTTAAAATCTCAAGTTTTTGACAACTAGAAAGGTTTAGTAATTATTGTTTCTAGTGGTGACTCTATAAATTTTCATGAGTGGTGTCATTTCAATATTTTTTTAGTATTATTTTCAATATTTTCTTTATGAAGAACAATTAAAAAATTGAAAATCCTCATCATTAAAAAAAAATTATAAATAAAGGTAAATTACAAGGTTGGTCCCTCTGTGAAATTTCATTTTGAGTCTTCAAGTTTTAAGTTAAACCTTACATTTTTAATTTTTTTATAATGTGATTCTTCCATCGCATACAATTAGAATTTTAAACAGAAAAAATACCACGCACAACTCGTATGGAATTTTTAGCAATTTTCACAAAAGAAAAAATTAATAAATTGCATTGGTGATCCCTATGATTTTTTTTTTAATTTTATTTCTACACTGGTCCTTCTAGTTTTTCACTAGTTGTTTTTCTATTCAAAATGTTAGTAGCGCCTGATGGAATAATAATATTGTAATAAAACTAAAAGTATAGAGTTCAAATTATTCAAATTCAAATTAAAATTCAATAATAAAATTTTAAAAACTGAATTAAGACCTACTTTTAATGATATAAAAAGTGCAATGAGTAAAAAAAACTATAAGATTTATTAATTTATACAGGCATTACCCCCAATAATATAACATAGTATTATAAAAACTATGTAATTGTGTTTTTTATACAAGTTATGTTTTACTTGGTTTACTGGATTGAGATAGAATGGAATGGAATTATCATGCATTAAGTTTCTCTATGGAATGATAATTCTTTTACAATAGTGAATGGTGATTCTATTTACAGTGTATTTTTAATTATTTTTTAGTCAATCAAACATGTAAATAAATATTTTAATGAAATAATTATTTTATTTCAATGAATTTAACATTACTTAAAGATTTTGAGAATTCTCAAGAAATACAGGGTTCAAAGAATAAAATAAGAAGGTTCATTAACAACATTGCTGACTTTTGTTGGTAAAACTTCACATATCTAATACTCATTTTGCAAATATCAGTGGGTTCACATGAACTCTCTCTGTTCAATGTGCCGTGGCCCCTGATTGTTTCAAGTTTTTTTATTTTTATTTTTATTTTTAATTTTAATTTTTTTTATTATTTTTTAAAATTTTTATGACAAATATGTAACAAAAGGTTTTGGGATAAAAAGAAATCAACATTAAGGTTGCGTTTGGTAGAGTTTTGTAAATATGATTTGAGAATTAGGTTGTATTTTGAGTTTGTGAGTTTTGGAATTATGAATTGAGTGTAGAAAATTTGTTTGGTAAATGAGTTTTGAAAAAAGTTTTAAAAAGAGTTTTTAAATTGAGTGATGTGACATAATTTTTATACAAAAACTTACAACTCATAATCAAACACAACCCAAAATTCTATTCAAAACTCATAAAAAATTAAAAAAAAAATGAAAATATTTTTTATTTAACATATAAAAATAACAAGTGCAAAAAATAAAAAAAATAAAAAACAATCAAGAACACTGTTCCGATCAACTGGCCAGATGACCAGCCGGACATCCGGGAGGACGTCCGGGTACACGATTTTTCTAACGCGGGTGTGGAAATGTGTGTTTGAAAACCGTAAACAAACGCTGCACTCGAACTTGAGTGTAGAATCATGATTCAAAAGCTGTACCAAACACAGCCTAAGTCTGTTACCTTGAAACCTAGAAAAAACATACTTTACATTGTGTTTATAAAGCACAATAAGGTGGGCTTTACATCAAATAGCTCCCATAACAACATTCTCATTGCTTGATGCATAGTTTTATATATATGGCTTCTGTAGAGACATATTTTTAGGGTTGTCCACGTGGTCAAGGTTGTTAGCCAAGGTACCATGTAGATGAACTAAGTTGCAGAGATATGGTGCTACCATATCAGAATCTCAGATATTCGGATAGAGGACAAGAATCCTAGATGACATCAAGCTACCTATTTGGATAGAGATGCGATTCTTGAGGAAGTTCATCTTAATTTGAATAGTGTGAGTTGTGATAGATGTTATCCTTGTAAAGGATAGAGTCCCATGAAGTAAGACTTCCAGGGGAAGTTGGACATTGATCATTATAAAAGTAAGGCACCCCTGTGAGTTTAAGGTATGCTTTTATTTGAGATATTTTTTCCTGTGCATTGAGTACTTGTGTGATATATTTGAGAGATTGTTTGACTGACTTGATCATCGAAGTACCCCCGAGTGGGCGAACCACCGCGATATTCTCATCTTCTTGTTGGTAGGTGGTTGACTTAATCTATTCTATCTCGTGCTCTCCAGCTAAGTTCTCTGTTTGGTTGTGTGGTCGGAAATCAACACCCACAATTTGACACCGTCTGTGAGAACTTAGTAAGAATAGATGGCCAACATCTGGCAAGGAGAACGAGAAGGATCATCTTGATTCTTGGTTCTTGGTTTTTGACGAGTGGACATTTGAGTCCTTGTTTCATGAAGCCGATGATTCATGATCTTAGTCTGAGGAATATTTCTAGCATGTTGTTTAGCTGACATGTTGGAAGATCAGACAATATAGGTTCTATCACCTCATGTTGGGGATATATTTTTTGGGTTGTCCACGTGGCCGAGGTTGTTAGCCTAGTTGCCACATGGATGGACCAAGTCACCGAGATATGATGTAATCATATCTGAATCCAAGATATTCGAATAGAGGACAAGAGTCCTAGATGACATCAAACTACCAATTTGGATAGAGATGAGACTTTTGAGAAAGTTCATCTTAATCTGAATAGTGTGAGTTATGATGAATGTTTTTCTTGTAAAGGAAAGAGTCCCATGAAGTAAGACTTCTAGGAGAAGTTGGACATTGATCATTATAAAAGTGAGGCATCCCCGTGGGTCTAAGGTATGCTTTGACTTGTGCATTGAGCACTTATTTGATATCTTTGAGAGATAAGTTGACTGACTTGATCGTCGGAGTGCCCTTGGGGTGGACTAGCCACTGCGGAATTTCTTGTCTTTTTGTGCACAGGTGCTGGCTTAATCTATTTTGCTGCGTGCTCTCCAACTAAGTTCCCTGTTTGGTTGTGAGGTCAGAAAGCAACACCTATAGGAAAAAAGGCCTTTGGAGCAGGTTTTATCTATCTTTGGTTTGGTAGTAGACATTATAGTGGAGCATGGGATTCCTTATCTAGTTGAAAAGTAGAGGGAGGTTAGTATTAGAGCTTTTGTGGTTTACAAAGCAAAATGGTCCTCAGTTTGCTTGTCTCATGAATGCTGAAAGTAATTTATTTTTTGTTTTGTTTTATATTGAAGTGTAGATATGTGTAATCGAGTTCATTTGTTGCATGAAATGAAACAGGCAAGTGGATGACACGGGAAAAAGCATTTGCTGCATCTGAAGCTTCTTCAACTTCAGCTAAAAAAAAAGCCCATTTTGAAAAAACCATTGTCAGCTTTAGAGGGTAGATCGACTTCGGAAAACAAAGATGCTGCAAAATATTAGGCAACTCTCTAGGTTGGTTTATCTTTGCATCCCATATCTCTTGTTGCAAGATTTTATATTAATTGATATTTGATTACAATTTGGATTGTATGTGGATTTTGTGGAACAATTTGGAGTACTCTGTTTCTTCTTGTTGTTTTTGTTATTGAGTTTGGTTTAATCTCTACATCACATTTCTCTTGTTGCAAGATTTCATATGAATTGATAACAATTTGGAGTGCATTTGAATTTTGGTAAACTTAAAGTACTATGTATCATTATATCTTTCTCTTCTCATCACATCATTCTTATTCAGGTAATTGCTCTAGATGATCAGATGTGTAGCTGGAGAAGGAAATATAGAGAGTATGCTTTCAGTTGAAATGGGCTTGAAGAATCTTGCATTTCCTTTTGAAGTATAAGGTCAAATTTTGTTTCACTTTTGTCCTTCACTCTTAGTGCTCTTCAATAATTTTGGTTCTTCAAACCAGGCCCCACTTGCTTTTTAGTTGTGTTTATGATACTGTAGCATTTCTTTCTTGGAATTGTCGCTATACCTACTTACATGTTCTATGGTTGCCTTTTCCAAGGTTGAGGATACCATTGTGCTTGCACTGGCACAACAGCGGCATGCAAATGCAGTTCGACTATCTGGTTCAAGTTTGTCTTATACGTGCTGTTGACGGGCTTGATGGTTGATACCTGCTTTAATTGTTAAACTCCCTCGCAGTTTCTAGTTTCTATTTGAAACCACTACTGTTGCCTAATTTTTATGAATATAAGTCCTCTCTTAAGTGAGGCACTGAAAAGTCATCATTATCCCATATAGAATTTTGTGTTGCACAGTTCAGATAATTCATGGTTTCAATTTTTCTTGACTGGAGTTGCCCTTTTATCAAAATTGATGTCAAATCAGCAGCCTCTTGTCAATCTCATTTTCATGTTGTGCATAATATGTTTTTATCATTTGAGCATGTTAGCCAATCCCAGAACATTGGAATTATGGCTTTATTGACATGAGATGACTTAATTTTAGCATATATGGTTGTCTGTATAAACTATAGGCTATAGCTTATTTTTTGGAAATTATTCCCCAAAAAGTACTATTACCATTAAGTTTTGCAAGGTATAACACTCGGTTAAGAGATTTCATTTTCAAAAGTGTTAGAACAAGCTATTGGTAGAATTTGTTTTAACAATCACCTCAGACGAATAAGAAAATGTCCCTACCAAAAAATTATAGTATTCCAAGCTTGTCATTTTCGTAGTTTTGCTTCACTCTTGGTGATATCATATAATAGTTCTTTCTGTTTCACTCTTTTTCGGTCTTCATTTGGACATGAATGCGTTTCTTTAACTTGCAAGTCTTTCACTATTTCAAGGCATGTTCCTGCTAATCTGGACACTAATGAAACTACTTTGAGCAAGCTTGAATAATTTTTTTGATGTTTTTGTGTGATAATATGTATATTACTAGACGCTTAACTTACAGAATGCCCTGATTTCTATTTTTGTTACATCATATTCTGTTATTAGGCACTCTCAAAATTTGAGAATTCATTAAAACTTTGCTATTGATAGAATTATGGATCGTCTGTGATGAATGAGTATTAAGTTTGAAGTCTTTGTTCCCCTGTAGAACTGAGCCCGAAAGAGTCTGAGGCTGTTCTTTTTAAAAAGGCTTGGTATTTCTGTCTCACTATTTTTTGAATGAGTCGTGCTAATTTATATATGTCACACTTCTCCGGTTGCTCGTTGAAATACATATTTCAAGTGGTTGAGAATTCTAATTATTGTGCTTTATCATAGTATTTTGTTTTTGTGTGAGCTCTTTTTGTTTACTAAGTATAGAAACAATCTCATTTCTTCCTAATTATGAATGACAGAAGTAATTTGAATCTTAATTGAGAATTAGAACCAAGTAAAATTCTGAAACACAAATATTGGGTTTGTTTGGTTTGTTTTTGGGAGAGTTGTTTTTGAAAAAAATTTGGGAGAGTTGTTTTAGAAATTTTTTTGGTTTGTTTGATTGTATATTTTGAGAGAAAATTTTTTTGTGGGAATTTGGGATGATTTGATATTTTGTTGTAATTGAGTAGATGTATGTGAGAGAAAAAGTGATTGAGAAGGAGAGAGGAGAGAGAAAAAGTGATTGATTGATGTGTAAGAAAGAGAAAGTGATTTTGGAAATTTTTTGAGAAAAATCTCAAACCAAACAATTTTTTAGAATTTTTTTTTTTTAAAACTCATCTCTCAAACTTAAACCAAACATGCCCATTGAGTTCCATTCAATACCTTTCTGCCATCTCTAGCTTTGTCAATGATTTGGATACTCAGCATGCCTTGCCATGAAGAGATGTGTTACATTTGAAGATCGTCCCTTTTCTTTTCATCTCTATTTTCATCCATTGCCTCTATAGAATTTCGTGTACGAGTTAGAACTACATAGTTTAAGAATTCTTGGTCAAACAATGACCTCAATTTTGTACTTTGCATCATTTCAAATTTTTATATTATTTATGCCCAATTGATTTTTAGGTTAAACTGATATGTCTAATCCTGGTGGTGTTATTCTTGTTTGTGTCACTTTTACCTCGGATAGGCATGGCTTACATATTTTTTGAAAAGAGCCGAAGTCCATAGTATAGAAGAGGAGATTGCCAAAAAGAGAAATCGGAGGACATGGTTTTCGTATGATTCTTTATTTTGTATGGAATTATTATTTTAGGGTAAATTACACTTTGCACCCCTGCACATTGCATCAAATCTCATTTTGCCCCCTATATGAAATCATGGCAGTTAACCTTCTGCATTTCTGGTCAAATCCCACTTTGGTCCCTACACATGAAATTGTGACAATCAACCTCCTATACTTTTGGTAAAATTTCATTTTGGTCCTTACACAAATGTCAATGTCCCCTTTCTATTACCCAATTGTTTAAATGTTTAACAAAATCTAGTCATGTGATAAGAATGTCACTTTGACGTTAGGGTAAGAAAGGAAAACCATCTACATTTTCTACTAATACACACTTTATTTAAAAATTGACATCAAAATATTACTGTATTAGACTAAAACAAACGCAGATTGTGAACAATTAAGAAGATGAACTACTCTCTTCGACCCAAAATATTAGTCCCTTATTCCGTTATTCATTGTCCTAAAATATTAGTCCATTTTCAAAAATCAAGGACTAAAATAATATGAATTTCTTATTTTGCCCTTCTTTTAAAGTCATTAACAATACAAAAAGTAAAATTATGACAATTGATATTTTCAAAAAAAAAAATTACTATCAAAAGGTAATTTTGAAAAATCAATTTTTTTTAAAAAAAATGCAATAATTGTACTACCAAAAAAAGTTGGATTCCTTAAAAGGGACTAATATTTTGGGATAGAGAGAGTAGGATTTTGCATAAATTGGAATCACGAAACTTTATTTTTTACAATAATACAGTCTTCTATTTATTCATCTTTATTTCTGTTTGATTTTTTTGTCGCATTTTTTTAATTTCAAAAACTCTACTTTTTTCCTTTTCGTCCCAATTTTTACCACGCGAACATATATATATATATATATATATATGTATTGTATTATATAATTCTCATGTGCTTATCATATAGGACAAAGTGTATTGGTGGGAAACATGACTAGTTTTTCTCTCTTACCTTCATTTCGTAGTTACATTTTTTGTCACATGACTGGATTTTGCTAAAGATTTAAAAATGAAGTAACATAAAAGGGATATTGACACTTATATAGAGATCAAAGTGAGATTTGAGTAAAAGTGCAGGGGGTTGACTGTTACGATTTCATGTGTATGGATCAAAGTGGGATTTGACCTTAAGTATAGAGGGTTAATTGTCATGATTTTATGTGTAGGGGCCAAAGTGTGATTTGGTGCAAAGTGCAGGGGTGCAAAGTGTAATTTACCATTATTTTAGGTTGGAATGTACTTAGTTTGTACGGAATTTGACAATAAAAGTTACTCCTTTTTGGATGGTTGGAAGTGAAATGGATGCAAATTGTGGAATGGTTGATAATATACGTATTGTTTTATTGATATACATGGTACCTGTTGCATGGAATATATATAGGTTGTGGACAAATTAATAAAAAAATATATATATAAAATCATGTTTTTGGCAACTAAACAATTGGTAGACAAAAAGGAAGTAAATATTTTTAGCGACTAAATAGTTAGTAACTAAAAAATAATAAAATATTTTTTTTTAGCGACTAAATATTTAGTAGTCATAACAAAAGCATACTTTAGCCGACTAAGACTTTAGTGGCTAAAAAAATAAAAGGAAAAAAAAAAAATTTGGGGACTAAAACTTTAGTACCCAAAAAATAAAAAAAAATAAAAAAAAATCAGACTTTAGGTGACTAAAACATTTAGTATCTAAAACAAATAAGATGAACAAAAAAAAATTTGGCGACTAAAACTTTAGTCGTGCTAAATAATTTCAGTTTTTTGCAACTAAATGTTTTAGTCGCTGAAATGCGATATTAATTTTTTTTGAAAGTTTTTGGCGATTAAAAAATTAGTCTACAATTGAGGACTTTCAGAGACTAAACTATTTTTAGTCACCAATTACCATTCCCGAGAATTATTCAACGACTAATCTGGCGGCCAAAAATTTTAGGTCTCGTTTGGGAACATGTTTTTTTAGTAACTTTTTTGATTTTTTGGCTATAATATAATGTAAAAAAACTAGTATATTTGGGATGACTTTTTGATTTTTTACGAAAATATGTGCAAAAAGTAAAGAGAAAATGAAATCTTTGACTTTTTGATATAAGTTGTTGGCTTTTTGATTTTTTTTAGTGACTTTCACTTTTAGGCTAAAAAAGTTACTTCCCAAACGAGGCCTTAGTAGCAAAAAAGTTTTGGTGACTAAAAACTAACTTTTGGCGACTAAAAATTTAGTCGCCAAAAGTGCCATTTGTGTAGTGCACATGACTTTACATTTTTATTGATTCTACTTTTATATCTACTCCTAGAAATTCTATTTCTCTTTTAGCTTAGATACATTTCTTTTCTCCTAATACTATTATGCGCTTCTCATATTTATCTGTTGCTCAATCGTTCTAGCAAATATTAAGATATCATCTATATATACAAGACAAATATTATTTAATTCCTTAAATATATTATCCATTATTCTTTGAAATATCTGTGGAGCATTTTTTAATCCAAATGGTAGTTTGGCCATTCATAGTGACCTTGTGGTGCGCTAAAGGCTATCCAAGGAATACTTTCTTTGTCTATTTTTATTTGGTGATAACTGTTTTTACAATCTATTTTCGAGAATCAAAAGACATCCTGTATTTTATTAAAAATGCCTTGCTTATTAGGAATAAAATAACTTTCTTTTTTTGGTATTATCATTTAATTTTTTATAATTTATTACCATTTTAGCTTTTCTCTTTTTCATTTTGGCATGATTTCTTACTATAAAGGCTAGATTACTATGAGGGCTATAACAATCTCTAATTAATCCTTTTGTTTTAAGGTCTTCTATTTCTATTTTAAACTCTTTTATATCATTATAAGTATATATCATTTGCTTCACTCGAATTATCATATTTGGATCTTCTAACTCTATTTAGCTATACTTTTATCTTTATACCAATATTTTAGTGGATTATGGATGTATAATTCCTTGCACCTTTCTTTTTTTTTTTTTTTTGAATTTCCTCTATAATAGTGAGTTCTTTAATACCAAGCTCGTTAATAATTAATGCAGTTTCATGATTGGTTAATAATTAATGAAATTAATTGTTTGATGTGTTACGGCGGTTTTTAACTTATGAACTTCGACTTGTTGATTATTTATTGTAAATATAACATAATGTAAGGTTTGTGTGCAAGGACAAGGACCATATAATCGTTGGAAATTGTTTCCTATGATTAAATCATGTGATGGTTGATCGGTTACCCATAATTTTGGAATGACAAAACTTACCGATTGAATTTGGACTACTAAATTTTCTATGGCTTCTTTATGAACCATTGTACTATTATTTGCGATTCTAACTATTAATGGTTGATTTTGCTTTGTCCACATATATTCGGAAAAGAATTTCCTTTTCCCAAAGCATATTGAACAACCACTATCTAAATATGCATATGATTCATAATTATTAAATCCTTCGATACATATTGTAATAGGAATACATCTACTATTTACATTTGTGTACGCAATTGACATTTTATTTTGGTCATTTCTTTTCTTATTATATCTATTGACAAATTTATCATATTCTCTTTGTGTCTCTTCGTTATCTTCTTTAGTCCATCCCATTAAATTTTCTTCATCTTTATACACCGGCAAACTAGTAGTCCTATAACCTACTATTTTTTTGCTTGTTGAATTTCTTCTAGATAATATACTAGAATTGTTAATTGACTGTCTTTCAGGTATTATAGGTATCCATGAGATGACTATCGGAAATTGCACTTATGTTATCACTAGCTTCATTATTTTCAGACGTAGACGCACCTAGAGTTTCTATTTTAATATTTTCTTCATTATCAATTTTTATTATATTTTGTTTTTTTGTAATACCTATTGGATTATTAAAACTTATTATCCAATTTTGTTTTAATTTGATTTCACTAGGATTTGTTCTTTTAGGCATAATTTTATTAATGGATATTCCAGTTATTGGTTTGAATTTATCTACCTCTATTATTCTATGTTGTATTTTTGAATCTATTGCATTGTCTAATTTATATATTATTTTTCAAAATATTCTTAGTAGATAGATTGTTTCATGCATCTCTATTCCTACAGTTTTTAATTTTAAAGTTAACAATCTATTAATAAATCCATCTTTTAAACTAATGTAATATCCAGGTTTACAATTAAATCCTATTGATACTCCACACAAGTTACTTTTTATTCCACTAATTATTGATCTTCCGAAATTTATTTGTCTAATATCATATAGAAATGCATACATATCTACATTTTGTCCTTTATCGAATAATGGCATAATTTGTATTTGTATACTACCTATATATAGATATCGATATTTACCTTATTTATTATGTCTTAATATATTTGCATAATTTATTAAATTTATTTCTCCTACATCATCTTCGCAATCTCTAGTTTCTATGTCTCCTTCCATTTTTTCAGATATACATTTACTTTTTAAATGAAAAACTAATTTTTGATGTATTTCTTCTTTATGTATTATTGGCAATATCCAATCTTTACTTATTTCTTTTTACTAAGAATCTTCTATTACAAATTGTTCTCCTCTAAATTCTCCTATTCTTATTTCTTTAGTCATCATAAAATTTATTTTTTCATCAGAATTACTATAATCTTCACTTTCAATTTCATCTACTTCTATTTCTTCCGCGATTATTTCTACTATTCATTTATTATTTTCTAATACTAATTTTAATGCTTCTTTTTCTTCTAGTTCAATATAATTTAAACTTCCTAAAGTTTCTATTATTTTTTTATTATTATTTTTTACATTGATTTGCATAATGCCCTACTTCACCACACGCCCAATATTCGCAAGTTTTTTTCACCTTCTGGGCAATAAATATTTTTCCTGAAAAATCTTATTCGTTTATAAAAATTAAAAGGTTTTTTTTTTTTATAATATTTTATTTTATAACTTTTTCCTCATTGTTTATTAAAACTTTTCTTTTTGTAGAATGTTTTCTTTTTCTTACAATTTTTCTTTCTTGAAGGTTTACAATCCCATGAGTTAGTTGATTGCCAACAATGTAAATATTGCTTTTTCATTTTTCTTCTTTATTTTATTTTTAAACATCCTTGTTCTACCCATTCTTCAAGATACCTAATTCTATGACCTAAAGAGTCTTGCATGTTGCCGCCCAATTCTTTAAACTATTTTTCATATTTTCTTCTACGTTAATATTTATAAGATATGATAAGTTACGGAAAAACAAATTCACAGATATAATATATTCCATAGTTCTATATTATTTAATTTTCTAATCATTCTCTTGCTCGTTTTTCTTCATTCCAATCTTTTCCTACAAACTCTTACTCGATATATTTTACAAATGTATTGAACATACCCTTAGGAGTGGGTTCAGCTGCTAATGCCTCGTTATCACTTGCTTTCAGATTGCCGTACCAACCTGCTACTATACCTGTGAAGCTATGTTCAATATAATTTAAAAGACTTTGTACGCTCCAACTGCTACTATGAATATTTAGAACATGGTGCATGCCTCTTTTCTATTGTTTTAATACTTCATTAATATTTGTCGCACAATCAATATCTAGTAAATAACCAGTATTACTAATTGGTTTTAATGGTACTTCTCTTTAAAATATTTCTTGTCTGGGCATAAAATTTGCATAACTAGGTGTTCCCTCTCCATCATAGGATCCTTTATTTAAATAACTGTAATGTCCAATTCTTCTCCTATAATCATAATTTCTAGTATCTCCCTTCATTTGTTGACTAGTGAAATTTCTAAAGTCTAGGTGGTTCGGATTTGTTGGAGTGGGTAAACTTGCTTCTTTTGGTTTAACTACTACATTTCGGTGTCATCATTATTTGTTTTTTTGAATTTTTCTAGTATATTATTTTCTGTGTTCCATTTCCCTAGACTGATTAATCCCAACTAGATATAAAGATCTTCTTCAATTTCGATTATACTATTATTTATTTTTTCTAAGACATAATTATCCATTTTATCTAATTTATCAGCTATTTCTAATATTTTTTAATATTTAACTTAATTTTTTTTTTCCTGCCATTACTTCTAATTCTTCTAAGCTATGGTTACTTAGATCCTTTTTTTTTTTTTTTTCGTTTTTTAGGTGATATTAATTCAAAAGACTCCTTCAGAGAGTTCCCCTAAAAGGATAAGGGTAAATACTTTTGGTATTTTCTTGATGATTTTCTACAATAGCTACGTGCTTACCTTTATCTGATAATAGATGTCTAACTACGTTTATTACCTCTATGATTATCTTTAAGATTTTTGTTAAGTGCTTTTAATAATCAATTCTTGTATTATTTTGCTCTATTATTATTTGTAGTGCAATATTATTATTTAGATTATCTTATTCCACTTCTTCAGAATATCTAATATTCAGATAGTAAGATTGGCAAGATTGAGAAATTAGGCTCCGATATCAATTCTAAACGTAGTTTAATTTAATATTAATTCTCATAAAAAATTTCGATCATATTCTAAACTTGTTGTTTCTAAGAATATTGCTCTGTTAAGTTTAGCAATTCTCTAGCTATAATTTATTATAGATTGTCCCGAAACAATTGTAAAAAGAGTTTGTAATCTTGCTAACTCACTTTCTAATTCAGAAATGGACGCTAAAGTATCATGAATTTGGGCTCTAAGTCCTTCAATCAAAAGCATGTAATTCCTAATTATTAACTCTCACATGTTTATAATTTTTTCTTAATATATATATATATATATTTTTGTAATTTGATTAACTTATGAGGTCACTTATAGAAATTTTTTGGTGATGAGGCCCTTCTGTTTTTTTTTTTTTTCTTTTTTTTTTCGGTGATGAGGCTTGATGAGTTGGATTTTGATTGATGAGCTGCGTGTCCACTGGGTTTCTGGCTAATTCGGACGTCACTTTTTCGGTTGATGAGGAATTGCCCAGTTGAAATTTCAAAGCACAATTTGTTTATTCTGAGCACATATAATTAGACATAAAATTATTCAACATGATATTAATAATAATAACAATTGTTGGCTTCATATTTTGTACAAATCAGTTATAATTCAACACGTGACAGAATAAGGGTAATATAAGAAGATTATTCAAGTCTTTGATCCTGATCGTATACGTAGCAGTTAGTGCTGGTTCTCACGTGATCTGAGTAGCATTGGATCAATAAAGATGTGCAAGGTGACGTGGCTTCAACAGTTACTCATATTCAAATTCAAATATAGGAGGGAAGCCTAACTGCAAATGATGGCGTAGTGGAACTACTTATAAGGCAGCATGATCAACGATCATGGAGGAACAGTTCGACGGTTTGAAGTGCAGTTCGATGGTCATCGTTGAGAAGTATAAATAGCGGGGAAGACCCCAGAAAAAGCCCCCAGACTCAGATCATACAAATCAGTCTTACTTTACATATTTTCTTTTCCAGTTTTACATTTCCTATTCTTTAAATTCCTGCTCTTTACATTCATGCTCTTTAAATTCCTGCACTGCACTTCATTCATAGGAGTAGTTTCAAGTAGATTGTTGCTGTAAACCCTCTACGAGGTTGAGTTTGGATCATTGTAAGTTTTCATTTTAATGAAATACTTCAATTGCTCTTTATTTAACTGTTATTTTGTTTAATTTCTCCTAAGTTAAGCCACCAGTAAAAGTCCTCTTCATTGAGGCTGAAAGAACTACAACACAATCGTCTGATAATTGGTTGGCAACTAACATTTTTGTAAGGACTGATTGATCCTTGCTGGCACGCTCGCATTTACAAAAATACCCTTCAAAAGCCAAAAAAGCCAACATATATTTTTGGCACGCCCAGTGGGACTAATTGAAATGGCTAGACGAAGAAGACAAGGAGAAAATGAACGCTTGGAAGAAGGCGTAGAAGGAGAGGTAGAAATGCCTACTCCAGAGGATAATGTGGTAACACATCCTGTGGAAACTCCCATATTATCAGAACCTATGGTCGAACAGACCAGTACTTCAGGACAAGAACCACATTGTCACGACCAACCCGGCCCTATGGGTTAGACCGTAACCGGCCAGTAATCCGTGATTACCGAAGGCCTGCTCAACAGTAATACAGTATAACAGAGTTCAGGGCCTGGCGGAAGCCAATACAGTAAGCAACTAGTGTCCATTGAGCTGTGAAAATCTGTATGCCAAAAACATTTTCCATGCATTCAAACAGTTCAGAACAGTACAGTCTATACAATCATACACAACATTCAGTACAGGGACTTAATCCCCCATAACAGTACAGTAAAACAGTAAACAGTCTATACAGTGATGCAACACAGTGAGGAGACCACGGGAAAACTAACAAAATCCCAAGGCCATAACACGGCAATGCGGAACCTCACAGTAAGGCACATAGGCTGGCTGACAAAACTGGAACTCTACCCCGACGCTTCTAGCTCTGGTCCGGTGCCTGTACACCTACATATATATATGAGCAGTGAGCTAAAGCCCAGTGAATAACATAATGTATAAAGAGGTTAAGAATGTAATGTCCTTACAGTAATGAAAACAGTTCATTATTTCAATCAGTATTACAGTCGTTCAGTACAATAAACAGTCATATGTGGTACATCCATTAGCATAACAGTAACAGTAGGTCAAAAGACCGAACAGTAATGATGGCCAGTCATTCAGTAAACAGTATGGTTCCACAAGGGAACCGACAGAGATCTCTGTAACAGTAACAGTCAGTCAGTAGTGCTAAGGATGCCACAGTACAGTTCGGAAATAAAGGACATACATTCATTCAGTAAATAGTTCCAGTTCAGTAAACAGTCCAGTTCAGTATTCAAAAGATGACCATTTTGAACATATCTTTATACAATCGTTACTCACAGTGATTGGGCTACAATGTGCTAGAGCGCGTCTCTCCAGTCGCCAACCCTAAACAGTTAACAAATAGAACACACACTAAGTTTCACAGTCGAGAAGGACGATAATTAAATCCCTAAATTTCCTCGGTGTGGTTCTATGTCTATATCCTCATTAAGATGTCTTAAACTAGGCCTAAGAATGCCTAGAATGGGATGAGGATGCAAAAATACAGTTGGAAGGCATTTTTCAAAAGTTGCTGAAAACAGGCTCCTCGCTCGAGCGAGCCTTCCTTCGCTCGAGCGAGCTTCCAAAATCAAAGGCTTCGCTCGAGCGAACAATCCTTCGCTCGAGCGATCTGATGAACAGTAAAAGTACTGGATGCTCGATTTTTACGCGCGATGCACGCTCGATGCTCGCTCGAGCGAGCTTGCAAAACCAAAGGGCTCGCTCGAGCGAGGAATCCTTCGCTCGAGCGAGGAAGCCAAATCTGGAATTTCCAGATTTGTCTCCCAAGTTCGAACTAAGCATTCAAACACCCAAAACTCAACCTCTTGGCCCAAATTCTGGAAAATACATCCACATTCAATATACAACAAGTTTCAAAAGCCATTTTACACATGCAAGGGCCAATAGTTGGTCAATTAAAACCATTTATCAAACACATTTTCAAGAACACTTTCAAAACATGCAATGTATGGGTTTTTAACCAAAATCAAGCTTTCATTCTTGCTCAAAGGAGCTCAATAGTTGGAAAACAAACTGAAAACATGAACTTTGATAGAACATGAGCATGCATGTACAATCCATCATGAATTCCACTCCAAAATGCACCAAAATGGCCATGCATGCAACAATCCAAGCAATATTCAACCTCTATGCACTAAATCATGGCTTGATTCTACAATGGAACCTAGAACTTGCAAAATGGAGTCAAGGCAACAAGAAGAAGATGAATATTTCTTACCTAGAGTGTTGATTTCAAGTCTAGCAAGCTCAATTTAGCAATTATGCTACAATCTTCAAGTTCTTTAGCAAATTCAACAAATGAACCCAAATTTTCTCTTAACTCTCCCTCTCTCTAACTCTTGGTCGGTTGTAAGGCAAGAAGGAGCTGATCAATTGTTGATCTAAGTGTATTAAGGCCCTCTAATGGTAATAAAACAAAGGGGCCACTCACATGGCAATTTCGTAAATAAGTTGAACTTGGCAATTAACTCATTTAAATCTAATTTAATCATTCCTAATCAATTTTCAGATAATTATACCATTAAATCGCAAATATTCTACCGATTACAAAATACTAAACGGTTCTCCATTCGGCCGCCGATAAGGCCTTCATTAGCAGTTTAAACACATAAACATAAACAGATAATTAACAAATCAAACAGATGCAACATGCAATTCAATAAATGAACTTATTCAAATTCAGTTCCAATTTTAATCGGTTTATCAGTAACTCAATTCATTCAATCATCAGTCATTTTCGGTTCAGTTTAGCAGTAATCAGTATATAATTCAGTGCTTATCGGTAATCAGTACGAGGGTTGTTACACACATGTTCATAGTATTGGACGAAACCAATGAATTAGACCATCCACTGTTCCATCTACTCATCCAATAAATTCATGGGATGGCATAGTAGATGCCATAGGACAGCAATTAATGAACACAATGGAAAGGTGGGCAACATCCTTTTTGGATCGAATGAATAACCACCAACCAACAAACACAAGACACATCGAGGAAGTTTTAAATGTCGCTAAACAAAGATTGGCTAGAGATAAACAGCCTATGCAAGTTAATGGACATTCTAATGGTCAAACTAGTAATCAAAACTATGAAAGACCATCACCTCAGTCTTGGTATGAACCCATTTCGAGGCCTGTAGTAGGTCAAAATGCCTCAGTACTCAACAATAAAGCCATGCAAATTGGTGGATCTGGTCTAGTACAAGAAACTGGCATAAGAATGGTCACAAATCCCATGTTTGAAGCCATACCTGGTACAATGGGGTTTACTAATCCCTTATTCGAATTTATACCCGGGGGGTTGAAAGGTTGGCCTGCAAATGGAAGGGACACAACACCTGTTCCAGCACCTTTCGCAGGTCCTTTCGCGGGACAGGCTCAAAGGGGTTACCTACACCCCCAACAGCAACCTGCACTACAGGGACAACCAGTCCCAAATGTACCACCTTATGGGCCAAGAGGACCACAAGCACAAGTTTGTCCACCAAATCCTGTGTTTGTCCCTCCAGTAGTGGTTCAGTAGGCACAAAATATGGTCCCTAGGGACCAAATTGCTGATATTGTCCGGGAGATGTGTGGACCGATGGTTCGGGGGGTCCAGACTCCTGTATACAGAAAATCATACCCAGAATGGGTAGATAGGGTACATGAATACTCAAGGGGGTTCAAGATACCAGATTTTACCCTTTTCTATGGGAGTGGGAACCAATCAACAATAGAGCATATTGCTAGGTTTGCTGCTCAATGCGGTGAATTTACTAATCATGACTATATGAAACTAAGATTATTCCCAAATTCTCTAACTGGGGGAGCATTTGTATGGTACATCAACCTTACACCTGGCTCAATTCAAAATTGGCAACAAATGGAAGAGGCATTTCATGCCCAATTCTTCCAATCGAAGTCAGAGGTTTCTATGGCAGACTTGGCTAGATTGAGTCAAAGGCCTGAAGAAAAGGCTACTCAGTTTATTGCCATATTTAAAAGGGCTCGAAATAAATGTAGAGTCATCTTGCCAGAGCTAGAATTCGTAAGATTGGCTCAAAATGGCTTAGAGTTCAGGCTTCGAAAGAAGTTTGACTCAACTGAATTCAGAGATTTGGTGGAACTAACCTATAAGGTGTCTAGGTATGAAGCATTACTAGAGGAGGAACAAGATCGAAATAATGCATCGTACAAGACATATTATAGAGATCCTAATTATGAGATCGATGCAGCAGAGATTGTGGACAAAGAACCTGTGATCTGTGAGGCATTAATTCATAAGGATACAACAATTGACCAGCAGTTTAAAAAGAAAGACCTTCACAGAAAGTACTCTTTCGATTTAACAAAGGCAGATGACATTTTTGATCATTTGCTTGCGGCCAACTTCCTTAAGTTACCTAAAGGAGTAAAACTACCATCTCCAGATGAACTTAAAGGAAAAGTATATTGTAAATGGCATAACTCTTGGTCTCACTCGACTAAAAACTGTATTATTTTTCGAGACAGGATCCAAAAACAAATTCGGAAAGGAAGTTTGAAGTTCCCAGCCAAAACAGAAAAGGCCATGGGGTTCGACAGTAATCCATTACCAGGTGAGGCGGCAGCCAATGTCATTACGTCAGACTTCCAGAACTTGTCGTTGACAGAATTGGAAGAAGTCAATGTGCAGATGCATGTTGCTAACCAGACAACCATCAAAACGGACACCAGAAATCTGTCAGTTATTAGACAAGGTTTCTCACACTAGAGGGAACACTCTGATGAAGAATCACTGGATGATGATTCCTTAGAGGCAGCAGTAATGCAAAGGATGTGTCCCAGGTGCAGACTGAGTTATAAATGGTTGAAGGGCTTCCAATTGATGGGAAGCAATACTACAGGGATGTTCAGAGACACCCTAAACCAACCAATGCTTACAACAAAAGGCCGTATCCGGCTAGTGTTAGGTAGCAGCCATTGGTAGTTGAACCAGCAGTCGATAGAATGCATGCTAAAGGCAAGAGGCTCTTGTATGAGTCTAGGCCACCCAACTACTACAGAATGGAGAGCAATCATTCTGAAAGAAGACTGGAGAAGAGTTCAGGTTATGGGATCAAAGTCAGAGATTGGCCTCCTAGACCAACCTCACGCAGGACAGAAAGTGGCCACCTTCATCGGAGGCCTGAATCAGGCTCGAAACATGAGGTCAGGACCAAGCAAGTGCCTTCACAACCAGCTTCGAAAATGGCTTCGAAGGTAGAAAGAAGCAGTTCAACATCTGAGTCAGTAAGTTCGTGGGTACCTGGAGTTCCAGATTGGTTTGTGATGCAGAACAAACCTAGGGAAGTGCCTACTCAGAGAGATGTTGGAAACCAAGGAAGGATGGTTAAACCTCATTTGGTGGCTCCGAATAATTGGGTATTGCTTAAACACCCAAAGACGAAGGAACCAGATATGGTCACAGTCATTTCGAGATCACAAAGGAGAAAGATTCAGCGTAGGTACACTCAGTACCAGAAAGATGTGAAAGAAAATGGAGAGAGCTCTTCATTGGTCCAAACAGAAGGAAAGAAGACTCCAAAGTCAGACCACACTCCAAAGACAACTCGACAAAGCAAGGTGGGTTGCAGCAGGGAACAGTTGGCCAAGGTTCATTCTGAACTAAAAGCCAGAGAGGAGTTTAGTTTAGCAGGATTGGAGAAAGCGCTGATGGAGAGTAATAGCGAGATAGAAGAAGAAATTGGCATAAGCCAAAAGAAAGAAATGGTGGAGGAAGAAATGTTCGAAGCCTTCACGGCTGAGCAAACATTTTTGGTTGAAAAACCAGTTGAGAAAGATCCTTCGAAGGAATCAGTTAACAACGAAGTGCCAGAGTGCAGCATGGAGGATGCTGCTGAAGTAACTGAACAAGGTGACCAAGGGGGGAAGCAGGTGCAGCTAGCCATCCAATTTGGCTCATTTCCTCCAGTATCAGTCAATATGGTACACATACGGCCTCACGAGTTCCAGGCTGGAGATGAGGACCAAGATGGCCAAGAAATTGATCTTATTCCTGTCTCTAGTGAAGACTTACAAGTGAGTATGGTACAAGATGATTCTGGAATGGCTACCCCAATGGAAACTGAATATGAGAGTGAAGAAGAGGTGAGCATCAACCTCTCATATCCTTTTGAGTATCCCTCGAATTCTATGACACAACATGTCAAGCCTTTGTACATCAAGGCTTTCTTCGATGGGATATAACTGAACTGAGTCCTGATAGACAATGGGACAGCAGTGAATTTACTATCAAAATCTTCGTTGAAGAAACTAGGGAAAAAGAATCCTAGGTTAATCCCAACCATCATAACCATCGCTGGCTTTGCTGGAGACAAGCAGATGGCTCAGGGAATTCTACCCATCAACCTGAGTGTGGGAACCAGGGACTGCATGACAGCATTCTTCGTAATCGACAGTAATGCTAAATACAATGCTTTACTTGGGAGAGATTGGGTTCACACTAACAAATGTGTGCCTTCCTCTTTGCATCAGAAAATTATGATGGCCTTAGGCAATGGGGAGACAGAGGAAATTGATGCAGATCCTCAACCTTTCATAGCCTGTGCAGACTTCGCAGAGGCCAAGCTGTATATTGAGGGGGTGACACTACTCAGTATACTGAGGAAACTTGATGGCTCAGCCGAAGTGACGGCTGATGAGGAAGTGACACACCTGAAGCACTTAGTCCAGGAGAGTGCTGATGAGGAGGTTGTCGTTAAGGATGACAATGATGCCTGGTTGTAGGCAAAGAAATGAAACACAAGAAGCCAAGTCTTTGGCTCTAATTAAATTCTTAACATTGGATGTAAAATCAATAGTCCAGAAAGTACAGGAGCAAGAGAGAGAAGCCATGATAATTGGCTGCAAGCAGAAGCATCAACAGGTCAAAGTGTTGACCCTTGATAAATACTGTGCATTGGACATTGAAACAAAAGTCCAGGAGATACAGGAAGAGGAAGCCTTGTGGACAGACTTTGTCTATGAGAAGGAGGGCAAATATGTTGAATTAAAGAACCTAGGAGCAGAACAAAGCAGGGAGATTACTTCGAAGATAGAAGAAATCAAAGAAGAAGCTTCAGTAAGTTCTTAGACACAAGACCCCTTAGAAGAAGTAAATTTAGGGGAATGTTCTATACAGCAGCCCACTTACATAAGTGCTTGTCTGAATGTTCTAGACAGGGACCAGTTGTTGGTTGTTCTAAAGAAATATAAAGATTGCTTTGCATGGTCTTATAATGAAATACCAGGATTGGATAGGTCATTAGTGGAACATAGGCTCCCTATGAAACTTAACTTCAAGCCATACAAGCAAAACCCAAGAAGAATGAGTCCAGAAGTAATTCAGAAAGTCAATGAGAAGATTCTTAGACTACTCAAAGCAGGCTTTATTAGGACAGCCAGGTATGTGGAATGGCTATCTAATATTGTGCCTGTGGTTAAAAAGAATGGTAAAATTAGGGTATGCATTGATTTCAGAAACTTGAATTTAGTAACTCCAAAAGATGAGTACCCCATGCCTATAGTGGATCTGTTGGTAGACAGTTCAGCAAGGCATCAAGTTTTATCAATGATGGATGGGCATTCTGGTTATAATTAGATATGCATTGCAGAGGAGGATGTCCACAAGACAGCATTCAGATGTCTTGGAAATATTAGCACCTTCGAATGGGTTAAAATGCCATTTGGCCTGAAGAATGCTGGAGCTACATATTAGAGGGCTATGAACACTATCTTTCATGACCTCATTGGAGGGTATTTAGAGTGTTATATTGATGACATTGTAGTTAAATCCCAATCCATGGAGGAGCATCTGTTTCACTTAGAAGCAGCCTTTGAAACAATGAGAAAGTTCAAATTGAAGCTCAATCCTCTTAAGTGTGCTTTTGGCTTATCATCTAGAAACTTCTTGGGCTGTGTGGTACACAAGAAAGGAATACAGATTGACCAGAATAAAGCCAAAGCCATCATTGAAGCTAGACCTCCATCAAGTAAGAAAAAATTACAAAGGTTCCTTGGACAGGTTAATTTTCTTCGAAGATTCATTTCTAACACTGCAGGGAAAACTAAAGTTTTTTCTTCCTTATTAAGGCTGAAAGATGAAAAAGAATTTATGTGGACAGCAGAGCATCAAATTGCTTTCGAAGGTATCAAAGCCTACTTGGCCAACCCTCCAGTGCTGATGCCACCAAAGGGTGACAAGCTCTTGAAGTTGTACATAGCTGCAGCAAAAGATTCATTGGGAGCTTTCTTGGCCCAAGATAATGAAGAAGGCAAGGAGCAAGCTGTTTATTACCTTAATAGGTTTTAAATTCTTGTGAATGTGAATATTCAGCTGTTGAAAAGCTTTGTCTTGCTTTGTATTTTGCTGTAATGAAATTAAGATACTATCTTTTACCTACAACTGTCTTGGTAATTGCAACCACAGATTTGGTTAAGTACATGTTATCTAGACCTATGTTGAGGGGAAGAATTGGCAAGTGGATACTAGCCTTATCAGAGTTTCATCTAGAATATGTCCCTCAAAGGGCAGTAAAAGGGCAAGTTTTAGCCAATTTTCTGACAGACCATCCATCTCAAACAGAGAGCCAAGAGATAATGGAACTTGGTATGGCTAGTGTTGAGCCATGGCAGATGTGGTTCGATGGGTCGAAAGCCAATGGCTTAACTGGAATTGGTATTGTTATTAGGTCTCCACAAGAGGTAGAAACCACACATGGTTTCAGAGTGGATGAAGCTACCTGTTCTAATAACCAAGCTGAATATGAAGCCTTAATAGTGGGACTAGAAATTCTTATTGGTTTACAAGTTCATGCAGTTGACATATTTGGAGATTCTCAATTGGTGGTTAACCAAGTGAAAGGGATTTTCAAGTGTCAAAGCATAAGCATTTTACCATACTATGTTGTTGCATTACATCTGCTTTCTCAATTTCAAATAGCAAATGTAACTCATGTTCCAAGATTCTTGAATAATAGAGCTAATGATGTGGCTCAGAAAGCTTCGAACTTCAAGAGAAGGGATAATGCCCAAAGGGACATAAGCCAAACAACATATCAGAAATTGATACCACCTTTGAATAAAAGGAATGTGGTCTTGGAAGTCAATCATAATGACTTACAAGAACAAGATTGGAGGCATCCAATAATGCAGTACTTGGCTGGTCCATCTTCGAAGGCCAGCAGGAAAATTAAATTGCAATCTATGCAATATATGACATATGGTAATGCTCTCTACAAAAGGGGGGGAGATGACTTATTGCTGGTAGGGGTGTGCATAATACCGCCAAAACCGCCGAAACCGCCAAAACCGCACCGAGCCGCACCGCCAAGGCAAATTCGTTATTATTTGCCAATCGAACCGCCGGTTTTTGGAAAGAAAAATGGCAAATTCTAGTGACACTTTTATCAATCCGCCAGTTTCTATTTTTCTTCCAAACCGCACCGACCCGCACCGCTATTAAATCATGTTTTATAAGATTCTAAAAATTCTTTTTTTACTTAAGTTTGCTTGTTGTTCTATACCTTATAATATAGTATTACATTACTGATCGAGGGGAATTCAAAATGTCAGTAATCCAAAATAAAGTTGGATTCCAATTCACTTTTCAATCTTTTTTTTTTCTGGCCATGTTGCAAACTTGCATCAGCTCACTTTTCAATCTAAATACTTTTTAACAGTAAACATTTTCAATATATTGTAAACCCTGAATGATATTAATTTTATGTATTGTATTTGATCATTATAGCTTCCATAGATGCTTGTAATGAACTGATGGCATAGTCGTTGATATTATCATGTTGTTGCTACACTTGCTGCATCAGAGGAAAGCTTCGCAAGATGCTTAACATCACGGTATCTCTCGTCTTTTTTTTACTCTTTGATTTAAGTTTTGTAATTTGAATTATATTTTTTATAAACCGCCAATCCGCCCGAACCGCCAAGGCAAATTCGTCATTATTTGCCAACTGAACCGCCGATTTTTGATAAGGAAAATGGCAAATTCTAGTGACACTTTTATCAATCCGCCACCCGCCATACGGTTTCTATTTTTCTCTCAAACCGCACCGACCCGCACCGCGCACACCCCTAATTGCTGGAATGTTTAGGCCCTAAAGAAGCATTAACAGCTATGGCTGAGGTTCATGAAGGCATCTGTGGTGCTCATCAGCCTGGTGTGAAGATGAGATGGTTGCTTCGAAGGCATTCCTACTATTGGCCAACTATCCTTAAAGACTGCATAGAGTATGCAAAGGGTTACCAGGCATGCCAAAAGCATGGCACAATAAGGCATGTGCCCATAACTGACCTACATGCAGTAGTGAAGCCTTGGCCATTCAGAGGATGGGCTATGGATATGATGGGGAAAATACACCCACCTTCTTCGAAGCATCATTGTTTCATTCTAGTAGCCACTAATTACTTCACTAAGTGGGTCGAAGCTAAGCCATACAAGGCTGTAGACTAGACTGAGGTTATTGGATTTATTAAGGATCTAATCCATAGATTTGGCATCCCACAAACTATAACTGTGGATAATGGGACTGTGTTCGATGGGAAGATGGTGAAGTCCTTTGTGGCAGAATTTGGAATTAGTCTCGTTAATTCCACCCCATATTATGCACAAGCCAATGGTCAAGCTGAATCATCCAATAAGTGCTTGAAAAAGGGAATACAAAAGGTTGTGGAGGACAATCCCAGAGATTGGCATAACTTATTGTTGGATGTGTTATGGGCTTACAGAACTTCCCCAAGGTCAAGCACAAGAGTTACTCTTTATGCCTTAGTGTATGGGCATGATGCAGTGTTACCTGTGGAAATTAATGTTAAATCTTTGAGGGTAAGGTGCCAAGACCAGCTAAATCCTGAGCAATACCATCAGAGTATGTGCTTGGAATTAGAAAGCATAGATGAAGCCAGAATTCTGGCATTAAACAATATTCTCTTGCAAAAGAAGAAAGCGGCCAAAAATTACAATAAGAAGGTCAAATACATTGGCTTTGATGAAGGTGATTTGGAATGGAAGACAATACTCCCAATAGGAATTAAAAGCCATAAGTTTGGTAAATGGTTACCTAACTGGGAAGGACCATATCAAATTCATAGAGTCCTGCCCTTTAGGGCATACCACTTGAGAAATTTGAATGGATACATACATCCCAAAAAGATCAATGGCAGATATTTGAAGCCTTATTTTCCAACTATTTGGGAAACACAAGGAGTAGAATAAATGCCAAGCAAAAGAACACAAGACTACTCAGATGATAGACAAGAATTTGTTTTTCATAAAGAGTTAAGTACATTTTGCCACAAATTGGCCCAAAAATCATTACAATGTCTTAATTGTTCTTTTACAACAGATTTCCTATTGCTAAGTGATGAAAACAACTGAATAGCTGTAGCCATTTCTTCTTTCCGATCGGCCAGTCCTTGGTTGGTGATTTGCAGTTTGGTATCAGTTCGGACTAAGGCCTGGTTCACTGCAGATAGCTCCTCTTCAAGTTGAGCTTTCTTCTCCAGCAGCTGAGCTCAAAAGTGAGAGGTAGAGGAGTGTTGTTCCTTGAGCTCTGAGACTTCAGTATGTACTTGGGAAACAAAACTCTGGTCTCTAGCCAATTTCTCCTCCGCAGCTCTGGCAGCATGGAAAATGTTGATGTAGAAGTCGATAGTAGCTGCTGCCTGGGATAAGTGACTTGAGACATCTATGCCTGACTGTTCAGCAAATTTGCAGCACTGGAGGAACCCATCTTTTATGATAGGCCTTTGCAAAGCCTCGAAGGGGAGCCTCAAAAAGGAGATTAACAAGTCCAGGCAGGTGTCTAGGCCCATCAAAGGTGCAGAAGGCTTGCTGCTGGAGGAAGGAGAGCTTTCAAGAATTTGTAGCAAGGAGTCGGCCAAAACTAATGGCTCAGCTTCAAAATTGATTATTGGAGAGGTAGAGGGCACATCGAAGAGACTGGCTAGCCTGGCTTCGAAAATGTCTACCTCATCCGTAGACATGAGGGTTGCAGAGAGAGTTGTGGTGGAAGACATAAAGGACTGCATAGGGATGGGAGAAATGGATGGAGCATCTTTGGTAGTCTCTATGGTCTTAGCCACCAACGAATCAAGTGAAGAGGGGCTGGAAGTAGGCAAAGGTAATGAACTATGGGTTGGAGAACTACCAGTACCCTCAATTGGGGAATCAGATACCTTCGAAGAAGAAGTAATGGTTGAAATTTCCTTAGAAGGAGAAGGAAGAGCAGGGCCCGAATCAAAAGTAAATTGAGACAGGTCGAAGGACAGATAGGGAAGATATGGAATCAGACCAGAAGAAGGAGTTGCAGGAATGCTGGGACTCAAAGAAGGTATATCAAATGTAGGCCTGGGAAGTGGGAGCATTATCTGAATGGCCTTCACATTTTGCATCAAATCAACCTTAACTGAAATTGAGGGAGTCCTCATTGGAAGTATAGCCTCAATAGTTATTGCTACAAAAAGGAAGAAACGAAAGGTCAAACTTCAATGTCAAAATTTGATAAGGAAAAACAGTAGAAGCATGGAAGAAATTACTTGTTTCAGAAATGTTGGCTGTGATGGGAGAGCTGCGAATGGGTAATGTTCGGCAGCTTGTTGCCTTCTTGCATGTAATGCATCAGCAGCAGCAGCTTCATTTCTTAGAAACTGTTGTTGACGTCTTTTCTCAGCCCTCTCGAAGACAATTATGGCCTTAGAATGTTCTTGTTCTACTGCCTTGGTAGCTGCCTCATGGATGGTATCTTCAACCAAGTTAGTAGCAGAAGCAGTCACTTTCCTTCTCTTTTCTATTGCCATGGCAATTGTCTCAGAATCGGAGTCTTCTGTGAAATCAGAAGGAGAGACAGTCATATTTCTTTTCTTTCTTCTCTGTATTGGTTTTGTCTACTCCTTCTCAATTTCCTTCTCAACTTCTTCAATCTGGGATCTAGATTCTGTAGAGATGAGCTCCTCTTCTACCTCTCTGGTAGTTGTCTCATCTTGGACTGAGTCAGAAATAGAAACGATCACTCTCTTTCTCCTTATTAAGGGCGACTCATGCTCTTGATCTGTTTCTTCTTCTGCTTGCACCTCAGTTGTTTTCTTTTCAAGCTCAAGCAGTCTCCTTTTCTTTTGTTGTAGGCTACTTTCACAAGAGAAGAACTAAGGATAAGACTACAACCCTTATAGAGAAGGCCAAAGGAAAAGAAACAAGGGTGTATACCTTTCTTCAAAGCAGTCCGAGCGACTCTAGGAGGAGTTGAGGCAGCAGGAGTGGACGCAGGCACTGCAACTGAAACAGTGGAAGAAGTAACAGTTCCAGCTCCTTTGGGCTTGGGTAGATCCAATACCATTAGCATGTTCTGAGGAGAAATGGCTAAGTATACTTCCATGTTGGTCGCCCACCAGTTCTGGTACCTCTTCAACAAGGTACCCTGAGGAAGGAAATGGGTATACTCGAAATTGACCAAGTCATCTATAAATTTGGAAGTTGCCTCTTCTAGCCTGGACCTCCGAACTTTCAGATCCCTTTTAGTAAGACTCGGATTGGTATTGCTACAGAGAGGTATTGGGACCCCTTGTGTGAAACCAAATTGTCTAGCAAATTGGGCAGGACAATACGGCTCAGCTATGCATTTGTAAGCTCTGGGGTTCAAGGTCCCAATAAATAACTCTCTAGGGATCATAATGGAAGCCCATATGTCTTTGTGAGCAGGTGAGGCGCAGGACCTGTCACTTAGGAAATTCCTCAACCAAAATGGACCAATGGTGGGTTCGAAGGGACGGAAACGGAAAGCAGGAAGGGAAGCTGGAAGTTGGTGGAAGAAAGAGAAGTAAAAAGCAAAAGTGGAAGGATAAAGTGAAGCATTGGCCAGCCTTATGCCATGAGTAGAAGGGTTTGGCTCATAGAATTTAAGGCATTTGGATTGTAACTCGGTGAAATAGGCAAAAAGCCAAAGCTGAAGGATCCAGAATGGCCCCCCTTGGTTAGCATCTACGGGTTTCTCACAGAAGAGAGAACAGACTCTATACACATGGCCTAGAACATATGGGGCTAAGGCCACCCTTTTCTATAAAACGAAGGCTTTGGCAAGAGGGACAAATTCAGGCATGATTCTCTGGAGGAGGTGCAGAAGAGGAATTTGCAAAGCCAATACAATAAGAAAGAAAAGAATTCCCTATCAGTCACAAAGCCCTCTCTTTTATTCTCAGCCTTAGCGAAATCACTATAGGATGAGTTAAGAGAGGGGATGGAGAAAGGGACTGTTAAGTCAGGGTAGTCTGGTCCAAAGGGGGTACCAATGGGGGATAATCCTAGTAGATGGCAAATGTCAAGAACAGTGGGGGCCATCATCCCACATCTAAATTGAAAGAAATTACAGATGGGGTTCCAAAAACACAAGGCAGCAGGAATTAGGAAAGGGTCCTCTGGGATAGTTACCCTGGATAGTCGGAGAGCATCGAGAAGGCAGAGCTCTTGAAGGTCCAGAGTTCTAGCAGGAACAACCCGGTCATACCATTCTTGCCACTCTGGTCTCACCGTGGGCCAGCATCGGTGGGGGCGGTTTATCCTCCAGTTCCTCCAGTCAAGATCACCGTCCTAAAGAAGGCATTGGTTTTCCAAACGAGGATATAGGGCTGGGAGCTCAATAAGGATCTCTTTGAATATGGGCCCAAGCACGTAGTCTTGCTGCACATGGCGACGAGGGACGAAAATTCGTCCATCGATAGCGCTTTTCTCCCCAGCCTTGTACTTCTCACATTCCGCATCAATGAGCCTCTTCAGGGTTACAGATGGGCTCGTACGCTCTATGACTGGTACCGAAGAAGAAGCCATTGATAGTACACGAAGCTGAGAAAGGAAGTAGAGAGAAGTGGAAGATCGACAGAGGTAAAAGGGTTTGTGTGTTGAGCGAGCAAATGATTTCAGAACACGAAATAAAAGGGTTTCAAAAGCCTTTGTGTTTGGGGGATATATAAACGCTCGGTTCGTTAAGCACTAAAAGTACGAATATGAAGAGTTTCCTTCAAACATTGATAGTATTTGGAGGGAAAAACGCAGCCCAAATGCTGAGGCTAGCTTCGAAGTAAAATATTTGGCTTCGAAACCAGGTTTTGGCGCCAAAAGCCAAAAAACAACGGCTTTGAACCAAAGAAGTCGGCTTCGAAGCACATTTCCGTACTTAAAAATGTAAGAATACTCAAGTATTTGATTTACTTCGAAGGGGATTAAAAGACCTATCTTAGGTTTCTTAGTGAAAGTAATGTCCTTCGAAGTGAAACTTGAGACCTTGTGGAGGTGGGAATTGGTATTCAAAGCATAACACACCAGATTTAGGTGCTAAAAGTCCAATAACAACGGCTTCGAAACCAAGAAGCCGGCTTCGAAGCATATTCCCTGATCAATGGATGCAAGAATGCCAAGTGTTCGTTTACTTCAAAGGGATTAAAAACCTGTTTTAGGTTTCTCAATGAGAGTGATGATCTTCGAAGCAAAACTAGTGATCCCTTAAGAATAAAAATTGGCATTCGAAACATCAAAACCAATAATTGGTTTATATATATGTTCAGGAAAAGTTGTCTTTTCAAGTCAAAAACAGTGCAGCCCTCAAAAGGAGCTTCCATATTTTTGAAAGTATGGACTGTTGTTCAAGACAAAAAGAGCAATTTAAACTGATTGATCGTACTAAGTCATTGACCATATGTTGGTTATTATTGAAACAAGTTTTGAAGAGTAAGGTTGTTAAATTCGAAGCATGGATCCTGAATGGAAAACATCAAAACTATCAACTGCATTCCATAAATTGGAAAAGTTCATGGTCGTTTTGGTTAATATTCATTTAAAACGATTGAATCCAGGTTCAAAGGAAAAGATTGTTCAGTTCAAGGCTTTGAAATTGCTTTTGAAGACAAATGGAGACAAGATCGAACCATAAAGAGAAGTCTTAGTGGTATTAAAGCAAAAACAGTTACATCGAATGGGCATTTTTGGATACAAACTCAAGCTCATAAAAATAGGGAATGGAATAAATAACAAGATCATGAAATTTAGTCCAACAATGATCAATGAATTTCTGTTCTTTCTTTATTCTGTCCTCTATTTCTTCTAACATTGGCTGCATGAGTTGATGTGCTCTCACTTCGTAAAAGAGCTCTTCAGCTTTTATTTCGAAAGCTGTTTCTCTCAATCCTTGTTCCAATTCGTCTATATCCAAATCATCCCAATATGCAGAATCTTTATTCTTGAAATCATCGAATTCTTCAACAAAGTTTTCTGCTTTATATTGGGCATGAATTCGGAGGGACGAAAGTTGGTCTAAAGATTGTGTGGTGTTCACAGAGGTCCGATGCCAGTGAAGAAGCAATGGAAGTTGATCCAAAAACATGTGAAGCTCTGCTTGGGCCAGGGGATTGAGGACATGACCCCGAGTTAGAATATCACAAGCCCATCGAAAGTTCTTAAGAGGGACTTCGTCTTCAAGAACATTGAAGGGCAAGTGAGAAAAAGCCGCAAGCAGAAGTTGAGCTTGTTTTCGCTCGGCAGGAGTAGGGGAAGGTGGAGGTTTGTAAGGTGGAAAGACCTTATCCGCAGAGAGGGCAAGTCTTAGTTTCTCTATCCAGCAAGGATTTAGCGGAAGAGAAGGTGTGGATGCTTCTATTTCAGGAGGTGGAGCAAGGGCAGAAGGAACAAGGGCATTAATATAATCAAGCCAGTCAGAAGAGCAAATCTTCGCCTATGAGCTAGGAATGATGGATTGTATCCTTGTGCCTCTTCTGGGCGTCGGGCAACATGCACTGTCTTTGTAGGCATGGAAGATGTATACCATGCCACAAGCAGATTCTCCTCCAAACTACGTCGATGGTCAATGGGCACGTAGGGGTAGACCACTGAACTCCGAGCGTAGGAAGGAAACTCTAAAGGGTCAGTAAACTCAACAAAATGATGGTTGATTCGTTCCCTCAAATCACAGGTCTCAGGTGTTGACCAGCTTGTCTAGTCAGAAACCGCAGAAGATGAAGAAGTTGTAGCTTTATCCCATGCAGAGGTTTGTGAAGAAGAGTTTCCCAAGTCCATATTTGCAACTTTCTGAATCAAAGATTTGGGAGTAGTTTGTTCGAAGCACAAGGGTGAGTCAGAGGAAGAACTTCTTGTATCTATATTCGCAAGTTTCTGAATCGAAAGATTAAGGGCAATGTGTTCGTAATCCAAAGGTCGATAATTTGCAAAGGCATCCATGACCTGAATATGGAAAGGTGGATAAAGGTGGCTAATTAATGCATGAAAATTCTTTCGAGGAGGAACAGCATCATCATATGACTCTTCGTGTGCTCGATCAGTGGAGGAGAAAGTTGATTCGGCCATAAAAGAAGTATCAGTCTGTGCGAGTGCTAAGGTATTGGGGTGTTCAAAAGATTGAAAGGGAATTAATGCAAATGATCATCAATAAATGACGGTTGCGTTTCCAGAATATAGACCCCATGCACGTTCTAAAAAACGCGAGAAAAAGGGCTTTGATCCACTAATATCACCAAGTATTGGGTATATTAGTGCGGGGGGTAATGTTGGCTTCATATTTTGTACAAGCCAGTTACAATTCAACACGTGGCAGAATAAGGGTAATATAGGAAGATTATTCAAGTCTTCGATCCTGATCGTACACGTGGCAGTTAGTATTGGTTCTCACGTGATCTGAGTAGCATTGGATCAATAAAGAGGTGCAAGGTGACGTGGCTTCAACGGTTACTCAGATTCAAATTCAAATATAGGAGGGAAGCCTAACTGCAAGTGATGGCGTAGTGGAACTACTTATAAGGCAGCATGATCAACGATCATGGAGGAACAGTTCGACGGTTTGAAGTGCAATTCGATGGTCATCGTTGAGAAGTATAAATAGCGGGGAAGACCCCAGAAAAAACCCTCAGACTCAGATCATACAAACCAGTTTTACTTTACATATTTTCTTTTCCAGTTTTACATTTCCTGTTCTTTAAATTCCTACTCTTTACATTCCTGCTCTTTACATTCATGCACTTTAAATTCCTGCACTGCACTTCATTCATAGGAGTAATTTCAAGTAGATTGTTGCTGTAAACCCTCTACGAGGTTGAGTTTGGATCATTGTAAGTTTTCATTTTAATGAAATACTTCAATTGCTCTTTATTTAACTGTTATTTTGTTTAATTTCTCCTAAGTCAAGCCACCAGTAAAAGTCCTCTTCATTGAGGCTGAAAGAACTACAACACAATCGTCTGATAATTGGTTGGCAACTAACATTTCTGTAAGGACTGATTGATCCTTGTTGGCACGCTCGCATTTACAAAAATACCCTTCGAAAGCCAACAACAATAATTCAAAATTCACTCTTTTTTCCCTACAAATTTAAAATAAAAAACATCATATATTAGAGTTAGGACTGACATTGTCCTGCACTTTTTTAGGCCTAATTTGTAATAATTGGTCGAGTTTGAATACAGCATTTTACTCGATGTGGCCAAAAATTTCTTATAGGTATTATATTTATATATCGTATAATATTTTTATTTTATGTTATTTAAATTTATTCTTAATAGATTAAAAGAATGTATTTTTGGAGAAAGGAAAACATTTAATAAGCACTTCAAGTACCGTATTATTTACTTTCAAATTGTTACTGGTGGCGAAAAATTAAACTGCCTTGATTGCGACGACACTTTGGCGTGAACGCGGTTTAACCACACATGAAATACTTAAGAAAATATGAAGAACTTGGCTGGTGGGCTGCCAGGGAACCCTTCGATGCTTAAGTAAGAAAGCTTGAAAGTAATGGAGCAAAATAATATAAGAATAGGAGCAACCCAAAATGATTGTCATTCATTGTCTACCTTTTTCCTCACTTGGTATGCTTTTATATAACCTCCAAAGTGACTGTTGGAGTTGGTTCCACTTTTCCTGCCACTCTTCACGTTCAACTCAATTTTTGTGGGATCATGTACCACTATCGTGGATTTTTAGGAGTTGTTGACCCTTAAAGTATGGACCAAGCTTAGACCAAGTCTACTCCTAAGGACCATGACTTCTGGATCTGGCCTTCTGGCCTAGACCCTTGAACCTCTGAATCTGGTCCTGCACCTCTGGTTCTGGATCCGCATGTCTGGACCTAGACCTTTAGTCCTGGTACCTTGATTTACTTTAGTTCTCTGGTCTTGGTCCTTTAGTCTTTTGGACCTGTTGTTCTGTTATTCTGGATTTGGACTTCTGGTCTTGCTTCGCTTGTAGCTCATTTTCACCTTCCACAATTGCCCCAAACTCTAACTTTTCCAAGCCTAGTCGTAGAGGAAAGTTAGAGTTCATCCAAGGCAAAACTATCTGTTAGAGAGGAAAAATTCAGCTGTTAATTAGCAGACTTTCTTATACTTAAGCAATTTAAGTGAAAGAACATAACTACAATCCGAGCTGAATAGTTTAAGTTTCTTGTACTTAGGTAATTTCTAAAAATTAAACCCACGTGAAAGAACATAACTACAATCTAAGTTGGATTGTCCAACTTTCTTGTACTTAGCGAATTGTTGGAAATTGCACCTAAGTGAAATAATATATGTATAATCTGAGCTGGATTGTCCAACTTTCTTGTACTTAGGTAATTTCTGCAAATTAGACCTAAGTGAAAGAACATAACTACAATCTGAGCTGGATTATTCAACTTTCTTATACATAGGTAATTTCTAGAAATTGCACCTAAGTAAGAGCATCTCCAATGGTTTGCCATTGGAGATGCCAAAGCCATTTTATAGCAGGTGTCAAACAAAAGTGTTATCTAATGGTAAGTTTTGGCAGCTGCTATCTTTGGCAAATGCCAAAGCTTGTGTGCCAAGTCACCAAAACCAACTGTTTCCTCCCTTCCTCACTCCCTCCCTTTTTCATCATCCTTCCTAGTAAAAAGTTCCAAAACAAAAGCAAAATTCACCCAAAACTCCACCCAAAAATAAATAAATTCTGTAGCTAAAATTTCAAAATCAATAAATGAATCTGAAAAAAAAAATTGAATTTCAAGAATTTCAAGCAATATGAATGAATCAATTTCAACAATTTCAAGCAATGAATTTCAACAAAAAAAAAAAAAAATGAATTTCAACAAGAAGAATATCACTAAAATTGAATTTCAGTAAGAGGAATATCATAAAAAATACCTACAATTTGAAGAGGAATTTGGCTTCATCTTTTTCATCTTCGTGTTTGGATCATCTTTATTACGACTTCAGGCTGATCTTCTTCGTCTTCTTTGGATGGTCTTCATTAGGGTTTTGGTGTTGGATTGTTGGAGAAAAGGTTTAGAATAGAGGGAGAGAGATGATCATTTTGGTTAGGGTTAAGGTTTCGATCGTTGGAGAAGAGAGTTTAGAACGGAGGGAGAGAAAGATTGAAGAGAAAAACGGTAAGACGAAGGTGAGAGATAGGGGGGTTGTGGTGGAGAAGAGGGTTGGAAAAAAAAAAGGAAATTTGGGGTTTGATGGTTGGAGATCGGCAGTGGGTGTGGTGGTGCTTCTATTGGTTATGGTGGTGGTTGTAGTGATGAAGAATGTGAGAGATAGAGGGAGAGAGTGAGTGAGAAAGAATGGAGACGGTGAGAAAGAGGGAGAGAGATGAAGACTGGTTCTGAAGACCAGAGAGAGAGAGAGAGATAGAGAGAGAGACATAGATGAAGGTGTTTCTAGATGGTTCATCTAAACCGTTGGATTATAAATAATCCAACGATGCTCTTTTGTCCCTTTGTATTGCACGTGAATTATATAATAAAAAAAAATCAATTTTTAATTTTTAATTTTTTTTTTTATATTTGTCTAGTCGGGTACAATCTAAAATTTTAATTTTAATCTTTTTTTAAAAAGGTCACAAAAGACAAAAAAATAAAATAATAATAAAAAAATCATTTAAAAACCTATATCCAAACAATACCTACAAAATTAAAGAGAAAGTTGGTTGATATTTGTCAAAATAGCATGTGACCATTGGAGCACCATTGCTATAATTTGACAATTTACTACTATTTATTGCCAAATTATACCAATGACAATGCTATTATAGCAAATACCATTAGAGATGCTCTAAAAGAACATAACTACAATCCGAACTGGATTGTCCAACTTTCTTGTACTTAGGTAATTTCTAAAAAATTAGAACTAAGTAAAAGAGCAACTACAATTCGAGCTAGATTGTCCAACTTTATTGTACTTGGAGAATTGCTAGAAATTGCACCAAAGTAAAAGACCATAACTACAATCCCAGCTGGATTGTCTAACTCTCTTCCCTTTGAACCAATAGTTATTTAGAAATTTTTCGATATTCCTCCAGCTTGTTGTATCGATCAATCCTGATTAATATATTAGTAACTTCTCTTGTTGGTTTCTTGGAAAGGGACTTAAATGTGGCAACTGCTACTTGGTTTAAACAGTCCTCCTCAACGTCATAAAAAGTCCCCCAGTAGAGTTGGGAGTATTGCTTGAGGGTCTGGTAAGATGTTTTTTAGAGGGCGAGCAAAGCGTTCACCTCCTTAGTACGCTTGATGTTGGTCACAAAGCGCTTCACCTAACTCTCTAACAACTATTGCCAACTGTCAATAGACCCTTCATGAAGCTTTTCAAACCATTAGCTGCTATTTTTCCCTAGATTGGTTAGGAAGACCCTATACATGAGTGCCTCATTCTTGTTCCAAAGGCACATTGCATGGCAGTAGTGAAGAAAATGGTCTAAGGGATCTGATCGGCCATCGTAGAGCTCAAACTCTAGGATGTTGAAATTTTTTGAAGGCTCCGTGTTATTAATCCTCATACTAAAATGAGAAGTGATCAGATCGGGTCTTGGTTCTGTTATCCAGACTACAATTCCTTCATATGCTTTTTAGATAGGTGCTGAACTCCATTGTTCTATTCGAACAGGTGCTGGAGGACGCACGTCATTCTACTCGAATAGGTGCAAGAGCAGGATGTTCTGCTCAAACAAGTGCAGAGCATGATGTTTTAATAAGACAGATACTGGAGCACGTTGTTCTGCTTAAATAGATACTAGAACACACTGTTCTACTCGGATAAGTATAGGAGCATGATGTTATGCTCGGATAGGTGCACAAGCAGAATGTTTTGCTTGGAAAAATGCAAAAGGAGGATATTCTGCTTGGACAAGTGCAAGAACAGGATGTTTTGCTCAGAAAGATATAGGAGTAAGATGTTCTGCTCAGACAGGTACAAGAGCAGGATATTTTGCTCAGAAACTGCTCGATCTGAGCTAATTTTCAGTCTTGAGCTGCTCTTTATGTTAGCAAGAAAGCCTTCTTCTAGGGCAACGTGTTGCCTCCTAGTTCAAGGTTGGAGTTGACATTGATTCGAGGTTCAGATCTGTTCAGACAATTCCTTGAGTCATTTATCCATTTCATTGATGACATTGTCTCTCTGAACTAACTCATGTAGCCAAATGTTGCCTTCTGCTCGGTCTTCCATAGATTGAAAATGCAGCCAGATGCTACTTTATAATTAGTCTTTTATGGGTTGGTTGTGAACTTCATGCTTATGTCATTTACGTGGAGCTTCTACGTCTAATGGGCGTGTTCGTTGAATTGGAGAATATAAAACATCATGTTCTTGATGATTGAAAAATGAATGAACTGAAGCTAGCAAAAAGTAGAAAAAGGCTTTTTGTTACAAGTTTCCCACAAACGACGCCAAATTGTGGTGGCGAAAAATTGGACCACCTTGATTGTTGTCACGACCCAAACCCGCCCCTATGGGTTTAGCACCGTAACCGGCCAGTAATCCGAGATTACCGAAGTCCTGCTTAACAGTAATATAGTAAAACAGAGTACAGGGGTATGGCGGAAGCCAATACAGTAAATAAATAATGTCCAATGAGCTGTGACTGTATGCAAAAAGACTTTTCATACATATATGCAGTCAGTGACAAAACAGTATGTACAATATTTACAACCATTCATAACAGGGACCTAATCCCTATTAAACAGTACAGTAACAGTCTATACAGTCATACAAAACAGATACAGAGACAGACAGGGGAACTAGAAACACCCCTAAGCCATAGCTTGACAGGCTCGGAACCTCGTAGTGAGGCACGGTGGTAAGCTTAACAAAACTGGAGTTACCCCGACGCTTCTAGCTACGGTCTGGTGCCTGTTCACCTACATATATATATGAGTAGTGAGCTAAAGCCCAGTGAATAACATAAAGCGTAAAGAGGTTAAGAATGAATGTCCTTACAGTAATGAAAACAGTTCATTAAACCAGTATTTCAGTTATTCAGTCAGTACAGTCATATGTGGTACATCCATTAGCATAACAGTACAGTAAACAGTAGGTCTTAAAAGACCGAACAGTCAATGATGGCCATCAATCAGTAAACAGTAGTGGTTCCAACAAGGGAACCGACAGAGATCTCTGTAACAGTAACAGTCAGTAACAATAGTTGCTAAGGATGCCACAATACAGTTCAGAATATAGGACATACATTCATTCAGTTAACAATATCAGTTCAGAAACAGTACAGTTCAATTGTTCAGAAGATAATCATTTTTGAACATATCTTTACACAGTTGTTACTCATAGAGTTCTGGGCTACAGTTAAGCTAGAGCGCGTCTCCAATCGCCAACCATACACAGTTTACAGATTGAACACACACTAAGCTACATAGTTGGGAAAGATAATAACTTAATCCTTAATTGCCTCAGTGTGTTCTACATCTATATCCTCATTAAGATGTCTTAAACTAGGCCTAAGAATGCCAAGGATGGGATGAGGATGCAAAGATGCACTCAGAAAACATTTTCAGAATTTTTAGAAAACAGGGGTCTCGCTCGAGCGTGGCTTTCTACGCTCGAGCGGACATGCAGACAGAGGAGCTCCGCTCGAGCGTGACTTCCGTCGCTCGAGCGGACTTTATGCTACAACGGAAAATACTGGATGCTCAAAATTCACGCTCGACGGTCGCTCGACCCTCGCTCGAGCGTGAGACACAAGCCTCCGCTCGAGCGTGCAATCCTCCGCTCGAGCGGACTGTAAAACAGTGCAAAGTACTGGATGCTCAAATTCCCCGCTCAAGCGCAACTTTCCCCGCTCGAGCGGGAGTGCAAAATCTGGAAAATCCAGATTGCACCTTCAAGCTTCAAACCAAGTTTTGATGCTCCAAATTCGATCCTCTTGGGCCAATTTTCTGGAAAACATTTGTAAACACATAGAATAACATGATTCAAAGCTCAATTTGTAAAATCAAGGCCCAAGGGTGTTTCAATTAAATCCAATTTCAAACCAATTTTCATGAATATGATTCCAACATAGCATGCATGAGTTTAACTCAATTCGAAGCTTCAATTTCATGCTCTAATGAGCCAAATCTTTCAAAAACAAGATGGTTTCATGGACCTTAGCTAGAACTTGGACATGCATATAACAATTTTTCCATGAAATCAACTCCAAAGCCAACAATACAAACATGCATGCATGAATTAAGTTATAATTCAACATGTTAGAACTAAATCATGACTTGACTCCTCAATTAGACATGAACCATGCAAGAATCAACTTAAACACAACAATGAGAGGTTGAGTCTCCTTACCTAAGTCTTCAATCACAAGACTAGAAGCTTAATTAGGCAATTGTCCTTCAATTCTTCAAGTTCTCTAAGTCAACTCTCAAGAACACTCACTTCTCTCCCTCTCTCCCTCTTGGTCGGCAATAACAAGGGAATGGCTGATGAAATAGTGTGCCTAAGGATATAATTCAAGCCTCAAATATGGTATGAAGTGGGCTACTAAGTGGCACTAATGTAAATAAGTCCAACTCTTATAATTCTTTACCAATTAATCTAATTTAACCATACCAAATTACTTTTCAGATAATTACACCATAAAATCACATAAAATCTAATTAACACAGAACATCAATCAATTTCAGATTCGGCCGCCGATAAGGCCTTCAATTTGCAGTTTAAACATAAAGACATGAACAGATAATCAAACAGTCAACAGATAGAAATGCAATATAACAGATATACTTAATCAATTCAGTTTCAGATTTCAGTCAATCAGTCCAGTATTTCAATCAATTCCATTATCGATCTTAATCAGTCTCAGTTTAGCAGTAATCGGTAGGAAATCAGTGATCAGTGATGAGGGTTGTTACAGTCTCCCCTCTTTAAAAAGAGTTTAGTCCTCTAAACTCGAGTTACCTTCATTCTGGAAGAAAACAGGATTCAGTGGAAACAGTTCAGGATATCTCTTAGCCATGTCATCTTCCCTTTCCCAAGTAGCATACGCGCCACCGTGGTCTTGCCAGTCAACTTTCACTAACGGGATGTCTTTGTTTCTCAACTTTTTGATCCGTCTGTTCACAATCTGGATAGGCCGTTCTTCATAAGTGTAGTCATCACTAAGCACTACACGGGTCGGCTCAATCACATGAAAAGGATCCCGGAGGTAATCCCTCAATATAGAAATGTGGAAGACATTATGCATATGCTCAATTTCAGGAGGAAGCGTAACTTGATACGCCATCGGATTGATTTTCTCAATAATCTCATACGGTCCGACATATATTGGCGCTAACTTGCCTTTGACTCCAAAACGAGTCTGGCCTTTCATCGGTGTCACTTTCACAAAAACGTGATCACTCACTTCATATTCTCTGTCTCGCCTTCTGACATCTGCATAACTTTTCTGTCGGCTCTGTGCAGTTTTCAGTCTCTGTTGTATCAGTTTTACCTTCTCAGTCGTTTCATATACAATCTCGGGCCCAAGTAAAGGCTCATCTCCAACTTCTGCCCAGCAAATCGAAGATCTACATTTTCTGCCATAAAATGCCTCGAAAGGCGCCATACCAATACTTGAATGATAACTGTTGTTGTAGGCGAATTCAACTAAAGGCAAATGGCTTTCCCAGTTTCCCTGAAAATCAAGGACACACATTCTCAGTAAATCCTCCAGAGTCTGGATGGTCCTTTCTGACTGGCCATCTGTCTGAGGATGATAGGCACTACTCAATCTCAGTTCAGTACCCAATGCAGTCTGTAAGCTTTGCCAAAATCTCGATGTAAACTTCGAATCTCTGTCAGAAACAATGGACACGGGCACTCCATGCAATCTAACAATTTCATCAATATAGAGTACAGCCAATTTGTCCGCATTATAAATTGTCTTGACAGGTAAGAAGTGAGCAGATTTAGTCAGTCTATCAACAATAACCCAAATTGAGTCCATACCTTTACTGGAGCGAGGCAATCCAACGATAAAATCCATAGTAATATGTTCCCATTTCCACTCCGGTATCGGTAAGGGTTGCAATAAGCCTGTGGGTCGTTGATGTTCAGCTTTGACTTGTTGGCAATGAAGACATTTCGATACAAAATCAGCAATTTCTTTCTTCATTCCCGGCTACTAGAAATTCAGTTTCAAATCTTGGTACATTTTTGTGTTTCCTGGGTGGATAGACAGTTTTGAATTGTGGCCCTCTTGCAGAACTCTTCTTTTCAGTTCAGTGTCATTCGGTACACACAGTCTTCCCTGAAATTTCAGTGCGTTACTCTCAAATTTGAAATCCGGTCTCGGCTTAGATTCCCTTTCTTCGATGATCTTCTTCAAGAAGTCGTCCTGTTGCTGTTTCTCTTTAATTTCTTCAAGTAGTGTTAGTTGAGCAGAAATAGCAGCTATTGTTCCACCTTGTTCTCTCAAAACAATCTCAATTTCAGATTTTTCAAGGTCACAAAGCAATTCTTTCTGCCCGGTGAGCAAACAGGCTAAGTTCCCAATCGATTTCCGACTCAATGCATCGGCAACGGTGTTGGCTTTTCCCGGATGGTACAAAATCTGTAGGTCATAGTCTTTAATCAGTTCTAGCCATCTCCGCTGTCTCATGTTCAGTTCTTTCTGTGTGAAGAAATATTTCAGACTCTTGTGGTCGGTATATACTTCACATGTCGCCCCATAAAGATAGTGACGCCAGATTTTCAATGCAAATACTACTGCAGCAAGTTCCAAGTCATGGGTTGGGTAGTTCTTTTCGTGCGGTCTCAGTTGTCGGGAAGCATAAGCAATAACTCTCCCATTCTGCATTAAAACACACCCCAAACCCTTATGAGAAGCATCACTAAAAATGGTAAAACCATCCGTACCGGAAGGTAAGGTAAGAACTGGTGCAGTCACGAGTCGAGTTTTCAACTCTTGGAATGCTGATTCCCTTTGGTCAGTCCAGTCAAATGATGTCCCCTTCTGAGTTAACTGAGTCAATGGTAAAGCAATTTTGGAGAAATCTTTGACAAATCTTCTGTAATATCCAGCTAATCCCAAAAAGCTTCGGACTTCTGTAACATTTGTCGGTCTAGGCCAATTTACCACAGCTTCGATTTTCTGTGGATCAACTGAAATTCCATCTTTGCTAACAACATGCCCCAAAAACATAACATGATCAAGCCAAAATTCACATTTAGACAGTTTAGCATAAAGTTTCTGTTCTCTTAAGGTCTGTAGGGCAAGTCTCAGATGATGTTCGTGTTCTGCTATACTTGTGGAATAAATCAAGATGTCATCTATGAATACAACAATAAAGTCATCGAGGAATGGTTTAAAGATTCTGTTCATGAGGTCCATAAATGCAGCAGGTGCATTGGTAACTCCAAAAGGCATAACTAAAAATTCGTAATGTCCATACCCCGTTCGAAAAGCAGTTTTATCAATGTCTTCTGGTTTAACTTTCAACTGATGATATCCGGATTTGAGATCAATCTTAGAGAAAACTTGAGCACCCTGTAACTGATCAAATAAGTCATCAATACGAGGCAATGGGTATTTATTTTTCACAGTTACCTTGTTCAGTTCACAGTAATCAATACACAGTCTCAGTGAGCCGTCCTTCTTTTTCACAAACAAGACGGGTGCGCCCCACGGTGAAGTACTGGGCCTGATGAACTTCTTATCTAACAGTTCCTGCAATTGCACTTTCAATTCTTTCAGTTCAGTTGGAGCCATTCTGTAAGGGGCTTTCGATATAGGCTGTGTACCCGGAATCACATCCACGGTAAATTCAATCTCCCTATCAATCAAATCTCCTGGCAGATCATCTGGAAAAACATCTGGAAATTCTCTGACTATGGGAATACTGTTCACATTAGCATTATCATCAGTAGATACAGTCAATACAGAACACAGATACCCTTTACACCCCTTTCTAATCAATTTAACAACTTTCACAGATGAAATCAAATACGGAGGAGGTACTACTCCAACCCCATTGAACACAAATTCGAGCAAACCTGACGGACAGAAAACTACTTGTTTCGTTACACAGTCTATGGTGGCATGATATTTCGTTAACCAGTCCATCCCCAATATTACATCAAAATGGTCAATGTTCAGTGGCAGTAAGTCAATAAACAAATGTGCATCTCCAACAATAATTTCACAAGTAGGGTACATGTATGCACAAGTCATGGATCCCCCAACGGGTGATGATACAGCTAACAGATAATTTATGGGTTCTAAGGGTCTATTCAATTTTCGTGAAAAAGCATACGATACGTAAGAATGTGTAGACCCCGAATCAATCAGTACATATGTATTTTGAGTACAAATAGAGAGAATACTTGACACTACGGTCTCGGTATTTTGGACGTCTCCCAGTACTAGGGCGAACACTCGGCCCTACCTCATAGGCTCTTTCCCGGTAGCTTTAGGGTTCGGTTTTGGTGCAACAGTTGATGCTGCGGTGCTGCCTGCAGCTTTACTATTGCCCGGAGCAGTGGAAGGGCAATCTTTAACCATGTGGCCCACCTTGCCACACCTGTAACAAGCACCAGATAGTTTATAACAAACTCCTTTATGATTCTTACCACATTCAGAACAGGGCAGTATAGACCGGTTCCCTTGACTAGAAGTAGTCGTTGACCCTGTATTTTGCTTTTTGTTCAACGGGCTGTTTTTTCCTTTCTTGAACTTGAAACCCTGTCTTTTACTACGCCATTCAGACGCTGGTGTTTCAGTTTTCAGTGCCTCGATGTTTGATTCAGCCATCAAAGCTCGGTCAAGAACATTTACATAGTTCGGTAGCTTCAAAACATTAATTCTGTCCAGTATGGCAACATTAAGGCTGCCTTCAAACCTCCTGGCCTTCTTATAGTCGGTGTCCACCATGTGTGGTGCATATCTAGCAAGCTCAGTGAACTTCGTTTCATATTCAGCAACGGACATTGTGCCCTATCTCAACTGTTCAAATTCAGTCACTTTTCTGTCCCTGACACACTGAGGAAAATACTTTTCGAAAAAGGACTCCTTAAACTGAGCCCATGTCAGAACGGTGTTGGTGTCACGGACTAGCATCCACCACCTTCTGGCCTCTTCCACTACCTTCTGGCCTCTTCTTGCAAGGTGAAGGTAGCTAACAGTACTTTATGTGCCTCCGAGCACGGAAACACTTCAAACAATTTTTCAGTCTCCAAAACCCATGCTTTAGCTTTTAGCGGTTCAAGACCTCCCTGAAAGGATGGCGGTTTCATTTTCCTGAACTTCTAGGAAAGAGCAATTATGTTCTCATCATTAACATTCACATTCTATTCCGGCTGTACCGGAGGAGGTGGTGGGGGCTGTTGACTCTATTGTTGATCTAATCTTTCAGTTATTAGTTCCATCATTCTTTCCAGTCTTGCCATTTTTGCCTCAGAGGATGAGGATGAGGATTCATTTGCAGTTCTTGCATTCTCCATTACACTATATGCAACATAGTAATTATAAACATAGGAAGTTGCATACTTAAACAGTTTATCACATTAACATATATTCAGTCATGTCATAGCCACACACACTTATCATGCTCATGTAATGCCCTAATCACTTTTCTAGGACACCCTATAGCTCATTTGGACACGTGTGTGTGGTATAACTCGTGGTAAGTATCGCTCTGATACCACTCTGTCACGACCCAAACCCGTCCCTATGGGTTTAGCACCGTAACCGGCCAGTAATCCGAGATTACCGAAGGCCTGCTTAATAGTAATACAGTAAAACAGAGTACAGGGGCATGGCGGAAGCCAATACAGTAAATAAACAATGTCCAATGAGCTGTGACAGTCTGTATGCAAAAAGACTTTTCATACATATATGCAGTCAGTGACAAAACAGTATGTACAATATTGACAACCATTCAGAATAGGGACCTAATCCGTATTAAACAGTACAGTAACAGTCTATACAATCATACAAAGCAGATACAAAAAAAAACAGAGGAACTAGAAACACCCCTAAGCCATAGCTTGACAGGCTCGGAACCTCGTAGTGAGGCACGGTGGTTGGCTTAACAAAACTGGAGTTACCCCGACGCTTTAGCCACGGTCTGGTGCCTGTTCACCTACATATATATATGAGTAGTGAGCTAAAGCCCAGTGAATAACATAAAGCGTAAAGAGGTTAAGAATGAATGTCCTTACAGTAATGAAAACAGTTCATTAAACCAGTATTTCAGTTGTTCAGTCAGTACAGTCATATGTGGTACATCCATTAGCATAACAGTACAGTAAACAGTAGGTCTTAAAAGACCGAACAGTCAATGATGGCCATCAATCAGTAAACAGTAGTGGTTCCAACAAGGGAACCGACAGAGATCTCTGTAACAGTAACAGTCAGTAACAGTAGTTGCTAAGGATGCCACAATACAGTTCAGAATATAGGACATACATTCATTCAGTTAACAATATCAGTTCAGAAACAGTACAGTTCAATTGTTCAGAAGATAATCATTTTTGAACATATCTTTACACAGTTGTTACTCACAGAGTTCTGGCTACAGTAAAGCTAGAGCGCATCTCCAGTCGCCAACCTTACACAGTTTACAGATTGAACACGCACTAAGCTACACAGTTGGGAAAGATAATAACTTAATCCTTAATTGCCTCAGTGTGTTCTACATCTATATCCTCATTAAGATGTCTTAAACTAGGCCTAAGAATGTCTAGGATGGAATGAGGATGCAAAGATGCACTCAGAAAACATTTTCAGAATTTTCAGAAAACAGGGTCTCGCTCGAGCGTGGCTTTCTACGCTCGAGCAGACATGCAGACAAAGGAGCTCCGCTCGAGCGTGACTTCCGTCGCTCGAGCGGACTTTATGCTACAACGGAAAATACTGGATGCTCAAAATTCACGCTCGACGGTCGCTCGACCCTCGCTCGAGCGTAAGACACAAGCCTCCGCTCGAGCGTGCAATCCTCCGCTCGAGCGGACTGTAAAACAGTGCAAAGTACTGGATGCTCGAATTCCCCACTCGAGCGTAACTTTCCCCGCTCGAGCGGGAGTGCAAAATCTGAAAAATCCAGATTGCACCTTCAAGCTTCAAACCAAGTTTTGATGCTCCAAATTCGATCCTCTTGGGCCAATTTTCTGGAAAACATTTGTAAACACATAGAATAATATGATTCAAAGCTCAATTTGTAAAATCAAGGCCCAAGGGTGTTTCAATTAAATCCAATTTCAAACCAATTTTCATGAATATGATTCCAACATAGCATGCATGAGTTTAACTCAATTCAAAGCTTCAATTTCATGCTCTAATGAGCCAAATCTTTCAAAAACAAGATGGTTTCATGGACCTTAGCTAGAACTTGGACATGCATGTAACAATTTTTCCATGAAATCAACTCCAAAGCCAACAATACAAACATGCATGCATGAATTAAGTTATAATTCAACATGTTAGAACTAAATCATGACTTGACTCCTCAATTAGACATGAACCATGCAAGAATCAACTTAAACACAACAATGAGAGGTTGAGTCTCCTTACCTAAGTCTTCAATCACAAGACTAGAAGCTTAATTAGGCAATTGTCCTTCAATTCTTCAAGTTCTCTAAGCCAACTCTCAAGAACACTCACTTCTCTCCCTCTCTCCCTCTTGGTCGGCAATAACAAGGGAATGGCTGATGAAATGGTGTGCCTAAGGATATAATTCAAGCCTCAAATATGGTATGAAGTGGGCTACTAAGTGGCACTAATGTAAATAAGTCCAACTCTTATAATTCTTTACCAATTAATCTAATTTAACCATACCAAATCACTTTTCAGATAATTACACCATAAAATCACATAAAATCTAATTAACACAGAACATCAATCAATTTCAGATTCGGTCGCCGATAAGGCCTTCAATTTGCAGTTTAAACATAAAGACATGAACAGATAATCAAACAGTCAACAAATAGAAATGCAATATAACAGATATACTTAATCAATTCAGTTTCAAATTTCAGTCAGTCAGTCCAGTATTTCAATCAATTCCATTATCGATCTTAATCAGTCTCAGTTTAGCAGTAATCGGTAGGAAATCAGTGATCAGTGATGAGGGTTGTTACAATTGTGGTGGCATTCCGCCTTGAACACGGTTGAACTTCACCTGAAATGCTCAAAAAAATATGAAGAACTCAATTGGTGGCAGCAAAAGGACTATCCGATGCTTAAGTTAGAAAGCTTGAAAGCAATGGAGCAAAATAATATAATAATAAGAACAACCCAAAGTGATTGTTATTCGTTATCTACCTTTTTCCTCACTTGGTATGGCTTTATATAGCCTTCAAAGTGGCTGTTGAAGTTGGTTCCACTTCCCTTGCCATTCTTCACGTTCAACCCACTTTTTATGGGATCATGTTCTACTATCGCAAATTTTTAGAAGTAGTTAGCCTTTAAAGTAAAAACCAAGCTTTGACTAAGTTTGCCCTTGAAGACCATGCCTTCTGGACCTGGCCTTTTGGCTTGGATCCTTGGACCTCTGGACCTAATCCTCTAGTCTTACACCTCTGGTTCTGGACCTGTATGTCTAGACCTAGACCTCTGGTCCTAGTCCCCTAGTCTCCTCTGGTCATGGACATGCATGTCTGGACCTGGACCTCTGGTCCTGGTCCCTTAGTCTTTTAGACCCATTGTTTTGCTATTCTGGATCTAGACTTATGGTCCTACTCCACCTGTAGCTCATTTTTGCCTCCTACAATTACATATATATTTTCAGTAATACTATTTGTGGTGGGTGAAAATCGTACCACTTGATTGTGATGGCGCTACGGTGGTGTTGTGTTGCTTCAAACTTGAAATTACTCACAAAAATATGAAGGGTCTGTCCAGGAGAAGCCTGAGGACACTCTGATACTTAAGTTAGTAAAACAATAGACAAAGTTGCAGAATAAGCAAATAAGTGTTCAAGTGGAAGTGGTTGTGTACCTTAAACTTTGAGACTACGTTTATTTATAGCTTGCTTCCATCAGCCTTTGAAGGTTGTTAGCCTTCCTCCCACTCCTCAGGTCAACCCCTTTTCTCTAGGAATTGTGTTCCACTTAGCACGGATTTTTAGAAGTTAGTTGGGCCTAGAGTTTAGAAACACGCTTGACTGGGTCTGCTCCCCTAAGGTGCGCCTTCCGCTTCTCTAATCCTAACCCTAAATGTTTGGACCCAATTCAGGTTCAGGACTTCTGGTCTTGAACCTCCACGCTAGATCCAACCCATCAAGACTTGAATCTCTAAATTTCCAAATGACAAATCTTCTGTCCTATCAGTAGATCATCCTGACCAGAACTTCTGGTCTTATTCAGTCACAGCTTATTTTTGCCTCCTACACCATCAATTTATAAATTTTAATTAAAAAAATCAATATATCATTCAAATTCATTTTGCACATGGATCTCACAATACGTACTTTTAATCTTTACCAAACATTCTCATTCTTAACACAAATTTAGAATAATAAGTTTGAGTCCCTACACTTATTGATATATTTTTGATTTCATGAGCAGCCTTAAGGCTGTGTTATTATTTTATTTATTTATGAGGGTTTGATAGGTTTTACATTAAAGCCAATTGTATCTAGATTTTGAATTTTAAAATAAGTTAGTATTTTTATAAATCTTATTTTTTTTTTCTGAAAATACGAATATCAAAATACAATACTCTAAAAAAGAAATAAAAAATCATTTTCAGTTTTTATACGCTTGACAATTTTAAAAGAAAGAAAAGATTCAGATAAAAAAGAAAACGGAAATTCTTACAAGAGCCGGTGTAGATAAACGATTTTAAGAAGCAACGTGGCAAACGCGTCGGCCGCTATTTTGCCCCACAGCAGGAGAATATTACCAACTCTGTCGGCAAGTTTTGTGTATGGTCCACGTGTCCGTAATTAAACGGGGAAGGGAAGTAAAGGAAAGGAAAGGCAATTCCCACTTTCTTCAGTTATTTTCGGAAGGCCAAAATTATGTGGTGTTATTGTGGCACGTTCACGTGGCACTCATTTTTATCGATTAAGATAGTGAGATTTAATATTTATTTATTTATTTATTTATTTTTGTTGAGTTTGTAGAAGATAACATGGCAAGTATTTTTTTATTTTATTTTTTATTTTTTTTATTTTTTTTTTAAGGCTCATGTAGGATATGAGCCTGTGCATCAGACTAAATCTTTATATAATTCGAACAAAGCTTTTGAAATAAATTTTTAAATCTTGTAGTCTGTAATTCGTTAAGGGATTTGAAAAGGAATTTAAAAAGAGAAAGAGAAAATATAAGTAAAATGAGAGTAAAATATACCTACATTTTATATAATTTTACACACTTTTTCTATTTCTATTTTTAAATCTCTCTCTAATTTTCTAACCAAACAGAATCTAAAAATTTTTGTTTGATAAAGAGATTCGAATATGAGACTTTGAAAAAAGTGAACCCCCAAGTATCATGCCCTATTTACCAGGTTAAGTTCTTGGGATAATGTGTTGAGTGATGTGAAGCATTGCTCTAATTAAAGTGTGAGCCCCCACCGACTAGCATAATTTTAGAGGGAGAATAAAGTATTACGTGAGAAAGTATAAGTGTATAGAGGACTAAACACATAATGAATATAAATATTTCATAAAGGTGGAGTTTACATTATGTGGAATTCATTTTTGTAAGGAAAAATTATTAGTTAGTCTTGGAATATTACTCTGCATTATTTATTGAGAGATAATGTCTTATTATCTCATAAAAAGAGATAGAAAGGTGGTGGGTCCTATTGATTCAACTAATAACAAAAAATTTGGAGCACTACATCAACTTGTTCTAGGAGCAAACAATAATTTTCCTTTTGTGAGACATCTAGGGTCTATTTTGTGTTTGGTCCTCTGTATTTTTAGTATTTTTGAGTGTTTGGGTTATTCTAAAATATACATCCTTAAAAGGGTGTATACCATATACAAGTTATGATATGACATTTGCGATGTTAATTATTATAAATGTCATAATTAAATCATTTTTAATCATAACTAAAAAAAATATAATCAGTCACAACCAAATATCACATATAAAATAAAGAGTTTTTCAATCATAGTCAAATAATAATCAGAATATATAATAATCAATATCATAATAAATCACAATTAATACCACAATAAATCATAATAAAATCTTAAATAACATTATAATAAATCATAACAAAAAATTATAAAGGTCATGACCAGAATGTGTATTATAAAATTTCATCTACATTAAACTCCTTGGCTATTTTCGTTAAGATCTTATTTGTCATAACCTAAAAAAGTCAGAAAGTCACTATCTTATTTAAGTCACATCATCTTTTTTAAATCACATCACCTCTTTATCACATCACTTCAAACCTAACTCATACCCAACTCATATTTCATAAAAAGTCAAAAAGTACATTTATTTAGATCATCCCAAACCACCCCTTCACTTGAAATATTTTTATATGACATGGTGCAAAGGGGGGTGTTTGGCAAACAAAAAATTAGTTGAAATAGTTAATAAAGATAAAAAAAAATTTAAAATAGAAAGGATAAATTATAAATTTATCACTTGAGATTTGTTTAAAATACAAATTATTCTTTGTGGTTTGAAAAAATTGTAAATGCCTCATTGTTAAAAAAATTTATTTAACATAATTAATTGAAAAAATAAAAATTTTAACTGTTTTCTTATACAATAATAAAATTACTTGAATTATTATTTGAAATAAAATTTTAATATTATTAAAAACTGTTAATTAACTTGATAATTTATTAATAAAGCGGACTATGGGGCGAAATGCAATTTTCAGAACCACAATGGGTAATTTATATTTTAAACAAATTTCAAGAGGTTTATTTGTAGTTTATCCAAATTAAAAATAAGATAAAATGTCATATCCTACTTATCAATCAATCATTTTTCCTCTTACAACTATCCATTTAACTATAAAAAAAAAAATTAAAAAAAAATAAAATAAAATAAAAATTCCACAAATCATTCCAAGCTTAACTTTTTTTCATCCTAGTAAAAAATCCAACTAAAACAGTCAAATTCCCGAACAAAGCCAAAGAATTTAAAATTGATGAAGTGAACAATGTTATATTTAATAAGTTTTTTTATTAAAACCTAAAAGCATATCTATAAATATTATTGAACAACTAAATATCATTGTGTTTGGTTTGGAGTTATACATATATATAGTTTGAAGTTTCAATTTATATTTTATTGCTTTTAATGAGCTTTTTTAATAAATATTTTAATTATTATTTTGTTTTTCAGATTTGCTTAATCTAGATAAATTGAACAAGTATTAATACAAAGATATAAAAATTTAGCATATTTTCCTATTTTTTGTAATCATTTTGTTTGATTTGGATTTTCAGGATTCGTTTTTTAGAAAATTAAATTTTTTTATTTTTCTTATTTTTTTTTGTTCTCATTGAATTTTTTTTAAAAAATATTTTAAGTATTTTATTTAATTTGTAAATACACCTAACATAAATATAATTAAAAAGTATAATATTTTTGAATTTTTTTTAAAAAATTCACTAAACACCAAAAATATAAGAATTCAATACATTTTTCGTATTTTTATGTATTTATTGATTTTTAAAATATTTTACTTTTTAGATATATCTAAATAAGGTGTACCTAAAAAAATATAAAAAATTACATAAAATTCTAAAAATATTCACTAAAAATAAAAAATATAAAAATTAAAAATTAATTTTTTTAAAAATTGAATCCAAACCAACTGACTAGGATAATTCTTATATTTTTGGACAAATTACAAACACCCCCTCGAGATTTGGTAAAAATACAGATTCTCCCCTGAGGGTCAAATTTTCATAACAAATTAGGAGAAATTATGGGGGAATCTGTATGAAAATAAAAACTTCAGGGGGCAATTTGTTATGGAAATATAAACCTCAGGGGTGGGATGTAATTTCTCAAACCTTAAGGAAAAATCTGTATTTTTACCAAACTTCGAGAGAGTGTTTGTAATTTGCCCTATATTTTTTCATTTTTACAAATTCTCCAATCTCTTAATTGCAAGTGTCAGGTTCACGTGATTTTAAAAGCCTCCAATTAGATTAGAATACGGTCAGGAGAAGTTATTAGTTGGTTCTTGGCTATATTATGATTGGTGAGAAGCATTACACGTGGCGCCCAGGTGCACCAAATAGTTTTTCATCGGTAACAGCACCAGAGGTGCAATATATACGAGAGTTGATTTGGTGCTGTAGGAACCATGATAGACACTACTTGACATTTGTCAAATTATTTTTTAATATTATAATAAAAATATTGTTTCACAATTTTAACAAGAAAAATGTTTTAGAGCAGGTTTGGCGTGTGTCCCCGTTCAAGATGGGATTAGACGGTGTTATTGAGTTCGTGGGGTTTATCGCAGGTCTCGTTTTGATAATTTGAATCGTTTAATATGTAACACTCGAGTACTATATGTTTGTAAAAAATCACATTGATTGGATATCGATAACTATGTGATCAAAATAGTTTTTTGTCAACCGTTAATTTGTTCAACGTCCATTTTTTTATACAAAACTGATTTAATCAAATAACTATCGATATCCGATCAACGTGAATTTTCACAATCATATAGTACTCGACGAGTTCTACACATTAAATGGTTCGAATTATCAAAACGAGACCCGTAATGGACTTCCACGAGCCTAATAGTACCGTCCAATCCGATCTCGGACTGGACATAAGCCAAATCCTTAGAGTTTTAATATAAAAGTTCTAATGGATGTGAGTTCCACTATGATGTGATATTTTAGTCTAATTTTTTTTTTTGATTGTTTATGTCATTAAAGCTCATTTAAAATTCCAAAATTGAAGAATGCATCATTGTTATTTTAACAAATAATATCAAGTTGGGGCACTGTATAACTTTTTTCCAAGATCACTACATAATTTTTTTATATCAAAAAATAGAAATCACGTCTTCCAAATAAAACAAAAATCTCTATAAAATAAATTTTTTAAAATCGCTAATATTTTTGTTGTTTTTATTTATTTGGTTATTTTGATAAATTACACTCACGTGAGTTCCTATCAATTACAAGGGCTTCCTTTCATTTTTTAATGAAATTACACTAATCTCTATTGTAACCAACGACATTAATAATTTTAATATTAAAATATTTTTATTAATAATCATTAAATGTGTAATTATTATTTTAATATGCAATTATTCTTATTTTGATTATACTTCATAAAAATTTTCATTACATGATTGATTTTGAACACCACTCAGGCATCGCTACATGATGCTTTGGGCATTGCCATATAGTGTTTCAGGAGATAATTATCCATCAAAGTCACCAAATCTTAGATTGCAAGTGAATCTAAATAAATTTTAATGTGGATGATTAAATTCTAATTTCCAAAATTTATTGGCAAAAAGATAATTTTTTTTCTAATTTCATATTTTACTCCAATTTTTCCATTCTTATTAAAATATGAATAGCACTTATTGATATCTGAATAACAACTATATAAATAATTTTAATTTACTTAAAAATAAAATTTTAATTATAAAAACTAAAAAAATTATATTAAACAAAATCATAAATAACAATTTAATCAAAAGAATCACGATATACAATTTATGGTTTTCTGTTGCTAGCACTATGAAAAATATATTTGGCAAACAATCGAAAATGCCTATTTTTATTAATATTTTATTAAAAGAATTCTGAAAAAAAAAAATACTATGGCAATTTTTTTTTTTTGGGTTTTTTTATTCCTTCCTGTGTGTGAGATAACATAAAATGATGAATCTCATGCCTATACTTGTGTTTAATAGAACTTATTATTTAAATTTAAAAAATGTTTTTAAGTAAATAATTTTTGTAATAAAATTATTATTCATATTTCAATGTAAAGGATAAACTTGAAATAAAATATGTTATCATAGAGAAATGAAAAGGAAGACATCTCAATCATAGGAATAGCGTTACATAACGCTCTACATGTATTGTGATTGATAGAGAGAGGGTAAGACTCATAATTTTGTGTAAGATGATTGAAAAATATGAAAAGATATAAAAATTTGTAATTGACTTGAAATATAATCACTTGTCACTGCAAAACTAACTAATATTTTTGGTCATTTAGTGGATGTAACATTGGCCTATTTTAAAAAATAAGTTAAAAGTAAATTTTTAAATTTTTAATTTTTAATTTTTAGAGAAAATTTAAAAAATCAAAAATAATATAATTTAAAAAAATCAAAAAAATAAAAAACGGACTTTTAACTCAAATAGACCATTGTTGATTTGTTTATTTGTTAATTTTCGCCCTAAACGTAGCAGAGCAGGGTGGGCCCAATGCGAATCCCACGACTGACGCTTGTCATCTTACAACACGCCGCATGCACGTAATGAGGGCATTCAAGTAATTTCATCCCATTCCAAGGATAACGTTCTCTTCTGATATTTTCTTCTGCTCTCTCTTCTTCCTTCTTTTAGCGCCTATAAATAAGAGGCCTTCGACCACCGTTTCTCTTCACAAATCCAATCGATCATATTCAGATACCCATTTCCCATCCATTTTTCTAGCGCGAGAAAAAGAGAGAGAAAATGGCAGGAATCGTGCACAAGATCGGAGAGACCCTCCACATGGGAGGCCAAAAGGAAGGCGAGAAGCAACACAAGGAAGGTGAGCACCACGGCGATATGCACAAATCGGAACACTACGAAGGAGAAAAGTACAAATCTGAAGGAGAGAAGCACAAATCGGAGCACCATGGAGGTGAGCACAAGGAAGGAGGGTTCATGAGCAAGATCCATGGTGGTGGTGAGAAAGGTGAGAAGAAGAAGAAGGAGAAGAAGAAGCACGAGCATGGACAGGAGCACCATGGTAAAGACAGCAGCGACAGTGATAGCGATTAGATCGCTCGCTCTATCCTTCTTCCACTACACTTCTTGCAAGGTAATATTTATATATGCATATTGGTTAGATTTGATGTGAATTTGTATTGTATTGTATTGTATGTATATACATGTAGATTTTAGAAATGTTATTTAGATACAAAACGAGTAAAAATGAACGTGTAACATTTGATGATATGATATGATCTTGCTTGCTTTTGTTATGGGTTTTATTGAACGTTTTGGTGGACGCAGTGTGAATCATTTAAATCGTAGCTGTTTACTCGGACCTGTGGAGGGTGCTATCACAGCACCCTGCTGTGACATGCCGGTTGTTTTATTTTGATCATTCCAACTGTTTTGGTTTGTCCGATATATCATTTATATAAAAAAATAAAATTAATCGACCTGAGCTTCATGATCAGATTATTTTTTTTTTTAATTGGTAAAGAAAAATTTTATTGAGATCAAAAAGAAAGTTACAATAAGATCATATCATAATTATTTTTAAAAAAAATTATCAAAATTATACTAATTATTTTTTTTAAAAAAACTGATCTTGTTATGAGATATCTATGTCTAATTAATTTGATTTTTTTTAATTATTTTTTATGAATGATCCACTCGGCGTATTGAGAAAACGGCCCACCAGCTCACAGCACACAGCAGGCTCCTCAGTTCCTGTTTACTCTACAAATGTATATGACTTTATTTCGCTATAACAAATAAGAGTTTTAGAAATTAAATATTTTGATCTTTAAAAATGAAAATTTTGTTACAAAAAGTATTTAGAGACCAATTTTTATCGTCACAAGAATAGTCGCTAAAAGGTCGTTCCGAAAAGTTCAAAACAAGACTTTTAGCGACAAAATTTTAAAAAAGCAACAAAATTTTAAAAATATCACTAATAAATAGACTTTTAAATAGAAAATAATTTGGTCTTAAAATAATTTATTTTTTGAGACAAAAAATTTAGTCTCAAAAGGATAATAATTCATCACTAATGTCTAATTTTTGTTATTAAAAATATAATAACGACACTTTTCGTAATAAAAATATTTGGTTCATAAAAAATAATTTTATCCCTAAATTGTGATCTCTAAAACTTTAATTTTTTATAGTGTTTTATTATATATATATATATATATGTCAATAGTTTTGAAAATAAAATTTAATGATAAATACCATTTATTTTTATTTTTATTATTTTATTTTTATTATTTTATTTTTATCTTTGTGATCTTCTATACCTCTCATGTTCGACCCTAAAAGGATAGAATTTGTAAATTTTGTCACGTTATTGTGGCTCCCTCTAACCTTTTTCATTATGAAGAAAAGAAAAGGTTTACCCAACTATCCACTTTTTATATGAAAATTTTTATAATAAACGCCCTTTATTATATGATCTTATGATATTTGATTATAAATTATTTTGATGTTAATTATAATTTTATTATTATTTATTGTGATTGTGATGTATCTGTTGTAATAATTATTTTAGTTATGATCGAAAATATATGTTATATTTGATTAAAATTATTATTTATTTTTTTTAATTATAACTAAAAATAATTTAATTAAATTTCGTAACTTGTCTATTGGTATTCAAGATGTATATAGTAGCATGATCATAATGTGGCAATGATATTATTTTATTACATTTTGTATATTATGTAATGTAATGTAATGTGTTACTATATTGTTAATGAGAATAGTGATGAAATTCATTAATTTAATACAATAATAACGTATGAGATAATATATACATCAAATGTGATGCAATGAACTGATTGGCATAGCATTGATTTGTGTGTTGTTATTTCTTCGCAGGTGTGTTTGACTCTGAGGAGAGCTACAAATAAAAGGCCAATAGAGATTGGTGTAGTGGGAGGGAGAGAAATAAAATCTTGCTTTCAATATCTAATAGTGTTATGAGATGTTATCAGTGTGGGTGTGAATGTAATGTCTACATATGATGATATGTGATATATACAAATTAAAAAAATTATTAATGAAATGTTTCTCTTATGTTCATGGTGATGAAGTAAAGAAGGGATACTCTAATTCAATGGTCCTGATGAATTCTTTGTAATCTAAGGCCTAATAATTAGGTTACATATGATGTGTAATCCTTAAGAGCTGTACATCTTAATGTATATTGTGTTTGAATCATAAATTTAAATAACTATATAGAAAGGAAATGGAAAGATGGTGGGGAAAAAGTTTTTTTTTTTTTTGAAATGAGGGTGTGTCATCTGATATAGGGAGATATTGTATGTGAGTAAGCGAAAGATAATTTTGCGTGAAAATTTTTTTGATGTGTATTTCATATCATATGCAACCTCACTATAAAATTACGTAAATTTTCATGAATCTACATAAGTGATTTCATTAAAATGCATAAGTTGAATATAAATTCGCGTAATCATATAAGTTTTTATGAACTTACGGCAATTTGTGTTCAACTTATATATTCTATGAGATTACTTATGTAAGTTCAAAAATCTTACGTAATTTTATAAGATTAACGTTATTGCCTTTCTAAGCATTAGTTTGATTCAACTATCCAATAAAAATTGATAACATTATTAGTTTTTTCAGTTTTAAAACTGAGAATATTATCAATTTTTTAATTTTTAATTTTTTTTTCTACACATCAATGTTTTATAATCATACTCCTTTATAGTCGTAAATTTTCAGTTTTGCACAAAAATTTTTTTAATTTTTTTTAAAACAAAGTTATTCTTTTTTTTTATGCATAAATTCTTTTTTAATTTATTCAATTTAAAAGTTAATATTTTAAAATTTTGAAAATTAAAATAAATATCAAATTATTATTTTTTCTATTTATAAATAATCATAAATAATAAATCATCATTATTTGAAGAATAATTTTAATTATTAAAAATTTAATAAACTTAAAAGTCTAAAAATTTTAATTTAATAAAATATAAATTCATAAATTAACATTTGTGTAAATGTCTTTAATTTATTTATTTGTTAATTTTCACCTTAAAAGTAGCAGAGCAGGGTGGGACCAATGCGATTCCCATGACTGACACTAGTCATCTTACAACACGCCGGGTACACGTATTGAGGGTATTAAAGTAATTTCATCCCATTCCAAGGATTACGTTATCTTCTGATATTTTCTTCTCTCTCTTCTTCCTCCTTTTAGCTTCTATAAATAAGAGCCCTTGCAACTGCATTTCTCTTCACAAATCCAATCGATCATATTCAGATCCCCAATTTCCCATCCATTTTTCTAGCGCCAAAAAAAAGAGAGAAAATGGCAGGAATCATACACAAGATAGGAGAGACCCTCCACATCGGAGGCCAAAAGGAAGGCGAGAAGCAACACAAGGAAGGTGAGCACAAGGGAGAGCACCATGGCGATATGCACAAATCGGAACACTACGAAGGAGAAAAGCACAAATCTGAAGGAGAGAAGCACAAATCGGAGCACCATGGAGATGAGCACAAGGAAGGAGGGTTCATGAGCAAGATCCATGGTGGTGGTGATCATCATGATCATGAGGAGAAAGGTGAGAAAAAGAAGAAGAAGGAGAAGAAGAAGAAGCACGAGGATGGACACGAGCACCATGGTCATGACAGCAGCGACAGTGATAGCGATTAGATCGCTCGCTCGCTTTATACTCTTTCCCCTACACTACTTCGAAGGTAATATATTTATATATATATATGCATATTGGTTAGATTTGATGTGAATTTGTATTGTATGTAGATATATATATATATATATATATATAGATTTAGAATTGTTATTTGGATACAAAACGAGTAAAAATGAATGTGTAGTATTTGATGATATGATCTTGCTTGCTTTTGTTGTGGGTTTTATTGAACGTTTTGGTGTACGCAGCGTGAGTCATTTAAATCGCAGTTGTTTACTCGGATCTGTGGATGGTGCTATCACAGCATACTGATGATGTGACTACTAATTGTATCGATTTTATTTGAAAATTGCTTAAGAGCTCTAAATAATCGGATCACATTTTATTTTTCTATCAGCAAATTTTGTATATATATATATATTTTTATTATTTTTTTTTTATTGAGAGCAAAAAGAAACTTACAAAGAAAAGTCACAGCACACAGCAGGCTCCACAGTTCCTATTATATATATATATATGGTGTTTTCTTAGGTGTGCAACCCACAAAAGGTGTAAGTGGGTTGCACACCATGTGCCACTCACACAAAAGGTGTAAGTGTAAGGTGTAAGGTGTAAGGTGTAAGTGTAAGATATAAATAAAATGTATAAGTTGCACACCATGTGCCACTTACACAAAAGGTGTAAGTGCAAGGTAAAAAAGGTGTAAGTGTAAGGTGTAAGTGAACACAAAAAGGTGTAAGGTGTAAGTTGCACACTATAGCATTACCCTATATATATATATATATATATGCCAATAGTTTTGAAAATAAAATTTAATAATAAATATCATTTATTATTATTATTTTTGTGATCTTCTATACCTCTCATATTTGACCTAACGTTGTGTTTGATTGGGGAATTTAAGGAGAAATTTAGAAAGAGAAAGTATAAAGATGTGTGAAACTAGGTGAAATATAGGTATATTTTATTCACATTTAACCTATTTTTTTCATTTTTCTTTCCAAATTCCTTAACCAAATACAACATAAACGGATTCGAATTTGTAAAATTTGTCACGTGATTGTGGCCCCCTTTAACCTTTTTCATTATGAAAAAAAAAGTCAATCCAACCATCAACAAAAATTTTATAATAAATATACTCTTTTATTATATGATCTTGACATTTATGATATTTAATTATAAATTATTTTGATATTAGTCATAATTTTATTATTTATTTATTATCTATTGGTACACAGGATGTGTATAGTAGCATGATCATAATGTGGCAAGGATATTATTTTATTACATTTTGTATATTATGTAATGTAATGTGTTACTACTTTATTGTTAATGAGAATATGTGATGACGCTCATTGATTTAAGGGAAATGATATATCTTCTAAAAATGGGGTTTTAATGAAAAAAAAAAAACAAAAAAAAAAACACAAACATCACTATTATTGTGGAGTCCACTCCCATTACCATTACAATTTTTTTTTATTAAAGTTCTCAATCATTTTTCTTGATTTAATACAATAACAACATACGAGATAATATATAAAATGTGATGCAATGAACTGATTGGCATGGCATTTTGTGTGTTGTTATTTCTTTGCAGGTGGGTTTGACTCTGAGGAGAGCTACAAATAAGAGGCCAGTAGAGATTGGTGTGGTGGGAGGGAGAGAAATAAAATCTTGCTATGAATATCTAGTAGTGTTATGAGATGTTATCAGTGTGGGTGTGAATGTAATGTCTACAGATGATGATATGTTATATATAAATTAAGAAAAATATTAATGAAATGTTTCTCTTCTGTTTTATGGTGATGAAGTGAAGAAGGAATACTCTAATTCAATGGTCCTGATGAATTCTTTGTAATCTAAGTCCTAATAATTAGGTTGAGATGTACAATCGTTAAGAGTTGCACACCTTAATGTGGTGTCTGAATCATAAATTTGAATAGCTATTTAGAAAGAAAATGGAAAGATGTTAGGGAAAAAGTTTTTTTTTTTGATAACTTTGGCATCCGGTCTTATGAACCGATTAATTTGGGAGTCTAATCTCACAGTTTACTAGCGCGCACGGGGCGGGGGGGTTGGGTTTGAAAGTTGGGGTAGAGCGTGTATGAATTAGTCTTAAGAAATTGTTTGCAACTTGTGCTAAAAAATTGTTTACATTTAAGAAGTTTTGGACCTAAGACTATGGAGGGAGCATATCTGAGACTTAGAGGGGCACACAGCCAACCATTTGGATTGGTGGGGAAAAGGTTTCACCCATCATTTCTCTCTCTCTTTCTGTATTCTTATCCAAATTTATGATTAATCGTGACGAAATTCATCATTTGAGAAATAGTGCCCATTGCATAACATTTTTTTTTTTTTTTTGAATCTCATATCTCATCAGATTTATATAAGGAAAAAGAAAAAAAAAATTAGAAATAAAATTTTAAATGTCTTGTATTCTCTTCTGTTTTGAATGATTCTATTCATGGGGAAGGGTAAAGAAGAAGAAAAATAATAACGAAGAGAAAATTTCAACAGCGAAGGAAAAACATTGAGGAAAAAAGAAAGAAAATAAGAAAAAGGAAAAGGAAAAGGAAAACATTCCCAAACCTCTTTTGTTAGGTTTTATAATTGACAATTCAATTTAACAAAAAAAATTTAGTTGTAATTTTACTCGTTCTTATGTCTTAGTGAAGATATGAGTGTTTAGATGCCAATCTAATCTGAAATGTGTCCATATAGAGGAGTTTGTGATCTTGAGATTTTCATATTTGTCACTTCGCTGATTATGTATGAGGATAGAGTTGTTTGTCAAAGTTGTTTGATTGCTTGAGCGGTCATTTGTGTGCTTAAACGATGAATAAGGAGCATCCAGTATCTTTGCCTGCAAATTGAACTTTTTAAGGTGTAAGTTTTATTACTCAAGTAATGAAATGTGCGCTTGAGCGATCAGCCTATATATTTTACACCACATTTGCTCACACCGCTTTGAGTGATGAAATGTGCGCTCGAGCAGCTTTCGCGATCCTATTTTCTATAAAGTATGTCGTTCGCTCTTTTTAGGATTTAACTCGTCCAAACTTTTAGAGAGAGAGAAAAATCAAAGTGTGATATATTGGAGGGTGTTTTATAAGTGTTTCCTTGATGATTTGAAAGTGATTAATGAATCAACAAGCTTCATATTGTGGTTATTCTTTCATACACAGAGTGAGGTGTTCTTCAGTGGATTTCAGAAAACTTAGGCCTAAAACTTTTGTGGATTCTGGAGTAACTCATCGTCGTGGATTCGAGATCAGCATTGTGGATTTAACGTTGGGTAAAGCAGTTCCATGGTGAAGACAGTGTTGGAAGAGGCACATCAGGTTTAGTTCAATTCGGATGTGGATTCGCTAAGTAATTGAGAGTAATCTTGTGTAATTCTTTTTGTCTTCTTAGGCCCTGTTTGATTCTAGGATATAAAGGGTGGGATTGGATATTATATCCTGTGGGGTCCACATATCCCATGTTTGTAATTTTTTTTCAAAGACGATATAATATACTATGGGATTGTATATCCCCCAAAAGTGGAGGATATACAATATCACCACCCCCCCCATTATATCATATCCCCTTGGTTGGTATATGATTTAAAAAGTCCAATTTACCCTTTTGTCTATCTAATATAATATAATTTAGGGTCCAGCTTGTCTCAAGTTGAGATCAAGACTGGGCCCGTCCAGTTCGGCCCATGGGGCCCATTTTTTGGGCCCGTTTTGATAATCCGAACCGTTCAATGTGTAGAATTCGTCGAGTACTACATGCCTATAAAAAATCACGTTGATCGGATATCAATAGCTATGTGATCAAATCAGTTTTGTATAAAAAAAAATGGACGGTGAAAAAATTAACGGTTGATAAAAAACTGTTTTGTTCACATAGCTATCGATATCCGATCAACGTGATTTTTTACAGGCATATAGTACTCGACGAATTCTACACATTCAACGATTCGGATTATCAAAACGGGACCCGTGGTCGGCCCCCACGGTCCCCAACAGCACGGTCCAGTCCGATCTTGCACTGGACCAAAGCCACTGCCTATAATTTAATATATTTTTTGAATTTAATTTAATATAAATATTATTGAATTTAATTTAATATAATATAAGTTAATTTAATACAAATTTTGAATTTAATATAATATAATATTATTTAATATAAATTTTGAATTTAATATATATAATATAATATTATGAGGGCAATTTTGGAAATTATTTGTTTATATCCCACAATATATTTTGTAAAACAAACATGGATAATATATATCCAATCTTATATATCAAGTCAACAAACATGAATTAGGGGATATATTATCCAATACCTATATCATATTCATTATATATCCTAACTAAATCTCATATCATATTATATCTTCTATTTTATATCCAGTAAAACAAACAAGGCCTGAATTGTTTTGTAACTTTGGCCCGTTGTTTTTTTTTTTTTTATCACAATTGGAGGCGCTTCAATTGTGTTTTTTCACATTAAATAGTTGCGTTGATTTTTCTTTGATTATTTGATTAAGATTGTTATTCATTGTTTAAAATTGAAACATAATTACAAATCAATATCTTAAATATTTTAGATTTTTCATCTTTTTTTGGGGCTTTAAAACTAGGAGGGAAATGAAAAAGAAATTGGGTGAAAATTAATTTGATGGAAAAAAGAAGGAATAATTTTATAAATTACGGAACTTTTTCCATTCATATTCATATTATTGCAAGAAAGTATTGTAGGGAATATGATTCTACATGGAGTATGTTTTGCACAAGCATAGTACGTTTAGGATCACTATAAATATATATATTGGGAGTGATTTAGTGTAGTTTATATATTTTTTTTAATATTTATTTTGAGAGATTATGTAGTGTAACTTCTATTTATTAGGTTTAAATAAATTGAAAAATTTGTTATCTGAAAAAGTGAGTGAGGTGTTTTTTATTTTTATTTTTATTTTTTGATTGTTAAACTTTTAACTAAAGCTAATAATAAATTGTACTAAATAGTTCCAATGAGCATGAGCATGGAGGATCCTTCTTTTATTGCAAGTATGAGCATGAATCTATGTAAATAATAGATAACCCTCCTGCATTTGCAAATGAAGATAGGCATGGGGAAGTGAGCCTAAACATATATATTTTTTTATAATCTGATATCCAAGTCATTTTATGTGCATTTCGACTAAATTTTTAGACCATATAGTTAAGATTGGACAAACCTTTAGTGGCCCCAGGTTCAAGATATTTGGTTTTTGCGAGTTTCAGAACTTACAATTTCTTAAGTGGGTAGTCCTTTGGGTGGTAAGCCCTTTCACTAAGCCAAACCCATTGGTTGGCAAGTGGACCTATACGAGTCACATAGATGTGCTGGGCTCAGTGGGAAGGCTTAGTCCATCAGCCAAATTATTAGAAGAGGCCTTCGCCCTAATATTAGAGGATTCTATTTGAACTCAAAATATGTGTTAGTACGGTTAATTTAAATTTATAAATTTTAATTCCTATTATATGCTAATATGAATTCAACACCTGACAAGTTAGCCCATTCAATGTTAAAAGTCCAACGAAAGTTTGATCAACAGAGTTGGTTACTGGTATACTAATCTAATGTTGGTAGCGGCTTGAGGTCATGGGCTGCTCTATATTGCCAAAAATTGAAATGTAGGGATTAATTTTACGAGGATCAAAGTCAAATTTTACTCAAATTAAAAAAATTAATGATGTAATCTACCTTTTATTTCACTCTCTCACACGCAAATTGGGGTAAAAATGATTCGTTGGGATTTCTCTTTTATGGTTTTCAAAAATTTGTTTTAGATTTGTTTTGTTTATTTTATTGGTGGGATTGTATTGAAAAAAAATGTATTTCAAGGGGTAAGATAATTGTGTCAAAAAGAGGGAAAAAGAAGTTTGTACAAAAAAAAAAAAAAAACCTTACATCAAGGCTGGTCCTGGGATTTTGGGGGCGCAAGGCGACACTTCGGAAATGGGACCTTCTTACATTGAAAAAAAAAAAATGACGAAGTAAACTAACAGTCCCTATAGTTTGAGTCTTGTATCACTTTGGTCCCTGACTTTTCAATTGTAACACATTTGACCCTGAATTTTGAATCTTATTTCAAATAAGAACAATTGAAGATACTATTGCTCAATTTCAATGGTAAAGTTATCAATTTGATAAAATATAAACTAATTTGACAAAAATAAATGTCAAAAAAATATTTTTAAATTTTTAAAAATTATTTCTACCTATCAAAGATAAAATTATGTAAAATTGATAAATTTTTTAGGCATTTATTTATTTTTATTTTTTAAAAAATTAATTTTTATTATATGTTCGGATGATGAGCATGTAATGGGTTGGTGTTTGTATTTTCATTAAATTAGTTTCTATTTCTCTAAAAGTTAAATATGGCAACAACTTTGATATCATTATTAAACCAATCTATTAAATCAAAAAATTCAAAACTAAAAATATTTCATATATTAAATATATCGATTACATATTAAAAGCCTAATAACCACTCATTACATGATGATCATCTAAATACATAATAAAAATTAATTTGGTAAAAGAAATAAATAAATAAATGTCTAAAAGATTTATCAATTTTACATAATTTTATCTTTGATAGATAGAAATTATTTTTAAAAATTTTAAAATATTTTTTGACATTTATTTTTGTCAAATTAATTTATATTTTATCAAATTGACGACTTTACCCTTAAAATTGAGCAATGGTATTTTCAATTGTCCTTATTTAGAACATGATTCAAAATTCAGGATTAAATGTGTCACAATTGAAAAGTCAGGGATCAAAGTGTCACTAGCCCCAAACTATAAGGATTATTAGTATAATTCGCCCAAAAAAAAAAAAAATTCATGGATAAAACGACAAATTACAACTTTTTATTTGTTTGTAGCGACAAAAAAATTTACTTGCACATATAATCATTAAAATTATAAACAAAAATTTACTTTTATATATTAAGATAGAAAGCAATCATTACAAATACTTACAAAAAATAAAAATCTAGTCTTGTTGCTTTTTTTTGGACCCCATGTTCAATTGGGCCTATAGTATTTGAGCTCTTTTTTATTTTATTTTTTTCATATCTAAAACACAAAATTATATTTAGAAACCCCTACTTTTAACCCAAATTTAGGGGCCCAAGGCATAGGCCTCTCTTGCCTGCCCTCAGGGCCAACCCTATTGGTACATTGAAGTCGAATTGCTAAAAATGACTATAGCATGCCGTTATAGCTATTTTATATTAGAGAATCTCAAAGGGAATAGTTAAACAAGGCTTGTTAGACATTTTAGCCAATGTAAGTCTAATTTTGAGCTCTAATGGACTAACTATTGGGCTAGCTATTTTACCATCCTATTTTTTTGGTAGTTACAATTGAAGAGCCCTAGAGGCTCTCCAAACAATTATGTATGTATATATTTTAGATTTTTGTATATTTATGTCTTAGATTTGGGATTTTATATATATATGTGTGTATGTAGCAATTTTATATGTTCTTTCAATTCCGTTTGATGAATTACGGAATAACTTATTTTGTATTTTGTATTTTTTTCTCCTCATTCTACAGGTTTTGTATGTTTGTATGGGCAAATTTATTATTATTGCAAATTTATATTAGTAAAATATCAACAATTAGTATTTTTTTATTTTAAAAATTAATTAAGTTAGTTTAAATGATTAGCTAAAATAAAGAGCGTGGTTGGAGAACACAATAGTTAAAGTAATTAGGTAAGGGAAAATAAAGAGTGTACTTTTTTTATACTTTAGCTAATGAAAAGTAGAGAGTGTGGTTGGAGTTGCTCGATGTTCTTATATGATAAATTTAGATCATCTATGACTAACTTATGAGGTTAATTGTAAAATGTATTTTATATGTCTAACTAATTTTAAAAACAGAAATGAGACTGTGTTTGGTTTTAATTTTTTGAATTTAATATTTTAAAAATTGGGTATTTTTTTAAAATTTTTTTAATTTTTTGTTTTTGTTTTTAGTTAATATTTTTAAAATTTTAAGCAAATTTTTTTAATTTTTTAAATGTACCTTACTTAGATGTATCTAAAAAGTAAAATATTTGTGAAAAAATATTTTAAAAAGGAGTGAAACACCAATAAATCCTAAATAGTGATTTTATGAACTGTTTGGTCATCCTTTTTTTTTTTCTTATATACCCAAAGATCTCATTCTAATGTTAATTACATAAATGGTCAAAATGTGAGTTTTCTCATAATGTTGAAATTACTAAACGTAACACTTCAAAAAAACTCACTAGTGTACTTTTTTCAAACGTAACACTTCAATGTCACACTCTAAAAATGTAATACTCCAATGTAACTGTTGGCTACATATTTTGTAAAAGCTAGTTACAATTCGACACATGGCAGAGTAAGGGCATTGTGGGGAGATTATTCGAGTATTCAATCCTGATCGTACACGTGGCAATTAATATTGGTTCTCACGAGATCTGAGTAGTACTAGATCAGTAAAGAGATGCAAGGTGACGTGGCTTCAACGGTTACTCATATTCAAATTCAAATACAGGAGGGAAGCTCAACTGCAAGTGATGGCATAGTGGAACTACTTGTAAGGCAACATGATCCGCGATCATGGAGAAGCAGTTCGACGGTTTGAAGTGCAGTTCGAAGGTCATCCTTGACAAGTATAAATAGCAGGGAAGCCCCCAGAAAAAACCCTCAGACTCAGATCCAACAAACCAGTCATTTACTTCATTTTCTTTTCCAGTCTTTACATTTCCTACACTTTAAATATCCGTTCTTTAAATTTCTGCACTTTAAATTCTCGCACTGTACTTCATTCATAGGAGTAGTTTCAAGTAGATCGTCACTGTAAACCTCAACGAGGCTGAGTTTGGACCATTGTAAGTTTTCATTTTAATGAAATACTTCAGTTACTTGTCATTTCACTGTTATTTTGCTTAATTTCTCCTGAGTCAAGCCACCAGTAAAAGTCCTCTTCATTGAGGCTGAGAGAACTAAAACACAATCGTCTGATAATTGGTTGGCAATTATAATTTCTGTAAGGACTGATTGATCCTTGCTAGCACGCTCGCATTTACAAAAATACCCTTCGAAAGCCAAAAAGCCAACATATATTTTTGGCACGCCCAGTGGGACTTGTTAAAATGGCTAGACGAAGACGACAAGGAGAAAATGAACGCTTGAAAGAAGGCGTAGAAGGAGAGGTAGAAATACCTAATCCAGAGGATAATGTGGTAACACATCCTGTGGAAACTCCCATGTTATCAGAACCTATGGTCGAACAGACCAGTACTTCGGGACAAGAACCATATGTTCATAATATTGGACGAAACCAAGGAATTGGACCATCCACTGTTCCATCTACTTAGCCAACAAATCCATGGGATGGCCTAGTAGATGCTATGGGACAACAATTAATGAACACAATGGAAAGGTGGGCAACATCCTTTTTGGATCGAATGAATAACCACCAACTAACAAACGTAAGACACACAGAGGAAGTTTTAAATGTCCCTCAGCAAAGATTGGCTAGAGATAAACAGTCCATGCAAGTTAATGGACATTCTAATGGTCAAGCTAGTCACCAGAACTATGAAAGACCATCACCTCAGTCTTGGTATGAACCCATTTCGAGGCCTATAGCAGGCCAAAATGCCTCAGTACTTAACAATGAAGCCACATAAGTTGGTGGATCTGGTCAAGTACAAGAAACCGGCGTAAGAATGGTTACAAATCCCATGTTCGAAGCCATACCTGGCACTAGGGGATGTAATAATCCCTTATTCGAATTTATACCCGGGGGGTTGGAAGGTTGGCCTGCAAATGGAAGGGACACAACACCTGTTCCAGCACCTTTCGCAGGTCCTTTCGCAGGACAGGCTCAAAGGGGTTACCCACACCCCCAACAGCAACCTGCACCACAGGGGCAACTAGTCCCAAATGTACCACCTTATGGACCAAGAGGACCGCAACCACAAGTTTGTCCACCAAATCCTGTGTTTATCCCTCTAGTAGTGGTTCAGCAGGCACAAAATATGGTCCCTAAGGACCAAATTGTTGATATTGTTAGGGAGATGTGTGGACCGATGGCTCGGGGGGTCCAGACTCCTGTATACAGAAAACCATACCCAGAATGGGTGGATAGGGTACATGAATACCCAAGGGGGTTCAGGATACCAGATTTTACCCTTTTCTATGGGACTGGAAATCAGTCAACAATAGAGCATATTGCTAGGTTTGCTGCTCAATGCGGTGAATTTACTAATCATGACTTTATGAAACTAAGATTATTCCCAAATTCTCTAACTGGAGGAGCGTTTGTATGGTACATCAACTTTACACCTGGCTCCATTCAAAATTGGCAACAAATGGAAGAGGCGTTTCACGCCCAATTCTTCCAATCGGAGCCAAAGGTTTCTATGGCAGACTTGGCTAGATTGAGTCAAAGGCCTGAAAAAAAGGCTACTCAGTTTGTTGCCAGATTTAAAAGGGCTCGAAATAAATGTAAAGTCATCATGCCAGAATCAGAATTTGTAAGATTGGCTCAAAACGGCCTAGAGTTCAGGCTTCGAAAGAAGTTTGACTCAACTGAATTCAGAGATTTGGTGGAACTGACCTATAATGTGTCTAGATACGAAGCATTACTAGAGGAGGAACAAGATCGAAATAATGCGTCGTACAAGACATATTATAGAGATCCTAATTATGAGATCGATGCAGCGGAGATTGTGGGCAAAGAACCTCTGATCTGTGAGGCATTAGTTCATAAGGATACAACAATTGACCAGCAATTTAAAAAGAAAGACTTTCACAGAAAGTACTCTTTCGACTTAACAAAAGCAGATGACATTTTTGATCATTTGCTTGCGACCAACTTCCTTAAGTTACCTAAAGGAGTAAAACTGCCATCTCCAGATGAACTTAAGGGAAAAGTATATTGTAAATGGCATAACTCTTGGTCTCACTCGACTAAAAACTGCATTGTTTTTCGAGACAGGATCCAAGAACAAATTCGGAAAGGGAGTTTGAAATTTCCAGCCAAAACAGAAAAGGTCATGGGGATTGACAGCAATCCGTTTCCAGAAGTTGGAGAAAGCACAACTAATGTGGTTGTACCAAACTTCCAGAATCTATCTCTGCAAGAGTTGGAAGAGGTCAATGTACAGATGCATATTGCCAACCATACAACTACCAAGGACACTGGAAACCCACCAGCCATTGGACAAGGTTTCTCACACCAGAAGGAACATTCTGATGAAGAAGCACTGGATGATGATTCCTTGGAAGCAGCTGTAATGCAGAGGATGTATCCCAGGTGCAGACTGAGTTATAAATGGTTGAAGGGGCTTCCAATTGATGGGAAGCAATACTACAGGGATGTTCAGAGACGTCCTAAATCAACCAACGCTTACAACAAAAGACCGTATCCGGCTAGTGATAGGCAGCGACCACCAGTGGCTGAGCCTGCAATGGACAGAATGCATGCTAAAGGCAAGAGGCCCTTACATGAATCCAGGCCACCTAACTATTACAGAATGGAGAGCAGTCATTCTGAAAGAAGACTGGACAGAGGCTCATTTCATGGGATCAAAGCCAGGGATTGGCCCCCTAGACCAACCTCACGTAGGACAGAAAGTGGCTATCTGCATCGAAGGTTTGAATCAGGCTCAAAACATGAGGTCAGAGCCAAACACTTACCTTCACAGCCAGCTTCGAAGATGGCTTCGAAGGTTGAAAAAAGCAGTTCAACATCTGAGTCAGCAAGTTCGTGGGTACCTGGGGTCCCAGATTGGTTTGTAATGCAGAACAAGCCTAGGGAGGTGCCTGCCCAAAGGGATGTTGGAAACCAAGGCAGGATGGTCAAGCCTCCATTGGTGGCTCCGAACAATTGGGTATTGCTTAAACACCCAAAGACAAAGGAACCAGATATGGTTCCAATCATTTCAAGATCACAAAGGAGGAAGATTCAACGCAGATACACCCAGTACCAGCAAGATCTGAAAGAAAGTGGAGAGAGTTCTTCACTGGTCAAGACAGAAAGAAAGAAGAATCCAAAGTCAGACCATGCTCCAAAGCCAAATCCACAGAACAAAGTGGTTGGCAGCAGAGAACAGTTGGCCAAAGTTCATTCTGAACTAAAGGCTAGGGAGAAGGCTAGCTTAGCAGGGTTGGAGAAGGCTCTGATGGAAAGTGATAGCGAGACGGAAGAAGAGATTGGCATAGCCAAAAAAAGGAAATGACAGAGGAAGAAATGTTCGAAGCCTTCATGGCTGAGCAAACATTTTTGGTTGAAAAACCAGTTGAGAAAGATCCTTCGAAGGAATCAGTTAGCAACGAAGTGCCAGAGTGCAGCATGGAGGATGCTGCTGAAGTAACTGAACAAGGTGGCCAAGGGAGGAAGCAGGTACAGCCAGCCATCCAATTTGGCTCATTTCCTCCAGTATCAGTCAATATGGTACACATATTGCCTTATGAGTTCCAGGCTAGGGATGAGGACCAAGATATGGATCATATTCCTGTCTCTAGTGAAGACTCACAAGTAAGTATGGTACAAGATGATCCTGGAATGGCTACCCCAATGGAAACTGAGTATGAAAGTGAAGAAGAGGTGAGCATTAACCTCTCGTATCCTTTTGAGTATCCCTCAAATTCTATGACACAACATGTCAAGCCTTTGTACATCAAGGCTTTCTTCGATGGGATACAACTGAACCGAGTCCTGATAGACAATGGAGCAGCAGTGAACTTAATACCGAAATCTTCTTTGAAGAAACTAGGGAAAAAGAATCCCAGGTTGATCCCAACCAGCACAACCATCGCTGGCTTTGCTGGAGATAAACAAATGGCTTAGGGGATTTTACCCATTAACTTGAGCGTGGAGACCAGGGACTGCATGACAGCATTCTTCGTAATCGACAGTAATGCTAAATACAATGCTCTACTTGGAAGAGATTGGATCTACACTAACAAATGTGTGCCTTCCTCTTTGCATCAGAAAATCATGATGGCCTTAGGCAATGGAGAGACGGAGGAAATTGATGCGGATCCTCAACCTTTCATAGCCTGTGCAGATTTTGCAGAGGCCAAGTTGTATATTGAGGGAGTGATACCACTCAGCATACTGAGGAAAGCTGATGGCTCAGCCGAAGTGACGGCTGATGAGGAAGTAACACACCTGAAGCACTTAGTCCAAGAGAGTGCTGATGAAGAAATTGTCGTTAAGGATGACAATGATGCCTGGTTATAGGCAAAGAGATGAAGAACAAGAAGCCAAGTCTTTGGCTCTGATTAAATTCTCAACATTGGATGTAAAATCAATAGTCCAGCAAGTACAGGAGCAAGAGAGAAAAGCCATGATAATTGGCTACAAGCAGGAATAGCAACAGGTCAGAATTTTGACCCTTGGTAAATACTGTGCATTGGACATTGAAACAAAAGTCTAGGAGATACAGGAGGAGGATGCCTTATGGACAGATTTTGTCTATGAGGAGGAGGGCAAAGATGTTGAACTAAAGAACATGGGAGCAGAACAAAGCAAGAAGGTTGCTTCGAAGGTCGAAGAAACCAAGGAAGAAGCTTCAATAAGTTCTCAGACGCAAGACCCCTTAGAAGAAATAAATTTAGGGGAAGGCTCTATACAACAGCCCACCTATATAAGTGCTTGCTTGAATGTTCTGGACAGAGACCAGTTGTTGGTTGTTCTAAAAAATACAAAGATTGCTTTGCATGGTCCTATAATGAACTACCAGGATTGGATAGGTCATTAGTGAACATAGGCTCCCTATGAAGCCTAATTTCAAGCCATACAAGCAGAAACCAAGAAGAATGAGTCCAGAAGTAATTCAAAAGGTCAAGGAAGAGATTCTTAGACTACTTAAGGCAGGCTTTATTAGGACAGCCAGGTATGTTGAATGGCTATCTAATATTGTGCCTGTAGTCAAGAAGAATGGCAAAATGAGGGTATGCATCGATTTCAGAAACTTAAATCTAGCAACTCCTAAAGATGAGTACCCTATGCCTATAGTGGATCTGCTGGTAGACAGTTCAGCAGGGCATCAAGTTTTATCAATGATGGACAGGCACTCTGGTTATAACCAAATCTGCATTGCAGAGGAGGATATCCACAAGACAGCATTCAGATGTCCTGGAAATATTGGCACCTTCGAATGGGTTAAAATGCCATTTGGCCTGAAGAATGCTGGGGCTACATATCAGAGGGCTATGAACACTATCTTTCATGACCTCATTGGAGGGTATCTAAAGTGTTATATTGATGACATTGTAGTGAAATCCCAGTCCATGGAGGAGCATCTGTTTCATTTAGAAGCAGCCTTTGAAAGAATGAGAAAGTTCAAATTGAAGCTCAATCCTCTTAAGTGTGCTTTTGGCGTATCATCTGGAAACTTCTTGGGTTATGTGGTACACAAGAAAGGAATACAAATTGACCAGAATAAAGCCAAAGCCATCATTGAAGCCAGGCCTCCATCAAGTAAGAAAGAATTACAAAGGTTCCTTGGACAGGTTAACTTTCTTCGAAGGTTCATTTCTAACACTGCAGGGAAAACTAAAGTATTTTCTTCCTTATTAAGGCTGAAAGATGAAGAGGAATTTGTGTGGACAGCAGAGCATCAAATTGCTTTCGAAGGTATCAAAGCCTACTTGGCCAACCCTCCAGTGCTAATGCCACCAAAAGGAAATAAACCCTTAAAGTTGTACATAGCCACAGCAGAAGATTCATTAGGAGCTTTCTTGGCTCAAGATAATGAAGAAGGCAAGGAGCAAGCTGTTTATTACCTTAGTAGGTTTTAAATTCTGTGAATGTAGAAATGTAAATATTCAGCTGTTGAAAAGCTGTGTCTTGCTTTGTATTTTTTGCTGCAATGAAATTAAGATACTACCTCTTACCTACAACTGTCTTGGTAATTGCAACCACAGATTTGGTTAAGTACATGTTATCCAGACCTATGTTGAGGGGGTGAATTGGCAAGTGGATACTAGCCTTATCAGAATTTCATCTAGAATATGTCCCTCAAAGGGCAGTAAAAGGGCAAGTCCTAGCCAATTTTCTGGCAGACCATCCATCTCAAACAGAGAGCCAAGAGATAATGGAGCTTGGTATGGCTAGTGTTGAGCCATAGCAGATGTGGTTCGATGGATCGAAAGCCAATGGTTTAACTGGAATTGGCATTGTGATTAAGTCTCCACAAGGGGTAGAAACCACACATGGTTTCAGAGTGGATGAAGCCACCTGTTCCAATAACCAGGCGGAATATGAAACCTTAATAGTGGGACTAGAAATTCTTATTGGATTACAAGTACATGCAGTTGACATATTTGGAGACTCTCAATTGGTGGTTAACCAAGTGAAAGGGGTTTTCAAGTGTCAAAGCATAAGTATTTTGCCATACTATGTTGTTGCATTGCATTTGCTTTCTCAGTTTCAAATAGCAAATGTAACTCATGTTCCAAGATTCTTGAACAATAAGGCTAATGATGTAGCTCAGAAAGCTTCGAACTTCAAGAGAAGGGATAATACCCAAAGGGACATAAGCCAAACAACATATCAAAGATTAATATAACCTTTGAATAAAAGGAATGTGGTCTTGGAAGTCAATCATAATGACTTACAAGAACAAGATTGGAGGCATCCAATAATGCAATACTTAGCTGGTCCATCTTCGAAGGCCAGCAGGAAAATCAAATTGCAGTCCATGCAATACATGATATATGGTAATGCTCTCTATAAAAGGGGGGGAGATGGTTTGTTGCTGGAATGTTTAGGCCCAAAAGAAGCATTAACAGCTATGACTGAAGTTCATGAAGGCATCTGTGGTGCTCATCAGCCTGGTGTAAAGATGAGATGGTTGCTTCGAAGGCATTCCTACTATTGGCCAACTATCCTTAAAGACTGCATAGAAATGCAAAGGGTTGCCAGGCATGCCAAAAACATGGCACAATAAGGCATGTGTCCATAACTGACCTTCATGCAGTAGTAAAGCCCTGGCCATTCAGAGGGTGGGCCATGGATATGATGGGAAAAATACACCCACCTTCTTCGAAGCATCATTGTTTCATTTTAGTGGCCACTGATTACTTCACTAAGTGGGTAGAAGCCAAGCCATACAAGGCTGTAGATCAGACAGAGGTCATTGGATTCATTAAAGATTTGATCCATAGATTTGGCATCCCACAAACTATAACTGTGGATAATGGGACTGTGTTCGATGGAAGAATGGTAAGGTCTTTTGTGGCAGAGTTTGGAATTAGCCTTGTTAATTCCACACCTTATTATGCACAAGCCAATGGTCAAGCTGAATCATCCAACAAATCCTTGAAAAAAGGAATACAAAAGGTTGTGGAGGATAATCCCAGGGATTGGCATAACCTTTTGTTGGATGTTTTATGGGCTTACAGAACTTCCCCAAGATCAAGCACATGAGTCACTCCTTGTGCCTTAGTATATGGGCATGATGCAGTTTTACCTGTAGAAATTAATGTTAAATCTTTGAGGGTAAGATGCCAAGATCAGTTAGATCCTGAGCAATACCATCAAAGTATGTGCTTGGAGTTAGAAGGCATAGATGAAGCTAGAATTTTGGCCTTAAATAGCATTCTTTTCCAAAAGAAGAAGGCCGCCAAGAATTATAACAAGAAAGTCAAACACATTGGCTTTGATAAAGGTAATTTGGTATGGAAAACAATACTCCCAATAGGAATTAAAAGCCATAAGTTTGGCAAATGGTCACCTAACTGGGAAGGACCATATCAAATTTATAGAGTTCTGCCTTTTGGAGCATATCATTTGAGAAATTTGAATGGGTATGTACATTCCAAGAAGATTAATGGCAGATATTTGAAGCCTTATTTTCCAACCATTTGGGAAACACAAGGAATAAAATAAACATTAAATACAAAAACACAAGACTGCTCAAATGATAGACAAAATTTGTTCTTTCATAAAGAATTAAGTACATTGTGCCACAAATTGGCCCAGAAATCATTACAATGTCTTAATTGTTTTTGTACAGTAGATTTCCTATTGTTAAGTGATGGAAATAATTGAATAGCTGCAGTCATCTCTCCTTTTCGATCGGCCAGTTCTTGGTTAGTGATTTGCAATTTAGTGTCAGTTCGAACCAAGGCCTGGTTTACTGCAGCCAGCTCATCTTCAAGCTCAGCTTTCTTTTCCAGCAGCTGGACTCGAAAGTTGGAGGCAGAGGAGTGTTGTTCTTTCAAAGTTGATACTTCGGTATGCACTTGGGAAACAAAACTCTGGTCACCAGCCAATTTCTCAGCTTCAGCCTTGGCAGCTTGACAAATGCTGATGTAAAAATTGATAGTAACTGCTGCCTGAGACAAATGGCTTGAAACATCCATGCCTGACTGTTCAGCAAGTTTACAGCACTAGAGGAACCCATTTCTGATTATAGGCCTCTGTAGAGCCTCGAAGGGAATCCTTGAAAAGGAAGTCAGTAGCTCCAGGCATGTGTCTAGGTCTATCAAAGGTCCAGAAGGATTGTTGCTGGAGGAAGAAGAACTCTAAAAAATTTCCAGTAAGGAGTCAGCCAAGACTAATGGCTCAGCTTCAGCATTGAATGTTGGAGAGGTAGAGGGTATGTCGAAGAGCCTAGCTAGTCTGGCTTCGAAGATATCTACCTCATCCGAAGACATAAAGGGTGCAGAGAGTGTTGCGATGGAAGGCACAGAAGACTGTATGAGGATAGGAGAAATGAAGGGAGTATCTTTGGCAGCTTCTATGGTCTTAGCCACCAATGAATCAAGGGAAGAGGGGCTGGAAGTAGGCAAAGGTGATGAATTATGAGTTGGAAGACTACCAGCACCTTCTGTAAGGGGATCAACTGCCATCAGAGATGGAGTAGCAGTTGGAGTTTCTGTGAAGGAAAGAGGAAGAGTAAGGCTCGAAGAAGAAGTGAACTGAGGTAGATCAAAAGTCAGGAAGGGGAGGTATGGCTCTAAGCCAAGAAGGAGAGATGCAGGAATGCTTGGCCTCAGGGAAAGTACAGGAAGTGTAGACCTTGGAAGTGGGAGGATAATTTGAGTAGTCCTCACATCCTGCATCTGGTCAACTTCAACTGAAACCGAGGGAGGCCTCACTGGAAAGAGAAACGCAGTAGTTGTTACTGCAAAAGGAAGAGATACAAAGGACTGTCAAAATTCAGTATCAAAAGTTGACAAAAGAAAAACAGCGGAAGTGTGAAAGAAATTACTTGTTCCAGAAGTATTAGCACTAATGGGAGAGCTGCGAAGGGAGTAATGTTCGGCAGTTTGTTGCCTTCTTGCAGCTTCCCTTTGTAGTGCGTCAGCAGCAGCGGCTTCATCTCTAAAAAATTGTTGCTGTCGTCTCTTCTCGGCCCTTTCGAAGACAATTATTGCCTTGGAATGTTCCTGCTCTACTGCCTTGGCAGCGGCTTCATGAATGGGGTCTTCAACCAAGTCAGTAGCAGGAACGGTCACTTTCCTTCTCTTCCTTTTTGGCAGTGTTGCTACTGGCTCCTTTTCGATTTCCCTCTCTTCAATTTGGGATTCAGATTCTTCAGAGGTAAGTTCTTTCCCCATTACTATAGTAGTTGCCTCGAGAGGAAGATGTTCGATTATATCAGAAGGGGAGGCAGCCACCTTTTGTCTCTTTGTTCTCTGCAAGGGCACTTCTTGCTCTTGCTCAACCTTTTCTTCCTCCAGAGATTCAGATTCCTCAGGAGGGAGGACTAGCTTTCTTTTCTGTTTTTGTTGTTGTTTTTTTTGAGAATAACTAAAGTTTCAGCTCTTTTGGGAGATTCTTCTTGCGGAGACCCTGCACCAAAGAACAAAGTGTAAAGGAAACGATTAAAAAAGATTTCAAAAGAAAGAAAAGGGAAATTTGAAAATATTTACCCTTCTTTGAAGCAGCTCTAGTAACTCTAGCTGGAGGGGATGAAGCTGCAGGAGTGGTTGTGACACGCTCAGGAAGAGGGGGAATGTTCTCAGCTGTTGCTGACTTAGCCCTTTGAAAGGCACTCCCAACCCTATTAGCAAGTCATGAGGGTGCGCAGATAAGCGCACTTCCATATTGGCTGCCCACCAGTTCTGAATCTGTTCAAAACTAAGCCAGATGGAAAAATGGGACAAATTGGAACTCATTCAATTCCTTCAAGCAGTTTGAGTATTGCCGTCTCTCTTGGATTTGGATATTCTCAAATCTCTAGCAGTAAGGTGGACATTCGAAAGACTGCAAAGTGGGACAGGTCCCTTGAGTGAGCCCAAATTGTCTGGCAAACTGGGAAGGGCAATACACCTCAGATATGCATTTATAGGCTCGAGGGTTCAAAGTGCCAATGAACAATTCCCTTGGTAGCAGTAAGAGGCCCACATATCCTTATGGAGTGAGGTGGAGCACTCTTTATCAGCTAGAAAAGTTTGCAGCCATGATGGTCCTCTATTGGCTTCGAACGGACAAAAGAAGGAGGCAGACAGAGAAATATTGAGTTGGTAAAAGAAAGTAAAGTAATAAGTAAAAGAAGCAGGATAAAGGACAATCTTAGCATACTTCTTCTCCCCATAGTGCTAGGATCCTGGACAAGGAATTTTAGGCATTTTGAATGCAGATCAGTACAATATAGGCGAAGAGCCAGAGTTGGAGCACCCCGAGTGGACCTCCTTGGTTAACCATCAAGTGGTCTTTCACAAAATTGGGAGCCAAGCTCTGTAAACATGGCTTAAGAGGTAAGAGTAAGAGCTATATGTTTTTTTAAGACAAGTGCTTTCGCGAGGGGACGAACTCAGGCATAATCCTTTGAGACGATGTGCAAAAAAGAAATTTGCATAACCAGTATAAAATAAAGGAAAAGAGTTCTCTATCTTTCACAGGGCCTTCATTTTTATTTTCAGCCTTTACAAAGTCACTATAAGAAGAATTTAAGGCTGGAAGAGAAAATTTGACAGGAAGGTCCGGATAGTTGGGAGTAAAAGGAGAACCATGAGGGGAAAGCCCTAAAAGATAGCAAATATTAAGAATGGTGGGAGCCATCATGCCACATCGAAATTGGAAGAAATTAAAAGCCATATTCCAAAAACATAAAGCAGCTGGAATTAAAAGGGGTCCTCAGGGATGAGAACCTGGAAAGACGAAGGGCGTCAAGGATATAGAGCTCCTTTAAGTCATCTTCCCTCGCAGGTACAACCCTGTCATACCACTCCTCCCATTCAGTTCTCAGTGTCGGCCAGCAGCGATGGGCCGGGTCATTCTCCTCCAGTTGCTCCAGTCAAGCCGCCCCTCCTTCGTATAGATAAAGTGATCTTCCAACGAGGGTATAAAGCAGGAAGTTGGTCAGGGGCCTCCCGAAAGATGGGACCTGGACGTATTCTTGTTGGTTGCTAGCGACGAGGAATAAAAGAGACGCCCATCTATAGCGCTCGACCCACCAGTTGTTAGTTTGGTGATTTCTTCTTCATCGATGCATTTTCTTCAAAGCTATGGTAGGGTTGATACGGTCGCCAGCGAGTACTTTCAGCGAAGAAGGATCCATTGAGGAGAGAAGAGTTAATAGAGGATCGGTAGGGTTTGTGTGTTAAAAATGTAACAACCCTCGTACTGATTACCGAATAACCACTGAATTATATACTGATTATTGCTAAACTGGACCGCTAATGACTGATAATCGAAATAACTGAAGTACTGAATGGACTGATTGAAATCGAAACTGAAATTGAATGAGTTTGTCTGTCGAATTGCATATTGCATCTGTTTGATTGATTGCTTATCTGTTTGAGTTTATATGTTTAAACTGCTAATTGAAGGCCTTATCGGCGGCCGAATTAGGAACCGTTTAGTGTTTTGTAATCAGTGTAATTTTTATGATTTAATGGTATAATTATCTGAAAATTGATTAGGAATGATTAAATTAGATTTAAATGAGTTAATTGCCAGTTCAACTCAACTTATTTACCAAATTGCCTAGTGAATGGGCCATTGTTATTTTATACTTGAGCCTTATTATACTCCTACACAAACACATTTGATCAGCCTCTTATTCTTACTCCTAACCGACCAAGAGAGTAGAGAGTGAGGGACTTGGAGTGAAATCAATTTGGTCTTGAAGAATTGCTTGGAAATTGAAGGACTTGAAGCATAGATTGCATAATTGATCTCCTAGGCTCTCAATAGAAGACTAAGGTAGGACATTCATCCCCTTATTGTTGTCTTTGAGCTAAATCTTGCATGGGTTTTTGCATCATTGTAAGATTAAGTCATGTTCTTGTTCATAAATGTTGAATTGGAACTCCATTCATGCATGCATGGCCATTTTTAGTGATTTTTGAAGTTGAATTCTTGAAGAATGATACATGCATGTCCATGTTTAAGCTTAAGTCCATGTTTTCATTTGGTTTTCCAACTTTTGAGCTCATTGGAGCAAGAATTGAAGATTGAATTTGGTTTAAAACTCATGCATTGCATGTTTACACATTGTTCTTGAAAATGAGTTTGATTTTGGATTTAATTGACTCACCTTGGGGCGTGAATTCATAAATTGGCTTTTGAAACCTGTTATACAACAATGTTTTTGAATGTATTTTCCAGAATTTGGGCCCAAGAGGTCGAGAATTGAGTTGTGAATGCTTGGTTTGAGCTTGGAAGGCAAATCTGGAAATTCCAGATTTGGCTTCTTCGCTCGAGCGAAAGGATTCCTCGCTCGAGCGAGCACCTTTATTCAGGGCTCCGCTCGAGCGAGCATCGAGCGTGGAATCGCGCGTAAAAATCGAGCATCCAGTATTTTCACTGTTCATCAGCTCGCTCGAGCGAAGGGAGGCTCGCTCGAGCGAAGCGCCTATTTTCAGCAACTTTTGAAAAATGCCTTCCGACTGTATTTTTGCATCCTCATCGCATCCTAGGCATTCTTAGGCCTAGTTTAAGACATCTTAATGAGGATTTAGACATAGAACCACACCGAGGAAATTTAGGGATTTAATTATCACCCTTCCGACTGTGAACTTAGTGTGTGTTCTATTTGTTAACTGTTTAGGGTTGGCTCTCGGGGACGCGCTCTAGCTGCTATTAGCCCAATCTCTGTGAGTAACAGTTGTATAAAGATATGTTCAAAAATGGTTATCTGATTATCAACTGAACTGTTTACTGAAATGTAATTATTTACTGAACGAATGTATGTCCTTTATTTCTGAACTGTACTGTGGCATCCTTAGCACCTACTGTTACTGATTGTACTGTTACAGAGATCTCTGTCGGTTCCTTCGTGGAACCAAACTGTTTACTGAATGACTGGCCATCATTACTGTTCGGTCTTTATGACCTACTGTTACTGCTATGCTAATGGATGTACCACATATGACTGAATAACTGTTCTGACTGAAAGACTGAAATACTGTTTAAATGAACTGTTTTCATTACTGTAAGGACATTTCATTCTTAACCTCTTTATGCTTTATGTTATTCACTGGGCTTTAGCTCACTGCTCATATATATATGTAGGTTCTCAGCAACCAGACCAGAGCTAGGAGCGTGGGTTGGTCTCCAGTTTTGTCAGCCAGCCTATGTGCCTCACAGTGAGGTTCCGAGCCTGTTATGCTAAGGCTTAGGGGTGTTTTAGTATTTCCCCTTTTTGTACTGTCTCACTGTTTTGTAATGACTGAACGGATTGTATAGATTGACTGTTTATGATTGTATAGATTGTACTGTGTTGAACCGTATGAATGCATAAAAATGTTTTTGGCATACAGATTTCCACAGCTCAATGGACACTAGTTATTTACTGTATTGGCTTCCGCCAGGCCCTGAACCCTGTTATACTGTATTATTGTTAAGTAGGCCTTCGGTAATCATGGATTACTGGCCGGTTACGGTGCTAAACCCATAGGGCCGGGTTTGGGTCGTGACAGAGTGGTATCAGAGCGATACTTAACCACGAGTTATACCGCACACACATGTCCAAATGAGCTATAGGGTGTCCTAGAAAAGCAATTAGGGCATCTCATGGATTTGAAAAGCGTGTGCTTATGACTGACTGATTATATGTTTAATCATACAACTGCTTATAATGATAACTGTCATAACTGCTTATAGTGAAATGGATAACGCAAGCACTGCAAATGAAACTGAATCATCATCCTCTGAGGCCAGAATGGCCAGACTTGAACAAATGATGGGACTGATAATTGAAAGGTTAGATCAACAACAGAATCCACAGCCACCTCCTCCTCCTCCGGTGCAACCGGAACAGAATGTGCAAAATGTGAATGCGAATGAGGGGGATATCATTGCCCTTACCCAAAAGTTCAGCAAGCTAAAACCGCCATCCTTTCAGGGAGGCCTCGAACCATTGAAGGCTGAAGCTTGGGTGCTTGAAACAGAAAAATTGTTTGAAATGTTCCCGTGCTCCGAAGTCAATAAAGTACTGTTAGCAACCTTCACCCTTCAGGAAGAAGCAAGAAGGTGGTGGATGTTGACCCGCGATGCAAATACTATTGTGACTTGGGCTCAGTTCAAGGAGTCCTTCTTCGAAAAGTATTTTCCCCAGTGCATCAGGGACAGAAAAGTGACTGAATTTGAACAGTTGAGACAGGGTAAAGAGTCAGTTGCAGAGTATGAAAAGAAGTTTACTGAACTTGCTAGGTATGCACCGCATATGGTGGATACCGATTATAAGAAGGCCAGGAGGTTTGAAGGCGGCCTTAGTGTTGCTATACAGGACCGAATAAGTGTTTTGAAAATGCCAACTTATGTAGGTGTTCTCGACCGGGCATTGATGGCCGAGACGAATATCGCAGCAGTGAAACAATCTGAAACACCCAACCACTGAGTGGCAAGGTAAAAGGCAGGGTTTCAAATTTAAGAAAGGCAAGCATAACCCAGCAAATAAGAAACAGAATACGGGGTCGACGACTAGCCCCAACCAAGGGAGTGGATTTATTCCACCCTGCTCTATATGTGGCAACAAGCACAAAGGGTTTGCTATCAGGTTTCTGGAGCTTGTTTCAGATGTGGCAAAGTGGGCCACAGAATTAAAGACTGCCCTTCTGCTCCACCAGTTAGTGGTAAAACTACACCGAACGCAACAGCATCAAATGTAGCACCGAAGCCTAACCCCAAAGCTACCGGGAAAGAGCCTATGAGGCAGGGCCGAGTGTTTGCCCTAGTCCCGGGAGATGTGCAAAACACTGAGACTGTTGTGTCAGGTATCCTCTCTATCTGTGCTCAAAATGCATATGTATTGATTGATTCGGGGTCTACACATTCGTATGTATCGCATGCTTTTTCGCGTAAATTGAATAGACCCTTAGAACCCATGAACTACCTGCTAGCTGTATCATCACCTGTTGGGGGATCCATGACATGTGCATATATGTATCCTGTATGTGAGATTATTGTTGGGGATATGCATCTATTTATTGATTTACTGCATTGAATATCGATCATTTTGATGTAATATTGGGGATGGATTGGTTGCAAAAATATCATGCTACTATAGACTGTGTAACAAAGCAAGTTGTTTTCCGTCCACCGGGTTTGCCTGAGTTTGTGTTTGATGGGGTTGGGGTAGTGCCTCCTCCATATCTGATTTCTTCTGTGAAAGCTGTCAAACTGATTAGGAAGGGGTGTAAAGGATATCTGTGTTCTGTACTGACTGTATCTGCTAGTAATGATGTTAAAACTGATGCGAATTGCATTCCTATTGTTAGAGAATTCCCAGATGTATTTCCAGATGATTTGCCAGGGGATTTGATCGACAGGGAAATTGAATTTACTGTGGATGTAATTCCGGGTACACAACCGATATCTAAAGCTCCTTACAGAATGGCTCCAACTGAACTGAAGGAATTGAAAGTGCAATTGCAGGAACTGTTAGACAAGAAGTTTATTAGACCCAGTACGTCACCATGGGGTGCACCGGTTTTATTTGTGAAGAAGAAAGATGGCTCACTGAGACTGTGCATTGACTACCGTGAATTGAATAAGGTAACTGTGAAAAATAAATACCCATTGCCACGTATTGATGATTTATTTGATCAGCTACAGGGTGCACAAGTGTTTTCCAAGATTGATCTTAGATCGGGGTACCATCAAGTGAAAGTCAACCCAGAAGACATTGGTAAAACTGCTTTTAGAACGAGGTATGGCCATTATGAATTTTTAGTTATGCCGTTCGGAGTCACGAATGCCCCTGCTGCATTTATGGACCTTATGAACAGGATTTTTAAACCATACCTTGATGATTTCATTGTAGTGTTTATTGATGACATACTGATTTATTCAAAAAGTAGAGAAGAACATGAACACCATCTGAGACTTGCCCTGCAAACCTTAAGAGAACAGAAACTGTATGCTAAATTGTCTAAATGTGAATTCTGGATTGATCATGTTATGTTTTTGGGGCATGTTGTTAGCAAAGATGGAATTTCTGTTGATCCGCAGAAAATTAAAGCTGTAGTGAACTGGCCTAGACCAACAAATGTGACTGAAGTCCGAAGCTTTTTGGGATTGGCTGGATATTACAGAAGATTTGTCAAAGATTTCTCCAAAATTGCCTTACCACTAACTCAGTTGACACAAAAAGGGATATCATTTGACTGGACTGACCAAAGGGAATCAGCATTCCAAGAATTGAAAACCCGACTTGTGACTGCACCGATTCTGACTCTACCTTCAGGTACGGACGGTTATACTGTTTTTAGTGATGCTTCTCATAAGGGTTTGGGATGTGTTTTAATGCAGAATGGGAGAGTTATTGCCTATGCTTCCCGACAGTTGAGACCGCATGAAAAGAATTACCCAACCCATGATCTGGAACTTGCTGCAGTGGTTTTTTGCATTAAAAATTTGGCGTCACTATTTGTATGGAGCAACATGTGAAGTGTATACTGACCACAAGAGCCTGAAATACTTTTTCACTCAGAAAGAACTGAATATGAGACAGCGGAGATGGCTTGAACTGATCAAAGATTATGACCTACAGATTCTATACCATCCAGGAAAAGCCAATACCGTTGCCGATGCTTTGAGCCGAAAGTCAATTGCCAACCTAGCCTGTTTGCTGACTGGACAGAAAGAATTGCTTCATGATCTGGAAAAGTCCGAAATTGAAATTGTTTTGAAGGAACAAGGTGGAACCTTAGCGGCCATTACTGCTCAACCAGCATTGATTGGAGAGATTAAGGAAAAACAACAACTGGATGATTTCTTGAAAAAGGTTATTGAAGAAAAAGATTCTAAACCGAGACCGGGGTTCAAATTTGACAACAATGTATTGAAGTTTCAAGAAAGACTGTGTGTACCAAATGACACGGAATTGAAAAGAAGAGTTCTGCAAGAAGGCCACAATTCAAAATTGTCTATCCACCCAGGGAATACGAAAATGTACCAAGATCTGAAACAGAATTTCTGGTGGCCAGGAATGAAGAAAGAGATCGCTGAATTTGTGTCCAAGTGTCTCCATTGTCAACAAGTTAAAGCGGAACACCAGCGACCCGCAGGCTTACTGCAACCCTTACCCATACCAGAGTGGAAATGAGAGCATATCACGATGGATTTTATCGTTGGATTACCTCGCTCCAGGAAAGGTATGGATTCTATTTGGGTTATTGTTGATAGACTGACTAAAACTGCACACTTCTTACCTGTCAAGACAATCTATAATGCGGATAAATTGGCTGTTATCTACATTGATGAAATTGTTAGATTGCACGGAGTGCCTGTGTCTATTGTTTCTGACAGGGATTCGAAGTTTACGTCGAGGTTTTGGCAGAGCCTACAGACTGCATTGGGTACTGAATTGAGGCTGAGTAGTGCCTATCATCCTCAGACAGATGGACAGTCAAAAGGACCATCCAAACTTTAGAGGATCTATTGAGAATGTGTGTCCTTGATTTCCAAGGAAACTGGGAAAGTCATTTGCCGTTGGCTGAATTCGCCTACAACAACAGCTACCATTCGAGTATTGGTATGGCGCCTTTCGAGGCATTGTATGGCAGAAAGTGTAGATCTCCAATTTGCTGGGCAGAAGTTGGAGATGGGCCTTTGCTTGGGCCCGAGATTGTATATGAGACGACTGAAAAGATCAAACTGATACAGCAAAGATTGAAAACTGCACAGAGTAGACAGAAAAGTTATGCTGATGTTAGAAGACGGGATAGAGAATATGAAGTGGGTGATCACGTATTTGTGAAAGTGACACCAATGAAAGGCCAGACTCGTTTTGGAGTCAAAGGCAAATTAGCGCCACGGTATGTCGGACCGTATGAGGTGATTGAGAAAATCAATCCGGTGGCATATCAAGTTGCACTTCCTCCTGAAATGGAGCATATGCACAACGTCTTCCACATTTCGATGTTGAGAGACTACCTTCGAGATCCGTTTCATGTGATTGAGCCTACTCGTATCGTGTTGAGTGAGGGCTACACTTACGAGGAACGACCTATACAGATTGTAAACCGACGGATCAAGAAACTGAGAAACAAAGAGATCCCGCTAGTGAAAGTCGATTGGCAGAACCATGGTGGTGTGTATGCCACTTGGGAAAGGGAAGATGACATGGCTAGGCGATATCCTGATTTGTTTCCGCTGAATCCTGTTTTCTTCCAAACTGAAGGTAACTCGAGTCTAGAGGACTAAACTCCTTATAAGGAGGGGAGACTGTAACAACCCTCGTACTGATTACCGAATAACCACTGAATTATATACTGATTATTGCTAAACTGGACCGCTAATGACTGATAATCGAAATAACTGAAGTACTGAATGGACTGATTGAAATCGAAACTGAAATTGAATGAGTTTGTCTGTCGAATTGCATATTGCATCTGTTTGATTGATTGCTTATCTGTTTGAGTTTATATGTTTAAACTGCTAATTGAAGGCCTTATCGGCGGCCGAATTAGGAACCGTTTAGTGTTTTGTAATCAGTGTAATTTTTATGATTTAATGGTATAATTATCTGAAAATTGATTAGGAATGATTAAATTAGATTTAAATGAGTTAATTGCCAAGTTCAACTTATTTACCAAATTGCCTAGTGAGTGGGCCATTGTTTTTTATACTTGAGCCTTATTATACTCCTACACAAACACATTTGATCAGCCTCTTATTCTTACTCCTAACCGACCAAGAGAGTAGAGAGTGAGGGACTTGGAGTGAAATCAATTTGGTCTTGAAGAATTGCTTGGAAATTGAAGGACTTGAAGCATAGATTGCATAATTGATCTCCTAGGCTCTCAATAGAAGACTAAGGTAGGACATTCATCCCCTATTGTTGTCTTTGAGCTAAATCTTGCATGGGTTTTTGCATCATTGTAAGATTAAGTCATGTTCTTGTTCATAAATGTTGAATTGGAACTCCATTCATGCATGCATGGCCATTTTAGTGATTTTTGAAGTTGAATTCTTGAAGAATGATACATGCATGTCCATGTTTAAGCTTAAGTCCATGTTTTCATTTGGTTTTCCAACTTTTGAGCTCATTGGAGCAAGAATTGAAGATTGAATTTGGTTTAAAACTCATGCATTGCATGTTTACACATTGTTCTTGAAAATGAGTTTGATTTTGGATTTAATTGACTCACCTTGGGGCGTGAATTCATAAATTGGCTTTTGAAACCTGTTATACAATGTTTTTGAATGTATTTTCCAGAATTTGGGCCCAAGAGGTCGAGAATTGAGTTGTGAATGCTTGGTTTGAGCTTGGAAGGCAAATCTGGAAATTCCAGATTTGGCTTCTTCGCTCGAGCGAAGGATTCCTCGCTCGAGCGAGCACCTTTATTCAGGGCTCCGCTCGAGCGAGCATCGAGCGTGGAATCGCGCGTAAAAATCGAGCATCCAGTATTTTCACTGTTCATCAGCTCGCTCGAGCGAAGGGAGGCTCGCTCGAGCGAAGCGCCTATTTTCAGCAACTTTTGAAAAATGCCTTCCGACTGTATTTTTGCATCCTCATCGCATCCTAGGCATTCTTAGGCCTAGTTTAAGACATCTTAATGAGGATTTAGACATAGAACCACACCGAGGAAATTTAGGGATTTAATTATCACCCTTCCGACTGTGAACTTAGTGTGTGTTCTATTTGTTAACTGTTTAGGGTTGGCTCTCGGGGACGCACTCTAGCTGCTATTAGCCCAATCTCTGTGAGTAACAGTTGTATAAAGATATGTTCAAAAATGGTTATCTGATTATCAACTGAACTGTTTACTGAAATGTAATTATTTACTGAACGAATGTATGTCCTTTATTTCTGAACTGTACTGTGGCATCCTTAGCACCTACTGTTACTGATTGTACTGTTACAGAGATCTCTGTCGGTTCCTTCGTGGAACCAAACTGTTTACTGAATGACTGGCCATCATTACTGTTCGGTCTTTATGACCTACTGTTACTGCTATGCTAATGGATGTACCACATATGACTGAATAACTGTTCTGACTGAAAGACTGAAATACTGTTTAAATGAACTGTTTTCATTACTGTAAGGACATTTCATTCTTAACCTCTTTATGCTTTATGTTATTCACTGGGCTTTAGCTCACTGCTCATATATATATGTAGGTTCTCAGCAACCAGACCAGAGCTAGGAGCGTGGGTTGGTCTCCAGTTTTGTCAGCCAGCCTATGTGCCTCACAGTGAGGTTCCGAGCCTGTTATGCTAAGGCTTAGGGGTGTTTTAGTATTTCCCCTTTTTGTACTGTCTCACTGTTTTGTAATGACTGAACGGATTGTATAGACTGACTGTTTATGATTGTATAGATTGTACTGTGTTGAACCGTATGAATGCATAAAAATGTTTTTGGCATACAGATTTCCACAGCTCAATGGACACTAGTTATTTACTGTATTGGCTTCCGCCAGGCCCTGAACCCTGTTATACTGTATTATTGTTAAGTAGGCCTTCGGTAATCACGGATTACTGGCCGGTTACGGTGCTAAACCCATAGGGCCGGGTTTGGGTCGTGACAAAAAAAGCAAGTGATTTCAGAGCACAAAACAAAAGGGCTTTTGAAGGTTTCGTGTCTGAAAAATATATTGCGTAAGTCGTTAAGTACTAAAAGTACAAATACGAAGAGTTTCTTTTAATATTGATACTTTTGGAGGGAAAAAACACAACCCAGATGCTGAGACTAGCTTCGAAGTAGGGTATTTGGCTTTGAAGCCAAATTTTGGCGCCAAAAATCAAACAACAACGGCTTCGAAATATAGAAGCCGGCTTCGAAGCATACTACATGCTTAAAGATACTAGAATGCTCGAGTATTGGTCTACTTCAAAGGGTTTAAAGACCTGTTCGAGGGTTATTAATGAAAATAACGGCCTTCGAAGCAAAACTTAGGATTCTTTAAGGAGAATTGCTATTCGAAACATCAAAACCAATCGTTGGTTTTTATAAGAAGAAGATTGTCTTTTAAACTAAAACAGCATGGACTGCTCTTCGAAGTAAAAGTGGTCAATTTAAAATTGACTGGCTATATCAACCATGACCATGTATTGGTTATAGTTAGTTTTGAAGGGTAAGGTTGTTAAATTCGAAACACTAATTCCAGATGATATTAGCCAGAATTGTCAACTTTACTCCATAAATTGGAAAAAGACATGTTGGTTCTTTTTAGTGTTTCATTAAAAACAATTGAGTCCAGATTCGAAGGATGAAATTGTTCAATTCGAAGCTCTGAATTGGCTTTTAAAGACAAAAGGAAACAGAGTCAAACAATGTCAGATACAGAAAAACTTTGTTTGTATTCAAGCCAAGGTAATTACATCAAGTAACCCTATCTGGGTACAAACTCAAGCTCATAAAAATAAGGAATAGAATAAATAACAAGATCATGAAATTTGGTCTAACAGTGATCAATGAAATTTTGTTCTTTCTTTATTATATCCTCTATTTCTTCTAATGTTGGCTGCATGAGTTGATGTGCTCTCACTTCGTGTAGAGCTCTTCAGCCTTTATTTCGAAGGCTTCCTCTCTCAATTTTTGTTCCATTTCGTCTATGACCAAATCATCCCAATACGTAGAATCTTTATTCTTGAAATCATCGAATTCTTCGATAAAGTTCTCTGCTTCGTACTGGGCATGAATTCGAAGAGACGAAAGTTGGTCTAAGGATTGCGTAGTAGCCTTAGAATTTCGATGCCAGTAAAGGAGCAATGGAAGTTGGTCCAGGAACATATGAAGTTCTGCTTGGGCAAGGGGATTAAGGACATGGCTTCTAGTCAGAATATCACAAGCCCATTGAAAGTTCTTAAGAGGGACTGCGCCCTCAAGAACATTGAAAGGCAAGTGAGAGAAAGCTGCAAGCAGAAGTTGAGCTTGTTTCCGCTCAACTGGAGTAGGGAATGATGGAGGTTTGTAAGGTGAAAAGACTTCATTCATAGGGAGTGCAAGCCTCAGTTTTTCTGTCCAGCAAAGAGTTGGTGGAGGAGAAGGTATAGATGCTTCTGCTTCAGAAGATGGAGAAGAAAGTGTGGATGCTTCTATTATGGGAGATGGCACGGGGGTGGAAGGAACAAAGGCATTAATATAATCAAGCCAGTCAGAAGAACAAATCTTCGCCTTTTTGGCTAAGAATGATGGATTGTACCCTTGTGCTTCTTCTAGGTGCCGGGTAGCATGCATTATCTTTGTAGGCATAGAGGATGTGTACCATGCTACAAGCAGATTCTCCTCCAAACTACGTCGATGGTCAATGGGCACGTAGGGGTAGACCACTGAACTTCGAGTGTAAGAAGGAAATTCTAAAGGGTCAGTGAACTCAACAAAATGATGGTTGATTCGTTTCCTCAAATCCCAGGACTCAGGTGTTGACCAGCTTGTCCAGTCAGAAACCCCAGAAGAGGAAGAAGTTGCAGCTTCATCCCATGCAGAGGTTTGCGAAGAAGAGTTTCCCAAGTCCATATTTGCAACTTGCCGAATCAAAGGCTTGAGAGCAGTTCGTTCGAGGTACAAGGAGAGGTTAGAAGAAGAACTTCTTGTGTCTATATCTGCAACTTTTTGAATCGAAGGATTAAGGGCAATGTGCTTGTAGTCCAAAGGTTGATAATTTGCAAAAGCTCCCATGACCTGAATATGGAAAGGCGGGTAAAAGTGGCTAATGAATGCGTGGAGATTCTTTCGAGGGGAAGCAGCATTACTCAATGGCTCTTCATATGCTTGATCAGTAGAAAGGGAAATTGATTTAGCCATGGTCTGCTCGAATACTAAGGTATTGGGATGTTCGACAAATTGAAAGAGAGTTAATGCAAATGATCACCAAACAGGTGATGGTTGTGTTTCCAGAATATGGATTCCATGCACGTTCTAAAAAAGCGGGAAAACTGTGATCCACTAATATCAACAAGTATTGGGTATATTAGTGCGGGGGGTAATGTTGGCTACATATTTTGTAAAAGCCAGTTACAATTCGACACGTGGCAGAGTAAGGGCATTGTGGGGAGATTATTCGAGTCTTCAATCCTGATCGTACACATGGCAATTAATATTGGTTCTCACGAGATCTGAGTAGTACTAGATCAGTAAAGAGATGCAAGGTGACGTGGCTTCAACGGTTACTCATATTCAAATTCAAATACAGGAGGGAAGCTCAACTGCAAGTGATGACATAGTGGAACTACTTATAAGGCAACATGATCCGCGATCATGGAGGAGCAGTTCGACGGTTTGAAGTGCAGTTCGAAGGTCATCCTTGACAAGTATAAATAGCAGGGAAGCCCCAGAAAAAACCCCCAGACTCAGATCCAACAAACCAGTCATTTACTTCTTCATTTTCTTTTCCAGTCTTTACATTTCCTACACTTTAAATATCCGTTCTTTACATTCCTGCACTTTAAATTCTCGCACTGTACTTCATTCATAGGAGTAGTTTCAAGTAGATCGTCACTGTAAACCTCAACGAGGCTGAGTTTGGACCATTGTAAGTTTTCATTTTAATGAAATACTTCAGTTACTTGTCATTTCACTGTTATTTTGCTTAATTTCTCCTGAGTCAAGCCACCAGTAAAAGTCCTCTTCATTGAGGCTGAGAGAACTAAAACACAATCGTCTGATAATTGGTTGGCAATTATAATTTCTGTAAGGACTGATTGATCCTTGCTGGCACGCTCGCATTTACAAAAATACCCTTCGAAAGCCAAAAAGCCAACAGTAACACATTAAATAAAATTTTAGTGTACTTTTTTCAAAAGTAACACTCCAATCAATGTAACGCACAAAAACTTCTTACCAAAATGTAACACTCCAATGTAACACACTAAAAAACTCCTTAGTGCACTTTTCCCGAACGTAACACTTCAATCAATGTAACACTGAAAAACTCTTTAATATATTTTTCTTAAACGTAATAAGGTAACATTCTATAAAATTTTGTAGTGTATTTTTTTCAAACATAACATTCTAATTAATGTAACATATAAAAACTCCTTAGTGTATTTTTTCCAAACGTAACACTCTAATGTAATATACTAAAAAATTTGTTAGTGTACTTTTCCTAAACATAATATTCTAAAAAAACTATTTGGTGTATCTTTTTTTCAAACGTAACACTCCAATCAATATAACACACAAAAACTTCATAATATACTTTTTTTTCAAACGTAGTACTCTAATGTAACACCAGAAAATCACACTACAGAAATGTAGATTTCCACGCTCGACAACCAACACTTCAGCCAACAATTCCTTCAAAAAAAATCTTCCACACCTCACATTTTCATTTCCATCCCAAAAATGAATTAGAAAATTAGAAAAATGAATCATACAAAGGCATTCATTTAAAATCAAATGGTACCAAATTAAATAAATACAACTTTTCAAAACAAAAAAGACTAATTGATTCATGAAAAAACTCTGGATTAAATGGATCAACATTCCCCTACATGGAATTTATGGGTAAATTTTCCTTTAAAAAAATTAATAAATACACAAGAATACGAAAATTGTACTGATTTTTTTGTTGTTGATAATTTTGATATTTAGTGAATTTTTTAAAGATTTTTTCACAAATATTATACTTTTTAAGTATATTAATGTTAAGTGTATCTAAAAATTAAAAAGATGCTTAAAATATTAAAAAAATTCAGTGATAACAAAAAAATACAAAAAAAAAAAAAGTTTTAATTTTCTGAAATGTGAAATTAAAAAACTCAAACCAAACCAGTCATGTTTCCTATATAATGATACTAAATAAAATAATTCAAAAATATCCTACTTCAATTGTGTGAAATAACGATTATTTAACTTAAAATGTGATTGCACAATAACCCAATAAAATATTTATTTTGTAATTAAATTTATAATCTAACTTTAGAGGATCTAAATTATATATTATATATTATTTAATTTTTTTTAAACTTTTTTTTTTTTGGGTACCAAAATTCATTATCCAAATACAACCAAAAGCGGCCAAATCCATGAATTTGTATTTGGATATTTATTACTACATGTCAAAGTGTTAGCAGTTTCTCAGTCTTTACTTAGAAGTATAAAATGGCGTGTGCATATTCAATGGTTGTTAAAATTGGGTGGGGGGGGGGGGGGGGGGGGGGGGGGGGGGGGGGGGGAAATTACAAATTTTTATTTAAATTTGATTTTTACGGACAATTACACGAATTTGATTTGAGCAGTTACTTGAGGTAGGAAGTTTTAGGCAGCTACACAAGGATATTTTGGAAAAACTAAAAACAATGTGACAATCTATACCAACTCAAAGTGTAGACTTATAGTTGTGTAACTCTTCTTGTAATGTGAGGTCTCATATTTAACTCTTATAGAAAGGAGTTTAATACCTTTTGTAGTGGTATTTATTTGTATGTAAGTAGTAGTGAAGTAGTTGTTGGGCTTAGATTTTGTTGATTTTCTAGCTATTGTAGGCGATTTTATAGCTATTATGGAATAGTAGTCTATTTGATGATGTGGTATTTCTCATACTTGTAATTACTATTCTATCAATTGAGGGGGCAAAAAAAGTATAAGCTTTATATAATAATTAGTTGGTGAATATATATTGTATGTCACTCAAGTGATAAAGATGTTTTTCAAACCAAAGGTTTTGGGAAACTTTGTTTTATTTAATCATGAATATTGAAGAACCTCTGGTGAAGCAAAGAGGGCGCTCTTAATTCTCTATGAGAAAAAAAAAAAAAAAAAAACACCCAACAAACCTCCATAACTTGGGGGAATATAATGGAAAAGATAATTTGGTTTGAGAAAAGAACATTTGAAAATACAAGAAGGTTACCTTGCAACATGTTTTAACTCCAAGGAATATTCTAATTCCAATATATCCTAATTCGAATAAACTAACTGTGATAACCTAAGTCGTACTATGCTAAATTATGTATGTGATTATGTGTTTAATATGAATTTGTATGTTTAAGTGTGTGAATTATGTGATTTTGGAAATTATATCTATTGAATGTAAGAATATTTGTTGCAATTATAACTTTGAACGAAAATTGAAAGTCTTAGAGGCGCCAGGAACCAAAACCGACTTCATATCTGTGTTTAGTATGATTTTTAGAGCTTATTGTGAAATTTTGTAAAATTACGATTCGTAATGATTTAATTAAGTTTAATAAGCCTAATATGTATCTAGCTATCTTGAATTCATCTTGTTGAGAGCTTTGCTAGAGAGAGTTAGAGAGAGGAATAAGAGAAGCTAGAGATTTGGAAGAGATTCAAGGGGAAACTCCTAGATTTGAGCTAAGGTATGAAAATCTATCTAGAATCTTGGTAAATAACTCATCTTTTGTTTGAAATTAAGAAGAATTGGAAGATTCAACACCTAAAGGAGCTAGGGTTTTGAAGTTAGAGTAATTCAAGAAATGGACCATTAATCTCTTTATGAAATAAGCTCTGGATTGTTTATACAACAAAGATTCGTGTACAAATCTTCCATGTTTATATGTATTTTGAGCTTGATCATGTAATTCATGAACTTATGAAAAAGATGAGACCTTAAATTTGATATTAAAGCAAGATCGATGTATTTGAGTTGAGATTACACTTGAATCATGTTAGTATATTATGTTTTTGAGTTAGTTTTGCATGAATTTGGGCTTGGAAATGAGTATGGAAGTTTACACTTTCAGCCATTTTTGGATTGGGCTGAATTATCTAGAATCGCACGCGCGACCAAGAGTCCCACACTTGTGGAACACAAGTTGGAATAGGGGCTCGCACACTGCTTTAATTGCGCATGCGGCCCTAGGTGCGGCACCTTCCGTACGTGCGGAAAACAGGGGAAAAACCTGTATTTTTCTGTTAACTTCTTCGGCCCTTTGAATTTGTTTATGAGTATGTTTTGACCTTCCGCAATGCCTAAAGATGAATGGAAAACAAACGAATCGTAAAACGAATAAATAAAGGAAAATGCTAAGAATTGAATGAATTGTTTACCGAATTTGTATATGTGTTATGTTGTGTAGGTCACCTACCAGAAGGACCGCTACACGACCAACATCACTGTGAGTAATAGTATTGTAAAAGATATGTTCGTAATCACTTATTTTGAGCCATGAACAGTGACTTATTCCGATACTATTTTTGACTAAAATGAATGGGTTTCATGAATCTTATGTGATATATGCAATGTGGACCTAAGGTCATTTCATTATATTTTAATATGTTGCTATTTTGTGGGCCTAAGGCCGTTCTGTACTACGTGTAGGCCTAAGGCCGTTCTGTTAATTATATGAAAACATATGATTGGACCTGAGGTCGTTCTGAATAGCTGTTAATGTGTGGGCCCGAGGCTGTTTTGTATTATATGTGGGCTTGAGGCCTTTGATAATATGATGGGCCTAAGGTCGTTCTGTGTTATATGATGGGCCTGAGGCCGTTCCGTATCATGTTGGACCCGAGGCCATTTCGCAATATGATTATGAATATAGTGCGAAACTTATACTCATTCATTTAAACCTCTTTACTGTATTATTACTCATTGAGTTTTGCTCACTCTATATTATGTATGTATATGTAGGTGATCAGCAGCATAAAGCCCAATTTTAGAGTCTGCTTTAGGCGTTAAGTCTCTAAGATGAAGCTTTTGTCTTTGACTTACATCATGTTATGATTTGTTTTGATTTTGCTGTAATGGTCTTGGGATATGTAAACTATAAGTATGGAGTTTTTCTATGGTATATAAGTTGCATGGATATGTAAATGTGTAAATGTGCTATGATATAAGCAACGTATTTTTTTGATCATATTGACACAGCTCAATAGATTTACATTATTGTGATATTCTTCCGCTTGTGGCCCCATTATTATAATTATTCTGTGTGTTCGTTTAACGCTGTAGGTAATCAAGTGATTACTGACTGGTCATGGTCTACCCACCAAAGATAAAATTATATAAAAATAATAAATTTTTTACATTTTTATTTTTTTTACCAAATTAATTGTTAGTATGTATTTAGATGGTGATCATGTAATGAGTGATTATTTTAGTTGATGTTTTTAGATGTCTATCATGTAATAGATGATTGTATTGTTGTTAACAGATATTTTTAGATCGTTATCATGTAATAGATTATTATTAAGTTTTTAATGTATAATCGATATGTTTAATATATGAAATATTTTTAATTTTGTATTTTTTGATATTATGGATTGGTTTAATAATGACATCAAAGTTGTCGCTATGTTTGACTTTTGAAAAAATAGAAATTAATTTCACTAAAATAAATATAAAAAATATTTTAAAAAATTATTTCTACCCTTACAAAAGATAAAATTATATAAAAATGATGTGTTTTCAAATTTTTTTCACCAATTTAATTTTCAGTTTGTTAGAAAAAAATTTCTAAGAGTAGATTTTGAAAATCAAACTAAACAGAACTTTATAACTAAGAAAGTTTCAATATTATTCATTAAAAAAAACAGGCCATTACATTTCAAACAATATACAAGTTAACCAATACAAAATAAGTTGTATGGCGACTTTGCCTTTGAAATAGACCGTTTGTAAAGGAAATAACTTTGATTGTCCTTGTTTGCAAGAAGATTCAAACTTCATGATCAAATGTTTCACAATTGAAAAATTAAGGATCAATTGGACACAAGTTCTAAACTATAGGGACCATTAATATAATTCACCCTTAGATATAAAAACAAAGTTCTCATTTGTGTGTATATATATATAATGTGAGACAGTAAAAATTAATATACATTGTATATGCTCTATACTTCTTGAGTATTTGTTGTCATTATCATAATAGTATTTGTTGTCCTTATACATTGTAAACTCTGGTACATTGTGACGACATGACATGGTCATCGATGCCAACATACGTGTCACGACCCAAACCCGCCCCTGTAGGTTTAGCACCGTAATTGGCCAATAATCCGTGGATTACCAAAGGCCTCAAAATAGATAAGCACAAATAAGGGGTTGTGGAAGCAATTATACAAAGTAGACAAGGTCTGATGAGCTGTGATAACATACATGGGACGGAATATTTCAAAACTTATAGATATACATAAGCATGCCGGTCGAAGGACAGCAATATTTACAAACATTTACAAAGGTGTAATCCCCAAGATCCGACTTTACAAAACAAACAGAGACTAGCATAAGAACAAAAATAGCCATATAACTAGACTTCGATCGGAACCTCCTCGGGAGGCACAGTGGTTGGCTGACCAAAAACAGAAACGAAGGTCGTCAACTCTGGCCCTGATCACACGCCGGCTCACCTACATACATAATATAAACTGTGAGCGAAAGCTCAGTGAATAATAACCAAGTAAAGGGGTTTCAATGAATGAGTCCGTACAGATTCAGAAATCATAATTCGGTTTCATATCAAATTCATAGTTTGTCCAGATCATATACAAAAATCATGAGGTATGCTTAAAAATACGTGATACATTCCTCAGCACTCGCAGAAACAGTTGACCTATAAAGGGACGGCCATAAAGGCATACAGTTGACTCACGTGCACGGAGACGATACAGTTGGCTCATGAGACGTACAGTTGACCCATAAATGAGACGTAGGGATCCATAACAGTTGGCTCATGAGACATACAATTGACCCACAATTGGGACGTAACAGAACAGATAACAGTTATCATTTGAAGTTAAGAATGTCACGAATACATTTCAGAAATTGGACAATCATTCATTGTACAAAACATAGCATTTTAGAGAACAAAACTAATTTCATCATACAGAAAATAAAGAAGGTTGAACATAGCTTTACTATGCTATTACTCGCAGTTGGCCTTGAGACACACAGACGGAGCAGATTGGCCAAACGGTACTCGGCACGTGACCTACATAACACATAACAGACACAAACTTGAAACACACGTTCTAATTGTACATAACTTACTTCGTTAGCTCTTAGTGTGTTTCTAACCCTTAATCCTCATTATGGAGTCTTAAACGTAGCCTAGGAATGCCTAGGATAGAATGAGGATGCAAGAATGCATTGGAAAACATTTCTCAAAATTTGCTGGAAATAAGGTCTAAGCTCGAGCGTGGCTTTTCTTGCTTGAGCGGACATGCAGACAATGAAGCCCCGCTCGAGCATGACTTTCCTCGCTCGAGCGGACTGTAAACCTGTGAAAAAGTGCTGGATGCAAGCTTTTCACGCTCGACGGACGCTCGACCTCCGCTCGAGCGTGAGACTCAGACCCTCGCTCGAGCGGACTGCAAAAGACACAAACTTCTGGGTATATGCATTTCACGCTCGAGCATAAACTTCCTTGCTCGAGCGGAGGTGCATGTACTCAGAGTGCACGCTCGAGCGTGGAATTCCCCGCTCGAGCGTGGATCAAATTTCTGGAAATTCAGATTTGATCACCAAGCTCAAATCTAACCTTTGAACATCCAAAACTCATTTTTCTGGGCCAAAACTTGAGGAAACACATAATAACTCATAAAACAACATGTATTACATGTATTAAAAATCATTTCAAGGAATCATGGCCCAAAAGTATGCCAATTGTACAAAATTCAACTTGGAATTCAAAGTTAATTCAAAAAGATAACATGCAAGAACTTCCTTGGATTCAAACCCTCCAAAACAAGATCAAACTTGGCAAATTGTTAGGAAGCATGGTGAATTCTCAAAACATAGATGGAATGAACACATGCATGAAAGAAGTCTCTAAAATCATGCTCAAATTGTGAAGAAATGCACATGCATGCATGGATTGATCCACCACACTACTCCTTTAGCTTGATTATCACATCTAAAGTTCAATTTACTTGAATTCATCAATAATCTTGTAGAATCTAACTCAATTACTCAATTTAGAGTTTAGTCTTATACCTAGAGGCTTCAATTTACAAAGATTAAGGTTGAGGCTCTACAAATCTCCTTCAATTATCAACAATTCTTAGCACCTCCTTGAGTTTGAACTCAATCTCTCTCAACTCTTCCTCTCCCTCACGTTTTAGTTTTGGAGGTGGGTGAGATGATGAAAACAAATGTGTAAATCAAGTCCAAACAATACTTTAGAAAGTGGCCCACTCAATGGCAAAACATGTAATTAACCTAGGTTCAAATAATTTAATATTAATTAATCTAATTTCCTCATTCCAAATTGAACTTTAATTAAACCAACCATAAAATCATATAAATCCTAACTAGCACATAAATCAAGTCAATTTCTGATTCGAACGCCGATAAGGCTTCCAATTTGCAAACCGAAACTAAAATATGAACAGATCTTTCTACGCCTAACAGATACAAACATTATAATGCAACACACACATGCATCTGAATTTAGAATTTCTCCTTAATTGCTAATTAGGCACAATTAATCATGGATTAACGTTAATCAGAGGTTGGGGTTGTTACAGTCTTCCCCCCTTAAAAGAGTTTGGTCCTCCAAACTCGAATTACCTTCATTCTGGAACAACATTGGGCCCAAAGGGAACAAATCTGGATATCTCTTCATCATGTCTTCTTCGGTTTCCCAGGTTGCATAGGTTCCTCCGTGGTTTTGCCAATCAACTTTTACCAGCGGTATTTCTTTGTTTCTCAATCTTTTGACCCTGTGGTTCACAATCTGGATAGGTCTTTCCTCGTAGGTGTAATCATCTTTCAAAAGTACGTGTGTTGGCTCAATGACATGGAGCGGATCTCTCAAATACTCCCAAAGCATCGATACGTGAAATACGTTGTGCATGTGCTCCATTACTGGTGGTAAGGCTACCCGATACAATACTAGATTGATCTTTTCAAGGACTTCATAAGGTCCAACATATCTTGGCGCCAACTTGCCTTCCACACCAAACTGAGTTTGACCCTTCATCGAGGTCACCTTTATGAACACATGGTCCCCAACTTCATATTCCCTATCTCTTCTTCGGGCATCAGCATAGCTCTTCTACCGACTCTGTGTAGTTTTCAGATGTTGCTGGATCAGTTTCACTTTCTCGGTTGTTTCTTGCACAAGTTCTGGTCCTAACAAAGGTCTATCACCTACTTCAGCCCAGCATATCGGAGAACGACACTTCCTTCTATACAAAGCTTCGTAAGGAGCCATTCCAATGCTTAAATGGTAATTGTTGTCATACACAAATTCAGCCAATGGTAAATAGGTCTCCCAATTCCCCTGGAAGTCTAACACACACATTCTGAGCATATCCTCTAAGGTTTGGTTCGTTCGTTTAGTTTGTCCATCTGTCTGTAGGTGATAGGCACTACTCAACCTTAGTTCTGTTCCCAAAGCCTGTTGCAAACTCTGCCAAAATCTTGACACAAACTTTGAGTCCCTGTCAGACACAATAGATACTGGCACTCCATGCAATCTCACAATTTCAGTCATATAAATATTGGCCAATTTATCCGCATTATAAATAGTTTTGATAGACAGAAAATGGGCAGACTTAGTTAAACGGTCAACTATAACCCAAATAGAGTCCATACCTCGGGAAGAGCGAGGCAATCCCACAATGAAGTCCATGGTAATGTGCTCCCATTTCCATTCCGGTATTGGAAGTGGTTGTAGCAAACCAGCAGGTTGTTGATGTTCAGCTTTAACCTGTTGACAATGTAAACATCTAGCCATAAAATCAACAATACTCTTTTTCATTCCAGGCCACCAAACATTCTGTTTCAAATTATGATACATTGTCGTGTTCCCCGGGTGCATAGCAAACTTACTGCTGTGAACTTCGGTCATAACACGTTTTCTCAAATCACCACAATCGAGTACACAAAGACGGTTCTGAAATTTCAGCGCGTCATTCTCAAACACGAACCCTGGCCTCGGCTTTGAATCAAATTCCTCTATGATCTTTCTCAAGTATTCATCTTCGTGTTGTTTTTGTTTGATCTCGTCAAGAATTGTAGGTTGAGCGGAAATAGCAGTTAAAATCCCACATTGTTCTTGCACGACAATCTCAATCTCTTTATGTTCCGGGTCGTCTAGCAGTTCTTTTCGATTGGACAGCAAGCATGACAAATTTGCACTGGATTTTTAGCTCAAGGCATCTGCCACGGTATTAGCTTTCCCTGGATGATATAAAATATGCAAATCATAGTCTTTGATTAACTCTAACCATCGCCTCTGTCTCATGTTCAATTCCTTTTGGATGAAGAAATATTTCAAACTCTTATGATCGGTATACGCCTCACAAGTTACCCCATACAAGTAGTGACGCCAGACTTTCAAAGCGAACACCACTGCTGCCAATTCAAGATCATGTGTTGGATAATTCCTTTCATGAGGTCGGAGTTGTCGAGAAGCATAGGCAATTACTTTTCCGTTTTGCATTAATACACACCCCAACCCTTTGTAGGAAGCATCATTGTAAACTTGAAACCCATCAGTACCATTAGGTAAAGTTAAGATTGGTGTAGTCACTAACCTGGTTTTTAATTCTTGAAAGGCTGTCTCTCTTTGTTCGTTCCAGTCAAAAAGCACATTTTTCTGAGTGAACTGGGTCAATGGCATGGCAAGCTTAGAAAAGTCTTTCACAAATCTCCTGTAGTAACCTGCGAGTCCCAGAAAAACTTCTAATCTCTGTCACATTTGTCGGTTTAGGCTAGTCCACAATAGCTTTAATTTTCTGAGGGTCAACAGAAACACCATCCTTGTTGATTACATGGCCCAAAAATACCACACTGTCAAGCCAGAATTCACATTTGGACAATTTAGCGTATAATTTCTTTTCTCTCAAAGTCTGTAGGGCAATTCTCAAATGATTCTCATGTTCTTCCCTGCTTTTGGAGTAAATCAGAATATCATCAATAAATACAACAATAAATGCATCCAGAAATGATTTAAACACTCTGTTCATAAGGTCCATAAAGGCAGCAGGTGCATCGGTCACCCCAAACGGCATTACTAAGAATTCATAATGTCCATATCTAGTTCTGAATGCAGTTTTCTCTATGTCTTCAGCCCTAACCTTTAATTGGTGATACCCGGATCTGAGGTCAATTTTGAAAAACACTCGGGCTCCCTGAAGTTGGTTAAACAAGTCATCTATTCGGGGCAGAGGTTATTTGTTCTTGATAGTTACTTTATTCAATTCCCGGTAGTCTATACATAGTTTCAAAGACCCATCTTTCTTTTTGACAAATAGGACTGGAGCACCCCAAGGTGAAGTGCTCGGGCGGATAAATTTCTTGTTTAGCAGTTCCTGAAGTTGAATTTTCAATTCTTTCAATTCTGACGTAGACATCTTATAGGGAGTCTTAGAAACGGGTTGTGTCCCCGGAAACACCTCAATAGTGAATTCGATTTCTCTATCAACTAAGTCCCCAGGTAAGTCATTCGGAAACACGTCAGGAAATTCACAAGCAACATGGATAGTTTCTACATTAGTTCCGTCGGATGATGCAGTCAGTATACAACACAAGTAACCCCTACATCTCTTCCTAAGTAGTTTTACAGCTTTCATAGCCGAAATTAGATATGGGGGAGGAACTACCCCATTCCCAGTAAAAGTGAATTCAGGCATACCCGGCGGTCTAAACACAGTAGATTTACTTGCACAGTCAATGGTAGCACAGTATTTAGTCAACCAGTCCATTCCCAAAATACAATCAAAGTGATCAATGTTCAAGGGCAATAAGTCAACATATAACATCATATCGCCAATCATAATATCACATGCAGGATAAACATGAGCACACATCATAGAACCCCCAGACGACGTAGATACAGATAACACATATGTCATAAGTTCTAATGGTCTAGTCAATTTTCGAGAGAAAGCATGTGATACAAAGGAATGTGTAGAACCAGAATCTATCAATACACATGCATTTTGAAAACATACAGAGAGTGTACCTGACACCACTGTCACGACCCGCTCCCCGTACCCAAGGGTTAAGCATCGTGATGGCCAGTAACCGAGGTTACCTCTAGCCAAATCTTTAAACAAATTAATAAACGCAAGCGGAAGAAATATTTAATAAGGGTACTAAAATAATCATTGGAGTTTCTATTTTTATTACAAAATATATTGATAAAAAATGCCGATATTTACAAATATAATAAAAGTGCTTTGTGCCTACCTCACACGCTGGTCTTGACATGTCACTTGAAAGTGGTAAAAAACTATAAGCTCATGGCAGAGTGAGAAATATTATACTAAGAGTATAAGGCATAAAATTCACCATGGATAATTAGTTGGGCCAAAAAGAGCTTGATACATAACATATGGAAATCATTTGACGTATAGTTTAGATCATTTAACATGTAATACGAAAATCACTATACAACCATAACCACGGTACATCACTAAGTGCCAAGCACTATGCTGGTCAATGGATCCACGACAACACTGGACCACAAAGTGGTCAAACACTAGCCAATGATTATTTAAGTCCCCCAAGGCGTGGGACTCCCGTGGTGATACTTACAAAATATAATTGTTTATAAGGTCATAGTCAAATATTCTTGAAAATGTAAACAAACATCCATGGGTTTCCTTTTAAGCAAATAGAGTTCAGAAATAAAACCACGTAACTGAAACCTTTATAAAACATAACTTTTATTAATATACTAATCAAGCATAACTTGTATAAAATACATTTTGGTAAGTCAAAACATAAGTAAAATACATTTTGATGACTCAAGGTATAATATAACTCATCTTAACTTTAATACCTTACTATTTCTTTCCACTATCAAAGATATTCTTAGCTTCCACGAATTTTTCCTCCCTTTCCTCTCTTCTTTCTTTCTTCCTTTCTCTTCCTTTTCTTTTTCTTTCTTTCTTTCCTGGTCTTCTTTTCTTTTTTCCTCTCTCACGGAGTCAACTTCTCCTATTTATACAGATTGTATTCGTGAGCCCCAAGCCAAGACGCCACTTGCCACCTTCTTATTTGTTCTCTATTAATTCAAAGCTTATCCAAATTAACTTAATTATTTATTTATATTTTGGCCCCCTAAATTTTTAATAATTATATTATTACACATAATAATATATAATAAATTATATATTTTCTGAACTGAGATTAAATAATATTAGTATAAATTCTATAGAATAATTAAAAATCTGGGTTGTTACAATCTTCCCTCCTTTTAAAATTTCGTCCTCGAAATTTGTTATATGTACAAACTATCCGCTGCGCACTCTGATAAATATGTATTAGATGATTAATCTGATAGAAATAGTACCTCAAAAAAAAAAAAAACTTTACCAAAAATCACTCACTGTCTAGTTGTCAAAAATTAGTTCGGGCCAAAATGAGAAATAATGGGTGACTTTAAAAACTTTTCACTCGTATTGTTTACGATAAAAATAAATGGAAATAAAATGAGACCACAATGACAGAATCATATGTGAGAGTTGAAAAAAAGTTGAGATGAACTTTTCATTGATTGGAAATAATTTCAAAATTAGTATTTTTAAAATTTGAACCCACTTTTAAAAAGTCGATTTTTTTTTTTAATACTAAATTAGAATTTATGTATATTTAATTATATTATAATTTTTTTTTTTTGTGGGTGTTTGACATCTTTTGTTTCTTTTTCATTCTTAAATTATATCTAATATCCTTCACAAATTAGACACACAAAAAAAAAAAAATTATAATATATATATAATCATATAAAATTATAATATAATTAAATCGATGAACAAAATATAATAATTCGGTACTAATTTCCCCCCATCCTACTTCCTAAATTTGCATATGTCCTATGCTCCAATGATTTTTTTTTTTTTTTTTAAACCATTGCTCTGATACCATTTGTCACGACCCGCTCTCTGTACCCAAGGGTTAAGCATCGTGATGGCCAGTAACCGAGGTTACCTCCGGCCAAATCTTTAAACAAATTAATAAACGCAAGCGGAAGAAATATTTAAATAAGGGTACTAAAATAATCATTGGAGTTTCTATTTTTATTACAAAATATATTGATAAAAAAGGCCGATATTTACAAATATAATAAAAGTGCTTTGTGCCTACCCCACACGCTGGTCTTGACATGTCACCTGAAAGTGGTAAAAAACTATAAGCTCATGGCAGAGTGAGAAATATTATACTAAGAGTATAAGGCATAAAATTCACCATGGATAATTAGTTGGGCCAAAAAGAGCTTGATACATAACATACGGAAATCATTTGACGTATAGTTCAGATCATTTAACATGTAATACGGAAATCACTATACAACCATAACCACAGTACATCACTAAGTGCCAAGCACTACGCTGGTCAATGGATTCACGACAACACTGGACCACAAAGTGGTCAAACACTAGCCAATGGTTATTTAAGTACCCCAAGGCGTGAGACTCCCGTGGTGGTACTTACAAAACATAATTGTTTATAAGGTCATAATCAAATATTCTTTAAAATGTAAACAAACATCCATGGGTTTCCTTTTAAGCAAATAGGGTTCAGAAATAAAACCACGTAACTGAAACCTTTATAAAACATAACTTTTATTAATATACTAATCAAGCATAACTTGTATAAAATACATTTTGGTAAGTCAAAACATAAGTAAAATACATTTTGGTGACTCAAGGTATAATATAACTCACCTTAACTTTAATACCTTACTATTTCTTTCCACTATCAAAGATATTCTTAGCTTCCACGAATTTTTCCTCTCTTTCTTTTCCTCTCTTCTTTCTTTCTTCCTTTCTCTTCCTTTTCTTTTTCTTTCTTTCTTTCCTGGTCTTCTTTTCTTTTTTCCTCTCTCACGGAGTCAACTTCTCCTATTTATACAGATTGTATTCGTGAGCCCCAAGCCAAGACGCCACGTGCCACCTTCTTGTTAGTTCTCTATTAATTCAAAGCTTATCCAAATTAACTTAATTATTTATTTCTATTTTGGCCCCCTAAATTTTTAATAATTATATTATTACGCATAATAATATATAATAAATTATATATTTTCTGAACTGAGATTAAATAATATTAGTATAAATTCTACAGAATAATTAAAAATCTGGGTTGTTACAACCACAGTATAGGTGTTTGGTACGTCACCGGGCACTAAGGCGAATACTCGACCTTGTCTCAGAGGTTCTTTCCCAGTAGTTGCTTTTGTATTTGTTTTGGCCACAGAGGCAGATCTAGCTAAACTTGCTGCAGGACGGCTAGTACTCTCAGACCTGAATGGGCAATCTTTCTCTACATAACCTGACTGGCCGCATCGGAAACAAGCACTGGATACTCGGTGGCACACACCCCTATGTCTTCTACCACAATCAGAACAGACCGGGACAGACCCGCTACTCTGACTCAAACTGCTTGTAGACCCCGTGTTCTGCTTCTTACTGACAAAAGACCGGCCTCTTCTAGAACCAAACCCGGGCCTCTTTCCCTTCCAATCTATTTGTATAGCCGCTGGGGCTTTGTTTTGTCTCATAGCGGCTCTGGTGGCTTCCGCCATTAAGGATCTGTCTAAAACTTCCACATAAGTAGGCAATTTCAATATGCCTACTCGATCGAACACCTCTAAATCTAGTCCACCTTCAAATTTTCGTGCTTTCTTGTAATCCGTATCCACCATATGTGGAGCAAACCGTGCCAGTTCGGTGAACTTGGCTTCATACTCTGCTATAGATATCTTTTTTTGTTTAAGTTCTTGAAATTCAGACACCTTCCGATTTCTGAAACATTGGGAAAACTATTTATCATAAAAGATGGCATTAAACTGTGCCCACGTCATATTTCCATTGCCACTCCGGATCAGTAACCACCACCTTCGAGCTTCATCCTTCAGAGTATAGGTGGCTACGAGGACTTTCTGGAGTTCAGAAAAAGGAAACACCTCATATAGCTTTTCCATTTCCAGTAACCACGTTTCTGCTTTCAATGGTTCAATTCCACCATAGAATGTCGGCAGTTTCATTTTCATGAATTTCTATGTCAAGTTAATGATATCATTATTATCTGCTTTAGCTTTTGCCGGCGGAGGTGGAGGGGGCAAAGGTTGTTGTCTTTGCTGTTGTGTCAAAGTTTTAGTCAATACTGCAAGCATTTGCTCCATTCGGCCCATGCGAGCCTCTGAAGATTCATTTACATCACTTCCCCTTACATTCTCCATGTTGCTATAGAAACATCAAGTAATAATAAACATAGGCATAATCTTATTCGTTTCTTTCAATTCATTTGCTCAAATTTACATTTAGTTTCCATATTCATTTGGATTACCACACACCCACACATGTAGATAGAATGCTTCTAACTCTTATTAGGACATCTTAAGCTCATATGGACCTGTGTGTGCAGTAAAACACGTGCTCTGATACTACTCTGTCACGACCCAAACCCGCCCCTGTAGGTTTAGCACCATAACCGGCCAGTAATCCGTTGATTACCAAAGGCCTTAGAACAGATAAGCACAAATAAGGGGCTGCGGAAGCAATTATACAAAGTAGACAAGGTCCGATGAGCTGTGATAACATACATGGGACGGAATATTTCAAAACTTATAGATGTACATAAGCATGCCGGTCGAAGGACAACAATATTTACAAACATTTACAGAGGTGTAATTCCCAAGATCCGACTTTACAAAACAGACAGAGACTAGCATAAGAACAAAAACAGCCATGTAACTAGACTTCGATCGGAACCTCCTCGGGAGGCACAATGGTTGGCTGACCAAAAACAGAAACGAAGGCCGTCAACTTTGGCCCTGATCACACGCCAGCTCACCTACATACATAATATAAACTGTGAGCGAATGCTCAGTGAATAATAACCAAGTAAAGGGGTTTCAATGAATGAGTCTGCACAGATTCAGAAATCATAATTCGGTTTCATATCAAATTCATAGTTTGTCCAGATCATATATAGAAATCATGAGGTATGCTTAAAAACACGTGATACATTCCTCAGCACTCGCAGAAACAGTTGACCCATAAAGGGACGGTCATAAAGGCATACAGTTGACTCACGTGCACGGAGACGATACAGTTGGCTCATGAGACGTACAGTTGACCCATAAATGAGACGTAGGGATCCATAACAGTTGGCTCATGAGACATACAGTTGACCCACAATTGGGACGTAACAGAATAGATAACAATTATCATTTGAAGTTAAGAATGTCACGAATACATTTCAAAAATTAGACAATCATTCATTGTACAGAACATAGCATTTTAGAGAACAAAACTAATTTCATCATACAAAAAATAAATAAGGTTGAACATAGCTTTACTATGCTATTACTCACAGTTGGCCTTGAGACAGACAGACGGAGCAGATTGGCCAAACGGTACTCGGCATGTGACCTACATAACACATAACAGACACACACTTGAAACATACATTCTAATTGTACATAACTTACTTCGTTAGCTCTTAGTGTGTTTCTAACCCTTAATCCTCATTATGGAGTCTTAAACGTAGCCTAGGAATGCCTATGATGGAATGAGGATGCAAGAATGCATTGGAAAACATTTCTCAAAATTTGCTAGAAATAAGGTCCACGCTCGAGCGTGGTTTTCCTCGCTCGAGCGGATATGCAGACAATGAAGCCCCGCTCGAGCGTGACTTTCCTCGCTCGAGCGAACTGTAAACCCGTGAAAAAGTACTGAATGCAAGATTTTCACGCTCGACGGACACTCGACCTCTGCTTGAGCGTGAGACTCAGACCCTCGCTCGAGCGGACTGCAAAACACACAAACTTCTGAGTATATGCATTTCACGCTCGAGCGTAAACTTCCTTGCTCGAGCGGAGGTGCATGTACTCAGAGTGCACGCTCGAGCGTGGAGTTCCCCGCTCGAGCATGGATCAAATTTCTGGAAATTCTAGATTTGATCACCAAGCTCAAATCTAACCTTTAAACATCCAAAACTCATTTTTCTGGGCCAAAACTTGAGGAAACACATAATAACTCATAAAACAACATGTATTAAAAATCATTTCAAGGAATCATGGCCCAAAAGTATGCCAATTGTACAAAATTTAACTTGGAATTCAAAGTTAATTCAAAAAGATAACATGCAAGAACTTCCTTGGATTCAAACCCTCCAAAACATGATCAAACTTGGCAAATTGTTAGGAAGCATGGTGAATTCTCAAAACATAGATGGAATGAACACATGCATGAAAGAAGTCTCTAAAATCATGCTCAAATTGTGAAGAAATGCACATGCATGCATGGATTGATCCACCACACTACTCCTTTAGCTTGATTATCACATCTAAAGTTCAATTTACTTGAATTCATCAATAATCTTGTAGAATCTAACTCAATTACTCAATTTAGAGTTTAGTCTCATACCTAGAGGCTTCAATTTACAAAGATTAAGGTTGAGGCTCTACAAATCTCCTTCAATTATCAACAATTCTTAGCACCTCCTTGAGTTTGAGCTCAATCTCTCTCAACTCTTTCTCTCCCTCACGTTTTGGTCTTGGAGGTGGGTGAGATGATGAAAACAAATGTGTAAATCAAGTCCAAACAATACTTTAGAAAGTGGCCCACTCAATGGCAAAACATGTAATTAACCTAGGTTCAAATAATTTAATATTAATTAATCTAATTTCCTCATTCCAAATTGAACTTTAATTAAACCAACCATAAAATCATATAAATCCTAACTAGCACATAAATCAAGTCAATTTCTGATTCGAACGCCGATAAGGCTTCCAATTTGCAAACCGAAACTAAAATATGAACAGATCTTTCTACGCCTAACAGATACAAACATTATAATGCAACACACACATGCATCTGAATTTAGAATTTCTCCTTAATTGCTAATTAGGCACAATTAATCATGGATTAACGTTAATCAGAGGTTGGGGTTGTTACAATACGGAAAACAAACAACCTTATAACCAAAATGACAAACAACGTAGCATGTGATGACAACATCAAACGACACATCAACCGACGACATAGCACAAAGAAACACTTACGTTTGCTGGTCATCGTCATAGAGATGGGGGATCACAACCGTACTTTGTTCACACAACTTCAATACCCGTCAATCGTCTAGTTTGACCCAATCCTAGGGTTTAACACTGTCGTTCATATAGCCGAACACAACACCACATTCATATCTAACTGTTGATGCACAAAATCTCCATCCTACAGTTCTAATTCCCTTGAATGTGCGATTCAATTAATATTTTTGAAATTCAAAAACTCATCTCAACGGCACCTCACCACGACAGCCGATTCACGTTCCCCCCTCCCCTCCCCTCCCCCTAAAAACCCTCTTAACAAAATTTGTGTTTCCAAATTTGGGGATTCCATTTTCCAATTACTGTTTCAATCAAACGGGTCGGACTCCTAAACTTGGTAACACACGTTTCATAACGTGTATAGAAACACCGCACCGACACTTAGGATATCTAAACGTATAACCCAAACATGTCTTACCATTTAACACCACGTCACATAACTCACAATTCACTCTAGTAAATGATAATTTCGTCAATCAACATACTAAAGGACTGAATGGTTCACAAGAAATAATTTTGGACCATTTGAAACATTATATCACAAAACGGGATTTACCAGTCAGTTTTCCATTTTATAATGAGTGATAAAAAATATAAAAAAGTATGAAAATTTATAATTAGCCTCACACATTAGGACTAACTAATATTTTTGATTATTTAGAGGATGTAGCATTATTGATTTATTTATTTGTTAATTTTCACCCTAAGGCCGTGTTTGATTCACAAGACTAATAGTGAAAGTATTAATAATCCCATCAAATTAGTGTGGTATTCACTACCCAATCGAATTAGTAGGATAAGTTATCCCCTTATCTATTGTTTGATTTGCATTGGATAAGAAAAATATATAAATATAAGATTACAACTATATTTATTTTCTTTTCCAATCTTACCCTCCATTAATATTTTTTTCACAATCTTTACTTTATCAAAATTTCTTCATAAACATGGTTTTGAAAAAAATTATAAATAAATAAATAAAAGTAAAATAAAAAGGTCATGTTTAGTTTGTTTTTTTAATTTTTTTTAATAAATATAAATTAATTTGATAAAATAAATGTCAAAAAATATTTTTAAATTTTAAAAAATTATCTTTAGCCTTCTAAAATATAAAATTATATAAAAATAAAAAGTATTTTAATATTTAGTAAGGGTAAAATAATTTTTTTATTTTATTTCCCAACTCAGGATACATAAACTCATCGCTATTTCATTACTAATAATCTTATAAATTTATTAAATTAATTATCTATTAAATTAATAATCTTAAAATAAATACAAAATTATTAAGCTAACGAATTAATCAGTGTGTTTGGTTTGAGTTTTTTGGATTAAGTTTTTTGAAAATTGAGTTTTTTGGTTTTCGTATTTTTTTATTTTTAGTGAATATTTTTAAAATTTTAAACATTTTTTTTTACTTTTTTAGATGCATTCTACTTAGATGTATCTAAAAAGTAAAAAATTTATAAAAAAATATTTAAAAAAATTAATAAATATATAAAAATACAAAAAAATGTGTTGAATTCTTATATTTTTTTTTGTATTTTTGATATTTAGTGAATTTTTAAAAGATTTTTTTTATAATTTTTTACTTTTTAGGTATATTTATGTTAGGTGTATCTAAAAAGTAAAAAAATTACTTAAAATATTAAAAAAATTCAATAAAAACAAAAAAAGATCAAAAATAAAAAAATAAAATTTCCTGAAAAATATTTTTTTAAAAATAAAGAATAATTTTTATTCTCAAAATCAAACATACCTAAACGTTCTAACGTAGCAGAGGAATGGGGCCAATGCGAATCCCATGACCGACACTTGTCATCTTACAACACGCCGCGTACACGCATTGAGGGCATTAAAGTAATTTCATCCCATTCCAAAGGATAACGTTATCTTCTGATATTTTCTTCTCTCTCTTCTTCCTCCTTTTAGCGCCTATAAATAAGAGGCCTTGGACATCTCTGTCTCTTCATAAATCCAATCGACAATATTCAGATCCCCAATTTCCCATCCATTTAAAGAGAGAGAAAATGGCAGGAATCATACACAAGATAGGAGAGACCCTCCACATAGGAGGCCAAAAGGAAGGCGAGAAGCAACACAAGGAAGGTGAGCACAAGGGAGAGCATCATGGCGATATGCACAAATCGGAACACTACGAAGGAGAAAAGCACAAATCTGAAGGAGAGAAGCACAAATCGGAGCACCATGGAGATGAGCACAAGGAAGGAGGGTTCATGAGCAAGATCCATGGTGGTGGTGATCATCATGATCATGAGGAGAAAGGTGAGAAAAAGAAGAAGAAGGAGAAGAAGAAGAAGCACGAGGATGGACACAAGCACCATGGTCATGACAGCAGCGACAGTGATAGCGATTAGATCGCTCGCTCGCTTGTACTTCTTCCCCTACACTACTTCGAAGGTAATATATATATATATATATATGTATGCATATTGGTTACAGTTGATGTGATATATATTTGTAGATTTAGAAATGTTATTTGGATACAAAACGAGTAAAAATGAATGTGTAACTTTTGACGATATGATCTTGCTTGCTTTTGTTGTGGGTTTTATTGAACGTTTTGGTGGACGCAGTGTGAGCCATTTAAATCGTAGTTGTTTTACTCGGACCTGTGGAGGGTGCTATCACAGCATCCTGATGTGACGTACTAATTGTATTCCGTATCTTTGGTTTGGGTTTTTTTGAAAATTCAGTGTTTTGGTTTTTGTATTTTTTTATTTTTAGTGAATATTTTTTAAATTTTCAACATTGTTTTTATTTTTTTAGATGTACCTTACTTAGATCTACTAAAAAATAAAAAAATTTGTAAAAAAATATTTTAAAATTTTAATAAATACATAAAAATATAAAAAATGTACTGAATTATTGTATTTCTTTTATATTTTTAGTATTTAGTGAATTTTTAAAAGATTTTTTTCACAAATTTTTACTTTTTAGGTATATTTATGTTAAGTATGTCTAAAAAGTAAAAAAAATTACTTAAAATATTAAAAAAATTCAGTAAAAATAAAAAATTACAGAAAACAAGAAAGTGAATTTTTAAAAAGTATTTTTGAAAAAACACAACCAAGCATGGTGATTAATTTTATTTTGATGATAAAAAATAAAATAATTGACCTGAGCTTCATAATCGGATCATATTTTATTTTTTTTATCATTAATTAATTAATTAATTTGTTTTTATTTTTTGTTTTTTATTGAGAACAAAAAAAAGTTACAAAGAAAGTCACAGCACACAGCAGGCTCCTCAGGTCCTATTATATATATATATATATATAACTAGTTTTGAAAATAAAATTTAATGATAATTACCATTTATTATTATTATTTTATTTTTGTTTTTGTGATTTTCTATGCCTCTCATATTCGACCCTAAAAGGATAGGAATTTGTAAAATTTGTCACGTGATTGTGGCCCCTTTTAACCTTTTTCATTATGAAAAAAAGAAAATGTCAGCCCAACCTACTACTTTTTTTATATGAAAATTTTTATAATAAATACTCTTTATTATAGGATCCTGTTATGACATTTATTTGATTATAAATTATTTTGATGTTTGTTATAATTTTATTATTTATTTGTTGTGATTGTAATGTATCTATTTTAATTATTATTTTAGTTATAATTGAAAATATATGTGATATTTGATTAGAATCATTATTTATTTTTTAATTATAACTGAAAATAATTTAATTAAATGTTATAATTATGGGTACACAAGATGTATATAGTAGCATGATCATAATGTGGCAGGGATATTATTTTACAACAATGATTCATACCGTTAAAAAAAGATCACTAATAACACTAATGTATTGGGAATGCTCAAAAAAAAAAAAAACGTAAGCAGTGGACTACCACATTATTAATGATGCTATTAGAGCATCATTTTTAATGCTTTCAATTATTTTTTACTATTTTATTACATTTTGGGTTAATTTGGAAAGATTAGTTTTTTATTTTTATTTTTATTTTGGTTATATCAACTCTTTATTTTTATTTTTTTTAAAAAAAGTCAAAAAATTAAAAAAAAATAAATATCACTTTACGTATTATGTAATGTTATGTGTTACTACTTTATTGTTAATGAGAATATGTGATGACACTCGTTGATTTAATACAATAATAACGTATGAGATAATATATAAAATGTGATGCAATGAACTGATTGGCATAGCATTGGTTTGTGTGTTATTATTTCTTTGCAGGTGGGTTTGACTCTGAGGAGAGCTACAAATAAGAGGCCAATAGAGATTGGTGTGGTGGGAGGGAGAGAAATAAAATCTTGCTATGAATATCTAGTAGTGTTATGAGATGTTATCAGTGTGGGTGTGAATGTAATGTCTACAGATGATGATATGTTATATATAAATTAAGAAAAATATTAATGAAATGTTTCTCTTCTGTTTTATGGTGATGAAGTGGAGAAGGAATACTCTAATTCAATGGTCCTGATGAATTATTTGTAATCTAACATCTAATAATTAGGTTGCATATGATGTGCAATCTTTAACAGTTGCATAGCTTAATGTTGTGTTTGAATTATAAATTTAAGTAGTTATTTAAAAAGAAAATGGGAAGATGGTGGGGGAAAAAGGGTTTTTTTTTTTTTTTTTTTTTTAACAACTCGGCACCTGGTCCTATGGACCGACCGATTAAGTTGGGAGTCTAATTTCAAAGTTATTTGGGGTCCATTTATAAAGACAACAATGTTAGGTATCATGAAAATTTTTTTATGAAAATAATCATGAAAGCTTTGTGACCCTTGAATTACACTTAAAATAAAGTATCACACATTAATTAAGATAATCTAAGAATTATAAATCTTTCATGAAAATTTTTTCATGATTCTTAACTTTTCTCTTATAAAATTGGGATAGAGCCTGTATGAATTAGACTTAAGAAATTGTTTGAAGCTTGTGCTAAGAATTTGTTTTCATTTAGGGTTGTTTGAGGTGTTCTAAATAAGTGTATTTTTTATCTTTTTAAACTAAAAAGTTGAGGGAAAAAATATGAATGTTTAGATTAATTTTTTGACTTTTTATGAAAAAAATATGTATTAAAAAATTCTATAAATTAATATATAAAAAAAAAATTAAGATTGAAAGTTACTTAATCATATTTTTTGACTTTTGATAAATAATAATAATTTTTTAATTTTTTTTTAACCCGTCAAACTTGACCTTTAAGAAGTTTTTGACCTAAAGACTCTGGAGGGGGCACATCTGAGACATAGAGGGGCGCACTGCCACCCCTTGGGATTGGTGGGAAAAATGTTTCACCCTCCACTTCCCTTACTTTTTCTATATTCTTGTCCAAATTTATGATTAATTATAACGAAATTGGTCATTTGAGAGATAGTGCCCCATTGCATAATTTTTTTATTTTTATTTTTTTGAATCTCATATCTCATCAGATTTATATAAGGAAAAAGAAAAATGAGAAATGAAATTTTAAATGTCTTCTATTCTCTTCTGTTTTGAATGATTCTATTCATAGGGAAGGATAAAGGAGGAAAACAATAACCGACAAAAAAAAAAAAAAATCAAGAGGAAAGGAAAAACAATGAGGAAAAAAGAAAGAAAGGAAAAAAAAAAAAACGAAAAGAAAAAATATTCCAAAGCTCTTTTGTTAAGTTTTTATAATTGATAATTCCGTTTAATAAAAAAATTTTCAGTTGTAATTTTATTTGCTCTTATATTTCAGTGAGGTTGTGAATGTTTAGATACGAATTTAACCCGAAATGTGTCTATATAGAGGAGTTTGTGATTTTGAAGCTTTTATATTTGTCACTTCGCAGACTATGTATAAGGATTGAGTTGTTTGTCAAAGTTGTTTGACTGCTTGAGCAGTCATTTGTGCTTAAATGGTGAATAGGAGCATCCGATATCTCTGTCGGCAAACTGAACTTTTGAGAAGCAAGTTTTATCACTTGAATGGTAAAATGTGCGCTCGAGCAATTAGCCTATATGTTTTGCACCGCCTTTACTCACACCTCTTGAGCGATGAAGCGTGCGCTCGAGCAGTGTTCACAATCATATTTTCTATAAAGTGTGTCGTTCGTTATTTTTAGAGTTTAACTCGTTCAGACTTTTAGAGAGAAAGAAAAATCAAAGTTTGATATATTGAAGGGTGTTTTATAAATGTTTCCTTAATGATTTGAAAGTGATCAATGAATCAACAAGTTTTATATTGATATCATCAAGGAGTTTGTCTTTATTCTTTTATACACAAAGAGAGGTGTTTTCCAGTGAGCTCCAAGAAACTTGGGTATGAAGCTTTGGTGGATTTCGGAGTGGTTCATCTTCGTGGATTCGATATCAGCGTTGTGGATTTAATGTTTGGCAAAGCAGTTCCATGGTGAAGACGATGTTGGAAGAGGCACATCAAGTTTGGTTCAATTTGGATGTGGATTCACTAGGTATTCAATTTGGATGTGAATTTACTAGGTAATTGAGAGTAATCTTATGTAATTCTTTTTTGTTTTTTAAATGGATTACTTTGTGGTTTTGGTCCGTAATTTTTTTTTATTACAATTAGAAGTGCTCCAATTATATTTTTTTTCACGTTAAATCGTTGTGTCGATTTATTTTTGGTTATTTGATTTAGATTGTTATTCATGGTTTAAAATGGAAACATAATCACAAATCAATATTTCTGAAATTTTAGATTTTTCATCTTTTTTGGGGACTTTAAAACTAGGAGGGAAATAAAAAATAAATTGGGTGAAAATTAATTTGATGGAAAAAAAAAAGGAATAATTTTATAAATTTCTGATCTTTTTTTTTGTTCATATTCATATCACGGAGTATGTTTTGCACAAGCATCATGCGTTTAGGATCACTATATATATAAATATATGTATATTGAGAGTGATTTAGTGTAGTTTATATATTTTTTTAATATTTATTTTGAGAGATTGTGTAGTGTAACTTCTATTTATTAGGTTAAAATAATTTAAATAAATCAAAAAAATTGTTATCTTAAAAAGTGAGTGAGGTGTTTTTTAGTTTTATTTTTTGATTATTAACTTTAATGAAAGTTAATAATAAATTGTACTAAATAGTTCCAATGAGCATGAGCATGACTACGAGCATGGAGGATCCATCTTTTATTGCAAGTATGAGCATGAATCTATGTAAATAACAGATAACCCTCCTGCATTTGCAAATGAAGACAGCTTGAGAAAGTGAGCCTAAACATATATATTTTTTTTATAATCGGGTATCCAAGTCATTTTATGTGCATTTTGACTAAATTTTTAAACCTTGTAGTTAATGATTGGGTAAACCTCTAATGAGTCCAAAATTTAAAATATTTGACTTTTATGAGTTTCGAACCTACAATCTCTTAGGTGGTAAGCCCTTTCACTAAGCCAAGCCCTTTAGTTGGGAAGTGGCCTATATGAGTCACTAGGGGTGTGCATAATACCGCCAAAACTGCACCGAGCTGCACCGCCAAGGTAAATTTGTTATTATTTGCCAATCGAACCGCCGGTTTTTGATAAGAAAAATGGCAAATTCTAGTGACACTTTTATCAATCCGCCGATTTCTATTTTTCTTCCAAACCGCACCGACCCGCACCACTATTAAATCATGTTTTATAAGATTCTAAAAATTCTTTTTTACTTAAGTTTGCTTGTTGTTCTATACCTTAGAATATAGTATTACATTACTGCTCGAGGGGAATTCAAGATGTCAGTAATCCAAAATAAAGTTGGATTGTAATTCACTTTTCAATCTTTTTTTTTTCTGGCCATGTTGCAAACTTGCATCAGCTCACTTTTCAATCTAAATACTTTTTAACAGTAAACATTTTCAATATATTGTAAACCCTGAATGATATTAATTTTATGTATTGTATTTGATCATTGTAGCTTCCACAGATGCTTGTAATGAACTGATGGCATAGTCGTTGATATTATCATATTGTTGCTACACTTGCTGCATCAGAAGAAAGCTTCGCAAGATGTTTAACATCACGGTATCTCTCGTCGTTTTTTTACTCTTTGATTTAAGTTTTGTAATTTGAATTATATTTTTTATAAACCGCCAATCCGCCCGAACCGCCAAGGTAAATCCGCCATTATTTGCCAACTGAACCGCCGGTTTTTAATAAGGAAAATGGCAAATTCTAGTGACACTTTTATCAATCCGTCACCCGCCATACGGTTTCTATTTTTTTCTCAAACCGCACCGACCCGCACCACGCACACCCGTATAAGTCACCTAGATGGGCTGGGCTCAGTGGGGAGGCTTAGTCTATCAGTGAAATTATCTGAAGAGGCCTTGGCCCTAGTATTATTGTTCAGCACCTGACAAGTTAGCCCATTCAATGTTAAAAGTCCAACGAAAGTTTGATAAACAGAGTTGGTAACTGGTATACTAATCTAGTGTTGGTAGCGGCTTAAGGTCATGGGCTGCTCTAGATTGCCAAAAATTGAAATGTAGGGATTAATTTTATGAGAATTAAAGTGAAATTTTACTCGAATTAAAAAGACTAATGATGTAATCTATCTTTTATTTCACTCTCTCTCACACGCAAATTGGGGTAAAAATGATTGGTTGGGATCTCTCTTTTATGGTTTTCAAAAAATTGTTTTAGATTTGTTTTTTTTTTTTTTATTAGTGGGATTGTATTGACAAAAAATGTATTTCAAGGGGTAAGATAATTGTGTCGAAACGAGTGAATGTGGAGAAAAAGATGTTTGTACCCAAAAAAAAAAAAAAAAACTTACATTGGTACATTGAAGTCAAATTACTAAAAATTCGTTTGGAAAGTCAAGTTTAGGACTTTTTTTTTTGACTATTTTAGTCACAAAAAATAAAATAAAATTTTTAATCTAATAAGACAAAATATCACATCTAACTCATAATCATTATATTCTTTTTTTCACAAAAAAATCAAAAGCCCTTTCCAAATGAGACTTTTTAACCCTAGGCTAAAATAACCAAAAAAAAAAAAAAATCAAAAAACCAAAAGGACAACTCACTTTCCAAACGAACCCTAAAAATGACTAGCATGCCGTTATTGCTATTTTATATTAGAGATGTTTTTATTGGTTTGGGAAGTGGGTTGACTTTTTGACTATTTTATTCTGGGGTTAAAAAGCTTAGTTTGGGAAGGATTTTTTGGTTTTTTTGAATTTTTATGAGAGAAAGAATGTAATGATTATGAGTTAGATGTGATATTTTGTCTTATTGAACTAAAAAACTTATTTTGCTTTTTTGTGACTATTTTAACCAAAAAAATCTCCAACCTCAACTTCCAAAACGAGCCCAACTTATAAAGTTATTGTAAAATAAATTTTATATGTTTTAACTAATTTTAAAAACAGAAATGAGGCTATGTTTGATTTTAATTTTCTGGATTCAATTTTTTTAACATTGAGTTTTTGTTTTTTTTTGTTTTTGGTTTTTAGTTAAATATTTTTAAAATTTTAAGTAATTTTTTTAATTTTTTAGATACACCTTACTTAGATGTATCTAAAAAATAAAATATTTATAAAAAAATAGTTAAAAAAATAGTGAAATACCAATAAATCTTAAATAGTGATCTTATGAACTGTTTGATCCTCCATTTTTTCTTATGGACCCAAAGATCTAGTGTGAATTATATAAATGGTCAAAATGTGAGTTTTCTCATAATGTTGAAATTACTAAACATAACACTTCACAAAAACTCCTTAGTGTATTTTTTTTAAACGTACCACTCTAAAAACGTAATACTCCAACGTAACATAATAAAAAAAAATTAGTATACTTTTTTCAAACGTAACACTTCAATCAATGTAACACACAAAAATTTCTTACCCAAACGTAACATTCTAATATAACATACTAAAAACTCCTTAGTATACTTTTCCCAACCGTAACACTTTAATGTAACACACTAAAAAATTCGTTAGCGTACTTTTCCCAAATGTAACAACATAACATTTAAAAAAAATTCCTTAGTGTATTTTTTTTCAAATATAACACTACAATCAATGCAACACACAAAAACTCTCTAATGTACTTTTTTCAAACGTAACACTCTAATATAATACTTCAATGTAACACCAGAAAATCACACTATAGAAATGTAGATTTTCATGCTTGACAACTAACACTTCAACCAACTATTCCTCCAAAAAGAATCTTTCACACCTCACATTTCCATTTTCATCCCAAAAATGAATTAAAAAAATTAGAAAAATGAATCATAAAAATGCATTTACTTAAAGTCAAATGGCACTAAATCAAATAAATATAATTTTCAAAATAAAAAAGACTAATTGGTTCATGAAAAAACTCTTAGGACTAAATGGATCAACATTCCTCCATATGTGATTTACAGGTAAATTTTCCTTTAAAGAATTAATAAATACACAGAAATACAAAAAATGTACTGAGTTTTTGTTTTTTGTTTTTGTTTTTGTTTTTGTTTTTTCTTTTTTTTTTGGTATTTTTGATATTTAGTGAATTTTTTTTTAAAAAATCACAAATATTATACTTTTTAATTGTATTTATGTTAAGTGTATCTAAAAATTAAAAATAGTGCTTAAAATAGTAAAAAATTCAATAAAAAAAAACAAAAAACAAAAAGTTTAAATTTTTAGAAAAGTTAATTCAGAAAAATAAAATCAAAATGATACTAAATAAAATAATTCAAAAATGAAATCCTACTTCAATTGTGTGAAATAACGATTATCTAACTTAAAATGTGATTGCACAATAACCCAATAAATATTTATTTTATAATTAAATTTGTAGTCTAACTTTAGAGGATCTAAATTATACATCATATAATTTTTTTATTTATTTTATTTTTATCTAAATTCATTATCCAAATATAACTGAAAGAGTTAAACGCCCAAATCCATGAATTTGTATTTGGATATTTATGTCAAAGTGTTCGCGGTTCTCTCAATCTTACTTAGAAGTATTATTTATTATCCACGTGTGCATATTCAATGGTTGTCGCTAAAATTGAAAAAAATTAAAATTAAAAATTTTTATTTAAATTTGATCTGGACAGTTACATGAGGTAAGAAGTTACACAGTTACAGACAGTTTCGCGAATTTGATTTGAGCAATTACTTGAGGCTGGAAGCTTCAGGCTTCTACATAAGAATATTGTGGACAAACTTAAAAAATGTGACAATCCATATATCAACTCAAAGTGTAGACTTTATGGTTGTGTAACACTTTTTGTAATGTAAGATCTCGGATTTAACTCATATAGAGAGGAGTTTAATATTTTTTGTAGTGATATTTATTTGTATGTAAGTAGTAGTGAAGTAGTTGTTGGGTTTAGACTTTGTTGATTTTCTAACTATTGTAGGCAGTTTTATTGATTTTTTAGCTATTGTGGACTAGTAGTCTGTTTGATGATGCAATATTTTTCATTCTTGTAATTACTCTCCTATCGATTGAGGGAGAAAAAAAGTGTATGCTTTATATAATAATTAGTTTGTCAATATCTATGAAGTATGGATACTTCGAAAAATATGTCGTATCTGTACCAAGTGCACTACTAAAAATCGAAGCTTTTGCAATGGTCTTAAATGTCGCAAAAGGTTCTCATATCATCGCAAAAGACTTTTTGCGAGGGAGTAGCGACGGAAAATGGGGGTGGCGGAAGGGGGCATGACAAAAAGTATTTACGACGGTTACAAGCCGTCGCTTTCTTATAGCAACGGCTAATCTATGGTTTTTGCAACGGTTTAACCTGACACAAAAAAGGGAAAAAACATCACTTTTAGTGACGATGTTGGTTGCTGTCGCCAAAAGTATTATTAGCGACAGTATTTGATGTCATAAAAAGTATTACTAGCGACGGTCTAAAATGTCGCAAAAAAATAAAATAAAATAAATGTTGTATTTGCTACAGTTTAAACCGTCGCGAAACGTATTATTAGCGATAGTCTAAAACGTCGCAAAAAAGTAGAATTAAATTAATACCATATTTGCGACAGTTGAAACCATCACTAAAGATTTGAACTACGATTTATATGCGATAGGTTAACCCGTCGCTAACAAAAAGAAAATGATGATTACATTAGCGACGGTTTATTATTGTCGCAATAAAATTATTTTCATAAAATCAATATATATTTTATTAATTCATTCCCTGTACAAATTATTAATATTTTCTAAAATAAAATACATCCATATCCAAACACATCCACATCCACATTCACATCCACATTCACATTCACATTCACAACCACAAAATCATACGTATATATATATACCCTGTAACAATTGTCAACCAAATATTCTTTACAAAAATATATAAAACATCCTCCAACAATACTAATAATTTTTGATATTCAAGAATTTAAATTATTGTATCTAAAGAAAAACAAAAGTATCGACAATATAAATAAAAAAACATATATATTATAACTTGTTTTAATATCAACAGTAAGTTCTAATATTGATATGCGAAGATATCATCACGTACTCAAAAGGGGTTGCATCTGTAAAAAGAAACCAAAAAAAAAAAAAAAACATTAACAATATAATTAATTTCAAGCTTACAGAAATTGTAAAACATTGGATATTTATTTCAATAAACAAATAAATACATAAATAAGATTGTAAGCTCCAATATCGGTATGTGAAGATATCATCACGTACTGAAAACGGTTGCATCTGCAAAAAGAAATCAAAAAAATCATTTACAATATAATTAATTTCAAACTTACAGAAAATGTAAAACATTTGATATTTATTTCAATAAATAAATAAGATTGTAAGCTCCAATATTGATATGCAAAGATATCATCACGTCCTCAAAAGGGTTGCATCTGCAAAAAGAAAAAAAAATCATTTACAATATAATTAATTTCAAGCTTACAGAAATGTAAAACATTTGATATTTATTTCAATAAATAAATACATAATAAGATTGTAATAGATACATGAATTGAGCGCCACAATGTATCTTCCAACAGCTTCTCCAACTGTTCTTAAACCTCGGGATGTTGTTTCCAAAAGAGTGTTCAACTTTTTCGTTTTTAAGACAAAGACTTTACAATATTCAGGGTCAATTGGAACTCCATCAATTTCACACAACGGATCGTCACTAATAAAAAGACCCTCCGCCAATTGGACTATTGGTATATGTGAACTATCCAAAGAAACTTTAATTACATCATACAATGATGATAATACTATTAAAATCAGGTAGTGATTGAACACATTGTGTTGTAATCTAACAATAATTGAATAAACACAAAAGATAAAAAGAGTTTGTAAATGACAAGTTTTCACCAACGGAAATTTGGCTACAGATTCAAAACCGAGAATCGGTTTCATGTGCCGTCTTTTCCTATAAGTCATTTGTGCCTAGTTAGTCATGTGTCTCGTTAGTCATGTGTCTCAAGTTTCATTGACATTTGATGCCGTTTGAGCATTTTAGTGAGTTAACCGGTTCGGAAAAAAAGTTCATAAATAACAAGTTTTCATAAACGAAAATTAGACTCTAGATTCAAAACCAGAAATTAGTTTTGAATTCTGTCTTCTCCTACAAGTCATTTGTGCCTAGTTAGTCGTGTGTGTCAAGTTTCTTTGACATCCGACGCCGTTTGGGCATTTTAGTGTATCAACCCGTTCGAAAAAGAGTTTGTAAAAGATAAGTTTTCACAAACGGAATTTAGGCTCCAGATTCAAAACTAGAAAGCGGTTTCAAGTCTCATCATTTTCTACAAGTCATTTGTACCTAGTTAGTCATGTGTGTCAAGTTTCGTTGACATTCGATGCCATTTGAGCATTTTAGTGTGTCAATCGGTTCGAAAAAGATTTTCTAAAGAACAAGTTTTCATAAACGGAAACTACGCTCTAGATTCAAAACCGGGAATCAGTTTCGAGTTTCGTCTTCTCCTATAAGTCATTTGTCTAGTTAGTCGAGTGTGTCATGTTTCGTTAACATCCGACACCGTTTGAGCATTTTGGTGTGTCAACCGGTTCGAAAAAGAGTTTCTAAAGAATAAGTTTTCACAAACAGAAATTAGGCTCTAAATTCAAACCGGGAAGCAGTTTCAAGTTCCGTTTTCTCCTACAAGTCATTTGTGCCTAGTTAGTCGTTTGTGTCAAGTTTCGTTGACATCCGACGCCGGTTGAGTATTTTGGTGAGTCAACCGGTTCGAATAAATGTACCAGAGCTAAGTCAACTAACAAAACAAAATCAATAGATAGAAGCAATCACATCAAAAAATATTGGCAATGATGTAGAGCCCACTAATGATAAATGGAATGGGCACTCATTAAATTAAAGTTTCAAGCTTTACTAGGGTCTTTTCTCTTGTTTTGAATAATAGCTATAATTATAATTAGAGAAAATTAAAAAATATATAAACTAGGCCACCAAGTGATATGAGCACCATTGTAATGGCAAAGAGATAAGTTACTTGTATTTTAGAAGAACACTTTGTTGAAGGATCTGGATATTTGTTTTGGGTTTCTCAATGCATAAAGTTTCTGAACAATGAACTCAAACACCTAAAAGAGAGGGACAAGGGAGGGAATGATGAAAAAAAGATGACATATTACTATGAGAATTTTTTTGTGATCATAATATATATATATATATATAATAAAAACATGAAACAAAGAGGTCAGTTCCAATAAGAATACTGAGGGATAAGAAGTCTACCAAAAAAGCAGAAAAAATAAAAGGAATTAACAAAAAAATCATGATTAAATATTGTGAGAAATAATTAATTATTAATGGAGAGCAGGCATTATCAATAGATTTTCATTATATCGTGGGTCATAAAATAATATCCACTACCTATGAAGACCCAAATAAAACTAATACAATGGCAGAGGGGAACATTTCCAAATCAGCAAATAGAATAAAAAAAACAGTAGGTAGAGGCAAAAGCAAAAACAAATACAATGAAAAGGGCTTGATTCTGATGAAGGCAAAAAAAGAGAAAAATATGAGAGGACAGGCGAGGAGAGAAGAGGAGAACAGAGGAGAGCAAAAGAGAGATATACCTAGATGCCGGAGGAAGAACATGTGTGAAGTCGCTGCTGCTACTATTACAGATAGCCTGTGAGCGAAAGCAAGAGAGAGAGAGATATTGTGAGGGTCTGTGCAAGCGAGTGTGAGAGGGAAGAAAAGGAGAGGAGAGAAGGGTAACCTGGAAGTCTTCCACGCTGGTGTAGTTGGGGTTGTGAGATAGACGATTGTGAGCAAGAGAGACAGAGTGACGACTAGGTTTTTTCTGGAATGGATGGTTTTTCTTTTTTGTTGATCTGATGGAAGAGGATACTGAAAGGGTAGAAGAGAAGGAAAGACGTAGGGCGCGGGAAGCAAAAAAAAAACCTTTTGTGATGGTGGAATAAATAGCATCGCAAAAAAAAAAAAGGGTGACAGGTAACAAATCGTCGCAAAAGGTACTATTTTTTGCCACGGAATTGGATTTTTCGTCGCAAAAAAATTACTTTTGCGATGACTTCGTTTTGTGATGATTTTCAACCTGTCACAAAAGGTTTCATGTGGTATTTACCGGCGTATGGTACCTTGTATGATACTTCTGCATACATATTGGATACATGAAACACATACCCAAAATTTTGCTTCTTAATTTTTGGCGTATCCGTATCCGTATCCTTTTTTTTTTTTTTGAATTTTACCGTATCAACATACTTGTGTCATACTAGTACCAGTACTTGTACCCATACTCATACTTTATAGATGAATATATATTGTGTGGCGTTCAAGTGATAAAGACGTTGTTTTTCAAACCAAAGGTTTTGGGAAACTTTGTTTTTATTTAATCATGAATATTGAAGAACCTCTGGGGAAGTAAAGAGGGCTCTCTTACTTCTCTATGAATTACACACAAAAAAAAAAAAACCCTCCATAACTTGGGGGATTATAATGGAAAAGATAGTTCGGCAAATTTCACTTTACCCCCTGTAGTTTGGGTCGGGTGCAGATTACCCATTTGACATTCGGAAATCACGACATAACCTCTACATAGTTTGTGGACCAAAATGCACTGTCCACTTTTCCATCCAAATTAGCAGGCTGGGATGTTCACATGCCCATGAAAAGAGTAAGCAATATTTTATGACCAAAATACCCCTTATACATCTCTGAATTTACAAAAGCTTGCCATTCTTCTTCTTCCTCCTCCTCTCTCACAGAATGAACAAACACATCTCTGATCAATTGCCCTTGTAAGAATTATAATCTAGTTGTTGATCATGTGTACATATATATATTTTTCTTGATCATGTGTATATACATATACATATATGTGGGGAAGTATTTTGTGAATGATAGCACGTGGCTAAGGTGACGCCGAAGTGTCAGTCGAGGTGCCACGTGGCCTGGTCATGTTGCTGAGATGATCTCGGCCAGGACGAAATTATCTGTGGAGATGCCGAAATTCGAGATAAGCAGATAAGGGACAAGAATCCTACAACGGCGGATGATCTTAGTCTGGATAAAGATAAGGCTCAAGGAGAGTTTATCTCTATCTAGCTGAGGGTCTAGGATGAGTATTGAGCCTAAGTCCATTGAAGTGAGGCTTCTAAAAGGTTTAGGTCACTGTTGGTTATAAAAGTATGGCGCCCTTGTGGGTCGAAGGTAAGTTTTTTTTCTTGTGAGTGTAAGTACAATTTGCTATCTTTGAGAGATATTGACTATTGACTTGATCGTTGGAGTGCCCCCAGGTGGACAAACTACCGCTGGATTCTCATCTTCTTGTTATAGGTTGTTGGGCTTAATTTATTATGTTGGTGCCCTCTAACTGAGTTCCCCTTTTGGTTGTGTGGTCGGAAAACAACACCCACAATTTGGCGTCGTCTGTGGAAACTTAAGGAGAATATATGGCCAACAACAGGCAGGAAGAAAAGATTGGGGACAATATCCACAGTGAAAGTGGAGAGCATGTAGATCCTAACATCAGGGAAGAAAATTGTAATAAAGAAGTACAGGATCTGAATCCCGAAAAAAAAGGCGTCGGTAAAGAGCGTAACGCCCCAAAAAAGGGAGGTCAAGATGAGTATTACAATAAAAGCGACCTCTATGTATGGAAGGATAGATGCCTGAGGAGGGACGGAGAGATGAAAGGAATGGTAAACAAGTTGGCCGACCTACAGTCAGTAGTCAACTTCATGATGCAAAATAATGTAATGCAGCCATCGTTCCCGTTGCAAGACATGCCGGTACCAGCAGCCAAGCCTAATACCTAGAAAGGGGGGCAAAAAGCGATCCCAGTAATTCTGCAGCATGGCAAGGGACATGAGTACTCACATCAACCGTCATGAGATGTTGGGCGCACAGAGTCAGTATGAGGTGAGTCACAGAAAACACCACGAACAAAGGGGACATGTGTTAAGGAATCTCAGCATATCCAAGGGAAGGGCCTTTGTTTTGTCGCAGTGGATGAAAGGAAGTCTAAGAGGACGCATAATTACATTGGGAGCAGCATGCCGAAGAAGCTGAAATATGTTGATAGCCGAGCTCCCGGTAGGATGAAATAGGATTTGAGCGACTATCTCCAGAGGAAACGACTCAACGTCGAGATAACATCCACTGTTAAGCCGAAGACGTCATTCTCGGTGGAGTTGGGTATGTTTGAGGCCCTAAAGAGGTTCAACATGTCCAGGTTTCAGATTTATGACGATAAGTCTAATCTGAACTTTCATATTGGTTTATATTTGAATTCAATGGCTTTGTGGAGTGGGAATGAGTAGTTGTTGTGCAAGGTGTTCCCTTCATTCTTTGGGGAAATAGCATTGGATTGGTTCCATAAGTTGCCAAAAGGAACTGTGAAGAGTTGAGAAGACCTGGCCAAGATGTTTGTGGCCAGGTTTGTTACCAACCAATTGCAGCCGTTAATGGTAGATTCCTTGCTGGCTCTGAACATTAGTGATGGTGAAAGCTTCAGGGCTTATGCCAAGAAGTATTATGAGGTGTTCAACTAAATTTCGACCTGTAACCAGAAGCTGGCGATTGTATCTTTCAAAAATGGCCTGGATAATAAATGCCCGCTTCAGAAGTCACTTGCAAAAACTTTACTCAAGAGTATGGAGGAGCTCATGGCATAGATTGAGAAGTATGCTAGAGCAGAGGAAGAAACACAAGGAACGAAGGCACCAAAGCCAGAAAAGAGAAACGACTCGCCGAAGCGAGGCCGAGGTAACGCCAGTGTTAACAGGCAGGAGACAGGGTTGAAGGCTGCACATGCAGTCAGCACGGTATTCAGGATCCCGATCTATGAGGTTCTGGAGAGGATTAAGAACCAGCCATATTACAAGGCATCGGAAAAGATCCTCGGTGTAGACCGCCCGAACTCCGCTCTGCGCGCGATGGCGCGAATCGTTGTTCTTAGCTACTACAGTTCGGACTCCTATCACGGTTCTGAATCTAATCTCACAAAGTGCAATGTAAGACTGATAAATCACCAAAGAGTTCAAATTCGGCAAATCGTTTTGGAAAATCGATTTTAATCAAAAAGCGCTAAACATGGACTGCTTTGCCAGATTTCAGAGTCGCCACCTAAATATTTTATTTTGGGAAATTTAGGAAACCCTAACTCATGCCTAAGGCCACGTGTCTGTCATTACCAAAGTTACCTCGGCTCGGGAACTTAGGTACGAGAGGGGAAGGTCATGAAATGAGCACCCCCGCTCGCCCGATCAAAGGATCGGCCTCTACTAACATAATATGTTGTTTTTGAAAACACATGCATTCTTATTCTGGTTATTAGCTAACATTACTGCGTGATGCGCACAGCATACAAGTATAGACTCAATCACGATGTTTGTTTGTTTGAAAGTGGTTTGAAGGTGCTACTCGCAAGTAGGCTAAGACGCGAATTTACCACCCTCAAGTGGGCTTAGAAAACATGATTTTGCCACTTCAAGTGGGCTTAAAAAATCACAATCATCGAGTTGTTCCAATTCAGGCAATCAAGCCTTCACCCACTGGCATTCATGCAGTTATATCATTTAAGCAAATAGCCTCATGGCAAGCATGCTATCATGGCGGTCACTTACACACATGCAAGGATGCTAAAGCGTAAACACTCACAATGTACTCCGAGCCAAAAAAGAAGCTAGTTAGTAATCTATGCATGATCCTAGCTATGTCAACAATGCCTAATGCAACACATGCAAAAGGCAACTAAGATAGGCTCGGCTATTCTAAGATGTCATGTGAATGCAACTAGATAACATGTATTCAAATTGGTATTTAAATACAATGCAGTTTGTATGATGCGCCGAGCCCGGTGCATGCAAGCATAAGGTATGCTAATCGAAATATGCCCTAAACTAACCATCGAAAGCTTATAAGTAAAAAGGAGAAAGAAATGGGGTTGGAAGACATGCATCACACACACGCACACTTATTACAACAGTTCGCCCTCTCGACGGAGGGTCCGAATAATAAGCTAACTAGTTAATCTAAGCTAATTAAACTAATTATTACAAACCAAAACTAATTAACTAAACCTAGTTAACTAATTAGTTATTACAACACAAATTGATTAGTTAAGCACGTCAACTAATTAAGTACAAAACCGTCAAACTAGCTAACTAAGTAAAGCAACTAAGTAAAACAGTTAAAAGGAGCCTCGGGGCGAGAAGTGCATGCCTGCTTGGTCGCCTCGCTCCGAAATCCATCACTATGTCCCGAATTGCCTCTGTTTGCATTTGATCTCTGGAAGGTGCACTGACTTCCAAATAGCTTCTACTCCAACACAGAGACCTCCTGGAAGGTTGCCGACCAGTAAAGGGTGGTGTAGACCACCTGTAGACCACTTACAATTGCTGCAGACCAGAAAAACTGGTCAGCCAGCCACTTTTTATGGTCTGCCGACCAGAAATTCTGCCCAACTCCATTTTTGCTGCAACAGAGAACAAGAAGGGGCACATCAATGTATTTGCAAGGTATGTGTGCACAACCACCCTCCCTATCATTTCTCAAGCTCAAGGGAGTGTAGTTCTCGACTCTCGGGCCACCAACTGAGCATCGCAATCCACGATGGTCGAAAAGCCAAGTTTGCACAATTCAATGTCAATGAATACACAAATAACACATAAGGGCCTTAACCTCTATCATGCATGATCAAGAGGGTCGACGACCGAGAATTGAGGCACGTTTCATCACTTCAAATATGAAACGTCTCTCGTTTCTCGTGTTTAGATTAACACCTTATCCAAACACACTGCAATGCAACATGATCAACTTATCAATGCTAATGGCATACAAACCAAATGCAATGCATGCACATGCAAACAACATGCAAACAACATGCTAAATGGACTTAAACCGAATATGGGTAGACCTCAATCATGCCCAAAACAGTAGCCAACACACCAAAACTTAAACACAAGAAGCAAGAACAGCATGCTCAACTCATGGCTCGCAAGCAAGGCATAAAGCTCAACTCTCAAACACATTGAAGGAGTGGAGAATGTGAAAGTGTGGCAATGAAATGTGCTCTAAAATGATGTAAGAAATGATGCCAAATCATGCATATATCACAAATAAGGCATGCTATGGTGCTCAAAATTCAAGACTAGCAAAGGCACTTGCACTATAGCCACATCAAGCAAGCCCCAAAGGGCCAAGGTGACTCAAAATAGTCCCATGGCAGGTCAAAACAATGCTAGAAATATGCTCGAACATAGCCAACATATGTTAAAATGGGAGGCATAAAACATGACGCATGCAAGGCCAATGAGGGGAATTACACTACACCTACCAAAACCAAGCATGAGATGACTTCACCAACAAAAATCAGAATTATAACATGATGAAATAAGACCAAAAACATGCAGAGATGGTAGCCCAAAGACTTAGGCAAGCATGCATACATATTGGCTCATGGACAAGGCATGAAGACAAAACTCTCAAACATAATTAAAGAGTGATAAGCATGAGAGTATGGCAAAAATAGAAGCTCTGAAATACCATGTCAAATGATGCCAAGGCATGCAAACATCACAAGTATAGCATGGTAGGAGCCTCAAAACTCAAGACTAGTCAAGGCATTTGCACTATAGCTATGCAAAACATGAGTCATATGACCAAGGCAGCCCAAAATAGTCCTAAAGCATGTCAAAATAATGCTAAAACATGTATGGAGTATAGCCAAGGCAAGCTAGCATGAAGGGCCAAAACACCAAGTACACTAGGCTAATGGGCAAGATTGCACTACAAGTGCACAAACCGAGCAAGAGGTGACTCCACCAACCAAAAACAGAGTTATGGCATGTCAAAATAACACCAAAAAAGTGCTTAGACTAAGCCTACACATGCTAGAATAACAAGCTAACTCATTAGGCATGCAAGGCTAGCAAAGAGGATTTACACTACAAGTGCATGAAGCATGCAACCAATGATCAAACAAGCCAAAAACAGAGTTCAAGCATGTTAAATAATGGCAAAAAATGTACTGGAGCGGAGCCAAAACATGCTAGAATTATAGGCTAAAATAGCAAGCATACAAGGCTAGTTTGCAAGGATTACACTACAAGTGTATAAAGCATGCAAGGGTGGCCTAAACTAAGCCAAAACATAGGTATGCCATACTGAAATAAGACAAAAAATAGGCTAAGATAGAGCCAAAACAAGCTTAACAAACATGCTACTTTGATGAGCCACTAACACAAGCAAACAAGTTACAAAAGCGGGGGACCACCCCCTCCTATGTAAGACCTCAAAACACACTTTTCACCACTGAAATTCCTCTGGAATTCAGTGGTGAAGAGGTCAAATAAAGATGATTACAAAGGCCTAAAGTGATGGCCCAAAACAAGGCCAAACAAGGCACAAAAGGGGGGAGACCACCCCCAACACCAACAAAGCCTTAAACAAACATTTTCAATACTAAAAAATGAAGCTTTTTACAGTTGACAACTAGGTCAAAATAAGTATGCAAAGATGGTTAAGTTAAGCAACTAAAACAAAGCTCTATAAGGATTAGAGCCTCACCCTTGAAGAAACACAGCAAATCAGCAACTTCTGAGGCAAAACCAAGCCTTTGAGCTTCAAACAAACCTCCAAGAACCTCAGCTCAAGAGTGAAGGTGTTTCACTATATGTTTGTGTGCAAAAGTGTGAAGAAATGGCACTTTTGAGCACAAAATGAGACAAATGTAGAGAGGAGGAGCAAAATAGAGAAAGAGATATATGTATAACCCTAATGCAAAATTTCTGAACCTGAGACAAGAGGGAGGAAGTTCCCTCTTATAGAAAACCAAGCATCAAGCTTGTTGAACAAGCTTGAAGCTTGAATCAATCCATCCATACACGTGTATGGAGGATGCTTTCTGTGCCTAACAGCTGGCACAGCTGGCATCCACAACACCTGCAAAAAATGCAGGACAGCTGCCTACCAATTGAAGTGGTCAGCCAGCTACTTACACTGGTCGGCCAGCTACTTTTTCTGGTCTGCCGGAAGAGAAAGTGGTCGGCAAGGGGGGGAAGAGGGTCTGCACAGAGATAAGAAGGTAGTGGCACAGCTGCAGACCACGTTTTCCAGCTACAGACCACTTTCAGACCACCTAAGTGGTCGGTAGGATACTTTTCTGGTCGGCAAGCAAAATTCTGCTTTCTAGGTCCAACTTCAAATGGCCATAAATCCTTCATCTGGACTCCTTTTCAGGTCATTCTTGTATCCAAATTGAAGCCTCGGAAGTAAGATTTCCAATGGTGGAAGCCTTGCATCAAAATTCCAACTATGCAAAAAGTTATGCCTATTTTAGTGAAGCTGCTCAGTTTTGGTCCTACCCGGATTCATGCCAAACTTCTCCCAAACTAGTTTTCTTCTCTCCTTTCCTCTTTTCTTCAACTCCAAACCCCTAAACAAGGTGTTTTGAAATATTTTTCAAAGATTTCATCTCTCTTTCATTCATTTCCACTTTGTCCTCGCTCGGTTTATCGAAAAGCGCAACATCTAATGAAATGCAAGCCTCGGAACATCGTAGGAACTTATTTTCAAAAATATTTTGAAAGAAAGGGTTTTAAGGTCTAAAAACCATTCAAAATAGTTTTGGTCCAAAAAGGGGTGTGAAGTTGGGATTTGACTCTCTCCTTGCCGAAGAAATCGAACCCTTGCACTGCACAACTTTCATCACCGAGTAAACCATCAATAGTGCCCAAGTCTTAAGGGCAGTCAAAAATGGGGTGTCTACACCCGGTGAGTTCATGGGAAGGGGCACTAGGAAGCATTATGTTTACCATAATAAGGATGGGCACCTGACTCAGGGATGTAGGGCCCTGAAATCACATCTGGAAGATCTGGTCAAGCAGGGCCACCTGAGAGACTTGGTAGACGAAGCAAGGACAAGGGAAGAGCATACAAGGTTTCCCCAGGCACCAACAGCACCACCTCCCACACCACCACCACAACAAGCAGATGGACCTAGGGTAATCAATGTGATTCACTCAAAGGTGAATGAGAATGAAGTATGAGAGGAGACCCAAAGAGTAAGGCACATGCAGCATGTGTATCAGGTCCAACAGAAAAAACCACGAAAAAGTGATTATCAGGAACCGATGATTTCTTTCACTGAGCCCGATTTAGATATAGTGTAGCATCCATATAATGATGCTCTGGTGGTGACTTTGAAGATCAAAGATTGCCAGGTAAGGCCCATACTGGTTGATTAGGGCAGTTCTTGTGACATTATGTATATTAGATCTTACAAGGAGGTTGGCTTTCACCCAGACGATCTAGAATAATCTGACAGCCCGATGATTGGATTCAACGGGAAACCAACATGGCCTCTCGAAGCCACAAATTTGGAGGTGCAAGTAGGTACCAAGAAGGTAAGCACAGAGTTTATAGTAATTGACACCCCCTCCTCTTACAATGTTATTTTGGGAAGACCGTAGTTGCACGCAATGAGGGCTGTTCTCTCAACGCTACACTAGCTGTTACGATTCCCAATCGAAAAAGGGATTGAGGAGGTCAGAGGAGTCCATGTGCAGGCAAAAAATTGCTCCATGGCAACAATGAAGTCCACCTTCAATGTACGGGAAGTAGAGACAGTGGAAATCGAAGACGAGGAGAGGGAGGTCAAAGATGATGTCGACAAAGAACCAACCGACAAGAGTGAAGAAGTTTTGAGGAAGATTCGAATCCAAGAAGGTGATGAAGAGCGCTTATTCCTTCTAGGCTTATGCTTAGCCAAGGAGGAGGAAAAGTAGTTGGAGACTTTCTTGCGAGCAAACATAGAAGTGTTTGCCTAGACGCCCTATGAGATGCCTGGCATTGACCCCGATGTCACTTGTCATAGGCTCAATATGGACAAGTCAGCTAAGCATGTCATCCAACGAGCAAGAAGGTCGACATTGATACATGTGGAGGCAGTTGATAAGGAAGTGGACAAGCTGTTGGAAGCCCAGGCCAGTGGTAGTGAAAAAGAAGAATGGCAAGTGAAGGGTCTACGTGGACTTCACCAACCTGAATAAGGCTTGCCCCAAAGACAGCTTCCCTTTGCCTAAGATCGATCAGCTGGCGGATGCCACATCAGGGCATAGAAGGATGGGCTTTCTAAATGCCTACAGGAGATACCACTAGATAGCAATGTATCCCCCGAATGAATAGAAGATGGCATTCATCACCCTAAAAGGGTTGTACTACTACCAGATAATGCCGTTTGGGTTGAAGAATACATGAGCGACCTACCAGAGATTGGTGACCAAGATGTTCAAGCATCTGATTGGAAGGACAGTAGAAGTCTACATCAACGACATGGTCATGAAGACCAAGAAACCAGAGAATCATCTAGCAGACTTACAGAAGGTCTTTGACATCCTGAGATCATATCGGCTTCGGCTCAATGCCTCCAAATGTGCATTTGGAGTCGGATTGGGTAAGCTCCTAGGATACTTGGTCACTAGGAGGGACATTGAAGAAAGCCCAGATTAGATCAAGGCCATCATTGACTTGAAAAGTCTGACATAAGCCAAACGAGTACAAATGTTAACTGGAAGGGCAGTAGCCTTGAACAAGTTCATTAGCCGAAGTTCAGATAAATGCAAACCATTTTTTAGTTTGCTAAAGAAGGCAATAGATTTTTTTTAGACAAAAGAGTGTGAAGTCGCCTTGACTGACTTGAAAAGGTATTTGACAACCCTGCCGGTGTTGTCAGATCCAATACCTGGAGAAGAACTATTCATGTACTTGGCGGTATCAGACCACACTGTCAGCACGGTGGTAATCAGCAAAGAGGATGGAGAACAAAAGACAGTATACTATGTGAGCAAGACCCTGAAAAGTGTAGAAGCCAGGTACCTGTCCTTGGAGAAGTTAACACTAGCCCTGGTGATGGCTTCCAAGAAGTTGAATCACTACTTCCAAGCCCACAAAATTATGATGCTGACTGAGCATTCCCTAAAGTCCCTGCTGCAGCACGGGGACTTAACATGCAGGATAGCTAGATAGACAGTGGTGTTGGGCCAGTATGACTTGGATTTCAGGCCTAGAACAGCAATTAAGGGCCAGGTTTTGGCCGACTTTGTGGCCGAGTTCACTCCTGGCGTGATCCCAAGGCGGGCTCCAGTGAGCCGCGGCCTGGGATGTCCAGGGGAGCAGGAAGAAACCTAGCTGGAGCCAACAAACCCAACACCAGTAGAGTAAAAGAAAGAAGAAAACCAAAGCCTTGCGATATCTATATTAGAGACTCCTTCTGGCACTTCGTCGACGGAAGCTCAAACCGGCAGAGAGCAGGGGCAGGAGTAGTGTTAGTATCATCAGATAGGTGAATGATAGAGTAGTCTCTTCGTTTGGGGTTCAAGGCCTAGAATAATGAAGCGGAGTATGAGGTACTAATTGCTGGACTAAGGCTAACAGCAGTAATAGATGCCAACGAGGTGCTAATCTTTTACGATTCTTAGCTCATTGTAAACCAAGCAACAGACGAGTATGTAGCCTGAGATGTGAGAATGATAGCCTATGTCAAGGAGGTTGTCAAGCTACTAACACTGTTCGAGAATTGCCGGCTACAGTAGGTTAGCTAAGATGATAATAGTCATGCTGATGCCTTGGCTAACCTAGCTAGTGCGATGAAATCAGGTGAGGCAACAATAATGGTTGATTATTTGTCAGGCCCAAGTATAGAGCCCCTGATAACAGAGTACGAAGCGATGTACGTGGATATGGGTCCAAGTTGGATGGATGCCATAGTTGTGTTTCTCAGAGATGGCAAGCTGCCAACAGAAAGAAAGGAAGCACATAAGACCAGATTAAAGTCAGCCAGGTTCTGCTTTTCAGCAGAAGGTTATCTCTACAAAAGGTCCTTCACTGTGCCCCTTCTAAGATGTGTGCATCCATCCCAGGTTGAGGATTTTTTGTATAAGATCCATGAAGGTGTATGTGGAAGCCATACTGGAGGTAGATCACTTGCTCATAGGGCCATATCTCAGGGATACTGGTGGCCTTACATACAGAAGGATGCTGAAGCCTATGTGAGGAAATGTAAGAAGTGTCAAAGGTTTGCACCTTTGATACACTAGCCGGTTGCAGACCTAAATCCAGTATCTAGTCCCTAGCCATTTGCAAAGTAGGGCATGGATCTTGTTAAGCAATTACGCCACGCAACTGGATAGAAGAAGTTCATGCTGGCAGCAATTGACTATTTCTTGGCCAAAATCCGAGATGTGGATGTGAAGAATTTCATTTGGAAGAACATAATCACCAGATTTGGAATCCCAAGAGCCATAGTAGTAGATAACAGTACCCAGTTTGATAGTAAGCTGATTAAGAGCTTCTGTGCAAAGTACAACATTAAGAACTATTACTTTACTCCTAGCTTCTCCCAAAGTAATGGTTAGGCAGAAGCATCCAATAAGACCATCTTCGATGGGATCAAGAAGAGGCTGGAAGCATCCAAGGAAAAATGGGTGGAAGAATTGCCCAATGTCCTACAAGCATATCAAACTACGCCGAGAAGATCAACTGGAGAGTCTCTTTTTGCCATGGTATATGGCATTGAAGCAGTCATCCCACTGGAGATCGACATCCCTGGAGTCAGAACCCAAGGAGTGGAGAATGGAACAAATGAGGCATTCCTTGCGCGAGATCTCAACCTGATAGAAGAAAAAAGAGAAAGAGCAGTAATTCGGCTAGGGGCATACCAACAGCAGCTTGCTAGGGCATACAACAAAAAGGTCAATCCCATAGAATTTCAGATTGGGGACCTCGTCCTTAGAATAGTTGTCGGCAACAAGAAAGATCCCAGGGAGGGCAAGCTTGGCCCAAACTGGAAAAGACCATATCAAATCATCTCGGTCGCTAACAATGACGCGTATCGACTGAAAGATACTGATGGCAATGAGTTGCCAAGACCCTGGAACACAAGCAATTTGAAGTTTTTCTACCATTAGCTTTTGTTTTTTAAGTTTAATGTAATGATTTTATTAGCCAAAGTATTAATAAAATGCTAGCTCGATTATGTTTTTATGGATTATTGTTGACATTTGTGCGATAGGACTGAACAGTCTTATGACGATGTTCCCATGGTGAACATGACGAATAACTTAAACTTACCATAAGGTAGAGTTGAATTAAACTTGCCATATGGTAGAGTTGAACTAAGTTTGTGATATTTACCATATGGTAGAGTTGAACTAAACTTAAAAGTAAAGTTGAACTAAGTTGGCAATGTTTTCGAATGAAATATGACGAATAACTTAGACTTACCATATGGTATAGTTGAACTAAGTTAGTGATATTTCTGAATGAAACATGACAATAACTTAGACTTGCCATGACAGTAGAGTTGAACAAAGTTTGATCTGGTCACATTGACAGCGATGCCGAGATAGAAAACTTCAGCTAAGAATTGTCTGAATCAGACTTCGACAAAAACAGAGATGCATGTATTGATGTGAACATAAGTGGTACTTAGGTTCACATTAGAGGGTAGGAAGCAAGAATGACGAATAGGCTTGACACTTATTAAAATTTCAGAAAAATTTACAAGTTGGAGTCAGCCAAGATAACCAGATGAGGGGATACCTGAGGTATTTGTTGTCCCAAGATAACCAAGCAAGTTGTTAAGCTTGGAAGGGTTGAAAGGGTGAAGTCTTAACACTTGTTAAAAGTTGTTTAAAGAATTTTTATACAAAGTGCCAGTTGACCAAGATCGCAGGAAAAGATGCACTCCGAGGTAAGTTGGTCCAAGGTGACTAACCAAGGCTATACCTGAGATGATACAGGTCCAAGGTGTTCTAACTCGAAGTGATTATACAAGTAAGTTGTACTTAGAAGAAGTACAAAAATATTCCAAGTATGGAGGCTGTAACATGCCCGGGGGGGACCCGCGCGCGTTAAACAGTTCGGACTCCCGAGATCTCTTTGATCTCAAGTTTCACGAGTGCAATGTGAAACGTAGATGAGAGTCCAGATTTGGCAACTTTTATTGAAAATCCATTTTTATTGCAATTTTACCAAAAATGGACTGCGTCATCAGATCTCAGAGTCGCCACCTAATATTTTGGGAAATTAGGAAACCCATGACTCGGTGCCAAGGCCACTGTTCGTCGTAACCAAAGATGCTTGGCTCGGAACCTTAGGTATGAGAGGAGAAGGTCAATAATGAGCACCCCCACTCACCCGATCAAAAGATCGGCCTCTACTAAACCATGATATGACTTTTATTTTCTTTATATGTTTATGTTCTGATTATTTTAGTAAATCCTAAAATTTACTATGTGAAGCATACAAGTATAAACTAGTTTGCTCAAATTGGAACAATTCAATTTCATGTTTGTTTTCCGAAAAGGGTTTGAATTTGCCACTTGACAAAGTGGGCTTAAAACGTACATTTATTGAATCATTCCAATTCAAACAACAAGCCTTCATCCACAGGCATTCATACAGTTATATCAAATAAGCAAGTAGCCGCATGGTAGGATGCTAAACATAATAAGAAAATCACACACAAATGGGATGCTAAAGCATAAAAACTCACAGATTGACCGACGTCCCTCGAACAACTACAAAACAAAAGTTAGTAAAATATGCATGATCTTATATATAGAATCCTAATGCAATTCACTCATGAGATGCACTAAAGATTCGACTTCTAAAATATGGCATGTGAATCGTCCCAAAACATGAGGTAGCGCATAGAATCACAGAAGAATTGATTAAATCCACACATGTAAATATAGCCGAATCTTAATGCATGAGACATAAATGTAAAGCATGGATATGCATGGCATGTCAGATATATACATACACACAGTTATGTTAGGGAAAGCGATAAAAGAACGGGATAGAAAGAAGCGGGGTGGGGGGAATTATTACAATACTTGAATTATTACAGATCCAAATGAGGGAGAGAGGAGAGAAAAATAAAATAAAACAAAACCTCACAAACACTCAAAATAAAAATAAAATAAATAACTTTATCACTGGCACATTCCACTCCTTTTCGCATGTCCCGAGTTCCGCAACATCACATGATTCACATTTTTCCAGATTCAAGCGGCAAACCAAGGAACGGATTTGAAATCTGACTAGCATAGCTTATGCGCAAATTTCCTGAGAGTGTAGAGAAAGAAAGAGTGACTATCTCCTCTTTAGAACTTCGGAGTTGTACCTATCATTCATCCACTCGCCACCTTTTCTCTCTCTTCAAAGATGCAATCCGGGAGAGAGAGATGTCGTGCCTGTCTTGAGAGAGAGAGAGAGAGAGAGAGAGAGAGAGCTGCCCGTGTGTGTGTGCATGGGTCTCTAGAGAGAGAGTGCCGTGTGTGGGTGCATGTGGGGGTGTATGGTGGTGAGTGTGTTACTGTGTGGGAGGGAGAGAGAGCTGCCGTGGGAGAGATTGAGTGTGTATGGGTGTGTCGAATTGCAGTGTGTGTGTGTGATGTTGTGTGTATCAGTCATGCATGTGTGTGGAGTGAGTGTGGGTTGTTGAGAGGTGTGTTCATGGGTGTGTAGCTGTGAAGGTTGAGAGTGGAATGTTAGAGAGAGAAGAGAGTCGTGTGGTGTCTGTGTTGCATGGTCTGTGTGGGTGGTGCCGAGAGGTGAGAGAGTTGGGTTTGTGTGTGTTAGAGTTGGTGGTGTGCTGCTGGGTTGGTCTATGGCAGTGGTGTGGGTGTGTGTTGGGTGGCCACGGTAGAGAGAGAGGTGAGGGGGAGAGAGCCGTGTGGTGTGTGAGTGCAGTGATGGCCGTGGGTGTGTGAGTGCAGTGGAATGGTGATGCTGGGTGTGGTCTGCCGAGAGAGGGGGGAGCCGAGCTGGGTTGTGTGTGTCCAGTGTGTATATTGTGCTGGGCTGTGATGGTGTGCATGTGAGTGTGTCAATGGTGAGTCTTGTGTGAGCTGTGTGTGTTTAGAGAGAGAGGAGAGGGAGTTGTGCTTGTGTGTGCATGGTGTGTGTTAGAGATGGTGAGGTTGATGGTGTGTGTGTGTGTGTGCTGCCGGGTGGCCACGGTGGTGGTGGTGGTGTTGTGTGTGTTAGCTGTGAGGGAGGGAGAGAGCCATGTGAGAGAGAGTTCGAGTGGCTGGGTTTGTGAGGGGGAGAGAGGTGGGTGTGAGTGAGGTGGCTGTGTGGGTGAGAGGTGTGAGAGTGAGTGAGGCTTGGGTCTCTCCTCTCCAACTGGGTGTGTTGACGTGAGCTGGTGGTTCTTTTCTCTCCTCTCCCCGTCAACCCGTGTCTCCCTTCTGTGTTGAGTTTCTACCCTCAACCCGTGTATAGTCTCTCCTCGTGGAGAGAGAGAGAGATAGCTCCTTCTTCCTCCTCTAAACCATTTTTGTGCCTGAGTGTGTATTGTCTCTTCTCTTTTGTGCCTGAGTCCCCTCCTTTTAATCATACACCACTCACCCACTCATATATATTAAACCACACCCTCCACTACACACCCCTCATTACATTCCACTACCCAAACATTATCACCGCCCCATTTCTTCTTTTCCTTTTTTTTTGTTTTCTCTTCTTTGTTTTATTCTTCACCTAACACACTCACTCCACCACTAATGTTTAAACATTTTTTCTTTTTCTTTTTATTTTCTATTTTCTATTTTTTTTTGTTTGTTTTATGATTTGATTGATGATTTTTTTTTATTTTCTTTTGTTTTAAAAATAGTTATTAATTTATATAAAACACAATACTGAAAAGATACACACACACCTAATTTAATATGTACACACACATTATTATAAAACACTACAAATTACCAAAATATTAGTGATGGTCAAAATGGGTGAGGTTTAGAATTTTGAAATGTCAATTTGATTTTTTATTTATTTATGTTTGGAGAGGGTGGTCAAAATAAAAAATGCCCAAGTCTTAGGACCGGTCAAAATGGGGTGTCTACAGTTGCCCCTCTTTGACAGAGCTCGAAGTCATGAAGTGACGTGAGTGAATGTCAAAGCCAGAAGACGACCCTTTTGACAAGGCCGTAAGACTTGGTCAATCACACAAAATGCAATGCATGTGGTTGAACCCGAAGGTTGCCTACGTATCCCTTTGCAAGGAATCAAACCAGCGTAGTTTAGGGGCAGAATGCAAATGATATACACAAAATGCAGTTTGAAAGTTGGACTTACACGCTTCGCGAAGCCGATTTGTTTGAAAATTCATGATTATGCAAGAGAGGGAAGACCTCAACCAAGAGAAATCAACATCCTAACGCGTCTCACGCGAGAGGAGGAAATATGGTGTAAACAACAGACGCACCTGATGTTTTTAACCGAGTGAATCAACAACCTAACGCGTTTCACGCGAAAGGAGAAGGGGTGGTGTAAACAGACAGGCGCACCTGCTATTATTAACCAATTGGGTGGTGTGAACAGACAGGCGCACCTGCTTTTTTTTTAACCGATTTGAAGATTTGGACTTATACGCTTCCGCGAAGCCGATTTAACGAGTGGACTTATACGCTTACGCGAAGCCGATTTAACGATTGGACTTATACGCTACGCGAAGCCGATTTAACGAGTGGACTTATACGCTTACGCGAAGCCGATTTAACGAGTGGACTTATACACTTACGCGAAGCCAATTTAACGAGTGGACTTATACGCTTACGCGAAGCCGATTTAACGAGTGGACTTATACGCTTCCGCGAAGCCGATTTAACGAGTGGACTTATACGCTTACGCGAAGCCGGTTTAACGATTGGACTTATACGCTTCCGCGAAGCCGATTTAACGAGTGGACTTATACGCTTACGCGAAGCCGATTTAACGAGCGGACTTATACGCTTCCGCGAAGCCGATTTAACGAGTGGACTTATACGCTTACGCGAAGCCGGGTTGGCAAGTGGACTTACACGCTACGCGAAGCCGGGTTGGAAAGTGGACTTACACGCTACGCGAAGCCGGGTTGGCAATTCATGATTTGTGCAATGCAATACAATGTCATGGAATGCTGGCTATGTTTGCAACTTTCCCTATTCTCCAACAGGGTGACAGACTAGGTTGGTTCAGTCTCCAGAGTTGAGGCGCATACAAGCTATCTCAACCTATGGGGCTGCCATACAGATTTCAAGCCGGGGATACACCCCTGGGTATTTAAACCAGACTTTAGTCTCGGAAATCCCGAACCTTTTGCGTTCTAGGCATCGCCATTCGAACTCTAGTTTCCACCGTCTCAGTTGATCTCCTAGGAACTCATTACAAACACAGTCAGGTGACTATTCCAGACCGATCGAAGTCGTTCGGGCACGACAAACACCAAAGGAATTGCACCTTTAGAGGATTTAAGGTCTCCTAGACCAGAAAGTCGTTTGGGCACGACAAACACCAAAGGACTTGCACCTTTAGAGGATTTAAGGTCTCCTAGACCACGGGAGAGTGTACAAGATAGCGCGATGCGCAAGGTAGCGCGATTGAAATTGATGCACAAAGCAGTGCGGTGCCCAAAGCAGGGCGATTGAATGGCCTAACCAACAGGCGTATCTCAACGTATTTTTATACGGAGAGAGGGAAGGTTAGGGTGTTTGAAATTGATGCACAAAGCAGTGCGGTTCCCAAGGCAGGGCAATTGAAGGCCTAACCAACAGGCGTATCTCAACGTATTTTTATACGGAGAGAGGGAAGGTTAGGGTGTTTGAAATTGATGCACAAAGCAGTGCGGTTCCCAAGGCAGGGCAATTGAAGGCCTAACCAACAGGCGTATCTCAACGTATTTTTATACGGAGAGAGGGAAGGTTAGGGTGTTTGAAATTGATGCACAAAGCAGTGCGGTTCTCAAGGCAGGGCAATTGAAGGCCTAACCAACAGGCGTATCTCAACGTATTTTTATACGGAGAGAGGGAAGGTTAGGGTGTTTGAAATTGATGCACAAAGCAGTGCGGTGCCCAAGGCAGGGCGATTGAAGGCCTAACCAACAGGCGTATCTCAACGTATTTTTATACGGAGAGAGGGAAGGTTAGGGTGATTGAAATTGATGCACAAAGCAGTGCGGTTCCCAAGGCAGGGCAATTGAAGGCCTAACCAACAGGCGTATCTCAACGTATTTTTATACGGAGAGAGGGAAGGTTAGGGTGATTGAAATTAATGCACAAAGTAGTGCGGTGCCCAAAGCAGGGCGATTGAAGGCCAAACCAACAGGCGTATCTCAACGTATTTTTATACGGAGAGAGGGAAGGTTAGGGTGATTGAAATTGATGCACAAAGCAGTGCGGTGCCGAAGGCAGGGCAATTGAAGGCCTAACCAACAGGCGTATCTCAACGTATTTTTATACGGAGAGAGGGAAGGTTAGGGTGATTGAAATTAATGCACAAAGTAGTGCGGTGCCCAAAGCAGGGCGATTGAATTTGATGCCCAAAGCAGGGCGGTGCCCAAAGCAGGGCAGTTGAATTTGATGCCCAAAGCAGGGCGGTGCCCAAAGCAGGGCGGTTGAATTTGATGCCCAAAGCAGGGCGGTGCCCAAAGCAGGGCGGTTGAATTTGATACCCAAAGCAGGGCGGTGCCCAAAGCAGGGCGGTTGAATTTGATACCCAAAGCAGGGCGGTGCCCAAAGCAGGGCGATTGAATTTGATGCCCAAAGCAGGGCGGTGCCCAAAGCAGGGCGATTGAATTTGATGCCCAAAGCAGGGCGATTGAATTTGATGCCCAAGGCAGGGCGATTGAAATTGATATTTACAAGATAATGCGATGGAATTGAAATTGAAATTTGAGTGGTAGGTGCACGAAGTGAGATTATTGTGCGATAGATGCACAGAATGAAAGAAGGAATTGTATGTTCGAACCAAATACCGTATACATATACCATGTACAAACAAAATACATACGAATACGGCAATATACACAGACAAATAACAGACCTATACACAGACACAGACATATACAGTATATATACACGTATATATGACACAGGCATATACGGACCTATACACAAACATATATGGATATATACACAGATATATACGGATATATCTTTTCTGGGCTTGCTGTGTTTTTTTTTTTTTTCTTCTCTTTTCTTTTTTTTCTCTCTTTTTTTTTTTTCCTTTTGTTTTTGGAGTCTCTGTAATCGGGGATATCATCCCCTGACTGTAACAAAATCAGTTTTTTGTTTTGCTCATCAATGGCGTGACTGGCATATCACTTTGAGTTTGAAAATACTTTTGCTTGAATTTGAAAATGATTGAAATTTGAACTCTGAATTGGACATTGATTCTATACTGACCTGAATCAACAAATGACCCAACGAACTGAAAAACGAAGCAAATTAATCCAAACACACTTATATACACTGACTGGTATAAATACACCAACTGGTATAAATATACTGACTGGTATGAAAGGAACACACTTATATACACTGACTGGTATGAATACCCTGACTGGTATAAATACACTAACTGTTATGAAGACACACTGATATACATGGACTGGTATGAATACCCTGGCTGGTATAAATACACTGACTGGTACGAATACACGCTCATATGAAGACACACTCATATACACTGACTGGTATGAATACACACTCATATACACTGACGAGTTGACTCGAGCGGGGGAGAAGATAGAATCACTAACTCGACTATGCCCCTAGTTCATTGCCTTGACCCTTTTTTTCGTCTCTTGATTTTTTTTTGTAAACATGTTTTGATCAACATGAGAGTTAGATTAGCATACTTATTCCATTTTCTGTTTTGAAATCACGTAAGCTAAGCTGTGAGCACTGAAAAGTTTCCCTTTTCAAATCCAAAGAATGGTCCAAGTTTTGCAAAAATGAAACAATTTTCGAGAAAAATTAGTCAGCTTCATTCAAATTAAGCAAACCCTATTTTTGCAAATGGTCACTACTCAACTAACATGGAATCAATCATTGAGGTGCATAGTCCCAAGCCAGATAATCAAAGGGGATAACCGAACCGAGCCGATTTGAACCAAGCTATCCGAACCGAATGAAGCCGAGCAGAACCGGACCGGACCGAACCGAACCGAACCGTCGAACCGAACTAAACCAAGTTAAATCAAACCAATTGAACTGAGCAGAACGAAGATACACCAATCAAACACGGATAGGACAACCAAGTCGACTAAAGACACACCAAGCAAACATGGACAAGATGAATGAGTTGAAAAATTATTAGGGCCGAACTTCGAGATGAAGCTACCTACGTATCCCAAAGATAGGAATCAGGCCATCGTAGTTCGGGGTGAGGGTCACTCGGGTATTGACACTCTCCTTTTGTGCTCTAACTTTTGCCAAAGCCACCCTTTCGGGTTTTCAACCTTGCGAGCTTCTTTTTTTTTTTTTTTTTATTTCCTTTTCATTTTTTGTTTTTCATTTTGTTCATTTCATTTTTTTTTTATGTCTTTTGAGTTTCTATTTTTTTTTTGTTTTTCTACTCTAACTTTTGCCTGGATCGCCCTTCCGGGTTTTCAACCCAGCGAGCCTCTCAAGGGTTACTTTCATTGTAACTTGTCCATGTTGATTGGGGAATCTCTAAGCCAACTATAAGAGACTGCTACACTTGACCGGTAGATATGATGATGCAGGGACTAGGTTGAATTGGGTATGAATTTTCCCCTAGTGTTGCCCCTAGTGTAATGGATAGGAACTCGACTGTCCTTCAATAATAAAATTCATTCTCTCAAATTCTGGGTTTTTCCTTTCTAGGCGGTCTTCATTGGGAGACGATTCAGTTTTAACTCTTTGATCACATCCAACCTTTTGCCCCTAGTTCAAGGGCTCCTTCAAATCTAACTCACATCTGACCTTCTTGCCCCTAATTCAAGGGTTGTTTATCTGAATCATAGGCTCTACATAGTTCTGGCTAAGGTTCACTCGGGTATTAACACTCTCCTTTTGCGCTCTAACTTTTGCCAAAGCCGCCCTTTCGGGTTTTCAACCTTGCGAGCTTTTCATTTTTTTTTATTTTTCCTTCTTTTATTTTATTTTATTTTTTTTTTTTTTTTGTGCTCTAACTTTTGCCTGGGTCGCCCTTCCGGGTTTTCGGCCCAGCGAGCCTCTCAAGGGTGGTACCTTATTGCCCCTAGTTCAAGGGCTGCCTCCATTTCAACTATGCAAGCCTCACACTTTTGCCCCTAGTTCAAGGGCTGTTTCAAATCGAAATCACATTCTCCCTTATTGCCCCTAGTGGAAGGACTGTCTCCATTTGAATCACATCATTGCCCCTAGTTCAAGGGCTGTTTCCAATTTGGCTATGCAAGCCTTACACTTTGGTTGATCATTGAATACTTCGAATCATGATTTGAAAGCTAAGGAGCTAAGGAGGTCAGACCTTGAGTCAAGAGGGACCCTATGCTGTATAATCAATTCCACGCATGTTTTCGTAGGACCACGCAAAAACAGTTTTTGAAATCTTTTCACAAAGTGACTAATCACTCGTACTCTTATGAAGACAAGATAGAACCAATTTGGACCAAGCCAGGATCCTTCTCAGTACCCATATTAACAAAAATGATTTTCTTCATCAAGGGCTTAGCACACCTCTCTTCCTCTCAGTTGATCAAAATTTACAAATCCCGAGGAAATTCTTCCTCTTTGTTTTTATCAGAGTTTTGGAAAACGTTTTGAAAAACTTTGGTCAATGCGATGAATTAAGGCACAGAGAAATAGGCAGACTCTATGGCATTTGTTTGAATTTGTTTTTTCTGTTTATTGAAAAGAGACCATGACTCAGCAATGACAACAGACTCAAAAGAAAATGACAAAGAAGACCCAGACAGGACAGAAATGTCTAGGTTAGCACTCTCGAAATCAACAGACTCTGACTCACTAGAATGACTCGGGTCTGATTCCAAAACTTGGTGGAATCGAACTTAGACGCAATACTCAATTCAGAACTCAAAACAAAACCATTCTCAAATTGCCAATCAACGTGTGGGCCAGCCACAACATTCACAATAAAGCTTGTGTAACCAACAGGTGGTCACTCCCCAATCACAGAGATGGTCGGATACCCTACAAGTTCTATTTATTTACAAATGTCAACTTTGTGGGATATCGGATTTTTTTTTTTTTTTAAATGTTTTTTTTGATTTTATGTTTTTGTTATTTTTTTTTTGAAGTAATGGTGCTAAACTGAACAACCTAAACCACTCATTGAGAATCCCTGTATAGATCCAATACATTGCACATAACACATAGCAGGAAAGAGAACAAACACCCCTATGGAGGGTAGGGTTATCCTGTCCTAGCTTTTGAAATGATCTAGGGTTAACTATTCAGACAAGTGGTATCACACATCCTAGAAATGGGAAAGCATCCTGTCCTAATTTTGAAAGGTACTATAGCTCACTATATGTACAAGGTTAGCTCTGTTCTAAGGGTTGAAGTCAATGTGACGTTACCAAAGAGTCCTTTGAGTCATAACCAATAAAGATCCTAGGAAATCAGAAGAGTCAAATAGCCTCTCTTCGAAGTCTGAGAACCTTAGATAGCAGAGCTAGATAGCAAAGCTACCCTTTTGACAAATCTCAAAAGGTTACAACACAAGGCCTCTAAAGTAACGTAGAGATAGGTGTAGTGTCACAAAAAGTGTGCCTGTGCTCCCACCAGCATCTGGGCAACACAGGGACTTTAAGTGCACCAATGCATGCAATGCAATAAACATATAATTGAAAATAAAAGTCATATCATGGAGTTCGAGTCAAGGTTTCATAAATCCCCAGCAGAGTCGCCAGAAACTGTAACATGGCCGGGGGGGACCCGCGCGCGTTAAACAGTTCGGACTCCCGAGATCTCTTTGATCTCAAGTTTCACGAGTGCAATGTGAAACGTAGATGAGAGTCCAGATTTGGCAACTTTTATTGAAAATCCATTTTTATTGCAATTTTACCAAAAATGGACTGCGTCATCAGATCTTAGAGTCGCCACCTAATATTTTGGGAAATTAGGAAACCCATGACTCGGTGCCAAGGCCACTGTTCGTCGTAACCAAAGATGCTTGGCTCGGAACCTTAGGTATGAGAGGAGAAGGTCAATAATGAGCACCCCCACTCACCCGATCAAAAGATCGGCCTCTACTAAACCATGATATGACTTTTATTTTCTTTATATGTTTATGTTCTGATTATTTTAGTAAATCCTAAAATTTACTATGTGAAGCATACAAGTATAGACTAGTTTGCTCAAATTGGAACAATTCAATTTCATGTTTGTTTTCCGAAAAGGGTTTGAATTTGCCACTTGACAAAGTGGGCTTAAAACGTACATTTATTGAATCATTCCAATTCAAACAACAAGCCTTCATCCACAGGCATTCATACAGTTATATCAAATAAGCAAGTAGCCGCATGGTAGGATGCTAAACATAATAAGAAAATCACACACAAATGGGATGCTAAAGCATAAAAACTCACAGATTGACCGACGTCCCTCGAACAACTACAAAACAAAAGTTAGTAAAATATGCATGATCTTATATATAGAATCCTAATGCAATTCACTCATGAGATGCACTAAAGATTCGACTTCTAAAATATGGCATGTGAATCGTCCCAAAACATGAGGTAGCGCATAGAATCACAGAAGAATTGATTAAATCCACACATGTAAATATAGCCGAATCTTAATGCATGAGACATAAATGTAAAGCATGGATATGCATGGCATGTCAGATATATACATACACACAGTTATGTTAGGGAAAGCGATAAAAGAACGGGATAGAAAGAAGCGGGGTGGGGGGAATTATTACAATACTTGAATTATTACAGATCCAAATGAGGGAGAGAGGAGAGAAAAATAAAATAAAACAAAACCTCACAAACACTCAAAATAAAAATAAAATAAATAACTTTATCACTGGCACATTCCACTCCTTTTCGCATGTCCCGAGTTCCGCAACATCACATGATTCACATTTTTCCAGATTCAAGCGGCAAACCAAGGAACGGATTTGAAATCTGACTAGCATAGCTTATGCGCAAATTTCCTGAGAGTGTAGAGAAAGAAAGAGTGACTATCTCCTCTTTAGAACTTCGGAGTTGTACCTATCATTCATCCACTCGCCACCTTTCTCTCTCTTCAAAGATGCAATCCGGGAGAGAGAGATGTCGTGCCTGTCTTGAGAGAGAGAGAGAGAGAGAGAGAGAGAGCTGCCCGTGTGTGTGTGCATGGGTCTCTAGAGAGAGAGTGCCGTGTGTGGGTGCATGTGGGGGTGTATGGTGGTGAGTGTGTTACTGTGTGGGAGGGAGAGAGAGCTGCCGTGGGAGAGATTGAGTGTGTATGGGTGTGTCGAATTGCAGTGTGTGTGTGTGATGTTGTGTGTATCAGTCATGCATGTGTGTGGAGTGAGTGTGGGTTGTTGAGAGGTGTGTTCATGGGTGTGTAGCTGTGAAGGTTAAGAGTGGAATGTTAGAGAGAGAAGAGAGTCGTGTGGTGTCTGTGTTGCATGGTCTGTGTGGGTGGTGCCGAGAGGTGAGAGAGTTGGGTTTGTGTGTGTTAGAGTTGGTGGTGTGCTGCTGGGTTGGTCTATGGCAGTGGTGTGGGTGTGTGTTGGGTGGCCACGGTAGAGAGAGAGGTGAGGGGGAGAGAGCCGTGTGGTGTGTGAGTGCAGTGATGGCCGTGGGTGTGTGAGTGCAGTGGAATGGTGATGCTGGGTGTGGTCTGCCGAGAGAGGGGGGAGCCGAGCTGGGTTGTGTGTGTCCAGTGTGTATATTGTGCTGGGCTATGATGGTGTGCATGTGAGTGTGTCAATGGTGAGTCTTGTGTGAGCTGTGTGTGTTTAGAGAGAGAGAGGAGAGGGAGTTGTGCTTGTGTGTGCATGGTGTGTGTTAGAGATGGTGAGGTTGATGGTGTGTGTGTGTGCTGCCGGGTGGCCACGGTGGTGGTGGTGGTGTTGTGTGTGTTAGCTGTGAGGGAGGGAGAGAGCCATGTGAGAGAGAGTTCGAGTGGCTGGGTTTGTGAGGGGGAGAGAGGTGGGTGTGAGTGAGGTGGCTGTGTGGGTGAGAGGTGTGAGAGTGAGTGAGGCTTGGGTCTCTCCTCTCCAACTGGGTGTGTTGACGTGAGCTGGTGGTTCTTTTCTCTCCTCTCCCCGTCAACCCGTGTCTCCCTTCTGTGTTGAGTTTCTACCCTCAACCCGTGTATAGTCTCTCCTCGTGGAGAGAGAGAGAGATAGCTCCTTCTTCCTCCTCTAAACCATTTTTGTGCCTGAGTGTGTATTGTCTCTTCTCTTTTGTGCCTGAGTCCCCTCCTTTTAATCATACACCACTCACCCACTCATATATATTAAACCACACCCTCCACTACACACCCCTCATTACATTCCACTACCCAAACATTATCACCGCCCCATTTCTTCTTTTCCTTTTTTTTTGTTTTCTCTTCTTTGTTTTATTCTTCACCTAACACACTCACTCCACCACCAATGTTTAAACATTTTTTCTTTTTCTTTTTATTTTCTATTTTCTATTTTTTTTTGTTTGTTTTATGATTTGATTAATGATTTTTTTTTATTTTCTTTTGTTTTAAAAATAGTTATTAATTTATATAAAACACAATACTGAAAAGATACACACACACCTAATTTAATATGTACACACACATTATTATAAAACACTACAAATTACCAAAATATTAGTGATGGTCAAAATGGGTGAGGTTTAGAATTTTGAAATGTCAATTTGATTTTTTATTTATTTATGTTTGGAGAGGGTGGTCAAAATAAAAAATGCCCAAGTCTTAGGGCCGGTCAAAATGGGGTGTCTACAGAGGCATACAAGACAGTGAACACAGATAAAGCATAAGGAGACAAGCGTTCAACACTTAGAAGAAAAAGAAGACATGCATTTAGAAGAAGGAAATTGTTCAGTTACAAAAAGGAACTTTGATCTGGCATGAAAGATAACTTGTTCAGTCACAAAATATGGCATTTCAACCCAACAAAAGTAGTAAAGATTACAGTTACTAAAAAAGAAAGTACAATCAAAGCAAAAGGAAAAAATCCTAAGTACTAGACTCAGGGATACAGTCATCAATTCTCTTAGCTTCGGCCTCAGCTGCGACCTCGGCGTCAATCTCTTGAAGAGTTTGATCCAAACTCTTCTCTGCAGCAGTGACCTCGGCCTCGAGTGTTGTTGTTTTCTTCAGCGAAGAGCTTTTGGAGACCTCCTCCTCCTCATCTTGAGTCAAGTCCAAGATTGGATCATTCAAAGTAGGGAACTGGGCCCCAGCAGCAACTTCCACTTCTTCTTCAGCCTCCTCAGCCTTAGTTTCCTTCTCTTCAACTTCATTGTCAAATTCTTTGAGAGAATGAGGGAAGGGCACGCAGAGTTGGTTGATATCTCGGAAAGGAGAGTCCATTACGACAGATAGTTTGTTGAGGGCTGCCGTCCAGCTGAGGTAATAACCTCTATTGCATGTTTGGTTGACTTAGGCTTTGTATGCATCACGAATAGCGGTCTGCCCTTTTGAGAATGCCTTCTCATCCGCCGCCTTGATCTCGGCGTCTTTGGTTGCCAAGGCCTCCTTGAGCTCAGCCTCAGCTTTGGCGGTTTTGACTTCGGCTTCCTTGGCCTTAACCTTGAACACCAAAGCCACAGCTTCTGTCGTTTCAGCCCTCTCATCAGCCTTGTCTTGCACAGCTCTGGCAACCTTAGCTTGATCTAGCAGAGCCTTGATCTTGGCCTCGGCGTTGTTCAGGGAGAAAAGGAAGCCAGTAGCGTCCTGAGGCTTCTTGATCAACTCATTCTTTATGTTCTTGGCCTTCATAACGTAAGAGTGGATATGCTGGATGCCCCAGAAGGAAAGAAATGAACAAGGTAGTAAAATTTCTAAGTATAAGAAGTTAAAGTGGAAAGCTAAAAAAATACAAGGTTTACCAGGACAGAATGATACATCATCAGCGCGAAGTTTTCAGACTCGTTGATCTCGGCCATACAGTTTAGATCGGTAGGCAGAAGAACAGCGATGGAAAGAGCGGCACCGACTTCAATACTGTCAATGGCACTATCGCCAACAGTCATTGGTCAGTCCCCAACCGTGAATTTAGGAGCCCAAGGATCATCGACTCCGAAAACACCTGGACCCGCCGCACCCTCAGACCTCGGCTTCTTCGACAGAGTAGTGTTTAAGGGCTCAGCCTCGGTAGGCTTTTTCTCAACGGCAGAAGAGTTTTTCTCGATCTCGGCTAGCTTAGAGATCGGCACAGTGTCCTCTAAGTCTACTTGAGTGACAAATGCTTTAGCCTTAGCCCTCTTCACCCTTTTTGCCTTGGGCTTAGGTTGGGACTGAGATGGGAAAGAGTAAACTGAAACCACTCCTGGTAAGTCAACCAAGAGGTCTTCAATAATAGCTTGACTGCGACCCATCTTGTCGACAGTTGTAGCGATGGTAACTCTGGTTCCAAAGTAGATTGCAGGAAGGGCAATGAGAGGGTTACCTGGATTGTAAGCCGATGCCTCAAAATCTCGGCGTTTGCGGCTGCAAGTCCTATCGGCTGGTGCGTTTGGTAGAGCTCGACGTCGGCGTTGGCGTCGGCGTCGGTGTAGAAGAAAGAGATGAAGATCGTCCTCAAGCGCAAATTCCTAATTGCCCGAGACAATTAGGTAGTCATCTCCAGCACCTTTGTTGGAGTCAGGAATGTCGGCTATGAGTTTGTAGGTGGTGGATCTGGGCTTGAGATAGTACGTGTAGCCACTGGCTGACTTAAGGCCACACATAGTATAATAGAATTGGATGTCGACTAGAGTAATTCTAGTGTTTTCTCGGCATGCTAGTTCAATTATGCCATTGATAACCCTAAATGAGTTGACGGCTAGTTGCAAGGGGTTAAGTTTGTAATAATGAAGGACTTCTTGAAAAAAAATGTCTAAGGGAAACCGAAGTCCACACTCAATAAACGTGAATGACATGTAATCATTCCCAGGCATAATGGCATCTTTCTTCCCAACCAACTTGAGGTGAATGTCGGTTGGAATAGAGAACTCTTGCCTGAAGTATTCTAACTTGGCAGGGGTGTCTGCTCTCCACCTGAACATATCCATTATCTCGGCTAAAATAGGTTCAGTAGTAGATTTGTGGTAAGTAACTTGGTAAAGGATTGAAGGTCTCGGCTAATAACTAAGAAGGGTTTTAGTGGCCTGGGTAGGTTTTTGTTTTAGTTTTCCTAGAGAACAGGGTTGCAAATCCCAAAGCCTAGGACTACAGAAACAAGAATCAAAGGCAAGAATCTGGAAAATGCACCAAGAAAACATAAATGAGCGTGATTTAGAATCACAAAAAAGAAATAGGGAACAAGAAACTAGATTTGCATACACAGAATAACAAAATTCGTGAACATTGAGTAGGTGTATGCAAATATACAATAACCACGAGTAATATAATTGACACTCCAGAAATACAGTGACGAACTTCGAAGCACAAAATAGATTCAAGAACAAAAAATGATTCATAAAGTCCATAACATGAAAATAGAAGAAAAACAAAGTACAACTACGAATATAGATCCAATGGCAACAGATACAGTGTAGACATGTGGCAAATTCGAAGAAGAAGTATACTTTGTAACGCCCCAAATTTCTAGCCCAAATGATAATACAACAATCATGGCTCTTTCAAGGAAAACCGAATATAAATCTCCAAACTTACATTACATAATACAATAGTTCTTCATGCAACAATACATTAATCCAACAACAAATAAATAAACAAATAAATACCCCCAAGGGTTTACAAGTTTCCAAGGCTTGAGCCTTATTACACAAAACGGTTACTCAAACCTACACACATACAGCCCTTGGCTTACACACAGAGTCAAAGCAAAATGAGAGTCTTGTACTCTTAACACACATTTCCTCACCTTTAGTTAGGCAGCATCACCACATCTTTTCCTGCACAAAAATCCCGTAGGGTGAGCATTAAGTTCAGTAAGAAATCCTTAATAAAGTATATATATTTTATATAAGTCTCAAAAGATGAAATGCACATGTCATGTTATGCCCTTTTTGAAGATAAATCACATTTTTAACTTTTGAAAACCATCATGCTCAATGATGTCATGCAATTTCAATTGTTCAGAACTTAACAATTTATTTCAAGGGTGATAAATACAACTCTGGTAATTCCTAGGTCGGTGTCTGCAAGTAGACTATACAAATACTACCAAATTGTCATTTTTACCGGTATTAACCGAAAGGCTCGACACCTATCCGTGCGGGTTTTCGGTCTTTCACCCCGGACTCTCAGGCCAACTTATTCAATATCATCTACACCACCTATCAAGACTTACCAACGTATTTATCCCAAAATCATTTCATGAAAACTTGTTTCTCAACATTCTTTTCTCAATGCAAGTTTTCAAATCAACTTTCAAAGTTTAATGTAATCAAATGAATTGTTATGCCAATAATACAAGTCAAATATAAATACTTTTATTCCAATTCATCATCCAAGGAATAACACTATTCCTTCTTCTCAAGTATCCTTAACAATTAGTCATTTCAAGATTATTTCAACATTTTGAACAATAATTTCTAAAATGAACAACAATTCTCATATTTTTTGAAATTCATCATTTATATAAATATAAGTAAAAAAATTTCCAAACATCCATTTATTTTGACACGCAAAAGAAATACAACAATATCATTCATGGATTTTTAGTTTCTTTTAAAAAATTCCCAAATTCTAGGTTTTCTCACCAAAACTATACAACTCAAATCCTTTGAAAGAAAACTTTCCAAAATCATCTTTTCTTCAATCAACGAAGATCAAAACCCATAAGATCATTTTAAAAGAATAAGTGACAAGCACACTTTCAAAATTGCTCAACTTCTTGAATCAACAATTAATTTTCAAAACTATCGAAAGATGATTTCGAAAATCATATAGATCTTGCAAAAATATATATATATATAACTCTAAGAAAATCCCTACCTCAAGTTTTGAAGAAGAAATGATATGAAACCCCCAAAATCAACGGTGTCGAAACTTAATCTTCACCACACACAACGAAGCCCTCGAGAAGTTAACCAACTTTGATGAAGAACTTATGGCAGAACTCTAATGGATCTTGAGAAATCAAGGTTTTGATCCAATTTGGCATAGGGAAATGTAGAGAGAAGGGAGAGGAAAGGGTTTTTAGAGAGAGATGTACAAAAGTGATTTGAAATATCAGATTCACGAACTGATATAACATGATCTGCTCGAGCATAGAAAGCCCCGCTCGAGCGTCAAATACACTTTCCCATTACTTTTGTAGACAGGTTAAACTTCTGAAACCAAACATTCTCCGCTCGAGTGCATAAACGGCTACTCGAGCGGACAAGCTCAATCCTCGACATACTCAGCGAAGTGGCAAAACTGTGATCGCTATAACCTTCCCCTCTTAAAGAATTTCATCCCCGAAATTTCAAATCAAACTACCCAAACAAAGGGTTTCTAGCGATCAAAACCACGCTATTTCATTTTCAAATCACAATACTAACTCTCAACCAAATTCCACCATTTCCAACATGGTTATCTCATTAACAACAACCTCCCAAATACGCATAAATATGAAATTTCCCAAAAAGTAATGGCAACTCGAAACAACCTTATGCTTAAAATAACAACGCACATATCAACATGTGGTTAACAACTTTAAATACGTTTCCCTCAACACTAGGGAATATCACAAAGAAAAGCAACTTAAGCATTTTCAAATAAATCCGGATATTTGGAGTGGACTTCCGCCTCCCGTTCCCACGTCGCTTCTTCAACCCCATGGTGTCTCCACAACACCTTTACCAATGGTATAATTTTGCTCCGTAGCACTTACTCCTGGGTATCTAATATTTGAACCAGTCGTTCTTCGTAAGAGGCATCCTCATCTACCTCAAAGTCAGCCCAATCAAGCACATGAGAAGGGTTGGGTTCATACTTCCTAAGCATAGCTACATGCAATACGTTGTGAACTCCCGAAAGTTGTGGTGGTAAAGCTAACCGGTATGCCACTTCCCCAATTCGCTCTAAGATCTCAAAAGGCCCAATGAATCTTGGAGATAATTTACTACTCTTACCGAATCTCATCAAACCTCGCCTTGGTGAGATTTTTAGAAACACATGGTCACCAACTTCAAAAGATAAAGGTCGTTTCCTCTTATGGGCATAACTCTTTTGTCGGCTTTGGGCCGTAACTAACCTCTTCCGAATGAGAACAATTTTCTCAGTTGTCTCTCGAACAATTTTCGGACCCAGTAACGGTGCATCACCCACTTCGCCCCAACAAACCGGTGATCTACAAGGTCGGCCATACAAGGCCTCAAATGGTGCCATCCCAATACTAGCTTGGTAACTATTGTTGTAAGCAAACTTAATCAATGGTAAGTGCCTTTCCCAAGGCCCCTTAAAATCAAGGACACAAGCTCTAAGCATGTCTTCCAAAATCTTAATAGTACGTTCCGACTGTCCATCGGTTTGCGGATGATAAGCAGTGCTAAGAGTCAACTTAGCTCCCAACGCTTCTTGAAGGCTTTGCCATAACCGGGCAGTAAAACGAGGATCCCTATCCGACACAATAGTCATAGGGACTCCATGAAGTCGAACTATCTCTCTAATGTACAATTTTGTCAAGCGTTCAACTGAGTCGCTGGTGCACATCGGAATGAAATAGGTAGACTTAGTCAACCTATCAACAATCACCCAAACGACGTCATTGCCTCATTATGTTCTAGGAAGCCCAACTGCAAAATCCATGGTAACACGCTCTCATTTCCACTCGGCTATCGGTAAGGGTTGTAACAAACCCTCTGGTCTTTGGTGTTCGGCCTTCACTTGTTGACAAGTAAAGCACTTCGATACAAATAAAGCGACATCCCGTTTCATACCCCTCCGCCAAAACTGACGAATAAGATCATGATACATTTTAGTGCCTCCTGGGTATACCGCAAGGCGTAAGTGATGGAACTCTTGAAGTACTTCTTCTCTACAAGATTCTGGTACAAACAAACGGTCTAGGTAACGTACACTCAGATCCAAGTGAACGTTCTAACCTTTCTCTTCCTTCCCATTGGAAATCTTAACACGGATTGATTCCACATCATGGTCTCCTCGTTGTGCCTCTATGACCTTACTAACCAAGGTAGGTTGAGCACTTAAAGCAAACAAGGTAGCACTCTCTCCGGACTCACCCAAGTGCAAATCAAACTTGCCAATAACATCTAGCATATCTCATTCCCGAATGGCCACACTTGTCAAATTACTCTAAGATTTTCGACTCAAAGCATCGGCCACCACATTGGCCTTCCCTGGATGATAGTATAACTCAAAGTCATAATCCTCCATAAATTCCATCCACCTCCGTTGTCGTAAATTAAAGTCTTTTTGAGAAAACAAATACTTTAAACTCTTATGATCGGGGAAGACTTCATACTTCTCACCGTACAAGTAATGCCTCCAAAGTTTCAAAGCAAAAATCACCGCTGTTAATTCTAGATCATGGGTGGGCTAATGTTTCTCATGAGTTTTCAATTGTCGTGAACCGTAGGTCACAACTTTTTCCTTTTGCATCAAGACACAACCAAGGCCATCCCCAGACGCATCACAATAAACAATGTAATTCAAATCCCTTTCCGGAATTATCAAAACCGGTGCAGTAGGCAATCTAGTCTTAAGCTCTTGGAATGAATTTTTATAAGCCTCACTCCACACAAATTTGATACCCTTTCTAGTCAACCTAGTCAAAGGTGCAGCTAGTCTAGAGAAGTCCCTTACAAAACGTCGATAATACCCCACTAATCCCAAGAAACTCCGGATTTCAAAAACATTCTTGGGTTGTTCCCAATCCTGTACAGCATCTATCTTTGAGGAGTACACAGTCATTTCCTCTCTAGACACTACATGCCTGAAAAACTTTACCTCTGTTAACCAAAACTCGCATTTTTCAAATTTGGCATACAATTGGTGCTCACTAAGTAAACCCTGCACTACCCGCAAGTGAGTCTCGTATTCCTCTTCAAAGGTTGAATAAATCAAGATGTCGTTCACAAAGACGACCACAAAACGGTCCAAGTATTCCCGAAAAATTCAGTTCATCAAATCCATAATGGAAGCCGGTGCATTGGTCAACCCAAAAGGCATTACAAGGAATTCATAGTGGCCATAACGAGTACGAAAGGCCGTCTTCTAAATCTCCTCCTCCCGGACTCTCAATTGATGGTACCTCGACCTCAAATCTATTTTTGGAAAGCAACGAGACCCTCTAAGTTGGTCAAACAAATCATCTATTCTGGGTAGAGGATACTTGTTTTTAACTGTAACTCTATTCAACTTGCAGTAATCAATACACAACTGTAATGACCTATCCTTCTTCTTCACAAAGAGAGCCGGCGCTCCCCAAGGCGATGTACTAGGGCGAATGAAGCCCTTGTCTAAAAGTTCTTGGAGTTGAATCTTCAACTCCTGCAATTCGGCGGATGCAAATCTATACGATGACATGGAAATCGGTGTCGTGCCAGGCACTAATTCAATGGAGAACTCGATCTCCCGGTGAAGTGGTAAACTAGTAAAATCTTCTGGAAAGACATCCGGGTATTCACAAACTACTCTTGGTAACTCAACATGAGCCCCGTCACTCTCACTATCCAAGAGAGTTGCAAGAAGGCCACTAAGATTGCTCCTACTACGGGGGTCAATAACTGGCGACGAGGCTCTATCAACTTGGTTCCCCGGAAAATAGAAACGATCACCACTCGAAGTGCACACCGTAACTCTCTGACGGTAACAATCAATCACAGCTTGATAAGAACACAACCAGTCCATGCCTAAAATGACATCAAAACTCAACATATCTAGCAACACAAAAACAAACGGAAGTCGACGCCCAGCAACTTCTATTTCACAATCACGACAACCCCGGTCTAAATCAACTGTACCCCCAATAGGTGACTCTACTCTAAGTGGGGGCACTAACCGTGCTACCTCTAACCCCAATGCAGAAGCAAATGCAGTAGATATAAATGAATAAGACGTACCCGTGTCTATCAATACATTAGCCAAAGAATTACACACAACAAAAATACCTCTCACAATTGAGGATTCTGGCAACTGCTCTGGCACGGTAACAACATACACACGCCCCTGTGGCCCCTGATTGACTTGCTCCCCTCTCGGAGCATAGGCCTGTTGTATTGACTAAGCCGAAGTGGCTCCCTGATTAATTCGCGAAGGTTGGACTGATTGAGCCTGCTGGTGGCTCTGAGTCTGCCTCGACCCTAATGCGCCAGATACGCCTCCCAACTGTGGGCAAGTTCTCTTCATATGCCCCGACTGACCACACTGATAATAATTAAACCCTTGACCTTTATTCTGAGACTGAGACTGACTTTGCGATCGGTTAGGTGATGGTACTATTAACTGCCCCCCTCTCTTCTGTGGGCATGAGAAGGCTTTGTCACCCGGTTGGCCACACTTGAAACACGAGAAGCTATTCAATGCACTTTTTCCCAGACTCACACTAGGCAAAGGAAAAGTGGATCTAGATTGCTGTGATTGGGACTGGGATAGATATGTGTTCTTGCACTTCTTGTTCTGCCTATAGTCTCCTTGAGACTCTTGGCCCCTAGACCTTGAACTCCGAAGCCTCTCCTTGTCACGACCCAAACCCGCCCCTATAGGTTTGGCGCCGTAACCGGCCAGTAATCCGTGGATTACCTACGGCCTCTGTAGACATTAAAAAAATATATTAAGGGGCTGCGGAAGCAAAAACAAAAAGTAAACAAGGTCCAATGAGCTGTGATGACATACATGGGACAGAAAATTTTAAAACTTATTTATATACATAGCATGCCAGTCAAAGTACACCAATATGTACAGAATATTTACATAAGTACGTCCCAAGATCCGACTTTACAAAAACACTACCACTGACTAGCATGAGGTACAAAACTGCCACGGTGTTAGACTTCAGACGGAACCTCCTCGGGAGGCGCAACAGGTGGCTGACCAAAAACAAAATAGAGGGCCATCAACTCTGGCCAGGGTCTTGTGCCGGCTCACCTACATATATATAATAAACTGTGAGCGAAAGCCCAGTGAATAATAACAGAGTAAAGGGGGTTAATGAATGATGTCCATCACAGAGTTTATATCAGAAACACATTCATATCAGAAACAGGGTCTTCTGCATGTTCAGATTTGAAATCAGATATAGGTTCAGATACATGTTCATATTCATATTTTGCATAAGATCATACGTGGTACACCCATTAGCTAACAGATCCATCGGCCACGGTATTGTTACCCCCGGGCGAGGGCCATCGAAACCAAGGGTGCCACAAATACTTTTCAGAAAAACTGGACATTCATTCATTCATTTCCAACATATCATAGCTTTTCAAGAATCAATCATTTCGTATCATAGTACACTGAAAATACATAACATCGAACATAACTTTACAAAGTTATTACTCACAGTGGGCGTTGATACAAGTAGACGAAGTCAAGAGGGTCAAACGGATTGCGGCACGTGACCTACATATCACATTACGGATACACACTTTGAAACATGCACTCCAATGGTACAAAACTTACATCCACGATTCTAAGTGTGTACCTAACCCCTTACCCTTAGTATGGAGCCTTAAACATGGCCTAGGAATGCCTATGATGGAATGAGGGTGCAAAATTGCCTTAGAAAATGTTTTTCAAAAGTTGCTGAAAACAGGGGTCTCGCTCGAGCGAGCCTTCCTTCGCTCGAGCGAGCTTCCAAAATCAAAGGCTTCGCTCGAGCGAGAAATCCTTCGCTCGAGCGGTCTGTCGAAACAGTAAAAATACTGGATGCTGTGATTTTACGCGCAATGGTCGCTCGATGCTCGCTCGAGCGGAGCCCTGGACAAAGGTGCTCGCTCGAGCGAGGAATCCTTCGCTCGAGCGAGGAAGCCAAATCTGGAATTTCCAGATTTGTCTCCCAAGTTCGAACCAAGCATTCAACAACCCAAAACTCAACCTCTTGGGCCCAAATTCTGGAAAAACACTTTAAACACATAGTACATCAAGTTTCAAGAGTCAATTTATAAAATCATTGCCCAAGAGTGAGTCAATTTGAGCACCATATCCATAAATTTTCAAGAACCAAGTTTAAACAAACATGCATGAATTCAAGTGTATTTCAAAGCTTCAAAACATAATCCAAAGCAACATTAAACTCAGAATTTTGATGAATTCATGAACTCTAACAAAAATATGGACATGCATGTTAAGTTGTGATGAAAACAAACTCAAATGGCAAGAGTATAAACATGTATGCATGATATACTACCCAATTCCACCATTTCCAACTAAATCTAGACTTTAATCTTCTATATGTCATGAAAATATGCAAGAACTAGTTTAATCACATGAATGAGGGGATGAATTCTCACCTTTAAGTCTAGAATGTCAAGCTTAGAGGCTCTAACACACACACACTTCTTCAATCCTCTCCAAGATCAAGCCAAATCACTTGTTGAATTCAAAATTTCCAATTCTACACCAATTTTCCTTCTCCTCTCTCTCTAGTCGGTTTTTGTATCAAGAAATGGCTGAGGAGAAAGTTTTGTTTAAGTGCAATAAACTCAATACAAGTTGCCTACACATTCCACTAACAATGGCATATTGGTAATTACACTAGAGTCATTACTAAAATGTTAATTAATCAGATTTAAACATTCTAAATCGAATTTTTAATTGAACCTATCATAAAATCACATAAAATCTAATTAGTCCAAAACACTAGTCAATTTCGGAATCGGGCGCCGATAAGGCTTCCAATTTACAAATTAAAGTGTAAAACACGAACAAATATTCCGACACCGCTCAAATCAAAACACATAATTCATGCAATGCATATGCTAATTAATTTCAGATTTCCCCTTAATTATCATTAGGCATAACTAAGCTCCAATTAGCGCTAATCAGGGTCGGGGTTATTACAGTCTTCCCCCCTTAAAAGAGTTTGGTCCCCAAACTCAAGTTACCTTCATTCGGAGTCAACGTTGGGTCTAAGGGGAACATCTCCGGATATCTCTTCTTCATGTCTTCTTCGGTTTCCCAAGTTGCGTAGGTCCCTCCATGATTTTGCCAATCCACCTTAACCAACGGTATTGTCTTGTTTCTCAACCTTTTAACCCTTCGATTCACAATCTGGATAGGCCTCTCTTCGTAGGTGTAGTCATCTTTCAAAAGTACATGTGTCGGCTCGATGACATGGAGTGGATCTCTCAAATATTCCCGAAGCATCGATACATGAAAGACATTGTGCATATGTTCCATCACTGGAGGTAAGGCTATTCGGTAGGACACCGGATTGATCTTTTCGAGAACTTCATAAGGTCCAACATACCTCGGAGCCAATTTTCCTTTAATACCAAATCGGGTTTGACCCTTCATCGGGGTCACTTTAATAAACACATGGTCCCCCACTTCATATTCCCTTTCTCTTCTTCGAACATCGGCATAGCTTTTCTGTCTACTTTGTGCAGTTTTCAAATGCTGCTGTATCAGTTTCACTTTCTCGGTCGTTTCTTGCACAAGTTCTGGTCCCAATAATGGTCTGTCACCTACTTCAGCCCAACATATTGGAGATCTACACTTTCTTCCGTACAAAGCTTCGTAAGGAGCCATGCCAATACTTGAGTGGTAACTGTTGTTGTACACAAACTCAGCTAATGGCAAGTAGGTTTCCCAATTTCCCTGGAAGTCTAACACATACATTCTGAGCATGTCCTCCAGAGTTTGGTTTGTTCGTTCAGTTTGGCCATCGGTCTGTGGGTGGTAAGCACTGCTCAGTCTCCATTCTGTTCCCAAAGCCTGTTGCAAACTTTGCCAAAATCTAGACACAAACTTCGAGTCCCTGTCAGACACAATAGACACTGGCACTCCATGTAATCTCACAATTTCAGTCATATAGATGTTGGCCAATTTATCAGCATTATAAATGGTTTTGACAGGCAGAAAATGTGCAGACTTAGTTAAACGGACAACTATAACCCAGATAGAGTCCATACCTCGAGAAGAACGAGGCAATCCCACTATGAAATCCATGGTGATGTGCTCCCATTTCCATTCTGGTATTGGGAGTGGTTGTAGCAAACCGGCAGGTCGTTGATGTTCAGCTTTAACCTGTTGGCAATGTAGACATCTAGCCACAAAGTCTGCGATGCTCTTTTTCATTCCAAGCCACCAAAAATTCTGTTTCAAATTATGGTACATCTTCGTGTTTCCCGGATGCATAGCAAATTTACTACTGTGAGCTTCGGTCATAACACGTTTTCTCAAATCATAGCAATCAGGCACACAAAGACGGTTCTGAAATTTCAGCACACTATTTTCAAACATAAATTCGGGCCTCGATTTCGAATCAAACTCCTCTATAATCTTTTTCAAGTGTTCATCTTCACATTGTTGCTGTTTAATCTCATCAAGAATAGCAGGTTGAGCAGAGATAGCAGATATCAATCCATCTTGTTCAAGGTCAATTGACAAGTCTTTTCGGCTAGATAACAAACACGACACAGTTGCACCAGATTTTCGACTCAAGGCATCCGCCACAGTATTAGCCTTTCCCGGGTGATATAAGATTTGCAAGTCATAATCCTTGATTAGTTCCATCCAACGTCTCTGTCTCATATTCAACTCCTTTTGGGTGAAGAAATATTTCAAGCTTTTATGGTCGGTGTACACTTCGCAAGTCACCCCATACAAGTAATGACGCCATATTTTCAAAGCAAACACCACGGCTGCCAATTCAAGGTCATGCGTTGGATAATTCTTTTCATGAGGTCGCAGTTGTCTGGAGGCATAGGCAATCACCTTTCCATTTTGCATCAGTACACACCCTAAGCCTTTATATGAAGCATCACTGTACACTTGAAACCCATCAGTACCATTTGGCAAGGTTAAGATTGGTGCAGTCACTAACCTGGTTTTCAATTCTTGGAAAGCTGTCTCCCTCTGATCATTCCAGTCAAATGGCATGTTTTTCTGAGTTAACTGAGTCAATGGCAAGGCAAGCTTTGAGAAGTCTTTCACAAATCTCCTGTAGTAGCCTGCAAGTCCCAGAAAACTTCGTACTTCTGTCACATTTGTAGGCCTCGGCCAATCCACAATAGCTTCAATTTTCTGAGGGTCCACAGAAACACCATTTTTGTCAATCACATGGCCCAGGAATGCCACACTGTCCAGCCAGAATTCGCACTTAGATAATTTAGCATACAACTTCTTTTCTCTCAATATCTGCAAGGCGGTTCTCAAATGCTTTTCATGTTCTTCCCTGCCTTTAGAATATATCAGAATATCATCAATAAATACAACAATGAAATCATCCAGATATGATTTAAACACTCTATTCATAAGATCCATGAAAGCAGCAGGTGCATTTGTCATCCCAAACGGCATTACCAAAAATTCATAATGTCCATATCTAGTTCGGAATGCAGTTTTCTCAATGTCTTCGGCTCTAACTTTTAACTGATGATACCCAGACCGGAGGTCGATTTTAGAAAACACTTGGGTACCCTGAAGTTGGTCAAACAAGTCATCTATTCGGGGCAGAGGGTATTTGTTCTTGATAGTCACTTTGTTCAATTCCCGATAGTCTATACACAATCTCAAAGACCCATCCTTCTTTTTGACAAATAACACCGGAGCACCCCAAGGTGAAGTACTCGGACGGATAAAGTTCTTGTCTAACAGCTCCTGAAGTTGGGTTTTCAATTCTTTCAATTCTGAAATAGACATCCTATAGGAAGTCTTGGAAACAGGTTGTGTCCCCGGAAACACCTCAACAGTAAACTCAATTTCTCTGTCAACTAAGTCCCCCGGTAAATCAGTTGGAAACACATCAGGAAAGTCACAAACAATAGGGATTGTTTCCACAGTAGGACTGTCAGATGATGTAGTCAATATACAACACAGATAACCCCTACAACCCTTCCTAAGTAGTTTTACAGCTTTCATAGCCGAAATTAAGTATGGGGGAGGAACTACCCCATTCCCTCTAAAGGTAAATTCAGGCATACCCGGCGGTCTAAATACCACAGTTTTGTTTGCACAATCAATAGTAGCACAGTATTTAGTCAACCAGTCCATCCCCAAAATACAATCAAAATGATGAATGTCCAAAGGTAATAAGTCCACATACAATATCATATCACCAACCACAACATCACAAGCCGGATAAACATGAGTGCACATCATAGAATCCCCAGAAGGTGTAGATACAGACAATACACATGTCATATGTTCTAGTGGCCTAGTCAATTTTCGAGAAAAAGCATGTGACACAAAAGAATGCGTGGAACCAGAATCTATCAATACACATGCATTTTGAGAACATACAGAAAGTATACCTGACACCACGGTATAGGTGTTCGGTACATCACCAGGCACTAAGGCAAACACTCGGCCTTGTTTTAACGGTTCATTTCCTGTATTAGCTTTGACGTTGGTTTTGGCCACAGAAGCAGATCCCATTGAACTCACTGCCGGACGGCTAGTAGTCTCAGATCTAAGCGGACAATCTCTCATCATATGGCCTGTCTTGCCACAACTGAAACACGCACCTAATGTTCGGTGACAAGTACCTTGGTGCCTTTTTCCACAATCGGGGCAATTTGGCGTAGAGCCACTACCTTGGCTTGAGTTACTGTAATACCCTGTGTTACGCTTCTTGTTTCCGGGAAATGAACGGCCCTTTTTAAAACTATTCCCAGATCTTTTCCCTGCCCAATCAGTCCGTGGAACAAGAGTTTGTTTCTTTGCTGCTAGAATGGATTCTGCCATTAATGCCCTATCCAAAACGCTCACATATGTGGGTAGATTCAGAACTCCCACCCTATCCAGTATGTCCAGATCCAATCCATCCTCAAACTTGCGGGCCTTTTTGTCTTTTGTGTCCACCATATGGGGAGCAAACCTGGCTAGCTCAGTGAACTTGGCCTCATACTCGGCCACAGACATTCTACCTTGTTTAAGTTCCTGAAATTCTGAGACCTTCCGGTTTCGAAAGTACTGGGGAAAATACTTGTCATAGAAGATTGCGTTGAACTGGGTCCATGTCATATTTTCGTGACCATTTCGAATCAGTAACCACCACCTTCGGGCTTCATCTTTCAGTGTATAGGTAGCTAGAAGGACCTTTTGGGTTTCTGAACACGAAAACACTTCATACAATTTCTCCATTTCAAGCAACCATGTCTCTGCCTTCAGGGGCTCAATCCCACCATAAAATGTCGGCGGTTTCATCTTCATGAATTTCTGTGTCAGATTTATGATGTCGTTGTTATCTGCCTCAACTTGCACCGGTGGAGGTGGAGGAGGTAAGGGTTGCTGCCTTTGTTGCTGTGTTAAGGTTTCAGTCAATGCTGCCAACATTTGTTCCATTCGGCTCATGCGAGCCTCAGATGATTCACTTCCACCACTTCCCCCTGAGTTCTCCATGTTACTATACAAACATCAAAGGATATTAAGCATAGGTATATTCAATGATCATTCAATTTTAATATTCAGTTGCATCACCACACACTCACACATGCAAATGGAATGCCCCTAATTCTTACTAGGACATCCTAAGCTCATACGGACCTGTGTGTGCGGTACAACTCGTGCTCTGATACCACTCTGTCACGACCCAAACCCGCCCCTATAGGTTTGGCGCCGTAACCGGCCAGTAATCCGTGGATTACCTACGGCCTCTGTAGACATTAAAAAAAAATATTAAGGGGTTGCGGAAGCAAAAACAGAAAGTAAACAAGGTCCAATGAGCTGTGATGACATACATGGGACAGAAAATTTTAAAACTTATTTATATACATAGCATGCCAGTCAAAGTACACCAATATGTACAGAATATTTACATAAGTACGTCCCAAGATCCGACTTTACAAAAACACTACCACTGACTAGCATGAGGTACAAAACTGCCACGGTGTTAGACTTCAGGCGGAACCTCCTTGGGAGGCGCAACAGGTGGCTGACCAAAAACAAAACAGAGGGCCATCAACTCTGGCCAGGGTCTTGTGCCGGCTCACCTACATATATATAATAAACTGTGAGCAAAAGCCCAGTGAATAATAACAGAGTAAAGGGGGTTAATGAATGATGTCCATCACAGAGTTTATATCAGAAACACATTCATATCAGAAACAGGGTCTTATGCATGTTCAGATTTGAAATCAGATATAGGTTCAGATACATGTTCATATTCATATTTTGCATAAGATCATACGTGGTACACCCATTAGCTAACAGATCCATCGGCCACGGTATTGTTACCCCCGGGCAAGGGCCATCGGCCACGGTATTGTTACCCCCGGGCGAGGGCCATCGGCCACGGTATTGTTACCCCCGGGCGAGGGCCATCGAAACCAAGGGTGCCACAAATACTTTTCAGAAAAACTGGACATTCATTCATTCATTTCCAACATATCATAGCTTTTCAAGAATCAATCATTTCGTATCATAGTACACTGAAAATACATAACATCGAACATAACTTTACAAAGTTATTACTCACAGTGGGCGTTGATACAAGTAGACGAAGTCAAGAGGGTCAAACGGATTGCGGCACGTGACCTACATAACACATTACGGATACACACTTTGAAACATGCACTCCAATGGTACAAAACTTACATCCACGATTCTAAGTGTGTACCTAACCCCTTACCCTTAGTATGGAGCCTTAAACATGGCCTAGGAATGCCTATGATGGAATGAGGGTGCAAAATTGCCTTAGAAAATGTTTTTCAAAAGTTGCTGAAAACAGGGGTCTCGCTCGAGCAAGCCTTCATTCGCTCGAGCGAGCTTCCAAAATCAAAGGCTTCGCTCGAGCGAGAAATCCTTCGCTCGAGCGGTCTGTCGAAACAGTAAAAATACTGGATGCTGTGATTTTACGCGCGATGGTCGCTCGATGCTCGCTCGAGCGGAGCCTTGGACAAAGGTGCTCGCTCGAGCGAGGAAGCCAAATCTGGAATTTCCAGATTTGTCTCCCAAGTTCGAACCAAGCATTCAACAACCCAAAACTCAACCTCTTGGGCCCAAATTCTGGAAAAACACTTTAAACACATAGTACATCAAGTTTCAAGAGTCAATTTATAAAATCATTGCCCAAGAGTGAGTCAATTTGAGCACCATATCCATAAATTTTCAAGAACCAAGTTTAAACAAACATGCATGAATTCAAGTGTATTTCAAAGCTTCAAAACATAATCCAAAGCAACATTAAACTCAGAATTTTGATGAATTCATGAACTCTAACAAAAATATGGACATGCATGTTAAGTTGTGATGAAAACAAACTCAAATGGCAAGAGTATAAACATGCATGCATGATATACTACCCAATTCCACCATTTCCAACTAAATCTAGACTTTAATCTTCTATATGTCATGAAAATATGCAAGAACTAGTTTAATCACATGAACGAGGGGATGAATTCTCACCTTTAAGTCTAGAATGTCAAGCTTAGAGGCTTTAACACACACACACTTCTTCAATCCTCTCCAAGATCAAGCCAAATCACTTGTTGAATTCAAAATTCCCAATTCTACACCAATTTTCCTTCTCCTCTCTCTCTAGTCGGTTTTTGTATCAAGAAATGGTTGAGGAGAAAGTTTTGTTTAAGTGCAATAAACTCAATACAAGTTGCCTACACATTCCACTAACAATGGCATATTGGTAATTACACTAGAGTCATTACTAAAATGTTAATTAATCAGATTTAAACATTCTAAATCGAATTTTTAATTGAACCTACCATAAAATCACATAAAATCTAATTAGTCCAAAACACTAGTCAATTTCGGAATCGGGCGCCGATAAGGCTTCCAATTTACAAATTAAAGTGTAAAACACGAACAAATATTCCGACACCGCTCAAATCAAAACACATAATTCATGCAATGCATATGCTAATTAATTTCAGATTTCCCCTTAATTATCATTAGGCATAACTAAGCTCCAATTAGCACTAATCAGGGTCGGGGTTATTACACTCCTCCTCGACTTGTATGGAAATCTCTACGTGTGTCGCCGTCTCCACAAGACAGTCATATTCTCGAATCATATTTCTGACAAGCTTGAATATAATTTTTGTTTTCAAATTCAATACAACGGCGCTCTTCCGTTGCTACCAACTCTGGTGCAAATCTGGACAGACTAGAGAAGACCGCTTCAAACTCGGCCATAGGCATGTTGAGTTGTTTGATGTCTTTAAACTCTTGCCTCAATCTCTCCCTAGTAGTGGGAGGTATGTACTTATCTTGGAAAGCAACCGCAAAGGCTTCCCATGTTGGCTCCACTCTACCCTTGGCATATTTCCATCATTGACCCGCGTCTCCCTTAAGGTAGTAACTCGCTAGAGTCACTCTTAGTTTACTATCTTTGATGTGAAGCATCTCAAATGTCTTCACAATTTGTTCGAGCCACTTATCCACTTTCTTGGGCTCGGGGCCACTATGGAACTCATCCAGTTTGGCCCGCAAGAACTCTCTAGTAAGGAAACTCACCCTTGACTCTGCGGTGTTCTCTCGGGCTTGATTCTCCACTTTCAACAAGTTCATAGACTCTCTTAAAGCCCCTGCCATTTCTCGAGCTAGGACCCCCATTGTGGTTTGACCCGCTTGTCCTGGGATTCCCACCTGTCCCACTTGTTCAACCACATTAGCTTGGTCGGACTCTTCCTCTTACACCGGAACCTCATGGACCGGTACCTCATGCACACCTCGGTGAGCCCTACCACTCCTCCCGCCTCTACCACCACGGGTTTGACCTCTTCCTGACATCCTATAAATGACAATAGAATTAATTTAGCACACTAACCCACACGTGCCCACAGCTTGCCTTACACGTTTGATCACAATAATGCTATATATTTCTCTACCATATAACAATTAAATTTCACCCCACATAAGCACTTAGCCATGTAAACACATACGGATTATACTCTTATGATGAGATTTGTCCCACGAAAAACTAAGAATTCTTAGTAGAATAAGTATTGATCAAGTACCCTTCTAATAAGACCTCAAGGAATTTAACAGGCGCAAACAACATCCCAAAAGTCCAATCCCATACCCATTTAGTCACATAAGCATGTTATCACATAGTCACAAAATGCATAACACTTCCTAAACATTCTAAATGAACCCATTATGGTTAAACAACCACTTCCCACGAGCTCCAAGTATTCAAACCCGGTAGCTCTGATACCAAGTTGTAACGTCCCAAATTTCTAACCCAAATGATAATACAAAAATCATGGCTCTTTCAAGGAAAACCGAATATAAATCTCCAAACTTACATTACATAATACAATAGTTCTTCATGCAACAATACATTAATCCAACAACAAGTAAATAAACAAATAAATACCCTTAAAGGTTGACAAGTTTCCAAGATTTGAACCTAGTTACACAAAACGGTTACTCAAACCCACACACATACAGCCCTTGGCTTACACACAGAGTCACAGCAAAATGAGAGTCTCATACTCTCAACACACATTTCCTCGCCTTTAGTTAGGCGGCATCACCACATCTTTTCTTGCACAAAAATCCCGTAGGGTGAGCATAAAGCCCAATAGGAAATCCTTAACAAAGTATATACATTTTATACAAGTCTCAAGAGATGAAATGCACATGCCATGCTATGTCCTTTTTGAAGATAAATCACATTTTCAACTTTTGAAAACCATCATGCTCAATGATGTCATGCAATTTCAATTGTTCAAAACTTAACAATTTATTTCAAGGGCGGTAAATACGACTCTGGTAATTCCTAAGTCGGTGTCTGCAAGTAGACTATACAAGTACTACCAAATTGTCATTTTTACCGGTATTAACCAGAAAGCTCGACACCTATCCGCGCGAGTTTTCGGTCTTTCACCCTGGACTCTTAGGCCAACTCATTCAATATCATCTATACCACCTATCAAGACTTAGCAACGTATTTACCCCAAAATCATTTCATGAAAACTTGTTTCTCAACATTCTTTTCTCAATGCAAGTTTTCAAATCAACTTTCAAAATTTAATGTAATCAAATGAATTGTTATGCCAATAATACAAGATGAATATAAATACTTTTATTCCAATTCATCATCCAAGGAATAACACAATTCCCTCTTCTCAAGTAGCCTCAACAATTAGTCATTTCAAGACTATTTCAACGTTTTGAACAATAATTTCCAAAATGAACAACAATTCTCATATTCTCTGAAATTCATCATTTATATAAATATAAGTAAGAAATTTTCCAAACATCCATTTATTTTGACACACAAAATAAATACAACAATATCATTCATGGATTTTCAGTCTCTTTTAAAAAATCTCCAAATTCTAGGTTTTCTCACCAAAACTATACAACTTAAATCCTTTGAAAGAAAACTTTCCAAAATCATCTTTTCTTCAATCAACGAAGATCAAAACCCATCAGATCATTTTAAAAGAATAAGAGACAAGCACACTTTCAAAATCACTCAACTTCTTGAATCAACAATCAATTTTCAAAGCTATCGAAAGATGATTTCAAAAATCATATAGATCTTGCAAAAATATATACATAACTCTAAGAAAATCCCTACCTCAAGTTTTGAAGAAGAAATGAGATGAAACCCCCAAAATCAACGGTGTTGAAACTCGATCTTCACTGCACACAACGAAGCCCTCAAGAAGTTAACCAACTTTGATGAAGAACTTATGGCAGAACTCTAATGGATATTGAGAAATCAAGATTTTGATCCAATTTGACGTAGGGAAATGTAGAGAGAAGGGAGAGGAAATGGTTTTTAAATAGAGAAATATACAAAAGTGATCTGAAATATCAGATTCACGAACTGATATAACATGGTCCGATCGAGCGTCAAATACACTTTCCCATTACTTTTGCTGACATGTCAAACTTCTGAAACCAAACATTCTTCGCTCGAGCGCATAAACGGCCGCTCGAGCGGACAAGCAACTTCTAATGCATTTTGCATTTTTGCTTCGGGGGCGCTGCCTCTCAACCCCGCCAAGGCGCTGCCCCAGGACCCGCCAAGGGGCGCTGCCCCCTGGACCCCTGCAAGCTAACCAGCCAGCTCGATCCCCAACATACTCAGTGAAGTGGCAAAACTGGGATCGCTACAAAGAAGACAGTCAAGAACTGAAAATAGAAAGAAGGAATCGAAGACTTACCAAATGAGACCGAGGAAACGAACACTGGGGAGAAGTTCGCCAGGGTCAGACGACGTGAATGATCGGAGTTAAATGATGAAAAGTGCGCCAGCGGTAATGGATGGAGTAGTTGTAGAGCTCAAGAGAGTTTGAAAATGGTGGTTCGAGAGGGAAAGTTTAGAGAGAGAAAGTCTGAGTACGTAAAGACAAATCGAGTTTGCAAAAGTGAGAAGACAAAGAGAGGGGGCAAATGTTTTGTCAAATACTGAAAAGGTGGCAAACCATAATGAGGTATCTTGGATAACATGCCTGTTAGGCGGCGTAGACAGAATTGATGTGACTTAATGGCGCGTGCCAAGTACGAGCTAATAAGAATATGACACGTAGAGAAAACGGTTGAAACGACTGTGCGTGACAGCTCATGCGTAGTTAAAACTCTTGAGATTCTTGTAATATTTCGAGGCAAAAACCTCTACTAGAGAAGTGATCTCAGTTGAGATCTTAAAGAACTTGATTCTTGGTTCTTGATCCTTAATAAAGTGGACAGCTGAGTCCTAGTTACTTGAAGCTGACGAGTCATGATCTCAGTCCAATAAGACAATGAATTTTTAGCTGACATGTACTGTGGACAAACGATGTAGGTTCCATCATCTCAGGTTGCCGAGGTAATAGAACCTAGGGAGCAGTTGTGGGTAAGTATTTTGTGAATGACAGCACGTAGCTAAGGTGACGCCCAAGTGTAAGTTAAGGTGCTATGTGGCATGGTCACGCCGCCGAGATTATCTGCGGAGATGTCAGAATCCGAGATAAGAAGATAAGGGACAAGAGTTCTACAACGGCGGAGGATCTTGGTCTGGATAAAGATAAGGCTCAAGGAGAATTTATCTCTATCTAGCTGAGAGTCCAGGATGAGCATTGAGTCTGAGTCTATTGAAGTGAGGCTTCTAAAGGGATTAGGTCACTGCTAGTTATAAAAGCACGGCACCTTAATGGGTCAAAGGTAAGTTATTTTTCTTGTGAGTTTAAGTACAATTTGCTATCTTTGAGAGATATTGACTACTGACTTGATCATCGGAGTGCCCCTAGGTGGACGAACCACCGCCGGATTCTCATCTTCTTGTTACAGGTTGTTGGGCTTAATCTATTTTGTCGGTGCTCTCCAGCTGAATTCCCTTTTTGGTTGTGTAGTCGGAAAACAACACCCACAATATATATATATATACAATATATATATATATATATATATATTTGTATACATATACAAATCCAAACCCATGTTTTTGAAATCCATTTTTCTTAATCATGTGTACATATATATACATAAAACAGATCTCTCTGTTTCTTCAATCATATACACAAATTCTCATATACACAAACAGTGTTTAGCTTTCTCTCTCTTATATCTCTATATTAAAAGAAAATTCTTCATTTTTTTTTTTTTTTGATTGAAGAGAACTAAAATTCCTCAATTTCAAGTCCTGGTTCAAAGTTCACCACTAATTCCCTTTGATATTTTTTAATCTCAACCCCCAAATCTCTTCTCAAATCTCACTTAGGGCTTTTCATCTCCGATCCAATAAGGTTCGCTTTTAATTCCATCTTCTCCATCCAATCATTGCCAACATCTTATTCCATTTCGTGATTTCATGATCTAACGATTCTGAGCTGAGCAAAGATGTCCTGAAGCTTGTTGACTATTGGGATCAAAGAGCCACCAAGCGAAACAGCATTTGAAGATTGAGTAGGACAAAAGGGGTGAGCCGAGTCTATTGGTTCGTCGGCCATGGAAGATCTCAGGACCGATGTGTAGAGAGAGAGATAGTAGTGGAATTTGCAGTTGTAGAGATCGGTACAAACCCTAGAGTTGTGTTGTGTGTGGTCGTGGATAAGAGAGAGTTTGAAATTGGTTTTCTCTCTTGTATCGCCCAAGTAAGAAGAAAGAGGGAGAGAGATCGAGAGGAGTGAGGAAGAAGGTTGATATTTTTTCGATTTCAAATTGGAATTGGTGTAAGGGTGGGGTGGTGGTGGTGGTTGTGTGTGGTGTAATTTTTTATTTTTTTTTTAAACAATGTGTGTGGTGTTGTTCAATCTTTTGATTTTTGCTTGATTCGTTTTTCTTTTATTTTGGATTCTAATTGTCTTGAATGTATTGATGTATTTATAGATTTCTTTAAATTTCGTAGCTGCTATGTCATTCGGTTTCAATAAGTCCAATGGTTTGTGATATAATACATGGATATTGTTGAATGAAATGTGGGTTTTAGGCAGCTGGGTGAACTGTGAAGAAGTTGAAATGGAGAGAGAGAGAGAAGAAGATGAAGACAATGATATAATTGTCAATTTATAACTTTTGTTAACAGAAATTAGTGTGCATTTCAATCCAGTAACCACATGGGGGTTATATGGTGATTTCCGAATATTAAAGGGGTAATCCACATCCGGTCCAAACTATAAGGGGGTAAAATGAAATTTGTCCAAGATAATTTGGTTTGAGAAAAGAACATTTGAAATTACAAGAAGGCTAGCTTGGAACATATTTTAACTCCAAAAAATATCCTAATTCTAATATATCTTAATTCCAACAAACTATCACTATGAGACAACCTTAGTACAAAATAAACTATCATTTTGGTAAAGGCATCATTGCATCGATATTATTTATGTTGCCAAGAGCACATTGAAAAAAACAAAGCAAGCTTCACACACAGTTTTTATTCGATGTTAAGTATTGCGAATGTCTCAAGTAATCATTAGTACAAACGTAAGGAAAGTTCAAAAACGACAAGGATGTTGACTTTAGTAATTAAAACTAAACGAATATGACAAATTTTTAGATAAAAATAAAAGAAAAGAAAAACTTCTCTCGATGTTTGAGGTTGTATTTGGATTATAGATTTAGGTAAAAATTTAGAGAGAAAAATGGAGAAAAAGAAAAGAAAAGAACAGATTTGGGTATGATTTTCTATTGATATGTCACTAGTTTTGTTGATTATTTTGACACTTGTTTGCATCCATATTCAAAATTTGAAAAAAACATAAGTTTTTGGTAACATTTAGACAATTGATTGTTGAAACTAGGCCTGTGTGGCGGTCAGTTTTGGGGTGATTTTGGGAAACCAAAAAAAAAAAAAAAAGATTAATCAAATCACCTTTGGCAGATTGAGAATTTTTCAAATTGCCGCCAACTCACCATCCTCAAAATCAAGGGGTTGATTGAATATTTTGGTAGTTCAACTTATCGCTTTCAACAAGTTGAACAGGTTAGAAATACAAAATGAAAGAAAATATTGGAGAAAATAAACCTTATTTTTTATAATTTCAAACAAAAAATTATTATGTATTCCAAAACTTACAAAATTTATTGAATGTATGCTATTCAAATTTATATTTCACACATTAATATACAAAAAAATCAATTTAGGAAGAATACGCAATGAAATGAGGGTGAGTCATCTGATATAGGAAGGAATTGTATGTGGGCAAGTGAAAGATAATTTTGTGTGAAAGATTCTTCAGTGTGCATTACACACCATATGCAACCCCACCACAAAATCACGTAAATTTTCACAAATTTATATAAGTGATCTCACTAAAATACGTAAGTTGAACACAAATTCACATAATCATGTAAGTTTTCATGAACTTAGGCGAATTTGTGTCCAACTTATGCATTTTGTGAGATCACTTATATAAGTTCATGAAATCTTACATAATTTTGTGGTAGGATTGCGTACGATGTGCATTGTACACCGGAGTATTTCCCATTTTGCATATACATATAGGTAGATTAAGTCGATTTTTAAGTAGGTTGACAAATTTTAACCGGTGTCAACCAACCATCATTTTTTATCCTCTACCCCATCTAACTCATCAACGTGCTCACTTTCTCAAATGGCACGGTTAAGCAATTTTGACCCTTTTAGAGTTGATTTAAACCAAAGTGATACAATGAGAGTTGTGAACGAATAAAGAAGGGTTATACATGTATTTGATGTGCCTTGGCAACAAAACCACAATAAAAGGAGTGCTATTAGAACGTACCTTATTTCCTTGGATCCCCCTCTCTTTGATTGTTTTTAATTCCAATTTTTTCTAAAGATAAAATTCCATTTCTACCCTTTATCTCTAACCCTCTTACCCTAATTTTTCAAACCCCAACCCTAATTCCATCCCCTTCGGCTAACGCCGGCTGTCCAACCATCGCCATCATCGCAAAACCACCGTTCATCATCTTCCTCCTCATTTTCTCCTGAAACCTTAGATCTAAACCCACCGCCATCATCGCAGCACCACTATTCTCATGGCTTAGATCTTCAAACTCATCATTATACATAAACCTATATATATACACACAAAGAAGTCCCAAGAGAGATTTGGGCAGTTGCAAAGGTGCAACGATGGTGATAGTGGTGCAGCATTGATGTTACGATGGGAACAGAGATCTAGGTCTTCCAAATCGAGATCGCGTGAGAGAGAAGGGGGTTGGCTCGCAAAAGAGGCTCAAGCCAGTGGGTTTGGAAGGAAGAAGAAGAAGTAGAAGGAGGTGGGTCGTGGCGGCAAGGTAGTGGTGCAGGTGGGTGAAAAGTTGGGTCCAAAAGAAAAGGGATATAGTTGGAATTAAGGTGGAGGTTCAAAGAAAAAAATGGAAGAAACTCATTTAGTTGGGTGGGGTTCAAAGAAGTAGAGGATTCAAAGAAATTATGTTGGTACTAAGGCCTCGTTTGGGAACAGGCTAATTTAGTAACTTTTTGGCTATTTGGCTAAAATGTGATGTAAAAAAAACTAGTATGTTTGGGATGACTTTTTGGTTTTTTACGAAAAGATGTGCAAAAAGTAAAGAGAAAAAGGGAATCTTTGACTTTTTGATATGGGTTGTTGGCTTTTTGGCTTTTTTAGTAACTTTTTGACTTTTTGGCTAAAATAGCCTCTTGCCAAACGAGGCTTAATAGCAACCCTCAAAAGAAGGGCAATGCCATAAGTAAAATACAAAATATGTAATTTCATATGAAGCTTTGTTATCTTTTGGACCCTCTTTTGTCTTTAAACTCTCTTGGTGATTTCATTTGATTCCCTTCACAAGAAAATCCTCTAATATTATATACTACTTTTGAGTGATTATTTTTAGGACATTTATAATATGTAACAAAGACGTACAATAAGTTAAAAAATTACAATGAGATTGCACATCAATCAGATTGACATATAATGACTCCAGTAAAATTACATAATGTACATATATCAACAATTAAAATACTATAGAAATATAATTCAATAATTAACAAATTTAAATTTAAATGTGTACTGCATGATCAAGTCATCATCACCTTGAGATTTTTTTTTCTTTAGAAGAAAGATCTTCACACAAGTTAGAAAATCTTGTAAAAACAATGATTGCTTTATTTTGAGTGATTATTTGTTAGGAGATTTTAGATATGTAACAAAGACATGCAATAAGTTACAAACTAGAATGAGGCTGCAACATCAGTCATATTTCTGTGGTATAAATGCATCATTGTTGCAATTGAAAAGAACTAGTTTTGATGCTTCTAGTTTGTCCTTGTGCAAATATTGCCCCATATATATATATATATATATATATGTAGAGAGAGAGAGAGAGAGAGAGAGAGAGATGATAATGGCATTGTGATGAAGCTAAATTACCTAAAATGTGTAAAATTTGAGTTGGACTTTGGACCTGTCATGCTTAGAGGCTTTCAATGTATAACATGTAATTATATTTTTTGAGAAAATACATTAATCTTTATTTTAGTATGGCTAAAAAGGTTAAAACTAAGGCCTCGTTTGGAAACAAGATTTTTTAGTAACTTTTTTGATTTTTTGGCTAAAATATGATATAAAAAAAACTAATATGTTTGGAATGAATTTTTGACTTTTTACGAAAAGATAGGCAAAAAGTAGAGAAAAAAAAAAATTTTTGACTTCTTGATATAGGTTGTTGGCTTTTTGATTTTTTTAGTGACTTTTTAACTAAAAAAGTCACTTGCGAAACGAGGCCTAATATTAATGATGGGTAGACACTGAAATAAATAAGGATAAATATGTATTTTAGTGAGAAAGAAATGATAACATCAATTTTTTTATTCACATGACTAGTGCGTAATTGATAAAAAAAGACTTAAATATTATGTGAATTAAAATCTTAATAGAAGTCAGCATAATTATGTCAAAAGTAAAGAGTAACTGTAATTTTTTCAAACTTCATGGATTTATCAACGAAAAAAGAAGAAAAAACTTTTGTTGATATAAATTAACAGTCATGCTCCAGACCTCTAAAAAAACAGCACTAGAAGAGCATTATTTTGTCTTTATCCCACTTTTTTTTTGTCTTTATCCCACTTTTTTTTTTTTTTATTGGCTGACAGCTCATTAGAGCTGCACTTTTGCAGCTCTAATTAGAGCTCCGGAGCATTATTGATAAATTAAGGAAAAAGATAACATGGCAATACATTAATAAAAGAAAGAGCATGTACAACTAACATCATAGCAAAACCTCTCATTTCAACTAGGTTGTCACAATCGTATCAAAAAAAAAAAAACTAGGTTGGCACAAATAAACAAGTCCAATCATATGCAAGTTCAGACTAGAAGTTCGCAAGCAAATGGAGTAAACACTTCTTTCTTTTTGATCTTTTTAGAGAATTTTACTAAAAGAATTTGAATTACAAAATCCTCCACCAAAAATTATGTAACCGTGAAATATTTGTAATTAAAAACCATTCTGGTGGATCATTTTGTTTAAAATGATAAATGCTAGACTCTCAACTTATTAAGATGATTATATATATACATATATATATATATATATATTTTATTTGGACAATATTATTCTTTTATTCAGCAATATACTCTTGTCCACGTGTAACTTGATTGTGATTTTTATTTTCTTTTTTGATAATTCGCATGTCCAGACTAATCACATAAACTATTACTCTCTATAAATCAAAAGATAAAAAACTTTTAATTTTTGTTTCTTAGTTATTAATTTTTACCTTATAATAAACTACCTCAAACATAACTTTAGTTTTATTTATTTATTTATTTATTTATTTTTTAGATAGTTGGTTGTTCAAAACAAAGTTGTGGAATGAGAGTTGTGAAACATTGCATTACTTCATAGGGATATATTATCAAACTTTATGAGGACCCTCTTTTGTCTTTAAAGTTTCTTGTGACTTCATTTGATTTTGTAAACTCACAATAAGACAACCTATACCGAAGTTTGCTCCATCGGGGCTCTCAAACCATTTGTTGGTATATATAAAATAAAAAATAATAATTTTTGGGGAATTCAGCAAGGGATCAATATGATCTTGTTTGATGTAATTTTTTTAATTTTTTAAAATTAAAAATTAATAATCAAAAAGTAAATAAAAATAGTGATAATTAGTGTTAAGTTTATTTTTATGGGACGATATGACATTTATTCTAAAATATATATATATTTTTTTAATGGAGATGAGGATATGATTAATAAAATTATTTAGTTAGAAGAACAAATTATTATTTTGAAAAAAAAAAATTATTTAGTTTTACCCCATTGCTGTTAGATCACTGTCGGATTGCTCAAACCACTACTAGTGTCGAAAAGTGTCCGGTGGTGGGCAATGAAGGTGCTTGGCAGTGACAATTGGTGGTAGTGGTGGTGGTGATGATATGGACAGATAAATAAATTAGGTGGACATATAAGTGACACGTGAACAAATAAGAGATGACACGTGGATAGATATTTGAATAGATAGATGACAATTGGATAGATAGATGACATAGATAGTATGATTTTTTTCAAATTATTTTGTCCTTTAGGCCCTAAAGAATAAACCTTGGGACTGCTTCAAAATTTTTGAAATTGGACTTGTGACCTGAGGATTCATAAAAATACCCCTCTTTTGTTTATAGATAATTAATTTTTTAAAAACTTATAAAAGTTGTTTTTTCCCGTAAGTTATGAGCAAAAACAACACCAAACATGTTGACACAGATTTTTTAAAATAAAAAATATTATAAACACTTTTAAAAAATTGTGCCAAATAGGACTTATATATTATTTAAAATTTATTGTCACCCATCATAATTAGAGTTCCTTAGAACTCTTTTTTAGAACTCTCATTCATTTTGCTTTAAAATTTTAAGTTTGTAAATAATGAGTCATGTAATTTTATATTAATTTCCACTTCATCTATATTCATCCAATGTAGAACACTAATTTACACATGCTCATCTTTCTTGTAACGAAATAATAGCATTGTGATGAAAGGAGACCAAATCACCTCTGTTGTACAAAATGGACAGATCTCATCTTGTGATTAGCATTGCAACAGAGTATTCGTTATAAGCAGATAGGGTAATTGCAGTGTACATAATGCTGTGTTTGTTTGGGGATAAAATTATGACACCTAGTTAATTCAGAGTTCTACATTTAGATATAAAAGCAGAGTGCTCATTAATATATACATATATATATAGATTATAAGGGTATATATATATATTATATAACTAAAAGAGGGTTTGTAACCATAAGGCTTCTAAGAGCTCTACATTTCCAATTTAAATTTCATAATTTTTTTGATTTTTAAAAATTAAAAAAATCTTCTATAGGTTAGCTCTTATTCAAGCCAAAAATAATAATAATAAATAAAATAATAATAATAATAATAATAATAATTAATATCTCTTGATTTATGACTTTTAAATAGAAAGTATATCAAATCTATAAAAAAAAATAAAAAAAAAAGTATATTAATCCATTTCAAAATTCAAATATGAGGGTCACTAAATATGAAAAGCAATCAATTAATTTAAATTTAAAATTGGCACAATATTAATTTAAAATTATAGTGATCTATTCCATGATTTATAAGTGTTATATACAAATTTCAAATTATCATAATTAGCTCATAATTTTTGTATTAAAGAGTAATAAGAGTGACGTTGAGATTATTTATATATTTATATATTTTACAAAAGAATGCTTTTAAGAAGAGATATTATGAGATATTACAAAATTTACACACTATTATAATTGCAAAACATTGTCATCTTATTAAAGCTGAAAGTTGCAATTCTTTTTTTATTTTATTTTTTGATTTTATTTAATTTTTGTTAATATGTGTCCCAATATGTTTGATCTATAAATTAATTTTATATTCTTAAAATAAAATTTTAAATTTATATTCTTCATTAAATTATGTTACCAAAATAAGTTCAATATTCATTCCTTAATTTATGCATCTTTTATTAAATTATAAAATAAAATTTAAATTTAAATTCTTTTTGAAATTATTTTACTACAATTAGAATAAGATTAATATTCACATATGTCATAATAATGTGTCATAATATTATTGGTCTAATTATAATGTTATTAAATGCACGTATCCAAATTATTAATCACCATTAAAAGTTTATATTTAAATTTTTTGTCATTTTTTGTTTTAAATTGTATAATTTTTTATTTTATTTTATATCCTTCTAAACTACAAGGAAAATAAAGATGATTTTTTTAACAATTGCCAAACATAATATATTCTTTTTTTTTTATCTCAATTGTCAATTAAACAAATTAAAATAAAAAATAAACATTTTTTTTTTATTAAAAGTAATAGTTGGTGAAACTTATTTTTTTTATATATAATAAAAAAAGAAAATAGGAGTTACACGTGATATTTTATTGTTCCAGCAATACTATAAATCCACACTTTTACCCACAATGATGTAGCAAGAGAGTTGGGCCCTATGTTATTGACTGTATAGCAAATCAAGAGTTGACACATATAATATCATATCATCGTGGTACAATTGTGGGTGTTCTTTTGTGAGTCTCAAACATTTTCCTTATTGTTCATTTAAACTTTTTTAATACTTGTGAAACATAGTGGATTTTGTTATATTTTTTATTTTTTATTTTTTAAATCTCAATTGTCAATTAAATAGAAAAAAAATGAAAAAACTTTGGCTCAAATTGTTAAAAAGTGACTTTTGCTCAAACAAATAGAAATAAATATAAAAAGTGATGGTTTGTGAAATATCCTTTTTTATTTCAAAAAAAATTAGGGTTATAGGTGATAATTTATTAGTTATCTAGAATTATTTTTAGATCAAATGAGAATACCATTCTAAATTTTTTTCTTACATTTTTTTATTATTTTTTATATCCAGATACTTTTATTTTGTAAGAAATTTAATGTTATTATATTTAAATATTTTATTTTAATTTTTAAATCAAAAATAATTTTTGAAAATTCATATTTAAATTATTTTATGCCATTATAAAATGTAATTTTTTTTTTAAATATCAACTTATTTGATGATCCATTTGTAAAAGGTTTATTTGCTTTTGTTCATTAATAATAATTTTTAATTAATTTTATTTATTATTAAAAATTAAATTAGCAAATAATTTCATATATTTAAATATACAATTTTGTTTCGATTGCTCAGGTTATTTGGTGTTTCTGCCCAAGTCCATTCAAATTTATTCGAATTTTTGAATTTTATATAGGTTCTCACCAAATTAAAAATTATGTTGCCAGGCTTGACTCGAGTTGCTTGGGTTTAATTCTTCCACATTTACAACTCTAGCAAGGGAGTTCAAAGTTACATGATTAAAATTGTAACAAATTACAAATTGATACATAAATTGTGGAACTTAAATTGTAGGTTTCAATAGTTTTTTATTTTTATAATTTACATACAAAAATCTAACCATTTATATTATTTTATATAAATATATTTTATTAATTTTTTCATATCTCGTGCATAGCATGAGTTTTCATTAGTTAGATATAATAGTAATCGACAATGCTACGTAACTCAAATTTTGTGGCTCAAAAGTGGCTCAAATGGCCAAAACGACGTCGTTTTGAGTACAGAACAACATAAAAATGGCCAAAACGACGTCGTTTTGGCCATTTGAGCCACTTTTGAGCCACAAAATTTGAGTTACGAGACATTTTCTAATAGTAATATAGTGAATCACAATATTACTGTTTAATGAAAGACAAAACATGTCTACTTAAATTCATTTGTGACTTTTTATTGGCTAGTGACACTAATGTTTTTAGAATTCATAGACAAACAAGGTAAAGACATTCGCGTGCTCGAAATGGCAAAGAATTTGGTCGAGATATGGAAAATGTCGTGGCAACCAACACACATTGCTTTGCCATGACTTACGTGGATTTTGGACAAATTTCAATATATAAGCCTTCAATTTCGTGATTTGACCCTTTTTTTTTTAGGAAATAATTGACTCATCTATAACTCGATCTAGATTAATCTAATTGGGGTTTTTTTTTTTTTTTTTTGGTTTGCCACAATATAAATTTTTTATTTCTATTTTTAAATTTGAACTTAGCTCAAAATTGTCATAATTGTTTCGATTTAGGCTTGATTAGTAAGTATTACTTTTTCTGGTTTATTTCGTTCTATAATAAATAAGGGTTGTAAGCTTGAGAAGGAAAAAAAAAAAAAAGTTTATTTTGAATAATTAATATTATTATAAGAGAGAGTATATCTTTTTATCAAATTCGTAGTTATTGCCTTTGTTTAGGATGTGAGTTTGTTTTTTAACTTTTTAGCTTTTTAGCTATTTTAACGTAGGATTGAAAAACCTCGTTTGGGATGAGTTTTTTGACTTTTATAAGAGAAAAAATGTAATGATTTTGTGTTTGGATGTAACATTTTTGTCTTATTAACTTTTTAACCTATTTTATTTTTTTGTGACTAAAATAACCAAAACTGTCCATGCCAAACATAGCCATTGTTAGTGTTCGATTGTTCATCCTATTAACTTTCCTGCATCATATACCACATAAAATGATCACTATTATAGGAACCACTATGGTACACACCTATATGCACTTTATAATTTTAAAAAAAATATCATTATTTTAATTTTTTGAGTCATAACTAAAAAATATATATTATAATTAAACACAACATGGATCATAAATTAGTCATAACTATAGAAAAAAATAATATAATTAGGAGCATATGATCCGCCCTTTTTAAAAGGATGTATATTACAATTATATTACAATTTCCCTATACTCAATATTATTTCCAAAAGTAGGTCTTCAAATTGATTTCTTCATGTAGTTAAAAAAATAAAAAATAAAAAATAAAAAATAATTCTTCCGGTACTGTATATCTCCTGTATAAGGACTATTAAATCCCGGAGAAAAGATAGAGTACAAAGGGGATCGAAATTAGGAAATTTAAAAAATAAAATAAAATAAAATAAAATTCAAATATTCTTGAACTATTGTGATTTTAAATAAATGGGAATATTAGATATATTAGATAAAGGCATGTCAACATAAATAGGATTTTATATTTTTGGAAACGGATTATGGCCCTGTTTGGTAGGACTTATTTTTAGCTTATTTCAATTTTTAGCTTAATTTAAGCTATTTTGATGTGTTTGGTTCAACTTAATAATACAACTTATAGCTTTTTGTAAGTAAAAAATCAACTTATTCTTTGAGTGAGGGAGGAGAAGCTTAATTTTTAAGTCAAAAATCAGCTTATGTTCACAGCTATAAGTTATAAGCTGTTAGGCTATAAGTGATAATCACTTTCCCACAGCTCTACCAAACGGGGCCTATGATTCTACTGAAAAAATGTAATTTATCATTTATTTTCTTATCTGTTTTGTGCAACTTTTTTGACATATTGCTTCATCCAGATCCAATCAAAATCAATCATTTTATTATTATTATTATTATTATTATTATTATTAAATTTTTGGATAAATTACAAATACACTTTCAAAAATTTACTTAAAATACGAATTGTCTCTGTATTTATGAAAATTACATCTCGCCCCTTGAAGTTTTTTTTTTTTAATTTCATAACAAATAGCCTATCTTATTAATAAATAGCCTATCTTATTAAGTCAATTAAGTCAATTAACAATATTTAATAATGTCATAAATATATTTCAATTAATAAATCAGGTAATTTTATTGTTATATAGGAGAACAGTTAGAAATTTAATTTTCTCAATTAATTTTATTCAATAAAAAATTATGATAATAAAGTATTTATAATTTTCAAATCACATAAACTAAGTAAATCTTAAGAGATGTATTTATAATTTATCCATAATTTTTTTTACGAACAGAGGTAGGCGGTGTTGTTTGTGTGGAAAAGACTCATTCAAGAACTCCGAGCAGCCTGTGTTTGAATTATATAAAAATTAAAATGAAGCAAGCAATGGATATAGGTAAGAGAGAATTACTTAACAGTGAAACAAGAAAAAATTATAACAATAGTAGGAGTGCAAGTAATTTTGTAATAGGGTACAAGTAAAAAAATATAGGGTTAATTACACTAATAGTCCCTATAGTTTGGAACTTGTGTCACTTTGGTCCTTGACTTTTCAATTGTGACACATTTGACCCTGAATTTTGAATCTTGTTTCAAATAAAGACAATTGAAAATATTATTAGATTTTTCAAGGGTAAAATTGTCAATTTGATAAAAATATAAACTAATTTGATAAAAATAAATGTCAAAAAAATATTTTTAATTTTTTTAAAATTATTTTTATCCACCAATGATAAAATTATGTAAAATTAATAAAAATTACGTGATTAATTTTTTTAAATTAATTTTACATGATCATCGTCCAAACACATAATAAAAATTAATTTGGTAAAAAAAATAAATAAATGTTTAAAAGATTTATCAATTTTACATAATTTTATTTTTAGTAGGTAGAAATAATTTTCAAAAATTCAAAAATATTTGTTTGACATTTATTTTTGTTAAATTAGTTTATATTTTATCAAATTGACAATTTTACCCTTGAAAAATCTAATTATATATTCAATTGTCCTTATTTGGAACAAGATTCAAAATTCAAGGTCAAATGTGTCACAATTGAAAAGTCAGGGACCAAAGTGACACAAGCCCCAAACTATAGGGACTATTTGTGTAATTTGCCCAAAACTATAATACACCCCTCTATGTTGAGGTAAAAAAAAATTTTTACCTGTTCAATTGGCAAGTAATTCCCCTACAGGTAGGTAAAGGGTAGTACAAATGACAATCAGCTTGTTTGTTTCTAGTTTTCAGAAAATAGTGTTCAGAAAATTCTATTTTTTTATTCTTCGTATTTTAATATTTTCAATAAATTTTTTAAATATTTTAAGCAATTTTTTTAATTTTTAAACACACCTAACATAAGTATACTTAAAAAATATAATATTTGTGAAAAAAATCTTTAAAAAATATACTAAATACCAAAAAATATAAAAAGAATACGAAAATTTAGTACATTTTTTGTATTTTTATATATTTATTAATTTTTTAAAATATTTTACTATTTAGATACATCTAAGTAAGATGTATCTAAAAAAGTAAAAAAATTACTTAAAATTTAAAAAATATTCGCTAAAAACAAAAAAAAAAATATGAAAAATAAAAAACTCAATTTTCAGAAAATTAAATTCAAAAAACTGAAACTAAAATAGCATTTGTCAAACTAGCAGCTTGCACAACAAACAAACAGCTGAACAAGTCACAAAGGAACCCTTCCAAAAATCCACTTTTGCGTCCTGGCAAATATATCTTAAAATCATTCTAGTATTTTACTAATATCTACACTTCTTAGGGTCATATGATATCCACTAGAATCTTACAATTTGTTGTTTGTGTTATTTTTACTTTCTACTACATAATAAAAAAAAAATTTGTTTTTATAGTGCTGACAGATGATATCAATGTTAGAAGCAAGATATTGCAAAACTCTTTCAAAACAGGAATGTAACGCCCTAAATAAATTAATACAAATAGATTCGTTATCTTCTAATAATAAAATCTTATTTTCTAAATTAATAACTTCCATTGCTTAAAGTATGCGGAATATAAAATTTCATCATTAACATCATCACCAATGTCTACCATTTGTATTCATTAAATTTTAGAGATTTATAAAAAATACTCCACATGCAATTATACATTTAACATTCTTAGAATATAAATCTATAGCATGTGCCATAATAAGTCAAGTACAATTCAATGCCCTCAAGGGCTACAAATTCTAAGGCTTAAACCCGGTTACACAAAAATAATTTTCAAACCCATACATGTAAAACCCTTGGCTTGTCAAAAATAATTACAACAAAAGAAAAGAGTCTTGTGCTCTCAAAATACATTCTACGCCTTTAACTCGGTAGGATCACCACATTCTTTCCTATACAAAATCCCATAGGATGAGCACAAAACTCAGTAGGAAAATCTTAATAAAATATATACATTTTATACAGTCTCCTGAGATGAATGCATATGTCATATTATGCTCAAAACATATATCTCTATCTTTTGAAAATCTTGTGCTTAATACAATTTGAAAACACAACAACTCAATAATTTCAATATAATTCAAGGGGTAGTAAATACGACTTAGGTAATCCCTAGGTTGGCGTTTGCAAATATGCATATCAAATACTACCAATCATCACTTTACCGATTGCTAATCGAAAGGCATGTGGTACCTTCTCCTCATGTGTTTTCGGTCTTTCATCATGGACACTCAGGCCAACTTAACCAATACCAAACTACACCCCCTATTCAGACTTACTAACATATTTACCCCAAAAAAATTCAAGATGTTGTTTCACAAAACAATTCCTTTCTCAAAGCAATAATTTTCCAATAGAAGATTCAAAATCAATTGTAACAAAGATTAAATAAAATGGCAATGCAACATGGAATAATGCATTAATATAGTTCCATTTTTAATTCCACCACACAATCTCCTATTGTGATCAAATTTGCACATCTCTTATCAATGTAACATCATAATACATTTTACAAGAGATAATATAACAATATCATCATTCATGCATTCTCCACGTATTAATCATCATTTTTTAAAATTTAGTCTTTCTAAGACAAACAACAATAAACTATTCCTCAAGCTTCCCAAATTAACAATTCTGATTTTCTCATGAAATTTTCTCATTTGATACACCCGTAGAAATTTCCTCCATCATTTATTCACATAACAATTTATCATGCATAAATTTCACAATATCTCAACATCTTTCCCAAAATTTTCAAATTTCTAGGGTTTTCACAAAAATTAAGTTTTTGTTCCATTTTCGAAAAGATTTTTTTAAAACAACACTCACACTTTAGAACATAACTCAAACTCTCAAAAGTTTTGGAAAACAAAGAGAAAATTCACTTCTAATATCATCTAGGGTTCATCAGCCCAAAACCAAGATTCAAACATATAAGAAATACTCCAAACAAGCATAGATTTGCAGAAACATATATATAACTCTAAGAATATCCCTATCTCACGCTTGGGAGATTAAGGAGATAAAAACCCTAAAACTCAACATTGATGAAAACTCGATTCAATCGGTGTAAACTTAACTCTCGTCGCCCTCCTCAATTTGGTGCAAAAAGTCCTTTCAAATTCTTGAAGATTTAATTCTTGAAGATTTTTGTTAAATCTTAGAGAGAATTTGGGATTTGGGTGTGTTTGTAAAGAGAAGGAAGAGAAAAGATGAGTATAAAGAGGGAGAGAGAGAGAGAGAGAGAGAGAGAGAGAGAAGTGAAAGTGTCTCAAACATGTTTTTGGCATCAATTTTGAGGAAAATAGCACAAAATTCAAAACAGTCGCGTTGAAATCAGCACGAGCGGTTCAAATTCCGTACGAGCGGATTCTGATGCTCCACAGGTGGTTTATTCCAAAGAAAAATCTAGAAATTTTCACAAAATCCACTCGAGCGGAATCCAAAATCCCCACGAGTAGTTTCTGCCCAGAAAACCCCTATGTGATTTCACTCGAGTGATTTTACCCAGAAAACTCAGAAATTGATTTCGTACTCCGAAACAAATTCCAATGTCAAAAACTCAAGGCTGTATGGAGTTCAAATCATGACTCCACACCTATATTTGAGTATGGTGTTTGGTTACAACTTTCAAAAATTAATTTCACACCACTTTTGAAAACTCGTTTCAAGCGGAATTTGAATTTTGAAATTTTGTAACGCCCTTACATCCATTTCCATTAAATCCCAAATACCAAATACATGCTATTCACATCTCAACGCCCCAGTTCCAATCCCAAGCGTACATTTTACAACAAGTATGAAATGGAAGCTAAACAGATAATAAGTGCCCTTTCAGGCTTACAAATTTATCCAAGAACATTCTTGATTACACAAAATGGAGTTTCAACTCAATGCAAATACAGCCTTGGGTTTACATTTAACAAATAACAGTAAAACAAAAATGAAGCCTCAGCTCCGAATCCTCCCAGGTCAATGCCTTGGCAGAGACTTAGCACTTGTACCTGAAATGGTTTCCCTTATAGGGTGAGCCACAGTCCAGTAGAGATATACTACATAACATATGAACTATAACAAGACTAAAGAGGAATATGATCATGCCATGCTCATGATAAAACAATTTATCTCTCTTTTTATAAAGCATGCAATGCTGAAATGCAACAATAAATATAAAACTATTTCCATTTTAAACCATATCTGTTACATGAATGCATGCTCTGTGAATCTCTAAGTGAGTGTCTGCAAGTCGGCCCAAATGCACTACTACTGTCATTTTTACCAGTAAACTGAAAGGCTCGACACTTAACCGCGCAGTTCCACACTCCTTACCCAGATTCACCAAGTATTCATCTTTTCGCAAATAGATACATTTCCAAACATTTCTCAAAAACCGATACATTTCCAATGAAATGAATGTAATGCAATGTCCAATGCAACAAATGAGGAATGTGGTTCAATTTACCTAAGTCTCATGCATTTCTACAACAATCATGGCTATCCTCCACCGATAGCCCAAAACAGATATTTCTAAACAGATATTTAAACAATTATATTCCAAAAATTTCGATAAATACAATCTATTCCACATCTCATCAAATATGAACAACTACATTACTTTTCATATCACAATCACGTCCGGTAACCTCTCAAGGTCCATTTCTAACCGTGTCGGTTTTATTCCAAAAAATACATTAAGGAAAATAATACCGTTAATACCCAAGAAAACATCGTTTTCTTTCCAAACTTGTTCTCCAAGCATTATTCAACTATGACATCCTATTTTGATCAAAAGCCCTAAAAGATAAACATAATTCCTTTGTTTTCTTTAAAAATGCTCTTTTGGTTGCAAACCGGTAAAAATTTCAAAACTGATCGAATCGAAATTCGTTTTTGTTCAAATTTAAAACATAGCTCTTTCATAATCTTACAAACATATTCTAAGTTTACACTTTCACAATTTGGGTATCAACTCTTTATTTTTTTCAAAATTTCTCTTTTGAGCAAATAAATCACAAATTTTTTAAAAATTCTAATTAAATTATATACAATTCTAAACTTCATATAATCAAGTAAAAGTGCATAAAAAAGTGTAAGAAAAATCCCTACCTCTAGCCAAGAAGCTTTCAAATTTTTTTTGCAACAGAAATTAAGGCTCCGTTTGGTGGAGTTTTCAAAATCTAGTTCCACATTCACTTTTGAGTGTGGTGTTTGTTTAAGGTTTTCAAACCATAATTCTACACTCATTTCTCAAAACTCAATTCAAAACATAATCATTACTTTTCAAAACTCATAACCAAACACATAATTCAAAACTCTTTTCAAAACTCCATTCAAATCAATATTTTAAAAATATTTTAATTTTGTTAAGATTTTAAATATTTTAATATTTAAATATGTTACGATTTTTTAAATTTTTTAATTTTTTTAATTTTTTTGAATATTTTTAAATATTTTAATTTTTAAATATTACGATTTTAATTTTTTAAATTTTAAAATATTTTATAAAAATAAATTCAAACTCTATTTTATAAAAATATTTTTAAATATTTAAATTTTTTTGTTATGTATTTGGTTACGATTTGAGTGTAGAGTTGTGAAAGTAGTATGGAGTTTCGAGTTATGTGTTTGGTTATGAGTTTTAAAAATAATTTTTTAATTGAGTTTTGTTTTATGTGTTTTGTTACGATTTGAGTGTAGAGTTGTTTTTAAATTTAAAATATTAAAATTTTAAATTATTTTAATTTTTTGAATATTTAAATTATTTAAATTTTTACGATTTAAAATTTTTGAATATTTATTTTAATTTTTTACTTATTAAATTTTTTAGATTATTTAAATTATTTAAATATTTATGATTTAAATTTTTTGAATATTTTTTTTGAAAAAAAATTATTTCCTTTGTAGTATTTTCAATTAAAAAATTGATTAATGTTATTTTTTGTTAATAATAAAATTTTTTAATTGAATTTTAAAAAGAGTTTGGTTATGTGTGTTGATCAAAATTTTCAATAATGTGAAAGTAATGTATTTTGTTATGAGTTATAACAATTTGAATTAAGTTTTGAAAACTCTTTTCAAAACTCATAACCAAACAAATTTTCTTACTTCACATGTCAAATCAAACTTTCAAAACTCAATTCTACACTCAATTTAAAACTCAATTCCACACTCAATTCAACACTTCATTCAAAAACCATAACCAAACAAATTTTCTACACTCAAATTAAAATTCTAAAACACACAAACTCAAAATACAACTCATATTCTCAAATCATAGTTACAAAGCTCTACCAAACGGAGCCTAAATTTTTTTGGAGCCAAACAACGCATTTTCTGTCCTCTACGTTTTGATCCAAAGCACTAAGGATCAAAAATGATTTACACTAGATCAAACCTAAGAAAAACCAACATTGAAACCTTTTTTTCTTTTCTTCCTCACGGCAATCTCCAAGAATTCCCAAAAGATGAAAAGAAAGTCCTTTTGGTTACTATTTAGGGAGACTTATTTATAAGTCCTTTTTCAGAACCTTATGCTAGGTTAAGTCCTGTGTAATTTCTTATAGAGTCTCAAGTCCTATTTTCATAAGAATGTATTCCATAAGATCCTAATCTTTTTACCCCCCATTTTTCCAACCACCAAATTGACATCAATCCATGTGCTGCTTTGCAAAGGCCGAACTCGACGAGACAAAACACAAAGGATCAGAAATTGGTGGCAGTTCAGAATGTTCCGATTCACCTTCCCCTGAATTTTTATGCTTGGAAGAAGCCTCTGCCCAGAAACCAATCTCCACAATCTGAGAAAGCAAAGGAAACATATAAAATATATATACACACACATGTACAAAAGATATAAAGAAAGAAGCCTACTTTAGCCGCATAATCATCTGTCAAAAAGATCGCATTTGAATTCACATTGGAATGTGGCACAGGTGGATTGAGGTCATGCATGTACTGAAGACAGTATGTGTTCAACGATATGCCAAAGTGAAACACACATAAATTGACAATAAAAATGTCAACTCACCATATATTATTGATAATTTTTTAAATTTTACAATTAATAATACAAAATAAAAATATATTAAGATTATATATCTATTTCAAAACAAACGGATTAAAAAAATAAAAATTTATTAAGTTTACGAAACGTAACGTGACACATTACGCTACGTTTATGTAAATGTCACATTACGTTTATATAGGTGTCACGTTACGTTACGTTTATGTAGGTGTCACGTTACGTTCATATTGGTGTCACGTTACGTTTATATAGGTGTCACGTTACGTTACGTTTATGTAGATATGTCACGTTACGTTTATATAGGTGTCACGTTACGTTTATGTAGGTGTCACGTTACGTTACGTTTATATCAATTTTCTATATATGGTTTTATTACTTATTTATGATATTAATAACTAATATTGAGGGTAAATGTGTCAAAAAACTTCCCATAGGACTTATGGGAACATAAGTTTTTTTGTGGGACCAAATGTAGCACAAGTCTCCCTAATAGGACTTCTAAATAATTTTCCCTACTATTTATAGTTAGGTTACTATTCATAGATATTCTTTTCCTTTTTGTTTTTTTGTTAACTAAACAAATATCTAACCATATACATATACACCTATATATATATATATATATATCAATTAAAAATACATTTCAACATCTTTAATGACAAAAGTAAATATAATATTTTCTCACTACAAAATATATTTCGTTTAATGGTATACACCATAAATATGCACAACTCTTTTATGGTAATCAAATAATAATAATAAAACTATAACAATATTACATGGTTACTAACGAGTCACAATTCAATCAGTTGGGTCCAAATGAATGGAATTTAATAATTTAAAATAAATCTCCAACTGGGATTAAAGTATAAATTCAATTTGATTCAACTCGTTACTAATTTGGCCTATCCGGTCGTCCTCCTGGACATCCGGCCGATTAACTGGAATAGTGTAATTTTTTAATTTTTTTTGGCAATTGGCACATGTTATTTTTTATATATTAAATAAAAAATATTTTTCAAAATTTTTTATGAATTTTGAATAGAATTTTAGATTGTATGTTTGATTATGAGTTGTAAGTTTTGAATCAAATATCATATGCCACATCAATTATTCTAAACTCTTTTCAAAACTCATAACCAAACAAATTTTCCACGCTCAAATCATAATTTCAAAACTCACAAACTCAAAATATAACTGTATTCTCAAATAATAATTTAAAAATTTTACCGAATGCAACCCAAATTTTTTAAATTGAGAATGTGAAGAGAGGTTAAGTAAAAATAAAAAAAAATTCTTACGATCCAATACGATAAACAAAACGCCGAAAGTAAACCATACTATCTTATTACTCAACACCAATCAAGTCCAAAACACGGAACATCACGCGGAAAATACCATCAGTGGTAAACGAAGCACAATTTTACAAATTAGTGAGATTTTTTTAGTGCAATTCTTGACTATGTTCTTATATTTAAAAAGATTTCCACCTATTTGTAAATTTATTTATTCTTTTTTCGATGCTGAACTTTTGTTTTTCAAATTTAAAATGAATGTAGTGCGTAATATATTTATGTGTTGGGACATGTGATCTCAAGCCCTCAAGTTGGATGCGTATATAAACCTATGAAGCTTGTTATTAGTATTGAGGTAGGGATCAGGAGCCTCTACTATGAATCTCCCTATGTAATGATTTTGTTATGGTAATTCAATTATCTAAGATTAAAATTAAAACAAAACTAAGATATTTTAAGATATTCAATTTTTTTTTTTTTAAATGTAACATTTTAATGTTAATTTTAAACTCGAAGTGTTGGATTACATATTTTACTGACATGTCTTCCTATAGGAAAAGTACAAATAAGATTATTGTAGAAAAATAATTCCAAAGGATTGTTATGGGTTGGGTTAGACCATATACATATATATTTTTTTTGAACTAAAAAAAAAGATATTCTCAGTTGTCATCACGGTATCAGTGGACTCAGGCCCTAGGGTAATCGGTTGCCCGCCTAATTTGACCCAATCCATAGGAAGGGACCCATCACCGAGGCACCAGCGAAACTCAACCATACGACACAAACGAACCCAGATTTCGATTGGAGTACAGGGCGAAGTTTCCGAAGAGAGTAGGCTACAAAGCAATCATTTTTCACTCTTCCTAGGATTTGAACCTAGGTCACACCTGTGAAGAATGATACTTTCTCCACTAAACCACCGTCCCCGGTGGTGGTTGGGTTAGACGATATGGGACGATACCTTCAACCAAAACAGTTCTCTTGGTTATTGGATCTAAAAAAAGGTTCACAGAACAATAACTTGAAATTCCCAAGAAAGCCTAAAAGAACAAAAGCATTTTCTAGGAAAATTTGGCCATGTACTTGCTAAACGGCAAGAGGGATACTCAAGCATAAAATCACAAGAGAAACAGCTCCAAATGGCAACTGGGATTGGATTTATGTTGCTTTTAGAGAGAGACCCAGTTGTTTCCAGTAAAAACAAGTGCAAAAAAGTGCCTCTAAATAATAATAAAAATAAATTAAAAGCCTAAGACGATATCAACATGACCTAATCCAACCAATGCAAATGCCATCTAGCATTCATTGTATTTGACCAAGTACAATGATGCTGTCCTTGTGCTTGTCTGTACACAGAACACTTGGTCGAATTATAAAATATGCCCCGTCCACTGTCTATGCTTTTTTTTTGACATTTTCAATGCACTAGTGCTATTAGTGATTTTTTTTTAGTGGTATGAATCATTGTTGCTATAAAATATGCCGCACAAATTTATTTCTAATGATCGGGTTTTAGGTGATTATTTTTTAAATTAATTAATAATTGACATAGAATAATTTATGTTACCTAAAATTAAAATTTATGAGTTATGTTTTAAAGATTTCAAACTTCTACTTCTTTGAAATATGAGTAGTGATATAGAGATAAAACATTTATACTAGAGTTTTATCTAGAATGATGCGGTAGCCTTGGATTCTATCACTCTAGAAAAAAAAGTTCATCAATGTTATTTATATTTCTGATATTGCCATTGTCATGTCATTTTGTATAAATTTTTTGTTTGTGAATTACCTTCTTTAAAATATGAGATGGGCTTTTTTTCAATCTACGTGTTATTTAGGCTCGTGGGGTGTACCATTAGTCCTATTTTTATAATCCAAACTATTTCATGTTGTAGGCCCTTTATGTAAATAATTCACACAAAAAATTTAATTGATCTGGTAATCATAATCTATTCAATTTATTACATTTGTTATCAAGAAAGTGAATAATTTAATTTTTTAAAAAATAACTTCCCTTTTCTTTATAATACAAATGAGATAAATTAAATATGTTACAATTATTAAATTGATATTTTTTTTTACAAAATAAATTATTCAAATTATTAAAATAGAACTCATGTTAAGTCTCAAAGGCCTAATAATACCTTAGGAGCATCCCCATCTCTTCCCTTATAATACCTCCTTACTCAAAATGAGGAGTTTTTTTTATCAAAACATATCCCTAGCAGTTTCCCTACCCAACCTCCCAAATATAAGTATTGCTACAGTGACTCCCTATTTGTAGGGAGTCACTGTAGCTCCCTCATATCTGAAAAATTCTTATTTTATATCTGATAAATTTTTATTTTATTTCGTTGGACGTCTCCCCGGACATCCTCCGAATGTCCCGTGAGAACCCTAGAGCTAAAAAAGGAAAATGTCCAAAATTAGCTTGATCGGTCAACCCCCTGTTTGTCTTCCTCTTCGCGCTGTGTTGCAGCATGTTGTGTTGTTTGTTGCATGTGTATTTATTATTGGGAAAATTATTTAGAAGTCCTATTAGGGAGACTTGTGCTACATTTGGTCCCACAAAAAAACTTATGTTCCCATAAGTCCTATGAGAAGTTTCTTGACATATTTACCCTCAATATTAGTTGTTAATATCATAATTAATAATAAAACCATATATAGGGAAATTGATATAAACGTAACGTAACGTGACACCTACATAAACGTAACGTGACACCTATACGTAACGTGACATCTACATAAACGTAACGTGACATCTACATAAACGTAACGTAATGTGACACATACATAAACATAACGTGACACCTATATAAACGTAACGTGACATATCTACATAAACGTAACGCAACGTGACACCTATATAAACGTAACGTAACGTGACACCAATATGAACGTAACGTGACACCTACATAAACGTAACGTAACGTGACACCTATATAAACGTAATGTGACATTTACATAAACGTAACGTAATGTGTCACGTTACGTTTCGCAAACTTAATAAGTTTTTATTTTTTTAATCCGTTTGTTTTGAAATAGATATATAATCTTAATATATTTTTATTTTGTATTATTAATTATAAAATTTAAAAAATTATTTATTTTTTGAATTTTTTTATTTTTTTTATATAAAAAAATCAAAGAAAACATAGACATTTAAACATAGGCATTTATTTGACGACGACGACGACGTTGTTGGCAGCTTCTGTAGAATTGCAATTGAAAAATAAGGAAGTTCATTTCTCAATGCTTGAAAGGACAAATAAAATAAATATTTAACGCTTGCAAAATAAAAAAAATAGCCTCCAGGTGCCGTCACTTTGGTGCCGGTGGTATTCCCTAAAATTATCTCAGAGTGGATGGAAAACTTGACATTAGAACCATTATCTTGCTTTCCATTCGGATAGGAGAGAGAACGGACTATGACGGCGAAGAAGCAGATTGATATCAATTCGGTGGTTGGGAGTGAGAGAGAGAGGGGGAAGGTGTGAAAATGAGGGGTAAAAAGATTAGGATCTTGTGGAATACATTCTTATGAAAATAGGACTTGAGGCTCTATAAGAAATTACACAGGACTTAGTCTAGCATAAGGTTCTGAAAAAGGACTTATAAATAAGTCTCCCTTTATTATTTTATTATGAAAAAATATTTAAATTTAAAAATAATTAAAAATATTATTTTAATAAAATAGAGAAAGAATATGAAATTTATTGGAGAAGTTGATAAAAAAAGTGACTCTTAAAATAGGAAATGAATTTTTTTAAATGCTTTAATACCTTCCAACTCAAATCTTGACCCGAGGAAACCAATCCCCCAAAATATTTACACCTTGCCAATGACCCGTTGTCGTTCTAAATATTTGTGAAAAAGATAGGGACATAGTCAGAAATTTTGTTTAGAGGGACCGAGGCAAGTACAGCAAAAAAAATTAATTCTCTTTTGAAAAATAATAAATACTTATATAAACATGATTAAAAAAAAGGAGACATTCACCAATAAGTCTAATTAATTAGATTTATTTACCTATATGTTATATTGATAAATTTGTCACTGTAAATTTATTCATAAAAATAAAAGAGACTGATAAATTTATCAAGTGTGATAAATTTATCAATAGAACTTAATGGGTAATAAGTTCCAAAAGTAGGACCTATTTGTAATTTACCATTAAAAAAATTAGTAACAAAAATCAATAAATCTGTGTGATACATTTCTTATTAGTTATCTCGATTATTTTATACAAGTTTTGGACTATCAAATATAATTAGGTTCTTAGTGTATGATTTATTGAACTGTTATTTTGAGAAAATTTATTAGTAAATTTAGTTTATGTTAAAAATAAAAAAAATTCTACCTCTATAGTTTTAGGGGTATTTATTCATAAATATCTCTTCACCTATTTATGTTTCATTTAGTCTAAATTATTTTTTTTATATTCCAATAAGTTCTATATATGATAGAGTTGTCAAAATATCCTTAATAATAATAAGGTAAAGTATATATTAATGTTCACATTGATAGTGTGAATATTCCATTAGGTGAACATTCACGCTGTCAAATTTATTTAATGTAAATGTTTACATCACCAACTTATTAAGAGTTCAAAAAATATTTGTAAGGATAAAATTATTCATAAAATATGTTAAATATGATAATTAAGATTTGGTGGATTAAATATCCAAAATAATATTGGAATATAAAAATATTTTATAAACTAATTGAGATATAACTAATTAAAAGAGGATTTTCTAATAAATTCAAAATATAACAAATGAAATACTTGTGAAATCTGTGGGTAGTGCACGGTTTACCTCAAATTCATCTGTGGCTAGTGCACGGTTTACCTCTAATTCTATGTACCTTCGTGCATTTTATCTATAAAAATTTAAAAAAAATAAAAAAATTAAGTTGATTCGATAATTATATTTTATTTGATATATTATTTTTGTTGTAAAATAAATGTATAGTTCATTTTTTAAAAACACAATTGTCGTTCATTTTTTTTAGTGAAAAACACAGTAAATTGAACAAGTTACCGTTATCGGATCAACTATTTTCTTTTTTCTTTTAATGAATGAAATACACGAAGTGTGTAACAAAATGAACGGTTCAGATCATTGAAACAGAACTCATAGTGAGTCTCATGAGCCCAAACAATCATCTCAAGTATAGATTTTGGACCGGAGGAATTCACCTCCTAAATTTTTCTATGATGCATAATCTTGTAATTTTTATCAAAAAAGACACTTGGGAAAAAGTATGAAAAATGCTTTGGAGCTCTAATTTTTAAGCTCTAAAGCCAACTCTAATGAGTTGGTAGTGGGCTCCACCTACTGTGATGTGATGTTTTGGTCTTAATTTTTTTTCTCTTTCTCATTACCATGTCATTAGTGTTCCATTAGAGCACCAAAATTAGTGCCCTGAATCATTGTTGAAAAAGTATTTCTTTCAAATATAAATCATGATAAACGCATTAGAGCAACTCCAAGCTTCTCAGGCAAAACGCCTATCAAAAAGTACACAAAAAAAAAGTTATCACCATATTTGTTTCCAGTTTTTTAAAAATACTTTCTAAAAAATTTTATTTTCTTATTTTTTGTATTTTTTTTAATTTTTACTGAATTTTTTTAATATTTTAAGTAATTTTTAAAATTTTTAGACATACCTAACGTAAATGCACTTGAAAAGTATAATTTTCGTGAATTTTTTTTTTATAAAATTCACTAAATACCAAAAATACAAAAATATAAAAAAAAAAATCAGTATATTTTTTGTATTTTTGTATATTTATTAATTTTTTAAATATTTTTCATAAATATTTTACTTTTTAAATACATCTAAGTAAGGTGCATATAAAAAAATTTAAAAAAAAATGCTTAAAATTTTAAAAATATTCACTAAAAACAAAAAAAAAAACACGAAAAATAAAAAAACTCAGTTTTTGGAAAACTGAATTCAAAAAATTGAAACCAAACACACTGAATATTTTTATTTTATCTAACTAGTTTAGCTAATGTGCACTTTAATAATACTCTTTATTTTAGTTAATTAATCAAACTAATTTAAATTAATTTTTTATAAAAAAGCACTATACACATAAATTTAAAAAAAAAAAAAATTTGTGGCATGCTGCATATGCACCTAATGTTGACGTAATTACTGATGTGTCATTTATAAATATTTATTTTTTAAAAATATATTATTAAATTATTATTTTAAATAATATTTTTACATGAAAGAAAAAAAGAGGAAAAAAAAAAATAGAGAAAGATAGTCATATTTGTGATCAATGGACTGGAGCAGAGAAGCAACAACGAAGAGATGGGGACTTGAACAATGTCGGCTACTTGTGGAGAGCCTAAATAAAAATTGACAAAATAACTCTTGTGACGCAGAATCCGTTGGAGGAAAACAAATACAACCTTACTAGCAAAAATGGATAATACAAGCCTTTTACAAGAAAACGATTTTTATTTATTTTTCTGTCAATTGAATGCACCAAAAATCATTTTATACTAAAATCTCCAATTTTGTATATATAAAGGACCAATCACATCAATTATTACTCTATAACCAAGCAATTTATTACTAATATACTATCTTCTCACAACTGGACCTCTAACAACTAGAGGGAATTTGTTACTTTGTGAAATCAGTCCAAGGTTTACCTTAAATTTTGATTCCCTTTCTAATCATTGTATACTAAAATCTCCAACTCCTATAAAAATGGATCAATCATATTGATTATTTTTCCATAATTAAGCATATTCTATCAATAAATGACATAATTTTGTCGGTTATTATGCCAGTTGTATACCTCTAATGGCAAATTTGGAATATAAAAAAAAATTTGTCAAATTATTATAATTATTATTTTAACATTTGTTTTAGACATAGATTGTTGTAACCCAAGTTGTTGAATCATAATTGTGAAAGATTAAAAATTGACCTTTCTATTTAATTTGTTGCTCTAGCAATAAATCACAATTGGAGAGATTATGATGGTACTAATTAATATATATTTCTTATGAACCTTTTGGGACCCTCTGTTGTCTTTAAAATCTCTTGTGATTTCATTTGCTTTTGTCCATACAAGAAAATCATCCAAAATATAATACTTTTGAGTGAATTTTTTTAGTTAATTTCCAAACCAAAGACATACAATAAGTCAAAAACTAGGACAAATCCATTTGATTCCTTATGGTTTGGTTCTGATTCTGTGGTATGGTTAAGAACACTTGATTTCCTCATCTTTTAAAAATAATTAAATGTCCTCCATGTGATTTTAGTCATTTTTGCATTTTACTTCTATGTTGTTAGACCTGGTCTCAGATTTGGGTTTTTGTGACTTTTAGTTTTTTTTTTATTTTCTTAAGAAAAGAATTTTTTTTTTAATGTATTTGAAAAAAAATATATAAATATTTTTCTGGTAGCTTTTTTACATTTTGATTTTTTTAGTTGTTGCTTCTTTTAGCTTTGCCAAAAGCCAAGTTTCCAAACGGGTAAAATCTTAAATTGATAAAATTTGCACTACACGTGCCTAAGAGTTGAAATAAAATAAAATTAAAAATAAATAAAAAAAAAATGAGTTGCTAAATATCCATACCTTTATATTTTGGACCCCCACTACTTTGGTCTCCAACCACCAAAATTGCTTCCCTCCATATTTTCTTTCGACCTCTACCATAATTTCAAATATACCCTTTGAAAAATTTAAAAACTCTCGAGATATTGATTTGTGATTATAATTCAATTTTAAACAAGGGTGAATTACACTAACGGTCCATGTAATTTATGACTTGTATTATTTTGGTCCCTGACCTTTGAATTGTAATACATTTGATTATGAATTTTGAATCTTGTTCCAAATAAGGACAATTGAAGACATTTTTGCTCCATTTCAAGGATAAAGTCGTTGATTTGATAAAATATGAAGTAGTTTGATAAAAATAAATGTCAAAAAATTATTTTTAAATTTTAAACAATTATTTCTACTCACTAAAGATAAAATTATATAAAAAAGATAAATCTTTTACATTTTTATTTTTTATATTTTTTTTACCAAATTAATTTTTAATATGTGTTTGGATGATGATCATATAATGGGTGATTGTTTTTGTTGCTATATATATGTTAGGTTTTTCTTATTGGCAATCCCGTTTGACAAAACTCCTTTTAATTGTAATTTTGTTCAACTTTTATTTCAGTGAAGCTATCACTACAAGAATTTTCACTTTTGGTGACTAAATTTTTAGTCGCCAAAAGTCTTCTTTTAGTCGCCTATAGTCTTTAGCGACTAAATTTTTTGGTCGGAAAATTAGTAGCGAAAGAGTAGTCAGGAAATCTAATTGCCGACTGAAGCTAATTTAGTCGCCAAATGTATACCTTTGCCGACTAAATATTTAGTCGCCAATAGGTTGGAAAATTAATTAAATAGTACATTTTTGCCAACCAATTTTTTTGTTGCCAAAAGCCGATTATTTAGTCGCCGGAAAATTTTTAGCTACTAAATTTTTTAGTCGCCTAAAGCAAATACTAGTGTTTTGGCTACTAAAATTTTAGTCGCCTAAAGTCAATCTTTTTTAGCTACTAAAATTTTAGTCGCCAAATATTATTTCTTTTGGCTACTAAAAATTTAGTCACCTAAACTTTCACATTTTTGGCTACTAAAAATTTAGTCGCCTAAATTCAGACATTTTTTGCTACTAAATTTTTAGTCACCAAAAGTATTTTTATTCTTCAACTTTTGTTTTTAGCTACTAAATATTTTAGTCGCCAAATGTTTGCTTTTCTTTTGGCTACAAAACTTTTAATAGCCAAAGGTTTAATTTTCATTTGGCTACAAAAGATTTAGTAGCCAAATGGTTGTTTTTCTTTTGCCTACAAAAAATTTAGTAATCAAATGTTTGATTTTCTTTTAGCTACAAAACTTTTAGTAGCCAAATGTTTGTTTGTTTTTTTTTTTTCCCTTTTTATTGGCTACAAAACAGTTAGTCAGCAAAAACATAATATTATATTTTATTACAAATATTATAATGTGTCCATAACCTGTCTGTATTCCATGCAACCTGTAATACGTATATAAATAAAATGATACATAAACTGGGTTCACCATGTCAGCATCGTCCAAAGTAGCCTCGCCAAAAGAGAGCAGAGGCTCCTCCAAAGGAAGGGCATCAGGAACAAAGGAGTCAACTGCCTTCCAGAAAGGGTCAGCCAACCCTCCGAAGTATGGGGCCCTCCTCCACTCAATAGAGGGTGGGGCAGCCTTGTCGAGTAAAAACCTTGTGCTGGCCAAGAGAAAGAATAAAGAAAAGTAAAAGGGACTTTGGAAGGAGAGGGCAAGGAAGAGAAGAAGACAAGGAGACAGAAAGTGTGTTGTGGCAGAAGTGGAGGACCAGTGGACCCAAGGGCCACTATTTATAGAGAGAGCATCAAAAGGGTGCTGACACGCTTCTCTAGACCATCAGTCAAAAGACGCCTTTTCAGAGCCATTATGACTCTGCAAAAAACCGACGCAACTTCTGACCCAATCGATGCAACCCTTGGATTACTTGCTAACGTCATGCACGCGCGGGAAACAAGGGGCATGTCCCCCACGCGTGCAGGAGGCAAAATGTAAAGGGTCAAAAATTAAGCTCTAAATTAAGTATGGGCCTAAGTGCTGAGGTCGCTCCAAAATTAAAAAGGAGCATGGGTTAAAGCAGAAGGGAAGTAGGCCAACAAAAGGCCGAAGCAGGTCCGACCCACCAAGGGTCCAAATGGACTCCACGAAGGAAAATACGTAAGTCAAGTTGCAAAGGCAACGCATGTAACGGTCAAGTTGCAGAGGCAACATATGCAACAGTCAAGCTGCGGAGAGAACACTTGCGATGATCAAGTTGCTCAGGCATTTTGCCTCAGGGCCGCCATTATCCAATAATGTCAGTTCAGCTGCCATCTGAAGTTGCTAAAGGAAAGAGAAAGCCGAAGCAACTAAGTTGCGGAGGCGACACTCGCGACGATCAAGTTGCAGAGGCACTTTGTCTCAGCGCCGTCATTCTAAGTAGTGTCGATTCCGCCGCCACCTAGAGTTGTTGAGGGAAAGAGAGAACCGAAGCAACTAAGTTGCAGAGGCATTACTTGCAGCGCCCAATTTGCAGAGGCACTTTGTCGGCGCCATCTCCAATATTGTCGGTTTTGCCATATTGAACTTGCCACAGGAAAAGACTACCACAGCAACTATAGCTGCCGCAACCAACTTGCGGAGGGAACATCCCGCCAAGGTAATAGTAGCCTTTAGGAAAGCTTCCCCTCTGCAAGTAGAGGCTAATGCTTGGTGCTAATAGCAAGCCCCAAAGTTCATTAACTTGGCGCTGATAACAGGCCCCAAGACTTACTGTTGGAGCTGATAGTAGGCCTAGAGATACCAGCTTACTACGGCGATCCCTAACAGATGGGAGCAAGGTAGCCCAAGTGTAAGGGACTTTCTTTCCATTACCCAGGTCATGGACCTGCCTTAGTCGCACAGACAGGACTAAGGAAGCCCCCTTGGACTTGGTACTAAGGCACAACATGGCTGATAGCAGGCTTAGCTGTGGCCTTCGCCTTAGGAAGCTGAGGAGTTTGTGGTTAAGTGGCTAAGGGTGGAGGCTTCACTGAGGTAAGCACAAACATAGTTGATAGCAGACTAATAGAGTCCTAAAAATACATGTACTGGCCAAGTAGAACTGAGAAGGCAAGTGCAGCAGCAAAGTTTACCGCTGCAAGTGCACTTGCTGAGGTTTGAGCTGAGAAGGCAAGTGTAACGACAAACACTCCTGCTGCAATTGCACTTGCTGAGGCTCAAAAGGGAGTTGCAGCGCCAAACGCTCCTGTCGCAACTACACTTGCTGAGGCTCAAAAAGAGGTGGTTGCGGAGGCATACAGATAGTATACAGTACATGCAAAGGGACACGTAACACTTTCAGCCTGGTGGTTTAAGACAAAATATTCCATGTAATCCTCTAGGACACATGTCTTCTCTCTATTTGGCCAGTTGGTGTCCTCTTGGTACTAAGGAAAAGCCTATAAATAGGACCCATTTTCCAAGGTTCAATAGGAGAAATTTTGGGAATTTGGGGGAGATGCTACTCATTTGTGCACTACCATACATTTTTTCTTGAGCTACCTGCTTTACCCTCACCGAATTGCTCACTCTCCATCTTCCCAGACAATTGTTGTTGCTCATTCTCCAATCATTCCACAATTCTTGGACCATTAGTATAGTTTTGCCTCTCTAATCACCTTCCTAACCTCGCACCTCCCTACAATAAGTTCTCACCAAATTAAAAATTATGTTGCCCAATCTTTAAAAATTTACAGATTTGACTCAAGTTGCTTGGGTTTAATTCTTCCAAATTTACAACTCTAATAAGGGAGTTGAAAGTTACATGATTAAAACTGTGACAAATTAAAAATTGATACATAAATTGTGATAAAATTATGAAACTTAAATTGTAGGTTTCAATATTTTTTTGTTTTCATAATTTACATACAAAATCTAACTATTTGTATTATTTTATATAAATATTTTATTTTAATTTTTTCATATCCTGTGCATAGTACAGGTTTTCACCAATTAGAAAAAATAGTAATATAGTGAATCACAATATTATTGAGTTAATGAAAGATAAGACATGTCTCCTTAAACTCATTTGTCACTTTTTATTGGCCGGTGACAATAATACATAGTATTTGCCCATAGAATTTTTGGAATTCATAGACAAACAAGGTAAAGGCATTCACGGGCTCGAAACGGCAAGGAATTTGGTCGAGACATGGAAAATGTCGTAGCAACTAACACGCATTGCTTTGCCATGACTTACGATGGATTTTGGACAAATTTTAATATTTAAGCCTTCAATTTCATGAGTTGACCTTTTTTTTTTTTGGAAATAATTGATTAATCTATGACTTGATATAGATGAATCTGAACTGGGGTTATTTTTTATTTTTTATTTTTTTCGCCACAATATATATTTTTTATTAAGATATTTACACACAAGTCTTAATTTATGAACTTATATTTTATTAAGTCTTAATTAAGATTTTTTGGACTTTCAAATTCCTTTAAATTTTTAATAGTTGGAATGAATAAAGCTTGGGAGCTCGAAACCCCCCCCCCCGGGGGAATCCCCCGAAATTCAGGAGGGAGAGAGAGAGAGAGAGAAAAGAGGGGAAGAGGGCTGCAAGCTCGCTGTCGCCGCCCGATCGTTGCCCACCATCGCTCGTCGCAGCAGCTCCGCTCGTCGCAGCTCCGCCTCTGCCTCACAGCCCCCGCCTCTGCCTCCGCCTCCTTCTCCCCCTGTGATTATGGCCCCCTCCAGTCCTCTTCCTCCTCCTTCCTTCTCTTCTCCTTCTTCCTTCTGATTTTCTGTTTCTGAAAAAAAAAATACAAAAACGGCATCGTTTTTGGAATTAGGGGGATTCGGGGAGCTCAAATTCGAGCTCCCCAGCACGACGACTGTAGTTGGAATTGCCCTTCAAATAATGATTATTTATCATTTATAATTATCTATGAAGGAATATGATGATTTGACATTTATTTTAATTTTTAAAATTTTAAAATATCAACTTTTAAATTGAAAAAACTAAAAAAAGGAAATTATGTGCCCAAAAACATTTTTTTTTTTTGAAAAAATTGAAAAAATTAAATTATTTTTTTGTGCAAAACTAAAAATTTTGTGTCTATAAATAAGTATGATGATGGAACATTGATGTGCAAAAAGAAAATGAAAAAATAAAAAAAAAACTGATAATATCCGCAATTTTAAAACTGCAAAAAAACTAAGAATACTCTCGGTTTTATTAGATAACTGAATCAAACCATTAAGTAGAAGGGCAAAAACGTTGAATCTCATGGTTTGTTTTTTTTTTTTATCAATTAGTGAAATAATTATTTAGAATATTACTATGCAAAATTGATAATATTCTTAATTTTAAAATTTGAAAAAAACTGATAATATTCACAGTTTTACTAAATAGGACTTATTAGTTCAAAAAAATTTAGATATGATTTGAGTTACCGTAACATTTATAAATAAGACTTTTAGGTAATTAACTCTTTTTTATTTCTATTTTCAAATTTGAACTTAACTCAAAATTTTCAATTTTTGATAATTTTCATAATTGTTTTGATTTAGGCTCTATTAGTAAGTATTACATTTTCCGGTTTATTTCTTAGTTTAATTCAGGATTGCGTTCTATTATAAATAAAGGTTGTAAGCTTGAGGGAACAAAAAAAAGAAGTTTATTTTGAATAATTAATATTATTATAAGAGAGAGTATATCTTTTTATCAAATTGTAGTTATTGTTTGTGTTCATTGTTCATCTCATTAACTTTCCTGCATCATTTACCGCATAAAAAAATTATATATATCATAATTAAATACAATATGAGTTATAACTAAAATAATAAATTAAAGAAGAAAATTAGTCATAACTAAAAAAAATAATATAATTAGAGACATATGATACACCATTTTTAAAGGAATTTATATTAGAATTTCCCTATACTCAATATTATTTCCAAAAGTAGGTCTCATGTAGTTAAAAAATAAAAAAAAATAAAAAAATCCGGGTACTGTATATCTCCTGTATAAGGACTATTAAATCCCAGAGAAAAGATAGAGTACAAAGGGGATCGAAATTAGGAAATTTTTTAAAAAAAATTTGAAATATTCTTGAGCTATAGTGATTTTAAATAAATGGGAAACGGAATATGATTCTACTGAAAAAGTGTAATTTATCATTTATTTTCTTATCTGTTTTGTGCAACTTTTTTGATGCATTGCTTCATCCAGATCCAATAAAAATCAATCATTTTATTATTATTATTATTATTATTATTATTATTATTATTATTATTATTATTATTAAATTTTTGGATAAATTACAAATACACTCTCTAAAATTTACTCAAAATACGAATTATTCCTGTGTTTATGAAAATTACATCTCGCCCCTTGAAATTTTTTAATTTCATAACAAATGGCCTATTTTATTAATAAATCATTAAGTTAATTAACAGTATTTAATAATGTCAGAAATATATTACAATTAATAAATCAGGTAATTTTATTATTGTATAAGAGAACAGTTAGAAATTTTATTTTCTCAATTAATTTTGTTCAATAAGAAATTATGATAAGAAAGTATTTATAATTTTGTAAATCATAGAGACTAAGCAAATCTTAAGGGTGTATTTGTAATTTATCCTTAATTTTTTTATGAACAGAGGTAGGTGGTGTTGTTTGTGTGGAAAAGACTCATTCAAGAGCTCTGAGCTGCTGTGTTTGAATTACATATAAAGAAAAATGAAGCAAGCAATGGATATAGGTAAGAGAGAATTACTTAACAGTAGAACAGAAAAAAAAAAAATTATAAAAATATTAGGGATGCAAGTGATTTTGCGATAGGGTACAAGTGAAAAACTGTAGTACACTCCTCTATGTTTGAGTAATTTTTTTGTTTTTTGGATGTGTTCAACTAGTAAGTAATTATCAAACTAGCAACTTGCACAACAAACAAACAGCTGAACAAGTCACAAAGGAACCCTTCCAAAAATCCACTTTTGCTTCCTAGCAATATATCTTAAAATCAATCTAATATTTTACTAATATCTACACTTCTTAGGATCATATGATATCCACTAGAATCTTACAATTTGTAGTTTGTGTTATTTTTACTTTCTACTACATAAAACAAATTGTCTTTATAGTGCTAACAGATGCTATCAATGTTAGAAGCAAGACATTGCAAAACTCTAGGCACATTATATATCAAAACAGGAAGATATGATCGGTGGTATACGAAGCACAATTTTGCAAATTAGTATGAATTTTTTAGCGCAATTCTTGACTATGTTCTTATGTTTAAAAAGATTTTCACTCATTTGTAAATCTTTTTTTTGTTTTCCGATGCTGAACTTTTATTTTTCAAATTTAAAATGAATGTAGTGCGTAATATATTTATGTGTTGGGACATGTGATCTCAAGCTCTAAGTAAAATGCGCATAATGTTCATAATAAATTTATAAAGCGAAATAAGACATTTTTATTTCAAAGGCACCTTCAAGTCTGGAGCCTAAAGGGATAAACCTATGAAGCTTGTCATTGAGGTAGGGATCAGGAGCCTCTACTATGAATCTCTCTATGTAATGATTTTGTTATGGTAATCCAACTATCTAAGTTTAAAATTAAAACAAAACTAAGGTATTTTAAGATATTTAATTTTTTTTTTTTTTTTTAAAAAGGAAAAGAAAAAAACATTTTAATGTCAATTTTAAAATCAAAGTGTGAATTATGTAGTGTTTTGGAAAATTGGTAAAAAAAACTGATTTTTTGATTTTTTTAACTTTTTGATAATTTTTTTGGCTAAAAAACTAGCTTTTCGGTGATTTTTTTGTGACTTTTTTATATAAAAAAGTTAAAAAATCAAAAAATTGATTTTTTTAAACATGTTTTCAAATTATCCCTATATATTTTATTGACACGTCTTCCTATGATAAAAGTACAAACAAGATTATTCCAGAAAAATAATTCCAAAGGATCGTTATGGGTTGGGTTAGACTATATGGGACATTACTTTCAACCAAAACATTTCTCTTGCTTATTGGATCTAAAACAAGGTTCACGGAACAACAACTTGAAATTCCCAAGAAAGCCTAAAAGAACAAAAGCATTTTCTAGGAAAATTTGGCTATGTACTTGCTAAACGGCAAGAGGGATACTCAAGCATAAAATCACAAGAGAAACAGCTCCAAATGGCAGCTGGGATTGGATTTATGTTGCTTTTAGTGAGAGACCCAGACCCAGTTGTTTCCAGTAAAAACAAGTGCAAAAAAGTGCCTCTAAATAAAAATAAAAATAAATTAAAAGCCTAAGAAGATATCAACATGACCTAATCTAACCAATGCAAATGCCATCTAGCATTCATTGTATTTGACCAAGTACAACGATGCTGTTATTGTGCTTGTCCGTACACAGAACACTTGGTCGAATTATAAAATATGCCTCACAAATTTATTTCTAATGATACGACAAATGATCGGATTTTAGGTGATTATTTTTTAAATTAATTAATAATTGACATGGAATAATTTATGTTACTGTAAATTAAAATTTATGAGATGTTTTAAAGATTTCAAACTTCTACTTCTTTAAAATATGAGTAATGTTATAGGTATGTTTGGTAACGTTTACGTTTTCAGTTTATATTTATAAAAATTTTATAAACTTATTTTTCTTTATTTTTAGAAAAACATAAACTACAAACGCGTTTGGTAATTGACAAAATGTTTAAAAAATTTTAAAAATATAAAAAAGAGTGAGAAATGACAAGTGGCGGCGGAAGACGGTGGTGGAAAGTGGTGACAGTGGGTGGTGGTGGTGGGTGGGTGACGGTAGCGGGTGGTGGGTGGTAGCGAGTGGGTGGAGGGTGGTGGTGGCAGGTGGGTGGCGGATGGTGGGTGGTGGCGGGTAGATGGTGGTGGGTGGGTGGGTGGGTGACGGTGGCGGTGGCAGGTGGTGGGTGGTAGCGAGTGGGTGGTGGTGGTGGTGGTGGCGGGTGGTGGTGGCGGGTGGGTGGCGGATGGCGGGTGGTGATGGGTAGGTGGCGGGTGGTGGTGGTGGGTGGGTGGGTGGGTGGGTGACAGTGGCGGGTGGTGGATGGTGGTGGCATGTGGATGGCGGGTGGCGGGTGGTGGTTGTGGTGGGTGATGGTGGTGGGTGGTGGTGGGTGGTGGTGGCAGGTAGTGGCAGATAGGTGGCGAATGGTGGTGGCAAGTAGGTGGCGGGTGGTGGTGGCGGGCAATGGATGGTAGTGGCGGGTGGTGGGTGGTAGTGGTGGTGGTGGCGGCGAGAGGTGAGTGGTGGTGATGGCGAGTGGGTGGCAGGTGGGTGGTGGTGGTAGGTGGGTGGTGGTGGCGGAAGACGATGATGGAAAATGGTGGCGGGTGGTGGCTAGTGTTCAGTGGTAAAAAAAAAAAAAAACTCAAACCAGAAACACATTTTTTGTGTTTTTATTTTTTGGCCAAATTTATAAACTAAGACCACTGATTTATAAATCAAAAATTTTACCAAACAAGTTTTTATTTGAGTTTTTAAAATTTTTATAAATATAAATAGAAAACTGAAAACGTAAGTGTTACCAAACGACACCTATATAAATAAAACATTTATATTAGATTTTTATCTAGAACAATGCGGTAGCCTTGGATTCTATCACTCTAAAAATAAAAGTTCATCAATGTTATTTATATTTTCAATATTGTCATTGTCATGTCATGTATAAATTTTTTGTTTGTGAATTACCTTCTTTAAAATATGAGTTGGGCTTTTTTCTAATCTACATGATGCACCATTATTTCCAATTTTATAATTTGAACTATTTCATTTTGTAGGCTCTTTATGTATATAATTCACACAAAAAATTTAGTTGATCGGGCAATCATAATCTATTCAATTTATTACATTTGTTACCAAGAAAATGAATAGTTTATTTAAAAAAATAACTTGCTTATCTTTTTTAATACAAATGAGATAAATTAATTATGTTATAATTATTAAATGAATATTTTTTTACAAAATAAATTATCCAAATTATTAAAATAGAACTCATGTTAAGTCTGAGAGGCCTAATAATACCTTAATACCTTCGAACTCAAATCTTGACCCGAGGAAACCAATCCCCTAAAATATTTACATCTTGCCAATGACCCGTTGTCGTTCTAAATATTTGTGAAAAAGATAGGGACATAGTTAGAAATTTTGTTGAGAGGGACCGAGGCAAGTACAGCCAAAAAAAAATTAATTCTCTTTTGAAAAATGATAAATACTTATATAAACGTGTGTGAGTGATTTTCTGATCACACTGCCTATCTTAGTGATTCAGCGGTAAAAACACAGGCAGAATAGATGGCACAGATATTAACACAAAGACACAAAGGATTTAACGTGGTTCGGCAATAAATGACTACGTCCACGGGAAGCCGAGGTGATTCACTATTGAATGAATGGTAAAAATTACAATTAACTCTGTGTAACTCTCTTACTCTCTAAGCATGTAATTGTAAGTGTTACAATTAGCTTGTAGTTGTATATGCTCTGTTCAGAATGATCTCTCCGTCTCTCTTCTTCTTCTCGACCTCTCCATATATACCAGAGAAGTTAATGGAGGGGCTGCCAGCTTTTGAGCTGGTTGCCAGCCCACTATTACACTTTTGGCAGCTTTCCAGGTGAGAGCTCTTCATGGCTTCACATGACCTCTAGTGGCCTCATGGCCAACTCACATGGCCTCAAGGCCAGGTAGTTGGTGAAGTGCTGGCCTCATGACTGTACATCCACCCAATTAAGATAATATTTTGTATTAGCAGGTGTGGTCGACCTCATAGTTACCTCGGCTTAATTCTTCTGAGGGTAGTTCGGCCTTTGGGAGTGGGGCCGAGGTATGGGAAAGAAGAGGCTTTTACCCCGGATTATGATATCCTCGGCAAACCTTAGATTACTTCAGCAAGAACTTACCATGACACGTGGAACCTCGGCTGACACGTCGGCGTCACCTTGCCACGTGTCGATACACAAAAATATAACCCCACAATTGCCCCCTAAGTTCTATTACCTCGGCATACTGAGGTGATGGAACTTACATTGAACTTTCTTTCTTGTACATCGGCATAAACTTTCTAGCCGATGTCTTTCATTTCAGGCCGACATGTCTTCTTAAAAGAACAAGAATTCAGATCATCACTTCTACGCGCATGAGCTGTAATGCATCATTTTTCAACCGTTTTGCTGACGTGTTTAAACCTTATTGGTCCGTGCTAGTGACGTGCCTGTAAGCTGTCGTTTCACTGTCTGCGCCGTCTGACGCGTGCGTTAACCTAGGCGCAATGAATGCTTTTGCCGCCGTTTCACTTTTTGACAAAACAATTGCCTCTCTCCTCTTCTCTTCACTTTTGCATCCTGATTTCCCTGCTTTCTCTCTCTCTAAAGCTTCCCCTTCTTCGGGTCCGCCATTTTCTCAAGCTCTGAGCTCTGCAACTGCCTCCATCTGCCTATTCTACGAAGCTCCCGCCACTGTTGTCTCCGTCGTCTGATCTCGGCGAAGCTTACTCCGGCCTTCATCTTTTCTGGTAAGCAACTGGCTTTTCTCTTCCAGTTTTTGTTTTATCCTTGAAATTTCTTGCCATCGTTGTTCTGCTTTCTATTTGATTTGTGAATCGTTCATCTGAATGTGTATTATTTTCTGATTTTACACATGCTGTGAACACTTGCACTGTTGCACCTCTTGTTCTTGGTCTTCCACCCTTTTTGTTCTTGAATCTGAGACTTCGTTTTTTGCTTTTCTGTTTTTTCAGATTTTCTGCCCCTCATACTCGTTCTTCGTAGATTTAGGTTTGGGATTTGATTATAGATCCTTCAATCCTTAGGAAAAACTGAAACCAATTTCACCAATATACACCTAGGTTTAAGCCGAGGTTCCAAGAACCCTGTAGATCTCCTTCTTTGTAGCCAAATTCTTGTATTCCAAAACCATGGGTGTGTGGAGAAATAGGGTTAACACCCCAACCAAGTTAGAATTTTTTAGGCAAGAGTTTTCAATCCCAAAGGATGTCCATCTCAGACTAGCTGGGGAGACAGACTCCATTATGCCTAAGGATGATAATATGCCCTTCCCTGTTGTAGCCTTCGTCCAGTGTGGACTTCGGTTTCCTCTAGATCCCCTCTTCCGCGAAGTCCTTCATTATTACTCTTTGAACCATATGCAACTAACCATCAATGCCTATAGAACCCTGAATTGTATAATAGCCTTAGCTCAGCAGGAGAGTGTTAGGATCACTCTTGCCGACATCCAATACTGCTACACAATGTGTGCCCTCAACCTTAAGGAAAAAGGTTTTGTATATTACCTCAAGCCGAGGTCCACCGAGTTTAAGATCGTAGCCGACCTTCCAGACTCCAACAAGGGGGCTGGAGATGATTATCTCATCGTTTCTGGGAACTGGGAATTCGGCCTAGATGAAGAAGTTCATCTCTTTCCTCTCACCCGAACAGTAAAAGAGGGCAAGGGTAAGAGCCCAACGTCAACTGCTTAACTGTTACTTTCAAGTTTTTCCAAAAAATTTTATCTGTTTCTGACATTGTGTTTCTCTTTGCAGACGTTCGCAAACCTCCCAAGAACTTTCGCCAATCCTACTTTGTTAGCAAAGATTTGAAGAAGCTCCTAGATTTGCCAATCCAGAAGCGCAAAGCCCCATTGCTGCTGAATTTCATCCCAACATACAAGTCAACTTTGGCTGACGCTCCAAAGAAGAAGAAGAAAAGCTCCTCTCCTCCTTCTGCTACCACTCTGCTAACTGTATCAACATCAAGAACCGATCAAGAGACCACGCCTGACTCAGCCGATCAGCCTTCCACTTCGGCACCATACTTGGTTCCAGTTCAAGAAAGAAAGCGTCGCCGACGTCTTGTCAAAACAGCCGAGATGGGGCGCCAAAAGAAAGTCGTACAAGACTTACTGGCCGACCTTCCCACCGATGCAGATGCTGAACCAGCTCAGCCATTGCCACCACCACAACCAAAAAAAGTCAAGAAGACCCAACCAAAGGCCAAGGTGTCTGAAGCTGATGCCGAGGCCGAGGATGCAATGCCCATTGCCCAACTGACTTCAACAGTGAAGACCACTGCTGCACCCGCCAAAAGACCTGCCGAAGCCCAACCATCAGGGTCCGCTCCATCGAAGAAACAGAAACCTTCGACCTCGGGATCCAGGGTTCCCAAAGTTCCCTGGGAACCCAAAATAACCCTTGAAGACAGGCCAATTTATGCCAATGAAAGCGCCGCCGACATTAACGTCGGCGTGGCACTCAGTACGGCCGTTCTTCTTGAAGGTGATCTTGAGCAAAATGCCAAGATCAGTGAATATGAGAACTATGCACTTATGCTGCAGCGCTCCGTCCAAGTAAGTCTTTAGAATTTTGATATTTTTGTTTTACTATCACTTTGTTTTATTCTGTAATAACCTTTGCCTTGTGAACTTTCAGGCCATTCAACACGCCCACTCCTTTTCCGTGAAGGCGTTTGAAACAAAGGAGGAACTGTCTGATTTAAAGAAGGAGTTCTCTGCCCTTCAGAAGATCCATAAAAAGGATCAATTAAGGATGAAAAAGCTAGAGGATCAGGCCGAGGCGGCCACAAAGGCCCATCAGATAGCCCTAAAAAACGTTGAGGCTGCTGAAGACATCAAGAAGGTCGCCGAAGCCGAGAGAAAAGAGGCCGAGGTTAAAAGGGATCAAGCCGAGAAAGAACTGAGAGAGGCTCTGGCCACCAAGAAAGCCGAAATTGATGCTGCCGATGAAAAGGCCTACAGTCAGGGTATGGCCGACGTCGCAGAAGATTATAAGCTTCAGGTCAAGCAAGCATGCAACAGAGGATTTTCCCTAGGTTGGAATGCTTTGGCCAAACAGCTTGATCTTCCTACCGACTCGCCCTGGCGCAAGACCAAAGCCATTCGTCTTCCCTTTTCTCTGTCTCCACCTCCAAGCCAAGTTGAAGAAGAAGCTGATTCTGAAGCCGAGGCTGAAGATGACGGTGAAGATGAAGATGAAGCATTGGTCAGGAAACCCAAGGAAGCCATTGAAACCAAGTCACCTCCTCAGGGCGATCAAATAATGGATTTAACCCAAGAGGAGGATGAGGAGGTTGAGAAGATGTCCAAGGAAACTGGCCCCGCCCATCTATCATCTGACCTTCTGTTGGCTGAGCAGAGCGTGGAGAAGACTTTGGCAGAAATTGATGCCGAGATAGCAGCGGACAAAGAGGCCGAGGTTGAAGTGGTAAAGGATGCCGAAGTTGCACTAGAAAAAGATGCCGAGGTTGTTCTTCCAGAGACTTCCGAGGTCCAGATGCAAACCGCTCCTGGGGCTGAAGAAACTTAGTTTTTTTTTTTTTTTTTAACTTTTGTACTTTGTTTCTTTTCTTTGTTCTTGCTGATATTCCCTGAACAATGTAAGCTTCTTCTTTATGGCCGATGTGCCTTTCTTTGTTACTTATGAACACTTGACTGCTGCTAGGCCATAGTGCCTTCTTTTTATGCAACTGTTTTCTCCTTATGCTTCAGTCTTTAATTCTTCTTCATTGCTTCTGTTTGATTCTGTACTTAGAATATTTTGTATGATTTATATAGTTCTTCCTTTGTATAATCTTCTCGGGGTTACATACCTCGGGTATGATAACTTCAAGTTTTACGTCGGCATAATACTGACCTGCAATCTTTTCATAAGTATAAAACATATACTATTCAATGTTAGCACTGCATACCTTGCTCAAGTTTCAACAAGTGCTTAAACAATAATCTCAGTCTGTCCTGCTTGTAAATTGCTACAAATTTCAACAAGGATTAACATATGCAATAAACTTTTCTCAAGTTATAACAATGATCTACTTGTAAATTGCTACAAATTTCAACAAGGGTTTAAGTAAGATACTTAGCTTCTATTTCAACCAGTAAAACACTGCAGATTTCAACAGGTGATAACATGTCGGCGTAGCTTCAACTTGTAAATTGCTAACAAGTGTTTAAACATCTTCCTTGGGTTGTCTAACCAGCAGATTGCTATAAGTCTGTAGACGATAACATCGGCTTCCCTTCGACTTGTAAATTGCTACAAATTTCAACAAGCGAAGAGAAACAATTATCTCGGCTTGACTCCAACTTGTAAATTGCTACAAATTTCAACAAGTGAAGCAAAGGAACCATATCGGCTTAACTTCAACTTGTAAATTGCTACAAATTTCAACAAGCGAAGCTAAGCTTTGTAATCGGTCTGACCAATTTGTAAATTGCTACAAATTTCAACAAGGGTTAATATAAACAATAAACTTTACTCAAGTTATAACAGGTGTTAAACAATGATTTACTTGTAAATTGCTACAAATTTCAACAAAACAATAATCTCAGCTTTTATTTGAACTTGTAAATTGATGTTGGCGTAACTTCAACTTGTAAATTGCTACAAATTTCAACAAGTGTTTGAACATTTTGTTTGGGTTGACCACCTTGTGGATTGCTATATGTCGGTTTAGCAATAGCGTCATCGTCACCCCAACTTGTAAATTGCTACAAATTTCAACAAGCGAGGAGAGTAGTCACCTTGGCTTAACTTCAACTTGTAAATTGCTACAAATTTCAACAAGCGAAGCCAAGCTTTGTATTCGGTCAAACCAACTTGTAAATTGCTACAAATTTCAACAAGTGGTAGACTTTGTATTCGGCCAGACCAACTTGTAAATTGCTACAAATTTCAACAAGCGATAGGCTTTGTAATTCGGCCAGACCAACTTGTAAATTGCTACAAATTTCAACAAGTGGTAGGCTTTGTATTTCGGTCAAACCAACTTGTAAATTGCTACAAATTTCAACAAGTGGCAGACTTTATATTCAGCCAGACCAACTTGTAAATTGCTACAAATTTCAACAAGTGGTAGGCTTTGTATCTTCTTCGTTCCTTTGCATCTCCTTTGCATCTTCTCTGCCCCCAATGTGAACCTGAGTTCCACTTGGGTTCTCATTTTTCATGTCCTCCAGCATCTTTACCAATCATATGTATTTATTGATCACATCGGCCAAAATTAATGATCATCTCAATGATAGAAAAATTTCAAGTTACAAGTGTTCCAGGGTCTTGGCAATGCTTTGCCTTCATTGTCTTCAAGCCGATAAGCTCCATTACCTAACACCGAGGTAATTCTGTAAGGCCCTTCCCAGTTTGGGCCAAGCTTGCCCTCCCTGGGATCTTTCTTGTTTCCGACCACTTTTCTCAAGACTAGGTCGCCGACTTGAAAATCTCTTGGGTGGACTTTCTTGTTGTAGGCTCTGGCGAGCTGTTGCTGGTACACTGCAAGCTGAATTGCAGCCTTCTCTCTTCGTTCTTCCAAAAGATCCAGATCTCGGGCTAAGAGTATGTCATTAGTCCCATTTTCAACTCCCTGGGTTCGGATCCCTAGGATGCCGACTTCCAGTGGAATGACTGCTTCCGTGCCATATGCCATGGCAAAGGGAGATTCCCCTGTTGATTTCCTCGGCGTAGTCCGATATGCCCAAAGCACGTTGGGTAATTCGTCTACTCACTTCCCTTTTGCTACCTGCAACCTCTTCTTTATTCCATCCAAAATTACTTTGTTGGATGCTTCTGCTTGTCCATTACTTTGGGGGAAACTCGGTGTTGAGAAGTAATTCTTGATCTTGAATTTCGCACAGAAGTTCTTGATGAGTTTGCTGTCGAACTGCGTTCCGTTGTCGGCAACAATGGCTCTGGGAATGCCAAATCTGGTGATGATGTTCTTCCATATAAAATTCTTCGTCCACATCTCGGATTTTAGCAAGAGGTTCTGCCTCTATCCACTTTGTGAAGTAATCTGTTGCTACCAACAGGTATTTCCTCTGCCCAGTTGCTTGGGGAAGTTGTCCGACCAGATCCATGCCCCATTGGGCAAACGGCCAAGGGCTGGATACTGGATTCAGGTCGGCAGCAGGCTGATGGATCAAAGGCGCAAACCGTTGGCATGGTTCGCACTTCTTCACATATGCCTCTGCATCCTTTTGCATGTATGGCCACCAATACCCTTGGGTAATGGCTCTATGGGCTAAGGATCTGCCCCCAGTGTGGCTTCCACAAATCCCTTCATGAATTTCATATAAAAAATCTTCAACTTGTAAAGGGTGTACGCACCTTAAAAGGGGTCCAGTGAAGGACCTTCTGTAGAGATGTCCGTCCGCAGTCAGGCTGAACCTTGCCGACTTCAATCTGACTTTGTGTGCCTCCTTGCGATCTTCTGGCAGTTTTCCCTCTTTCAGGAATGCAACAATTGCATCCATCCAGCTCGGCCCCATGTCCACACACATTGCCTCTTGCTTTGTGTGTCGTGGTTCTATGCTTGGGCCCGACATGTAATCGATCATGATTGTCCTCGTCTTCCCAGTCTGCATTGAACTTGCCATGTTGGCCAACGCGTCCGCGTCGGCGTGGCTGTTATCATCTCGGCTAACTTGAAGAAGTCGGCAATTCTGAAATAACGCGGCTAATCTGATAACCTCTTTTGCATATGCCGACATCCTCTCGTCCCTGGCTGCAAATTCTCCTGTTGATTGGTTAACAATTAATTGTGAATCACAAAAAACTATTACCTCATCTGCTTCTGCTGCTGCTGGAGGTTTTAGTCCTGCAATCAATGCTTCGTATTCAGCTTCATTGTTTGAGGCCTTGAACCCCAAACGGATGGACTGTTCAATTATTTCTCCATCTGGGGATATCAGCAGTACTCCTGCCCCCGCTCCTCGTCGGTTTGAACTTCCATCGACGTAGAGTCTGAATAAATCGCCGATGTAGATGCTGCAAGGTCGGAGCTTTTCCTTCTTTTGCTCTTTTGTTGGTGGCTGGGATTCTTCTTGCTTGCTAGGACTTCGTTCATCTCGGCTCAACGGAGGCCGACGTTCGTTGAACTCCGGCGTGAATTCTGCCACAAAGTCGGCCAAAACTTGGCCCTTAATTGCTGTTCTGGGCCTGAATTCCAGGTCATACTGGCCCAAGGCCACTGCCCACCTTGCAATTCTTCCTGTTAAGTCTCCTTGTTGTAACAGGGATTTCAATGGGTGCTCTGTTAGTATCACAATCTTGTGTGCTTGGAAGTAGTGGTTCAGCTTTTTTGAGGCCATAACTAAGGCCAGCATTAACTTCTCCAGTGGTAAGTACCTTGTTTCAGCGCTGGCTAAGGTTTTACTTACGTAATAGACAGCCTTCTGTTCCCCCTCCTCTTCTCGGATTAGTACCGCGCTCACAGCGTGCTCGGACACAGCTAAGTACAAAAACAACTCCTCCTCGGGATCCGGCGTTGAGAGGATTGGAGCCGTGGTCAGATACTTCTTTAGATCGGCCAAAGCGGCCTCACATTCCTCGGTCCACAGGAAGTCTGCAGTCTTTTTTACCAGGTTAAAGAAGGGTTTACACTTGTCTGAACTTCGGCTTATGAACCTGTTTAGGGCTGCGGCCCTGCCAGTGAGCATTTGAACCTGTTTTGCCGAGGTCGGGCTCTGAAGATCTAGGATGGCCTTGATCTGATATGGGCTGGCCTCTATTCCCCTTCTTGTTACCAGGTACCCTAGAAACTTACCTGATCCAACCCCAAACGCGCACTTTGATGCGTTGAGTCGGAGCCGATATGTTTTGAGTATGTTAAATACCTCTGCTAGGTCGGCTAAATGATTTTCTGGCTCCTTGGACTTTACGACCATGTCGTCGATGTAGACTTCCACTGTTTGGCCTATCTGGTGTTTGAACATTTTGGTTACCAGCCTTTGGTAGGTTGCTCCTGCGTTCTTTAGTCCAAAAGGCATCACTCTGTAACAATACAAACCTTTTGGGGTGATGAATGCTGTCTTCTCCTCGTCCGGGGAGTACATGGCTATCTGGTGGTACCCCCTGTACGCATCCAGGAAGCTCATCCTACCATGTCCAGATGTAGCGTCCACCAGCTGATCAATTTTTGGCAGAGGAAAGCTGTCTTTGGGACAGGCTTTATTTAGGCTTGTGAAATCTACGCAAACCCGCCATTTGCCGTTTTTCTTCTTTACCACCACAGTGTTTGATAGCCATGTTGGATAGTTGACTTCTCTGATGGCCTTGGCTTCTAGAAGTTTGTCAACTTCTTCCTCCACTGCTTCGACGTGTATCAACGTCGGTCTTCTTGCTCGCTGAATGACAGGTTTAGCCGACCTGTCGACGTTCAGTCTGTGACATGTGACCTCGGGATCAATACCAGGCATTTCATAAGGCGTCCAAGCGAACGCTTCTATGTTTGCTCTCAAAAAGGCTTCCAGTTCTCTTTCCTCTTCCTCGGCTAAGCCTGAGCCGAGAAGAAAAAAACGTTCCTCATCGCCCTCCTGGACGAGAATTTTCTTTAGTGATTCCTCACTCTTCTCGGCCGGCTCCTTGCCGACATCATCCAGGACTTCCACGTCCTCGTCTTCAATTTCTGCCTTGGCTGGTTCTCGAATATTGCAGGTAGTCTTCATTGCTGCCATGGAGCAATTCTTTGCCTGCAGCTGATCTCCTCTGATTTCTTCAATCCCATGCTCTGCTGGGAAGCGCAGTAGTTGGTGTAATGTTGAGGGGACTGCCCCCATTGCATGCAACCACGGCCTGCCCATGATGATGTTGTACGGTGAAGGTGTATCAATCACGACGAACTCGGTCTGGATCGTTTTTGTGCCTGCTTGTACGTCCAAGGTTGTGGCACCAAGGGGCCACGTCGGCGTTCCGTTGAAACCGACCATTGGGCCATCCGACTGTTCCAGGTCATCAGGGTGAAGGCCCAGCTCCTTGTAACATCTAATGTACATGATGTTGCAAGAGCTGCCTTGATCTATTAGAATGCGTTTTACTTGGCATTCCCCAACCTGGAGGGATACTACCAAGGCATCATTATGTGGATGCTGCACCATCTCTAGGTCGGCCTCGGTGAAGGTTATCATCGGACCCTGGCAATCTTCTGGCCGAGGTCTTTTCAGTCCGACCTGGTTCACGTACTGCAAGTGCTTTACTCTTTGGGTTTCTCCCCGAACGTCGTTTTCATTCACCTTGGAATGAATCACATTTACTACACGGGGTCTTTCTGCCCGGGGTTGTGGCGGTGGTGGGGCTGCTTCAGCCTGAGGCAGTCTTTCCTGTTCTTCTCTTGTCCTGGTTTCATCAACAAGGTCCCTTAAGTGGCCCTGCCTCACCAGATCTTCTAAGTGTGCTTTGAGGGCTCTGCAACCTTGCGTTGTATGTCCGTTTTCATTGTGATACGAACAATGTCTGTCCGCGTTTCTTCCCATAAACTCCCCAGGTTGCCTTGCTGGTGTTTTGAAATAGGGCTGGCTCCGAATTTTTCCTAGGACCTTCTGGATTGGAATTCGGAACACGGTTGTTACTGCTTGTTTAGCCCTTAGCTCTACCTCTGTCTTACTGAATCCGTTGTTACTTCGGCTTCGCTTCGGCGAGCCGTTCCCCGGCTCCTGTTTGACCTGCTTTGATGCCGATGTATCCTCCTCGGCTCTGGCATATTTTTCAATCCTTGCCATGAGTTCCTCCATGTTCTTTGGCAATGTCTTTGCCAAAGATTTCCGTAGTGAACAATCTTCTTTCAGGCCGTTCTTGAAAGACACGACTGCTACCTCCTGGTTGCATTCAGGTATTCGGTTGAACACCTCGTAGTATCTTTTTGCATAGGCCCTTAGGCCTTCATCCTTGCTGATCTTCAAAGCCATTAGAGAGTCCACCCTTAACGGCTGTAGCTTGTTTGTCACGAACCTGGACACAAACATCTCGGCCAGGCCTTCCCACGTCTTGACGCTGCCCTTTGGTAATCTATGGAACCAGTCCGATGCAATCTCCCCAAAGGACGATGGGAATACTTTGCAGAGCAATGGCTCATTCCCACTGTATAACGCCATTGAGTTTAAAAATAATCCAACATGGAAGTTAGGATCTGACTTACCGTCATAGATTTGAAACCTCGGCATACTGAATCTTTTTGGTGCTTCAAATTTGTCCAGTTCCGCCGAGAATGGTGTCCTCGGCTTGACGAATGAGTTTACCTCGGCTTCAGCGTTCTGTTCCCTCCTCTTGAGGTAGTTTCTCAAGTCTTCTTTACTCCTCCCCGGAGCTCGACTATCTTTTGATTTTAGTCCCTTTGGCACACTACTTTCGGCCTCGTGGTGTGCCCGTTTTGACCTTGCTTCATGGGTCGTATCGAAGCAGAGAGCCTGCTTTTGTACATGCCGATGTTCTCTGGGTTCCTGATCCTTTGTATGATACGTCCTCCGGGACTTCTCTTGTCTGGATTCCTCTTGCCCGACCTCTCCGGAGGGCGGGTGAGTGTGCCTTTTGCTCGTGGAGCGTCGCGATGCTTCAGGAGTTATCTTCCGTCCTCCATTCTGAGTTTTAACTGCTGGGATTGGCGTATCCTGCAGTGGGTATGGCGGCTGCATGACATTGTTTTGAATCATGAAGTTGACGACCGACTGAAGGTCGGCCAGCTTGTTTGCCAGGTCCTTGACTTCCTCATCCCTTCGTATGCACCTATCCCTCCATACCTGGAGGTTATCCTCCTTGTAGTATCTGCCCTGGTCCGTCTTCTTCGAAGTGTCGCCCTCTTGGACAACGTCTTTCATCCCGTGACCCTGGTTACGGGTTTTGTCGTTGTAGGTGTCTCCTTCGATGTCAAGGTCAATAGGCCTGCCACTCCCAGTGGGAGTGTTGCCCCCGACCTTCTCGTTTTGTGCGTTACTGGCCATCTATTCGTCTTTCGTTCCCACAGACGGCGCCAAATTGTGTGAGTGATTTTCTGATCACACTGCCTATCTTAGTGATTCAGCGGTAAAAACACAGGCAGAATAGATGGCACAGATATTAACACAAAGACACAAAGGATTTAACGTGGTTCGACAATAAATGCCTACGTCCACGGGAAGCCGAGGTGATTCACTATTGAATGAATGGTAAAAATTACAATTAACTCTGTGTAACTCTCTTACTCTCTAAGCATGTAATTGTAAGTGTTACAATTAGCTTGTAGTTGTATATGCTCTGTTCAGAATGATCTCTCCGTCTCTCTTCTTCTTCTCAACCTCTCCATATATACCAGAGAAGTTAATGGAGGGGCTGCCAGCTTTTGAGCTGGTTGCCAGCCCACTATTACACTTTTGGCAGCTTTCCAGGTGAGAGCTCTTCATGGCTTCACATGGCCTCTAGTGGCCTCATGGCCAACTCACATGGCCTCAAGGCCAGGTAGTTGGTGAAGTGCTGGCCTCATGACTGTACATCCACCCAATTAAGATAATATTTTGTATTAGCAGGTGTGGTCGACCTCATAGTTACCTCGGCTTAATTCTTCTGAGGGTAGTTCGGCCTTTGGGAGTGGGGCCGAGGTATGGGAAAGAAGAGGCTTTTATCCCGGATTATGATATCCTCGGCAAACCTTAGATTACTTCAGCAAGAACTTACCATGACACGTGGAACCTCGGCTGACACGTCGGCGTCACCTTGCCACGTGTCGATACACAAAAATATAACCCCACAAAACGTGATTAAAAAAGGAGACATTTATCAATAAATCCAATTAATTAGATTTATTTACTTATATATCATATTGATAAATTTATTCATAAAAATAAAAAAATTTGATAAATTTATCAAGTGTGATAAATTAATCAATAAAACTTAATGGGTAATAAGTCCCAAAGTATGACCTATTAGTAATTTACCCTTAAAAAAATTAGTAAGAAAAATCAATATATCTGTGTGATTCATTTCTTATTAGTTATCTCGATTATTTTATACAAGTTTTGGACTATAAAATATAATTAGGTTCTTAGTGTATAATTTATAGAACGGTTATTTTGAGGAAATTTATTAGTAAATTTAGTTTATATTAAAAAAAAAAAAAATCTACCTCTATAGTTTTAGGGGTATTTATTCATAAATATGTCTTCTCCTATTTATGTTTCACTTAGTCTAAATTATTATTTTTATATTCCAATAAGTTCTATATGTAATGTAGTTACCAAAATATCCTTAATAATAATAAGTTGTATATTAATGTTCACATTGATAATGTGATTGTTCCATTATATGAATATTCACGCTTTCAAATTTATTAAATATGAATGTTTACATCACCAAATTATTAAGAGTTCAAAAAATATTTGTAAGGGTAAATTATTCATAAAATATGTTAAATATGATAATTAAGACTTTACCTCAAATTCATCTGTGGCTCCTGCATGGTTTACCTCAAATTCTATGTACCTTCGTGCATTTTATCTATTAAAAAAAAAAATTAGATCAATTCGATAATTATATTTTATTTAATATATTATTTTTGTTAAAAAATAAATGTATAGTTCATTTTTAAAAAAAACCATTGTCGTTCATTTTTTTAGTGAAAAACACAGTAAATTGAACAAGTTACTGTTATCGAATTGACTTTTTTTTTTTTTTTTTGATGAATGAAATACACGAAGTGTCTAACAAAATAAACGGTTCGAATTATTGAAACAAAACTCATAGTGAGTCCCATGAACCCAAACAATCATCTCCAGTATAGATTTTGAACCAGAGGAATCCACCTCCTAAATTTTTCTATGGTGCATAATCTTGTAATTTTTATCAAAAAAGAGACTTGAGAAAAAGTATTTCTTTCAAAAATATAGTTATAAATTATAATAAACGCATTAGAGCAACTCCAAGCTTCTTACGCAAAATGCCTATCAAAAAGTACACAAAAAAAAAAAAAAAAAGTTATCACCATATTTGTTTTCAAGTTTTTGAAAATACCTTTCAAAAAATTCTACTTTCTTATTTTCGGTATTTTTTAAATTTTTACTAAATTTTTTTAATATTTTAAGCAATTTTTTTAATTTGTAGACGCACCTAACGTAAATGCACTTAAAAAGTATAATTTCCGTGAAAAAAAATCTTTACAAAATTCACTAAATACCAAAAATATAAAAATAAAAAAAAATTCAGTATATTTTTTGTATTTTTGTGTGTTTATTAATTTTTTAAAATATTTTACTTTTTAAATATATCTAAGTAAGGTGCATCTAAAAAAAAAAAAATTTAAAAATACTTAAAATTTTAAAACTATTCACTTAAAAAAAAAAACAAAAAACTAAAACCAAACATACTGAATATTTTTGAAAAACTAAATTTAAAAAAGCTGAAACCAAACACACTGAATATTTTTATTTTACATTACTAGTTTAGCTAATGTGAACTTCAATAATACTCTTTATTTTAGTTAATTAATCAAACTAATTTAAATTAATTTTAAAAAAAATACTACACACATAAAAAAAAAATATATTTTGTTTTGACATGCTGCATATGCACTTAATGTTGACGTAATTACTGATGTGTCAATTGTAAATATTTATTTTTTTAAAATATATTATTACATTATTATTTTAAATAATATTTTTACATGAAAGAGAAAAAAATAGAGAAAGATAGTCATACTTATGATCAATGGACTGGTGCAGAGAAGCAACAGCAAAGAGATGGGAACTTGAACAATATCGGCTACTTGTGGAGAGCCTAAATAAAAATTGACAAAATAACTCTCGTAAAGAATCTATTAGAGGAAGACAAATACAACCTTACTAGCAAAAATGGATAATACAAGCCTTTTACAGGAAAACGATTTTTATTTATTTTTCTGTCAATTGAATGCACCAAAAATCATATTGTTGGTGAAAATATCAGAAAAAATATATATTTTATTGATAAATAATGTGAAGAAAAAGAGATACAAATAGATCAGGCTGAGGCACGGATATCTCGTTTTCTTTAAGAAGATCAAGCCCACTGCGGTTGGAAGAACCCAAATACCGATGCAGCAGTCACAAAATTATGACATGTCCCCTCCAGAATACAACAGCCCGACCACTTGCCATATGGTTCAAGCCAACTCTACACAAGATGGTGAACCCAAAGCTCCACTAAGAAAAAACACCCTTATTTAATAGTAATCTCTCTTGTATAGAAAATAGTTGATTTGTTGTTGAAGAAAAGACTAGAAGAGGGAACTACTTATAGGCCTCAAGGGCATTACAAAATACATCAACAATAATAATGGCCATGAACCTAGAGAAAAGGGAGAATGTACCAAACATGAATCCACCACCAAGTTCATGAATTATAATTAATATTAATTCATGAACAAAACCAAAGCAATGAATCTCCATTCATGAATAAGATAAAATTCATGAATAAGAACCAAGGAAGATTCATGAACAAAATGAATAAATAAATAAATGATATTAAAATGAACCAACAATCCCCCACTCATTTTAATATCAACAATGACAAGAGAGATTACCAAACAAAGATAGACTATTATGCATCATGAAGGTGTGCTCTGCATTGAACCTTCATTAGTGAAATAGCAACCTTTACTCCAGAGTCAGTAGTGGTCTCAGACTTGAACTATGACTGCTTAGGGGAAATAAAGTATTACTGCTCACACATAATAATCCAGGTGTTGACATGAGCTTTAATAGCCAGCACATTACGGCCTTGTGTTTATCCCAGTTTTCATGAGCATATTTGAGAAAAGCCTCGTTCTCATAGAAAACGGCCCCACTTTCATGCTCACATAGGTGAAATCTGTCAAGGATGTTCCTGTAATTGACACACTCCACTCAACAAGAGCTACAGAATTTCATTAAGAGTATAAAAACTCAACCCTCCAAGATTACAAGATAAATGCACTTACATCATAGGGATGGATAACAAAATATTAAGGAGTGCATTTTTGACAACCACTATATGATTCGTTCTTCCCATTGAATCTAGTTACAGGATCTCTGGTCCCTAGGTTGGGTATCCTTATACATGGTTTTTGATTTTATAGGTTTCAAACCCATCCCCCTTAATGTATTCCAAACCCTATCTCTCGCCAAGGCCTTGGTTAACGAATCCGCAAGATTATCACAAGATCTTACATAATTCACAGTTATGATGTCATTACTCAAATAGGATCTCATATTACTGTGTTTCCTTCGAATAAGTCTAGATTTACCATTATAAAATGGTTATTCACTCTACCAATAGCAGCAGTGCTATCACAACGAATTAACACAGGAGGAATTAGTTTTTCCCAAAAAGGAATTTCATGTAAGAAATCTCTTAACCAATTCGCTTCCTCACATGCTGAAGCTAACGCTATAAGTTTAGCTTCCATAGTAGAATTAGCAATTATAGTCTGTTTTTTAGACTTCCAACATATAGCATCATCACCCAAGGTAAAAATAAAACCCAAGGTAGAGAGAGAATCACCTGACAAAGTGTTCCAATCGGCATCACTATATCCCTCAAGTACCATAGGATACTTGTTATAAGACAAACCATAATTTTTGGTACCAGATAAATATCTCATAATTCTTCCTATGGCGAGCCAATGATCTCGACTTGGCTTGCTAGTAAACCTGCTAAGTACTCCAATAACATATGCAACGTCAGGTCTAGTACAGTCAGTAGCATATCTCAAACTACCAATCTTGCTAGCATATTCCTTTTGATTAATCACTTCTTTTTCATTTGTTACAACAGATAAATGTATGTTTGCATCAAAAGGAGTAGCAACATGTTTACAGTCTAGAAAATTATATTTCTTTAAAATTTTCTCAACATAATGTGACTGATCAAGAAAAATACCATCATTAGTCTTGGTAATTTTAATTCCCAAAATAAAATTGGCTTCACCAAGATCTTTCATATCAAAGTGGCTATTAAGCATATTTTTAGTCTCATTTATAATATGCAAATTAAAGCCAAAGATAAGTAGATCATCCACATATAGGCTAATAATTACATGTGCATTCTCACAAGTTTTATAATATATGCACTTATCACATTCATTAGTCTTATAGCCATTCTCAAGCATGCAGAAATCAAATTTCTCATGCCATTGTTTAGGAGCTTGTTTTAAACCATAAAGGGATTTAGTTAGCTTACACACCTTGCTTTCTTGGCCAAACTCCACAAAGCCTTCGGGTTGGTCCATGTAAATCTCCTCATCAAGATCTCCATTTAAAAATACTGTTTTCACATCCATTTGATGAATTTTTAAATCATGAATTGCAGCCACAGCTATCAACAGTCTAATGGATGTAATTCTAGTAATCGGAGAAAAAGTATCAAAGAAATCAAAATCAACTTGTTGCTTAAAACCTTTAGCGACAAGCCTCGCTTTATATTTATCTATAGTTCCATCCGGTTTAAGTTTTTTACGAAGGACCCATTTACACCCAATAGTTTTACAACCTGGAGGTAAATCCACTAGCTTCCATGTTTTATTTGAAAGTAGTGAATCTATCTTATTATTTACAGCCTTTTTCCAGAAAATAGCATCAAGTAATGATAAAGCTTCTTACATCGTAAGAGGAATTTCTTCCACATTATAAAGATAATAGTCAGGGCCAAAATCTTTTTCAATTCTAGCTCGTTTACTCCTCCTTGGTTGGATCTGAGAATTTTCTTGTTCTTGAAAAACTTAAGGAGGTGTAGAAGAGTTAGGCATGGATAAAATATTTTTAGAAATTATTTGACCCCCACTATTTTTAGATTTGAAAAGAAATTTATTTTCATGAAAAATACCATCACCTGATTCAAAAATAATATTATTTTCCATATCAAAAAATATATAAGTTGTACTATACAACGCATACCCAAGAAAAGCACTGATGGTAGCTCGTTCACCCAATTTAGGTCGTTTAAGATCTGCAAGTCTCACAAAAGCTAAATAATCCCAAACCCTCAAATAACTTAGATTTGGTTTACGCCTCCACCACAACTCATAAAGTACAATTTTAGTCTTTTTATGTGGCACTCTATTTATTACATGGCAAGCAGTCAAAATAGCCTCGCCCCAAAGATTTGAGGGAGCACTTGAATCAATAAGCATAGCATTCGTCAAATCAATTAACGTTCTATTTTTTCTTTCAACTACGCTATTAGATGAAGGTGAATATGGTGGAGTAGTCTCATGAATAATTCCCAATGACTGAATAAAAGAGTTGAATCCAAGAGATTCATACTCCCGACCCCTATCACTTCTAATTCTCTTAATCTTTTTACCGAATTGATTTTCCACTTCAAAAAGGAATTCTTTAAATTTCTCAAAAGCATTACTTTTATTTTTTAATAAATATACGTTTGTGTATTTTGAAAAATCATCAATAAAAGTGATAAAATATCGATTACCACCCCGAGTTAAAATTCTTTCAAACTCACACAAATCAGTATGAAATAATTCTAGCAATTCGGTATTTTTTTCAACACTTTTATGAGGCCTCTTGGTAATTTTTGCTTTACTGCAAACTTCATATTTCTCAAAAAATTTTGTCACTTTAGGAATTAATCCTAAACTACTCATGATTCCCACATATTTGCTGTTAATATGACACAAGCGAGCATGTCAAAAATTAATAGAAGACAACATGTAAACCGAATTGGTAGATGGTTTATTAATCTCAACATTCAATTTGAACATCCCATCACAAGCATAACCTTTACCCACAAAAAATACCCTTCTTGGTAATCACATATTGATCAGATTCTATAGTTTGTTTAAAACCAGCCTTATTCAACAAATAACTTGACATCAAATTCTTCCTCATGAACGGTGTATAAAGCACATCTTTTAAAGTAAGCACACGTCCAAAGGTGAACTTAAGGTCAACCTCACCACTCCCAAGTATCTTGGTTAGACTAGAGTCACCAAGCATAATTGTTTTCTCATCATCAAAGGGAGTATACACCTTGAACCAAGTTTGATCATAACAAACATGTCTATCGGCACCAGAATCTGCCCACCAACCGTTCACATAATTAACCATGCAAATGTCTGTAATCATCGTCACAAATGGCTCCTCGACAACGTTAGCTTTTGGGGCAGGCGCACGTTTTCGGAATTTGCAAGTTCGAGCAATATGCCCACTTTTGCCACAGAAAAAGCATGTAAAATTTTGTGGAGGTGATGGACCTTGGTTCTTATTTGGATTAATCTATTTATTGTGAGGTTTACCATAATTCTTCATATGCTTTTTATAAGGCTTTAAATAAGCATTCTTAGAATTGTGACCTTTGGGTAAGTTATTATTTGCAGAAACAAAGTTTACCTTTGTGGTAGAATTGTCATTACGCGCTTGTGTTATTAATGCATCTTGGCCTCTAGCCTCCTATTCAACTCAGATGCGAGTGATCAATGCCTCTAAGGAAGTCTCCTTTTGTTTGTGGCGCATGCTCTTTTGAAATTCTCTCCAAGATGGCGGTAGCTTGTCAACAAGTCCTGCAACTACCAAGCTGTCACCAATCATGATGCCTTCAGATCTGACTTCTGCAACTATCATTTGGAAATCTTATGCTTGCTCCACAACAGATTTTCCATCCACCATTTGGAAGCGAAAAAAGCGGCTAGCTGCACACTTTTTTGCTCCTGCCTCTTCAGTATCATATTTAGTTTGTAAAGCTTTCCAAATTTTCTTTGTGGAAGTGTAAGTGGTGTCATAGTAATCATAAAATTGATCAGCAAAGAAATTTAAGAGATAAAATTGACATTTATACTCATCTGTATTATAGGAAGCCACTTTTGCTTCATGTGCCTCGTAGTCTTCATCATTCATTTCCTCAGTTGGGATTTTGTTTGGGTTCTTCTCGGTAAAAACATATGCAACTTTCAAAAGACTAAGGTAAAAAAAAAAATTTCTTTTCCACCTCTTAAAATGAACTCCCTTGAACTTGAAAAGCTTGTTGAGATCTCCAATTCCATCATTGGTTTTTTCTGGTACTTGATCCATGATTGATCTCCTTAAAATTGTTGGTGAAAATACCAGAAAAAATATATATTTTATTGATAAATAATGCAAAGAAAAAGAGATACAAATAGATCAAGCTGAGGCACGGATATCTCGTTTTCTTTAAGGAGATCAAGCCCACTACGGTTGGAAGAACCCAAATACCGATGCAGCAGTTACAAAACTATGACTTATCCCCTCCAAGATACAACAGCCCGACTACTTGTCGTATGGTTCAAGCCAACTCTGCATAAGATGGTGAACCCAAAGCTCCACAAAGAAAAAGCACCCTTATTTAATAGTAATCTCTCTTGTATAGAAAATAGTTGATGTTTTGATTTGTTGTTGAAGAAAAGAGTAGAAGAGGGAACTATTTATAGGCCTCAAGGACATTACAAAATACATCAACAATAATAATGGTCATGAACCTAGAGAAAAGGGAGAATGTACCAAACATGAATCCACCACCAAGTTTATGAATTATAATTAATATTAATTCATGAACAAAACCAAAGCAATGAATCTCCATTCATGAATAAGATAAAATTCATGAATAAGAACCAAGGAAGATTTATGAACAAAATGAATAAATGAATAAATAAATAAATGATATTAAAATGAACCAACACATTTTATACTAAAATCTCCAATTTATATATATAAAGGACCAATCAAATCAATTATTGCTCTATAACTAAGCAATTTATTACTAATATACTATCTTCTCACAACTGGACCTCCAACAACTAGAGAGAATTTGTTACTTTGTGAAATCAGTCCAAGGTTTACCTTAAATTTTGATTCCCTTTCTAATCATTGTATACTAAAATCTCCGACTCCTATAAAAATGGATGAATCATATTGATTATTTCTCCATGATTAAGCATATTCTATCAATAAATGACATAACTTTGTCGGTTATTATGTCAGTTGTGTACCCCAAATTGCAAATTTGGAATATAAAAAATTAAAAATTAAAAAAAATTGTCAAATTATTATAATTATTATTTAAACATTTGTTTTAGACATAGATTGTTGTAACCCAAGTTGTTGAATCATAATTGTGAAAGATTAAAAATTGACCTTTCTATTTAATTTGTTGCTCTAGCAATAAATCGCAATTAGAGAGATTATGATGGTACTAATTCACATATATTTCTTATGAAACTTTGTGACCTTTTGGGACCCTCTGTTGTCTTTAAAATCTCTTGTGATTTCATTTGCTTTTATCCATACAATAAAATCATCCAAAATATAATATTTTTGAGTGAATTTGTCTAGTTAATTTCTGTTGGCTTTTTGACTTTCGAAGGTTATTATTGTAATTGTGAGCGTGTCAACAAGGATCAATCAGTCCTTACAGAAAATTAATTGCCAATCAATTATCAGACGATTGTGTTTTAGTTCTTTCAGCCTTAATGAAGAGGACTTCTACTGGTAGATTGATTTAGGAGAATTAAGTAAACAACAATCAATGAAGAACAATTGAAGCATTTAATTAAAATGAAAGACTTACAATGATCTAATTCAGCCTCGTAGAGGTTTACAGCAACAATCTACTTGAAACTACTCTTATGAACAAAGTGCAGTGCAGGAATTAAAGTACAGAAATGTAAAAAACAGGAAATGTAAAAACTGTAAAGGAAATAAAGTTGATAAAACTGATTTTTTGGATCTGAGTCTGGGGCTTTTTTCTGGGGCCTTCTCTGCTATTTATACTTCTCAAGGATGACCATCGAACTGCACTTCTAATCGTCGAATCGTTCCTCCATGATCGCTGATCATGTTGCCTTATAGTTAGCTCCACTATGCCATCACTTGCAGTTAGGCTTCCCTCCTGATTTTGAATTTGAATGTGAGTAACCGTTGAAGGCACATCACTTTGCATCTCTTTACTGATCCAGTACTACGCAGATCTTGTAAGAACCAATACTAACTGTCACGTGTACGATCACGATCGAAAACTTGAATAGTCTTCCCGTATTGTCTTTATTTTGCCACACGTTGAATTGTAACTGACTTATACAAAATATGTAGCCAACAATTTCCAAACGAAAGAAGTTAAAAACTAGGACAAATCCATTTGATTCCTTATGGTGTGGTTCTGATTCTGTGGTATGGTTAAGAACACTTATTTCCCATCTTTTAAAAATAATTAAATGTCCTCCATGTGATTTTAGTCATTTTTGCATTTTACTTCTATGTTGCTAGACCTGGTCTCAGATTTGTTTTTTTGTGACTTTTAGTTTTTTTATTTTCTTAAGAAAAGAAAAAAAAAAGTTTAATGTATTTGAAAAAATATATATAAATATTTTTCTAGTAGCTTTTTTACATTTTGATTTTTTTAGTTGTTCCTTTTTCTTCCTCCTAAGCTTTGCCAAAAAGCCAAGTTTCCAAACGGGTAAAATCTTAAATTGATAAATTGTGAAATAATATTTTTTTACCCTCACAACCCCAATTAATTTGTGACCACACATTTTATTTATTTCTTTTTTTCTTTTCTTTTCTCTCCCCTCCCTCTCACAAATGTGCTTAGCGGTGCTGGGGTCTACAGCATGACCTAATTTGCACTACACGTGCCTAAGGCCAAGTTTGGGTAGTATGAAAAAAGCTAAAAGGTTATTCAAAAAGTTAAAAAGTTAATACTATTCACCAAAAGTCAACAATTACGGCTGCACAACTCCCAATCTTAATTTTTCCCTACAAATCAATTTTTACAATTTTTTATTACACATTTTTCCATAAAAAGTCAAAAAGTTAACCCAAACATCCATATTTTTTTCCTCAACTTTTTAGTCTAAAAAGGTAAAAAGTGCACTTATTTAGGACACCCCAAACAACCCCTAAATTTAGGCCAAGTTTGGGCAGTCTTAAAAAAGTTAAAAAGTCAAAAAATTATTCAAAAAGTCAAAAAATTATCACTATTCACCAAAAGTCAACAATTACGGCTGCACAACTCCCAATTCTAATTTTTCCCTACAAACCAATTTTTACAATTTTTTTTTACACATTTTTTCATAAAAAGTCAAAAAGTTAACCCAAACATTCATATTTTCAACCTCAACTTTTTAGTCTAAAAAGATAAAAAGTGCACTTATTTAGGACACCCCAAACAACCCCTTAGAGTTGAAATAAATTTTTAAAAAAAATTAAAAAAAAAATGAGTTGCTAAATATCTATACCTTTCTATTTTAGACCCCCACTACCAAAATTGCTTCTCTCTTTATTTTTTTTGAACCTCTATCATAATTTCAAATATATCCTTTGAAAAATTAAAAAACCCCCAAAATATTGATTTGTGATTATAATTCAATTTTAAATAAGGATGAATTACACTAACGGTCCATGTAATTTAGGACTTGTATCACTTTGGTCCCTGACTTTTGAATTGTGATACATTTGATTTTGAATTTTGAATTTCGTTCTAAATAAGGACAGTTGAAGACATTGTTTGCTCCATTTCAAGGATAAAGTCATTGATTTGATCAAATATAAACTAATTTAACAAAAAATAAATGCCAAAAAATTATTTTTAAATTTTTAACAATTATTTCTACTCACTAAAGATAAAATTATATAAAAATGATAAATCTTTTACATTTTAATTTTTTATATTTTTTACCGAATTAATTTTTAATGTGTGTTTGGATGATGATCATATAATGAGTGGTTGTTTTTGTTGATATATATATATATATATATATTTTTTTTTTATGGTTATCACATAATAAATGGTTGCATTTGTTGTTAACAGATATTTTTGGATGGTTATCATGTAATTGATGATTATTAGGCTTTTAATATATAATTGATATGTTTAATATATGAAATATTTTTAGTTTTGAATTTTTTTTTATTTAATGGATTGGTTTAATAATGATATTAAAGTTGTAGTCATATTTGACTTTTAAAAAAATAAAAAATATCAAAAAATTTATTTTAAAAAATTATTTCTACCCTCCCAAAAGATAAAATTATATAAAAATGATGTGTTTTTAATTTTTTTTCACCAATTTAATTTTTAGCTTCTTAGAAAAAATTTCTTAAAATAGATTTTAAAAACCAAACCAAATAGAACTTTATAACAAAACAAGTTTTAACATTATTCATTAAAAAAAAACCATTATATTTCAAACAACATATAAGTTAACCAATACAAAATAAGTTGTATGAGGATTTTGCCATTCAAATGGAGCAACAATGCATTCAATTGTCCTTATTTAAAACGACATTCAAAATTTAAGGTCAAATGTATCACAATTGAAATATCAGAGATCAAAGTGACATAAGTCCCAAACTATAGGGACTATTAGTGTAATATAGCAATCACAATCAAACAATCAACAACAAATCGACACAACGATTTAACGTTTAAAAAAAAAAAAAAAACCACACACAATTAGACTCCTTTGATTGTGATAAAAAACCATGAGACCAAAGCTACAAAACAATCTATTAAGAAGACCGAAAGGAATTACACACGAGAACACTTAATCACCTATTGAATCCACAACCGAATTGAATCAAACTCGATGTGCCTCTTTCACCACCATCTTCACCTTAAAATTGCTTTGCCCAATGTTGAATCCACAACGCTAATGTTAAATCCACAACGATGAGTCACTCAGGAATCCACCAAAGCTTCAGGCCTAAGTTTTCCGAAATCCACCCATAAATACCTCTCTTTTTGTGAATGAAAAAACAAAAACAACCTTTGATGTTTGTCAATATGTAATTCGTTGATTAATCGATCACTTTCTATACATCAAGGAAACTTATATATAAACACACTCCAGTATATAATACTTTGTTTTTTACTCCTCTTTAAGAATCTGGATGGGTTCAATCCTAAAAGAAGAAAACGACGCACTTTATACGAAACAGAGCCGTAAAGACCGTTCAAGCGCTCACTTTACTGCTCAAACAGTAAGACTAAAGACGGTGCTCACATATAGGCCAACCATTCGAGCGCAACATTTACTGCTCAAGCGATAAAATATGCTTTCCAGAAGTTCAAAATACAGGCAGAGATACTGAATGAATCACTTCATCGCTCAAGCGCACAAAAGACCGTTCGATCCCCGTACCTAGTCAGTGAAGTGCAAACACGGAATACTCAAGTCAATATATGGAATGTCAGCACAAACTTCTCTACACAGGCACAACTCGGGTTAGATTCGCATCTAAACTCTTATAACACACAGATACAATAGAGCAAATAAAAATTCAACTGAATAGAGTTTTGTCCAACGGGATTACCAATTACAAAAACCTAACACCCTTTGAACCCCACTCCTACACCTTCTAGCTGCAACTCTTCATTCCTTTCTCTGGCAGTCCCCCTTCCACTCAACCCTCCCCCAACGCTCTTCCCTCACCGACGACCCCCTACTCCTCTTTTCGATCTCCACTCTCGCACTTCTGGAAGCTTTCTCACATTCCAACAGACACCTTAACCCCACTTTTTGCCATCGCGACCACTTTCGTCGCCGTTCAAAAAATCAATTCTGAACAAAAAGCTTGATGTTTGGTAGTATGTAGCCGAACAAAAGGTATATGTTCACACCAAACATATGTGTAACCGAACAAAGAGAAATTGACCAAATTATGAGGTAGAGAAAGAAATCAACGGAGGGAGAGAGAGTCGCGCACGAAAGAAAGAAAAGAAAGTAGGTTCCAAAGGATGAAGATAAAGTTCGTAAAAAAGAGTCGATCTAGTTTCAGATCTAGGTTGTTGGTGAGGATGAAGATCGCAATGGCTGGTGTCATGGGGGGTGGATGTCGTGACAGTGAGAAGTGGAAGTGGTGGTTCTAGAGACTGTCAGTGAAAGTGGAAATGGTGGTGGGTCAGTCGTCGAGGCGTGTCGGTGGGAGTGGAAGCGATGGTGGGATTAGGGTCAAGGTTAGGATTAGACTTGGGAGGATGGGAATGAGGACAAAATTGAAATTTGAAGTTAGGACAAAATTATAATAAAATAAAATAAAAAAATAGGGGTCCAAAGTAAAAATATAAGAGCATTTAGCAACCCTCTAAAAAATTCAGTTAAAATCAAAATACAATATAAAATTACAAATATGCTCTCAACCTCTTTCTCATCTTTTTTTCAAAACCCAACTCTTTCTTCTTTCGAAAAAAAAAAAAACTAACTGCAATCCTCTCCCACCAACGCCAAGGATAGAAGGAAAGGAATGGTCAGGTCGTAGCCCCTCTAAAAATTTGAGAATTTACACTTTTATACGAGGGTAATCTTTCAAAATTCATTGCATTTAATGTAACACCCTCCAAATTTGGCTCGACCCTTTCAAAATTTTTAGAGGGACATTACAGGTAATATTAAATCTTGAAGGATTACCCTTGTAAAATAAAAATTAAAAAAATTATTTGCAATAAATAAGAAATATAATTCACGGGATTTGGAGTTACATCATTTGCTAAAGTACTTTTTTTTGTTAGAGAGAATAAATTAGTGTCTTATGTGAGATCTTATAATTTTTTAAAGTTTTATGAGCCTAAATCATGTTTAGTAGTATTCAAATAAGGGTTATGCTTGTCTTTACCACGAAGATAATAACATAAAAGTTAAAATCATAATATATTTTAGAAAAAATTGGTGATAAATTTATTTTTATGGATGTATATTGTTCTGTTTTAGTTTTGAGGTCATGGTTAATAAAGTACATATGTGACAAGTAAAAATTATTATTTTGAAAATATTTTTTCCATTTTTATATTACTGTCAATTGTTGACTATTGTCCGTTGCTAGCGAGTTGCCGGATACTCGCCCTCACTGGAAAACTTATCATTGCTAGAAAAAAATAGCTTGAGAGTCATCGAAAAAGTCGTGGTCTCAGAGTCTGGTGGTGGCTGCCGATGATATTGGGGGTGTTTGTTTCAGCTTTTCAGAGTCAATTTATGGCTTTTAGGTTAAGTTTGGGAAGATTAAATAAGTGTACTTTTTGACTTTTTATAAAATATGGGTTGGATTTGGGTTGAGTTTGAAGTGATGTGTTAGAGAGGTGATGTGACTTAAATAAGATGATGTGACTTAAATAGGATAGTGACTTTTTGACTTTTTGAATTTTTTTGATGATGCCAAACTTGGCCTTAGCTTTGAAAAAGTTATTTTGGACTGTTTGGTTAAACTTATTTCAAACAGCTTCTGATTCTAACAGCTTATTTTAACTCAAAAAAGCTGATTCTGAGAAGCTGCTCACCCCTTGTTTCTGATTATCAGCTTCTGTTGTGGACATGTTAATTTATAGTTATACTCTTAAATTTTTTTATTTTTTATTTTTTTAAAAATAGAAAAAGACTCAAATGAACTATAGATTATTATTATTATTTTTTATGAGAAATGTAGACAAATAAAAAATAAAAATTAATTGAAAAAGCTATTTGACAGCTTATTTAACAAACACTACTCAGCAACTTAAATCTATAATCCAACAGCTACACCAAACAGATTAACAACTTCTGATTTAAGTCATAATCTATAATCTGTTAAGCTATAATCTATAAGCTGTTTTAACAGCTACACCAAACGGGGCCAATATGAACAGATAAACAAATAGATGGAGATAGAAAATGGCTTCCTTTCAGTCCGTGATTGGACTTGAGGGTATTGTTGGGCCCGTGGAGGCCCATCACATGTCCCATTTCGATAATCGAACAGTTCAATGTGTAGAACTCGTTGAGTATTATATGTTTGTAAAAAATCACATTGATCGGATATTGATAACTATGTGATCAAATCAGTTTTGTATGGAAAAAAAAAAAATGAACGGTGAAAAATAAACAGTTTACGAAAATCTAATTTGATCACATTCCTGATGGAGATAATATGATGTTTCAAATTGTTGTTGTCCTTGTGGCCTAAAAAGAATAGAGTTTAATTATGCCTCAAAATTATAAATGGAAAATTTATGGTACACTCTTAAAATAAAAATTTTTGTTAATTTGTGCTCTTAAGACATATGTTAAAAAATTTAAAAGTGTTTTACATCTTGCATGAAAGTGAGTGTAATCAAGAATATACCATTGTTTTAAACTTAGTTAACATGACATATTAACGAGACCATAAAATAAAAGTTTCTTTTACTAACAACAAATTCCTGCTGATGTATATCGTGTAAAGGGAGAAAAAAAAAAAAAAAAAAAAAAAGGTTATGACCTACCAAGATTATGCTATGAACGATGTGATGAACCATTTTCATTAGGGTAAGCAGCGGATATATCAATCCGTCCAAACCGAACCGATTCGTCGCATTTTGGACGGATGCGTGATGACGAGTAGACGATTGTGGACTGATTTTTTTCAATCTGCCTAGTTTTGGATGGATGGCGGATTTGAAGTTCCTTTGGCCGCAACCAAACCACCAAACTGCAAGCACTCCTAGTAATTTGTAAGATTTTGTGTTTTTAATTTGTTTAGATATTCTATTTATATTTTCAATTGAAAAAAAGTTTAAATATTCTGTTGAAAAAGAGTTTTCAACTTGAATATATTTTTTGAATTGAAAAACATAAATGTATTACTTATCTATATTTTTTGATTTTTAAATCTAATTGTAAAAATAATAAATAAATAAATATGATATAGGCTGATTGATTTTTGTTTCCAAAATCAGATATAGATGTAACAATACAAAGGCATACAATATCTACTACTGTTCTGTTCATGGTTTTGGTGGTTTGAATTATTTTTATATTTTAAGAACCACATATTGTAAAACTTTATGTCGATGAGATATGTTGTGATTGTAATATGTGAATGAGACATGCAGTAATTGTAATACTCTAAAAGTTCAAACTTTCTTTCTTTAGATGACGTATGTAATGATTGAAATATTTTTTTAAGTCATTGACTGTAATATTTTTTTTTTTTTTTTGAGGAAGTGCACAAGTTGAATTATATTGAAAATTTATAAAATTTTAAACCGCTAAACTGATTCGCTTACATTCGCCAATCCATCAATCCGTTCAATCCATATCCATCGGATTAGCGGACGGATGCGGATTGATTTTTTTCAATCTGCCAATTTGGTAGACAAATAGCTGATTGAGGGCTCCATGACTACAACCAACCCACGCCCACCCCTAATTTCCACTGACAAATGTTAAAATTATTTTGCTAAAGAAAATTACGACATATATTTATTATAAAACGCTGTGGTTATGTTACGCATGCATTGCAGGAGATACATATTAGAGGAAATATCATTTTATCTCTTAAATTTTCATATATTTTTTAATTTGACTCCAGATCGAACTTTTGAAATTTTGATCAATTTGGCCCTGTAGTCATATTTCGTCTACAATTAGACGGAATATGCTGATGTGACACCAAAGTTTATTTAAAATTTACTCCCAAATTATACCTTAAAAATCAATTTGTCCCCCAAATGTAGAAAATTGAATTTAAATATTTAATAAATAATTTTTATCTCAATAATGAAAAAATTAAATTTTAAATAATATATACTTTGCAAAAAAATAATTAAAAAAAATATAAAAATCCTCATTTAGAATTATCTTGATATTATGAAGCATGGTTACTATGACAAACATGTCGTACTCATACCAGATACTTATCAAATTTTGAAATTTGTTTCCCACTCAATTTTGAAATTACTATTAGTCAATCAATTCTATTGAAATTAATTTGGATAATAAACTAGTTATAATTCCTTGCGCGCACACACACATAGAGTAACTAAGAAATTTTTGGCTCCATAAGCTTCTCCAAAATCGACCGCAGATAATTTGAGACCTATAAAGCATAGGTACGGGTATGAGGATGGGTATTGGTATGATGCGGGTACATCAACACGGTAAAATCTATAAAATAAAAAAAAATAAAAAAAAGGGGTCCGGATACGACTTAATACGTTTCTAAAAAAAATATTTGTTTTTAATTTGGAATAATACAAAAAATAATTAAATGGTTTAATTTATTAAATCCAACATACAATTGACATTTAATTCCAAAGGTACAGGTATAAGATAAACCAAAATTAAATGTCATCATATTAAACAACTTACAAACCATAACTTAATTTTAAAACCATGCTAAGCACAAAACTAAAAATGAAAAAGAAATTTGGTAAAAGAAATTTTATCTTTGTAATAGAAGAAAATATTGTTTCGACTGAGATACAACACGACTTGGATATATACTAGATATGTTTGGATATGCCAAAAATTAAAAAGAAAAAATTTGAGTACGTGTTTTGTGTACCCAGTACGTATACAGAAATATCATATGTCGGTAAGTACTCGATACGGGTACAACATGTTTGTCGAATTATCCATATTTCATAATCTCAAGATAATTCTAAATTAAGATTTTTATATTTTTTTGCAAAGAATATATTATTTAAAATTTAATTTGTTCATTATTAAGATAAAAAATTATTTATTAAATATTTAAATTTTACTTTTTTATATTTGGGAGCAAATTGATTTTTAAGGTATAATTTGGCGAGTAAAATGAAATTCCAAATAAATTTTGGTGCCATGTCAGCACATTCTGTCAAATTGTGGAAGGAATGTTATGGCAGGGGCTAAATTGATCAAAATTTTGAAAATTTAGGTGTAAAATTGATATTAATCGAAATCTGAGAGTCAAATTAAAAAAAGTGCGAAAGTTTGGGGGTGAAATGATATTTCTCTCCATAGTATGCAACCATTCAGAAAGTATACTGTGCAACTCTCATATTTATAACACAAGAGGTAAGAGAAGGGAAAAAAATGAAGTATTAAAAGGTAAGTAAAATGTAAATTTGAATGAAATATAGTTATATTTTACTTATGAATCAAATTGATATGATTTTAAAATAAATCAAGAACCAAACCGATTCTTACGGTTCCAAAAAAATTAGAACTGTAACTGAACTGTTAAACCTCTTGAAACAACCATAGAAACTAATTTGATTCGATTCAATTTTATGATTTTTAAAATTTTATATAATAATAAATATGGTATATATTTAATGTTGGTAAACAAGCCAACAATAATTAGTTTGGTTAAATTAGTTAGAATTTATCAATTTTATAATCAAAAGTAATATTCAAATCCTATAAGAATTATATTTTAATTTTTACAAATAAGAATATAAAATATAAAATAATAAACAAATATATCACAATTCGGTTTAGTTTGAAACCAGAACTAAAACTTTGGAACCAGCAATCGAACCAATTTCAACGATTTCACCATTTTTAGAATTAGAATTAAAACCAAAACTAATAAAAATCAGACAAAACCGACGGTTTAGATTGGATTGGATCGGTTTATCAATTTTACCAATTTTTTTGAACACCCCTAATTTCACTTACATTTTTTTTTTTTTTTTTTTTAAATTATTCAAATCCATGATCCAAATACGACCTTAATCTTCAAAAAAAAAAAAAAAAACATATGGTAATTGGAGCGTATATTGAGTAATTAGGACAGTTTGTATCATGTGTGATGGTATTATCCATGTTCTAAGGTGTAAAATCTCTGTTGGACCTTATAATTCAGAGGAGGCTTCCAAATGGGTAACCTATGTTTCCTTTTAATTTAAAACCAAATGGAGAAAAACAAAAAGCAGACTCCTCAACATACCTCTTCTTGTTTCTTTCACATTTTTTTTATTGGCATTGCTAAGCTGTGTTATGTATATGCAAACCACTCATCCAACACCATTGATGCCCTGCTTGAATTACATGTCCAAGAATATCAAACCCCACAATGCCATGGAAGAATTAAAAAATAATTTAAAAAGTAACTAGAAAATGAAATGTTTTGATTAAATTTTTGAATTTATACCGTTAATTTCATTTTCTGACCCCTTTTTCATGAGTAATACAAACATAAAATATATACTGAATGATTTAAGAATAAAAAAAAAACCCATCCATATGAGTCTTGGTATCAAAATATTATTATCAAACACACACACATCAAACCTAGCTAAAGATAAGAGCTTATCAAAAAAATAGCATGAAGTTCTAAAATTATTTCTCCAATGGTGAGGTAAAGCCAGTTATTAGTATTGCTATTCCCCTACTTATATCTGGCACAAGGAATAGTTACAGGTAAAATTATTAACTCATCAAATAGAAAGAGATAATTATGAGTGGTTATGATTAAAGGTAGAAGTTCACAATTTAATGGTTGTAATTACAACAAAAAAATTATAGTAAAGACATCATTAGAGCAATACTGTTAATTTATAATAATTTGTCACTATTCATTACTAAAATGATTTGAAAAAAATTACAAAAAGAAATAATAATAATAAAAAATCTCACGGTTTGACCCTAGTAACAAATCAAATTCTAACTTTTTAATTCTGTCAATGCAAACCTTTAACTTAAAATGATATCAATTTTAACCATCTATTACTTAACAGAGGCAATTTAGACAATTTAATTATTTTTTGTTAGTGGTGCTGGACGGCGACGGTGGCTATGGACTAGGGGAGGAATGAGAGGTGTGGTAGTGAGCTGCATGGAGACTATTATCCTCCTTGCGTGGAAACTCTCTTTATCCTCTTTCAAATTCGTTTTATATTTCAATGTACTTTATTGAACAACTTATTATTGAATGTGTAATATTTTAACTTTTGTGCTTTCCATTAAAAAAAAAATAAGGAAAAAGGGAGTCAAAATCCACTCAAGTGCTATATATGGCTCAAATCGTTCAAATCTGAAATCTGAAGTTCCCAATGGAATTGGACTTGAGAGCTATTTCATTGTATTCATATCCTCCACCAGATTTTTACAGCTCTCTGTTTTCCTTTTGTGATTGTAGTCTGTGTTGTATATTCTCCACCTTGGAACATATTATGATTCGATTACAGATGCAATCACTGTAAGCAAGATATTGCAATACACCATGCACTTCCAATTACTAAAAACAATAATTCAATATTTATCATATTTTCTTATTACATGTTATTTATGATATTATACATCAAACCAACTATCATTGATGTAGTGGAGTCCCACAAAAATCCCATTAATATCTAACAATTGTGAATGTGCCACATCAAATAATATACAAATTGTGATATAAAAAGATGACAAGCGTAACATTGTTATACAAAAAATAATTCTTAATGCACCAAAATAACTCTTAATGCTGTTGATCAAATCTAAAATGTAAATGATACCTCTGCTTGAATTCCCAAGAAATAGCCTAGGAAGAAATACAATTTGTCCATTAATGTAACTCAAGATGATCATATTTTCTTTCCATAGCATGTAAAAAGAGAGATGAGAATTTAAAGTAACCTATAAAGTTCAAAAAACTACAACATCCATGTCACAACTCTTGTATGTATGGCTTAACTACAGATTGGGTCAAAAAAATGGATTCATTATTGTTATATATGCTAACACCATCAAAGAATAGGTCATACATACACTTTTGACAGGTCTTGTTCCCTCAGGACAATTTTGTCTATTGGCAGATCTGCAAGAGAGATCCTCAAGCATAGGTTTAACAAGTTAAATGGCGCCACGTGGCAGTTACAAAGTTAGTTGATAAGCTGTAGCAATTAACAGTAACAGTAATGTCACAAAATAGAATAAAAAAGAAAACAGAAACTACATAAAATAAATAAGATTTTACAGAATTTGTTCATGAGGTCTATTTATAAAAATTCTTGTCCACCCATATATAGTTTATGTATGATTTTATCTTAAACTTATTTAATAATGCTACACTTGCCACCGACATTATACATTCACAATTGTTGATGTATTGGATTTCAACTGATTTATGATGATAACTTTTTCTTATCATATTTAATAACTTACCTCATCCGTTAACTCCAACAAACATGAATAGTGAGATTCATTAAACTAATACAGTATTGACGTATACAATAATAGTAAACAAATTGTGATAACAAAATGTCAAAATGTGATTAAAAAAAAAACCACTAATATCTAACATTTAGAGATATGGCACATCAGATGGTAAAATAAATGTGATAAAAAAAATGATAAATGTGACATTGTTAAATAATCTAATTGAAGCACAAAACCAAATGAGAAGTTATTTGGGGGTCCTGCAGCACGATCACGTGATGCCTCAAGTATATTGTGATTAGTATAAAGAGTGAAATCTATAATTTTGTATTAGGTGATTGAAAAATAATAAAAAATATAATAATTTATAATTGGTCAAAGATATGGCCACGTCACTATAAAAAATTAAGGTTTTAGAGACCAAAATTTAGAAATAAAATTATTTTTTAGGGATCAAATATTTTTGTTGTGAAAAGTGTCGTCATTATATTTTTAGCAACAAAAATTAGATATTAGTGATAAATTATTATCTTTTTGGGACCAAGTTTTTTGTCTCAAAAAATAAACTATTTTGAGACCAAATTATTTTGTCCCTGAAAATCTATTTATTAGTGACATTTTCAAAATTTTGTCGCTAAAAGCCAGATTTTTTACCTTTTAAGACGACCTTTTAGCAACTATCCTTGTGACGGTAGAAATTGGTCCATAAATGCCTTTTGTAACAGAATTTTTACTTTTAAAGATCAAAACATTTAGTTTTTAAAACTTTTATATATTGTAGTGCTTGATACCTAAACCACCATGTGGTTTCTCAGGCCAAATACTTAAAGGACAAAGCAACATGACCTAATCTGGCCAAGTGTACAGCGCGAGCAGACATTGTCACTATAGTTGGCCAGGTAAAATGATATGCCGCGCCATGGAGCTTTCCCACACAACACAAATAGCTCTTGAACAGGTAAAACAACTCTATTATATAATATTTTTTTTGTACTTTGCAGAATTCTATTAGTTTCAGAGAGAGAAAAGAGGATCTGCAAAACCATCCATTGTTACACTTTGATTATATAAAAAATGGAATAAACTAGTTTTCAGGTGTCAAAATGCTTTGGGGTATGCTTTGTTTGAACAATAAAAATTTGTATTTTTCTTCATATCATAATACAACAATGAAAGTGACTGCCACAAACAACACCGAAAACAACTTCAGTTTCTCAAACTTATACAACTGTTTCTAGGAGTTATACAAGTCGGACGCCGAATAGAACAAGTCAGCATTGTTTTTAACACCACCATGTGGCACTCTCTCCTTCAAGCCGGCCGTAAAATTTCCCAATCCCTTATATTAGCACCAAATTCATCTTCTTCCTCACTTCCTTGCTCACTTTCTCTTCATGGGTTTTGATTCTCCTTCAAAACCCATCAAAGAGAAAACCAAAAACCACTGAAAAAAGGGACTAAACATCAAGACATCACAACAACAACAACAGCAACAAGAAGCTTTGTTTGAAGCATATACATAGAGAGAAATTAAGATGGACAGGCTCCTAAGCTTAGAGCCTTCAAGCCTCGTCGCGATCAGGATCGAACAAGGACATAGGTGTTATGGGGAGGTCACTTTGCGCAATGTCATGTACACCATGCCGGTTGCTTTTAGGCTTCAACCGGTGAACAAGTCTCGCTACACGGTTCGCCCACAATCGGGGATCATAGCACCTCTCACCACACTCACCGTGGAGATAACTTATCATATCCCTTCCAATTCATATCTTCCTGACTCCTTCCCTCATTGCACCGATGCGTTCCAATTACACAGCGTTGTGGTACCCGGTGCAGCGATCAAGGACCCTTCATCGACGTTTGATTCAGTCCCAAATGACTGGTTCACTACGAAGAAGAAGCAAGTGTTCATCGACAGTGGCCTTAAAATCATGTTTGTTGGGTCTCCGATTTTGGCTCAGCTCGTTGCAAATGGTTCCATGGATGAAATTAGAGAAGTGCTCGAGAAGAGTGACCCAGAATGGAAGCCGGCTGATTCAGTTGATGCAGATGGGCAGACACTGCTTCACTCGGCAATCACTCAAAGCCGTGCTGACCTTGTCCAGCTCCTCCTCGAGTTTGAGCCTGATATCGAGGCTCAAAGCCGGTCCGGGTCTAGTCCCCTCGAAGCGGCTGCAGCAGCCGGAGAAGGGTTGATCGTAGAGCTCTTATTGGCTCACAAAGCGAGCACGGAGAGGTCAGAGTCCTCCACTTGGGGCCCGATTCACCTCGCGGCCGGTGGCGGTCACATGGAGGTTTTGAGGCTACTTTTACTCAAGGGCGCCAACGTGGACGCCCCCACGAAAGACGGAAACACAGCCTTGCACCTGGCAGTTGAGGAGCGGAGAAGGGACTGCGCCAGGCTGTTGCTGGCAAGTGGCGCGAGGGCTGATATTCGAAACACTGGCGATGGGGACACCGCTCTACATATCGCGGCGGGGCTCGGGGATGAGCACATGGTCAAGCTTTTACTTCAGAAAGGAGCTAACAAAGACATTAGAAACCGGCATGGAAAGACAGCCTATGATGTTGCAGCCGAGTACGGCCACACTAGGCTTTTCGACGCTCTTCGCCTCGGGGACAGCCTATGTGTGGCTGCACGAAAGGGCGAGACGAGAACAATTCACAGGCTTTTGGAGACCGGGGCTGCGATCAATGGGAGAGACCAGCACGGGTGGACAGCACTGCACCGAGCATCGTTTAAGGGGAAAATTGAAGCTGTCAGGGCTCTGATTGAAAAGGGTATTGATGTTGATGGTATAGATGAAGATGGGTACACAGCTTTGCACTGTGCTGTGGAGTCTGGACATGCCGATGTGATCGAGTTGTTGGTGAAGAAAGGGGCTGATGTAGAGGCAAGAACAAACAAGGGTGTGAGTGCAATGCAGATTGCCGAATCATTGAACTATTTGGGGATCACAAGGATACTAATTCAGGGTGGTGCAACCAAAGATGGTGTCTCCCAGGGTGGTGGTGGCGGTGTAGTACCGGCTATGCTTCCATTTGGGAATGGAATGAAGGCTAGAGAAACAGAGGTTGGCGAGCTGAAGAAGAAACCAAGTAGGCGAGGAAGATCACGTCGGAGTAGCTACGACAGGTCCATGGCTTTGGCTGTGGTCTAGCAGGGATATATAACACAAAGCCATGAACTTTTTTTGCTTCCTCAACATGGATAATGAGTCATGAGAGTGATCAGATTGATTCTTTCTTTAGATGAGATTTGTGGAAGAAGATGTAGACCCACATATGTTCATTCTATTAAAACTCAATACATACTGTTATTACAACATTCTTAAACCTCAAAAAAAGAAAAAGAGAGAAAAAAAAAATTGTAACTTTTTAGGACTTTTTGTGTTTTGTTGTAGTGTACAATGTGATGTGGCGGGAGGTGTATGCAAGTGGCTTGTAAGATGATCTATATATACCTCTCCATCTCATTTTGACCTAAGGTGGATGAAGCAAAAATGTCATTTGTAATATACATCAATAAAATTGCATTTCAAGAAAGAACATTTTTGTGTCAACAAATTTCAAAGAGCAAAGGTTAGTACAAGAAAAACTGAAGAACACAACCAGACAATGCCAAGATTTCAGAGCAGCAAGAGACATATATGAATCAGGGAAGATGAAAGAATTGTGAGTCATAGAATGCAATTCATATACCATGTAATTGAAAGAATGGAGAGACGGGGCTAAGAAATTGATGTGTGGCTTTGATGCATGAATTTGGTTGTTTCAATTCAATCAACCTCATGAACAGAGACGTGATCGACGAATTGTTGTGGCTGCAAATCAATCAAACACCAGCAGTTCTTCCACGGCATTGCCAGGCACAGTTGGCAATTGACCGACTCAACCACAATTTGGGGGTTTTTTGTGACCTAGGTTAGTAGAAAACAACATCTGCAGTACACTAATTTCATATATTTTACTTTTATTTCTTGATTTCCCACAACCACACCATTAATTTTGCAGATTGTTCGTTAGGATTATAGAAAATAGCTTGATTTGGGGTTTTTTTTGATTTCTCAATCCTTAATTTTGTGTCCCAACCATGTTTAATTGGAGACTGGAGTGGACTGCAATTTTAGTGAGATTAGTCCTTTGTTCTAACCCGATTGGAGGCCGAGAAAATGCCACCCTTTGAGAAAACCCGACCTAAAACATATGACACCCCAATCTACTTCCATTTGTCCTTCACAAAATTTGTTTATCGTCAAAACAAAAAAAAAAAAACACATCTTGAATTTTTGCCCTCTTCGGACGAAAATTCACCAAAGAAAATAAGTGAATGAATATCACGTCTGCATCAAAACAAGAGGCAGCAAATTTTGTTAAATCGACAATGCCACGGGAGCATTTGATTCAACTTTTTTTTTTTTTTTGACCCATTAAGTTGAAGAGGAGTCTCTTTCAAGTGGGCAGTGTTGCTCCAATGCGTACTCTAACAAAGAGCAAAATATTAAAGAGCCTAGGAAGAGGAAGAAAATTTGATTATTATGGGTAAAAATTTCTTCTGGTTAACCATAATTTTCTTATAACTCAAAAATCAGGAAAGAAATTCCATTAGCTTAGCTTATCAATCGTTTAGATGCACATGAAAAAATATTCTTCAAAACAATTACGTTGATCTGCCAGAATTCCATCCGAGAATTTTTTTGATTGCTTTTGTTTTTTTGATCTTTGTAGGCATTGATACTTCATATGTTAGTGTGCCTTTTCTTTGGATTTGTCACTTGGCCTATTTGGATGATCAAGATTTGCTCATTTTTTAGATGCATGTGTATGTCATTTTTGAAGAAAACTTAATTTGATATGATAATTATAACATGATTTTATTATATTTGTTATGATGTATATTTTCAAAATCACATGCATTCTCAATTTTTTTGATAATAAATTAGATGATGACGATTATCATATCAAATTTATTTTTTCATACATAATTTATACATATGGACCTAAAATCAAAGGGTACATGATCAATAAATTTATTTTTTCATACATAATTTATATATATGGACCTAAAAATCAAAGGGTACATGATCAATAAAATGGACTACATGGCAAGCCCACAATTGATAATGCAAAGCAATTTCCGTAATTGAATATCTCATGATATTGATTTTAGAAGATGTTATATATCTATCACCTTCCTGGAGAGAGCTTGACATCTCAATATAAAATTTTGATATTAGATTTATACTTTAAAAGGTAATACCAAACTCGGAAAGATAGTGGGCGTCGCAGAACTAGATGGTGGGACCCAAAAGGGAAAGGACTAGACACATTTAATAATATAATAGATAAATAAGGTACTTGAGATTTGAAAGATAATGTTAACACTATGTGGAACTCGATAATCAATTATACAAGGAGAATCTCAAGGAAAGTTCTTAAGGAGTCAAAAGGAAAGGGACCCAACTTTAGGGAAACTTGGTGATGGAGGGAGGAGGTCCAAGCAATAATAAAGACAAAAAATAGAGCTTTAAAAAGCGATAGAATGATAGAACTGAAAAAAATCTTAAAAGCTACAGATTGGCCAATAAGGAGGTCAAAAAAATAGTAAGAGAGATTAAGTTGAAAACCTATAATGACCTATACACTAAACTAGATAGTGAAGAGGGAGAAAAGAGGATATACAAACTTGCTAAGATAAGAGAGGGGAAAATAAAATATTTTAATCAGGTTAAGTGCATTAAGGGTGAGGACTCTAAGGTGTTGGTAAAGGATGAAGTGATTAAGGAGAGGTAGAAAAACTATTTTGAGAAGTTGTTAAATGAGGAACGTGGAGATAGGTCAAAAGAAGAGAAAGTAGGCAATAATAAAGAAAACCAGGACTATAGGTTATATCGTAGGATTAGGGACTTTGAAGTGAAGTTTGCACTTAAGAAGATGAAATTGAATAAGGCTTTAAAACCTGATTATATACCTATTGAAGCTTGAAAATGTTTAGGTAAGAAGGGGTTTTTGTTTGGTTGACTAGGTTATCTAAAGCATGAGAAAGTGTGTCGGCTTGTAAAATCTCTCTACGAATTAAAACAAGCTGCTAAGCAATGACATGAGAAATTTGATCGTGTTATGCTAACTAATGGATTTAAGATAAATGAATGTGACAAATGTGTCTATGCTAAAAACACTGACAAAGGATATATTATAGTTTGTCTTTATGTAGATGACATGCGCATAATTGGTCGCAGTCATAACATGATTAAATCAACCAAGCAAATATTAAACAAAAAATTTGATATGAAACATATGGGAGTAGCAGATGTTATTCTAGGAATGAAAATTACTAGAACATCCAACGGATATTCTTTGTCTCAATCACATTATATTAAGAAAATACTTGGTAAATATATCAAGGATGATGCAAATATGGCAAGAACACCTGCAGATGTCAATCTTTACTTGTCAAAAAATAAAGGTGATAGGATACCTCAGTTAAAATATTCTCAAATTATTGGAAGCTTAATGTATCTAATAAATTGCACACGTTCTGATAAAGAATATGCTGTCAGTAAATTAAGCGGATATACTAGTAACCCCAGAGAAGATTATTAGAAAGCAATAATCCGAGTTCTTAGACATCTAAGATTTACCAATGATCATAGCTTAAACTTTACTCGATATCCAACAGTACTCGAAGGCTATTGTGATGCAAATTAGATATCAGATACTAAAGATTCAAAATTCACTAGTGGATATGCCTTTACTCTAAAGGGTGTAGCTATTTCGTGGAAATCCTCGAAACAAATGTGCATTACACGATCTACAATGGAATCTGAGTTCATTACTTTAGATAAAGCAAAAGAAGAAGCAGAATGACTTTGCCATTTCTTAGAAGATATTCTAATGTGGCCAAAACATGTGCTAGCTATTTGCATTCATTGTGATAGTCAATCTGCAATAGGAAAGGCACAAAGTCATATGTATAACAGTAAGTCACGACACATTGGTCATCGACATAATACCGTAAGATAATTGCTCTCAAATAGTATAATCTCAATAGATTATATAAAGTCTAAGGAGAATATCGTGGATCTGTTAACAAAAGGTTTGGCAAAAGAAAAAGTGTATAGTTCATCAAAGGGAAAGGGATTAAGGCTTATTTACATAAGAGTCATCATAATGGTAAGCCTACTTAGATGACTGGAGATCCCAAGAACTAAGTTCAAAGGGACAATTAAGTTATGTGTGGCTCGTCAGAAATCACTAAGGGATTAAATTCCTTATCTATTCCTATGATAAGAGTGATATTTACAACGTATGTTGTATGTAGGGAATTAAGGGTAAGCTTTGCTTTTAATGATTACTTATATCTTGACTTAGGAATAAAAAGTCAAGATGGGTATAAGGGATACTCTCAATAAGAATCACCAATATGAGTGTAAAACTGGGGCCGGTTCTATGACAATAAAGAGGCTAAATTCTCTAGAGCACTCATGAATAACCAGAAACAGTCAGGGCCAAAATGAACACAACCATGAGAACCATGATGTGTTAGAAGATATTTTGTGTGAAATCAATTGTCTTGGATTACACTAACGGCTAAACAATTCAAGGCATCACGTCCATTGATTAGCCAGTAAATCCAATAGGTTATCACTAGGAAAGGTTTAAGGACAAAAGCTACCTATCCTAATGCAAGATATTTTCGATTTATACTCTCTCGACAAATTCTACATATTGTTGCATTTTCGTTGTCATCAAATTCCATTTATGGGGGGGATTGTAAGAAATGGTTTTGGAAAAAAAACAGTTTTTTCTAAAACTTTGGTCTATTTTTTAAATAGGACCCATGCGCCAAAGTTGACGGGTCTATGTAGCAACGCATTCTTTGCCGCGTAACGATTCACGTCGTATATTTAGTTGCTCAAAACCATTATCAGGTGGATGCGAAATCAATGCCAAAATGAGCTCCATGGAAATGGTATTTTGGTAAGGTTTCCATAAGGGATGTAGAAAAGGCTTGTCCCACATTACTTGAGTGGGAAAACTTGGTGTGGGTTTATAAGCTTTGAGTTTGCATCTTGGGGAGGGCCTTAAAGGTTACCCAAGTTTTGTGGAGGGGAAGGTTATGGGGAAAGTGGGCTTTGACCCATTCGACCCAAAAACTACCACACACGTGCGCCGCCGCCGCCTGGACTAGACCGAGCTCGAGTGCGAGGCGTATGGTTGGGTTGGGCTTATGTAGTCCAATGCTTATCTTTTTGGGCCAAACACATTTAAATTTTTTTTTTTAAATTAAATTCTTACCGTTTGTAATTTGAATTTCGATTTGAAATTCAAACTTAATTCTAAAATGACCCCAACGTTTCTGAACGTATACAGTTTGGTCCATTGCACCTTCCAACCCAAACAGGTTCTTTGCCTGTTCAAGTCTATTCCAAACAGGTTCTTTGCTCGTTCAAATCTATCCTGAATAGCCACCAACTCTCCTATAAAGAGACAAGTCTTCCATTTGGTTTTTCAATCAATTTTCGTTATTCCTTCTACTTCTGCTTCCTGCATTTTGCTGCATTTATTTTCTGTGAGAAAAAGTATAAAAACAAAATGTGTTTGCTGGACATTTAGTTTGTAGTGCTGCTACTAATTGTCGTCAATCATTTTATCTTGGGAGATAGATGTCCATATTCTGAAAGTACTGTGGAGAGGACGAATTTGTCTTAAAGAGACAGTGTTCAACACTGGACTTAATTGAATTTTCGGAGAAGTAATACTGTAAGTAGTTTGTTTATAATTTTCTTTTCAGGTTTCTATTTGATTCTGCTTTGTTTTTTTTGTAACAAAATGTGGGGATATATTTTCTGAGCACCAACACGTGGCCAAGATGACGCCGACGTGTCAGCCGACGTGCCACATGTCCTGGTCAGGACGCTGAGATCATCTCGGCTAGGCCGAGATTATCTGCGAGGATACCGGATTCCGAGATAAGCGGATATGGGACAAGAGTCCTAAAATGGGAGAAGACTTCAGTTTGGGTAAAGATAAGACTCTTAGAGAATTTATCCTAATCCTACTGAGAGTCTAAGTTAGCAGTAATCCTAAGTCCATTAGAGCTAGGCTTCTATTTGAGACTAGGATTATGTTGGCTATAAAAGGGAGGCACCCCCATGGGTCTAAGGTATGGCTTTTGATATTCTGTCTAGTGAGTTAAGCACTATTGGTTATCTTTGAGAGATATGGAGTACTGACTTGATCGTCGGAGTGCCCCCGGATGGACGAACCACCACCAGAATCTTCTCTTTCTGTTGCAGGTCAGCCAGATGCCATCTATTCTGCCGGTATTCTCCAGTTTAGTACTAAGTTGGCAGTGTGGTCGGAAATTGACACACACAATTTGGCGCCGTCTGTGGGAAAGAAAGGAGAATAGATGGCCATCACCGTACAAGATCAACGTGTTGAAAACGACGAGTTTAGCGAAGATGGAGAGTCTGCCGACATAAACGGAATGAAAACCCTTCCAGAAGGGATGCGAAGACAGGGGGCATGAGCGCTCCCAAGGAGATGACATTCAAGTATAAAAGAGCTCAGCCTAAGTGAGCAGATCCTGGATTTCAGGCCCCGGACCCCAGATCCCGAAAGACAAGATCTAGGCCTAAATAAGCAGGTCCGAGAAAAGAAGAGCTCAACCTAAGTGAGCAGATCCAAGATTCCAGAAGACAAGATCTCGGCCTAAATAAGCAGGTCCGAGAAGAGAAGAGCTCAACCTGTGTGAGCAGATCCAAGATTCTAAAAGACAAGATCTCAGAACTTAAGTCTGAGAAGAAAAATGGCTCGCCGATGCGAGGCCGAGGTAATTATAAATAACTTAGACTCATTATATAGCAGAGTCGAATCTTGCATATAATGGAGTTGAACTAAGTTGGAGTAACATAGGCTTGCCATGTCGGCAGAATCAAACTCAGGTTGAAACCAAGTAAGATCAACAGAGAAATCAAGGCTAACAACCTTGGCTTGAAACCAACTTCGGCGAACAAGATCACATGCACAAGCTTAATGTGAACATAAGTCCACATTAGGGGGCAGAGAGTTATAAATGATGTTTAACACTTGTTGAAATTTGTAGCAATTTACAAGTTGAAGTTAAATCGATGTTATGTTTAACACTTGTTGAAATTTGTAGCAATTTACAAGTTGAAGTTAAACCGATATGATGTTTAACACTTGTTGAAATTTGTAGCAATTTACAAGTTGAAGTTAAATCGATGTTATGTTTAACACTTGTTGAAATTTGTAGCAATTTACAAGTTGAAGTTAAACCGATATGATGTTTAACGCTTGTTGAAATTTGTAGCAATTTACACGTTGAAGTTAAACCGATATGATGTTTAACACTTGTTGAAATTTGTAGCAATTTACAAGTTGAAGTTAAACCGAGATGATGTTTAACACTTGTTGAAATTTGTAGCAATTTACAAGTTGAAGTTAAACCGATGTTATGTTTAACACTGGTTGAAATTTATAGCAATTTACAAGTTGAAGTTAAACCGAGATGATGTTTAACACTTGTTGAAATTTGTAGCAATTTACAAGTTGAAGTTAAACCGAGATGATGTTTAACACTTGTTGAAATTTGTAGCAATTTGCAAGTTGAAGTTAAACCGAGATTATTATTTAAACTTGTTGAAATTTGTAGCAATTTGCAAGTTGAAGTTAAACCGAGATCATTGTTTAACACTTGTTGAAATTTGTGGACAAATTACAAGTTAAAGTTAAACCGAGATCATTGTTTAACACTTGTTGAAAATTGAGAAAAGTTCACAAGTTAAAGTTAAACCGAGATTATGTATGACAGCTCATACGCGTGAACGGGTTCTTGGAATTCTTGTTCTTTAAAGAGACATGTCGGCCTTAACAATGATCTCGGCTACGATACTTTAAGCCGACGTACTGGAAAGTACCGATATAGGTTCCATCACCTCAAAATGCCGAGGTAATAGAACCTAGGGGGCAGTTGTGAGGATATATTTTCTGAGCACCAACACGTGGCTAAGGTGACGCCGACGTGTCAGCCGAGGTGCCACATGCCCTGGTCAGGACGCCGAGATCATCTCGGCTAGGCCGAGGTTATCTGCGAGGATACCGGATTCCGAGATAAGCGGATATAGGACAAGAGTCCTAAAATGGGAGAAGACTTCAGTTTGGGTAAAGATAAGACTCTTAGAGAATTTATCCTAATCCTACTCGGAGTCCAAGTTAGCAGTAATCCTAAGTCCATTAGAGCTCGGCTTCTATTTGAGACTAGGATTATGTTGGCTATAAAAGGGAGGCACCCCCATGGGTCTAAGGTATGGCTTTTGATATTCTATCTAGTGAGTTAAGTACTATTGGTTGTCTTTGAGAGATATGGAGTACTGACTTGATCATCGGAGTGCCCCCAGGTGGACGAACCACCGCCGGAATCTTCTCTTTCTGTTGCAGGTCAGCCAGGTGTCATCTATTCTGCCAGTGCTCTCCAGCTGGTTACTAAGCGGGCAGTGTGGTCAGAAAATCACCCACACACAAAATAAGAATATGTTTTCCATATTTTATTATTCTTTGTTCTGTTTTGATTTAAGTAATCAAACAGACTTTCTTCTTTCTTCGAATACAATGAAGATTATCTAACAATTACATTCAAAGAGTTTTGGGAGGCTCTTTAAACAGTTTTATGTGTATAAATAGGTGAAATAAAGAATAGCCTTTGGAGTATATAAATAAATAAAAAAATTAGGCAAATTAAAGAATTATCATTTTTATATTTTAACTAGTAAAAAATGAAGAGTATGGTTGGAATTGCTCTAAGAGTCTCCCAATGCTCTCTAAATATAGCTAGCCTACAAGAATCTTGTTAAAATAACTATCGTACTAGCTAAGTGTTAAAATTGAAAATTAAAGACTGAAAATTAAGTATTGAAAACTGAATGCTAAATTTTTTAAGCTAGAAAGTTATTTGATAAAAATTAAAATGTTGAAATAAAAAATAATAATAATTGATATGTATAAGATCAAATTTGAAATTTATTATTTTCAATTGTATATTATTTTAATTTTATATTGTGATGGTGGTGGTAGTGGTGGGTTGTGATGGTATAATGGTGACGGTGGTGGTGGTGGTGGTAGTGGTAGTGATGGTAATAGTAATGATAATGGTAGTAAAATGATGGTGGTGCTTAGTCAACAATGGCAATGGTGATGAGGTGGTAGTGGCTTGATAATGGTAGTAGTGGCGATGGTGGTAGCGACAGTGGTGGTAGTGATGGTGGTGGCATAGTGGTGGTAGTGATAAGGGTAACAATAGTAGTGGTGGTGGTTGAGGAGGTAGTTGAGGTGGTGGTGGTGGCGATAGCAGTAGTGGCATGATGGTGGTAGTTGTGGTGGTGGTGGTGGTGGTGATGGTGGTATTGAGTTTATAATAATATATATCAATTCTTATATTTAATATTTATAAATTTAGTTAAAATTAAGTAAGTTTCATATGACTTAAAAAAAAAATTAACTTTTAGCCTATATTTTAAGAGGCATTCAAATTTTTAAGTAATATCAATTATGATTATGAAATAGACTTAATTTGTTATCACTTAACACAATCAATTTTAAATACAAAATTAACTTATCAAACACTCCTAATTATAATAACTAACAAGCCTATTTTAAAGTGCACAGCGATACTCTTATATAGGGTGCTTGCGGTTCGATTGCGGTCTCGTAACCTCTAATTCATCATCCGTCTAAAAGTAGGCAAATTGAAAAAAATCAATTCACAACCGTTCGCCGGATTGGAGGATGTAGGTTAGCGGATTGGTGGATAAATGCGAATCGGTTTGGCAGTTTATATTTTATAGATTTTCAACATAATAAAACCTGTCGACATAAAAAATAAAAAATAAAATTAATAACAATCCAATCTGTCTTATTAATAATGACTACAAATATGGATAATAATCCAACAAACCTTTATGTTAACAATGATTGTAAACTAGGGGTGCTTGCAGTTCGGTTGCGACCTAAGAACTTTCAATCCACCATCCGTCCAAAATTAAGTAAATTGGAGAAAATCAATATATATCTGTCCGTTTATCATTACGCATCCGTGTAAAATGCAATAGATCGGTTTAATTTGATCAATTTAAACTGATTGATATATTCTCTGAGTACCCATATTTCTCATACGATTGCTTCTCTACTCAACGTGCGCCGATTTTTCTTTTTATTGTTGTTATTATTCTTGGTGGTGATCAACTTCTTCCTTTGAATAATAATAATAATAATAATAATAATAATAATAATAATAATAATAATAAAAAATTATTAATATGACCATAGGAGGTTAGTCATTTGACTCGTTTTACCCATACGTGGTTATTCTTTCTTTTATATTTATTTTACGATTTGTTTTTTAATTTCTTCTTTTTGGATTTATGCAATTGTTGAGTTTGTTTTGGGTTTGTCTACTATGTCGAACTTTCTTATATAATTAAAGTTTACTTGGGATATAGTTTTTTTTTTTTTTTTCGAACTATTGTTTGGGATATAGCTGAAAACATTGTTTTTTGGCCAAATAAGTCAAAAGGTCATACAATTAGTTTGTCATCAGCTAAAAAAAATAAAAAAATCAACTGAATTTTTTTATTCACAAAAAAATAACTTTATTTAAGAACTTTTTAAACACATTAATTTTTTAATTTTTAAAAATGTCAAAAATTAAAAAATACAAAATATAAAAAAAACTACTAAAAAATATGTAACTCTTGCAAATTATCTTCTACCATTGAAGAAATATAATAAAAAAAATAGCAATACATAACCACTTGCAACTATAGGCTAGGTCACAACATCATTGATTAAACAAACCAAGTGAGTCTTTCCCATTGAGAGGATAGTTGAAGTAATATGGAATTTGAAAGAAATAATTACTATTATTATCATTAACATCAAGGTGGAGTGACCAGTCAACCACTATTTTGGTGATAAAAATTATTAATTGAACTAAGTAGGTGAGATACTCTTTTACTAAACATGATATCTATGTTCAAGTCTTGTTGTTGCACTATATGATTTTCTTTTCATAATTCCTCTTCCTCCGATTGTATAAAAACAAAAATAGTAAATGAAAGTAGTTAAAAACAAGTATAAAAAGTTGAACACTTGAGAATTATGTGTCATGAAAATGTTTCATCAATTGTATTGAAATTTTATTGTGAAGTTTGAGAACTCAAAATATGAAAACGTGACAAGGGAGTCTAAAATTCTTGCCATTTAGCAAAAAAAATAAAAATAAATAAGGATAAACTATTAATAAGTCTTAATAGTTGGACTTAATTCTCATTAAGTCCTATTCAAAGTTAGTCATAAATAAAATTGTCACTAAAAATAATTTTTTGTGATGATTTTTTACATATCTTGCTAAAAAATTGACAATTTGTCACGATTTTTATAAATTGTCGCTAAAACTTACAATTAGTGACGTTTTTCTGTGACAAATTTTTTGAATTGTTATTGAAAATTGAAAATTAGTGATATTTTTTTATGACGATTTTTTTAAACTATCACTAAAACTTATAATTAGTGACATTTTTTATGATAAAATTTTTAAACTGTCGTTAAAATTTTTTTTAATAGTATTTGATTAAAAAAATGTCATTAATTGTTACAAAACATATTAAACTATAAGTTTAACTATTAAAATTGACACGTAAGTGTTCCAATAATAAACTACACAAATGGTTACAACCTCGTGGTTAACATTGCCAAATGGTTGAAAGAAATTGAATAAATAAGTCACAAAATTATATTAGTTTAATTGGCGTGAGTAGGAAAGCATAGCTATCCATAGGGTTGGTGATGAAAGCCACTTTTATCTTATAATGAAAAAGCTTTGTGAAGGTGGGTTGGTGGTAGACTTTGTTCAGTGTTATATAGACGGTGATTGATAGAGAAGAAGCCAAGGTATTATTTTTCTTACTTTTGGGATCAATTTTAGATGATTTAATATGAATTTGACCCTAAAAAAATCGTATGGCTTTTGGAATGGATTTTGAAAAGAGGGTTCTTATAGGTTAGGAGGAGAATATTACTGGAATATTTCACTCAAACTATGCACTTGTCATTTCATTTAGTATGGTAGGTTTCATTATTTTGTAAATATAAAAAATAATTGAAAAATTTAGGAAAAATGGATTTTTCTTAGTATTTGGGAGGTTGGTGAAAATTGAAAATAATTTAAATAAATAACATAAATCGAGATCATTTGCAAAATAGAAGGTTTGGGATTCATTTAAGAAATTTTCAAAAAGCTAGGTATTCTAAATGGAGATGGCTTCTTTCTCGTCTATATAGTGAGCTAGAGCATACTATTGAACCCGTGGGATTCAACACGAGTCTCATTTCGATAATTCGAATCATTCAAAGTGTAGAGCTCGTTGAGTACTTTATGTCAATAAAAAATTACATTAATCGGATATTAATAGTCCCTTGATCAGAACACATTTTTGTTAATAATTTATTTTTAAAAGTTTTTGTCAAAGCAACCAACACATTAGTAGCCGCAAAATACAATTAATCAAGGAGCAGAAAAAAAAAAAATATTAGATTCATGCTAAAGAAATAAATTAAACAGATCTTCTCAAAGACTTACAGAAAATATAGTAATATTATAATTTTGATATAATTACACTGAGTTCTTTTAAAGTTTTAATTTATATAAAACTCATCTCTATTTTTACTAATAATTCATTAGTCAAATAGATAGAAAAATGATATTATCATTTCTTATACTAAAACACATATTTTTCTTTATTTGGTTTTGTATATTCACACTATCGGCATTAGTTTTGATTCATTTAGCTTTCGTTTGGTAAGATGGTTGAGACTAATTTAACTTACTAAAAGACAAAATAAGCTAAAAAGTCAATAAAATAAAATGTCATATCTAAACTATAATCATTTTATTTTTTCTCTAATAAAATTGCAAAAAAGTCAAAAGTTAATCTCAAATAGAACTTTTTTAGTCAGACTAAAATAGCTAAAAAAAATCAAAAAGTCAAGCCAAAAAATTCTTCCCAAACAAACCCTTAATCTTACCAAATGGAGGTTACTGTAATGGTGCTAAATCTGTAAAATTTATTATATTTTCTCAAGGGACATCAGTGTAATTTCCTCAAAATAAAATTTACTTGTTACTAAAATAAATCATACTTATAATCTTATGTAGTAAAATTTTTAATGTATGTGCATGAAAAATCACAATTTGTGAATCGTTGGAACTTGACAAACCTTACTTTCTCCTTATCTTTAAGAAATTTTAGCCATTCTCTCTCTCTTTCTGTTCTTTAGAAAAGAGAGAGAGGACGGTATTTTTAACTTTCCTCTTCATTCCATTTCTTCTCATGCGGTTTCTTTGTTTTTTTTTTCTTCTTGTTCATCACTATACTAGCCACTACCAGTCTTACCATTTTCATCACCCGCTTGCCAACAAGGAAGCTTTCAAGATCTAGACTCAAATCTTGGGGGGTGTTTGGAAAGAGGCTTTTTGAACTTTTGGGGCTAAAATAATATTAAAAAACAAAATATGGTAAAATAGCCAATAAGACATAGCCTTTGTTTGGGATGTAAATTGGCTTTTTAACTTTTTGACTTTTTAGCTATATTAGCCTACGCTTAAAAAATCTCATTTGAAATAGGCTTTTTGATTTTTTTAACTTTCGTGAGAGTAAAAATCAAATGATTATTGTTTAAATGTGACATGTTGTATTATTGAATTTTTAGTTTATTTTATTTTTTTTAGCTAAAATAGTCATAATATCACATCAAATTCATAATCATTTCACTTTTTTTCTTACAAATATCAAATTCAATTACAAAATATATATATGTATATATATAACCAACTTCCCAAACACAACTATTTTAACTTACTAAAATAGATAAAAACTAAAATAGTCAACTTTTCAAACGAGACCTTATTCATGACTGAGATCCGACGCTACTAAATTTGCTTTTATATATTAGGCGACCATCTCAGATCCATAATATTTTATTTTGTAACATAGAGGCGAGGATTAAGGTACCACAATTACCATTTGCAACAATGAACAAGTCATGAAGCTAATTAGTAATATTTGTTTGGTAGTAATTGTTTTTTTTTTTTTGGGGGGTCGATTAATACCTCCCTTTATAAAAGTTTTATCCTCACTACGTGGATGTTTGTTTTTCTCCCTGAAGACTCGTATCCTCTGTGTGTAGAAGTTCTGTTTATTCATTTTGGAATCTATTTTGTACGATAATATATTTTATTATAAAATTATTTTAGTTAGTTTCTTACTAAAAGACTTACAGAAAAATAAAGGAAAAAAAGTTAACTTTTTTACTATTTTAGTATATTCCCAAACATAGTTTTAATTTGGCAATATACTATATTAATTAAAAAGTCAAAAAGTCATTAAAAGAACTAAAAAATCAAGTATATAAAATATTAAAAAATCAAAATTTTCATTTTTTTTATTCTGTATGTTTTTTTTGTAAAAAGTTAAAAAATTATCACAAGCATACTAATTTGTTTTCACCTCATATTTTAGTCAAAAAATTACTCTATCCGTCTCAAAATATTAGTTTTTTATGGAGAATCTAATTTTTTTTTTTATAGTATAATTATTATACATAAAAATATTCACTTTTCAAAACTACTTTTTGATAGTACAATTATTACACTTAAAAAATATTAATAATAATAAATTTAAAAGAATGATAAAATAGAAAATTCATATTATTATTTTAGTACTTCATTTTTTAAAATTAACTAATATTTTGAAAAATGAAAAATGAAATAACGGATTAATATTTTGGAACGAAATGAGTACTAAAATAACTTATTCCCAAACTAATCCTAAGACCTCGTTTGGGAATTTGACTGTTTCAATTGATTGTTTTGGTTATTTTATGAAATGAAAAAAAAGTTATGGTACCGTTTGATTTTGTTTTTAAACCAAGTTTTGACAGCAAAAGCACAACACCTTATTTGGTTAGATAAGTGTGAGAGAAAAAGTGATTGATTAATGTATAAAATGTAATATTTTATCTTATTAAGGGTTGGTTTGGCAAGTTCAAAATAATCTAAAAAGTCAAAAAGTTACACAAAAAGTAAAAAAAGTCATTATTATTCACAAATAAAAAAATATTAAAAAAATATTTTATATATTTTTATAATACAAAAGTTTGATGGATGCTGTCAACCGTACTTGTGAAGCAGGAAGGCCATTATACACTTTTTGAGCCAAAAAAAAAAATTACATATGTAAAGCCACAAAGTTTGATGGTAATGTTAGGCCCTTGGGGGCCCACTAAGGGTTCCGTTTTGATAATCCCAACCGTTTAATATGTAGAAATATATGCTTATAAAAACTTACGTTAATTGAATATCGTTAACTATATGATCAAATTAGTTTTGTATAAACAAAACGGATGGTGTGATAGTTAACTGTTAAAAAAACTAATCCGATCATATAGCTATCGATATTCGATCAAAGTAATTTTTTACAGGCATATAATACTCGACGAGTTGTACATATTCAACGATTCAGATTATTAAAATGAGATCTATGATGGCCCCCACGGACCGACCATCATTGTCCAAACACTTTGCCCCGAAGGATGTAATTATTTTCTAGATAAGACATGTTGGGGCAACAGTGCAGCCGTACAACCACTCATCTTTCTTCTACTATACATTTTATTTATACAATTTTTTATTATACATTTTTTCGTAAAAAGATAAAAAGTTTACCCAAATATCCATTTTTTTTTCAACTCTTTAGTTCAAAAAGATAAAAAGTACATTTATTTATAACATCCTAAACAACCTTTAAATATTTTAGTCTTTTTTATCTCTATTAATTATTTTAGCAAAAAAAAAACAAAAGAAAAAGAAAACCTCTCTTTTCAAATAGGGCCTCAGTTTCATGCTTTTTGATAAAAAATAAATAAATAAAGATATGGGACGCTTGACGTGTGGGTCTTCCTTTAATGGCCACGGATGGACCAATGATCAGCAGCGGCGTGTGATCCACGCTCTGGATAGGGAGCGTAGGATTTAAATATTCAATAGCAGCCGTAGATCAAATCTGATACTTACCACCGACATTTATGGGGGAGTAGCACTCGGACAAGTACATCCTTTTACGCTGAATCTGGCTGCTTTCTCGGTACGAATTCAGTTCATTCCAACCAGACCATGTGGTCACGTGTAGGCGTGCCACGTGCGTCTCTGTCAGCAACCATATGGCCGACATTTACATTTAAAGTCAGCGACTTGACCACAGACGTGGTGCTCCAAATTTTATTGTTCCAAATAAGGAAATCAATAAAGATTGGTAGCTCGACAAAAGTGGCTCGAATAGTGACTCGAACTGTTCAAAACGATGTCGTTTTGGGTAGTTTTTTTTTTTTTTTTTTTTTTTTTTTCTGATTTGATTTTCTTCTTCTTTCTATCTTTCCTTTTCATTCTTTCCCTTTTCTTGACCCACGCCTCTTATCCCTCTCGCCTCTCTCGACTCATCTCTCTCATGTCGGATCCGCGCCAAAACCCTAGCTCTCCAGCGCCTCCAGAAATCACCGGCCGAGGCTTCCTCCGCCGGCGGCTCTTACCTCCAGCTTCGGATGATTGTTTGAAGAAAGAGGGGAGTCGTTTGGAAGCAGAGAAAGTTGGGGGTGAAGAGGAAGAAAATCAGAACAACAACAATGTTGATGTGGGTATCGAAGCTTGTTTCGGAGAAAATGTGTTGGAACTTGAAGGTAGAGAGAGGTGGGTTTTTCATTCAATTGGTTTTTGGTTGTTTGAAGTCTCAGTATTTGTTCTGTTTGACTGTTGAGAAAATGTTGGGTAAGAAAGGGGGAAAAAAAAATAAGGGTTGAAGATCTTGATTTTTTTTTTTTTTCTTGATTTTTGTTTTGTTCTTGATGTTGTTCTGAAGATGAAAGAAAAAATAAATAAATAATTGTTGGCTGATGTGTTGATGATGATGATGTTCTTGATTTTTTTTTCCTGATTTTTTTTTTTCTTGATGTCAAAGAATTGGTAGATCTATCAAAGAATCAGAAATCAAAGAATTGGTAGATCTATCAATCAAAGAATTTTTTTTTCTGATTTTTTTCTGATCTTCGCGATGATGATGATGATGTTGTTGCAATTTGTTGATGTGGATGTTGATGAAGATGATGAACAAGAGCAGCAGACCCACCCTTCTTCTTCTTCTTCTTCTTCTTCTTCTTCTCCCTTTTTTTTCTTCTCCCTTTTGTTTGCAGAAAAACGCAGAAAAAAAAAAAAAAAAAAACCATCAAAACGACGTCGTTTTGACGTCGAGCCATTCGAGCCGCTCCAGATTCGAGCTACGAATCGGAACTGTAATGAAATTTATCAACTTTTTACCTCCTTCTAAGATAACTGGACAAGTGTATCTTAATAGGCACAGTTTGGAGGAACGTTTTGAGGTTTTTTTATTTTATTATTTTAGTCAAAAAAATAAAATAAAATAGGTTATTTTAGTCATAATAAATAAAATATCACATCCAATCTATAATCATTATACTCTTCTCTCACAAAAAAAGTTAAAAAAATCAAAAAGTCAAAAAGTCCTTCTCAAACCAAGTTTTTTAGCCCAAGCTAAAATAACCAAAAAAACTAAAAAACTAAAAAACCAATCCACTTTCTAAACGAAGGCTAAATAATGTGGAGCAATATTTTAATAAGTAATGTTAAAAATATTAAATTTTTTTATTAAATAAATGATCAAATATTTTATATAAATATGAGATTTATAATTTTATAAATCTCATACCTATTCAAGATATTTGATCATTTATTTGATAGAAAATTTGAGAGTATAACATTCTTCTATTCTAATATCATTCAATAAGTTTCCTTTTAAACCAGCCACACACTCATATTGTTTGAGTTTTGTTTTTTTTATTTTTTTTTATTTTTTATGCTTTTAGTTATTTAAAAAAAAAAAAATTACTATAAAAGATTGGATTTATCTTATCTTTACATCTCAAAATGAGAGAATTTGAGGTGTCCATGGAACTCATTACGAAAACATTTCATTTTATAATAAATCCCTTAATGTATATCATTCATAAAAATAAATAAAAAAATAAAAAGCAATTTGATCCAATCAAATGAAAATATTATGGTTATCGGATCGATTTAATTTTTTTCATTAAAGATGAACGATTTAGATAATTTAAACGAGACTCATGGTGAGTCTCATGGGCCTCTCAAATTCTCTCATGTTGAGATGTGAACATGAGAGAAATCCAATTCTTTTATAAATTGGAAAAAAAAAAAAAAGTGTGAAAATTATTGGAAAAAAAAAAGTGTGAAAATTATTGGAAAAATTATTTTTTGTGAGTAAAAAAATTAATATGACATTCGAATTTTTTAATTGATGATAAACAAGTATTTTTTTTTTTATCAAAATAATTAATTTATTTATCATATCTCAAACACTGTTCATTCTTAAAATTTGCTTTTCACAAATTATAAAACTTAATTTGTTGAAAATGAATATTAAAAATTCAATGCAGACATATATATAGTGATTTTTTAACCCTTTTTTATTTTTTTATAATGTGAAAAGTAGTTAATGTATTTGAAATTGATTTTTTTTAAGTTGTATGAGAATTGTCCCTTTTCCATTAGAACCAATTAATTGGTATGGCTAGATGATTTGAATTGTTATAATGGTAAAAGTTCCAAGATTTAAATTAACGTAATTAAAAATTTATTATTTAATTGTAGCTAGTCATAAATTTATTATTTTTATTTTTATTATTATTATTTTTTTGGTGATGATTGTCCCTTCATAGAAACTGCCCAAGCCCAGTAAGAGAAAGCCTTTCCAAGGTGCATAACTTGGGCTTGAACTTCACTCATTCCTGCATGTCTTTCTTGTGAAACGTTGGGGTAGATTTATCGGTGCTCACCGTAAGGGAAGTTCATAGTGGCTCTACTATGAAAGCCTTTTCAAAACATAGGGCTCTCTTTTGTTTTGTTGTTGTTCGTGTTGTGTGGTTTTTTTTTTTTTTTGGAAAAACACAAAATTTATTTTACAAATTATTTTGAAAAATGATTTTGAAAACAACCCACAATGAGCTGCTTTGAATTTCCAAAAAAAATTGTACAAAAATTACAATGATATGCATTTGAGAACCTAGGTTCCAAATTTTTTTCTCATTTTTTCCACTAAAAGACAAACTTTTTACAAAACCAAAAAAAACACATTCAAACAAAATATCACATCCAACCCCATAATCATTTCACTTTTTCTCTCACAAACATCACATCCAACCACATAAAAACCCAACTATCTTCCCAAACACCAAAAATTTTTTATCCAATAAAAACCTACAACTAAAAAAACCTACATAAAAACCCACTTTCCAAACACCATCAATGTCTTTTTAACTTTTCATATATCTTTTTTATAAAAACACAAAAAATGAAAACAAAAATAGAACCAACATAGGTGCCCTTAGTTCTGAGTTGGCATAGTACGATATTGTCTGCTTCGTAGGCCACGCAGGCACAAGTTACATAACCCTGACGCCTTTACCCCACATCCTTTTACGATATCAGGGTTAATTTTGATACCAAACTTGTAATGACCCGACCCACCAAATAAAATATTGTCCACTTTTCCCTCCATGAGCAACACACACACCCACACACGCATGCCCACATGGCCAACACACGACTTTGCTCTCTCTAAGGTTCGTTGGGGAAAATGTCTTGTACTAAAAATGTCCAAATTTTTACTCGTTTTATTTTTTTGATAGCTTGGTATCTAGCTCAAATTCTTTACTTATATGGCATTAGACTAGGGGTGTAATTTTGGTCCACGGCCCGTGGGTGACCCGAGGTGAGCCCGGTCCGTTAAGGCCCGTTTAGGTCCGAGCCCAAGCCCAGCCCGAGGCCTTGGACCATCATTTTGAAGCCCGGCCCGTGGCCCGCCCATGGGCCCGATCAAGGCCCGCCGAAAAGTCCGGCTCGCCTGGCCCACCCGAGGCCCAGCGTTATTTTTAATGAAAAATAATAAAATTTTGGTAGAAAAAATTTTAAAAATATATAAAAAATTGTTTAGGCCCGCCCAAAGCCCGAGCCCAGGGACCCGGCTCACTGGCCCGCCCATAGCCCGAATACCTCTGGGCCTAGGCTTAGGTCTGGGCCTAGTTTTTTGGCTCGTGGGCCGACCCGGCCCGGGCCGATTTTTTTGCCAGGAGCCTGCAAGGCCCGACATGGGTCCGGCCCGACCCAAGCCCGGATGGGTCGAGCCGGATCGGGCCAAAATTACACCCTTACATTAGACATCATTCCCACTCGATATGAGCAGTGACTGAAATCTCTCACTATCTATACTTTCTCGAACAGACTACTCGAGCGGTCTGTTCAAGATCAGATCTTTAAAAGTCACTTTTTGAGTCAAATCTCTTCACTTTTCACCCTCTCTTCTCTCTCTTTTCTCCATTTTCGAGCTTCAAGCTATTATGTCTTTGGATTTCATCTCTTTAAAGTGAGAATCTCACCCAAGTCCCATATATCAAAAAGTAGAACACGACGAGAACTTTCTTTTGATCTGAGCGAATCGTCTTTTTGTCGCTGGTGAATTTTTAGGTTTTCTTCACTTTCTTCAAGAGGTAGGAATTTCTTTACTTCTTTTCAATATCTCTCTATAAATAAATGTGTGGTACTTTCTATTCCATAAAACATGGATTTGAATTGAGATTTTCGAAAAGCATATAGAAGAGGTTAGGATTTTGGTTTAAAGGTGTTGAAATTATGATTTATGGGTGATAATGAAGGTTTTGGACAAATGGATCATTTTAATGATATATATTTAATATAAAAAGTCCTGATTTTGTTTGCCTAATGAGTTTGAGAAAAGAGATAAATTGTTATTTTAAATATTCGTTGGGTTATGTTGATTAAGTGAACTAAAAAGGTAAAATTGGTGGAGAATGAAAACAAATAATTATTATAAATCGATTTATATTGTGATATAGAAAAAGAAAGAGTTAATTAATTTGTCATTAATTTTGGTTATGTCATAATTATTAACGAAGTGGAGTTGTGAAATTATCTTGATAACCACATTGTGTCGTCATGAGAAATATTATATCTTTCATCTTGTGGAGGTTTTGTCCTTAGCTATCGGTGGAGAATGGTATTGATTATTGTAGAATAGGTTTTATGTGTAATGTGATGTTGATTAAATTTTATAAATTGGAATAATGAAGTATATGATGAGTTAATGGATAAAAGTTCTAAAAGATGATTTGTTTCCTTTTAGCTTGTGACCGGTAAAGCATGAAGCATGGACAAAGATTCTATTTTCCTTCTGGTTGCGCCCAGTAAAGCGTGTTGTAACGCCCCCAAATAATATGTAACAGTAGATATTCTCATAATACACACCAGATATACAGAAGCTAATAATGTTTCAATCTTTCATTGATTCTCTTGAAAACATTATACAAGATGCCACATGCATTTATATATTCATAAACCCAAGATCTTGAATCTATAGCATGTGACATGTATCAATATATAGAAATTAAAAGAAATATAGATGAGTTCATGCCTTAGTGGTTACATATTTCCAAGACAATACTTGATTACAACAAAATTGGGTCAAGCCCAATACAGTTAAAAGCCCAAGGCTTGTACATCAAATATTTATAACACAAAAAATGTAAAGAGCCTTTAGTTGCAAGATCCTCCCAAGCTAATTTCTTGGCGAATACATGTCATCAGTACTTGAAAGTTGGTTCCCACATAAGGTGAGCTAAAGCCCAGTAGAGAGTAATTTAACACACCATATGATGCTTAACAAAGGCATATGGTTAATGCACATGTATTCCATTTACCAAAACGATACATTTTCTCTTTCAAACAATGCAATGCCATGTTTATAAATTAATTCAATAAATCAACACTTTGTGAAATAGAAAACAGATAAGTGGATATACAATATTGAAAATCTCTAGATACGTGTCTGCCAGTAGACTATACAAGCACTACCAAAGCCATTTTACTTATACTAACAAGAAGGATCAGCACCTAACCGCGCGGGTTTCTGGACTTTCACCAATGACACACAGACCAACATAGATATAACCACAACCACACCCTATAATCAGATTCACCAAGATATTCATCCATTTTTCTCAAAATAATACATTTCCAATGTATAAATATGAAGATGTTAAAATGCAAGATGTATGAGTGAATGACTTTAATTAACCTAGTCCTCATGCAATTTCTACAACAATCAAGTTATCCTCATCCGATAACTCAAAACAGATATCTTTATACAAGAAATAAATTGTAACAAATAGTTAGAAATTTTTGAATTTCAATATGGTAGTAACAACACATGTTCCATCCCACTTTCCAACTCAAAAGGGTCTAACATATTTCCATTATTCACCTCCCTATTCAAAACCAATGATTTCTAAGGTTTTCCAACAAGATATCTGTTTCCTTAAAAAATTCATTTAAAAGAAAGATTTTCAATGATTTCATCCATTATCATCAATACAATCATTTCCACAACATTTCTTATGAATTTATTTGAAAATCTCTCTTTTATACATCCAAAACCACCCCAAATCCATCCAAATCAAATTCCAAAACATTCATCTATTCAAGAGCACAAAATCAAGCTAAAAATCATGCAAAGATGTTTAAGTAATCCCTACCTCAAAGTGGAAAGAGAGAAGAAGAATGAATCCAAAATCAACAGAGACCGAAGCTTGAACCTTTCAAATTAAAACGTTCACCTCTACAAGCTCTACGCTTTATCTCAAAGCACTACTTCGGCGAGACTAACAAATTTGAGTGTGTAGAGAGGTTTATACAAGAACTAGAGAGAAGGAAGAAAAAACTGAGTCTAAAGGCTTTTTAGAGTGAAAGAGAGATCAAAAAAGTGATAAAAAAATCTTTTTCCCATACCTTTATACACACAAATCAAAATACCGCTCGAGCATCAAACAAGGAACACTGCTCGAGCAACCAAACCAAGGCTTGAGCAAAGAAACCAAACTCCCAGAATAACAATCTTGCAGAACAAATTGCTCGAGCAAACTAACCAACGCTTGAGTGAAGAATGACCCCCTCTCAAAAGTTCAAATTTGCAAGGAGACCGCTCAAGCGAAGAAAAGACCAATCAAGCAAAAAACACCATACTGCCAAAAGTTCAAACTACAAACACAAATTCTGGGAGAAACGAAAAATCGATCGAGCAAAGAAAAGACCACTCGAGTGAACTAAAGAATAAACTAATAGAATTCCCTTTGAAATATTAACTCCCAACCTGTTCGAAATATAACCCAAGAATTTAAACGACCAATCCCAATCAACAACAAGACTAAAAGGAGTATAAACAACAAAAATGAGTACCGGATCCTGAATCAATGAGTATAAAAGGGTCAGGTCTTAACCCAAGCCACTACACGTGTGGACTATTGAGCTATATGGAGGTTATGCTTTCCTTTTGGCTAGCTACCAGTAAAGAGTAGCGCTTTGAGATCGGTTCCAGATTTTCTTCCTGAGTAGCATCTGGTAAACTGTGTTGGAATGTTTTGACGAAGCCGGTTTCTTTTTAATTATGTTATACTTGTTGTTGAGTTACATGATTGTGTAGATATGCGTGACGTAGTGGATTTGTGTTAGGGATTTAAGTGTGTAATTGGGACAATTTTATAATGAATCGAATGAGATTGTTTGACTATATGATAGATGTTGATATGTATAATTGGTGTTGTACGGATTAGAGTAAGTGACATATGGTAGTGCAATTATCGTTTTTGGATTAAAGGTTAGAATGAGTGAATGATTGATTGTTTTAAAACTTTTTTCTAAAGGAAAGGTAATTTAAAGAATTTCTTTTGAATCAAAATTGATGAGATGAAAAAATGATAAATAAGTTTTCCTTGAAATGTGAAAAGATGGATTTTGAGAAGAAAGTATATATATTGATGTATATTTTATTTTGGATATAAAAGAACACATTATTACCTAATTATCACTTGATAGCATTTATGATCACATGTATCTATTGGCCCTGTTGTTGAGAATTATTGTAAATTCCTACTGGACCTTTGTGTTCATCCCAGTTGCTTAACCATTTTTTAGATACAGAATCGGTTGCATCATTCGAAGATCAAGAAATTATTTATTTTGTTGAGGGTTCATTCCATATAGATTGTGGGTGAAAAATTAATGTGTTGTGAAAATGATGTTGTTCTTCTATTGTAATTATTTATTTTGTAACATTCAATGTAAGCCTAAGGATATAGTTTATAAATTGTGGTATTGTGGCTCCATCCTTTGTGTTATACGGGAGGAAATATCTCAATTCATTCTATTGAAACTTACTGTTTTTTTTTTTTTTTTTTTCCTTTTATAATTATGTTATATAATTGGACTCTAATAAGGATTTAGTAATATATCCAAGTAAGTAAAATTGAGGGCGTTACATTGGTGGAACTTGACTAATTCATAATTAAAGAGTAATTATTGAATAATTTTGTGCACTAACCCAGCACACTTATGCCATACTCTCGGACAAGGACAGATCATGACTAGCGTGATTTTCAAAAGTATAAGTAAATTGTAGCTAAGAAAATTCTCTGAGAAAGTTTAAAGTATAATATTAATTTCCACAAACATAAAAAAGTGAAAAATATTGCCATAAAATATGCAACTAGATAATCCTTGTCAACATAATTGAATTAACACAAAATGAATAAATAAATAATATTATCATAAAAAGTATATTCTATTTTAATGGTTGAAATAGGTAAAAACAAATTAATACATTATGAATCAATCTACTAAAAACTTTTTATTTTTACTAACACTTGGCACATAAGTTTTTATCAAGCTTATAGTTGTCCCATTGATATGGGTTGTTTTGGGTATGGTTTATAAATTGATTTTTGGTTTATTATGAAAATATAAATAATTTTATGGTGTTATGCATATAACAACTTTCATAATCTAAAATTGTGAACTATCATGATTTTCACAAATCATATATATATATATATATATATTAAAAGGAGTATTTTTCCCTTACTTAAGTGGCACATTCTAAAGGCTTACTCTTTTTCTTTTTCTTTTTCTAAAAAAGCCACATCAGCTACCTTTTTTTATGTACATATAAAGTTCTACACAAACTTAATTTCAATTATAACCAATTTTATATGACTTTATTTGAGAAATACTTATTTTTCATATATTTTTCTACTTAGTTTTGTCATTGTCAAATTTCTTGTATATAGCTGATATTTTAATTTAAGTTGTAACGAGTTGAATCAAATTGAATTTATACTTTAAGCTCAGTTGGGGATTTATTTTAAATTATTAAACTCCATTCATTTTGGATCTAATTGATTAAATTGTGACCCGTTAGTAACCATATAATATTGTTGTGGTTTTATTATTATTATTTAATTACCATAAAAGAGTTGTGAATATTTATGGTGTATACCATTAAACGAAATATATTTTATTGTGAGAAAATATTATATTTATTTTTGTCATTAAAGATGTTGAAATGTATTTTTAATTGATATATATATATATAGTTAGATATTTATTTAATTAGATATTTGTTTAGGAAATATCTATAAAAGTAACCAAAAGGATTTTTTTATTCAACTTTTGGGAGTTCTTGGGAGGTCTTGCCGTGAGAAGAAGAGAAAAAGGGTTCCAATGTTGGTTTTTCATGGGTTTGATTTAGTACAAGTCATTTTTGACCCCTAGCGCTTTGGATCAAAACGTAGAGGACGGAAAATACGTTGTTTGGCTCCAAAAAAATTTAATTTATGTTGCCGAAAAATTTGAAAGCTTCTTAGCTTGAGGTAGGGATTTTTCCTACACTTCTTTATGTACTTTTACTTGATTATATGGAGCTTAGAGTTGTATATTATTTAATTAGAATTTTTGAAAAATTTGTGATTTATTTGCGTAAAGGAAAATTTTGAGAAAAATAAAGAGTTGATGCCCAAATTGCGAAAGTGTAGACTTGGAATATGTTTGTAAGGTTATGAAAGAGCTATGTTTTAAATTTGAACAAAAATGGACTTCGATTCGATTGGTTTTGAAATTTTTACCGGTTTGTGACCAAAAGAGCATTTTAAAAGAAAACAAAGGAATTACGTTTAACTTTTGGGGCTTTTGATCAAAATAGGATGTCATAGTTGAATAATGCTTGGAGAATGAGTTTGGAAAGAAAATGATGTTTTCTTGGGCATTAACGGTATTATTTTGCTTAATGTATCTGTTGGAATAAAACTGACACGGTTAGAAATGGACTTTGAGAGGTTACCGGACGTGATTGTGATATGAAAACTAATGTAGTTGTTCATATTTGATGAGATATGGAATAGATTGTATTTATCAAAATTTTTGGAATTTAATTGTTTAAATATCTGTTTAGAAATATCTATTTAGGCTATCGGTAGAGGATAGCTATGATTGTTGTAGAAATGCATGAGACTTAGGTAAATTGAACCACATTTCCTCATTTGTTGCATTGGACATTTCACTACATTCATTTCATTGGAAATGTATCTATTTTTTAGAAATGTTTGAAAATGTATCTGTTTGCAAAAAGATGAATACTTAGTGAATCTAGATAGGGGGTGTAGAACCGTGCGGTTAGGTGTCAAGCCTTCCAGTTTACTGGTAAAAATGACAAAGGTAGTGCATTAAGGGCTACTTGCAGACACTCACCTAGAGATTCACAAAGCCTGTATTCATGTAACAGATATGATTTAAAATGAAAATGGCTTTATATCTGTTGTTGCATTTCAGTATTGCATGTTTTATAAAAAAAAGAGATAAACTGTTTTATCATGAGCATGGCATGAGCATATTCCTCTTTAGTCTTGTCATGGTCCATATGTTGTATAGTATATCTTTACTAGGTTGTGACTCACTCTATAAGGGAAACCATTTCAGGTACTAGTGATATGTCTCCGCCAAGGCATTGACTTGGGAGGACTCGAAACTGAGGCTTCATTTTTGTTTTATGGTTATTTGTTGAATGTAAGCCCAAGGCTGTATTTGCGTTGAGTTGAAACTCAATTTTATGTAACCAAGAATGTTCTTTGATAAATTTGTAAGGCTGTAGGACACTTATTATCCGTTTGGCTTCCATTTCATACTTTTTGTAAAATGCATGCTTGGGATTGGAACTAGGACATGTGAACAACATATATTTGGCATTTGGGATATAATGAAATGAATGTATTGAATAGTTAGCTATATATATGTATTTGTCTATCAGGTGAGTTTTGTTGCATAAATAGATATACTCTGCCCATTTTTTCAAGCCGTTACATAAGTATTATAATATTTGAAAAATATTATCTCGATATACAAATAAATAAATAAATAAGACATAACGTACTTAATTATGTGTATTACACGGATCAAATTAATTTTATTTTTTATTTTTTGTCTATCTTATATTTTTCTATTTAGTTTTGTCATTGTCAAATTTCTTTTATATAGTTGATATTTTAATTTAATTATTATAATATTTGAAAAAAAAATTACCTCCATATACAAATAAATAAATAATAGATAATATGCTTAATTATGTGCATCGCACGAATGAAATTGATTTTCTTTTATATTTTTTATTTTTTGACCATCTTATTAATGTCTTAATATTAATTTATATTTAATTTTTTATTTAACATGAAATTATTTATTACAAAACATTATATTTAATTCAAATTTTATATACCTATATACAATATGTATGAATAATTCAAAAAGAATATTAAAGAAAAAGATCAATACTCTACATATTTAATTTATATATTTTCTTCTTAATCCAATCACAACATATTTATATTTAATATTTTAAATAAATTTTGTGTAGTTGTATTTCTACATATTTTTATTTTCTAAATAAATATAAAATTAAAATTAAATAATTAGAATCACTTTTAATTTTATATTACTAATTCTCTTTCTAATTTAACTATTATTTTTACTGTCAAAATGAGTGTCTATTTTACTATCTTATAAGTTAATATATATCATATAAAATTATTATATGATAATTACACTTTTATAGTACAATAGAACTAAAATGAACAAAATAAATAAATAATTTAACTAAATTTATTATATTCAAGTATTCAAGTAATACTTTATAGAACGATAGGGCTAAAATTATTAAAATAAATAATTTTATTTTAAATTAAAATTAATATTATTTTTTTGTAACACATATTGTACTATAAAATATCATTATATTAAAATTAACTGCACTGTGATTTTGTATCAGATATCATATTTTAAAAAATGATTTATAAACACATGTAACGTCCAATTTGATGTTGATTGATTAAAATAATGAAACTCAATACTTTTTTTACTAAGTTTATAGAAGATAAATTGACAAATATCAAATGATAAGTAATGTGGACTATTGTTAAAGAATAATGATTCATAAAAAATGATTGTGTATATTTAACGCACTTATTGATGTTTCTTGAATATTTTTTAAATAAAAATTTTGAATTTATAGTATTACTGATAATGCATCTTCATGAGCTCTATCAGAAAAGATATATAAAAATAATTTGATTGGAATAAAATTTTTACTGTTATTATGATGTGTCACATAATTAATTAGAATCCCTTTCAGAAATGAAATTATTAAAGTTATAGTGGTTATGTGCATAATTCTCTTTGTCATATAAAAAATATTATAATCAAACACCACTTGAAATATAATTAAAAATCCGATGCCCCACTTTAGACATAACAAAAAAATACGAAATTAGGAAAGGTGTTTTCAATTAATAACTAAAATAATACACTATGAATTACAACCAAATCATAATTTGTATATTATAAAAATTTTCGTTGTTTTTATTTATTTTTTGTAGAAAAAAATATTTTGATACAAGTGACATTCTTGATTGTTGGTAAATTTGATCAACACAAATAAGGACTTGATTTCAGGTTGAGAATACACATTTTTTTAAAATTAAAAAAAAAACTTTGAAAGAAAGTATTTTTTTAAACCTATTTTACATGGGATCCCACACAGTGACAACAATTTTTATTAGCCAATAGCAAATTTGATTGTATTTGACTTTCAGTTATCAAAATTTCTACACATAAAATATTAAGACTCAAAATTAAATTTTCATTTTAAAAATAAATTTATGTACATCGCACGGGTCACCTACTAGTAATAACAAAATGCACAAAATAAATAACATACTCAGATCAGTTATGTTAAAACCTTCGAGTGATCCAAAATTGATTGAACATAAATTGTGGGGACATATTTTGTGAGGGACAGCACAGGGCCAAGGTGACGCCAGAGTGTCAGTCGAGGTACCACGTGGCCTGGTTCTGACACCGAGGTGATCTCAGCTAGGCCGAGGTTATCTGTGAAGATATCGGAATCCAGGATGAGCAGATAAAGGACAAGAGTCCTAGGACCAGGGAAGATCTCAGTCTGGACAAAGATAAAGCTCTTAAGGAGTTTATCCCTATCTAACTGAAGGTCTAGGATAGACATTGAGCCTGAGTCCATTGAAGTAAGGCTTTTACAGGGATTAGGTCAGTGCTGGGTATAAAAACAGTACACCCTCGTGGGTCTAAGGTATGCTTTTTATATTCTGTTTAGTGAGTTAAGCACTGTTGGTCATCTTTGAGAGATATTTGATTACTGACTTGATCATCAGAGTGCCCCCGGATGGACGAACCACTGTTGGATTCTTATCTTTCTGTGACAGGTTGTTCAGGCTAATCTCTTCTTCCGGTGCTCTCCAGCAGAGTTCCCCATTTGGTTGTGTGGTCGGAAATCTATACCCACAATTTGGCGCCATCTGTGGAAAACATAAGGAGAATAGATAGCCAATAACGAGCAGAAAGAAAAGATCGAGGACGACATCCCTAGTGGGAGTGGTAAACACGACGATCCTAATGTGGAGGAGAACTGTAATGAAGGACCTCGGGATCAGAATCCTGAGGAAAAGGACGTCGACCAAGAAGGAGACGCACCGAAGAAAGCAGGTCAAGGCGAGTATTACAACGAAAGTGACCTCTAGGTATGGAAAGATAGATGTTTGAGGAGGGACGACGAGATGAAGAGAATGGCAAACAAATTGGCAGACCCACAATCGGTTGTCAACTTCATAATGCAGAACAACGTCATGCAACCACCGTTTTCGTTGAAGGACACGCTGATTCCAGTGGCCAAGATTGATGCCCAAAAAGGGGGGTAGAAAGCAATCCCAGTGTAAACACCGCATTTTTTACGGCCTTTACTACTTGGACGTCCTCGCATGTACACCCAATGATGAACGTATTTGCTCGCCAAGTGCTCGAAGTCTTCAACGGAATGCCATAACTTTGATCCTTTCAAACCTTGTATATTTGTTGTTCCAGTTTTGGACCAAGCCTGTGTCCTTCAAGCTAGCAGCTTTTGGTGGCCCTCCGACCACTTTTAGAGGCTGCCGGCCACCAGTGTATTTTGTAGATATTTTATGCCAACTGTGCCAACTATTTGCACAGATGCATGCATCTATCCCCACGTGTAAGGCTGGATCTCCTTGAGGGAATTTCATGTTTTCTATATATATGAGGCCTCTATCTCATGTTTTAAGGTTAGAAAATTTTAAGATCAAAAATTTCTCTCTCCCTCTCTTTACCAAATCTCTACACTTTTGCCTACAAATCTTCAACCATTGCCTATACACCCTTAACCAAATCTTCTCATCTTTGAGCTGAGGTACTTTTGAGCTCAGTTTGAGCTCTAGATGGTGTGTTTACTTAATTTTGTTGCTTGGAATTGCTTCTTATCTTCAAGAGGTATAAGACTTTGCTTGTAGCCTTGTTTTATTTGCTATTATTCCTACTATTTTTTGTTTGTTTTGGGCTGTCAAAACTCTATATTTTTTGGGCTAAAGCTTGGGTTTAAGGCCATTAAAGGTTGAGGGGTTAATAGTCCTTCTTTATACCTTGTTTTGGAGGCCTTTGCCCTTGTGTTTCCTACCCTTTAACTATCTTTTTCTGAGCTTTTAAACACTAGTTTTTAGAGCTTTTTTAGTGGCCAAAGCCATGTTTTGAGGTTAAAATTAGAGGGGTTAGCCTTCCCTCCTTGTGTGTTGCTTACTAGTCTAGTTGGTGCCATTTTTTAGCATTTTAATCTAGCCTTTTTTTTGCTCAATTCCAACATGTTTTAGGACTATGTTAGACCTGTTTTAGCTCTGTTTTGGGCTGTTGTTTACATTTAAGCTTTGTTTTGCATGCTTATAGTGTAATAGTCCTCATGAGTTTGGTGTTCTAAGCTTTAGACACCATCTTGTTTGAGTTGATATCATTTATTTATGTTTTCTCACTCATTTTCAGCACTTAATCATCTTTGCAACCTTCCTCTTTTCTTGGCTTTTTATTTTGCTTTGAAAGTGGTTCAAACTATTTGTTTGTTCAAAGCATGAGATTGAGATGTCATGCATAATGGTTTATTCACTTAAAGGGTTCATTACCAACGGTATGATGTCCCTTTCATGCCTACAACAACTTTTAGTTTGAGCCTTCTTTCCATTTAGAGGACTTAAACTCACCCTTGGACTAAATTGAATTAAAGGACGTTGGTAAGCTAAAATGAGTAACTAAAATTGGGACTAAAAAATGGTGCAAGATAATAATTGGTTGTGTTCAATCGGACATTAATTGAACACATGGAAACTTGAACTATTTCATACTAATTAGTGATGAAATGATTCAAGGTTCCAAGGTCACCACTTCCCTTGATCATTCATGAAAGGGAGGTTTGTGTCTTGTTTTGCATTTATTGAAATTGCATACTTTGATTCACAAGCCATCATGCAATGAAATTGCTTGAGTTGGTAGTTTATGGCTTAAATTCACCATTCCACGGATTTGTTCATGAAAATGAGGGGCGACTTATGTAAACAAACCCTTGAAATACCCTGTATATGCTCTGTTTGTCCTCTGTTGCAACAAAATGAACCTGTGCAGCAGTGGCTGACAGGTGGCTGGCAGACTACCTTTAGTGGCTGACCGGCCATCACTGGTGGCTAGCAACCTTCATCACTAGCCGTCCAACCACTGATGCAAATTTCAACAACATCTTTGTAAGGCAGAATAGAGTGAGCAACAATTTTGGTGTTCAATTGTGCAAACAAAGGCATTCGGAAGCAAAACGGTAGTCTTTTTGGGCAGAAACTAAGCATGCACATGAACATCCCTCGTTTCTCAAGGCATAGTAATTAATTGTTTAGTCCAATTACTTACTTTAATTGCACTTGCGTTGTAATTGTTTAATTAGTTAGTTAACTAGTTAGTTAATTCAATTGTTGTAATAACTAGTTAAGTAGTTTAGCTAGTTATTCATTCAATTTTGTAATAGTTAGCTTAATTAGCTTAGCTTTAATAATTAGCCTAGTTTATTCGTTTGTACTCTCCTTCGTGAGAGCGAATGTAATAATGTGTATGTCTTCCAACCCCACATCTTTCTCCATTTTATTTACTAGCTTATGATGGTTAGTTTAGGGACATTATGTTTTGTTTAGCATTCTTCATGTTTGCATCTATTTGTATTGCATGCACCGAGACTCGGTTCATCAATCTAACTATATTGTCGTTTCAATACTTCTTTGAATACGTGCTTAGATCGCATGCTATCAAATTGATTCATATGCCATATTAGTAGCTGAGCCTATTTAGATTGCATATTGTGTGTGTTGCATTAGTCATATTACATAGTTAGGAATCATGTATTTTTCTAACTCATTTCTCTTATTGGCTTGGAGTACTAGGTGAGCCTTTATTCGCTTTAGTATAATTGCATGAGTGATGATGTTGCCATGTCTAGCATACTTGCCATGAGATTAAGTGCTTATTTTCTATAACTGCTTGAATGTTTGCAGATGAAGACTAATTGCTTGGATTGGAATAATTTGAGTAATGTTCATAGGCGATCACTTTTTCAAGTGGTACATATTTCGAAACAATTTTCAAAACGAACATGACTCGAAGTGTTCTAATTCTTGTAAGTTAGTCTATACTTGTGTGTTTGCGCATCACATAGTAATGCTAGCCTAATAAATCGGAACAAGAGCATATAATTTACATAAGATTCATATCATGATTAGTAAAGGCCGATCTTTAATCGGGCGAGCGGGGGTGCTTAAAATGTATTCATGACCTTCCCCTCTCGTACCTAAGTTCCCGAACTGAGACAATCTTGGTGATGACGGACACGTGGCCTTTGGCACCAGTCATGAGTTTCCTATATTTTCCAAAAATATTTAGGTGGCGACTCTATATCTAGCAAAGCAGTCAATTTTTAGCATTTTTGATTCAAAATCGATTTGTCCAAAAGATTTTCCGGATTTAAACTCTTTGGTGTTTATCAATTTCATATTGCACTTGTGAGATTTGATTCAAAACCGCGGGAGTCCAAACTGTAGGTCTTATTTCAAACTTCTAAAAAAGGGCGCGAAAAAGGCGAGCTACAGTTTTTGGTGACTCTACTGGGGAACTTAGAGAACTTGACTTGAAATTCATGATATGAAATTTTATCTACACCTATATGTTTCTTTGTATTGCATTTGCATTGGTGCGCTTAAGTCACTGTGCTTGCCATTTGCTATTTCTAGATGGTTCGCCGGAAGCTTGCTTGAAAAGCTTGCCAAAAGGCTGACTGGTCACAAGCTCTGCCATGATGGGAACACAACCCTTGGATCTGGACTACCACTGTACCGTTTGATCCTCCTTTCACTTCTAGGTGTTAGGTGTGAAAGGTATATTAGGTTGTCTAGTTGAGGTACCCTTTTTGACCATTTGGCCTAGCTGCAGATCGAAAGCCGCAGAGACTGTTCCAAACTAGGACAGGATGCTCACCTGAATATAGGATTGCGTGAAACTGCTTTTTTTGAATAATGAACCCTAGCTCTTGACGAAACTAGGACAGGGTAACCTTACCCTCTCTCATAGGGGTGTTTTGGCTCTTACTTAATTGGTATTTGCTTTACAGTGAAACTGTACAGGAACGTGCGTATCAATTGCAAGTTGGGTATTAGTTTTGGGGGGCAGAATTCAGTGTTGAGTGCAGTCCTATAGCTTTGATTACATCTGTATGTTGTTAACATCTGAGTTGAGGTGCTGTGCATTTTCTGATTTATGTATTCTTTTTGCTTTATTTCTTTTTGCTAGGTAATATACCATCATAGCTTCGAACAGTTCGGATACCCCCCAAGCGCTCTAGACCCGTGTCAAGAGGCTTTATAGATCTGGAGATCTTGTCAGAGGACAACCTGTGTTTGCTTCGCTCCCACCGGTTACTAGACGGAGAAGACTTAGGCACAATTCACCAATCCTGCAATTGCCTGCATCTGGTCAAGCTCAGTTTTCTGCATCCAGTCCAGTACAAGATCACTCGCTAATTTTGATGGCACAATATCCCCCGGTTAGCATGGAGGACCTACTCCACCACCTTCAGCAAACAGTTGAAACTATGCAGCAAGATGCTGCTCGTCAGTTCGAGGTCATGGCACGTCAGGCAAAGGTAATAAATAGGCTGCAGTAACAACAACCATAGCTAGTAGCAGCTTCTGCGTCTCAGGCACCTCCTATGGGTATCCCAGCACCCGGAGCCACAGTCCATGTTGCTAATACCCAAGCTAAGAATTAGGGCAACCCGGTAGAGCTAATCCTACCACAAGCCTCCAAAGCGCCTGTGTATCAAACCGAAGCTCCATTTGAGTTTGAGGTTGACCCGACTGTGCTTAAAGTCAACAAGTTAGAGAAGTTTTTCAAGAGAACACAGGGTGCGAACTCTATTCCCGACATAGAAGCTGGGTATACCGACTCTGCGGTGACATTGCCAGATCGGTTCAAGATGTCACGTATCGATAGCTTCGATGGCTTTGGAGACCCCATGGTTCATCTTCGGTTATTTTCAGACATCTTGCGGCCGATAGGCCTGACCAGATTGCAGAAGCTCTCACTCTTTAACTGGACCTTGTCTGGTATAGCTGCAATATGGTATGCGAAATTGGAGGATTCTGTGAAGCAAAGTTGAGAAGAAATGGCTGAAGCCTTTATTGTACAATACTCCTACAACACCCAAATCGAGGTCACAACCCATGATCTCAAAGCAACGCACCAGGAGCCAAAGGAGGGCTTTTGAAAATTCAGGACGAAGTGGAGGGCCAAAGCTTCAATGATGACCACACGGCCTTTTGAGAAAGATCATATAAGAATGGTAGTCCGCAATCTGCACGGGAAGTTACTGCAGAAAATGATAGTCCTACCCTTGTTCATGTTCATCGAGCTCCATAAGATGGGAGTTTAGATTGAAGATACCATGAAACAGGGCTTGATTACTAATGAAAAAGAGCAGGCCAAGAGACCTTTGTGCGCAGTTCTAATGCAACCACTAGTGGTAGCACAGCTGCGCGACCGTCTGATGTGAGTGTTGTCACCACTACAACCAAAATCGTCAATCCCTTTGCCAGCACAACTGCACAAACTTCAAACAACCAGGCCCAATCCTAGAGGACCTTTACCCCACTTTACATGTTTTTATCCCAAGCCATGAGGGTGTTGATCAAAAAGAGGCATCTCAAGTCGTTAAAGCCCCGCCCACTACTTGATCCTCTTCCACCAAAGCACAACCTAGCCAAGTACTGTGCATTTCACCAGTAACACGGTCATGACACCGACCAATGCTTCAGGCTGCGTCATGAGATTCAAGATCTTAGTGATAACAAGGTGATCGCACCACCCCAAAAGCCAAATGTAACTACCAACCCACTTCCGGTCCACAATCAAGTTCCCCTACCTCAAAACCTAAACCTAATCCATATACTGGCCTTCCCTTACGACCCCAGTGTATATATTACCCCTTCCCACCTACCCAAACCAACGGTGTTCATTCCTGAAAGTACAGATTTGTGCATGATAGACACGTCTACACTTCAACCTGAACCTGTGGTGGTAATGGTTGCAGTAGAAGGAAGACTGGCCTCAGAGCAGAGTACGAGTCTGTTGCCTGAGTGCTTTGAGGATTTGACTAAAATGGAGAATGATTTGTGCTGCTACATTGTGCTGATTGATCAAGTCGAGTCGGAAGTGGTATTGCCAACAGTAGTGGAAGTCAATGTGGTGAGGAAGGATAGCCCGAGCCAAGGTTTGGATGATCTAGCGGAGCTTGAGGGGGACTTAGACAACCTGTAGTTCTTTGACGAACAAGATCAAGGGGATGTGCAGATTGACTGGTTTGATTTGCATGGATTGATGGACAACTCTGGGTGGTTGAGTGATGAACCTGACATAGAGGAAGGAACTAAAACAAAGCCGGAGGAAAGGGAAGCAAGAATTGCTGCAATGGTCGGAATGGCCGATGAAAATGGGAAGTTGCCAGAGAACACCGGCGTCAAGAATTTATCTCAGGAATTAGGTACTATGAGTACTGCTGACACAAAACAAGAAGTTTTGTTAAAGCAGTTTGTACAAGAAAGGGTTCAAGATAAACAGAAAGTTTGAATGGCCCAATACCCCGCGGGGAATGCCTGTGATGTTGGAGTGATCAAAACGGAGCGAGACAATTGTTTGTCAGTTGTCGGAGGTGTATGGTGGGAGGATGGCGATCTACATCTGGCCCACATTGATGAGGACTGGGATGAGTCCCTTCCAGACAACACATGCTACGCTGAAGAGATAGACCACATGACAAGAAGTGGGCGGTATTTCAAGCCACCTCATTTAGACCAAGCTGAGGCCTCTGGGAAAGATAGAGAGGTTGAAAAACAGAAAGAGAAGTAGTTAGAGGAAAAGACAGTATTGAAACAACTGAAGAAAATCCAAGCTGACATCTCGATCTGGGGTCTTCTTATGGCCTCCTAGTGCATTGACAAGCTATTTTATCAGCAATGGACAAAGCCAAATTGTCCATTGACACTACCTCTGAATAGCTTGTGGGATTGGTCTTCCTAGGAGGCGCTAGGCCAACCCTAACCTTTTTTGATAAAGAACTACCGCTAGAAGGCTCAGCACGCAACAAACCTCTATACATATCTGTCGAGTGTAGAGAAAAATGGGTGCCAGTGGTGTTGGTCAACACCAGCTCAGCTATCAATGTCTATTCATCTCACACAGCTTATGCCATTGGCCAAAAACCAGCAGACTTCGTGCCTACAACCCAAGTGATCCGGGCATACGATAATATAAGCAGGGAGGTTATGGACACAATACAAATCCGAGTTCAAGTTGGTCCAGCTCAACAAGATGTCGAGTTCCATATTGTGGATATCCCAGCCACCTTCAACTTACTGCTAGGGAGACCCTGGCTGCATCATGTAAAAGTTGTCTCTTCTACCCTCCACCAAATGTTGAAATATCCTCACGGGACAGGAATGACTATTGTTTTTGGGAATTCATCCATCCATCCCCCGCCAGAGATAACTACACCAGTGCTGGAGACCGTTCATGGTGAGGAAGATGTTTTTCTTTCAGGGTTTACACTGGCTGAGGCCCAGGTAGTACAAACCATCTTGGCAGCAGATGAGGGCATGTATGTCAGTGCCCAATCAATCTATTTCATGAACAAACTCTAGCATGTGCCATGAATGCAACTGGGAAGAAGTGGTCGGAAAAGTGTCACAGCATTGGCCGATGTGTCGCATAATCCGTATGCCTTTGGTCTTGGCTATATGCCCACCAAAGAGGATTGAGTCAGGAAAAGAAAAGAGATGGCAGGCAGAGCTAGAGCCAAGCAAGCTGGGAAACACTATGAGCTCATTCACAGGTCGATCTGGGGAACACTAAATGGCCATTTTGTTCGGGAGGGAGAAGACTTTCCATTTTGCAACTTTCTCGAACCCTGGTTGAATTCTGCAAAGCAGCGTGTTCCCGGTTACGAAATTTTCTTCGATTTACAACTTCAAGACAGTGATGTCGAGGAAAAGGTTGAACCAAGTGCTGAAGTTGAACAGAGCATAGAAAGTGACTCGAACAACAGCGAGCTTGGAGTAGGAGCAACACTGGCATGTCTTCTTTTAGATCCTCCGATCGACTCAGAGAGCTTAAGGAATAACCTGACCATCTCCATGATCGGGAACCAACCGGGTGTGATCCCATCTAGCAGCATTTTGGATGCATCTAAAGCACCATCTCTTATCTAGCAACTAGAGAAGGGTTACCTGTCATGTTCTGAGTCGGGTAATGAGCCAGAATCTGATTCCACAGAGTCTGTGGAGTCGGAATCAAATTCCAGTTCTTTTGAGTCCAAGTCTGGTATTCCTGGAGGTGATAACCCAAATGCCAAGGTCTTATCCATGTCCTATTTTTCTTTTTCTTTTGAGTCGGTTGTAACCAAAGAGCTGGATGAACTAGACTTTATAAATGAGAACGCTGCTGATTTTGAGTATTTTTCTATGCTGCTTGTTTATTACATTGACCAAGATTTTCAGAATTTTAATGAAAATTAAGAGGAAAGAATTCCTCTGGTTTTGAAAAACTTTATTAATCGAGATGAGGAGAGGTTTGCAAAACCCCTTGTAGATGAAATTATTACTATTAATGTGGGTACTGAGAAAGATCTGTGTCTGGTCCAGATCGGATCCACATTATTTTCAGAGGAGCACGAGCGCTTAGTCGCTTTATTAAAAGATTTCAAAAATGTTTTCGCGTGGTCCTACGAAGGCATGCCTAGAATCGATCCTGAGATTGTATAACATCGGATGCCTCTTAACCTCAAGGCCCGACCCGTCAAGCAGAAGTTGCTAAGAATACGTCCGGATTAGGCTTTGAAAATCAAGGAGGAGGTCACCAAGCAAATTGAGGTAGGGTTCTTTCTTGTGTCTGAGTATCTAACGTGGTTTGCCAACATTGTTCTAGTCCCAAAGAAGGATGGCAGAATCAGAGTCTATGTCGACTTCAGGGATCTGAATAAGGCTAGTCCAAAGGATGATTTTCCCCTGCTACATATTGATGAGTTGGTTGACTTTACCGCAGGCCATGTATTGCTCTTCTTCATAGATGGATTTTTCGAGTATAACCAGATTCTAATGATGCCCGACGATAGAGAGAAAACTGCCTTCACTACGCCGTGGAGTACCTACTACTATCGGGTTATGTCGCTTGGGCTGAAGAATGCCGGGGCTACCTATCAGAGGGCTGCAACCACTACTTTGCATGATATGATCCACAAAGAGGTCGAGGTGTACGTGGACGACATAATTGTCAAGTCCAAGAAAAGAGAGGGCCACTACACCGCCTTGAAGAAATTCTTTCAACGGATTAGAAAATATAGACTGAGGTTGAATCCGCAAAAGTGTACTTTCGGTGTAACAGTGGAAAAAATGCTAGGTTTCTTGATCACACAGAGGGGCATCGTGGTAGATCCTTCCAAAATCAAGGCCATCCTAGAAATGCCACCACCAAGGACTTAAAAGGATGCGCAATGCTTTCTGGGCAAAGTGCAATTCATAAGACGATTTATTTCAAAATTAACCTTCACTTGTGAATCACTATTTGGTCTCCTGAAGAAAGGAAAGAAATTCCGATGGGATAATCGATGTCAATTCGCTTTTGAGCAAATTAAGTAGTATTTTCAGAATCTGCTTGTGTTATCGCCATCAGAGCCGGAGAAGCCTTTGATTCTGTACCTGTCAGTGACAGACACAACAATAGGATGCATGCTTGCTCAGGAATTTGAGGATAGGGTGAAGAAAGCTATCTATTATTTGAGCAAGAAAATGTTGGACTACGAGACCTGTTGCACTCTTTTGGAGAAAGCTTGCTTAGCCTTGGTATGGGCTACCAAGAAGTTGAGGCACTACTTGTTAGCTCACTCTATAACTCTGGTTTCAAGATTAGATCCCATCAAATATCTTTTTGAGAAACCAGCGCTGAGGGTAGGCTAGCCCGTTGGTTGCTTCTTATTTTTGAATTCGATCTTAAGTACGTTACCCACAAGTCGGTCAAAGGGAAAGCTGTAGCGGAGTTCTTGGCAGATCATCTAGTAGAAGGGAAGCGGTGGAATACCTCCCACATGAAGCTATTCTGCAAGTCGAGGAGGCTTGGACAATGTACTTTGATGGAGCATCCAATCAATATAGTTATGGGATAAGTGTGTTGCTGATAGCACCTGACAATTCTCATATACCTTTAGCCTTTAAACTTTGGTTCAAGGTGTCCAATAACGAAGCCGAATATAAGCTGTATATCACTGGTTTGGAAGCCGCCCTAGAACTAGGAGCAAAAAGGTTGGATGTTATCGGGGACTCAAACCTAATTGTTTCTCAAGCAAATGGAGACTAAAAGGTCAAAGAAGAAAAGATGAAGGTTTATCACCAGACCCTGGACGTTCTAATTCCTAGGTTTGAAAAGCTGACTTTTACGCATCTACTGAGAGAGAACAACAGGTTCGCTGACGCTTTATCAACTCTATCATCCATGATAGACATCCCTTTTGGAGTCTGGATGCATCCGATTATCATTGAGCAGAGATTCACACCTGCTTATGAGACTATCGCCACAATAGATGAAGTGCAAGACAAAAACCCCTGGTACTTCGATATTTGAAACTTCTTGGAAAATGAGATAATCCACCAAGGAAGAATGCCAAGGACAAAAAAGCAATACGACGGATGGCCGTTCAATTTATTATCTACCTAAACTGCATAAGAGAGGTCATCTGGGAATGCACAAGTTGTGTGTCGAAGAAGACGAATCAAAGCGCTTGATGGAGGCCATCCATGAAAGAGAGTGCGGAGCGCACATGAATGGAGTAATGTTAGCCCGGAAGATTCTCAGGCAAGGTTACTACTGGTCCACTATGGAGGAGGATTGTATTGGTTTTGTTTGGCGATTCCATAAATGCCAAATTCATGCTAATCGCATGAACATCTCGCCGTTAAAACTATACAACATGACTTCACCATGGCCTTTCTCAGTCTAGGGAATTGATGTCATCGACGTAGTCACTCCAAAAGGATTGAATGGGCATGAATATATTCTGGTGGCAATTAATTATTTCACGAAGTGTGTGGAAGCTCAGTCCTACGTAGTGTTAAAAGCAGCGCATGTGGCTAAGTTCATCAGAAACAACATCATTTGCCAATACGGAATCCTAAACGAGATCATTTCAGATGATAGCTCCTACTTCAAGAAAGAAGTGATAGACTTGTTGGAGAAATACAATGTGGCTTTTCATAAGTCGTCTACATACTAGCCGCAAACCAACAGAGCTATTGAGGCCGCCAACAAGAACATTAAGCATATTTTGCAGAAGATGATTAAGACCTACATAGACTACCCAGATAAATTGTCATTCACACTCTGGGGTTATAGAACTTCAATCCGGACGTCTATAGAGGCAACTCCTTATTCCATCGTCTATAGGATAGAAACTGTTCTACCAATCGAAATAGAAGTCCCGTCGCTGCGAGTTATGGCTGAGTGTCAAATAGCAGAGGCGGACTGGCAACAGAGCAGGTTTGAAGAGTTGATGTTGTTTGATGAGAGAAGGCTGAAAGCATTGTACTATGTTCAGGGCTATCAACGCAGAATTACTAGGGCTTTTAACAAGAAGGTTAAGTCCTAGAATCTCAAAGAGAAAGATATGGTGCTGAAAACAACTGAGCTCTCATTCATGATCTTAGGGGCAAGTTCAGACCTAATTGGACTGGTCCTTACATCATCAAAACTATTTGGTTAGTGGCGCTGTTGTTCTCATGGACCTAGATGGCTTAGAATTTTCCCAACCGATCAACATAAACAAGTTGAAGAAATACTATCCCTGAGAGGCTTGCTAGGCTGAAAACCCGAAAAGGCGACCTAGGAAAAAGTAGAGCATGAAAAATTTGAAATAAAGAAAAACTGAGCTCGTAAGGTTGAAAACCCTAAAGGGCGGCCTTGGCAAAAGTTAGAGGGCAAAAGGAGAGAGTTAATACTCGAGTGAACCCGAACCGAACTACGTAAGGCATGATTCCCATCTTTGGGATATGTAGGCAACTTCATCCTGAAGTTCGGCCGTAAGTATCTCCAAATCAACTGTCCTGTCCATGTGTCTAATGAGGTCATCTTTGTCTGTTCTTTACCTAAGAATTCGGTTGTGATCTCTACTCTGAGAGAAAAACTAGTTACAATGTTGAGCAATGGTGTTCAATCAAGGGGCAATTTGTGATCTTTTGATTCAGGGTTGTACATCTCAAAGATTGATTCTGTACATGTCAAGTGGTGATCTTTTTCGAAAATTGTTTTGGAAAGTTTTAATAAAAGTTGATTTTGTTCAAATTTTTGCTTTTACAACTTAGACCATTTTTTGACTGAAAGGGAAATTCTCAGTGCTCATAACTTTAATTTCATTAATTTCAACTTAAAGTTCTCTAACTCTCTGATACAAATCAAAGTTGCTTTTATTACAGCAAAAAAAAAAAAAAAAAAAAAAAAAACTTGAAAAGAAAGATCAAAGCAATAAACTAGGGGCATAAATGAGTCAGGTGTTCCTACGTCCCCCACTCGTGCTTATAGAAACTTCTGATGCCAAAGTGGGCCCGGTTTGTACCTCATCCTCGAGCCAAGCTAAACACTCGCCAGAAAAGGCACAACTAAAACTAGGGGCAGGGGCCAGAAGCTCTCTTGTTGTCTAAGCAATGAGGTATCTAGCCAAGTGTGAACCTCGGATAGGGAATGAAACCGAGTACTGTACCTCTTCTTCCGGGCAGATCTGATCATGCCCAAACTGACGTCTGAACCAAAAAGGGAAGTAGAACACACAGTGTATGAGGCCAATCAACTGAATGCCAGTTATCGAGCCATGCTGTAGCTTATCTCGGTCAGGTTAAGCTAGGGGCAACACCAGGGTATGTCAGCAACAGACCTGTTGCACATCCAGTAGCACGACCATCCCTCATTCAAGAAATCCACTAGTCGGTAGCGGAAGAAATAGCCTCGAGCTGAGTATTCAGGGCAAGAGTCCATAACCTTTAGCTTATCCATAAGCCACACCTTGGAAGAGATAAAAGAAAAGAGAAATTAAAGAATAGAGAGATGTATGTTGAGAGAAAAGTGAGAAAAGGGCTTTGAAAAAAATAAAATAAAAATAAGAGTAGGAGTGTCGAGCGATGTGAGTAGACTCCCTGCGAATTTGGTAGTCTCCCGCTGATAAAAGGCATCTAAGCCCATTAAAGTCTCGGCTAACACCAAACCAATATAACTCTTTCCTTCTTTCAAACCTTAGGCCACTTCGATCAATTGAATGTTGGATCTGCCAAAACTAGAGGCAAGAGAGAAATGAGCCAGTATATATAAGCAGAGGGCATGTTGCCGAAAACCCCGCCAAAGACAATCGTCACGGTCACCAACATTGGAAAATCAATGAATCAAACTGGGAATGTCCAGTTCTCCATTATGGGCCAGAGATCGAGCCTCGTGCAAAGTGAGCCCACACATCTGTCCCAAAGCTTGGGCATGGCCAAAACAAAGTAGAGGTATGATTTCCACGTTGCGTTGGGACTCCATTAATGCCTGAAATTCTTCAATCGTTAGGCACATTTCTTGTCCCCCCGAAGCTAAAGACGTGTGTAATCGGGTCCCAGCACTGAGCTGCGGCATGAAGGAATAGAAAGCGAAGTGGAGTCTGGCTCAATGAAAAAAGTGCATTTATGCCGAAACCCCAAAAATTTACCTTTTCCGAGCCGTCTAAAGTCGCTATCCAATCCGAGAGTCTTTCGGCGAAAAATGGCTCCATTTGTGAAGAATTTGCAGCTAAAATGAAGAATTCCAGAAGTTCAACCTTTTGTAAAAGATAAGGCAGTGAGTGGAAGCCAGCTGTCAACAATCTGGAGGTTCTGTGCATTGATGGCCGGCAGGCCACATTGGTGGCCGACAGGCTACCTTAGTGGCTGGCAGGTGGCTAGCAAGTTCCCCTTGTGGCCAGCAGCCTCCTTTTCAGGCCTGTTGTCCACCTTTGTGTTGAACAATGTTGAAAGCATGTGTTTTGTTCTGCTCTTTGTGTGTTTTAAAGGTCTCGTTTTGAGTCTTTTTGGTTTTAGCAAGTTTGTTGAGTTGTATCTGAGTTGTTTTATTTATCGAGTTGTTGTTATGTTGCTTATCGAGTTGTATGTTGCTTTTTGTATTCTGGTTGTTGGTTGATTCATTACCCGATTAAGAATTTTGTTTCAATCAAGTGTTATTAGCTGTTTTAACTTCATGTCCATTTCATGCTAATATCATGCTCATGATAAAAAAATGATAACACACTTTTCATAAAAATTGCGAGGTTTTATTCCGATCATAGCTTTTTACAAAATAAGAGTACAGGTTTTAAAGCAAATAAAACTTCCTAAAGCTATACATCTATTAATGTTACTAAACAAAAAGAAACTAAGCAAAAAAATCAGAAAATGAGCACCGGTTGCCTCATGCCCGAGAGGCCCTCTTCGTCCTCTTTCTCGGAGAAGAAGACTCTGGGGCACTATCTCCATTGGCGCCACTGTCCGAATCTGCCTCTGAGCCGGAACCAGAGTCGCCATCGTCTCCGCTTTCTGCTCCAGAACCCTACTCAGCATCGTCGCCTCCGCTCTCGAAACCTGAGCCAGCGTCATTATCTTCGCTCTCAAATGACCCAGAGTGCTGACTCTTTGCCTTCTCTAACCCACTGGTCTTAGCATCGTCGTCCCTCAAGACGGGCTCGGGAGGACTGCTCTGGGCTCAGGTACTCCTGTCTCTGCCTCTCCTCCCTACTGCTAGAGGAGATACCACCGCTGTTGGTGCTCCCGCCACTGGAACAGTCGGTATAGTTGGGATCTGAAAAGAACAGTTTTCACATGTTAGTTTCAGTGTGTATATTAGATACAAGCATGGTATACAGAATGAGTGTATGCAGAAGTCAGATATAGTATATAAGTACAGTGTGTGAATGTAGTGTGCCAATACAGTGTATCAGTGCAGTTTGGCAAGTTTACAGTTGAAATGTCAGTGTCAGTGTATCAGTGAAAATTTGGTGCCAAGAGTGCAAACTGAAGAAATTACCAAGATACCGTGGGGACCAAGCAGCGTCTCCCTCCTCTGTATCATACCCATCAAGGAGGCTATCAATTCAAGAGCGCCCCCTGTGTACTCAATGGATGCCTGCAAATGCATTTTGAAGATTAGTGTTCGCAGTGAATATACCTCAAATGAAATGTGGGGTGCAAGTGGTAAAGAGTGGTCTATACCTTAGTCAGACCTCTAAGCAGGCTCAATCGGGACCTGGTAAGCATCCCCGATATGCCGCCAGCATGTCAGCGTGGTAGAAAGCTCTGTCCAATCGATCCTCTGCCTCGCCTAGGAAGCCCCTCTAGCCTGGTCACCTTGGTCAACCTAGACGCCTCTCTTACAGCAGGAGCTCTCGCTCTCTCACCTCTACAAACACCGGTCAAAGGTGGCATGAGGTGTGTTTGGATGAAGGTCGCGTAGTCGCCCTCTACTCAAAAGTAGTCAGCATCCAAGCCCACCATAAACTGAGTGACCTCATTAATGGATAGGTTGTTTACATATCGCATGGACTCTGGCGGCGCCATCGAAATGATCGAGTCAGGCAGGCCCACAGTCTGACGCACAAACCGCTTGCTCAAGAACCAGGCCCGGCAGACTGGGCCCTCGAGTAGAATGCGGAAGTGAGAAGTGGCCTAGGCCCCGGCGTACTGATCCCGAATCCTGCCTGGCATCATGGCCCATGGCTACCACATAATCTGCAAATACAAGTTGTACGGATCATTAGTTGCTGTCAATTGCTAAATGTGAATCAGAATAGGTGTAAAGAAAAAATGACTATGTTTTGGGTTACCTCATGAGCAACCATAGTGTCGAAGTAATGCTGGACGAGTATGAAGGTCTCACAGGTCCTCTGCTGGTACCGACCGTTATACCTCCGTGAGTAAAGGACTACCAAAGGGAACTCTTCTATGGGCTCTGGGGCCAAAGTTGGAAAATATGCATAGACCCATAACTTCAGAGAAAATGCAATGATATGTGAGTACAATATATGAACAGATACAGAAAGTGCAAAGCAGAAAGCACAAGAGTTGAACAGATGTAAAACAAAAAATGTAAAGTGCAAAGAGGGAATTGAGATGCATACCTCCCAGGCTTGCCATTAGCCTCTGATCAAGTCTCTTCTCAGACTGGAGGTTGAGCTCATGTATCCATATAGGTTGGCAAGACCGACTCCGCCCCAATCATAGAAGTTCACCCGAGGAAAGGTCACCAGGGCGCTCAACAGATATAGACCTACGGGATTCCACCTGTTCGAAAACAAGGTGGTACCAAAAATGAACATCCAAAAGCCTCTGGCATACTGCTACATCTCCTCTATTATCTCGGGCTTGCTTCCTTTGAACTGATTGGCGAACCAGGTATATCTGACCATACATGCCCGGTATATGGATAGACGCGCTCCCAGCAGCTGAATCCAGGCCGCCTCTCACTCTCTCATGTCTAAATCGAAAGGGATCGAATCACCTCCTACATCTAAGCTGATGAGCATGGTGAAGTCGTAGGGAGTCATCGTCATCTCCCCTGTAGTGGAAAAATGGAAGGAATTGGTGGTATCCCACCACCTCTCCACAAATGCACACAGAAGAGGACAGCTCACGACAACCCGCATCAAGCTGGAGCAGAATAGGCCAAAGCTAGTCTCATCTACAATGTCACAAACTCCTGTGGGGAGCTCGTCATACCAGTCCCGTACGGTCGTGGCTTCATATCCTCGGAAGGCACGAGACTCTCCATATGGCAAAGAATAGATGCATCAAATATGGCAGTGATGAAAGTACAGTCAGATAAAAAGTAGTGTAAGAAATTCAAGTAAAGACAGGCAGGAATGCATGAAAACAGAGCTCATACTTCAACTACAATGGATGAAAGGTGAGAAGTCGGCTCCCTCAGTAGGAGATCCTCTGGTACGCCGAGAATGAAGTCGCTGAAGTGTCTGATGCCACCGGTTGGCAAGATATGTGTGCGAGGATGATACCTCTCTGGATCAAATGGTCGTACTCTCACTGGTAGTAGCTCTGGCTCGAACTCTACCTCAAGGTCAGCCTCAATACCTCCAGCCGCCTTGGCAACGACTGGCTCATCCGCCTTGGGAACAAGTGAAAATGTGGGGGGGAACCTTTGAAGGGGCCCCATCGTGTGGTAAATCATCCGCTATCTGGAAAATGGGTGAAAAGTAGGTGAAAATGAAGAAAAATAGAGAAAAATTGGTAAACTTGGAAAAATTCAACCTTAAGAGAGAGAAAATGGAAAAAAAAAGTCAAAGCCGGGAAAAGTTCACCAAACCCAAGAGAAACTCGAGAGGAACAAGCCTTGAAGGGTGAAAATGAAGAAAAAAACGTCGAAATCAAATTCCAATCGGTTCAAAGTGAAGAGAACTAAAAGGGTTTAGCAAATAAAGTTTGCATGGGAAGTTGGAAAACGCGTAAAAAGCTTGGATCTAGAGAGAGAAAGTGTTTAGAGAGAGAAAGGGAAGGATTTCAGCTATCACATGCCCGGGGGGACCCGCGTGCGTTAAACAGTTCGAACCCTCGATCTCTTTGATCTAGTCTCATTAGTGCAATGTGAAATATAGATGAGAGTCTAGATTTGGCAACTTTTAAAAAATCCATTTTATTGCAAAACGTTTTGCTAGAAATGGACTGCGTCATCAGATCTTAAAGTCGCCACCTAATATTTTTGGGAAATTAGGAAACCCATGACGCGTGCCAAGACCACTGCTCGTTGTAACCAAGGATGCTTGGCTCGGAACCTTAGGTATGAAAGGGGAAGGTCAATAATGAGCACCCCTGCTCACCCGATCAAAAAATCGGCCTCTCCTAAACCATGATATGACTTTTATTTTCTTTATATGTTCATGTTCTGATTATTTAATAAATCCTCAAAATTTATTATGTGAAACATACAAGTATTGACTAATTTGCTCAAATTAAAACAATTCATGATCTTATATACAAAATCTTAACACAATTCACTCATGAGATGCGACTAAAGATTCGGCTTTTAGGATATAACATCTAAATCATCTCAAAAATATGGGGTAGTGCACATAATCACATAAGAATTAATTAAATCCACAAATACAAATTTAGCCGAATCTTAATGCATGAAACATAGATGCAAAGCATGGATAGGCATGGCATGTCAGCTATATACATATGTACAGTTAGAGAAAGCGATTAAAGAATGGGATAGAAAGAAGCGGGGTGGGGGAATTATTACAATACCTTGAATATTACAGATCCAAATGAGAGAGAGAGAAGGAGATAATAAAATAAAATAAAAACCTCACAATACACTCAAAATAAAATAAATAAATGTGACGATTAATAACCCAACTCAGTACTCCACTAGCGTATTCCACTCATTTTCACCAACATCATGCAACCCAACTACAAACCAAGCTATCTTGGGAACTTGAAGACTACACCAAAACAGCAAAGTAAAGTCTATGAAGCTCATCATCATTAAGCCTTTCTGGTAAAGTAATACCCAGCTTCTTAAGCTCCTTATAGAATGTTGCAACCAATTTTCAGGGACTTCATCATAAGACCTTGAGTCTGAAGTTGACAATCGTGAAGGTGTCTCCTGTTGTGATTCAGAATATGCTTGAGAATCATGTGAACTATCCACTTTTTCTGTTGTACACGCCGATTGATCAGAGAAAACTGTTGCAATTTTGAGGACGAGTAATGGCTTCGACAAACTCTGCATGTATTTAACCAAAGACAACAAGTCCTTCACAGCAAGCGGCGGTAATGTAAGGACGGTGTCACTGAGAAGCTTCGCTTCGTCTCCGGCGGCGGAGCTAATTGCAGCAGCCTTGGTCTCATTCTCCATCTCCAAACAGAGAGCCCTTTGAAGATGCAACATAGTCTTCGATCATTATGGTGACGATTTCAGAAGGGTTTGCTTCCAGAAACACTTGAATCTCTTTCAAAACATTAATGGCAGGTTAACAAGCTGTGTAGTTGTAGCAGTTTCCTTGAGCTGCGGCACGAGCAATGCATACAAGCAGCGGGTGCGAAGAGTGCTGGGCAAGCCAACGTCACTCTGAGTGTGCCTGGTCGGCATTGGCCAGTCACGGCCAGAAGCAGCGTCAATATCGCAAGGGTTGGAGGTGAAGCGTGCAGGTCAGGCGAGCTGAGTAGTCGCGCGCATAGGACAGTGTTGCGGCTGGCTCTCACGTGGTTTGTAAATTGCAGAGAAAAGGTGATGGTGGTCGTTGCAATCAGCTCCCACGCTTTGCTTCTTCAGTTCAAACCTCACCAAAACACACAGATACAAAATGAAAAACTGGTGGTGCCTCCCCATTGAAACACATGCCTACTATACCTGTATATCTCAGCTCATGTGTTGTCAGCCATCCCAAGAGACGAGAAAAGGCTCCTTCAAAAAAAAATTCAAAACACTGTTAATCAGGTCCTTAGTCACCCCATGGTGGGTGGTCTTTACTTACAGTCTTTTTTTTCTTTTTTTTGCCACTTGCCGAGAGAGAGAAATATATTTCTGAGTGTTAGATTCAATGTATAGAGAAATAGAAAGAATGAATTGTGTATTGATTAATATTATTGATTGTACAATGATTCTATATCTAGGAGATGGGTGGAGGGTAGGTGGTAGTAGGTGGAGTGGTAGGTGGAGTAGAGGTAGTAGGTGAGTTTACATTAACAGCCCCCCTCAAACTCAAGAAGGATAGGTACTAACCAACTTGAGTTTGGTGAGAGTAACAAAACAGGAAAATAAACTAAAAATAAAATAGGATAGGAGACACTGTATGGTCGTGTCAGACCGTTGTAGAAGACATTGTGTGGTCGTGTCGCACCGCTGTAGAAGACATGGTATGATTGTGGCAAACCGGTGTTGAAGGCACTGTGAGATCGTGTCGGACCGGTGTAGAAGACACCGTGAGTCAATGTCGGGACAGTTTACGGGGTCGTGACGGACCGTTGTAGCAGACACTGTGTGGTCGTGTCAAACCGTTGGAGAAGCTAACCGGAATCAATGTCGGGACAGTTTACGGGTCATGTCAGACCGATGTAGAAGCTGACCGGAATCAATGTCGGGACAGTTTACGGGGTCATGCCGGACCGATGTAGAAGCTAACCGGAATCAATGTCGGGACAGTTTACGGGGTCATGCCGGACCGTTGTAGCAGCTTTGGTGGTGCACCAAGGGGGCGACTTAGGGAGTGCGCCATGGGGTGGCTTGGATGGTTCCCATGGTGTATAACCATGCTCACCAACTTGGGTAGTTCGCATGATGTGTAACCATGCTCACCATGATATATGTATAATACCCCCCCTCAAACTCAAATAGGTTTGAAGATAGAAACCTATTTGAGGTTGAAACAAAGGGAGTGATAAAGGGGAGCGGAACGACTCAACACAGAGTGGAGATGTTAAAAAAAAAAAATGTTTTTTTTTTTTTTTTTTGGTGGAATAAAAAATAATAATAATAAGATAATGAAAAAAAAGGATGATGCCCACCAACTGAGATGTATAATAAAGAAATAGTGATGGAAAAAGAAAGATAGAAAAAATAAAATAAAATAAAATGATGGTAGAGGGAACAGGAATCGAGAAAGGCTCACCAACTGTGTTAAAATAATGAAACCTCGAGAGAGAAAAGGAATGATGATGGGTCTGAGTTTTTTTTTTTTTTTTGAATAGAAAAAGAAAGATAAAATAAAATAAATAAAGATAAAATAAAATAAATAAAGGTGGAGGTAGTGGGATCAGACTGCTGGTGACTGAAGCTTAGGGTTGAAAATAAAAATGATGTTGGGAGGTGAAAAAGGAAATAATGTGGGGGAATGGGACAAAATAAAATAAAAGATAAAATCAGTGGGACCAATTGGTGGAAGAAAATGATGGAAGGCCAGGGTGTCCGGTGGAGACGGAAGAGAGTGCTTTGGAGCTTTAACAGCCTGTGGAGCTTAAAATAAAGATGAATTAGCCATTGAAGACTAGATCTTGAAGTCCAAAAATCAACAGTGACAGTTTGATTACAGGATCCCAACCGTAGGATTGGACAAATGCAGCGCAGTAGTAGAAAACCCGCTGCAGATGAACGGCCTCCCAATCAGCGTGTACGCGCCGCAGACAGTGGGCTGCGTGGCTGTGGACGGGGAAGGGCGCCGCAGACCATGGAATCTGAGAATGCATTTCACTTCTTCAATTTCTGTCACTGGGCAGAGCAGGAATCGGAAGGCTTTAGATTGACAACTTGGAGTCCAAGCATGAGTGGTGGTTCCAAGACCATAGCAAGAAGGGGAAGCTAAAGGAGGAGAAGAGCCTTGGGTGCAGACGACAGGGCAGATGCAGATGGCGATGAGGACGCCAATGGAGATGGGGTCGAGCTTGTTGTAGCCGCTGGCGAGGCCGTGGGCATGGATGCGGAAGTTTTCGGGTGTTCGATTGCAGAGGGTGGCGAAGTATGAGGTCCATGAACGCGCTACGGCGGCGCAACTGACCACGTATTCGAGGAGGATGTTACCGGCTGCTATGAAGGCTACGAAGTCGCCGAGTTCTACTCTTAAGTAGGCAAATGATTTGCATGCAGACGGTGGCTGCAATCAAGGGTGAAAAAGAAGAACAATTTGTGGCAGCGGAGTGAAAGTATGTGTAGAGGTCCGGCGGGCGGCCAAGGCGAGGTTGCCGCCCGCCGGTGAAGCAGAATGACTAGGTTCTCAACCTAGCTCTGATACCATGTTAGATTCAATGTATGGAGAAATAGAAAGAATGAATTGTGTATTGATTAATATTATTGATTGTATAATGATTCTATATATAGGAGATGGGTGGAGGGTAGGTGGTAGTAGGTGGAGTGGTAGGTGGAGTAGGTAGAGTGGGGGTAGTAGGTGAGTTTACATTAACACTGAGATTGTATATTGTTTTTCAGTTGTGAAGATTGATGGGAGAGTATGGTATCAGCCTGAGCGCCAGGTAGTGATGCCCAAAAGAAAATACTGATCAAGGGAGTTTGTGTGTGTGTATGTGTGTGTCTGTGTGGTAGTGATGCCCAAAAGAAAATACTGATCAAGGGAGTTTGTGTGTGTGTGTGTGTGTTATGAGAGAGAGAGAGGCCTCGTTTGGGAACATGTTATTTTAGTAACTTTTTGGCTTTTTAGCTAAAATATGAGGTAAAAAAAACTAGTATGTTTGGGGTGACTTTTTGACTTTTTACGAAAAGATGTGCAAAAAGTAGAGAGAAAATGGAATCTTTGACTTTTTGGTACAGGTTATAGGCTTTTTAACTTTTTTAGTAACTTTTTGACTTTTTTGCTAAAATGTTAACTTGCCAAACGAAGTAGTCCACCTAAAACCAGAGAGACCCAGAGTTTATATGTTGTGTGTCCTCTGTGTATTATCCTTTTCACCCTCTCACCTGCTCTCCTCGCTTTTCAATATTCTCCACCTTCTCACCTGCTCTCCTCTCTTTTCAATATTCTCTACCTAATTTTGAACCACACTCCCACCAAATTCAACATCTCTATCTCCCTCTCCTTTTCTTTTTTCAATTTCAGATTGTCTCCTTTAAAATAATACACCACCCACTCTCTCTTTAACCGAACACACTTTAACACCTACTCTGCACTCACTCATTATAATCTCTCTATCACCTATTCCAACACCCCACACATCCTCACAAATATCTTATCTCTATCTCCACTCTAAAAACATTATCATTCCTCTAACCCTCTCTTCTCATCTTCTTATTATGCTCCACTCACAAACTCATCATAATACCAAACCCATCCTGACCAAATATTCTAACCTGTATATATATATATAAATTGAATTCAATCCCTTTATTATTATTATTATTATTATTTTCTTTTCTTTTTTTGTTTTTTTTTTTATTATTTTCTATTTATAAAATATCAAAAATATATTATTTATACCAATTTATATAAAAACATCTAAAAATATGTACAAACACATAAAATTATAAAATACTACAAATTAATAAAATAATAAAAAGGATTTGAGTGATATAAAATAATTTGGTCAAAATGGGTGAGGTCTGGGATTAAAGTTTCAATCTGATTTTTCTGTTGAGAAATTCATAAAATATCATATTACAAGTTTCATCATTGGGTGGTCAAAAAAAAACGCCCAAGTCTTAGGGCCGGTCAAAATAGGGTGTCTACATCGGCCCTAGAGAAGTAAGGAAATGAAGTGTTGTGTTGTATACTTAAAGACCCAAGCCAAAAAGTCAAGTTTGCCCCCTAGCAACCATCGTTGGCCGGCAGGTGGCCAACAAAGCTCATTCATGGCCGGCAAGGCTCTTCCATAGCCGGCAAGTGGCCGGCAACATCCCCCTGTGGCCGGCCAATTGCCGGTGGCCTTATTTTGTGTTTTGATGCTGTTTTGTGTCTTTATTTCCCAAGAAGTGTAGGAAAGGTTCGCAATTGGGTTCAGATTGTCTCTATAGAAGCTCAAAACAGTGTTTTGGCATACGATGTTCGTCGCTTTTCATACATAAACGAGGTGTATCCTTTTTAAAGATATTGTAACTCTTCCGAGAGGTAAATCGAAAGTTGCTACTGAAATTAGTTTTTATCAAATTACACTTTTGTTCTTTGCATAGAATATGCATTTCACTTTGCTCCTTTCATAGAATAGGCATTTCACTTTGTTGCATAGAATATGCATTTCGCGTTGTTACTTAGAATATGCATTTCACTTCACATATATATTGCACGCGTATCTTGCATCAGTTATGAGTCTCATATAGAATATGCTTTCGTTCTTGTTTCACACATAGAATATGCATCTCGTTTAACGCATAGAACATGCCTTCAATTAACCTTGTATCTCGGTTGTTTATCTCATATAGAACATGCATTGTCACTGTATCGCATACTAAACCAGCAAATGATATTGTATATACGGTTCATTCAAAGGAGTTCTGGCTGAGTTATTTTTATCTTGGTAGGAGAACTCACACTTGTTCATTTGTGCATTTATCGCACTCGTTCATTTTGTGTATCTATCGTACTTGTTCATTTTGTGCATCTATCGCACTTGTTCATTTTGTGCGTCTATCACACTTGTTTACCTTCGTGCATCTATCGCACACCACTCTCTTGTTTCTCGAGAATGTGTGAAATACACGCTCGAGCATTTTTTTTCTCAAAATGCGTGAAACGCAGTGGGTGGGTTTCATCTCAAGACGTGTGAAGTACGTGCTTGAGCGGTTTTGTTTCTCAGGACGCATGAAACGCGGCCCTGGGCCGGTTTTACTTCAGGAACGTGCGAAGCACGACCCCGAGCAGTTCTCTTCCATCTTAGGAAATGCGAAGCATGCACCCGAGCAGTTTTATCCTAGGACGCATGACGCGCGACCCTGGGCAAGTTTCATCTAGGGACGTGCAAAGCACGCACCCAAGCAGTTTCATCTCTGGACGCACGAAACGCGACCTCGAGTGGTTTTCTTTGTTTCTCGGGACACGTAAAACGTGACCCTGAGCAATTTTCGTTCTTTAGTATCTCGAGACGTGTGAAACACGACCCCGAGTAGTTTTGTTCTCAGTTTCTTAGGATGCATGAACGCAATCTTGAGTGGTGTTTTCTTTTCTCATCCTGTGTTTTGGTGTGGTTAAACATGTGTTTATTTTCGTTTTGCATGAAACCTGTGTTGGTTTTAAGCTAATTGTTCATTCATGTATTGTTATCTTACTTGTTGTATTCATTCTTGCTTATCGCATTTGTTGTTGCTTATTGCATCATCTTGTATGATCATAAGTTTTCAAAGTAGCCAGCTTCGTGTAACATGTGAGTCCAATTTTCAAAATTGCATTTGCATATCATTTGCACCTTGTCCCAGAACTACACTGGTTTGATTCTTTGCAAAAAGATATGTAGACAGCCTGCGGGCGCAACCATTTCTTTCTGTCTTGATGTTTGTCCAAGTCTTACGGCCTTGTCAAAATGGGTCGTCTTTGGGCTTTGATATTCATTCACGTCATTTCATGAATCCGAGTTCTGTTAAAGAAGGGCAACTGTAGACACCCCATTTTTTACGGCCCTTACGACTTGGACGTCCTCACATACACACCCGATGATGAACGTATTTGCTCGCCAAGTGCTCGAAGTCCTCAACGGAATGCCATAGCTTTGAGCCTTTCAAACCCTATATCGTTGTTGTCCCAGTTTTGGACCAAGCCTGTGTCCTTCAAGCCTGCAGCTTTTGGTGACTTGCCAGCCACTTTTAGAGGCTACCGGCCACCACTTTTGGGCTATCGGCCACTGATGTGGCTTGCCGACTACCAATGATGGCCGGCCGGCCACCAGTGTATTTTGCAGATATTTTATACCAGCTGTGCCAATCATTTACACAGATGCATACATCTATCCCCACGTGTAGGGCTGAATCTCCTTGAGGGAATTTCGTGTTTTCTATACATAGGAGGCCCCTCTCTCATGTTTTAAGGTTAGAAAATTTGGAAATCAAAAATTTTCCTCTCTCTATACAATTCTCTCTCTCTCTCTCTCTCTCTACCAAATCTCTACACTTTTGCCTACAAATCTTCAACCTTTGCCTATACACCCTTAACCAAATCTTCTCATCTTTGAGCTAAAGTACTTTTGAGCTTGGTTTGAGCTTTAGAGGGTGTGTTTACTTGGTTTTGTTGCTTGGAATTGCTTCTTCTCTTCAAAAGGTATAAGACTTTTCTTGTAGCCTTATTTTATTTGCTATTATTGCTACTGTTCTTCCTTTGTTTTGGGCTATCAAAACTCTGTGGCTTTTGGGCCGAAGCTTGGGTTTAAAGCCATTAAAGGTTGAGGGGTTGATAGTCCTTCTTTATACCTTGTTTTGGAGGTCTTTGCCCTTGTGTTTCCCACCCTTTTACTATCTTTTTCCAAGCTTTTAAACACTGATTTTTAGAGCTTTTTCAGTGGCCTAAATCATGTTTTGACGTTCAAATTTGGAGGGGTTAGCCTCTCCTCCTTGTGTCTTGCTTACTAGTCTATTTGGTGCCATGTTTTAGCATTTTAATCTAGCCTTTTTTAGCTCAATTCCAGCATGTTTCAGGACTGTATTAGACCTGTTTTCGCTCTATTTTGCGCCGTTGTTTACATTTAAGCTTTGGTTTGCATGCTTATAGTGTAACAGTCCTCATGAGTTTGGTGTTCTAGGCCTTAAACACTATCTTGTTTCAATTGATAGCATTTATTTATCCTTTTCTCACTCATTTTCAGCGCTTAATCATCTCTACAACCTCCCTCCTTTCTTGGCTTTTTATTTTGCTTTGAAAGTGGTTCAAACTATTTGTTTGTTTAAAGCATGAGATTGAGATGTCATGCTTAATGGTTTAATCACTTAAGGGGTTCATTACTAACGGTATGATGTCTCTTTCATGCCTACAATAACTTTTAGTTTGAGTCTTCTTTCCATTTAGAGGACTTAACTCACCCTTGGACTTAATTGAATTAAAGGACATTGGTAAGCTAAAATGAGTAACTAAAATTAGGACTAAAAATGGTACAAGATAATAATTGGTTGTGTTCAATCGAACGTTAATTGAACACATGAAAACTTGAACCATTTCATACTAATTAGACCACATGCTATCAAATTGATTCATATGCCGTTTCAATACTTCTTTAAATACGACATACAAAACATGACAATATAATTGAACACATGAAAACTGAGTCTCGGAGCGAATGTTATATTGTCGTTTCAATACTTCTTTAAATACGTGCTTAGACCACATGCTATCAAATTGATTCATATGCCATGTTAGTAGCCGAGCCTATTTAGATTGCATATTGCATGTGTTGCATTAGTCGTATTATATAGTTAGGAATCATGCATTTTTCTATCTCATTTCTCTTATTGGCTTGGAGTACTAGGTGAGCCTTTACTCGCTTTAGCATAATTGCATGAGTGATGATGTTTCCATGTCTAGCATGCTTGCCATGAGGCTAAGTGCTTATTTGCTATAACTACTTGAATGCCTGCGGATGAAGGCTAATTTCTTGGATTGGAATAATTTGAGTAATGTTCATATGTGATCATTTTTTCAAGTGGTACATATTTCGAAACAATTTTCCAAACGAATATAACTCAAAATGTTCCAATTCTTGCAAGTTAGTCTATACTTGTGTGCGTGCGCATTATATAGTAATGTTAGCCTAATAAACCGGAACAAGAGCATATAATGTACATAAGATTCGTATCATGATTAGTAGAGGTCGATCTTTGATCAGGCGAGCGGGGGTGCTCAAAATGTATTCATGACCTTCCCTTCTTGTACTTAAGTTCCCGAGTCAGACAATCTTAGTGATAACGGACGCGTGGCCTTTGGCACGAGTCATGGGTTTCCTAAATTTTTCAAAATATTTAGGTGGTGATTATGTATCTAGCAAAATAGTCCATTTTTGGCATTTTTTATTCAAAATCGATTTTTTCAAAAAATTTCTTGGATTTAGACTCTTTAGTGGTTATCAATTTCATATTGCACTTGTGAGATTAGATTCAGAACCGTGGGAGTCCGAACTGTAGGGCTTATTTCAAACTTTTGAAAGGGGGCGCGAAAAAAATGAGCTACACCCCGTAATCCCTCAGCATGACAAGGTAAAAAAACGGTCGCATCGGCAGAGTCAATGAGAGAAGAGTCTCAGAGGACGCCTCGTACCAAAGGAACGTATGTCAGGGAACATCGGCGTGTTCAAGGGAAGGAACTTTGTTTTGACACGGTAAATGAAGAGAAGTCCAAGAGGACTCATAATGACCCCGGGAGCAGCGTACTGAAAAGGCTGAAATCCGTTAACAACCGAGCTCCTGGCCGGACTAAGGAGAATTTGAAGGACTACCTCTAGAGGAAGCGGCAGAACGCCGAGGTCACATCCCTGGCCAAGTCGAGAACGTCGTTCTCAATAGAGTTGGATAAGTTTGAGACCCTAAAGAGGTTCCATATGCCGAGGTTCCAGATATATGATGGTAAGTCCGATCCGAACTTTCACGTCAGCTTATATTTGAATTCAATGGCACTATATACTGGGAACGAACCGTTGCTCTGCAAGGTGTTCCCCTCATCATTTGGGAAAATCGCATTAGATTGGTTTCACAAGTTGCCAAAAAGAGCTGTGAAAAGTTGGGAAGACCTGGCCGAGATATTTGTGGCCAGGTTTGTTACAAACAAATTGCAGCCGTTAAGGGTAGACTCCCTGATGGCTCTGAAAATTGGCGAGAGTGGAAGCCTCAGGACTTATGCCAAAAGATACTATGAGGTGTTCAATCGAATAGAAGGATGTAACCAGGAGCTGGCAGTCGTGTCTTTTAAGAACGACCTGGAGGATGACTGCATGCTTCAAAAGTCACTGGCAAAGACTCTGCCAAAGAGTATGGAGAAGCTCATGGCAAGGATCAAGAAATATGCCAGAGTAGAAGAGGATACACCGGGAGCAAAGGCACCGAAGCAGGAGAAGAGAAACGGCTCGCCAAATTAAGGTCGAGGTAATACCGAATTTAATAGACAGGAAACATGACTAAGGGCTACACCGGTTGTCACCACTGTGTTCCAGATCTCAATTTATAAAGTTCTAGAAAAGATCAAGAACCAGCCGTATTACAGAGTGCCAAAAAGGATCCCTGGCGAATTTATGGAAAGAAGTCTAGGGAAGCACTGTGCTTACCACAATGAAGATGGACACCTGACACAGGGTTGTAGAGCCTTAAAGGCGCATTTGGAAGATCTGGTCAGACAAGGTCACTTAAGGGAACTAGTAGATGAGGCCAAAATGAGGGAAGAGCAGACAAGGCTGCCCCAGATAGTGGCAGCACTACCTCCACCAGTACCACAATAGCAAGCAGACGGACCTCGAGTGATCAATGTGATTCACTCGAAGGTTGATGAGAAAGAGGTACGTGGGGAGACTCAAAGGGTAAAGCACTTACAGCATGTGTATCAAGTTCAGCAAAAAAGGCCTAGGACAGACAAGTGTCAGGGACCAATGGTGTCTTTCACTGAAGCAGACCTAGACATGGTGCAGCATCCACACAACGATGCTGTGGTAGTAACCCTCAAGATTGAAGAATACCAAGTAAGGCACATTCTGATTGACCAAGGCAGCTCTTGTGACATCATATATGTCAGATGTTACAAAGAGCTCGGCCTTCACCGAGATGATTTGGAGCAATCCAATAACCTAATGGTCAGGTTCAATGGAACGCTAACATGGCCTCTGGAAGCAATAAATTTAGAGATGCCAGTAGGCACCAAGAAGGTAAGCACAAAGTTCACAATAATTGACACCCACTCCCCTTACAATGTTATCTTGGGAAAGCTATGGTTGCACGTAATGAGGGTTGTTTCCTTAACACTGCACCAGCTATTGCAGTTTCCAACAGAGCATGGAATTGAGGAGGCCAGATGGGATCATGTGCAGGCAACGAATTGCTCCATGGCAGCAATGAAATCCACCTGCAACGTGCGAGAGGTAGAAATAGTATAAATTAAGGACAAAGACATAGATGTCCTGGATGACGTCAGCAAAGAGCCGGTCGACAAAAGCGAGGAAGCCTTGAAGAAAATTCTGGTCTAACAAAGGGATGAAGAGCGCTTCTTCCTTTTTGGCTCAGGACTAGCCTAGGAGGAGGAAAGGGAGTTAGAGTCATTCTTGCGAGCAAACATAGAGGTGTTTGCCTGGACGGCATACGAGATGCCTGGCATTAATCCCGAGGTCACTTGCCATAGACTAAATGTAGACAGGTTGGCTAAACCTGTCATTCAGCGAGCAAGGAGGCCGACATTGGTTCATGTGGAGGCAGTAGAGGAGAAAGTGGACAAATTGTTGGAGGCCAAAGCCATTCATGAGGTAAACTACTCAACTTGGTTGTCAAACACAGTTGTCGTGAAAAAGAAGAATGGGAACTGGAGGGTCTGGGTGGAATTCACCAGCCTGAATAAGGCTTGTCCCAAAGACAGTTTCCCACTCCCCAAGATCAGTCAATTAGTAAATGCCACTTTAGGGCATGGAAGGATGAGCTTTGGACGCTTACAAGGGATACTATCAGATAGCAATGTATCCTCCCGACGAGGAGAAGACTGCATTTATCATCCCAAAGGGCTGTATTGCTACAGAGTGATACATTTCAGGTTGAAAAATGCAGGAGCAACCTACCAAAGGTTGGTGACCAAGATGTTCAGACATCTGATTAGCAAAACAGTGGAAGGGTACATTGATGACATGGTCGTAAAGACCAAAGAACCTGAGAATCACCTTGTCACGACCCAAACCCGCCCCTACAGGTTTAGCACCGTAACCGGCCAGTAATCCGTGATTACTGAAGGCCTGCTTAACAGTAATGACAGTAATACAGAGTAGAGGGGCTGGCGGAAGCCAAACAGTAAATAAAAGATGTCCAATGAGTTGTGACCGTCTGAATGCAAAAAGACTTTCCTGAACATATTCACATTCATAAGCAAAACATATGTACAAACATCATATACATAAACATCCAGGTTAGGGACCTAATCCCTTCACCATAACTGTTCAGTACAAGTCTAAAACAGTCGATACAAAAACAGAAACAAAAGGTCGAACTGAGACACCCCAAAAGCCTTGGCTTGAACAGACTAGAAACCTCGAGGTGAGGCACGATGGTTGGCTTGACAAAACAAAAGCGAACCCGACACATCTAGCTCCAGTCCGGTGCCTGGACACCTACATATAAATATAAACAGTGAACTAAAGCCCAGTGAATAATGTATGTGTAAAAAGGTTAAGAATGAATGTCCTTTCAGTATTTAAAACAGTCATTTACATCAGTAAATCAGTCATTCAGTCAGTGGCTCATATTTCATGATACAATCATTTAGAAACCATAGTGGTCATATGTGGTACATCCCATAGCATAACAGTACAGTAAACAGTAGGTCTTAACAGACCGAACAGTCAGTTGATGGCCATCATAACAGTAAACAGTAGTAGTTCTAAGCATTGGAACTGACAGAGATCTCTGTGACAGTAGTAGTAACAGTACAGTAACAGTAGTTGCTATGGATGCCACAAGTACAGTTCAGAACATAGGACAACCATTCATTCAGTAAACAGTATCATTTCAGAAAATAGTGCAGTCAATCATTAAGAAAATAATCATAATTGAACGTATCTTTACAACATTGTTACTCACAGAGCACTGGGCTATAGATAGGCTAGTGAGCGTCCTCAGATGCCAATCCTACACAGTTACAGAATGAACACACACTAAGTTACACACTAGGGAAACAATAACTTAGTCCCTATCTTGACTCGGTGTGGTTCTATAACATTATCCTTATTAAGATGTCTTAAACTAGGCCTAGGAATGCCTAGGATGAAATGCGGATGCAAAGATGTACTTTAAAACACTTTTCAAAATTTGCTGAAAACAGGAGTCTTACCCGAGCGTGGCTTTATTCGCTTGAGCGAGCTTGCCAAAACAGTGTGGTCGCTCGAGCGTAAACTCCTTCACTCGAGCGATCTGTAAAAATGCAAAAGTACTGGCCGTTGAAATTCTCCACTCGATGCTCGCTCGAGTGTGAGACACAGCTCTTCGCTCGAGCGTAGGTCTCTTCGCTCGAGCATGCGACTGCGTGCACCAAAAACCTGAGAGCTTGCAATTAACGCTCGAGCCATCATTCCTTCGCTCGAGCGGACCTCTAAACAAACGATGGTCGCTCGAGCGTGGAATACTTCGCTCGAGCGAGGAAGCCAAATTCTGGAATTTCCAGATTTGCCTTCAAGGCTCAAACCAAGCATTCAACACATCAAAACTCAACCTTTTGGGCCCATTTTCTGGAAAACACTTGAAAACCAATAGTATAACATGTTTTGAAGATCAATTTGTAAAATCAAAGCCCAAAGGTAAGTTAATTGAACACAATCTCAAAGAAACTTCAAGAACAAAGCTTAAACACAACATGCATGTGTTCAATTAAATTCAAAGCTTCAAATACTTGATCAAATGAGTCAATTTCCTCAAAAACATGATGAATTCTTGAACTATAATCAAACTATGAACATGCATGTAGCAATTTTCATGGAAAAGGCCTTAAAACTCAAGAATGTGTACATGCATGCATGAATTACTACTCAATCCAACATTTTAAACCAATTCTTGACTTTAACTTACTAAATTACCATGAACCATGTAAGATACAACTTGAATTCACAATCAAGAAGATGATTTTCCTACCTTAGGTCTTCAATTTCAAGTATGGAAGCTCAATTATTCAAAACTCCTCCAAATCTTCTAATTTTCCAAGCAAATATTATTGTTGAACCCAATTCTCCTACTCTCCCTCTTTCACTCAGTTTTGGACTCAAGAAATGGATGAGGAAATGATACAAAATAAGCTCCTAACAATGCTATAGATAGTGGCCCACTCAAATGGCAAAACATGTAAATAATCAAACTAATGTTTTTAATATTATTTAATCCAATTTAATCATACCAAATCAAATTTTAATTAAATATACCATAAAATCACATAAATTCTAATTAGCATGAAACACTAATCAATTTCAGATTCGGCCGCCGTTAAGGCCTTCAATTCACAATTCGAAATTTAACACATGAACAGATCAATCAGAAATCAAACAGATAGAAATGCATTTAAACAACATATTCATGCAATCAGTTTAGGATTTCATCCTAATCAGTTACTTATCATGCTCAGTCATAGTTTAGCATTAATCAGAGGTGAGGGTTGTCGCAGTCTCCCCTCCTTACAAAGAGTTTGGTCCCCTAAACTCGAATTACCTTCGTTTTGGAAGAATACTGGATCCAGAGGGAACAGTTCAGGATATATTTTCATCATATCGTCTTGTCTTTCCCAAGTGGCATAGATGCCACCATGGTTTTGCCAGTCCATTTTCACTAACAGAATCTCTTTAGTCCTCAACTTCTTGATTCGTCGGTTCACAATCTGAATAGGTCGTTCTTCATAAGTGTAGTCATCACTTAGCACTACACAGGTATGCTCAATAACATGGAAGGGATCCCGAAGATAATCCCTCAACATTGTAATATGGAAGACATTATGCATATGCTCCATTTCAGGAGGAAGCGCTACTTGATATGCCACCGGATTAATCTTTTCAGTGATCTCATACGGCCCAACATATCTTGGTGCTAGCTTACCCTTGACTCCAAAACGAGTCTGCCCTTTTATTGGTGTCACTTTAACAAAAACATGATCACCTACTTCGTATTCCCTATCTCACCTTCGGACATTTGCATAACTTTTCTGTCGGCTTTGTGCGGTTTTCAATCTTTGTTGAATCAGTTTCACATTTTCTGTGGTTTCATGTACAATATCGGGCCCAAGCAAAGGCCCATCTCCAACTTCTGCCCAGCAAATAGGAGATCGGCATTTTCTGCTATACAAAGCCTCGAAAGGCGCCATACCAATACTCGAGTGAAAACTGTTGTTGTAGGCGAATTCAGCCAAAGGTAAATGACTTTCCTAATTTCATTGGAAATCAAGAACACACATACGCAGTAAATCTTCCAGAGTTTGGATTGTTCTCTCTGACTGACCATCTGTCTGAGGATGGTACGCACTACTCAGTCTCAGTTCAGTACCCAATGCAGTTTGCAAACTTTGCCAAAATCTCGATGTGAACTTCGAGTCCCTATCAGAAACAATGGACAACGGCACTCCATGCAATCTAACAATCTCATCAATATAAATTGTAGCCAATTTGTCCGCATTATAAATTGTTTTGACAGGTAAAAAGTGAGCAAATTTAGTCAATCTATCAACAATAACCCAAATTGAGTCCATACCTTTACTGGAGCGAGGTAAACCAACAATGAAGTCCATAGTGAAATGTTCCCATTTCCACTCCAGTATTGGTAAAGGTTGCAGTAAGCTTGCGGGTCGTTGATGTTCAGCCTTAACTTGTTGGCAGTGTAACCATCTCGACACGAAGTCGGCAATTTCTTTCTTCATTCCCGGCCACCAAAAATTAAGTTTCAAGTCTTGGTATATTTTCGTGTTCCCTGAATAGATAGACAGTTTTTAATTGTGGCCTTCTTATAGAATTCATCTTTTCAGTTCAGAATCATTCAGTACGCACAACCTTCCCTGAAACTTCAATACATTGTTTTCAAATTTGAAGTCCGGCCTCGGTTTGGACTCCCGTTCATCAATGATCTTCTTCAAGAAGTCATCCTGTTGTTGTTTCTCTTTAATCTCCTCAATAAGTGTCGGTTGAGTAGAAATAGCAGCCAATGTTCCACCTCGCTCACGTAAAACAATCTCAACTTCGAATTTTTCAAGGTCACATAACAGCTCTTTCTGTCCGGTGAGTAAACAGGCTAAATTCCCAATTGATTTCCGACTTAAGGCATCAGCAACGGTGTTGGCTTTTCCCAGATGATACAAAATTTGCAAGTCATAGTCTTTTATCAGTTCTAACCACCTCCGCTGCCTCATGTTTAACTCCTTTTGTGTGAAGAAATATTTCAAACTCTTGTGATCTGTATACACTTCACATGTTGCCCCATATAGGTAGTGATGCCAGATTTTCAATGCAAAAACCACTGCGGCAAGTTCCAAATCATGGGTAGGATAGTTCTTTTCATGCGGTCTCAATTGTCGGGAAGCATACGCAATAACTTTACCATTCTGCATTAAAACATATCCCAAATCCTTATAAAAAGCATCACTGAAAATAGTAAATCCATCTGTACCTGAGGGTAGGGTGAGAATCGGTGCAGTCACAAGTCGAGTCTTTAATTCTTGAAAAGCTGATTCTCTTTGGTCAGTCCAGTCAAATGGTATTCCCTTTTGAGTCAACTGAGTCAATGGTAGAGCAATTTTGGACAAGTCTTTCACAAATCTTCTGTAGTACTCGGCCAAACCTAAGAAACTCTGAATTTCGGTAACATTAGCCAGTCTAGGCCAATTTACCACTGCTTCAATCTTCTGTAGGTCAACTGAGATGCCATCCTTACTAATCACATGTCCCAAAAACATCACATTGTCAAGCCAAAATTCACACTTCTTGTATGAAATACATGAAGGGGTATGTGGAAGCCATATTGGGAGCAAATCACTTGCTCATAGGGCCATTACTCAAGGGTACTTGTGGCCCTACATGCAGAAGGATGCTGAAGCCTACGTCAGAAAGTGCGAGAAGTGTCAGAGGTTTGCACCTTTAATACATCAACCAGCCGCAGATTTGAACCCAGTAACCAGCCCTTAGCTATTTGCCCAGTGAGGCATGAACCTGGTTGGACAACTGCCCCAAGCAACTGGGCAAAGGAAGTTTTTGCTAGTAGCAATTGATTACTTCACAAAGTGGGTAGAAGCTGAACCCCTTGCGAAGATTCAAGATATTGATGTGAAGTGCTTCATCATCACCAAGTTTGGAATCCCAAGGGCAATAATAGCAGACAATGGTACACAGTTTGACAGTAAGTTAATTAAAAGCTTCTGTGCAAAGTACAAAATCAAGAACTACTACTCTACTCTAAGTTTCCCTCAGAGTAATGGTCAGGCAGAAGTATCCAATAAAATTATCTTGGATGGGATAAAAAAGAGGCTGGAAGTAGCAAAGGGAAAATAGATAGAGGAGTTGCCCAATGTACTCTAGGCATATTGAACTACACCGAGAAGATCAACTGGAGAATCTTCATTTGCCATGGCTTATGGCACTGAAGCAGTTATCCAACTAGAAGTCGGCATCCCTAGGATCAGAACCCAAGGAGCAAAGAATGGAACTAATGAGGCATACCTGGCCTGAGATCTGGACTTGCTGGAGGAGAAAAGAGAGAGAGCAGCAATCTAGCTGAGGGCATAACAGCAACAACTTGCTAGGGCTTATAATAAGAAGGTCAACCCAAGAGAGTTTAAAGTTAGGGACCTCATCCTAAAAAAGGTCATCGGCAACAAAAAGGATCCCAAAGAGGGAAAACTTGGCCCAAACTAGGAGGGGCCTTATAGAGTCACCTTAGTTTCTGGCAACAGGGCATATCGGCTTAAGGATTGTGATGGCAAGGAATTGCCAAGACCCTAGAACACTTGTAACTTGAAGTTTTTCTATCATTAGATTTTTGTTTTTTTTTTTTTAAGTTTATGTCATTGGCCGAAGTAATCATAAAATTTAGTTTGATTTTTATGAATTTGAAATTTGTGTGGTAGGACTGACCAGTCCCATGGCAATGTTTCTGAATGAAACATGATAAATAACTTAGACTTATTGTATGGCAAAGTTGAATTATACTTGCATATAATAGAGTTGAACTAAGTTTGTGATGTTTCTGAATGAAAGATGACAAATAACTTAAACTTATTATATGGTAGAGTGGAATTATACTTGTATATAATGAAGTTAAACTAAGTTTGCAATGTTCTTGAATGAAACATGATGAGTAACTTAGACTTATTATATGGCAGAGTTGAATTATACTTGAATATAATGGAGTTGAACTAAGTTGGCGATATTTCTGAATGAAACATGACTAATAACTTAGACTCATTATATGGCAGAGTTGAATTATACTTGCATATAATAAAGTTGAATTAAGTTAAATTAACCTAGACTTGCCATATCGGCAGAGTCAAACTCAGAATGGAACTAAGTTCATTAGCAGAGAAACCAAGGTTGAAACACCTTAGGAAGTCTTTATTTGAATCTGACTTTGGTGAAAGACCATAGACACATTCTTAATGTGAACTTAAGTGGAACTTAGGTTCACATTAGGGGGTAGAGGGCAGGAATGATAAATAAACTTAAGAGCTTGGGACTTGTTGAAATTTTCAGAAAAATTTACAAGTTAAATTGGGCTTAACACTTATTGAAAATTCGGAGAAATTTACAAGTTGGAGTTAGCCGAGGTAATTATAAATAAAGTATCCGAGATACATATTACCTGAAGTGACCAACCAAGTTGTCAAAACTTGGAAAGGGTGAAGTCTTAATAGCATATAGCATATGGAGATACAAAAGCAATACTGAATAACACTTGCAAAAATATTTTGATATTTTTAAAGTGTTAGTCGAGGTATGAAAATGGTTAGCTGAGGCAAACAATCAAGGTTTATATCCTAGGCATTATATCCTGGAGTTATTATACAGTTAAGGTATCCTTTGAAGAAATGCAAAAATATTCTAAGTATGGAAGCATGAAAAAAAGCAGTAAACATGCATAGAAGAAAAAAAGGCATACATTCAACACTTGGAAGAAAATATAAGAAAAACTTGTTCAGAAACAAAGGCACTTCGGCTTGGCAAAAGAGATTACTTGTCCAAAAATTACAAACTGTTCAAAAGTAAAAAGTAAAAATTCCTAAGTGTTGGAATTATGGGCACTGGTCTCAGATCGCTCAACCTCGGCTGTTGGCAGTGTGTCGTCCTCAGTTGGCAATATGACTTCCTTCTCCGCCGTTATCTCGGCATCGATTTCCAGCAAGGTCTGGTCTAAGCTCTTCTCAGCTGCCTGGACCTCGGCCTCAAAAGTAGTTTGTTTTGAAGAGGCTCCCTTGGAAGCCAAGTCTTCCTCCTCATCATGAGTCAAGTCCAGGACTTGATCATTCAATGTTGGCGACTTGGCCCCCTTAGCAGCATCTTCTTCTTCTTCAGCATCATCCAACTCGGCCTCCTCTTCATCATCCTTGCTGCCCGATCCTTTGGGAGGCTGAGGGAAGGGCACTTGAAGTTTGTTGATGTCTCAAAGGTTGGAATCCATTAGGGTGGAAAGCTTGTTCAAACTAGCCGTCCAGCCAAGATAGTAACCTCAGTTGCAGGCTTGGTTTACTTATTCCTTGTAAGCATTACGTACGTCAACTTGGCCTTCGGCGTAGGCCTTTTCATCAGCTACCTTGATTTCGGCCACCTTGGTCGCCAAGGCCTCTTGCAACTTCGCCTCGGGTTTGGTAATTTTAGCCTCAAACTTTTTTGCCTCGGCCCTAAGAACATCAGCCTCCGTCTTCTCCTCGAGTTAATCTTGAGCCTGTTTGGCGGCCTTGGCTTGATCTAGCAGTATCTTCATTTTTGCCTCAGCTTTATTGAGGGAGGCAAGAAAGCTGGCAACCTCTTTGGTCTTACGAACCAACTCTTTCTTCAAATCCTCGGCTTTTATTACAAAGGAATAAGCATGCTAGATCGCCTAGAAGAAAATGAATGAACAATTTAGTAAATTTTAAAGTAGGAGAACTTGAAGTAAAAAGCCAAAAAAAAAGAAAAGAGTTCAAAGACTTACCAGAACTGAGTGTTGCATTATTAAAGCAAAGTTTTCATACTCGGTGACCTCGGCCATACGATTTAGATCAGTTGGCAGAAGGACAGCGGTAGAAAGAGCGACGCCAACCTCAATATTCTCGATGGCACTGTAGCCGGCTTTGATTGGTTGATCGCCAATCATGATGGCAGATGCCCAGGGGTCATCGACTTTGAAAGAACTTCAACTTGCGGCCGCTTGGGACCTCGACTTCTTCAAACGTGAGGTGTCAGACGGATGGTCTTCGGGAGGCCTCTTCTCCGCGTTGGAGGCACTCTTCTCAGTTTCGGCCAATTTTGAGATTGGCAAGGTATCATCTGTATCAACTTGGGTGACAGAGGCTTTTGTCTTAGTCCTCTTTACCCTTTTTGGCTTTGGTTGGATTTGGGATTAAGACGAAGAAGACTGAACGGTAACAACTCTTGGAATGTCGGCCAAGAGGTCTTCCACAACAGGTTTGCCGCGGCCCATGTCGTCGGCAGTTGCAGCAACAGTAACTCTGGTGCCAAAGTGGATCGCAAGAAATGCAATTGGTGGATTGGATGGATCATAAGCCGATGCCTCAAAATCTCGGCATTTGTGCCTATGAGTTCTGCCGGCTGGAGCGTTTGCTGGGGCACAACGTCGACATCGACACTGGAATGTCGAGATAAGCTAGGAGGTAGAGGTTGATGGTAACTTGACTGGATCTGAAGAGGAAACCTGATCAGCTCTTAGAGAAGAAGTGACTGGTGGGGTTGAGGCAGGCGGTGGAGTTTGACTTCTCCAGGGGACGTCGGGCAAGGCCGACTTATATGTTGATATGTAATTCAACAGAAAAGGGGCCTTGCGTTTCTGCACAGGGAGATCCAAGCGCTTCTCTAGATCTCGGCTGGGGATGTATGATTGTCGAAATCCCTTTGCTGGCTGAGAAAGAACTGTAGAAAACAAGGAGCAAACATTAGCAGAGATAAATGAGTTGGCAAGCCTTAACAAAAATGGAATTACAGTTGGATGACTAAATATTACCATCACCCTCTTTAAAAACTTTTCGGCGCAGAGAATAGTGATGAAGATCGTCATCAAGTGCAAACTCCCAGTTGCCCGAGACGATGAAGTAATCATCTCCAGCGCCCTTGTTGGAGTCTGGGAGGTCGGCTATTATTTTGAAGGCAGTGGATTTGGGCTTAAGGTAGTATATGTAGACTTTTTCTAACTTAAGGCCACACATCGTATAGCAGAATTGGATGTCAGCTAATGAGATCCTAGCTTTTTCCCGGTGTGCTAATTCAATTATGTCGTTGATAACCCTATATGAGTTTATGGCAAGTTGCATGGGGTTGAGTTTGTAGTAGTGGAGGATCTCCCGAAAGAGAGTATCTTAGGGAAACCAAAGCCCGCATTCAATAAATGCAACGACAAACAAAGGCATGAAGTTTTCATCGAGCATGATGGAGTCCTCCTCCCCAGCTAACCTCAAATGGACGTCAGCTGGAATAGAGAACTCCCGCCTAAAATGCTCTAGTTTCTCTGGGGTGTCCACCCTCTACCTAAACATACCTATTTTCTCGGCAAGAAGGGGCTGGACAACCAAATGAATGATATAGGTCTAAAGACCTCGGCTTAAAACCTAAATAGGGTTGCAGATCTAAGGGAAGTTTGTTTCAATTCTTCCTAGGTATTTGGTTTCTAAGCAAATCCCAAACCTATGATCTATGTAAATAAATGAAATTCGAAAGCAGAATCTGGAAACAAAGCAAAAAAAGCAGGAAGCAAGGCATGATTCAGAATCAAGAAAGTAACAAAGACTTAAGAGTGAGAAAAATCACAGAACACTAAGTGAGTGTGTGCAGAACATTGAACAAAAAACGCGACAGGCAAGCACAATTGACATTTCAGTGATACAACTCGAAAACACAACAAAAATTCAAAGAAACAAGAAATGATTCATGCTAAAGTGGAAGATGGAAACAAAATAGCAACAGACAATATTCACAGATGATAGATTTGGAATCAACCAAAAATGAAAGACTGAAATTGAAGAGAAGGAATCAGTGACTTACCGAGGAAATAGATACCAGGATGAAGATCGCTGAAGTCAAGCGACGTGAATATTCAGAAACAGGTGATAAAATGGTCGCCGGATGAGGTAATCGGAGCAAGTACAAAGCTTCAAAAGTATGAAAATGGCGGAATTTAGAGAGAGAAAAATGAAGCGTAGAGAGAAATTAGTTTTGCAAAAGTGAAGAGGCAAAGAAAGAGAGTAAGAGTTTTGTTAAAAACACAAAAAGGCTACAAAACATAATGAGGCGCCTTGGAAAACGTGCTTGTCAGGCGATGTGCGCAAAAGCGACGCAACTTGATAGCGCGTGTCAGGTACAGACTAATGAGAGAAGGACACATGGCAGAAATGGTTGAGAAAACCGTGCGTAACAGCTCATGCACAAATAAAACTCTTAGAGTTCCTGATTTAATGAAGCAAAAACCTCAGTTAGAGGAACGATCTCAGTTAAGATACTTAAAGAGCTTGGTTCTTGGTTCTTGATCCCTAATAAAAATGAACAGTTAAGTGCTGGGTACTTGAAGCCGATGAGTAATGATCTCAGTCGAATGGGAATGAATGAATTTTTAGCCAACATAGTATTTGAACAAACGATGTAGGTTCCATCACCTCAGGATGTCGAGGTAATAGAACCTATGGGGCAGTTGTGGGGACGTATTTTGTGAAGGACAACACGTGGCCAAGGTAACGCCGGAGTGTCAGCTGATGTACCATATGGCTTGGTTCTGACGCCAAGGTGATCTCGGTTAAGCCGAGGTTATCTGTGGAGATATCGGAATCCGAGATGAGCGGATAAGGGACAAGAGTCCTAGGACCAGGGAAGATCTCAGTCTGGATAAAAATAAAGCTCTTAGGGAGTTTATCCCTATCAAACTGAGGGTCCAGGATAGGCATTGAGCCTGAATACATTGAAGTAAGACTTCTACAGGGATTAGGTCAGTACTGGGTATAAAAGCAGTATACCCTCGTGGGTCTAAGGTATGTTTTTTATGTTCTGTCTAGTGAGTTAAGCACTATTGGTCATCTTTGAGAGATATTTGGTTATTGACTTGATCGTTGGAGTGTCTCTGGATGGACGAACCACCGCCGGATTCTTATCTTTCTGTAACAGGTTGTTCGAGCTAATATATTCTACCGGTGCTGTCCAGCTGAGTTCCCTATTTGGTTGTGTGGTCGGAAATCTACACCCACGTAAACCTAATAACAATATTAGTGGAAAATGATTTCTCTCTCTTAACCTTATTTAGAATATGCTATATTCAAAATAGTTGATAGATGATCTGAATATACTTTTATAAGGAGAGAGATGACCAATTTTCTAATATAACCATAACTCCACTTGCGTAGGACACTTGAAAACTATTCTATCTATTGACCAATTAGATAATAACTTATGATTCAAATTATGAAACTATAATCTTATTAAATTTATAATTCATATTACCATATCATGTATGTCACTATTATGACTAAATAATTAAATTTAATCTTACAAAAAAATATATATATAAAAAAGTAAAGAGATAATGTGATAAAAATAAGTGAATGAGTCAATAAACAGCTTATTTTGTTCAAAAGAGGCCTAAGATTTGTCTTACTCAATGAAATCCACCAGACGAAATTTATTTGCAAGCTTATAAATATTCTCAATTTTAAAGAATCCATAATTATCCCTAGGATCCAAACATGAGCTGGGAATGAGAAATTTCATTATATCCTCCTTAAATTGTTGTTTAGTTCTTGCCACTAAGAATCAATTATAATTATAAAAACATCAACTTGAAAATTATGCTTCATGATAATATCATCTCTTTGATGCACTCTTTACAATAAGGGTCATACTAGAATACACTCTCAAAATGGTGTATATCATTAGTAAATTATGACATTTGTAATATTAATTATCACAAATGTTATAATTAAATTATTTTTAAACATAACTACAAAATAACAATGAATCATAATTAAACACCATATAAAATAAACCAAAAATCTTTGAAATTATAACTAAAATAATAATTCAATAAGTTATAACTAATATCATGATATCATAATCAAATATCATCAACATCAAAACAAAAGCATATGGTACACAATAAACCCTAAACCCAAAATATAAAATGTATATTATTGAATTCCTCTTACAAGAAATAACACATCAAAAACCCAAACTCTTGCCAAGAAGTACACGAACAGTTATCTAGATAAGGAATGTATCTAAATCTATCTATTTATATACATAGATCTTGTTTTTTTTTTTACAAAAATTAAATAAATAAATAAATAAAGTTGACTCTGGGAGTAATTACACTGTTTTAAAAAAAATTATATTGATTGTGTTCAATTAATAATAGGTGACCAAATAAATATAATAGAACAGGGTGAATACTTAAGATTAGTTGAGATATGCATAAATTATTCAAAATACCTGATTATTAAAATAAAATAAAAAAATCATAGCGGACAAATTACGACATATCATTAGTTTGGCACATGATCACATGATCCTCTTCACCTACTAAGTGGTCGTTTGAAAAGTTGCTAAATAAGCAGCTTATCTATATATTATATAAAGAAAATGGTATTTTTAGTAAGAAACTTTGTGAGAGTTTCAATATCTTATATTAATTTTTTTAATTTTAAATAATTAAGAAAATCTCTATTATTAGTTAGCTTTTATTTAATAATTCCACATCGGGAAAAAAATGAAAAAAATAAGTTGTTTTACACATATAAAGGGAATCTTATACTCTCATCCCATTTAGTGAGGAGCCTTGTAAGAGTTTCAATATCTCATACTAATTTTCTTGATTTTCTTAATTTTAAACAATTAAGAAAATCTCAGTTGGCTAACTTTTATTTGATAATCCCACATCGGGAAAAGAATGAAAAAAAAATGAGTTATTTTACTCATATAAAGTGAATCTTATACTCTCATCCCTTTTAATATTGTAGTGTTGTACATGTTTCAATTCAATATAGTTTAAATTTTAAAAATAATTAATTAATTAATTATAACCTAACCAATTAGGCTAAATCATTTTTTATTTGATTGATTTGTTGATTTAATCATGATTTTAGCTGTTTTATCAAAATATATTGATTAGATTTGTTTGATTCGAAATAAACTAAATATTGATCTGATTAAAAATTGAAAGACTGAGATTTCTTGATTAAAAATAAGCATTCCGTCTAAATAATTGTTAACTTTTATTTTATAATCCTACAACGAAAAAAAAAAAAAAAAGTGAATTGTTTCACTTATATAAAGTAAAACTTAACAGTGTAGTATTATGTATATTTCAATTCAAGATAGTTTAAATTTTAAAATTAAAATAACATTTAAAAATTTTAATTAATTAATTTTTGTATAAATTGGTTAGTCATTTGACCTAACCGATTAGGCTGAACCATTTTGGGTTTGACCGATTCGCCTGTTTAATCGCAATTTCTCATACCGATTTTATTATTTTTAAACAATTAAAAAAAATTCTATTGGCTAACTTCCTTTTAACCATATACAAATAAAACTCTAATTAGTTTATGATTTATTTTATAATCTCACATTGGGAGATGAAGAAAAATCAAAGTTTGTTTCACTATCAATCTATATATTATATAAGAAAAATAGGGTTTTTAGGGAGAAGCCTTCCCGTCCAAACAACTGTTAATTTTTTATTTATAATCCCACATCAGGAAAAAGAGGAAAAAATAAGTTGTTTCATTATATAAACCTTATGCTCCCATTTAATATTGTAGTTGTGTATGTTTTAGTTCAAAACAGTTTAAATTTTAAAATTAAAATAAAATTTAAAAGTTTTAATTAATTAATTTTTGTATAAGTTGGTTGATCCTTTGACCTAGCCGATAGGGTGAACCATTTTCGATTTGACTAATCCGGTGTTTTAACTGCAATTTTAGCAGTTTTATCAAAATATATTAGTTAAATTTGTTTGATTCGAAATAAATTAAAGATTAACCTAATTAAAGATTAAACGACTAAGATTGCTTGATTCGAAATAAACTTTCACATCCAAACAATTGTTAACTTTTAAACAATTTAGAAAATCCCCATTGACTAGTTTTCATTTAATTTTTATTTTATAATTCCACATCGAGAAAAGAAATAAAAAGTGAATTGTTTTACTTACATAAATCTTATTATAGCGATCCTGGTTTTTCCTCTCTTTATTTATTGTATTCCGGACTTAGGTTCTGTGGAGTTGGTTGTTGTATATGTTTTGTTGTCATCCTTTAATTCCATATATTTGAGTTTTAGGATGTATTGGGCATGTTTCGAACGGGTTGGTTGACCTTTAGTCCCATTCCATGTTGCCCAGATTTTTGGTGGTCTGCTCAAGCGGGTCCCTTTGCGCTCGAGCGGAGTTTACACCCTTTCAGCATTTTGTGCCCCTGCAAAACTTCTACAGGTGCGTTTTTCACGCTCGAGCGGATTTCCTTACGCTCGAGCGAGTCGTGCTCGAGCGGGTGTTCGATGTCTGTAAAAGTACTGGAGGAGTGTAATCTACGCTCGAGCGGCTTTTCTTTTGCGCTCGAGCGGGTGTGTTTTGCAGTTGTGTCTTGGCGCTTGAGCAGGAATTTTTGCGCTCGAGCGGGTTCAGTTTTTGTGCTTGACGCTCCAGCGTCCTATTCTCCGCTCGAGCGGGCTAGTCGTATATCAGATGGCAGCTAGGTGATTTTGAATCACTTTTCACATTCCCTTTCTCTCTCTTACTTTTCTAAACCCTCTTTTGAGAGCTCCTCTCTCTAGAATATACCTTCTCTCTAGGGATTGATCTAGCTTGAGGGATCGACTCCCTTAGTGTCTTGCAAAGAGTGTAGACCTTGGCTTGGGCTTTCTATCAATCCGAAAATTTCTTGATTTGGAGCACTTCGGGATTTCTTCATCATCTCCTTTGGGTTTCATCTCTTGAGGTAGGGATTCTTACTCATCTTTATGAGTTTTAACATAGATGTTGAGCTTTTTGTATAAATGGTTTGATTTGGGAAGTTACGGTTTGAGATTTATAATGTTGAAAAGAGGGGTTTTGTTCATGTGACTCATATACGTGTATTTTGGGTCTTAAAAAGAGATTATTGATGTTGTTGATAATATTTGAGCCTTTGGGTCAATATTGAGAAAAATGGAGAAAATGCCATGTTTGGGCATATTTGGGTTATTAGTGTAATTAGTGACATTTAATATGGAAATATGAAATTGAGTTGGAAATAATGTAATTGGCTCATTATGAGATAGAATGGTGGAGTTGGAATTATTAATCACTCGCCTTGGAGAATTGTTGATGATTTATCTGTTGATGTAATTATATTCTGTTTAGAAATAATTGCTTTGGGCTATCGGTGGAGGATAGTCTTGATTATTGTAGACACTGCATGATGATTAGGTGAATTAAAACTAATCGGTTGAGTATGTCATTGAATATGACGGTTGGAATAATACATTAAATTTGTGTATTGATTGATTATGTATATGATATGTGTTTCTATACATTGTGTTGTGTGGGAGGAGATAGGGGATATACTCCACGGTTTAGGGGAAGATAGGGGATGGACTCCTAAATCGGATATTGTTTGGGAGGAGATAGGGGATGTACTCCACTGATACAACAAATATGTGTATCTATTGAAGCATTGATACAGCGAATATGTGTATCTATTGTGAAGTATGGAAGTGTTTTGTGAAATGTTGATACAGCGAATATGTGTATCTATTGTGATGTTCAGAAGTATTGTTGATATGAGATATAATCTCACTTAAATAGTTTGGCCAGGTTCTGAGCCACGGTTATGAATTGAGAATTGGATAAGAAATGGAAAATAAAATGAAACATGGACACATATGTCATGTAATTGAAATGGGTTATGAATTGATTTGTGTGAGATAAACATTTATCAAATGCTAATGTTTTAGTTATTGCTTATATTATGTTTAGCATATCTCTACTGGGCGTTGGCTCACCCTATGTGGGACATCATTTTCAGGTTCAGGTATTATGCCATCTCCGAGATCTTAGCTTGGATGGCTGTGGGAGTTGAAGACTCTTTTGTTTATTTTTGTTGTATTACATGTATATCAAGCCAATAGCTTATTTTGTGTAGAATTAGTACTCTTCTTTTGTAACCAAGTGTTGACTTGGAAAGTTATAAGCCTATAGGGCACTTACTTTTGTTGTCAACATGTAATACCTTTTGTAATGAATACTCTGATGAATGAAATTATGCTTTATTCTCTTATGTCTAAACATGTCAAGATTGCATGGTTTATGGGTTTATTTTGTGGGCGTTACACTTATGCTCCCATCTATATATTATATAAGGAAAATGGTGTTTTAGTGAGAAGCCTTAAAATCAATATCTCATAATAATTTTTTTGATTTTCTTAATTTTAAACAATTAAGAAAATCTCGATTAGCTAGTTTCTGTTTAACTTTTATTTTACAATCCTACATAAAGGTTTTGATTTTAAAAATAATTTTGTATGAGATTTTGAAACTCTCATAATATCTCTACTTAAAAGTATTCTTTTATAAAATATATACATATATCAATAATCTCAATATCACTCTTACTCCTTATTATAAAAATTATGAGATAATTATGATAATTTTAAATTTGTATTTAAAATTTATAAATTATGAGATAGATTATTATAATTTTAAATTTATATTGTGTCGATTTTAAATTTAAATTAATAGATTGTTTTCCATATTTAGTGACAGTTTAAATTTTAATAAAATAAAATAAAATTTTTAATTTTTAATTAATTAATTTTTGTGTAAGCTGGTTAGTCTTTTGACCTAACTGATTAAGCTAAACCATTTTTGGTTTGAATGATTTGCTAATTTAATTGTGATTTTAGTAGTTTTACATGTTACGATTATTCTTTCTTACTCATTAAGTTTTTAAAATTTCTTTAATTATTTCCCTTTGAAAAACCAATATGATAATTTTTTTAAATTCATATATTTTTATTCTAAAATAGTGAAGAATTAGAATTATGTCATTTTTTTATAACAAAGCATAATTTTAATTATTAATTTTCAATACAATAATTTTAATCTATCTATATTATATATTATAGTAAAGGAACACTTGAAAAAAAACCCTTAAACTTATATATATAAAAAAAAAAATTACGTGAGACAAAACATAAAAAAAATTAAATATAATTATCGTATTTTTAATAAATAATATATTATTTTATCCCGTGCATAGCACGGGTGATATGCTAGTTTATTATAAATTATCATATCACCTTTTTATTTTTTTACACATCTTTTTATAAAAAAAATAAAAAATAAAACTAAATAAGCAAATCTCAAACCACCACTAAATAATTTCTATACCCCTTAGACAGTGTTCATGGGACTGCACAATATAATACTCCATCCGTCCCAAAATATTATTTCCTTATTCTATTTTTCATTATCCCAAACTATTATTCCTTTTCAAAAATCAATGACTAAAATAACATAAATTTTTTATTTTGTCATTCTTTTTAAATTCAATAACATTAATATATACAAAAAAAATATTATTATGATAATTGTACTACCAAATGGTAGTTTTGTAAAATTAAATTTTTGAAGTATAATAATTATACAACCAAAAAAGTTAATATTTTGAGATGGAGAGAATATACTATTTTAATCAATCAAATTCAAATCAAAGCATTATATAACTTGTCTAAAGAGCAAAATATATCAGCAAATATCAACCGGTACGTTCTGTTTCAGAAGCAAAACGATACTTGCATAGTCTAATTTTGTTTCGCCTAAAATATTGGCCAATGCCAGACAATACCAGCCGAAAAATATAATACCGGGTAAATACCGGACAACATAAGTCTCTTTTTTTTCTTTTTTTTTTTTTTGCATTAGTAGTTTGTCATATTCAAATACTCACTCCGTTCTAAAATATTAGTCCCTTATTTCATTTTTCATTGTCCCAAAATATTAGTCCCTTTTCAAAAATCAATTATTAAAATAATATGAAGGGTAAATTACACTAACCTCCCCTAAAGTTTGCCTTAATTACAAGTACCTCCTCTGTGGTTTCAAAAATAACACAGACCTCCCTTACTTTTGAAACCAATATACAAAGACCCCATTTTGTTACGCATCCGTCCAAATTCAAATAGATTATGCTAATGTCATCCATAATTATTTTTCAAATTCCAATACTACCCTTCAGGTGAGGTAAGTGTAATTTACCCATACATACATATATATATATATATATATAAACACATACATTCCATCTATCTTCCCTATCACTCTCTCTCTCTCTGTGCTCTGCCCTAAACCCTAACTCTGATCGACGACTACCGTGAGCGGTGGTATGCTCTCCAGTGAGGCTACCTCCTGTCTACCGACTAGGACACGGTGGTCACTGTCGTCATCCTCCACTAACCCGACAGAGGATGACAACACAATCACAAAATCTAATAACACAATCACAATCACAAACACAAAAAAACTTGATCTTGTCCCCATCGAGAACCTCCTAAAGCCATTCACCATCACAAATCTCTCTCCAACTCCGATGCACGGCACTGACCTCACCACTACTCCCTTGCTCTGACCGCAATTCTGCAGCAGAGGCGCAATTGAAGATGCTGGCATGATAGAGGACGCTGATCGACTGATGATGCTAGAGTCTAACAGCGCGACCGACGACGGGGCAAAGGGCGGCTTTCTCTCTCTCTCTATTGTCTTCTCTCTCCTTTTTTCGCTGCCTCTCTTGCAGCACTATTGCCACCTCTTGTACAGCGGCTCTGATTCCTAGTTCGACAGCGCAACTGACAACGGGGTAAAGGGCGACACTACAACAAAAGACAGATTTGGCAACTAACTTTTTAGTCGCTAAGGTCCAATTTTGGTCACCAAAACCTTTTGCCGACTAATATTTTTGGTCGCCACCTTTGTCGTTGAAAGATAGTCGGGGAAAGTAATTGGTGACTAAACAAATTTTAGTCGCTAAAAGCACACAATTGGCGGCTAATAATTTAGTCACCAAAAGTGTTTCAACTAAATTTAACATGACATTTTCAGCGACTAATGTTTTTGGTCGCTAAAACCTAAACTATTTAGCTACTAAAACTTTAATCGCCTAAGGTCTAACATTTTATGTTTGGCTACTAATATTTTAGTCGCCTAAATCACTTTTTAGCGACTAATATTTTTGTCACCAAAGCCTAAATTGCTTAGTTACTAACACTTTCGTCGCCTAAGGTCCAATATTTTCTGTTTTGGCTACTAATAGTTTGGTCGCCAAAAGTGTTTTTCTTTTTCTTTTTTTTTTTTGGCTACTAATATTTTAGTCGCCTAAATCACTTTTTAGCGACTAATATTTTTGTCACCAAAGCCTAAATTGCTTAGTTACTAACACTTTCGTCGCCTAAGGTCCAATATTTTCTGTTTTGGCTACTAATAGTTTGGTCGCCAAAAGTGTTTTTCTTTTTCTTTTTTTTTTTTGGCTACTAACTTATTAGTCACCTAAAGTCTTATTTGTTATGGCTGCTAAATATTTAGTCGCCAAAAGATTTGTTTTCATTTAATTCTTTTTTTTAGCTACTAACTATTTAGTTGGCAAAAATATTGACTTTATTTTTTGCTACCAATTTTTTAGTCGCCAAAACATCATTTTATGTTTTTTCTTTTTTTTAAAAAATTTGCCCACACCCACAACCTATATATATTCCATGTAACCTATACGATATATACAAACTGGTTTATACATATATTATCACCCATTCAACAATCTACATCCATTTCATTTCTAACCATCTAAAAATTAATACCTTCAAATGTCAATAATTCCATACAAATCAAATACATTAATTCCAATTTAAAATAATAATTCCATACATAACATAAATGATCATAGGGAAATTTCATGCTCTGTATACAAAAATATATTTACTACTATGCCAAATGACCATTTGGCATGGTACAAAATACCATAGTAATATGTACCACAACAAAAGGTAATCAATAGATCACGACATCAATTATCTGTTTGAAGGCAAAAATATTATGTACCCCGTCAAAAGTATTTTGTACAATTAATACAAACCTACACAAAAAGCAGAGAACGACAAAAATGCAAGAGTTTACAAAAGTGTAAATTGTCATCCGTCCACAAAAATGGAATATCCACAACTCCATGCCAAAAGCCATCTACGAAAAAAAAATACACCAATTAGTTCCATATATAGCATTTGAGCATAATGTCACACCCCTTATAACTGTAATAGAACTTTATCCTAACATTCGTAATTTGATATTGGTTTAACAATTTTCTGCCTCATTACTTTTCCTCCAGCAAGGCTAGAGTAGCTCCTATTTTCTTCCATCGCCAAAACATCATTTGACGTTCACTGTTTGGCAGGGTTGATAACATTTTAGTCACTGAAATATGTAGATCCTTTTTTAGTACGAATTGTTGAGTTGCCAAAAAAATGGTCTTATGTTTTATCACAAAATTTTAATTTCCCCACAACCTGTCTATATTCCGTGCAAACTGTAGTATGTATATAAACAAAACAATACATATTTTATCAATCATTCCACAATCCAAATTACTTCCATCCATCCAAAAATGAATAACTGTAAATGTACATATTCCATATAAACCAACTATTGTCCAAACTAAAATTATACTTCCACATAAAATAGAGGAGCATACAAAAATCCAACCGTCCATATACAAAAAAATATATTTAGTACCATGTGAAATGTCCATTTGGCGTGCTACAAATTACCATCGTAATTTGTACCACAACAAAAGGTGATCTATATGCCATGCCAATAACTATCAGTTGGATTGCAAAAGTTATCTGACAAAAACTGGTTGTCACATCCATACGGTGGTTCGGGGCCAATTCACATTTTCGCCCCCTTAACGCCCTTTTTCGGTTAAGTTTAAGGCGTTTTCGGCTCTAACTCTTAACCTACATGTGCTAATTACATTCTGTATGTTGTCACAGGTCCTATTTGTTGTGAGAAAGCTGGTTGTGACATCCCTACGGTGGTTCGGGGGATGTTTTTCATTTTCGCCCCCTTAATGCCCTTTTCGGTTAAGTTTAAGGCATTTTCGACTCTAACTCCCAACCTACATGTTCTAATTATATCCCGCCTATTGTCACAGGTCCTAATTGCCATAGGAAAGCTGGTTATGACATCCATACAGTGGTTCGAGGGGCCGATCCGCATTTTCGCCCCCTTGACGTCATTTTTTGGTTAAGTTTAAAGCGTTTTTGACTCTAACTCCCAACCTACACATGCTAATTACATTCCGTCTATTTTGACAGGTCCTATATGTCATGAGGAAGCTGGTTGTGACATCCGTACGGTGGTTTGGGGGCTGTTTTGCATTTTCGTCCCCTTAACGCCCTTTTTCAGTTAAGTTTAAGGCGTTTTCGGCTCTAACTCCCAACCTACATGTGCTAATTACGTCCCGTTTGTTGTCACAGGTCCTAATTTCCATGGGGAAGCTGATTGTGACATCTGTACGATGGTTCGGGGGGCGATTCGCATTTTCGCCCCCTTAACGCCCTTTTTCGGTTAAGTTTAATGCGTTTTCGACTCTAACTCCCAACCTACACGTGCTAATTACATTTCATCTATTGTCACAGGTCCTATATATCGTGAGGAAACTGGTTGTGACAACTGTATAGTGGTTCGGGGGCTTTTTTGCATTTTCACCCCTTAACGCCCTTTTTCGGTTAAGTTTAAGGCGTTTTCGACTCTAACTCCCAACCTACATGTGCTAATTACATTCTGTCTATTGTCACAGGTCCTATTTGTCATGAGAAAGCTGGTTGTGACATCCATACAGTGATTCGGGGGCTGTTTTGCATTTTCGCCCCCTTAACGCCTTTTTCGGTTAAGTTTAAGGTGTTTTCGGCTCTAACTCCCAACCTACACGTGCTAATTATATTATGTCTATTGTCACAGATCCTATTTTTTGTGAGGAAGCTGGTTGTGACATCCGTACAGTGGTTTGGTGGCCGATTCGCATTTTCGCCCCCTTAAAGCTCTTTTTCGGTTAAGTTTAAAGCGTTTTTTACTCTAACTCCCAACCTACACGTGCTAATTATATTCTGTCTATTGTCACAAGTCCTATTTATTGTGAGGAAGCTGGTTGTGACATCCGTACGGTGGTTCAGTAGCCGATTCACATTTTTGCCCTCTTAATGCCCTTTTTCGATTAAGTTTAAAGCGTTTTTGGCTCTAACTCCCAACCTACACATACTAATTACATCCCGTCTATTGTCACAAGTCCTATTTGTCATTGGGAAGCTGGTTGTGACATCCGTATGGTGGTTCGGGGGCCGTTTTGCATTTTCTCCTCCTTAACGCCCTTGTTTGAATAAATTTTAATAAAAAAAGTTACATAGGTTTGTCTCTAGGTATTCGATTCCTTTAATTTAACCTGATATCCAAGTACATTACAAAATATTCCTATTTCTTAACAATTTCATTTATTTTCTAGAATAGAATGGTGTGCACAATATGCCATAAAGCATTTTATTCATATTTTCTGTATAGTTTTACGATTAACTCGAATTGGGAAGTATGTTTGTAGGTGAATGTCTAATTACACATATTCACTACATATCTCATACTCATATCCTTATCCAAGTATAATGTCTGACAAGGATACTCTATACATTTAGAAAAGGATAAACTACACTGACCTCTCCTAAAGTTTACAGAAAATACAAGCATTAATTTTGGTTCATTTACTAAGACTAAATGTACCGAAATTAATACAAATAGTGCAAAGATACAAAGAGAAATAAGGTAAAATAAACATTTCAATGTAAAAGAGTTGATAATATCATTTTTTCATAAATATAAATAAACTATTGATGAAAATGGGGTTTAAGTGTTATGTAAATTAAAAATTTTAAGGATCCCAATGTTATGCCAAACTTGTGGAGTTCACTGTATTTTTTTTTTTTTTTTTCAAATCTTAGGGGAGGCCAGTGAAATTTACCCTTAGGAAAGTATGTAACATAAAGATAATGAGATCCATATTAATAAATACATATGAAATCCATCATCTTTGAGTTTAGAAGTAATAAATCAAAAATTGGGTAAGAAATAATACTCAACTAAATTATTGCAACTTGTTCTAGCATTGTTAGCATGTATGAGGCCAAAGAGAAACACATCGGTGTACAAACTTAATCAAAATATAATAAAAAATACAAAAGTCCCCGTTAGACTGCAACATCCACTCCGTGCTTTAGGCACTCATATGTTGCTTCTTAATTTATTTTAATACATGATATTCCTACCCACATCATCTCATGAAAAATTTAACACTAATTGGCTAAACTTTTTTAGTAATGCTTGGTGGCACAAATTTTCATGGCCCGAATGGCTCGAATGTCTCAAAACGACACAAATTCGGACCACCAAGCATTTTTCAAACTTTTTACATGTGCTTCCTAGTTTTTATGAAGCACAAAAGTCCCCATTAGACTGCAACACCCACTCAATGCTTTAGGCCCTCACATGTTGCTTCTTAATTCATTTTAATACATGATACTCCTACCCTCATCATCTCATGAAAAATTTAACACTAATTGGCTAAACTTTTTACGTGTGCTTCCTAGTTTTTATGAAAGCTAGAAAATAATAAACTAGGCTTTTCCTTTTTGGATTTTTAATTTTTGCAATGTGAAACTAAAGAAAACGATGATGGAATTAGTGTTCATGGAAATTTCTTAAGAGAAGTGTCCTATAAGCAATCATGCCATGAAAAAATAGGAGCTTCACAACACACTATTGCATATCATAGAGTCAGATTAACCAAATTACAATGAACAAAGTCGTGCCTTAGGAATTTACATAATATAAATGGGAGATGAAGGAAGCAGTTATACAATACCTAATTGATTAGATGATCATCTTTTTCATTACTTATGGTGAATGTCATTGTAAGTTCGGCGAAAAGCCTCATATAGCATAACCCCCAAGTGTTAATACAAGTATAAGAGTGATGCAATGTTATATTAGCAAGGTGCCATGCACGATGTGCGTGAATTTTATTTATTTTTCTTTCTATCTGATCAAGTTTCACACTTCTCACTTTGCATTTGCAACAAAATAGAATGTTGATAATAATAAAAGAAAATAAACAAAAAATGGGTGAAGCAAATGGGTAGCCTAAATGCAAACACACTCATGAGTGCTGTAGCGGGAAATTTGTTGAATACAATGAAAATGGTAAATTTTGATTGAACCTTATATCAAATGCAACGCCACTTCTCTTCCCTACAAATTTGACGATTGGCACACGTGCCTTAGCAATAACCTGAAAAGTTAACAAAACACATGTTAGATATTAATTGTTAGTAATAATTATTTTTTAATTGTCAAATGAGACACACCTATATCTTCTTTGCGATGCCTCTTTGAGATAGGGCCGTAGCAAGGGCTTGCAAACCAATTTGTAGAGTTTTAATATCTAACCCCAGAATCACAACCTACAGTTTGGCAATTAGGTTGCCTAGTTATAGTGATCATCAAATTTGTTCATTAACAAATAGATCACACGTCAACAATCCAGAACTGGATAAGAAAAAGAAAATTATCATTCTCAAAGAAATGTTCATCTGAATAGAGAATTTAAATTCATGCCTTTGAAATAATGTTCTGTTTATAAACAAGATTATGGACATTGTTCCTCCAAACATGGATAAATCGTAAATCAGGTCAGCAAGAAGAATTCAAATTTCTAGGCAATCTGTTGGCTACATATTTTGTACAAGCCAATTACAATTCGACGCATGGCGAAATAAGGGTAATATAGGAAGACTATTCAGGTCCTCGATCCTGATTGCACACGTGGCAGTTGGTATTGGCTATTAAGAGATCTGAGTAGTAGCGGATCAACAAAGAGATACAAAGTGACGTGACTTCAACGGTTACTCGCATTTCAGATTCAAATTTAGGAGGGAAACTTAACTGCAAGTAATGGCATAATGGAGCCAATATTGGGGCGACATGATCGATGATCATGGAGGAGTAGTTCGACGGTTGGAAGTCCAATTCGATGGTCATCCTTGGGCAGTATAAATAGTAGAGAAGGCCCCAGAAAAAGCCCCAGACTCAGATCTAAAAAACCAATCCTTTATACTTATTTTCCTTTCCAGTTTTACATTTACAGTCTTACATTTACAGTTCTTTACATTACTGTACTTTAAAATTCATGCACTGCACTTCGTTTCATAGGAGTAGTTCCAAGTAGATTTGCTGTAAACCTCTACGAGGCTAAGTTTGGATCATTAAGTAGTTCCAAGTAGATTTGCTGTAAACCTCTACGAGGCTGAGTTTGGATCATTGTAAGTCTTTTCATCTTAATGAAATACTTCGACTGTTCTTCAATTCATTATTATCTGTTTAATTCTCCTAAGTCAAGCCACCAGTAAAAGTCCTCTTCATTGAGGCTGAAAGAACTAAAACAGAATCGTCTGATAATTGGTTGGCAATTAATTTTCTGTGAGGACTAATTGATCCTTGCTGGCACGCTCGCAATTACCAAAATAACCTTCGAAAGCCAAAAAGCTAACATATATTTTTGGCACGCCCGGTGAGACTACATTTAAAATGGCTAGACGTAGAAGACAAAGAGAAAATGAACGCTTGGAAGAAGGCGTGGAACGAGAGGTAGAGATACATAATCCAGAGGACAATGTGATAACACGTCCTGTGGAAACTCCTATTTTATCAGAACCTATGGTCGAACAGACCAGCACTTCAGAACAAGTACCATATGCTCATAATATTGGACGAGACCAAGGAATTGGACCATCCACTGTTCCATCTACTCAGCCAATAAATCCATGGGGCGGCTTAGTAGATGCTATGGGACAGCAATTAACGAACACGATGGAAAGGTGGGCAACATCCTTTTTGGATCGAATGAATAACCACCAACCAACAAGTGCAAGACACATCGAGGAAATTTCAAATGTCCCTCAGCAAAGATTGGCTAGAGATAAGCAGCCTATGCAAGTTAATGGACATTCTAATGGTCAAACTAGTAATCAGAACTATGAAAGACCATCACATTAGTCTTGGTACAAACCTATTCCGAGGCCTATACCAGGTCAAAATGCCTCAGTACTTAACAGTGAAGCCATGCAATTTGGCGGATCTAGCCCAGTACAAGAAAATGGCATAAAAATGGTTCCAAATCCTATGTTCGAAGCCATACTTGGCACAAAGGGGTTCACTAATCCCTTATTCGAATTTATACCGGGGGGGTTGGAAGGTTTTCCTACAAATGGAAAAGATACAACACCAGTTCCAGCACCTTTCGCAGGACAGGCTCAAAGGGGTTACCCACACCCCCAACAGCAACCTGTACCACAGGGACAACCAATCCCAAATGTACCACCTTATGGACCAAGAGGACCACAGGCACAAGTTTGCCCACCAAATCCTGTGTTTGCCCCTCCAGTAGTGGTTCAGCAGGCACAAAATATGGTCCCTAGGGACCAAATTGCTGACATTGTTAGAGAGATGTGTAGACCAATGGCTCGGGAGGTCCAGACTCCAGTGTACAGGAAACCGTATCCAAAATGGGTAGACAGGATACATGAATACCCAAGAGGTTTCAGGATACCAGACTTTGCCCTTTTTTATGGGAATGGAAACCAATCAACAGTAGAGCATATTGCTAGGTTTGCTGCTCAATGCGACGAATTTACTAATAATGATTATATGAAGTTAAGGTTATTCTCAAATTCCCTAACTGGGGGAGCATTTATATGGTATATTAACCTTACACCTGGCTCTATCCAGACTTGGCAACAAATGGAAGAGGCATTTCATGCCCAATTCTTCCAATCAGAGCCAGAGGTTTCCATGGCAGACTTGGCAAGATTAAGTCAAAGGCCTGATGAGAAGGCCACTCAGTTCATTACCAGATTTAAAAGGGCTCGAAATAAATGTAGAGTCATCTTACCAGAGCCAGAATTCGTGAGATTGGCTCAAAATGGTCTAGAGTTTAGGCTTCGAAAGAAGTTTCTCGACTGAGTTCAGAGACTTAGTAGAACTCACCTATAAGGTGTCTAGATACGAAGCATTATTAGAGGAAGAACAAGATCGAAATAATGCATCGTATAAGACATATTATAGAGATCCTAATTATGAGATCGATGCAGCAGAGATTGTGGGGAAAGAACCTATAATCTGTGAAGCATTAATTCATAAAGATACAACAATTGACCAACAGTTTAAAAAGAAAGACCTTCACAGGAAATACTCTTTCGATTTAACTAAGGCAGATGACATTTTTGATCATTTGCTTACAGCCAACTTCCTTAAGTTACCAAAATGAGTCAAAATTCCATCTCCTGATGAACTTAAAGGAAAAGTATATTGTAAATGGCATAATTCTTGGTCTCACTCGACTAAGAACTGTATTGTTTTTCGAGACAGGATCCAAGAACAAATTCGGAAGGGAAGTTTGAAATTCCCAGCCAAAGCAGAAAAGGCCATGGGAATCGACAGTAATCCATTCCCAGAAATTAGGGAGGCAGCAGCCAATGTCATTGTGCCAGACCTCCAGAACCTGTCTTTGAAAGAATTAGAAGAAGTCAATGTGCAGATGCATGTGGCCAACCAGACAGCTACCAAGAGAGACACTGGAAATCCACCAGCTATTGGGAAGATTTCTCACACCAGGGGGAAGATTTTGATAAGGAAGCACTGGATGACGATTCCTTAGAAGCAGCTGTAATGCAAAGGATGTGTCCCAGGTGCAGACTAAGTTACAAGTGGTTGAAGGGGCTTCCAATTGATGGGAAGCAGTACTACAAGGATGTGCAAAGACGTTCTAAACCAACCAATGCTTACAATAAAAGAGCATATCCATCTGGTGTTAGGCAGCAGCCATTGATGGTTGAACCAACGGCCGATAGAATGCATTTTAAAGGCAAGAGGCCTTTGTATGAATCCAGATCACCTAATTATTACAGGATGGAGAGTAGTCATTCTGAAAGGAGACTGGAGAAGGGTTCAGTTTATGGGATCAAAGCCAAGGATTGGCCCCATAGATCAATTTCACACAGGACAGAAAGTGAACACCTTCATCGAAGGCCTGAGTTAGGCCTAAAGCATGAAGTCAGGGCCAAGCAGTGGCCTTCACAGACAGCTTCGAAGGTAGCTTCGAATGAGGAAAGAAGCAGTTCAATAGTTGGGTCAGTAAGTTCGTGGGTACCTGGGGTCCCAGATTGGTTTGTGATACAAAACAAACCTAGGGAAGTGTTTACTCAAAGAAAGGTAATTGGAAACCAAGGCAGGATGGTCAAACCTCCTTTGGTGGCTCCCAACAATTGGGTGTTACTTAAGCACCAAAAATAAAGGAACCAGACATGGTTCCTGTAATTTCTAGATCACAAAGGAGGAAAATTCAGCGCAGGTACACTCAGTACCAACAAGACTTGAAAGAGAGTGGAGAGAACTCTTCATTGGTCCAAACAGAAGGAAAGAATAATCCAAAGTCAGACCATATTCCAAAACCAACTCCTCAAAGCAAAATGGGTTGTAGTAGAGAACAGTTGGCCAAAGTTCATTCTGAACTAAAAGCTAGAGAGAAATCTAGTCTAGCAGGATTGGAGAAGGCATTAATGGAAAGTGATAGCGAGGCAGAGAAAGAAGTTGGCTTAGGCCAAAAGAAAGAAGTGGTTGAAGAAAAAATGTTCGAAGCCTTCATGGCCGAACAAATATTTTTGGTTGAAAAGCCAGTCAGAAAAGACCATTCGAAAGAATCTGATAGGAATGAAGTGCCAGAATACAGCATGGAGGATGCTTCTGAGGTGGCTGAACAAAGTAGCCAAGAGGAGAAACAGACACAACCAGCCATCCAATTTGGCTCGTTCCCTCCAGTATCAGTAAATATGGTACACATACTACCGCATGAATTCCAAGCTGGAGATGAGAACCAAGAAGGGCAAGAAATTGACCCAATTCCAATCTCTAGTGAAGACTCACAAGTGAATATGGTGCAAGATGATTCCGGAATGGCTACTCCAATGGAAACTGAATATGAGAGTGAAGAAGAAGTGAGCATTAACCTTTCGTATCCTTTTGAGTATCCCTCAAACTCTATGACACAGCATGTCAAGCCTTTGTATATCAAGGCTTTCTTCGATGGGATACAATTAAACCGAGTCTTGATAGATAATAGGGCAGCGGTGAACTTACTACTGAAATCTTCCTTGAAGAAACTAGGGAAAAGGAATCCCAGGTTAATCCCAACCAGCACAACCATTGCTGGTTTCGCTGGAGACAAGTAGATGGCTCAGGAAATTCTGCCCATCAACCTGAGTGTGGGAACCAGAGATTGCATGACAGCATTCTTCGTCATCGACAGCAATGCTAAGTACAATGCTTTACTTGGTAGAGATTGGATCCACACTAACAAATGTGTGCCTTCCTCTTTGCATCAGAAAATAATGATGGCCTTGGGCAATGGGGAGATAGAGGAAATTGATGCAGATCCTCAACCCTTCATAGCCTGTTGTAGACACCCCATTTTTGACCACCCTTAAGACTTGGGCACCTTCTTTTGAACACCCTATGATGAAAATTGAAATATGCCACTTTATGAATTTCTTAGCTGAAAAATCAAATTGAAATTTTAGTCCCAAAATTATTTTATAAATATTTTATATACTTTTGTATAATTTTATGTGTGTATATTTGTTTAGGTGTGTTTTATAGAACTTGATAAATGTTTGATATAAAAAATAAAAAAAGAAGAAGAAAATAATAAAACAAAAAAAATAATAATTAAAAAAATATATATCGTGTTTTTGGGTAGAATAATTATGTTTTATGAGTAAGTGGAGAATATTATATTTTTCGAAACAAAAAAGAAAAAAAGAAAAAAGAAAGGTGGTGGCGAACATGGGATTTTTGCCAAGATGATTATGTTTTATTTTTCGGTGGAAAAATGGGTGGAGTACAGTTCGGCAACAAAGCATGCGTACCCAAGAGAAAGAAATGATAAAAAAAAGAAAGAAAAAATAATATATACATGCAGAGCACCTCTTCTCTAAAAAAAAAGATCTCTCTCTCCTAGCTCTAAACAGACAGAATATACACAGACCCATCACCATATACCCAAGGAAAAAAAAAGACCAAGCTATCTCTCTCTCTCTACTCTCTCCCTCTCGGCATCAACTAACCCAGCTCACCCTCACCTACGACACACCCAAAAAAATAGCCCAACCTCTCTCTCTCACCTCCATCACTCACGGCAACCAAGCTCCATCTACCCAGCTCACCACATCTCAAGACTCCCATCAACCCCTCTCCCAAACCCAGCTACATACCCACCAAACTCTCTCACACTTAAACTCTCTCGGCAGGCTCCTCTCTCTCACCCTCACCATAACACCCATCACCACCCCACAACACACCCATTACCATATACCCAGCACCTCTCCTCCCCCTCACTACCGCAGCATACACCCTCCAACCGTGACCCACCAACCTCTCTCACACACCCACTTCTCTTTCTCTCTCTAGAGACCCACGGCAGCCACCTCTCTCCAGCAGCCCACTGCCACCAAGCACCACCAGCAGCACTTCCAGCAGCTTCCAACCACGACTACTCCACTGCCGAGCCACCACTAGCAGCCCACTACCGTAGCCACACCACATCATCACCACCCTTCACTACCGTAGCCACACCACATCATCACCACCCCTCACTACCGCAGCATACACCCTCCAACCGTGACCCACCAACCTCTCTCACACACCCACTTCTCTTTCTCTCTCTAGAGACCCACGGCAGCCACCTCTCTCCAGCAACCCACTGCCACCAAGCACCACCAGCAGCACTTCCAGCAGCTTCCAACCACGATTACTCCACTGCCGAGCCACCACTAGCAGCCCACTACCGAGCTACCACCGGCAGCACCACCAACTACTCCGTTGCTACGCCGTCATTCCGCTAGCCGAGAGCTTCGATCCACTCCGAGATCCACTTCGCGCCAAGTTTGCACCTTCGTATTGAGGTAAAGTTTCTTTTTTTATTATTATTATTATTTTATTTCAATCTCTGTGCATCTTTTTTTTATTTTTCATTTTGATTTGGGACTGTTTTGGAATTGTTTTTCAACATAGAAACTATGTGATTTGAAGTTGTAAAAGTGGGGAAGGGTTAGCTATCCTTCCTCATAAGCACATTTGTATTTTATTTGGGGGCTGTTTAATTTATTTCAATAAGTTTGTTTTACATATATTTGTTTGTGTTATATTAATCAATGAATCAATTAATCAACATTGCATAACCACCTCTGCAACCTCCCTCCATTCTTTACTTATTTCGATTAAAAAGTTATGAAAAAAATTAAGATTGTGATTCAAGTATAAGAAAGGACCTCTTCCATGCTTAATGGTTTCAATTCTTTGGAGGTTCACTACCCCAAATGTATACATGTTCTTATACTAAATCACAATCTTTTATTTTTCATTTCTCTTTATTCATCAGTGTGTTTACTTTTAAGGGACTAATTGACCCTTGGAAATCACCAAGGAAAGTGTCATTATCACTTATTAGCAAGTTTGGATTTTAAGTCATTATCACTTAAGTTTGGGTTTTTCTAAGTCATTATTACTCTTTTGAGTTTGACTAGTCCTTGTTGCCCATCTTGAGTTTGACTTAAAATCCTAACTTGTAAATAGGTTTGACTCTTCTTTTGTAATTTCCCCCGAAGAATTTATCACCTGCTTGTTTACTGTTAATTGTCCCTTGGAAATCACCAAGGAAAGTGTCATTATCACTTATTAGCAAGTTTGGATTTTAAGTCATTATCACTTAAGTGTGGGTTTTTCTAAGTCATTATTACTCTTTTGAGTTTGACTAGTCCTTGTTGCCCATCTTGAGTTTGACTGAAAATCCTAACTTGTAAATAGGTTTGACTCTTCCTTTGTAATTTCCCCGAATAATTTATTACTTGTTTATTTACTGTTAAGGGATTAATTGACCATTGGAAATCACCAAGGAAAGTGTCATTATCACTCATTATCAAGTTTGGATTTCAAGTCATTATCACTCAAGTTTGGGTTTTTCTAAGTCATTATTACTCTTTTGAGTTTGACTAGTCCTTGTTGCACATCTTGAGTTTTACTGGAAATCCCTAACTTGTAAATAAGTTTGACTCTTCCTTTGTGATTTCCTCTGAAGAAAATAAGGTTTATTCGGGTTAAGTCGACACTGATTTTCCTTTATTGCATTTCAGACTTAGTGGATGTAAATATCACTTTTGCACAAACAGGAGAAAAGATAAAGAAATGGACAGGTAATAAAAAAGGCTAATAAAATTGGTTAAAATTGGATTACAACCCACCTAAAGAACCAATATGATTATTTGAATTCGGTCGGACGTTATACCGAATGTGTCAAGGCTTGCCTTATTGTAATAAATTAGACAGCCCCTTTTATTTATTATTCATTCGGTTTTGTAATAATTATTTATTCGGACACTTGGACATTCGGACCCTCCTGCGTGAGGGCGTATTATTTCATTCGGACCCTCCTGCGCGAGGGCAGACAAATTTGTAATAAGTGTGCGTGTGTGTGTGCATGTCTTCCAACCCCACGTCTTTCTCCCTTTTATTTCCCAGCTTATGATGGTTAGTTTAAGGACATCATGTTTAATTTAGCATACTCATGTGTGCATCCACTTGTATTGCATGCATAAAAGTTCGGCTCATCATAATTGCAAATGTCAAATTCAAACTCTTTACTTGGATACGTGCGCTATTACATGCCTTGAATTGACTCACATGCCATGTTAGTAGCCGAGCTTAGTAATTGCATATTGTATGTGTTGCATTAGTCATAATACATAGTTAGGATCATGCATTTTTCCCTAACTAGTTCTCTTTTTTTTTTGGCTCGGAGTACGAGGTGAGTTTTTATGAGTTAGCATATTACATAAGTGTGATTGCTCATATCAAGCATACTACCATGAGGCTAATTGCTTAAGTGATAAACTGTTTGACTGCCTGTGGATGAAGGCTATTCACTGACATTGGGATACTTTGATTAATGTATATATGAGATCACTTTTTCAAGTGATACATATTCAAAACACTTTTTCAAAACAAACATAAAATCAAACGTTCCAACTGTTCGTGAAATTAGTCTATACTTGTATGTTAGAGATAAAATAAGAACATATACTGTACATAAGAATCACATCATAATTAGTAGAGGCCGATCTTTGATCGGGTGAGTGGGGTGCTCATTATTGACCTTCCCCTCTCATACCTAAGTTCCCGAACCAAGACACTTTGGTAACGACGGACTAATGGCCTTTGGCACGAGTCACGGGTTTCCTAAATTTCTGGCATTTGATTCAAACATCGATTTTCCAAACATCGACTCTGAAATCTGGCAAAGCAGTCCATTTTTGGCATTTGATTCAAACATCGATTTTCCAAAAACAATTGCCGGATTTGGACTCTTTTTGTGTTTCCACTGTTTCACATTGCACCTGTGAAATCAGATTCAGAACCAACACAAGTGGAGTCCGAACTGTAAGGGCCATTTCATTCTTCCGAAAGGGGGCGCGAAAAGCCGAGCTACAGTTTCTGGCGACTCTGCTGGGGATTTAGAGAACTTGACTTGAAAGTTATGATGTGAATTTTTATGTACACTTATATGTTCTTTGCATTGCATTTGCATCGGTGTGCTTAAGTCCCTGTGTTTGCCATCTGCTATTCCTGGACGGTTTGCTGGAGGCTTGCCCACAAAGCTTGCCAAAAGGCTGACCGGTCATGGGCTCTGCCATGTTGGGAACACAACCCTTGGATCTGGATTACCGCCGTACCGTTTGATCCTCCTTTCACTTCTCGGTGTTAGGTGTGAGAGGTATATTAGGTAGTCTTGCTGAGGTACCCTTTGTGACTATTTGACCTAATGCATATAGTACGCTCTAGTGACCATTCAAATTAGGACAGGATGCCACCCTTACAGGATGTTATGAAACCATTTGCTTGAAATAGTGAAACGTAGATCATGTCAAAATCTAGGACAGGATAACCCTACCTCCTTTGTAGGGGTGTTTTGGTTCTTTTACATGGTATGTGTTTTTACAGTGAAACTGTACAGGGTGGTTCATATCAGTGTTACGAATGAGCGGTCAACATAAGTTCAGTAGGGCTCACAGTTCAGCGGCGTGTTGTGTTCAAAAAAAAAAAAAAAAATTAGGGATCGAAGTGCTGTCCGATTTTGATTTGTTTCTTGCTTTTGCTAGGTAGTTTACCATCATCACTTCAGAAAGACTCACTATCCCCCAAGTTGTGTGGACTCGTTCTGGTAGGCTTTGCAAAATTCAGGACCTTGTTGGTGGTCAGCCAGTGTTAGTCTCTCTCCCACCGGCCACTCGACGAAGAAAGAACAAACAGGCATCAGCACCAGTACATAGTGCTCCACAAACACCTAGTCCTACCCGCAATTCACCAATATCTCACTCGCCTATAAGAATGGCACAGAACGCAGAAGACCTTGCTGCCATGATGGCACTTGTGAGAACCATGGAGCAAAGGTTGGCTGCACAAGATGAAATCATCGCCAATCTGCAACGCCCATCTAGGGCATCAGCATCTACAGTGCCTCCAATCCCAGTTACTCAGCCTACTCCCGATCCTCCTCCACCAGTGGAAAATCCCCAAGTCTCAGATCCCCAGGAGATATTTCCGCAGGCTCCAACTTATAGACCCTCGGCACAGCCTCATGGGGAATCTCTCCCCTTTGACAGTAACGATGATCCAGCTATGATGAAAATTGCCAGGCTGGAGAAAGCGCTGAAAAAATCCCAAGGTTTCAATTCCATTCCAGATATTGAAGATGGGTATGCTGAGGCTTCGGTCAGATTACCGAAAAAATTTAAGATGCCCCACATTGACAGATTTGATGGAAGTGGGGATCCAATTGTACATGTTCGCCTGTTTTCGGATGTTCTAAGGCCTATGGGTCTTTCTCGTGTTCAGAAGTTATCATTGTTCGGGAGAACTTTGTCTGATGTAGCTGCCATTTGGTATGCTAAACTGGAAGACTCTACTAAGCGGAATTGGGAAGAACTATCTGAAGGGTTCGTAAACCAATACTCTTATAACACTCAGATAGAGGTAACCATCAGTGAGTTGGAGGCCACTACCCAAAACCCCGAAGAATCTTTCATCGATTTTGTTGCCAGGTGGAGAGCCAAGGCAGCCCGGATGACAAATAGGCCCTCTGAAATGGAACAAGTCAGGCTAGTGGTCCACAATCTTGAACCTGATATGCTACAAAGAATGATAGTGACTCCGTTATCAACATTTGCTTCACTACATCAGTTAGGGGTCCAAATTGAAAGTGCATTCAAGAAGGGGCTTCTCCATAGAACTAGCGAACCTGCAAGGAGGCCATTCACTCGGAATACATATGTTGGTACCAGCGCTATGCCACGGTCTGCAGATGTGAGTACCTTGGCTACATCCTCGGCCAAGATGGCCGATCCCTTTGCTGCTACTACAACCTTTGCTGCTGCTACAAACTCACAAGCTGCACAAAATGGTCAACCTTTGTCCCAGAGAACTTTTACCCCTCTCCACATGAATCTGTCCCGCGCTTTCACGATGTTGCTGGAAAGGGGACATCTCAAGCCTCTCGATCCACGACCTCTTCCTGACCCACTCCCACCAAAACATGACCCTACTCAGTACTGTTGCTATCACCAACAACACGGTCATCCCACCGATTGGTGCTACCGCTTGCGTCACAAGATCCAGGATCTCATTGACAACAAAATCATCGCCTCACCCTCCAAACCAAATGTGACCACTAACCCACTCCCCCACCCATAACCAAGTCCCACCACCTAGAGACATCAACCTGATCCATATATTGCCATCTGCCTATAACCCCAACATATACATCACCCCAACCCATGTACCCAAGCCTGAGGTGTTCATTCCAAAAGACATGGACTTGTGTATGATGGATGCACCTGAACCCCAATCGTCTCAACCCCCAAAACTTGAACTCCCTAATAGCCAAATTCCAATCCAACCCACTCCAAAGAACCCAGCCCAACCAGTTCACCAAGACCAAATGGGTTCAAATACCTCGCAGGCACCAATAGCCGAACCCACTACTTCTCAGCTGTTGAGTATGATTGAAGACCTCCAGAGCACTGTGGCAGATTTAGCCTTTGGGATCTTGGCTCCATTATCGACCACATCCTTTGCCAGAAATTTCAGGTCAAAAAGCTCCCCAATCTTGGGGCGAGCTACGATCGGAAAGGGCCAACCCGAAGGTATCTTAAGGCTAGGTGATGACATGTCAACAAAAAGTGGACCTCGCTCTGATGCAGCCACCCAATCCCTTGGCAAAGCTGAAACAAGGGGTAAAAATGAAACCGGGGCAAGTATTGATTCGTATGCACATCTCCGAGGGGCTATTGAGGCGTTAAAAGTCAAAGGGTTGAACAAACAACAAGTGCTTGCAGTTGTTACAAATATTGTGGATGACACTTTTGTCAATACTTCCAGAACTGGTAACCGCACCTTCACTCCCCTTAACATGACCTTGTCTAAAGCTCTCCAAATCCTCATGGGACAAGGCCACCTCAAACCCCTTGATGTTCACCCTCTCCCTAAGCGCCTTCCAGCCAGGCACGATGCGGCCAAGTATTACGCCTTCCATCAGCAACTCGGCCATGACACTGATCATTGTTTTCGTCTTCGCCATGAAATTCAAAACCTGATTGACAACAAGATCATCACTTCACCAGGTTCTGCAAAGTCTCTTAGCACTAGGTTAACGAACTTGGGGGATAGCTGGTCCTGTGATTGAAGGTGAACCACCTGCTGATGGTGTGCATTTTACTCCCAACATGGTGGATGGCACGCACTATTTTAGAAAATGGGAAATGGTTTACTTTCTGAATTGGGTGTTGAGTCAGTCTTGTTGTGTCAGCATATGGTGATCTCAAGGGTGTTAACCCGGGCATCATTGTTCTGTCTGTGTTTGTTTTGTCTTTTCTTTTTTTCTTTTAAGTCTGTTTCAGTCATTATGCCAGAAGATCTGAATAAAACGGTAGTAGTTTTCACCTACTTCGCTGTGCCTTTAAATCATTGCATTGACCAAAGTTTTTCAAAACTCTTTCCAAAACTCTAATAAAAACAAAGAGGAAGAATTTCCTCGGGATTTGCAAATTTTGATCAGCTGAGAAGAAGAGAGGTGTATTAAGCCCTTGATGAATAAAATCATTGTTGTTAATGTGGGTACTGAGAAGGATCCTGGCTTGGTCCAAATTGGTTCTATCTTGTCTTCGTAAGAGTACGAGTGATTAGTCACTTTGTGAAAAGATTTCAAAAACTGTTTTTGCGTGGTCCTACGAAAACATGCCTGGAATTGATTATACAGCATAGGATCCCTCTTGACTCAAGGTCCGACCTCCTTAGCTCCTTAGCTTTCAAACCATGATTCGAAGTATTCAATGATCAACCAAAGTGTAAGGCTTGCATAGCCAAATTGGAAACAGCCCTTGAACTAGGGGCAATGATGTGATTCAAATGGAGACAGCCTTTCAACTAGGGGCAATAAGGTCGAATATGATTCAAATGGAAACTGCCCTTAAACTAGGGGCAATGATGTGAGTCAAATGGAGGCAGCCCTTCCACTAGGGGCAATAAGGTCGAATGTGATTCCAGATTTGAAACAACCCTTGAACTAGGGGCAAAAGTGTGAGGCTTACATATCCTAAAATGGAGACAACCCTTGAACTAGGGGCAAGAAGGTACCACCTTTGAGAGGCTCGCTGGGCCGAAAACCCGAAAGGGCGACCCAGGCAAAAGTTAGAGCACAAAAAAATAAAAAATAAAAAGAAAAATGAAAATGAAAAGCTCGCAAGGTTGAAAACCCGAAAGGGCGGCTTTGGCAAAAGTTAGAGTGTAAAAGGAGAGTGTCAATACCCGAGTGAACCTTAGCCAAAACTATGTCGGGCCTGTGATTCAGATTGGAAATAACCCTTGAACTAAGGGCAAGAAGGCCAGATGTGATTTAAGATTTGAAGCAATCCTTGAACTGGAGGTGATCAAAGAGTTAAAACTGAATTATTTCCTAATGAAGACCGCCTAGAAAGGTAAAACCCAGAATTTTAGAGAATGAATGTTATTATTGAAGGACAGTCGAGTTCCTATCCACTACACTAGGGGCAACACTAGGGGCAAATTCAGACCCAATTAGCCTAGTCCCTACATCATCATATCTACTGGTCAAGTGTAGCAGTCGTTCTTATAGATGGCCTACAGATGTCACACCCAATCAACATGGACAAAGTAAAATGAAAGTAACCCTTGAGAGGCTCGCTGGGCCGAAAACCCGGAAGGGCGACCCAGGCAAAAGTTAGAGTAAAAAAAAAACAAAACAAAACAAAAATGAATGAAAAAAATATATAGAAAAAAAAAAAGAGAAAAAAAGAAAAAAATGAAATGATGATAAACAAAAAAGAGAGTGTCAATACCCGAGTGAACCTAGCCGGAACTACGGTGGCCTGATTCCTATCTTTGGGATACGTAGGTAGCTTCGTCTTGAAGTTCGGCCCCAATAATTTTTCAACTCAGTCATTTTGTCCATGTTTGATTGGTGTATCTTTATTCGACTTGGTTGTCCTATCCGTGTTTTGATTGGTGTATCTTCATTCTGCTCAGTTCAATTGCTTCAATGCAACTTGGTTTAGTTCGGTTCGGTTTGGTTCGACGGTTTGGTTCGGTCCAGTCCTGCTTGGCTTCATTCGGTTCGGGTTGGCTTGGTTCGAATATCACCTTTGATTATCTGGTTTGGGACTATGCACCCCAATGGTTGATTCCATGTTAGTTGAGTAGTGGCCATTTGCAAAAATAGGTTTTGATTAATTTGAATGAAGCTGACTAATATTTCTCAAAAATTGTTCCATTTTTTTTCAAAACTTGGACCATTCTTTGGATGTGAAAAAGGAAAATTTTCAGTGCTCACAATTTAGCTTACATGATTTGAAACAGAAAATGGAATGAGTAGGCTAATCTAACTCTCATGTTAATCAAAACATTTAAAAAAAAAAAAAATTCAAGGTAATGAATTAGGGGCATAGTCGAGTTAGAGATTCTGTCTCCTCCACCACTCGAGTCAACTCGTCAGTGTATATGAGTGTGTATTCATACCAATCAGTGTATTTATACCAGTCAGTGTGTACTCATACTAGTCAGTGTATTTCTATCAATCACGGTATTCATACCAGTCCTGTCAGTGTGTATAAGTATGTTTCTTTCATACCAGTCAGTGTATTTTATACCAGTCTGTGTTTGGATTGTTTTATTTGTTTTCTTACGTTTTTATTCAGGTCAATATGAATCAATGGTCAATTCAGAGTTCAAATTTAATCACTCTCAAATTCAATCAAATAAAAGTATTTTCAAACTCAAAGTGATGTGCCAGTCACGCCATTGAGATACAAAACTAAAATTTTTTATTACAGTCAAGGGAGGACATCCCCGATTACAGACTACCAAAAAGAAAAAAAAAACAAAAACAAAAACAAAAAAAAAAAGAGAAACAGCAAGCCCAGAAAAAAAAAATACAAAGTCCAAAAATACAAGAAATACAAAAAAAAAAAAAAAAAAAAATGGGGGATCTTTTTTTCTTTCTTCTCCGGCCGGCCACGCATCACCTCACTTACTCGGCTCTTCCGTCGCCGAGCTCTTCCGCTTTTTGTCGCTCTTTTTGTCGTCAATCTTCGAAGGCCCTTCTCCACCAAGAACGACCACAGTGTTTCCGCCGACAAAGTCGACTCCCCGTCGACTATCAAAGCTGAGGTATGAAGATCCCCCAAATCGGGCCATAGAGGTGGAGTGCCTTTTCAGCTCCTTGTTTTCAGCCTTCAGCTCCTTGTTTTCAACCTTCAAGGCACAAATCTCTGCCCGTGCATCTCTGTACATGCACTGGAGGAGAGATAGTTGGGCGTTGGCCTGGTACACCTCACACGCCTTGTTTTGCAGACGGTGGGACAGGTTGGTGACCGCCGCCACTGTTTCCATACATGACTTCAGCGTGAGGTGGTTCGCATCAATATCAGTTTGAGCAGCCATCACTTGCTCAACTGTTAGGGTGGGAAGACTGGAATGAGTAAGAGCAGAGGCACTTGGCCCAGAAGAGCTCGATGGATTATTAAGATCCGGAAAAAGAGAGAGAGGGCGAGACGAGGCCATGTATAAGAGAAGAGAAGGCAGAAATGGCAGAAAAGAAGGGAGTTACAGAAGAAGGGTAGAAAATAGATGAGGAAAAATAAAGAGAAGAAAGAAGAGAAGGAGGAGGAAGACGAAAAAGTGATGAAGAAGAAGATGGACGAGTGAAGGAGAAAGAGAGTGAGAGTGATGGCGAAGAGTGATGAAGAAGAAACAGAAGAAGAGAAAAGAGATACGGAAGAGAAGAAGAAGACAAGAGAGAAAGACAAAGAGGGGGAGAGGGCCGAGGAGAGCCTGCAAATCGAGGCCTGCTTTTGTCGGCCAGCTGACGCAAAAGCTGGGCCTCGTGTCAAACGCGTGTATCAAAAGAAGAGAGAGACGCGGGAGAATTGTGTATGCATATATGTATATATATGATATAGCTATGTAATATATATATATTTGTTTGAACATTTGAGTCATAGGTGTGGCTTGGGTTCAGTGGTTTGGCCTAGTGAGTTAAGGATTGAAAGGCTGAGCCCGAGGTCAGGGGTTCGAACCCCACATCGAGTTTTTCTTTGTTTTGTTTTCATTTTGGTTTTGATGTATATATGTTTTGTCCACATATATATATATATATATATATATATATATTTGTTTGAATTGTTTCTGTCACAGGTGTAGCTTGGGTTCAATGGTTAGGCCCAGTGGTTAAGGATTGAGAGGCTGAGCCTGAAGTCAGGGGTTCGAACCCCACATCGAGTGTTTCTTTTCTTTTGTTTTCGTTTTATGTATAAAATATGTCTTATATATTTGTTTGTACATTTGAGTCACAGGTGTGGCTTGGGTTCAGTGGTTTGGCCTAGTGAGTTAAGGATCGAGAGGCTGAGCCTAAGGTCAGGGGTTCGAACCCCACATCGAGTGTTTCTTTTGTTTTGATTTTGGTTTTATGTATTCGTATAAGTCTATATAAATATTTGTTTACATATCTTGTCACAAGAGTGGCGTGGCTCAGTGGTTAAGGACTCGGAAGCCAGACCTGAGGTCAGGAGTTCGAAACCCCATATCCCATGTCCATCCCTTTTGTGATTTTCCTTTCTTTGTTTGTGTGTTTTGCATACGTGTCTCGTATATGTATATATATTTCTATATCTGTATATATCTGTCTGTATTTTGTCTGTATATATATATATATATATATGAATGTGTAGACTATGTATATATCCGTATATGTCTGTATATAGTTCCGTATATGTCTGTGTCGTATATACCTATATATGTATATTTCTGTGTAGATACCATGTATATCTGTCTGTGTATATAGCCGTCTCTGTCTGTGTATACGTTTGTATATGAATATATGTATACTGTATGTACATATCTGTGCATCTATCACGTAATAACCTCACTTCATTCACCTACCACACAACTTTCAAATTCAATTCCATCGCACTATTTTGTGCAATCCCCGGTCTAAGAGACCTCAAAATCCCCGGTCTAGGAGACCTCAAAATCCCCGGTCTAGGAGACCTTAAATCCCCGGTCTAGGAGACCTCAAAACCCCCGGTCTAGGAGACCTTAAATCCCTGGTCTAGGAGACCTCAAAATCCCCGGTCTAGGAGACCTTAAATCCCCGGTCTAGGAGACCTCAAAATCCCCGGTCTAGGAGACCTCAAAATCCCTGGTCTAGGAGACCTTAAATACCTCAAAATCCCCGGTCTAGGAGACCTCAAAATCCCCGGTCTAGGAGACCTTAAATCCCCGGTCTAGGAGACCTCAAAACCCCCGGTCTAGGAGACCTTAAATCCCTGGTCTAGGAGACCTCAAAATCCCCGGTCTAGGAGACCTCAAAATCCCTGGTCTAGGAGACCTTAAATCCCCGGTCTAGGAGACCTCAAAATCCCCGGTCTAGGAGACCTCAAATCCCCGGTCTAGGAGACCTCAAAATCCCCGGTCTAGGAGACCTTAAATCCCCGGTCTAGGAGACCTTAAATCCCCGGTCTAGGAGACCTCAAAATCCCCGGTCTAGGAGACCTCAAAATCCCTGGTCTAGGAGACCTTAAATCCCCGGTCTAGGAGACCTCAAAATCCCTGGTCTAGGAGACCTTAAATCCCCGGTCTAGGAGACCTCAAAATCCCCGGTCTAGGAGACCTCAAAATCCCTGGTCTAGGAGACCTTAAATCTCCGGTCTAGGAGACCTCAAAATCCCCGGTCTAAGGAGACCTCAAAATCCCCGGTCTAGGAGACCTCAAAATCCCCGGTCTAAGGAGACCTCAAATCCTCGGTCTAGGAGACCTCAAAATCCTCGGTCTAGGAGACCTTAAATCCTCGGTCTAGGAGACCTCAAAATCCCTGGTCTAGGAGACCTTAAATCCCCGGTCTAGGAGACCTCAAAATCCTCGGTCTAGGAGACCTTAAATCCCCGGTCTAGGAGACCTCAAAATCCCCGGTCTAGGAGACCTCAAATCCCCGGTCTAGGAGACCTCAAAATCCCCGGTCTAGGAGACCTTAAATCCTTGGTCTAGGAGACCTCAAAATCCCCGGTCTAGGAGACCTTAAATCCCCGGTCTAGGAGACCTCAAAATCCCCGGTCTAGGAGACCTCAAAATCCCCGGTCTAGGAGACCTCAAAATCCCCGGTCTAGGAGACCTTAAATCCTCGGTCTAGGAGACCTCAAAATCCTGGTCTAGGAGACCTTAAATCCCCGGTCTAGGAGACCTCAAAATCCTGGTCTAGGAGACCTTAAAATCCCGGTCTAGGAGACCTCAAAATCCCGGTCTAGGAGACCTCAAAATCCCTGGTCTAGGAGACCTTAAATCCCCGGTCTAGGAGACCTCAAAATCCCCGGTCTAGGAGACCTCAAAATCCCCGGTCTAGGAGACCTCAAAATCCCTGGTCTAGGAGACCTTAAATCCCCGGTCTAGGAGACCTCAAAATCCCTGGTTAAGGAGACCTTAAATCCCCGGTCTAGGAGACCTCAAACTCCACCTCAAACCTCAAAATCCTTGGTCTAGGAGACCTCAAAATCCCCGGTCTAGGAGACCTCAAAATCCACCTCAAAATCCTCGGTCTAGGAGACCTCAAAATCCTTGGTCTAGGAGACCTTAAATCCACGGTCTAGGAGACCTTAAATCCTATAAAGGTGCAATTCCTTTGGTGTTTGTCGTGCCCGAACGACTTTAGGTGGTCTGGTATAGCTGCCTGCCTGTGATTGCAATGAGTTCCTAGGAGACCAACTGCGACGGTGGAAACTAGAGTTCGAATGGCGATGCCTAGAACGCAAAAGGTTCGGGATTTCCGAGACTAAAGTCTGGTTTAAATACCCAGAGGTGCATCCAGGGGTGCATTCTTGGCTTGAAATCTGTATGGTAGTCCCATAGGTTGAGATAGCTTATATGTGTCTCAATTCTAGATACTGAACCAACCTAGTCTGTCACTCCGTCGGAAAATAGGGAAAATTGTAAATATGATCAGAAAAGCGGCATCCATGGCCACCCAATCGCTTAAAAACATCAGGTGCGCCTGTTGTTTACACCATCTTTCCTCCTTTCGCGTGACACGTGTTAAGATGGTGATTTCTCATCTCTTGGTTGAGGTCTTCCCTCTCTTGCATGATCATAAGGTTTTCAAAAATAATTGGCTTCGCGTAGCGTATAAGTCCAGCTCTCAAAATCATTCTGCATATCATTAGCATCTTGCCCCTGAACTACGCTGGTTTGATTCCTTGCAAAGGGATACGTAGGCAACCTTCTGGTTCAACCACTGCATCTGCATTTTGTTTAATTGCCCAAGTCTTACGGCTTTGTCAAAAAGGGTCGTCTTCGGGCTTTGACATTCACTTACGTCATTTTATGACTTCAAGCTTTGTCAAAGAGGGGCAACTGTAGACACCCCATTTTTGACCACCCTTAAGACTTGGGCACCTTCTTTTGAACACCCTATGATGAAAATTGAAATATGCCACTTTATGAATTTCTTAGCTGAAAAATCAAATTAAAACTTTAGTCCCAAAATTATTTTATAAATATTTTATATACTTTTGTATAATTTTATGTGTGTATATTTGTTTAGGTGTGTTTTATAGAACTTGATAAATGTTTGATATAAAAAATAAAAAAAGAAGAAGAAAATAATAAAACAAAAAAAATAATAATTAAAAAAATATATATCGTGTTTTTGGGTAGAATAATTATGTTTTATGAGTAAGTGGAGAATATTATATTTTTCGAAACAAAAAAAGAAAAAAAGAAAAAAGAAAGGTGGTGGCGAACATGGGATTTTTGCCAAGATGATTATGTTTTATTTTTCGGTGGAAAAATGGGTGGAGTACAGTTCGGCAACAAAGCATGCTTACCCAAGAGAAAGAAATGATAAAAAAAAGAAAGAAAAAATAATATATACATGCAGAGCACCTCTTCTCTAAAAAAAAAGATCTCTCTCTCCTAGCTCTAAACAGACAGAATATACACAGACCCATCACCATATACCCAAGGAAAAAAAAAGACCAAGCTATCTCTCTCTCTCTACTCTCTCCCTCTCGGCATCAACCAACCCAGCTCACCCTCCCCTACGACACACCCAAAAAAATAGCCCAACCTCTCTCTCTCACCTCCATCACTCACGGCAACCAAGCTCCATCTACCCAGCTCACCACATCTCAAGACTCCCATCAACCCCTCTCCCAAACCCAGCTACATACCCACCAAACTCTCTCACACTTAAACTCTCTCGGCAGGCTCCTCTCTCTCACCCTCACCATAACACCCATCACCACCCCACAACACACCCATTACCATATACCCAGCACCTCTCCTCCCCCTCACTACCGCAGCATACACCCTCCAACCGTGACCCACCAACCTCTCTCACACACCCACTTCTCTTTCTCTCTCTAGAGACCCACGGCAGCCACCTCTCTCCAGCAGCCCACTGCCACCAAGCACCACCAGCAGCACTTCCAGCAGCTTCCAACCACGACTACTCCACTGCCGAGCCACCACTAGCAGCCCACTACCGTAGCCACACCACATCATCACCACCCTTCACTACCGTAGCCACACCACATCATCACCACCCCTCACTACCGCAGCATACACCCTCCAACCGTGACCCACCAACCTCTCTCACACACCCACTTCTCTTTCTCTCTCTAGAGACCCACGGCAGCCACCTCTCTCCAGCAACCCACTGCCACCAAGCACCACCAGCAGAACTTCCAGCAGCTTCCAACCACGATTACTCCACTGCCGAGCCACCACTAGCAGCCCACTACCGAGCTACCACCGGCAGCACCACCAACTACTCCGTTGCTACGCTGCCATTCCGCTAGCCGAGAGCTTCGATCCACTCCGAGATCCACTTCGCGCCAAGTTTGCACCTTCGTATTGAGGTAAAGTTTCTTTTTTTTTTATTATTATTATTTTATTTCAATCTCTGTGCATCTTTTTTTTATTTTTCATTTTGATTTGGGACTGTTTTGGAATTGTTTTTCAACATAGAAACTATGTGATTTGAAGTTGTAAAAGTGGGGAAGGGTTCGCTATCCTTCCTCATAAGCACATTTGTATTTTATTTGGGGGCTGTTTAATTTATTTCAATAAGTTTGTTTTACATATTTTGTTTGTGTTATATTAATCAATGAATCAATTAATCAACATTGCATAACCACCTCTGCAACCTCCCTCCATTCTTTACTTATTTCGATTAAAAAGTTATGAAAAAAATTAAGATTGTGATTCAAGTATAAGAAAGGACCTCTTCCATGCTTAATGGTTTCAATTCTTTGGAGGTTCACTACCCCAAATGTATACATGTTCTTATACTAAATCACAATCTTCTATTTTTCATTTCTCTTTATTCATCAGTGTGTTTACTTTTAAGGGACTAATTGACCCTTGGAAATCACCAAGGAAAGTGTCATTATCACTTATTAGCAAGTTTGGATTTTAAGTCATTATCACTTAAGTTTAGGTTTTTCTAAGTCATTATTACTCTTTTGAGTTTGACTAGTCCTTGTTGCCCATCTTGAGTTTGACTTAAAATCCTAACTTGTAAATAGGTTTGACTCTTCTTTTGTAATTTCCCCCGAAGAATTTATCACCTGCTTGTTTACTGTTAATTGTCCCTTGGAAATCACCAAGGAAAGTGTCATTATCACTTATTAGCAAGTTTGGATTTTAAGTCATTATCACTTAAGTGTGGGTTTTTCTAAGTCATTATTACTCTTTTGAGTTTGACTAGTCCTTGTTGCCCATCTTGAGTTTGACTGAAAATCCTAACTTGTAAATAGGTTTGACTCTTCCTTTGTAATTTCCCCGAATAATTTATTACTTGTTTATTTACTGTTAAGGGATTAATTGACCATTGGAAATCACCAAGGAAAGTGTCATTATCACTCATTATCAAGTTTGGATTTCAAGTCATTATCACTCAAGTTTGGGTTTTTCTAAGTCATTATTACTCTTTTGAGTTTGACTAGTCCTTGTTGCACATCTTGAGTTTTACTGGAAATCCCTAACTTGTAAATAAGTTTGACTCTTCCTTTGTGATTTCCTCTGAAGAAAATAAGGTTTATTCGGGTTAAGTCGACACTGATTTTCCTTTATTGCATTTCAGACTTAGTGGATGTAAATATCACTTTTGCACAAACAGGAGAAAAGATAAAGAAATGGACAGGTAATAAAAAAGGCTAATAAAATTGGTTAAAATTGGATTACAACCCACCTAAAGAACCAATATGATTATTTGAATTCGGTCGGACGTTATACCGAATGTGTCAAGGCTTGCCTTATTGTAATAAATTAGACAGCCCCTTTTATTTATTATTCATTCGGTTTTGTAATAATTATTTATTCGGACACTTGGACATTCGGACCCTCCTGCGTGAGGGCGTATTATTTCATTCGGACCCTCCTGCGCGAGGGCAGACAAATTTGTAATAAGTGTGCGTGTGTGTGTGCATGTCTTCCAACCCCACGTCTTTCTCCCTTTTATTTCCCAGCTTATGATGGTTAGTTTAAGGACATCATGTTTAATTTAGCATACTCATGTGTGCATCCACTTGTATTGCATGCATAAAAGTTCGGCTCATCATAATTGCAAATGTCAAATTCAAACTCTTTACTTGGATACGTGCGCTATTACATGCCTTGAATTGACTCACATGCCATGTTAGTAGCCGAGCTTAGTAATTGCATATTGTATGTGTTGCATTAGTCATAATACATAGTTAGGATCATGCATTTTTCCCTAACTAGTTCTCTTTTTTTTTTGGCTCGGAGTACGAGGTGAGTTTTTATGAGTTAGCATATTACATAAGTGTGATTGCTCATATCAAGCATACTACCATGAGGCTAATTGCTTAAGTGATAAACTGTTTGACTGCCTGTGGATGAAGGCTATTCACTGACATTGGGATACTTTGATTAATGTATATATGAGATCACTTTTTCAAGTGATACATATTCAAAACACTTTTTCAAAACAAACATAAAATCAAACGTTCCAACTGTTCGTGAAATTAGTCTATACTTGTATGTTAGAGATAAAATAAGAACATATACTGTACATAAGAATCACATCATAATTAGTAGAGGCCGATCTTTGATCGGGTGAGTGGGGTGCTCATTATTGACCTTCCCCTCTCATACCTAAGTTCCCGAACCAAGACACTTTGGTAACGACGGACTAATGGCCTTTGGCACGAGTCACGGGTTTCCTAAATTTCCCATAAATATTTAGGTGGCGACTCTGAAATCTGGCAAAGCAGTCCATTTTTGGCATTTGATTCAAACATCGATTTTCCAAAAACAATTGCCGGATTTGGACTCTTTTTGTGTTTCCACTGTTTCACATTACACCTGTGAAATCAGATTCAGAACCAACACAAGTGGAGTCCGAACTGTAAGGGCCATTTCATTCTTCCGAAAGGGGGCGCGAAAAGCCGAGCTACACCTGTGCAGACTTTGCAGAGGCCAAACTGTATATTGAGGGAGTGACACCACTCAGTATACTAAGGAAACCTGATGGCTCAGCCGAAGTAACGGCTAATGAGGAAGTGACACACCTGAAGCACTTAGTCCAGGAGAGTGCTGATGAGGAGGTTGTCGTTAAGGATGACAATGATGCCTGGTTGTAGGCAAAAAAATGAAGTCCAAGAACCCAAGTCTTTGGCTCTAATTAAGTTCTCAGTATTGGATGTAAAGTCAATAGTCCAGAGAGTACAAGAGCAAGGGAAAGAAGCCATGATGATTGGCTGCAAACAGGAGCAGCAACAAGCCAAAGTTTTGGCCCTTGACAAATACTGTGCATTGGACATTGAAACAAAAGTCCAGGAGATACAGGAGGAAGAGGCCTTATGGACAGATTTTGTTTATGAGGAGGAGGGTAAGGATGTTGAATTAAAGAACCTGGAAGCAGAACAAAGTAAGAAAATTGTTTCGAAGCCAGAGGGGATCAAAGAAGAAGCTTCAGTAAGTTATCAGATTCTAGACCCCTTAGAAGAAGTAAATTTAGGGGAAGGTTCTATACAACAGCCCACCTGTATAAGTGCTTGTTTGAATGCTCTAGACAGGGACCAGTTGTTGGTTGTTTTGAAGAAGTATAAAGATTGCTTTGCATGGTCTTATAATGAACTACCAGGATTGGAGAGATCATTAGTAGAACATAGGCTCCCTATGAGGCCTAATTTCAAGCCATACAAGAAAAAGCCAAGAAGAATGAGTCCAGAAGTGATTCAGAAAGTTAAAGAAGAAATTCTTAGTCTACTCAAGGCAGGCTTTATTAGGACAGCCAGGTATGTTGAGTGGCTATCCAATATTGTGCCTGTGGTCAAAAAGAATGGTAAAATGAGGGTATGCATTGATTTCAGAAACTTGAATCTAGCAACTCCAAAAGATGAGTATCCTATGCCTATAGTAGACTTGTTGGTAGACAGTTCAGCAGGACATCGAATTTTATCAATGATGGATGGGCACTCTGGTTATAACCAAATCTGCATTGCAGAGGAGGATGTTCACAAGACAGCATTCAATGTCCTGGGAATATTGGGACCTTCGAATGGGTTAAAATGCCATTTGGCCTAAAGAATGCTGGGGCTACATATCAGAGGGCTATGAACACTATCTTTCATGACCTCATTGGAGGGTATTTAGAGTGTTATATTGATGACATTGTAGTTAAATCCCAATCCATGGAGGAGCATCTGTTTCACTTAGAAGCAGCCTTTGAAAGAATGAGAAAGTTCAAATTGAAGCTCAATCCTCTTAAGTGTGCTTTTGGCATATCATCTGGAAACTTCTTGGGCTATGTGGTACACAAGAAAGGAATACAGATTGACCAGAATAAAGCCAAAGCCATCATTGAAGCCAGACCTCCATCAAGTAAGAAAGAATTACAAAAGTTCCTTGGATAGGTTAATTTTCTTCGAAGATTCATTTCTAATATTGCAGGGAAAACTAAAGTATTTTCTTCCTTATTAAGGATGAAAAATGAAGAGGAATTTGTGTGGACAGCAGAGCATCAAATTGCTTTCGAAGGTATCAAAGCCTACTTGGCCAACCATCCAGTGCTGATGCCACCAAAGGGTGACAAGCCCTTGAAGTTGTACATAGCTGCAGCAGAAGATTCATTGGGAGCTTTCTTAGCCCAAGACAATGAAGAAGGCAAGGAGCAAGCTGTTTATTACCTTAGTAGGTTTTTAAATTCTTCTGAATGTAAATATTCATTTGTAGAAAAGCTGTGCCTTGCATTGTATTTTGCTGCAATGAAATTAAGATACTATCTTTTGCCTACAACTGTCTTGGTAATTGCAACCACAGATTTGGTTAAGTATATGTTATCTAGACCTATGTTGAGGGGAAGAATTGGTAAATGGATATTAGTCTTATCAGAATTTCATTTAGAATATGTTCCCCAAAGGGCAGTGAAAAGACAAGTTGTAGCCAATTTTTTTGCAGATCATCCATCTCAAACAGAAAGCCAAAAGATAATGGAATTCGGTATGGCTAGTGTTAAGCCATGGCAAATGTGGTTCGATGGATCGAAAGCCAATGGCCTAACTGGAATTGGTGTAGTGATTAAGTCACCACAAGGAATAGAAACCACACATGGTTTCAGAGTGGATGAAAGTACTTGTTCTAACAATCAAGCTGAATATGAGGCCTTAATAGTGGGATTGGAAATTCTGATTGGACTACAAGTTCATATAGTTGACATATTTGGAGATTCTCAATTGGTGGTTAACCAAGTGAAAGGAATTTTCAAATGTCAGAGTATAAGCATGTTGCCATACTATGTTGTTGCATTACATCTGCTTTCTCAATTTCAAATAGCAAATGTAACTTATGTCCCAAGATTCTTGAATAATAGAGCTAATGATGTGGCTCAGAAAGCTTCGAATTTCAAGAGGAGGGATAATACTCAAAGGGACATAAACCAAACAACATACCAGAAATCTATACCACCCTTAAATAAAAGGAATGTGGTCCTGGAAGTCAATCATAATGACTTACAGGAACAAGATTGGAGGCATCCAATAATGCAGTACTTGGCTGGTCCATCCTCGAAGGCCAGCAGGAAAATTAAATTGCAATCCATGCAATACATCATATACGGCAATGCTCTCTACAAAAGGGGGGGAGATGGTTTATTGTTGGAATGTTTGGGCCCAAAAGAAGCATTAACAGCTATGGCTGAGGTTCATGAAGGCATCTGTGGTGCTCATCAGCCTGGTGTGAAGATGAGGTGGTTGCTTCGAAGGCATTCCTACTATTGGCCAACTATCCTTAAAGATTGCATAGAGTATGCAAAAGGTTGCCAGGCATGTCAAAAGCATGGCACAATAAGGCATGTGCCCATAACTGACCTGCATGCAGTGGTGAAGCCTTGGCCATTCAGAGGATGGGCCATGGATATGATGGGGAAAATACACCCACCCTCTTCGAAGCATCATTGTTTCATTTTAGTAGCCACTGATTATTTCACTAAGTGGGTCGAAGCTAAGCCATACAAGGCTGTAGACCAGACTGAGGTCATTGGATTCATCAAGGATTTAATCCATAGATTTGGCATCCCACAAACTATAACTGTTGATAATGGGACTGTGTTCGATGGGAAAATGGTGAAGTCCTTTGTGGCAGAGTTTGGAATTAGCCTTGTTAATTCTACCCCCTATTATGCACAAGCCAATGGTCAAGCTGAATCATCCAATAAGTCCTTGAAGAAAGGAATACAAAAGGTTGTGGAAGACAATCCTAGGGATTGGCATAACTTATTGTTGGATGTATTGTGGGCTTATAGAACTTCCCCAAGGTCAAGCACAGGAGTTACTCCTTATGCCTTGGTGTATGGGCATGATGCAGTGTTACCTGTGGAAATTAATGTTAAATCTTTGAGGGTAAGATGCCAAGACCAGCTAAATCCTGAGCAATACCATCAGAGTATGTGCTTGGAATTAGAAGGCATAGATGAAGCCAGAATTCTGGCATTAAACAGTATTCTCTTGCAAAAGAAGAAAGCAGCCAAAAATTACAATAAGAAAGTCAAATACATTGGCTTTGATGAAGGTGATTTGGTATGGAAGACAATACTCCCAATAGGAATTAAAAGCCATAAGTTTGGTAAATGGTCACCTAACTGGGAAGGACCATATCAAATTCATAGAGTCCTGCCTTTTGGGGCATACCATTTGAGAAATTTGAATGGATACATACATCCCAAAAAGATCAATGGCAGATATTTGAAGCCTTATTTTCCAACTATTTGGGAAACACAAGGAGTAGAATAAATGTCAAGCAAAAGAACACAAGAGTACTCAAATGATAAATCAGAATTTGTTTTTCTTCATAAAGAGTTAAATACATTCTGCCATAAATTGGCCCAAAAATCATTACAATGCCTTAATTGTTCTTTTACAACAGACTTCCTATTCTTAAATGAGGGAACCAACTGAATGGCTGTGGTCATTTCTTGCTTTCGATCGGCCAATCCTTGGTTGGTGATCTGCAGTTTGGTGTCAGTTCGAATTAAGGCTTGATTCACTGCAGACAGCTCCTCCTCAAGTTGAGCTTTCTTCTCCAGTAGTTGAGTTCGAAAATGGGAGACAGAGGAATGTTGTTCCTTTAGCACTGAGACTTCAGAATGTACTGTGGAAACAAAGCTCTGATCTCTCACTAATTTCTCCTCTGCAGCCTTGGCAGTATGACAAATGTTGATATAGAAGTCAATAGTAGCTGCTGCCTGAGATAGATGACTTGAGACAGTTATGCTGGATTGCTCAACAACTTTGCAGCACTGCAGGAAGCCATTTCTTATTATAGGCCTTTGTAAAGCCTCGAAAGGAATCCTTGAAAAAGATATCAGTAATTCCAGACAGCTGTCTAAATCCATCAGAGGTGCAGAAGGCTTCCTACTGGAGGAAGAGGAGCTCTCAAGAATTTCTAACAAGGAGTCAGCTAGAACTAACGGCTCAGCCTCATCATTAGTTATTGGAGAGGTAGAGGGTATGTCGAAGAGACTGGCTAGTCTTGCTTCGAAGACATCTACTTCGTCCATGGATATGAGGGGTGCAGAAAGAGTAGTGGTAGAAGACACAGAGGACTGCATAGGGATAAGAGAAATGGATGGAACATCTTCAGCAGTCTCTATGGTCCTAGCCACCAATATGTCAAGGGAATAAGGGCTGGAAGTAGATAAAGGTAATAAACCATGGGTTGGAGAGCCACCAGCACCCTCTTTAGGGGAATCAACTATCATCTGAGATGGAGTAACAGTTGGAATTTCCTTAGGGGGAGGGGAAAGAGCAAGGCTCGGAAAAGAATTGAATAGAGGTAGATCCAAAGATAAGAAAGGAGATATGGATTCAATCCAAAGGGAAAAGATGCAGGAATGTTTGGCCTCAAAGGGGGTACATGGAATGTAGGCCTAGGAAGTGGGAGTATTATCTGAATGGTCTTCACATTTTGCATCTGATCAACCTCAATTGAAACTGAGGGAGTTCTCATTGGAAGAATAAGCTCAGGAGTTGTTGCTGCAAAAGAAGAGAAGGACAAAGTGATGTCAAGGCTCAATACCCAAAAATTTAACAAGGAAAAACAGTAGAGGCTTTAAAGAAGTTACTTGTTTCAGAAGTGACAGTAGCAGTAGGAGAGCTTCGAAGAGAGTAGTGCTCAGCAATGTGTTGTCTTCTTGCAGCATCCCTTTGAAGTGCATCAGCAGCAGCAGCTTCATCTCTTAAGAATTGCTGCTGCCGTCTCTTCTCAGCTCTCTCAAAGACAATTATGGCCTTGGAGTGCTCTTGTTCCACTGCCTTAGCAGCTGCCTCATGTATAGGGTCTTCAACAAAATCAGAAGGAGAGACAGTCATCTTCCTTCTCTTTTTTCTTTGTACTGGCATTGAATGTTCTTCCTCAATTTCTTTCTCTCCAATTTGGGATTCAGATTCTTCAGAAGTGAGTTCCTCCACTCTGACAATTGTCTCATGTGTGGGATCTTGAACCAAGTCAGAAGAATGGACGGTCACTCTTTTCCTTCTTTTCAGGGGAGACTCTTACTCTTGAGTTAACTCTTCTTCTTCTTCTTCTTCTTCTTCTTCTACTTGCACCTCAAAAACTTCCTTTTCAGGCTCAAGTAAAAGTCTCCTTTTCTTTTGTTGCCGCTTGCTTTTGAGGAGATTTAGAGCTTGAATCTTCTGAGGAGAGTCTCCCTGTGAGGCACCTGCACCACCTTCACAAAAGAAGAACTAAAGATAAGACTGAAAGCATTATAAAGAAAGTAAAAAGAGAAGAGATGAGGGTATATACCTTTCTTCGAGGTGGCCCGAGTAACTCTAGGAGGAGTTGAAGCAGCAGGGGCAGATTGTGTGGAGGCAGGCACAGGAACTGGAGTGGTCAGAACAGTGGAAGAAGTAGCAATTCCAGCTCCTTTGGGCTTGGGCACATCCAACACCGTCAGTAGGTCTTAAGGGGAAATGGCCAAGTGCACTTCCATATTGGTCACCCACCAATTTTGGTATCTCTTCAAAATGTTACCTTGGGAAGGAAGGGGATATACTCAAAATCGATCAAGTCCTGTATAAATTTGGAAGTTGCCTCTTCCAGTCTGGACCTTCGAACTTTCACATCCCTTGTGGTAAGACTTAGATTGGTGTTACTACAGAGAGGTATTGGGACCCCCTGAGTGAAGCCAAATTGTCTAGCAAATTGTGCAGGACAATAGGGCTCAGCAATGCATTTGTAAGCTCTGGGGTTCATGGTCCCAATGAATAATTCTCTGGGGATTAAAATGGAGGCCCATATATCTTTGTGAGCAGGTGAAGCACAGAGCCTATCACTTAGGAAATTCTTCAACCAAAGTGGGCCAATAGTAGTGGGTTCGAAGGGACGAAAGCAGTAGGAAAGAGGAGAAGCTGAAAGTTGGTGGAAGAAAGAGAAGTAAAAAGCAAAAGTAGAAGGATAAAGAGAAGCATTGGCTAGCCTCATGCCATGAGTAGGAGGGTCTGGTTCAAAAAATTTAAGGCATTTGGATTGTAACTCAAGGAAATTAGCAAAAAACCAAAGCTGAAGAATCCAAATCGGCCCCCTTTGATTGACATCTAAGGGTTTCTCACAAAAAAGAGAGCAGGCTCTATATACATGACCTAGAACGTATGGGGCTAAAGCCACCCTCTTCTGTAAAACAAGGGCTTTAGCAAGAGGGGCAAATTCAGGCATAATTCTTTGAGAGGAGGTGCAGAAAAGGAACTTGCAAAGCCAATATAATAAGAAAGAGAAGAATTCCCTATCGGTCACAGGACCCTCCCTTCTATTCTCAGCCTTGACAAAATCACTATAGGATGAGTTAAGAGAGGGGAGGGAAAAAGGGACTGCTAGGTCAGGATAATCTGGTCCAATGGGAGTTCCAATGGGAGATAATCCTAAAAGATGGCAAATGTCAAGAACAGTAGGGGCCATCATCCCACATCTGAATTAGAAGAAATTAAAAACAGAATTCCAAAAGCACAGAGCAGCAGTAATTAAAAAGGGGTCCTCTGAGATGGTTAACCTGGATAGTTGGAGGGTGTCGAGGAGGCAGAGTTCTTGAAGGTCCAGGGTCCTACTAGGGACAACTCGATCATACCATTCTTGCTACTCCGGTCTCACCGTGGGCCAGCATCGGTGGGGGCGGTTTGTCTTCCAGTTCCTCTAGTCAAGGCCACCTTCGTAAAGGAGACAATGGTCTTCCAGACGAGGATATAGAGCTAGAAGCTCAATGGGAATCTCCTTGAATATGGGGCCAAGCACATAGTCTTGTTGCACATGACGACGAGGGATAAAGATGCGTCCGTCGATGGCACTTTTCTCCCCAGCCTTGTACTTTTCACATTCTGCATCAATGAGCCTTTTCAGGGCTACAGATGGGCTCACACGCTCTACAACTAGCACTTTCAATGAAGAGGAAGCCATTGATAGAACGCTTTCTCAAAGAACGAAGCTGGGAAATAGAGTAGAAAGAAATGAGAGATGAATAGAGATAAAGGGCTTGTATGTCGAGCGAGCAAGTGATTTCAAAATGCGAAATAAAAGGGTTTCAAAAGCCTTTATATTTGAAAGATACATCGCGTAAATTCGTTAAGTACTAAAAGTACAAATACGAAGAATTTCCTTCAATATTGATACTCTTGGAGGGAAAACACATCCCAGATGTTGATACCAGCTTCGAAGTAGAATATTTGGCTTCGAAGCCAGATTTTGACGCCAAAAGTCAAATAACAAACGACTTCGAAACTAAGAAGCCAGCCTCGAAGCACATTCCATGCTTAAGGATGTTAGAATACTCAAGTATTCATTTACTTCGAAGGGGATTAAAGACCTGTTTTAGGTTTTTTAATGAAAGTAATGTCCTTCGAAGTGAAACTTGAGACCCTGTGAGGATGGGAATTGGTGTTCAAAACATAACACACAAGATATTGGCGCCAAAAATCCAATAACAATGGCTTCAAAACTAAGAAGCCAGCTTCGAAGCACATTCCATGCTTAAGGATGTAAGAATACTCAAGTATTCATTTACTTCGAAAGGAATTAAGACCTGTTTTAGGTTTCTTAATGAAAGTAATGTCCTTTGAAGTGAAACTTGAGACCCTGTGAGGATCAGAATTGGTGTTCAAAACATAACACACCAGATTTTGGCGCCAAAAGTCCAATAACAACGGCTTCGAAACTAAGAAGCCAGCTTCGAAGAACATTCTGTACTTAATGGATGCAAGAATGCTCAGGTATTCGTTTACTTCAAAGGGATTAAAGACCTGTTTTAGGTTTCTCAATGAAAGTGATGTTCTTCGAAGTAAAACTAGAAATCCCTTAAGAATGGAATTGGCATTCGAAACATCAAAACCAATAGTTGGTTTATATATATTCAGAAAAGTTGTCTTTTCGAACTAAAACAGTGCAGCCCTCAAAAGGAGCTTCCATATTTTTGAAAGTATGGACTGTTGTTCAAGACAAAAAGATCAATTTAAAACTGATTGATCATACTAAATCATTGACCATATGTTGGTTATGATTGAAACAAGTTTTGAAGAGTAAGGTTGTTAGATTCGAAGCATGGATCCTAAATGGAAAAACAACAAAAACTATCTACTGCATTCCATAAATTGGAAAAGTTCATGGTCGTTTTTGTTAATATTCATTTAAAACGATTGAATCCAGGTTCGAAGGAAAAGATTGTTCAGTTCGAAGCTCTGAAATTGCTTTTAAAGACAAATGGAGACAAGATCAAACCATATCAAACAAAGAGAAGTCTTAGTGGTATTAAAGCAAAAGCAGTTACATCGAATGGCGCTATTTGGGTACAAACTCAAGCTCATAAAAATAGGGAATGGAATAAATAACAAGATCATGAAATTTAGTCCAACTATGATCAATGAATTTCTGTTCTTTCTTTATTCTGTCCTCTATTTCTTCTAACATTGGCTGCATGAGTTGATGTGCTCTCACTTCGTAAAAGAGCTCTTCAGCCTTTATTTCGAAAGTTGTTTCTCTCAATCCTTGTTCCAATTCGTCTATATCCAAGTCATCCCAGTATGCAGAATCTTTATTCTTGAAATCATCGAATTCTTCAATAAAGTTTTCTGCTTCGTATTGGGCATGAATTCGAAGGGACGAAAGTTGGTCTAAAGATTGTGTGGTGGTCATAGAGGTCCGATGCCAGTGGAGAAGCAATGGAAGTTGGTCCAAAAACATGTGAAGCTCTGCTTGGGCGAGGGGATTGAGAACGTGACCCCGAGTCAGAATATCACAAGCCCATCGAAAGTTCTTAAGAGGGACTTCGTCCTCAAGAACATTGAAGGGCAAGTGGAAGAAAGCCGCGAGCAAGAGTTGAGCTTGCTTCCTCTCAGCCGGAATAGGGGAAGGTGGTGGTTTGTAAGGTGGAAAGACCTTATCCGTAGAGAGGACAAGCCTCAGTTTCTCTGTCCAGCAAGGATTTGGCGGAAGAGAAGGTGTGGATGCCTCTATCTCAGGAGGTGGAGCAAGGGCAGAAGGAACAAGGGCATTAATATAATCGAGCCAGTCAGAAGAACAAATCTTCGCCTTTTGGGCTAAGAATGATGGATTGTACCCTTGTGCCTCTTCTGGGCGTCGGGCGACATGCACTGTCTTTGTAGGCATGGAAGATGTATACCATGCCACAAGCAGATTCTCCTCCAAACTGCGTCGGTGGTCAATGGGCACGTAAAGATAGACCACCGAGCTTCGCGCATAGGAAGGGAATTCTAAATGGTCAGTAAACTCAACAAAGTGATGGTTGATTCACTCCCTTAAATCACAGGCCTCGGGTTTTGACCAGTTTGTCCAGTCAGAAGCCCCAGAAGAGGAAGAAGTTGCAGCCTTATCCCATGCAGAAGGTTGTGAAGGAAAACTTCCCATGTCCATATTTGCAACTTTCTGAATCAAAGGATTGAGAGCAGTTTGTTCATAGTCTGAGGATGAGTCAGACGAAGACCTTCCCATGTCCATATTTGTAAATTTTTGAATTGAAGGATTAAAGGCAATATGTTCGAAGTCCAAAGGTTGATAATCTGCAAAGGCGTCCATGACCTGAATATAGAAGGGTGGGTAAAGGTGGCTAATTAATGCATGGAGGTTCTTTCAAGGAGGAACAACATCATCATATGACTCTTCGTGTGCTCGATCAATGAAGGGGATAATTGATTCGGCCATAAAAAGTGTACCAGTCTGTTCGAATACTAAGGTGGTGGAGGTGTTCAAAAGATTGAAGAGGAGTTTAATGCAGATGATAAATGACAGTTGCATTTCTGGAAACCATGCACGTTCTAAGATGTGGGGAAAGACTTTGATCCACTAATATCACCAAGTATTGGGTATATTAGTGCGGGGGGTAATGTTGGCTACATATTTTGTACAAGCCAATTACAATTCGACGCGTGGCGAAATAAGGGTAATATAGGAAGACTATTCAGGTCCTCGATCCTGATCGTACACGTGGCAGTTGGTATTGGCTATTAAGAGATCTGAGTAGTAGCGGATCAACAAAGAGATACAAAGTGACATGGCTTCAACGGTTACTCGCATTTCAGATTCAAATTTAGGAGGGAAGCTTAACTGCAAGTAATGGCGTAATGGAGCCAATATTGGGGCAACATGATCGATGATCATGGAGGAGCAGTTCGACGGTTGGAAGTGCAATTCGATGGTCATCCTTGGGTAGTATAAATGGTAAAGAAGGCCCCAGAAAAAGCCCCAGACTCAGATCCAAAAAACCAGTCCTTTATACTTATTTTCCTTTCCAGTTTTACATTTACAGTCTTACATTTACAGTTCTTTACATTACTGTACTTTAAAATTTCTGCACTGCACTTCGTTTCATAGGAGTAGTTCCAAGTAGATTTGCTGTAAACCTCTACGAGGCTGAGTTTGGATCATTGAGTAGTTCCAAGTAGATTTGCTGTAAACCTCTACGAGGCTAAGTTTAGATCATTGTCAGTCTTTTCATCTTAATGAAATACTTCGACTGTTCTTCAATTCATTATTATCTGTTTAATTCTCCTAAGTCAAGCCACCAGTAAAAGTCCTCTTCATTGAGGCTGAAAGAACTAAAACACAATCGTCTGATAATTGGTTGGCAATTAATTTTCTGTGAGGACTAATTGATCCTTGTTGGCACGCTCGCAATTACCAAAATAACCTTCGAAAGCCAAAAAGCCAACACAATCTAAATCAAGTTTAACACAAGATCATGACAAAAAATGTTCTTTTGTGCAATTAAACATCATTGGTCACAAACATTTCCATGAAGTGATATTCTACTTTACAGGAGTTACCTTACCAACAGTTATGTCAAAATCTTTATTGAATCTAGTGGAATTTTCTCACGTCCAACAATCAATTGTAGCCCAATGATCTCACAGATGAAGAAACATGGAAACATAAGTTTGATTTATGCCTAAATTGGCCTAAACTCTACTTCCATACTCATATTCATAGTTCCAAATATTGGCCAGTTCGTAGAGTACCAGTTCTTAGATAAATAGAAGTTGTATTTTGTTATTATTATTATTGTTATTATTTTTAGATTTTCTTTTACAGCATATGGTAAATGATATACCCACAATTCTGGGCAAATTAAACTCTTTTTTTTATTTATAATTTGCAACAACAAACCATTTTTAATTCCATAATATAGAATAAGTTATATAGAAATTAAGCATTGCCCTAATTTGAACATTTCCCAAATTTTTACTACCAAATTCAATAACATTGCCCCAATTTCAATAACATCTCACCCCAAGCATTGCCCTAATTTTTAATTTCAATCACATTTCCATAACATTTTTCTAAGCATTGCCCTAATTTTTAACATTTCTTGTATGACTTGTGTATGTATATATATGTATGTATGTATGTGTACGTAAATAGAGACAGAGAGAAAGAGAGAGGGAGACAGTGAGAAGTAGACAGAGAAATCGAGAGGGAGATACACAGAGAGAGAGAGAGAGAGAGAGATGTGAAATAGAGGACATACTTGGGAGGGAGACAAAGCGATGATCCAGCAACCCTTACGGTGATGGCGATAGAGACAAAGCTATAGAGAAGAAGGCAGAGGCGTGAGTAAGAAGCAGTCATAAAGGTGTGAGTGTACCAATGTATAATCGATTATATATGGGATCAAAGTTGTGTATATATGATTTGTGTGTATATATATAGATGTATATACAGAGGTGAAATAAAGGACATACCTTGGAGGGAGACAAAGCAATGATCCAGCAACCCTTGCGGTGATGGCGATGTAGACAAAGCTATACAGAAAAAGACAGAGCAGTGACAGAGGAGGGAGTGAGTAAAGGAGGGTAATGGACTTGTACACGAAAATTTGAATCCTCCCTCCAAAAATTTTCGTCACAACTGGCTACTAAATTTTAGTTGGTAAAAGGGAAATAAACACTAAGTAAATTTTTTTTGTAGCTAAAGATTGCAAATTTAGCGACCAAAATATTTTTTATTTTCCATGACTAACACACAGTTAGTAGCCAAAAATGAAATAAATACTAAAAAAATAAATTTATAATATTTAAAGATTGCACATTTAGTGACCAACTTATTTTTTAGTCGCCCAAAATGCTATTTTTAACGACTAACACGTAATTAGTCGCCAAAAGTAAAGAAAATACCGACTAAATTTATTTTTAGTAGCTAAATAGTGTACTTTTGCCGACCATATATTTTTAGTAACTAATGTGTGTACCTTTGGCAACTAAATTTTTTTTAGTAGCTAATGTGTATACATTTGGCGACTAAATAAAGTTTAGTCGGCATTTTTGGTCGCCGAATGTGTTATTTCCTATAGTGCGACTTTCTCTCTATTTCTCTCCTCTTTTTGCAGTCTCTCTTGCAGTGCAGTCGCCACCTCTTGTACAGCGGCTCTGATTCCTCGTGAGCTGCACTTCCACACCAAGCTCCACCACCACGTCGCACTCTACTAAAGGTTAGGGTTTTACACCCCTCTCTTCCTTCTAATTTGCCTCCTCCTTAATGTCTATCTCTCTTTAAATCTCTATATATATATATATATATATTTGTTGTGTTTGGGATTCAACTAAAATTAACTAAGAAGATTAAATAACTAGGTTGAGAATTGAAGGAAATTGCCAAACTGAGAGAAGGGAACTGCCAAGCTGAGAGAAAGATAATGGGGGTTAAAAGGTCAGTTGTGTCTTTTCACAATATAGTTCAAGAGTATTATGGTCAATTCAGCTGTCAAGTTAACGCCATTTATGTTCTTTTAACGAGAAGGGAGAACCTGTATATTATTTTCAAAAGTAGGAGAGGTCATTGTTGTTTTTGAAACTATAAGGAAGATCCTTGTAATTAAGGTAAACCTCAATGAAGGTCAGTGTAATTTACCCTAATATGAATTTCCCTTTTTATCTTTTTTTTTAAAATCATTAACAACACAAAAAGTACAATTATAATAATCAATATTCTTAAAAAAATGTACTATCAAAGGGTAATTTTAAAAAATTAATATTTTTAAAGTGCAATAATTGTACTATCAAGAAAAGTTAGATTCCCTAAAAGGACCTATTACTTTTGAACGAATGGAATAGTATAAACTTTTGTTTCATACTCTCTTTGAAGTATCTTAATTTGTATTATTTAGCAGACATAATATGCTTTTAAATCTCTTTTACATATAAATTTGTAATTCATAATATGTATTGTTGAATTATTTGTTACTAAATAATATTTTTAATACATATATAATATTTTTGCGATAAATTCAAAATGGTATCCAATAACATACTGATATCAGTAAGTATCATATTAAAAAAAAAAACACTTAGATATTGTTTGTCAATTATATATTTTAGTTAAAAAATTAAAAAGTCATTATAAGGGTTTGTTTGAGATGATCTAAATAAGTGTATTTTTTATCTTTTTAAGAAAAAAATGTGCAGAAAAATAGAGAGGTGATGTGATGAAAAAAAGATAAAAAGATAGATTATTTTTGAATTGTCAAACTTGGCCTAAATTATCAAATTATTCTTTTAACTTTTTATATATTTATTTATAAAAAATTAAAAAATTATTAAAATAATTTATTTCCCGTCAGGCCGAGAGAGAGAGAGAGAGGGAGAGAGATGGGGGCACACGAAAGTAAGGCATTAATGAGATTCCTTCAACGGTTCAAACTCTCACAAGTTGTACTGTCCTGTTACTACGATGCAGTGTGCCACCAGCTGTACGGCTCTTTTCCCATGTACCACCGACGCAATCGTGTGTTGCACGATCATCTATCTACAAGTTTTTGTTTTTTTTTTTTTAATAATATTTATAAATGGGAGATTTACTATAAAAAAAAAAAAAAAATTTCGGGTGTTTATATTTCAATTAGTTTATAAGATATTCTTATATTCTAATAAGTTTTATTATTTGAATATTTGATTTATCAAATCATAATTTTCATATTTAAGGTATTTTATAGGCATTTCTATTCTTATAAATATTTTTTGAACGGTTAGTAATTTGGTGATGTGAACATTCATATTTTACAATGTGAATATTCACATTGACATGTTAACGTTCACATTGATGGTGTGAACATTCACATCACAAAATATTCGCACTGTAAATTTGAATATTGTTAGGGATATTTTGGTAATTATGTCACTCATATGACTTCTCAGAATATAAGAAAATAATATGGACTAATAGAACATAAGTAGGTAAAAAGAGATTTATGAAAAAATGTCTAATTTATAAATATATTTAAATTTTAATGATTTTTTTTAAAAGAGAATTATAAATTAGTTGTCAGAAAAAATATTTATAAAAAATTTATAAATATTAATAAATAAAGGGGTAAATGATAAATAAATTTTCTGAAATTTATTTAAAATATTAATTATTCTTTGTGATTTTAAAAATTATATCGCGTCAAAATTTTTAATTTCATAACAAATTAACTCTTTTAGTAATAAATTATCAAATTAATTAATAATTTTTAATTACGTTTAAAAAATATATTTTAATTAATAATCGAAGTAAAGAAAATTTACAAAAAAAATTCTTTAAATTTTTGAAAATAAATTTTTTTAGCTTATTTTAATTTAAAGTAGTTTTAATTTTTTCAAACAGCACTTGTTAGCCAGATTTATATTTATAAGACTAATGTTTATGTAGATGTTCATGTAGAGAGCCCGAATATAGGGGCTCGAATTTGGCTCAAAATTAGGGGGAAGAAGGAGGAGGAGGAGGAGGAGGAGAAGAAGGAGAAGAAGAACTGGACTGGAGGGGCCAACAAAATCGGGCGGAGGTGGAGGCGGAGGTGGAGGTGGAGGCGGAGGCGGAGGTAGAGGTGGGGCTGCGATGCCGACGAGCGACGAGGGACGAGCTGTGAGATCGGCCGAAGAGCTGGGACGCCGACGAGCTGCGACGACGACGCCTCTGCTCTTCTCTCTCGCCTCTGCTCTCCTGTGTTCAACGAAGAAGAAGAAGAGAAAGAAAGAAAATGAAGAAAAGGGCCACAAAAAAAAAAAATCAAAACCCAAAATGACGTCATTTTGGGTTTTGACCCAATTTCGAGCCCCTAATTTCGGGCCCTCAAACATTATTCATATTATTATTTGATACTAGGACTTGTATAAAAAAAATGTTGAGATAAATTCATTATATCTCCTTTATTATGAGCTCAAGTTTTCATTTTCTTTTATTTAGGAGAAATTACATTTAAAAAAAGAAAAAAAAAACTCAAAAGTTTGAACCTTCTAATAAAATAAAATATTAATTTTTTTAATTTTAACTATAATATTTTTATTTATTTTCAATTTAAATCATTAATTTATTTTTATTAAGTAAAATCGATTTTACGATGATATTTTATTTTAGTCATTAATATATCTGTATATAAAATATTTAATTTTTTTTTTGAATTTAATAATTAAAATATTTTTTTATTTTTTATAATTTATTATTCTATAATTTATGACACGCATTTCTCCGCACGAAGCCACCACCGACGCTGGCATACAACAATAAAAACGATCTGTGGATTGTTGAGAAAAGCTGTTGGGTAGTTTGTTGGGGTGAAAATTTTAAAACGACTTGAATTGTATACGAAATTAGTTGGTTAGGATTGTTTATTTTTTGACATAAATATGATGATTCGATAATATAAATATTAAAATAAATTAAGTTAGTGTTAAATTTGTATAACACGATATTAATACGGATAATTCATATAATAAAGAATTAAGATCTCTCTGTCCCAAAATAATAATCTTTTTTGGAAAATTTAACTTTTTTGATAGTATAATTATTGAACTTTAAAAATATTAATTTTTCAAAATTACCCTTTGATAGTATATATTTTTTTTTTAGAATATCAATTATTATAATTGTACCTTTTGTATTGTTAATGGATTTTAAAAAAAAGGACAAAATCGAAAATTTATATTATTTTAGTCCTTAATTTTTGAAAATGGACTAATATTTTATGATAATGAAAACTGAAATAAGATACTAATATTTTGGAACGGATGGAGAATAATATTTAATATTATTTTCATTAAAGAATATCATGACATTTTTAATCTCTTATATAATTACATTCAATTTATTAAAAAGTATGTAAAATGAAATTTTAAGTTTAATATAGATTTTGATTTTACTTTTAATTGAATTTAATGTATTTTTTCTCTATTATTTGAGTTAATCTAGCAAAAGATATAATAATAAAATATAATTTTTATAAATTAAGAAAATAAAATTAAGTTAAAATCAAATATTTTTATAAATAATTTTATTTAATAAAGATTATTTTTATTAAATTTAACTTGGGAAGAAATTTTTAAATTTTTTTGATATAATTAATATTTTTAGTTAATGGTAAAATTTTTTGATATAAAACATTAATACGGCACAAATCAGACACAGAACGAAAATGACATAGCACTGTAATACAAAATAATAAACCGATCGAGTTAATATTGAGATAATTCCAACATAAATTCAAAATGACACAATATAAACACAATACAATGTCCACCCTTCGGCCTCGTTTGGGAATATATTATTTTAAAAAAAATTTAGCCTTTTATAAAAAAAATAAAAAAAGTAATGTGATAATTTATAATAATTTTTTAATTTTTTTTATTAAAATAAAAAGTTGTCAAACAAGATCTTAGTAGTTTGGACATTGACACGTAATGCTCCACGTTCTTTGTGATTGGTTCACACAATAAGATATTTTTGAATTGCAAAAGATAAGATGTGAACTGACCAATTATGAGTGGAGTGTTAGAGCAGCAGATAACTTTTCGCAGATAGGGATATTTGGGTTAGGCTAGATTTTACTTAATAAAAATAAATTAATGATTTAAATTGAAAATAAATAAAAATATTATAGTTTAAATTAAAAAAATTAATATTTTATTTTATTAGAAGGTTCAAACTTTTGAGTTTTTTTTTTCTTTTTTTAAATGTAATTTCTCCTAAATAAAAGAAAATGAAAACTTGAGCTCATAATAAAGGAGATATAATGAATTTATCTCAACATTTTTTTTATACAAGTCCTAGTATCAAATAATAATATGAATAATGTTTGAGGGCTCAAAATTGGATCAAAACGACGTCGTTTTGGGTTTTGATTTTGACCCACATCATTAGAACCACCACTAATTAATGGTCCAAAACATTTTTGTTTGGCTTCACTCGCTTCACTGTCGGCGGCCCGCGGGACAAGGGTTCGATTCTTTGGACTGATCTACTGCCCACTGTCCTCGGCCGAAGCATATGCACATTCCTAGAATAAAAAATAAATAAAAAATAATAAAAAGTAATTATTTAATAATTTTAAAATATAGGTACGTTATATTTTATAATATTATAATTAACAAAAAGGATGGACAGGTGAGATATTATGCTCGATAATTGGAGAATATGAAGAAATATATTAAATGATGATTAATTAGGAAATACAGACATATAATATTTCCAAAATATTAAATAATTTCCCATAAAAAAGTATCCATATGATCTCCTGGACGGTGTTGTTTGGAATTGTTAAGCGCACTATGGACCTAATTTTAATAATTTAAATTATTTAATGTGAAAAATTTATTAAGTATTTTATTCTCATAAAAAATCAAATCGATCGAATATCGATAGTCACTTGATCAGAACATATTTTTGTTACAATTTATTTTTAAAATCATATTTATTATTGACAAAAATATGATCTCATCAAGTAATTATCAATATCCGATTAATGTAATTTTTTACAGAAATAAAATACTCGACAAGTCTTACACATTGAATGGTTCGGGTTATCAAGATTGAACCCATGGTGGGCCTATGGACCCAACAGTATGCTCTAATCCAATTTTAGACTAGAAACAAGCCTAATACAACGGAAAAATTGCTTTTAGGATTTAGTTTTTCTTAAGTTGTTATTTTAATTTGAAATAGCATATGGGCTTGGTAGATTCATTTGGAACGAATTTCGATGATTTGAACGGTTTACTTTTTAAGACTCATTAAATAGAATATTCGTATAAAAAATTAAGATGATTAGATATCGATAGCTATATATTTGAACCATATTTATTTTTAAAAAAATAGACGACAAATAAAATTTTAATAATTACCATTCAGTTTTTGTAATACAAATTGAATTCAAACATATAGCTATCAATATCTAATTTTTTGCATAAATATTCTACTCAATAAGTCTTAAAAAGTGAATAGTTCAAATCACCGAAATTGATCCCCAAATGAGCCAACCAAACCAAAATGTTTTCTCAAATTGATATGATCAATTTGAGAGAAGTTAAACCCTCATTTTTATACATAAAAATTTCAAAAATGCTTTAGACCACTAATTAGTGGTGGCTCTAATGATGTGGTAGTGGGTCCCACCCACTGCCACATGTGTATTGTGCTTTTTTTTCTTTTTTTTTTCAATTTTCACCTCACTAGTGGTGGATTCAGAGCTCCCTATGTAAAAATTTTGTCTACAATTCTACCTTTTTGGATTTTTGCTTATTTTGAAATTGAATATTTTAATTGATTTTTTTATTTTTTTTAAAAAAGATTTTTTTAATTTTTTTAGCCTATTGACAAACAAGACCTAAGGAATAGTTTGGCAATTAAGTTTTAAAAAAATTAAATTCATTAAAAAAAAGTTTAAAATTCTTTCTTCTTCTTTCTACTTTTTACATTTTTTTTTTTTTAAAAAAAAAAAAGAGTTAAAGAATCATTCCTAAGTATTTAGTTTTTTTCACATTATATTTAATTAAAAAATAACTTTTCAAACTAACTCTTAATTTGTTTTTTTTCAAGTTGCATGTTCTGTTTTCTTATTCTTTTCTTTTCTAATATATAAAAAATAAAAATATATTTTTTAAAAAAATATAACTAACTTTTTTTTGTGTTGCCAAAAGAATTAGTGCCCGTTTAACAACTTTGACATTTTTTTTGTGTTTTTTTTGAATTTTTAATTTTGAGAAAAAGTTAACAAACGTGTTAATGTTTGGAATTATTTTTTAAATTGAATAGATAATCATAAAAAAAAATTAATTAATGAGTATGATATGATTTTTTCTTTTTTTTACTTTTTATAATTTTTTAACTTTTTTAATAAAAGAAATTGACTACCAAACAGGACTTAATATGCGATTTATGTGATTCGACGTAACCTACCATCATTCTTAACTTACTTTTTAAAATTCAATCTTTGTTAATTGAATCTATAAAATCAAAGAGTTTGACATACAACTAAAAAATCATATCTGTTTTTTAAATTATTTTTATCATTAGTGATCTGTTTTTAAAATTATGTCAATTTTTTTTTTTTTTTTCAAGTTCATCTTGTGTAAATGAATCTAAAATGTAAAAAATACTTCAAAGAAAGTTCATTGGAGACACACACACAAAAAAAAAAAAAAAAGGATTTTTCTTTGTCCTTTTTGAATTTTTTTTTTAAAAAATTACTTTACTAGTCCGTCTAGTTGAATAGAATCTAAAAGTGTATTGCTTTTTAAAAATGTTCACAAAAATTTATCATATAAGGAAAAAAAAAAAAACTAACAAAAAAAAATTAGTAAGAAAACCAGTTCCGGACAACCGCTTATGGTGTGGAATAGGTATTTAAGAGTTTTTAGTTTATATTTGTTTATGCCTTTTACATTTTACTGATGCTATAATGGTGAAATGTAGGTATTAAATTTTACATATTATTTAATGAGTAATTTAAAATATGTTACTCAAAGTTAATTATCATAGTATTATTATTTATGTTCAAGGCATTGAATCAAATAAAAGAGAAAGAGCATTGAGCACTTGTATTTGGAAAATGATCAAGAGCTCGAGAGAGCTGGCTCGAATAGTGGCTCGAGAGAAGAAGAGGGAGAGGGAGAGGGAGAGAAAGAGAGAAGAGGGAAAGAGCTCGCCGACCATCACCGTGATTTGGGCTGTCGAGCTCGCCGCCACCATCACCGACCGTCGAACCTCGTCGCGCCGTCGTCTGCCCAGCCTCCACCCATCACCGACCGTCGAACCTCGTCGCGCAGCACCACCGCGCAGCGCCCTCCTGTCCAGTTCGTCACCGCCATCCAGCCCGCCTCCGCCCCCTCCTCCTCCATTTTTTAGGCCCCCTCCCCTCCCCCTCCTCTTCTTCTCCCTTCTTCCCTCTCCCGATCTGCAACAAAAACCAGGAAAAAAAAAAAAAAAAACAAATTCGACACCAAAACGACGTCGTTTTGGTGTCGAGCCGCGTTTCGAGCCACGGAATTCGAGATACGTAGCATGATCGCTTGTATTTATACTCCACTTTTAGTCACTTACATTCCCATGTGAGATGCTAAAAAAACAAAAAATAAAATAAAAATACAAAAATAAAGTGAGTGACTTGAAGTGAAATATGATATTCATACTCCCTTTTTTGTCTTTGTTTTTTTCTCTATGACAATTCGGTAATGAGAGGCTAAAACGTATAAACAATATGAGTAACTTATCTCTGTTTGGCTTGAGGGAAAGAGAAGTGAAGAAAAGAGTTAATTGTTGAGGGAAGAAATGAAGGAGAAGGAAAGGGCGGGAAAGTTTCCTTTCTCTTGTTTTGTTAGATAATAATTAATTAATAAGATATATATACTTAACTAAATATTTTAATAGATTATTATAAGAAGAGTTCGGATAGGGACCTCGAATCCCCTTCCCCCGAATCCCCCTAATCTCGAAACGACGTCGTTTCGACGTCTGAATTTTTTTTTTTTTTTTTTTTTGTGTAGATCAGAAGAAGCGAGAAGAAGAAGGGAGAAGAAGAAGGAGGAGGGAGGGGGAGGGGGAGGAGGAGGGGGAGGGGAGGGACTGGAGGGGGCCCACAAAATCGGGGTGGGGCGGAGGCGGAGGCAGAGGCAGGGGCGACGATCGGAGGCAACGACAGGCGACGATCGGAGGCGACGGCGACGAGCTCCTCCTCTGCGACGAGCTCCGAGATGATCGGACGCGACGGCGACGAGCTCCTCTTCCTCCTCTGCGACGAGCTCCGAGCTCCTCCCCTTTGCTTCTCTCTCTCTCTCTCTCTCTCTCTTTCTCTCTTCTCTCTTCTCTTCCCCTCTGCGTTTGAGCCGAAAATGGAAGAAAAAAGAAAAGGAAAAAAAAAAAAAAATTCAAATTTTCGGGGAATTCGAGGGACACACTTTCGAGGTCCAAATCTTTTTCCTTATAAGAAATACTTTACTTTTTCTTTCTGTTTCTTTCTAATTTTGGAAGGGAATGAACGACTTTAAATGTTTGTACTTTTCCCCCTTCATAATCCCTCCATGCATTTTCGTTTTCCTCATTATAAATTAGGGCAATTGACTCATAAATTCTAAAAAGTAAACTTGTGGATCAATTAGTCCTAATTTTATTTTAATAAACACAGAAGTCCCATTGAATGGGAATTGACATATTTGCCCATGTGGTTTACTGTATTAGCCACGTTTGGAAAATATATTAGTCATGTTTAAAAAAAGTAAACTAAAGACTTTTGTATTTGTTCTATATTAGTCACATTTGGAAAATACACTAAGGGTCACATTTGGAAAATATACTAAGAGTCATATTTGAAAAAAGTACACTAAGAGATTTGTTATTTGTTATTATATTAGCCACGTTTGAAAAATACACTAAGGGCCACGTTTGGAAAATACACCGGCCACGTTTGATTTTTTTATTTGTTCTATATTAGCCACGTTTGAAACACTAGCCACATTTGAAAAAAATATACTAAAATTTTTTATTTATTTATTCTGTATTGGTCATGTTTACAAAATAAACTAGTCACGTTTGGAAAGAAATCAAAATCCCAACGCGATTGAAGGAAATCAAAATCCCTACTAAACGTGCCACTCCCAACAATGAAGGGGCAAAATCATCACCAACATCCATACCATGTTCCCCTTCAGGACCTATTAGGTCATATTCCCCCGAATAGGACTTCATGGTGTAAAAAACAAACAAAAAAAACGAGGGACCATTTAGATCAAAACTCTCCAAAATGAGACTTTTCAATAATTTTTCCTATAAATTAATCCAAACGTGATTTTAACTAATTTTATCCCTCTAAATCTTTTTACTTCCCTTTCTAAACTATCAATCCAAATGAAAAATGAACTGTGTTTTCTCAGGAAGGCAACACAAGAGGAGAAAATTTGGTCAATAAATATAACTTAAAATAAAATAACCTAATAAAAATAATTTGTTCAACTCAAGTAAAATACAAGAATGAATACAAAATATGAGCAATAATGTGTGTGAGCAAATCAAGTAAGAGCAAAATAGAGCAGCAAGTATAAATGTGACACCCCGAAATTCATGACCGTAAACAAAAACAAAAAAAAAAAAAAAACAAATTACAACTCAAACAGGATAGTTAACCAAAACATCTTAATATACACATATAAGCAAAGTTAATACTATAGTTAATTCATTTATGTTCCGCTATAAGATTACAAAACACTGTCAAACCAAAAGGCACAGGAAAAAAAAAAAACTGCTAGTCAAAATCTTCAAGTGAACCACGGCTCCAACACTCATCTTGATTGCCTTCGGGATAACCTTTACTACCGTAAATTGCTTCTTCACCTGGCATGACACGCCATGAGCTTAGAATGTTCAATAAAAACACACACACCCCCATATCTTCTATCAATCAATCAACCATACATAGAACAAATCAAGTAACATAACATAGAATCTTACAACAAGGATCTATGAATTAGTAGTTAGACTAAACATCTAGAATCCCCTAAAAAGATCTTTCTACCCAACCACAAGAATTGAACACCGGACTATTCAGAACTCCCCATTTTGCTGCTTTGCAGACCTTACCACCTATGCCCACCTTTCGGTTATTTACATGTCAGTGGCATTGATGGACCTCAAAAGGTATGGCCAAACAAGTGGGCTTGCTTACACCCTAAAACCACCGCATAGAGTCTAAACAAATCCGTGCCAACCTAGGGGCTCGCTTTGACCACTTGCGCAAGACTTAACTCATTTGGTTTTAATCACATTCACATGTATATTACATAAGTCATTCTGAAGCACAAGGGTAAACGTCACCCATTACCAACCCCTTTCCATTTCCCATTTATTAGATCTTTTACCAAGCAAGTTAGTCACATTCGGTAATTCGGTAATAGAAAAGAGCATGAGTCAAACATAAGGGAGGAAATATAGCCCATGATAGTCATACATAGGTATGGTAAGGCAAACAAATAACATTAGGCATGTTTTGAAATACTTAGAGACAAATAATACAATAAAACACCATTTCCAGCACTATTCGGTTCTGCAAGGCTAACAAGAATGCTTTGGGAAAAATACTTCTAGGTCAAATTAGGGGCTAAAATTGCACAGAAATAATAATTAACATGTCTAGTTTCAATTCCAATTCTCAGAATTTGCACAGCACCTCCAGAAAATTCATGTACAAGCTATATTCGAAAACCTGTCCAGATTTGTCATCCTTTGGGAAAACTAGCTTCCTCTCAATCTATCCAATGATTTTCACCCAAATAAATTCCATTGGAAAGGGGACTCAAAATTCTACAGTTTGACAAAAGAACCAACATAAGATGATTTTTCTGGAATTTTATAAAATTTCAAGAAGTGGACTGTTTTTCAAAGACTCAGGACCAGATTTTTAAACAAAATATCTAAGACCTAAAAACACACAATTAGGGGCTAATAAAATTATCACAAGCTTAGACACCAAATAACCTACGCTAAGTTCAGATTTGAGAAATAAATAAATTTGATATTTCTTTTAAATTATAGAAGTTATAGCACTGCCTAATTTGACAAATTTGCAAGACAATGTCACTAGTTCATACCCACCCTTTCATACACACCAAAACCCTGTTTAACATTAATATGCAACACAAGGGGCATCTAAACAATAGGATGGGATGGTGAAAGAATTGGAGAAGACAAAAGGAAAAAGTATTCTTACCTTCTTGAGTCACTTTATCTTCTTTTTCTCTTTTTTTACTTCTTCTCTACTTCCCTTAATCACACTCTCCCTCTCTCACCCTCTCCCTAGGTTGCTAAAACGTGAGAGTGGAATTGAGACAATGCTTCTCAATTTATAGGCCATGAATTAGGTTAAAAAGACCATTCTACCCTTCTAACTTAATGCCTAAGCAAACTTATAAATATCTAGATATTTTTCCATTAATTTGCTACTAATTTGCTCAAATAAATATTAAAATAAATAATAAAACTATTTTTTTTAAAATATATTTATAGCTATTTATTTGCTCAAATAAATAATAAAGGTTCAAAGAATTAGTAAATATGCAACTAGGCTAAAAAAAAAATGTATGAATTAATTTAGAAATTAAGAGGTAAAATAAATAAAAGCCAAGTGTTAGGGTATTTCTAATTATAAAATGGTGTTTTAGGCTTTAAAATTATTCTTTATTGGGCCATTATGCAGACTTTTATGGAACTAGGGGCTAAAATGCTATTAACCTAAGGCTTAGGGTTTCACGTGTAGTTACCAAACATTAGGGTCTCTACAATAAATATAAAGGAGTGATAGAGAGAGAAACAAACACAAAATTTATAGTGGTTTGATTTCAACCCAAGTTTACAACTACTTTTCAAGGCTCCGCCTCGAATATTTCTACTATTCTCTGAATAGATTTACACTAGCAAGTTTACTGGGTTCTTGCAAGACCTTTACAACAAGGATTTTGTTCCAAAAATCCCCAAAAACAAATCCACCAAAACGGCCCTATTTTGGTGTTATACAAACCTTTTAAGTGTTTCTGTCTCAACCACTCACAATAAAGCACATGGGTATAACAACCCTTTATAGATGATTTGTAGAGAAAAATGCTTAAAGCATTTTGTACAATAAACTCCTAAAGAGTTGAATTTAAACAATTAAAATCCATAGAAAAGATATGAATATTAGAGCACAAAGTTCTTGTCTTTTGTCTGCTCTTTTGGAGAGTATCCTCTCTCTCTCTCTCTCTCTCTCTCTCTCTTGTGGATGAGTGGAGATCTTCTATTTATAGTCCCTCTTTTTTTTTCTTTTTCTTTTTTTTTTTTTTGATCGTTAGAGGTAGGTAGGAGAGCATTTAATGCAAATATAACCATTTATAGCCGTTGGAATGTAGGGGTACTACACGCACCAATTAGTATACTAACCAGTGTACCAATTGATGATATGGCATAATTTAAGAGATTTTTGATATTTATGATGTAATTAATGTGTGGGGTCAATAATAATTAATTGGTACACTATTTAATACACTAATTGATACATATAGTATTATTCCATTGGAATGTGTCAGAACACGCTTAGAGATTCAAAATTCTAAACTAGGGTGTTGACACTTTGCTTCATGAGGTCGACACTTGCAGCTCTCCCATTTTTGCTTGAAGATTTGTTTAAAGGTGTCAACCCTTAGACAAAAGGTGTTGACCCTTGCTACTCAAAAGTGTTGACATTTGATGCAACATTTCACCTCTTGAAACCTTTCAAATTCCATTCAAAACACAAGATTAACTTCAAATAGCATTGGATAAAGATTATTTAAGCATAAAACAAATATCAAATGATTTGTTTATGGAGTTTATCATGTGCAATGTATAAATATTGTGTCAAATAATATCAAATAAACATAACAATGAAACACAATAAATAAACATCATCAAAACCAAGACTTAGGACTAATAGACTGCAATTATAATCAACATTGCTATATATCCCTAATTTATCACCCCTAAATGACTCATAGTGATGTGGCATTGAGGTTAAACCCTATATGATAGAATGTTTGAAAAATTAAAATTTGAAACTTATCAGACATATCATTAGAGATAATTTTTAGGGGTGATAAAGAGAAATGCTAAAGACCCAAAATTTTGACCCCCTAAATTCACGCACAATGATATGGGAAGAGAGGTAGACCTACACAATTGAGTGTGTGACAAATGATATGTTAACATCTAGCATGCCACATCAGTGTGGGTAAAATTGTGGGAAGTTTTATGTGGGCCTTAGACATTTTTCAGTGATAAATTAGGGATCTCAAGTATTTTTCAATTATAATTCTGTTTATTGATTGTAGGTATTGATTTCCGATCTCACAACCAAATAGATCTCCTGACCGAGATTTAGAGAGCTTAGCTAGAGATCACACGGAAGAATAGATTAAGCCCAACACCTGCACGTCTAGAAAGCTTAGTTGGAGATCACACGAAAGAATAGATTAACCCCAACACCTGCACACAAGTAGGTAAGAGATACCACGGTAGCTCGTTCACTCAGGAGCACTCCGACGATCAAGTAAGTTAAACAATCTCACAAGATATCAGCACAATCAGCACAAATAAAACAACTCTCAATTAAAGCTTACCTTAAACCCACGGGGATGCTCTCTTTATATAATGATCAGTGTCTAACTTCCTCTAGAAACCTTACTTCATGAGACTATCTTTTATAAGGATATCACTTATCCAAGACTCCTCTTATTTAGATTAAAATGAATTCCCTTAAGAGTCACATCTTTATCTAAACAGAGAGCCTGAAACCATTTAAGACTTTTGTCCTCTATCTGAATATCTCGGATTTAAATATTATCACATCATATCTTAGTGACTTGGTCCATCCACGTGGCACCTCGACTAACAATCTCAACCACATAAACAACCCAAAAGATATATCCCCACAATTAAGGTTATATTTGGATTGAAAATGATATCATTGATTTAAACACGGTCCACATAATGGGCTAAATTAATGACAAAGTTTCATGTAATATTAGAATAAATATGACTATAAGTTCAGATGACATAAGTCTTGCGGGAAACATGAATACAATTTTGATTTCCCATGACTTCACTATTTAGAAGGAAAAATTTATTTCTAATTATTTATTTTAACAAGCATTACATTATCAAGTAAAAATTTGATTTATCTACTTTTTCATTAGAATTTCAAATTTCATTTAGTAATAAAAAAAATAATAATTAAACTCACTATATTTAAAATTTTATCATTAATTTTATATATATTGAGAATTCCAACCGTAGTCAAAAGTATTACTAGTATTGACACATAAATGAATGTTAAAATTGAATGCTAAAAAATTATTCAGATACAATGAGGTTTTGAATTCTATCTTTTTACCATAAATGTACCCATCATTAACATGACTTGTAATATCAACAATGTTAAAATTCTAATTAATATTTTTTTTTTAGTTTAATTTTTCTCAAATTGTCATCTTAATTTGAGAGAATAATATTCATACCAAAATTAAGATAATTACATATCAGTAGCTACATGTTTAAATCATATTTGTTTTTGAAAAAATGAATGACAAATATAATTTTAAAAAAGTTTTCTATTTTTTGTAATTCCAATTTGATTTAACATATAGTTACTGATATTCAATCATCTTGATTTTTTGTATGAATATTTTGCTCAACTAATCGTAAAAAGTGAACAGATGGTATCCCTAAAATTGGTTCTAAAATGGGCCTACAAAGCCCAATTAGTCTCTCAAGTTAGGATAACCAAACCTTTTTTTTCTTATCATTCAAATTTTGATTTTCAATATACATTTAATAACCTTTTGTTGTTTTTCTTTTTTTATTGGGGAACACAAACCACTTGCTTCGATTGATATCTACATGTTTTCCTCACTCACATGGTTTGCCCACATTGATGGCAACATGTCCATGCTGTTCGTTAGCCAAAACAGGTCAATGTAGCCATAATTTGAGATATTTTGTTAAAGTTTTGTTTGGATATTAAATTTGTAGAGGAAAGTGAATAAATTTAGAATTAAATTTTTTTACCTTCTTTATTATTTTATTTTACAAATTTTTATATAAATTCAAGAATCAAACGGACAGGCTGTACTTGATGATGCTGGCTTAAGGGAAGGAATTTCAAAGTCAACAACCTTCTGAAGTATGAAATTATAGTAATGTTAGTAATGTCAATGGGGTGATAGGCTAACATTAATTTTTGCATGCAACAATGGAATTGTTAATTTGTTGCTGTTTATTTTAAAGGTACATTACACTTGCCACCTAGCTTTCAAAAAAATATACTTAGTCTTACAAGTTTAATATAATTATATATTTTTTTTTAATTATTTTTTATAAAGTTGATACGATTAAAACTAATGCAGAAAAAGGTAGACACTAAAATATGGGGCATTTTTTCATAAATCTATCTTCACTTACTTATATTTTATTTAGTCTACATTATTTTCTTATATTCCAATAAGTCATATGGGTGACATAATTATCAAAATACCCCTAATAATATTCATATTTACAGTGCGAATGTTCCATGATGTGAATATTCACACAATCAATGTGAATATTTACATTGTAAAATATGCATGTTCATATCACCAAATTGCTAACCGTTCAAAAAATATTTATAATGGTAGAAATGTCCATAAAATACTTTAAATATGAGAATTATGATTTGGTAGATTAATGTTCAAATAATATGACTTATTGGAATACAAGAATATCTTATGGACTAATTGGGATACAAACACTAAAAAAACAATTTTCTAATAAATCTCTCCTAAAATAAAGAAGGGTAAATATACAATTTAGTATAAATAAAAGACAACATTATTTTTTTATCCATATAACTCACTTGAAAAAAGATCAAGTGTTCTGTGAATTAAAATTTTGAGAGAAATTAGTGTAATCATATTAAAATGTAGGGTTACTATTTTTTCTCAAAATTTCAAGAAATGTAAGTGTAATTTACTCTTATTTTATAAGCGAAAGTTATAAACACTCATTTTCTATCTTTTAGTAATAAATTTTTTCAATTATTTAAATTATTTAAGTAATAAATTATAAGTAATCAATGGGGTTAACTTAATTGTTAAGAACTTCTACACCTCGCTAAGAAATTAGTGATTCAAATTTTTCCACCTCATGATTGTAATTTATTGAGTTTCATTATAATATTTTATATGAAAAAAAAAAAAAACTACAAGAAAAATATTTTGGCACAAACTCTTAAAATAAAATAAAAATTACTACCTTAAAAAACTCAGCAAACACATCTTGTTAATGGCAGATATAGGAATTTGATATATGGGGCACTTTCTACTCCCATGAGATAAATAAACCAACCACCACAAATGATATCAAACTACTCTTCATAGGAGTTGAAGCTACTTCATAGGAGTTGAAGCTAAGATTTCGCATTACAAGGTGCCACACAACCACTATGCCAAATGCCCTAGTTAAAATTCATATAAAAAATTCATCAAAATGATGTATCAATGACATTTGTAAAATTCTAAAGATAATAGTGGATGTTTTGATTGAAAATGAATGAATCACAAAACCCCAACTCATTCTGTATAGAATTTTTGTACAAGCATTTGTGTATTGTTACTTTTTTCTTAAAACATCATATAAGGGGTTCTTTTTTAAAAATTAAAAATATTAGGTACCTTAAAATAATTTAGAAGGGGCTCTAAAATAATTTTACAAGAGATATATTAAAGATACTCTTTGTATTCATGGGTACTAGTATAATCTTCAGAAAATGAAGGGTCACGTCCCCCCCCCCCGAACCAGCCCTGGCCCAAAGCGAGCAAGATAGTTGCCTTGGGCCCCCAAATTTCATCAAATTTCAAGAATCGCCAATTAGTTTTAGCTCTTATGACGTTAGTAGGTTTAAAAATAAAGACCCAAATTAACTAATTTAACTTCAAAATTCAAATTAAAGATCCTTAGAGTATCTCCAACTCTTCATTACTCTTTTTTCCATTAATTTGATTCTAAATTTGAATAAAAAACTTAATTTGATATAAACTATTCTAACCATTTCATGAAAAAAAATTTAAAAACTTTTTAAAAATTTTTCTCTTACAACAAATTTATGTTTTCATCAAATTTGATGAAAAAAAAAAAACATCTATATTGATTTAATAAACATTTGATGAAAGGGCATGGGTATTAGTAAAAAAAAAAAAATTACATGTGCTAATTACCATTTTATCTACCATTTTTTTAGTGATTATGTATATATTAGTAATATATACTCTTAAAAATTAATTTAAAAAATATATTTATATATGTCATTCATTCTAGATATGGCTCGTATTAAACTAACTTTAAATTTTCATTATATATCTTCAAGGTAAAATTTTGAATAAAGATATTTTTTTTTAGGCTCTGGCTTTGGTCCAGTCCTTAATCGGACTGGACGGTGCTGTTGGGCCCGTGGGGGCCCACCACGGGTCCCGTTTTGAAAATCTGAACCGTGCAATGTGTAGAACTCGTCGAGTACTATATGCTTGTGAAAAATCACGTTGATCGGATATCGATAGCTATGTGATCAAATCAGTTTTTTATCAACCGTTAATTTATTCACCGTCTATTTTTTTTATACAAAACTGATTTGATCACATAGCTATCGATATCCGATCAACGTGATTTTTACAGACATATAGTACTCGACGAGTTCTATACATTGAACGGTTCAGATTTTCAAAACGGAACCCGTGATGGGCCCCACGGACCCAACAGCACCGTCCAATCCGATTAAGGACTGAACCAAAGCCAGGCCCTTTTTTTTATATATACATAAAGGACACCAATTTTAAAATTTCACCTTAAGCTCCTAAGATCTCAAGACCGGTCAGAGAAAATGAAGGCCTAGGAGCATCCTATACCATGCAAAAAATTTTCTTTATTACCTTTTTATATCTCACATAATGGTTTTTTTCTTCTTCTTTTTTTTTATTTGGAAGAATAACAGTACAAATGACAGTTCAGAAAATAATTTTAAATATACAAAAAGTTTATAAAATTGATTTTTAATATTATAAGATTTATTATTAATAGGTCAATATTTAACGTTATTTTTTCTGGTAGTCATAGTTTGATGATGTCAGCAAATGTCATTAAAAAACATGTTAAATTTTCCAAGGAAGCACTCAAACACATGTTACATTGAGATACAATTGGCCACTTTATGCTGACTATTGCTGGAGATGCCTCAACTCAACATCAATCCAGCCATATCATTTCTTTATTTAAATTGGAACCCTATTTTGATTACTAGTCATTGCAGATCTCAAGCAATTTTAGAGATTTCATGTAGATTGTGACACCCACTTAATTTTGTATAGGTAGACAGTAACATCCAAAACTAACCCTCCCAAAAAAATGAAATTTGTATATAAATTACACTTTTCATTGTTATAATTTGATTTAAATTTTACTTTGATTGCTGTTGTTTTAATTTTAATAACAATTCTGGTTGCACTACAACATTTTCTTAGTTTAGTGACATTTGAAAGTGCCACAAAACTATTCTTCTAATGACATTTTTTGGCCTTGTGGCATTTTAAACAAGTGCCACTTCTATCGGTGCCACGGTAGATACGAGTGCCACGGTAGATGCTTGCAAGTGTCACTGCACCATCATGGCTAAAAATTTTCAATGACATTTTAATGTCATGGTAGATATTATTTGTGGCACTATCAAGCGCCATTAAAAAAAGAGTTAGTGACACTTATAAGTGTCATTACACCATCAAAACTAAAACCTTTCAGTGACACTTTAATGTCATGGTAGGCACTATTCGTGACGCTATCAAGTGCCATTCGTGACGATAATTCGTTGTAGAACAATTTGATCCGCTCTTGCGGAGACTCGAACCGCCAACCTCCCGCACCATAAACCTTATACACCACACTCTTCCCACTACACTTCTATAGCACCACATGATTATATATGCAACATATATTATTTGTATAGTACATACATCTATATTAATATGTATAAACATAATTATTTTATTGAATATAATTTATGTAAAATAAACTATTTACTATCAAAATAAAAAAAGACCACTTTTGACGACTAAAAATATTTTTTAGTCGCCAATTCTATACTTTTGGCTACTAATTATTTTTTAGTTGCTAAAAAACTTAACTTTTGTCGACCAAAATCGGATTTGGTCGCCGAAGATGCACTTTCAACTACCAAAATTTTGGTCACCAAAAAATTTTATTCCCGCCTTAGGATTTTAGTTCTCCCGCGCTAAAAATGACCACTTTTGGCGACTAAACTTATTTTTTAGTCGCCAATTGTAGAATTTTGGCTACTAAAATTTTTTTTGGCACCAAAAAATTTTACTTTTGGCTACTAAAATTTTTTTAGTCGGTAAAATCCATATAATCAGCGACCAAACTTATTTTTAGTCGCCAATTGTAGACTTTTGGCTACTAAATTTTTTTAGTCGCCAAAAAGCTTTACTTTGGGCTACTAAAAATTTTTTAGTCACTAAAACTCATATAATCAGCGACCAAACTTAGTTTTAGTCGCCAATTGTAGACTTTTGGCTACTAAAATTGTTTAGTCGCCAAAAAGCTTTACTTTTGGCAACTAATGCTGTTTTGATCGCTGAAAGCTATACTTTCAGCGACCAAATTTTTTTGGTCTGGAAATTTAGTCGCCGAATATGCTTTTTCCTGTAGTGTATATTGAGTTTAATTCATTTATTTTTAATCATTTACTGCATTTTAAAATTTTAGAAAATATATTGGCATTTTTTATTTTTTCAAAAATGTCATTATAAGCTTGGAAAGTTTTTGGCTTAGTGGCATTTCTCAAAATGCTACAAAATATTTGTTTATGACACTTTTCACCTAAGTGCCATAAAAAGTAATTTGCACCTACCTAGTGTCCTGACATTTTTTAAAAAATGCCATTGCAACTAAAGTTTAGTGGCATCTGTTGGTAAATGTCACAAACATAATTTTTTATGTCATTATTTTATAAAATGTCATAAAATTGATGTGACATTTCTTTATTGAAATACCACTAGAGCCTTAAATGTTTTGTGGTTCTGTGGCATTTTTCTAAACCATTTAATGCCAATTTTTATTTTTGTGACATTTTCTAAAAACATGCTATTAGTGTAGTGTCACTAAAGTGTAAATTTGTTGTAGTGACATTTTTGTTGTAGTGAAATGACACTTTTTTTTAATTGACATGCCACTAGAGCCTTGTATGTTTGTGGCTCTATGACATTTTTCTAAAAAATGCCACCAAATATTCTTTTTGTGACATTTTTTAAGAACATGCCACTAGTATGGTGTCACTAAAATATGTTTTTGTTGTAGTGTTGTGACACTTGTTCATTGAAATGTCACTAGAGCCTTTTATGTTTGTCGTTTTGTGGCATTTTTCAAAAACGTGCCACTAAATATCATTTTTGTGGCATTTTCTAAAAATATGCCACTAGTGTAGTGTCACTAAAGTATGTTTTTGTTGTAGTTTTGTGACACTTGTTCATTGAAATGTCACTAGAGCCTTTTATGTTTGTCGTTTTGTGGCATTTTTCAAAAACGTGCCACTAAATATCATTTTTTGTGGCATTTTCTAAAAATATGCCACTAGTGTAGTGTCACTAAAGTATGTTTTTGTTGTAGTGTTGGTAACTCGAAATTGGTATGGCTCGAATGGTCCGACACCAAAACGACGTCGTTTTTTTTTTTTTTTTTTTTGCGTTTTTCTGAAGCTGAAAAAGAATAAGAAAAAGAAGAAAAGAAGAAGAAGGAGCTGCACAAGGACCTGGGTTTCATCAACATCAACAACATCTTCATCAACAACATCACCATCATCATCATCATCATTATCAACAATTTTTTTTTTTTTTTTTTCAGATCCAAAACAACTAAGAAAAAAATATATAGAGAGAAAACAGATGGGAGCTGGGTTTCATCAACATCAACAACATCTTCATCAACATCATCACCATCAACAATTTTTTTTTATTTTTTTCAGATCCAGAACAACTAAAATATATACATAGAGAGAGAAAACAGATCAACATCATCATCTTCTTCAGATCATCATCTAGAAAAAAAAAGAATCGGAGATCGGAGAAGAATCGAAGATGAAATTAGCTAGAAAAAAGAAAAAAAGAAAAAATAGGAGAAGAATCGGAGATCGGGATCGACCCTCGGCGGAGGCAACGCCAGCGACGGTGATCGATCGAATCTCTTTCTCTTCCTCTTCCTCTTCTTCTCTCATCTCTCATCTCTCATCTCTCATCTCTCTTCGCTCTGCTTCAGACATAAAAGGCTCTGCTTCAGACATAAAATGGGGAGAAAAAAAAAAAAAAAGCCTAAAACGACGTCGTTTTGGGCTGTCGAGCCATTCGGGCCACAGTGATTTCGAGCTACAAGCTATTTTTCTTTTAATAATTTGATTTTTATACTTTAAGTCATGTTTTAATTTGTTTATTCTGTCTAAACTTTTGTTAATTTCTCTTATACGTGCACCATAGAAAATCAATAAGTGTCTCAAAATCGTTAGTTTTAATTTTCAACTCAAATGCAAGCATTAAATTAAAATTAGAATTAATTGTAAGGATCAAATTATTTAATTTAAATCATAGAGATTAAAATAAAATTTAAATCAAATAATATGGATATTCAAAGTGTAATTTACCCTAAAAATGTAAATAGACCGATGGCATGTACTTTATTGGAGAGACTTCACCAACTTTTTGTTGCATGCGTCAAATTTCAAATGTCAGGGCATCACCAACCCTTTTGTCAATTTTTTTTATTTTTTATTTTTAATAAGGATTTTCCATATTGAGATCCACTAAATTGAAAATTTATTATTTTATTATTTTTAGTTTTGCATTTTCCTTTAAACTGAACCATCAAAACTCTCATTTTTAATCGTTAAAACAACAGTGCTTATTGCTAGGAATGAAATCATCTTACCGTTTTAACTAATTAGAAGTGAGAATTTTATTCACCTACTTATATCAAATATAAGATGACTAAGCTATTGTTTTTACATAATATATAATGACTAACTAAATTTATTTTTAAATTAAATCATTATTTTTACATACTAGCCCCCCAAAAAAGTCAGCTTTGGGGGTTGGTGGTGCCTAAAGCCTACCATCATGATCATATATGTATGATCCATCATGTGTATAAAGTTGGAAAAATGTTTGGAACCCTATAGAGGCGGACTTTCACGATCCTTATTGATATATTGATTATTGATGTATATAAAAAAATTTTGAGAATTTTATTTGACAGTGACATAAATGATTCAGATCAATTTAAAAATTATGAGTTATGTTTTGTGAGGTTTCTATCATTACTGATAAAATTATATGGTATATACTGTATTGAGGGTGGTCCCACCTCACCTACTGACCCAACTACCCCAGTCTCTTGATTCTTAGTCATTTGTCACTAACCAAGAGGATTACTTTAGGAAAATAAAATATGTTGTGTGTTAATTAAAAATTTTAATCTGTCCAACTATGGTGCCTTGTGGGGCCCCCTCTACCAATCCCCACCAACCAACTTCATTCAGCCAACAACTTTCATGGTTACTTTTCCACAATTAGCAAAAATTACAATTATGGCCATTGATCCAACCAGCTTAAAATTTAAAATTTTAATTCATTAAAATTTGTTTAATATCCTTTAATTATGTGAGCAAATTAAAATTAAACATATTTTTAAAATTTTATTAAGTTATTAAACTAGATTTAAATAATCTATTATTTGACTCGATAAACTTATATATACTATAAAAACAAAACTATTTAAACTTGATTCGTGTTTGACTTGTTAACAACTCATTCGACATTGATTGTGTAAAGAAGCTAAGTTTAAATATATTTAAAACTAGTTAAATTTTTAAATCAATTTTGAACAACTTAATATTCATCTTATTTATAGCCTAATTACAATTCAGTGATACTTTCAAAAAATAATTACAAATTCATAAAAAAAAAATTAAGACTTTAATTATTAATATTTATAAAGTTTACAACTGACCTGAAATTTTTAATTTTTTAAAAAAAACTTAAATTGAATTATAATTTTTTTCATTCTTTTTTCCTATTATTTTTAATGAATAAATATCATATAAATAAAATAAATGTATAAATCAGCGAAATATCATTTGGGAACAATTTATTTTAGTAATTTTTTTACTTTTTACAAAAAAGATTTACAGAAAAATAGAGAGACGATGTGATAATTTATAGTGATTTTTTAATTTTTTGACTAAAATATATAATTACCAAACGAAATCGTAAAAACTAAAAACTAAAAACAATATTACGAATTATAAATTTGTTAACTGCTTTACAAATAAGTTTTCGTTTGTTTATTTATTTATTTGTTGTTATTGTTGGGTCGAAGCGCTTGTGAAGTGCGTGAGGAACAATGTCAAAAGAGGTGCAACGTCAAAAGATCTTGAAGCATGATTGGTCCACGACGAACTAGCAAAAAAATAAAAAATAAGATTGGTGGATATGCTGAACTCATATTTATTATTGTTTCTCAATTTGCAAAAAGAATAGTGTTATATACATAAATAAAACTTACAAAATTTATTTTGTAAATTGTTGATACTTGTTTGTTTTGTTTTTTTAAATAATTGTAGAACATTTGCTTTTTTTCCTGAGAATGAGAAATTTGGTTCAAATCCCTGAACAACTGATAAGATCCTAATTGTCATTGCATATTATTAATGTATATATGATATATATTCCTACGTATATTAGATATTGATTTCTTAGATATATTAAGTATTATCATAGTTAGGTCTCTTATATGATACTCTTTCTCATAGTTAAATTTCTAGTAGAATATTTTTTCTCAGCCTATATATACAGACATTCTATCATTTAATAATTTATTTAATACAATACATATTATTTTCTCTCTCTCTACTATTCTAACATGGTATCAAAGCTATAGGTTAAGCTCTTAGTGTTCTTCGCCTTACCAGCAGGCGATAGCCTTGCCCGCCTGCCGGACCTCAACCCATTCCACTGCTATATTTTCCTTTCAGTATCGCTTCGTGGTGATTTCTTCTTCTATCCGCTAATTTATTCATACCCCAAATATCTCTATCATATATATTTTTATTTTTATTTTTTTACCTGCAATCCACTTTTTTGTGTGTTTCTACTCCACTTTGTCTTTCCCTCTATTTCAACCTCAAATAAGTTTCTATCTTCAAACCTATTTGAGTTTGAGGGGAGTATTATACTTATATCATGGTGAGTATGGTGATACATAATACAAACCATCCAAGTCGCCTCCTTGGCGCACACTCTAAGCCACCCTCTTGGCGCATATCCCTAAGTCGTCCCCCTGGCGCACCACCTAAGCCACTTTTTTTGGTACATAACTTAAGTCGCTCATTGCGCACCATCCAAGCAGTCCCTTGGCACATTCAATCATCTGTTGCCATCATCGTTCAGCACCACGTCATAAGTTATATGTGTGCCATGCTTGGTTCAGCATCCAGTCTTTGGCACACAACCTAAGTCACTCCTTGCGCACCTTCCAAGCCGTTCCCTGGCGCACTCAGTCATCTGTTGCCATCATCGTTTAGCACCACATCATAAGTTATGTGTATGCCATGCTTGCTGGTTCAACATCTAGTTCTCTACATCGATCCAGCATGACCCCTTTAAATTGTCCTGGCATTAGTTTCACCCAGTTTCTACAACGGGGCATGACCTTAAACTGCCCTAGCATTAGTTCCAGCCAGTTTCTCCAACAGTTCGACATGACCTTAAACTGTTTTGGCATTAGTTTTAGCCAGTTCCTACAATGGTCCGACACGACCATAAACTATCTCCCGACTTTAGTTCCGGCATCTGATCTATTCAAGCGCCCTTGTGCTCCCGTTCGAATTTTGCAATCTATTTGCCTTTTATTTTATTTACTTTTATTTCATATTTTAGTTTCTCTCTCCAAACTCAAGATGTTTATCCTCCTTAAGTTTGAGAGGGGATGTTAATGTATATATTGTATATATTCCTACATATATTAGATATTGCCATAGTTAGGTCCTTTTTCTAATAGTTAGATTTCTAGTAGGATACTCTTTCTCAGCCTATATATACAGGCCTTCTATCATTCAATATAATTCATGTAATACAATACATATTATTTTCTCTCTCTCTACTATTCTAATACATACAAACATTTTGATGTGATTTTGTTATTAAATTTAAATGCATATATTTTTATAAAAAAATCATAAAATGTAACATCAATTTGCTAAGAAAGTTTATCAATTTTTTTTTAATTTGCAAAATACAATATCATGAAATGTTGTTAATGAATTATATTTGTTCAATACAATGTTGTCAAAAATGTTAAGACAAACTGGAATGTTTTTATTTGATAGGGCTTCTGTTTATTTTTGGTGTTTGTATCAAGTTGAATAAGAGCAATGAAGCAAATATAATGATATGTGAGAAATGCTTAAACTTTACCAAATTGATTCAACCTCTAATGTTGGGTTCACTCCAATATCCTTATAGTACTTGAGTTTTTTTTTCCTTTTCTTCTTCTTCTTCTTCTTCTTCTTCTTTTCTTTTTCTTCTTCTTCTTTTTTTTTTTTTTTTTTTTTTTGTGTGGTTAATTTTTAGGTTCAATAACAATATGAGAAAGATGGGAGAGAAAAGGACCTCTCATTATACAACTTCATCTATACTACTATATAAATGCAACACTTTAAACAATATCCTCAAGCTTTCACTTTGTTTTATGCGAAGTGTAATTTTATTTTTCTAAACTATTCTTGATAATACAATACGGTCAATGTGAGATGAGTCGGACTAATCCATGTGCCCCACGGGTCTGCCGGTGTTGGCTATATATTTTGTATAAACCAATCGCAGCTTAACACATGGCTCATAAAGGGCAATTTGGGGAGTTAATACAAGTCTCCAATCAACGATATACACGTGGCAATTCATATTGGTAACAATGGATTTGCGCAGCATAGGAGCAGTTAAAAGGCACAAGATGACGTAGCCCAACAGTTACTCACAATTCAAATTCAAATTCAAGAGGGAAGCCTAACTACAAGAATGACATAGTGGAAGTTAACTGTGTGAGGCCATGAGCAGAGATCATGGAAGGACATTTCGATGGTTGGAAGACCACTTCGACAGTTACCATCAGAGGATATAAATAGCAAAGAAGGCCAAATAGAAGAGGACCCAGACTCAGATCTAGAAACCAATCATTTATTTTACATTTTTCTTTTCAGTTTTTATATTCCAGTTCTTCAATTCCTGTACAACACTTCAATTCTTAGGAGTAGTTTCAAGTAGTCTGTTACTGTAAAACCCTTCAAGGCTGTAAAAGTGCGAAGGTATCATTGTAAGTTCTTATTAATTAATGAAATTCAGTTAGTGAAACTGTTTTTGTCCATCGCCATTATCATTATCTTTAATTTTCTCCTAAGCAAAAGCTACTAGTAAAAGTCCTTTTCATTGAGGCTGAAAAAACTTCAACACAATCGTCTGATAATTAGTTTGCATTTAAAATCTCTGTAAGGACTTATTGATTTTTGCTGGCACGTTTAAAATTACATTATTAACTTTCGAAAGCCAAAAAAGCCAACAGTCAACCTTCATTTTCTTGATGCATACCTGCAAAGGTCCAATGGGGACACTCCGACAGTTAAATTTCATAGGAGGTGATTAGAAGTAAGATGAATAGAGAAAGTTGAGAGAGAGAAGAAGAAAAAAGGGGAAGAGAGTATTACCCATCACCAAAAGTATATCGGAAGCTTCCTTATATCCCTTACTAATCATTTCCTTGTCTACTCCAACATGTCGCATTGGCCGAAAGTCTATAACCTAGTTGCCATTGGTCATGGTGATTTTGCATACTCCGCCGTGAGAGGTCCTGCTACATTAAATGCCATCACAACCTTATTTAATGGCCGATGTGTGGGCCCAACAACTCTGTAGAATCTTTGTCCGCTACGTGGTAAACTCACTCTCTAACAGGTGTCCAAACGCTATTGGACCTGGGCCAGCATCGACTTCTCATGGCTACTGGGCTTTAATCCGTACAACTGTCTCAGAGCTTAGGACAAAGATGGATTGGGCCTTCCTAGGCCATGGGTTGTGCCCTCTTGGGCTGTGCCCATCAATTTTAATGACTACTGTTTGGATTTTAAACTTCTATTCCGTTGAGGTAGTCACCTCAAATGCCTTATAAGCTCGAACTATATATAGGGTTTTAAGAAGTCCAAAACACTCATAAGAGTGCCAAAAAAATCATTTTGGATTTTTGCACTCTTTATACTAATAAAGTAGGGATGGCAACGGGCCGAAGCGGGGTCGGGGATCACACTTCCCGTCCTCGATCTCTGATGGTAAAAATTTCTCCGTCCTAGCCCCAATCCCCGAAAGGGAACCTATCACCGTCCCCGCCCCTACCCCTTAACGGGGATTGGATTTCCCCAACCCCGAAAATTCCCTAGCATCATCAACATCATCATCAACAAATCTGTCTATCATCATCATCAACAGAATAGATTCAAACAACTGGAACTATCATCATCATCAATACATAAGTAATACATTATATGAGAGAGAGAAAGAGAGAGAATACCTGATTAGAGAAAAAGAGAGGGTTTCTATGATGATCAGTAATGGAGACTTGAGATCGGCGATGGAGAGACTTGAGATCGACGATGGAAAGACTTGCGATCGGTGATGGAGAAAATGAGATCAGAGGTTTTTGTCCATCTGAGTCGAGTTGTCATATATCGGAGTCTGGACCAGTGGTGGTGGTGGTGTCAGTGACTGTGGTGTGCGATCAGCGGCTGTGAGTGAGAGAGAAAGTAGTGGTGGTGTTGCCGTATCGGTGACTGTAAGAGTGAGAGAGTTGAGAGAGAGAAGAATGAGAGAGTGAGAGAGTTGAGAGAGTGTAAGAAAGTTAAAAGAGAGAGAACAACAAGAGAGTGAAAGAGTTGAGAGAGAGAAGAACGAGAGAGTAAGAGAGTTGAGAGAGAAAGAAAGAGAAGAACGAGAGAGTTGAGAGAGTTAGAGAGTTGAGAGAGAGAAGAACAAGAAAGTCAAAGAGTGAGAGAGTGAGAGAGATATATAATACAAACAAAACACATGTATATAGGCGAGGATGGTTCGGGGGAATTTCAGAGCGAGGCCGGGGCAGGGTCGAGGCCGGGAGAACCTATCATCGTCCCGGACCCGAAAATCATTGAGGATGTATTTTTCAATACCAGCCCCGGCCCTTATAGGGAATAATTTTCGAGGAAAACCCTATTTATCGGGCAGGGCGGTCCGGATCCCCGTCAGGTCGGGTTTATATTGCCATCCCTATAATCAAGGTGTAGGTTAAGGTGCTTAGAGATGACAAGTATCTTTACCACTTTCACTCCCCTTTAAAATTATTATCAATTTTATTTTCCATCATATATGAATTTCATGCCTATGATACTATTACAACTAAAGATTATAGATGCCAAACTAATTAGGAATTCCTTATGAATATAAAATCACTTTAAAATAAAGAAGCCCCTCAATATCACTATCTTTCGTAATGTCCAACAAATTCAATTGTTGCAATTTTTTGTAAAATTTATGTGAACTATCTAATATGCTTTAATTTCATAGGCTCTCTTTGTGAGTTCATTTAATGAAAAGCTTCATACATAGCACATCATCAAGAAACATAGTAAAATTTGGTGAAATAGAAGTGTCGATATTTGAATGAGGTTTTTTTTTTTTTTTTTTTTTTTTAATGGTGAAAGAGTTATACATAATAATCACCACAACAACACAAGTGCTTGAACTTATGATCTCAACAAATGAGATACTTAATCCGCTAATGGAATGTTGTTAAATCTCATGACTATTAGTGAGTGTGATTTGATTTTAATGACATTGACACAAAAAAAATTCATTCTATGTATTCAATTTATAGAGTACATATATCTATATGGATTTGTATGCATGATCAAATATCAAATAGAGATTCCTATCTCAAGTCCACTAATTTTTCAAGTACCAAGTTCTAACAAGCAAGCATTTTTGAAATCATTTCAAAACTTAAAAATTTAACAACTGTTGATTTTTTTTTTTTTTTTTTTGTAAAATTTATATATTTGGAATCTTCTCCTCGATATGTATAAAAACAAAACCTGTGATGATGAAATTCTAAAGAACAAAATACAGTCAAAAGTCCATTGAGCTTGCTGTTTTTAGTAAAGGAAATTTCAAATTGAGAACAAAACTGCAAATTGAGACCTTAATTCCTATTTAAAACCTAAAAGGTTCAAATTGAGGAATACACACATGAATGAAGACACTTTCATTCAATTAGTAAAAGTTTTACACAATGAAATTTCCTTATTTGAAAACAGATAAATTTTCCTGTCTCAAATTTCACTAATTCATATCATAATAGCATATCTCATCTTGAAAGAGAAAGCAAGGGCACTACCAATTATTGAAAATTCCTCAAAATAGAGTTTCTCATTTGAAAATAAAGTGGGGAAAAAAAAAAAAAATTCCACCACTTAATTTCAAATTGAGGCCTATAAATTTCATCCTTGAAGACAATTCCAATTCAATTATTAAAAATTCTTCAAAAACCAAGAAATTTCAGAATGAAAGGATAAAAATTAAAATTTCTTCGATTTTACAAAATCAGAATCCAATGAAATTTAGGAAAGAACCATAATATGCTTTGCAATAAAATAGAAAAGAAAAAGAAAAAGAGAGAAAGATCATGCCTTTTTTTTCATTGAAGACCAACAAAATTAGATGTAGGATACCTTTTCACTTTAAAGTGCTCCGGAAGCATGTAATCAAGATGAGTGAGTTTTGATCAACTTTGAAAATGATACTTTGGTGTTGTTTACACATAGCTATGAACTTATGTTGGAGAACATCTTATTATATACTATAAAAATGTGGTCGAGGCTTACAGCCTTACAGGGTTCCAAAGTCTCATTTTAAACTTTCATGTAAAATTGAAATTCATTCTCTTACATGATATTCTCTGAAGTCTCTCTTACACCTTCTTCTAATTTTTAATTGATTAATGCTTGAGACTTTCAAAATGGGTGATCCCCATGACTCCCAATTGATTGGTGACCACTCATTATGTATTTTTTTCCCCTCTCTCTCTTTCTCTCACGAATACATGAGAGTCGTGGGGGTCTGTATCACTTCTGTTTTTAATTATAGAATAATAAATCACAAAACAAAAAACTATAAATAATAAAGATAATTACACTAACCTCTCCTAAGATTTAGAGAAAATACAAGTCTTATTATTTTGATATAATTACACCAACCTCCCTTTTAGTAAAACTAAATAGACCAAACTAATACAGGAAATGTGAAGACACATGGATAAATAAGAAAAAAAAAATATACATTTCAGTATAAAAGAGATAACAACATAATTTTTCTATTGATTTGAGTAACGAATTAATACTAAAAATGGGACTAAGCATTATATAAATTAAAATCTTAAAGGAGCTCAATATAATTATGTCAAAATAGTAGAGTGTTGTGTTTCTTCAAACCTCAAAAAAAATTGGTGTAATTTATCTAAAATTAAAAAAAATAAATTAAATTTATCAAATATATTTTTGTTTATGACTCATTTCATATTATGTGCCGTTTTGGGAAGAGGCCAAAAACGCTGGCGTTTTGTTGATGTGAATAAAAAGCTGGGCAGCCGAAAAAGCCATTTGTTGCATTTGGGATGTGACAAAAACGCTGTCATGTAAAATTATCTAAATACCCTCCATGTTAACAAATTATTTAAAATTCCAAAGTTTGGCAAGGGTATTTTGGTCATTTTATTTTGATTTGATGCCATAAATAAATATTAACTCAAAAAGTCAAAAGTCAACTTTTTACCAACTTTTCAAATCACTTTCTAAAAAAATCAAAAAATTTGATAAAAAATCAAAAACTAACTTTTTACTAACTTCTCAAAACACTCCTATGAGTTCTTGTGCATCGCACAAGTCAACGCCAGCTTTTCCATATAATGCGAGGTCTTGTTAATGACTTCTCACTAATTATTTATTTACCATATAAAAGTAGTAATTATATAAAAAATTATATATGTAATTGATAAGGATACAACTTGGGCGAATTCAAACAGTTGAGGGTCTGGTTTGACGCTTAGCCCCAAAGGATTTGCCCAAGTCTGAGCTCAATCTCAAGCTGGACTTTTGCCTGAATTTTTTGCCCAAGTCTAAGCCAGAGTGTAAGTTTAATAATTAAGGCTTGCTCAAATTCAAACACAAAAAAATTATCTTTGGTTATCCTAAATTAATGTATTTTACTTTTTGACAATAAAAAGACAAAATATCTTAAAAAATAAAATCACAAACGATAAAAATGTATATATATTTAGTTTGAGTTATGTATATCAAATAATAAAATATATTGCATTGCAATATGATTTAATCTAAATGGTGATAAAATAATATGTATCTTACAATATTGATGTTTATTATATATAATTTATATATATATATATATATATATATTTTAATAATAGAATTGGAGTTATTCGAATTACTCAAGTCATGAAAAATCCTGTCCAAACCTTATCTAATTTAATTCGGACTAATAAGTAAATTTTAACCCACGCCAAGACCAACTTTGAATTTATACCGCCCAAGTCTCAAAAAATTTTAAGTTAAACTTGGATTGTTCGGATTGAATCTGCTCAAGTTAAACCCCTAATAATATGATTGGATAGAAATGTACAGAAAAGTAAAGAGATAAGTTGCTTTTTGACATTTAACTACTTTAATAGGTTGCCAAACCCTTAACTTTAAATAGAACTTTTATTATCATTTCTAATTTTCCCTATATAAAGAATAGTAATACTATATATTTGAAAATTTTATTCAAATTTTTACCATAAAATATTAACAACACTGATTTATACCCCCAGTGGGGGTCGCACCCCCAGTGAGGTGGCGCGCCCCCACTGGCTGACAGTCCCAAAAAAAAAAAAAAAAAAAAAACAATTTTTTTCTGCCAATCATGGACCTCCACCTCACTGGGGGTCGACCCCCAGTGGGGGTATAAAGCATTTTTCAAATATTAATATAATTCAAACTCTTTTTATACATAATTCCCATAATACACTAATCAAATGTGAACTACACAATTTTATTTTCTTATAATAAGTAAAGTTTTTTAATGGGTAAATTATAAATACATCAATTAATATTTACTAAATCTGGCCCATGAGTTCGTGGCCCACCTGAAATCCGCCTACGGCCCAGGTAGGTTCGGCTTGATTAAGCCAAATCAGGCCTGAACCTAACTTGAGACCCTAGGCCTAGGTTGTGTGTTTTGGAGCTCGGCTTGGCCCGTGAGCCTGGCCTGCGTGGCTCAACTTGAGGCCTGGTATTGTTTTTAGTGGAAAAAATAAAATTCTGGTCAAAAGAAAAAATGGTCAAGCCCGCTGGCTTGACTCACTAGCTCGCCCGCAACTTGAATACTCCCTGGGCTTGGGCTTGGTTTTGTGGCTTGTGGGTCAACCCAGCTCGGATTTTGATAGGAGTTTACGTGGCTCAATATGGACAGGACCAAATTTACACCCCTACCCTCAATCATTAAGCAACCAAGTAGAACCACATGGATCTCTTTTGCTTAATTATTTAGTGATTTGTGGCCTCTTTGATTTCAAAATAATAACATGAGATTAGATTATTAAGGCCCCGTTTGTCAAGTGGGTTGGGGCTAAAATAGCCACAAAAGACAAAACAAGCTATTTTAGCCCCAAAAAAACAAAACATCACATCCAACCCATAATCATTACACTCTTCTCTCACAAAAAAACTCAAAAAAGCCAAAAAGCCAAAAAGCCCTTCCCAAACCAAGCTTTTAAGCCCAGGCTAAAATAGCCAAAAAAGCCAAAAAGTCAAAAAGCCAACCCACTTCCCAAACCCACCCTAATTCTATCAAATTTATATTTTTGTTTTTGAATCACACTAATGACATTCGATTTAGCAATACGTACAACTCTTAATCTTACAAAATTGTAATGTATTTAATATTGGAAGAGAGTATGTATTAACAACCCTACACATAGTCATATGAGATTGTTAATCCAATCACTAATACTCCAACTAATCAAAACAGGGCATTGAATCATTACTCTCTTCCAATTTGTCGAGAAATTATTCAATTCTTTAAGTGATGTTTTAAATAAGTAGTTATTAGGGACAATTTGGCAACCTAGTTAAAAGTTAATTTTTAATTTTTAATTCATTTTAAGTCACATTATCTCTTATATTTTTTACATACAAAAGATAAAAAAAATCAAAAAGTCAACTTTTAACTAACTTTCCAAATCACTCTTAATTTAAATCATGAAATCCACTACTTTTAATTATCAATGTGTAAATGAAATAGAGTATTACCCCAAGGACAATGAATAATTTCTTCATTTTTCTCTCTAAAAAGATATATATATATATATATATATATATATATTTATTGATAAATCTCATTATTTTAACCAATAAAAACCAAGTTACTTTATCCTAACACTACCAAATAATTTTCCCTCAAAATTGCAGAGATAAACCAATTCACACTTCTACTAAAGGCGCGTAGCTAACAAACATTTTCCGAGAAACCAAACACAATGGGAAATGAAATTCCAAGGTCCACCACCCACTCACCCACCACCACTTCTCTCCCTTCTACTCTATAAATAACTTCCCAAACTCGTCTCTCCCTCCTCGTGTCTCTCTCTCTCTCTCTCTCTCTCTCTCTCCTTCACCAAGAACCAGTCGCAGATTTCTCTCTCTTCCGGTTCTACCTCCTAAAGGTTAGCTCTCTCCCTCACGTCTCTCTGCACTCTCCGTCACTCACACCCCCACATTTCTAGCTCAATTGTTCTATTAGTATCCCCAACTCTACTTTATTACAATCCAAATTCCCAATTCTTTCTCTTTCAGTCAATCTTCAATACCCATATTGTTTGTAGCTTTTTTTTTGCATGAATCTTTTCAACCCAGAATTGTATTTTCACTTTTAGATCTACCACTGTCCTTGCTTGTCTGTTTCATTTCATTTGGTAATAGTTTTTGATCAGTTTTTTGGGCTTTTCAGACCTGTTTTAGTTTTACATACCCATGTATAGATACATATGTGATAGATCAAGTGTGTTATGATGTAGGAACATGTAGATCTGGTTTTGAATCTTGTATTTGTAATAGATCTGATATAAAGTAGCTACTGAGAATTATGGGTTCAGGGAAAAAAACTGTCTGCATTAGGTGCTCTGTGCACTTGCTCTGTTTTTTATTCTAGATCTGCATTCCTTATTTGTAGATCTAGTCTATAGTTATTTGATTCCATTTGACTTGTGCTTTTATTTCTGTGTCATTATTGTCTATCAATAGCTAAGCCTTGATTAATGTGCTCTAACACCTTTTTTCACATTAAAGTAATCTTTTTTTACTTCATGTTTGCTCAAGTTTGGTTATGCTTTGGAAACACATAATATGTCTATTTTTTCTTTGATCTAAAGGCTAGTAAAGTTGATGGTGCAAATTTGCACGATTCATTTGTTAAGGAGTTTTTAAATAAATGAAGCTATTTAATATTGTTGTACAAGTGAAATTGAAAGAAAAAAAAATGATCTTGGATCATGACGTATGGCATTGATTTCAATATTTTTTTTTTTCACCTTTTTGTTTCTGTTGTTTTGCATATAAATTAGATAATCTATATCATCAAATTGGGTTATGAATCTGATGGTAGTTGGTTATGACCTATAGTATTTGGTTATGACCTATAGTGTTTGCTTATGAACCAAATCAACATCTCAGATTCAATTTTTTTAGTTCCAACGATTATGAGTGTGAGTGCATATGGTATGCACTATTTTGGGAGACATGTATAGTAGTCTTTCCCATGAAATACATAGCCTAATTTTTTCTATCTGTCTGTATTTGTTCGTTAGTGGGATCAGTCATTTTTCTTAGTATATTGAGGGTAGATTAATGAATTGGGAGTTAGAGATGGGTGTTGGGAGCCCCACCATTTATGCATGTGTTGTATGTATACATTAGAATTTGGGTCAATTTGTATGCTGGCAATTAAAATTTTGTTTGATTTGTTGAATCTTGATGAACCAGAAAAATGGCCTCCCACATCGTTGGATATCCTCGCATGGGCCCCAAGAGAGAGCTCAAGTTTGCATTGGAATCTTTCTGGGATAAAAAGAGCAGTGCTGAGGATTTGAAAAAGGTCGCAGCCGATCTGAGGTCTTCCATCTGGAAACAGATGGCCAGTGCTGGCATCAAGTATATCCCTAGCAACACATTCTCTTACTATGATCAGATGCTTGATACAACCGCGATGCTTGGCGCTGTTCCCCCTAGATATGGTTGGACAGGTGGTGAGATTGGGTTTGACACTTACTTCTCCATGGCTAGAGGAAATGCCTCTGTACCTGCTATGGAGATGACCAAGTGGTTCGACACCAACTAGTAAGTAATGAATCAATGTTGATTACCAAAATATGTTGTTTTGGTGATTTTAACTTTTATGCTGATGAATTGTTGTTGATGTGTTGATCCAGCCATTTCATTGTCCCTGAGTTGGGACCTGAGATCAAGTTCTCATATGCTTCCCACAAGGCTGTTGACGAATATAAGGAGGCTAAGGCGGTATGTTTACTGGAATGCTTTCCATCCTATAATTGTCCATTTTTGGTATTATTAATTCAGCATTTGGTAACTTGAATTGGAAATGCGTTGACACTTGTGAAGAGAAGAAGTTTGTAAAAGATGTGCATATATTTGTCTTAGGACTTGGCTTGTATTAATTAAGTTTGAAGAGTTTATTCATCCACTCATTTATCCAACTCGATTATCCAACAAAAAAGAAGGAAAAAAAGAGACAGAAAAAAACATAAACTATCATATTCCAATCATTCAAAGGATATTTAGGAGAATTTCGTATCAGAATCTAAACTAATTTTTGTGAGCTTCACATCTATTATTCCATACCCTTTTCTTTTCTTCTTTTTCCTTTTTTAAATTTCTTATTGCATTCCATTGATCTATACCTTACTATCTTTCATGCCTAGAGGTACAATCAATGTACCTATCAACAGGAATGTTCCAGAAATCAGATTTGATTTTGTTTTGCCATCCCTATCCATACATTGCCAAACTATCACCTGAAACTCAACAGAGTGTTTGACAATCTTCTCGCTGAATTGTGAATACTCCTCTCAATTCCAAATAAAATATTTCTTTCATTAGATTTTTTGGTATTTCACATTTTCAAATCAGTAATAAACCCGACAGAACTTAAATGCCTCAAAGACATCCCAACAATTTCAAAATCCATTCATTGTCTTCGTTAATATATTAGCACATTAAATTTTAGCATCTGCTAAATATAACATTGTGTCTTTTTTTTCTAATTGGAATCTACATGGGTAATATAACCTTTGAATTTTACTAATTGTCACATGTTTACTCTCTTGTTTCATGCAGCTTGGAGTAGATACCGTTCCAGTCCTTGTTGGCCCTGTGTCCTACTTGTTGCTCTCAAAACCTGCAAAGGGTGTCGAGAAATCATTTTCTGTTCTCTCCCTTCTAGAAAAAATCCTTCCAATCTATAAGTAAGGAATTGAACTACTTTATCAATATCGTTATTCAGTTTTTGCATAATTCTGTGACTCTTCCAATATGCTATTATAATGATAAAATCTCCTGCAGGGAAGTTGTTGGTGAGCTAAAGGCCGCTGGTGCATCATGGATTCAGTTTGATGAGCCCACCCTTGTGAAGGATCTTGAATCTCACCAATTGCAAGCATTCACTGCTGCCTACTCTGGGCTAGAATCAGCTTTGTCAGGCCTGAATGTTATTGTTGAGACTTACTTTGCTGATGTTCCAGCTGAGGCATTTAAAATCCTCACCAGCCTGAAGTGTGTTACTGGTTTTGGTTTTGATCTGGTTCGTGGAGCACAAACTCTTGATTTGATTACAAGTGGATTCCCGTCAGGAAAATACCTCTTTGCTGGAGTGGTTGATGGAAGAAACATATGGGCCAATGATCTTGCTGCATCTCTCAGCCTGCTGCAGACTCTTGAGGGCATCGTGGGTAAAGGTATCGTTGTCTACCCATTTCATTGCATGGCAATAATGTTGAATGCCTGCGGACGGTCAAGAAAATTACCATGAATGCATAAATGTGTTTGAGATTTAATTGGTGTATTGTGCGGTCCATGTAAATAATGAATCTGAACCACATTGATGTTTGAGTAAAATTCTGAGTAAATATTATGGGTATGTAGTATTGATAATTATAATTCTTCCATGCAGACAAGCTTGTTGTCTCCACCTCTTGCTCGCTTCTCCACACTGCTGTTGATTTAGTTAATGAGACTAAGTTCGACAAAGAGCTGAAATCATGGTTGGCATTTGCTGCTCAAAAAGTCATTGAAGTCAATTCATTGGCAAAGGCATTGGCTGGTCACAAGGATGAGGTATAATTATTTTTGTTTTTTATTATTTGCTTTAGCATATGTAAAATGAGCTTTTATTCTAGTTTTTATGCTTTCTAATGATATACCAATTCTACATTGCTAACTATATGGTTTCAATTTCAGGCATTCTTCTCTGAAAATGCTGCTGCTCAGGCTTCAAGAAAGTCCTCCCCACGGGTGACCAATGAGGCTGTTCAGAAAGCTGTAAGTGATGGGACTGAATTTGAATTATTTATTCTTTTACACTCCGTTTGGATGGAGTGATTTGGTGAGACATGATAAGAAATGAAGAGAAAGAGAACTCTTTCTCATGTTTGGTTTACAAGTTAGGTGAGAAAATGTTGAGAAATGGTGAGAAAGATAACTCTCTTATTTTTTTGTTTCATTTCTCACCAAAAGTGGTGAGATTTGGTGAGAAACAAGATGATTGGTTGTGTATTTTTTTTTATAATACTGAGATTGTCCATTACAATGAGAAGTTGAGGCTTGGTATGGTTATTGTCCATTAAAATACAAAGAAAGAAAAACACAAGAAAGTATTGGTATATCACATACTTTGTTTTTCTAATCATCCAAACAAGACAGTGAGAACAGTCATTTATTTTCTCACTCCTCAATCCAAACACACTGTTAAATTGCAGCTCTGCAGACACCATTTTGTACTTACGAAGACCGTTTACTTTTTTCTATCAGGCTGCTGCTTTGAGAGGATCTGATCACCGCCGTGCAACGAATGTTAGTGCCAGACTCGATGCTCAGCAGAAGAAGCTTAACCTCCCAATTCTGCCCACCACCACCATTGGCTCTTTCCCTCAAACAATCGAACTCAGAAGAGTGCGCCGTGAATACAAGGCTAAGAAGTAAGGATTCTGATGATTTGTCGTTCGTTCCTCCATGTTCTGCCCATTTCTCTGCCCTGTATTCTGATAATGTTTTCTTCATCTAGGATCTCCGAGGAAGAGTATGTCAAGGCTATTAAGGAGGAAATTAACAAAGTTGTGAAGCTCCAGGAAGAGCTTGATATTGATGTCTTGGTCCATGGAGAGCCTGAGGTAAAGTTTTGATTTCGACAACCCTTTGCTTCAGAAGATTTGACGAACATGTGTCTATTTAGATATATGTGTTTCTGTAAGTGCAAAAGAGGGATTTCTGACTAGTTATGGATTTGTTTTTCTCTTCAGAGGAATGATATGGTTGAGTACTTTGGAGAGCAGTTGTCTGGTTTTGCCTTCTCTGCCAATGGGTGGGTGCAATCCTATGGATCTCGTTGTGTGAAGCCACCAATCATCTTTGGTGATGTGAGCCGCCCCAAGGCAATGACCGTTTTCTGGTCCTCTATGGCTCAAAGCATGACTGCTCGCCCAATGAAGGGAATGCTTACTGGCCCCGTGACCATCCTCAACTGGTCGTTTGTCCGTAATGACCAGCCCAGGTATTAAAATAATAGTAATACTGTAATAAAGTTATTTTATTGATTGGTTGACATTAGAAACATATAATAATGTGATTTGTTTTCGTGTTCCCAGATTTGAAACTTGCTATCAGATTGCTTTGGCCATCAAGGATGAAGTAGAGGATCTTGAGAAAGCCGGCATCAATGTTATCCAAATTGATGAAGCTGCTCTTAGGGAGGGTTTGCCTCTTAGGAAGTCTGAGCAAGCTTTCTACTTGGACTGGGCCGTTCACTCTTTCAGGATCACTAACTGCGGCGTCACTGACACTACCCAGGTTCTGCCATCCCTCCTTTCATTCACAGTTCCCTCTTCTTGAACACTTTCTTCATTTCCTTTGTATTGTGTTTTTTGCTGACAAACTCATTTTTTTTTTTTTTTCCTGTAGATCCACACCCACATGTGCTACTCCAACTTTAACGACATCATTCACTCCATCATCGACATGGATGCTGATGTCATCACCATTGAGAACTCTCGCTCTGACGAGAAGCTCCTCTCGGTCTTCCGCGAGGGAGTGAAGTATGGTGCTGGAATTGGCCCTGGTGTCTACGACATTCACTCTCCTAGAATACCATCAACCGAAGAGATTGCTGATAGAATCAACAAGATGCTTCAAGTGCTCGAGACCAACATCTTGTGGGTTAACCCCGACTGTGGGCTCAAGACTCGCAAATACCACGAAGTTAAGCCGGCCCTCCTAAACATGGTTGCTGCTGCCAAGCAAATCCGCACCCAGCTTGCTAGCGCCAAGTGAGCAGTCCAAGAGGACCAATTGCCAAGGAGCTCAGTTCTATCCTATCCATTATTAAACTGTGAAAGAAAAATCTTCATTGTTGATTTAATAATTGTGGCTTTTGATGTGGTGAAATATGTTCAGTAGTGTAGTTTTTGCCCCATGGGCATGTTTTCTTTTCTTGTTTTCTGGCCTTTCGATGATTTGAATATTCTGTATTTTTTATTTTATTTTTGTGTTTTTTTGCCTTCAATTTATTTGAAAGGCATCAAATCGATTAGTTTACCTCCATGAATGGAATTGAAGAAATTTTATCACTACATATGTGCAATCAATCTGTGTCTTTTGTCAATTGTTATCTGATTATTGCTTGCATAGCTTATGTTCTTGTTTCTGACTAGTTTCTATTTATTTTTTTATTTTTTACTTCTGACTAGTTTAGCAAATGGGTTATGGGGTTCTTCATCTGAATATAGGAGTAACATATAGGTAATTAATTATTCAATTGCTTATTGTGTTTTGTGATTTTTCATTTATAAAGTATTATGGCAAGGACTTTTCTTAAGTGTGCAATTGCACACTATGTGCCACTTACACAAAAAGTGTAAGTGTAAGGTGTAAGTATAAGTATAAGGTGTAAGTGTAAGGTGTAAGGTGTAAGTGGGTTGCATATGGTGTGCAACCTCAAAAAAGGTGTAAATGTAAGGTTTAATTTTTCACAAAAGGTGTAAGTGTAAGGTGTAAGGTGTAAGGTGTAAGTTGCACACCATAACCAAACCCTTATGGCAATATCACTTAATAGTTTGGGTATTTAATAATTCTTTGAACATCAATTATAGCAGCTGAGATTTGGGCTATATGAGAGGAACTGCAATTAGCAACAAATCTGAAATAAATCCACCCACATAATGGAACAAAAATAAATAAAAGACACTGAAAAGGAAAAAAACAGAAATTAGGTGATTCGATAAAAATGTTTACAATTTATATAAGTAAGACTACAGTTCATATTTTTTCCGACAATTATCAATCTATGTAAATTTATTTTATACATAGATCCACCAATATCAAATCAATATTCATCTCACAATCACGTCCAGATAAATTTTTGGGACACTTTGTAGACAAATAAACTTACTGCATATATATATATATATATATTAACGGTTGGTACACGTAATGCGCGTGCAATTTAAATAAATAAAAACAAAATAAAATATTTATTATATATTGTGTATCACTCAAATGGTAAGAATCTTCTTTTTTTAAACTTAGGATTCAACGTTTGAGTCCTACTCGTATTTATCTAATTCTTTTTCTTTTTTTTTAAATAAAAAAATGAACACATGGCGTAAGGAGAAGTAAAACAATTAAAGAAAACTATCTCACAAAACAAGTCGAGCTCGAACTATTCATAAATAATTTGAATGATTTTGCACTCTTATGCATTTTAAACATTTTGTTATTCATATTTTAAGACAGTCAAGTATATTTCCTCTCTAAGAAACTCTATTCCCCCTCTCTCTAAAAAAATCTTGCCGCTCTCTCTTTCTTTGCTCTTTAGCGGGGGTGAGGGTGGTGCTTTTAACCTTCCTCTCTCCTCCGTTTCTTTTCTTGTGGCTTCTATTACCATACTAGCCGCTACTACTCATCTCTTATCTCTATTATCAATTTTCCACCGAGAAAACTTTTAGATCTATACTCAAATCTGATTCATAAACGATATTTAATGTTGTTAAAATGCGTTGTTATACGCTACGTGACTAACTTAGATCAAGAATGTTTTATTTGTAATGTTGAGGTGAGATTAAGGTACCAAAACTACCAGTTGCGACAATGAACAGATCATGAAAGTGATTGGCTTTGTTTGTTTGGTAGTAATCGTTGTTTTTGTTTTTATTTTTTTGTGTATGGAATTTATACTCCGACGTATTTTATTAAATAACTTATTGTCGGATGTGCAATATAGTTAAACACACGCTATAACACCAAAAATGAAGTTTTACATATTTAAAAAAAAATTAAATTGGTGAAATATTTAAAAGTAATTCATAATTATTTGTCAAATGTATGAATTATTTATAAAATATTGTTCGACTATACCAGCTACAATTGCTTCTGGAGAAATAAATTTGTTTTAAGTTGAAATTGATCAAGTTTTGCAATTCAATTTCATACGTCGGAAAAAAGTGTGAATAAATTAATAATATCAACAATAAAAAATGTTCAAAATTTATTTTACTAATTATGATTTACATCAATCTTAATGACCATGGTTTATGTCAACTATAAAATTATATGAAATTACTCAAGAAATATAATATTATAATTATTGTAAAAAACAAATTAAAATTGATTCACTTATTGATAAAATAATTTAAAATTGAATATATCACTTGATAGTTTAAATGATTTTCATGGGTGAAAAAGTAGTAATTTTAGTATTTATATATACAATAATTTTTGTGTAGGTACAAGTAAAAAAAAAGTTTTGAAATCACTCTGTTTGGTTTCAGTTTTCAAAATTTACTTTTTAGAAAATTTTGGTTTTTCGTTTTTCGTATTTTTTTTATTTTCACTGAATTATTTTAATATTTTAAGTAATTTTTTTAAGTTTTAGACACACCTAACATAAATACACTTAAAAAGTATAATATTTATGAAAAAAATCTTTAAAAAATTCACTAAATACCAAAAATATATAAAATATGAAAATTCAGCACATTTTTTTTGTATTTTTGTGTATTTATTAATTTTTTTAAATATTTTTTTACAAATATTTTACTATTTAAATATATCTAAGCAAAGTACATGTAAAAAATAAAAAATAAAAAAATTATTTAAAATTTAAAAAATACTCACTAAAAATAATAATAAAAAACTATGAAAAATAAAAAAAAAAACTCAATTTTTAAAATATTAAATTTACAAAAGTAAAACCAAACACATCAATTGTTATTTTACAAATATATAAATATTTTAATGTCAGCCCTGCCCAATACAGAGACTGTAAAATTTGTCAGGGTGGTAAATAAGTTATCAACCCTTTTACAGCATTAGCTCCTATGTCTATCAGAACATTGAGACTATAAGAATTATAACATGCAAAAATTAAATATTTCTAATATATATGTATATCTTTTTTTCTTTGATTAGGAGAAAAAATAATATCATCATTTTTTATTTAAAAATGATAGATATATGCAGACTTAATATGTTTAGATTGTCTTCTTGTTCCTAAAAAAATAGGAATACGAACATTTGTTGAAGTAATAGATTCTTGATTAGAATTAATACTCGATTCACCAATGCTTAAATTTGAAAATGATTTGTTAGGAAAATCTTTTTCAAATACAGAAGTTGATCATTTAATTTTTGGAACTGTATTTTGAATATATAAATTTTTTCCTGACACTTGTATTTGCATTTGTGCAAGATTTTTTTTTTATTTTAGAAGGTTCTCCTTATTCCACTAGGTCATGGAGTAGCCATTGTCGAGGGACTTCTAAATCACTTCAATTCATTATATGCGGTTAGATTATCGTGTCAAATGGTTTAGGTTCAAAGATTTTAACGATTTTATTATTATTTGATCTTGTTTTTGTTTCAAGAAATTTGGTTTATTCGTGAATTATTTTCCAACGAATAGTCAAATCATTAGAATTCAATTTTATTTCTAATCCTTGTATTTTAATTCTTATTCTAACTGTGTCTTCAAGATTATAATCATTTATGGAAATAAAGAAATTTGACCTAACATTAAACCAAACTACTCCATTAGCCAAATTAGATTGGATTCCTTCAATGATTGCTTTCATTGGGTTGAAAAATCTTTTTTCAAAGATTACTGCCAAAATAGGAGCATCTATCCCTCGGTGGAATAAGGCTGTTATGGTTACCTGTATTAATCCAATATGAATATATTGAATTTCAAGATATTTCTTTTTCCATCTTGCAACCTTTTTCTTATAAAAAAAAAAAGGAATATCAATATTTCTTTCTTCTGACCATTTTGCTTGAGTATTACTACTGTATTATTCAAACACTCTTGCTGAAAAGAAGTTGAATTTTGAAAGTTTGTAAATTTCTGGTAGAGCAACTTCTTGCATTTTTTCAAATTTTACTAATTCTTCATCATTAAAAGTTTTTTCTTCTCCGATTACATTTTCAAGTCGAATTGCTTGTAATTTTTCTTGGGATATACTATTTGCTTCTTGAGATATTTCTTGACTATCTATGTCAGTCATCATAACAAGCAGTTCTTCATCTGAACTTTCTTCATCACTAGAAATTTCACACAAAATTTCTTTTTCATCAGAAATTTCTTCGCTATATATTATTTCAAAATCTTATTCTTCAATAATTTTGATTATTTTCTTTGCACTTTTTTCCCTTTTTGGGCATTCAGGTGCATAATGATCCTCTTCGTTACAAATATAACATTTACAGATTTTCTTTTTTGCAACACTTGTTAGTTTCTTTTTTCGAATATACTTTTTCTTTTTTGAAAAAGTTTTATTTTTTTTCCAAGGTTTCAATTTATATTTTCTGCATTTTTTGAAAAATCCTTTTCATTTGAGAAATGTATTAAAACTAATTTTTTAATTTTCTTTCAAAATTTTATCACAACATTTTTGACCATATTATGAGTTGGAAATTTGATTTTTTATTTGTTTTTTCGCCTTTGCTTCTAGACACCAATCTGCTATCAGTCTTAAAACATAATTAATGCAAAAATCAAGATTATCATATTCTTCTTTCCCCATTTTTTTGAGAAAATTAGGATATGTTTTAATACATAATTCATCCCATGGATTAGGGAGTTTATGGAAAAATTGATGTAACTAGGGTTGATTTGCTAGTAGATCAATAAGATAATAATATTTTTTAAAAGTTTGAACATAGTCTTCAAAAAGATAAATATTACGGTGCCGTTTGGTAACACTTACGTTTTCAGTTTTCTGTTTATATTTATAAAAATTTTAAAAACTCAAATAAAAACTTGTTTGGTAAATTTTTGATTTATAAATCAGTGGTCTCAGTTTATAAATTTGGCCAAAAAATGTAAACTCAAAAAATGTGTTTATGTTTTGAGTTTTCAAATTTTTTTTTTTTAACCACCCAACACTAGCCACCACCTGCCACCCATTTTCCACCACCGTCTTCCACCACCACCACCCACCACCCACCCCCCACCACCACCTGCCACCACCACCCACCACCTGCCATCACCTGCCACCACCACCCACCAGCCACCACCCACCTGCCACTCATTCGCCACCACCACCCACCCCTCGCCACCACTACCACCACCACCCACCTGCCATCCACCTGCCACCACCCGCCACCCGCCACTACCATCCACCGCCCGCCACCACCACTCACCACCCAGCTGCCACCACCATCCACCCACCACCACTACCCACCCACTGCCACCACCCACAACCCACCCGTCACCCACCACCACCCACCCCCTCACCTCCCACCACCACCACCACCCACTCGCTACCACCCACCACCCGCCACAGTCACCCACCCACCCACCACCACCGTCACCCACCCACCATCCACCACCGTCACCACCACCACCACCCGCCACCCACCACCCGCTACCACCACCACAACCACCCACTCGCTACCACCCGCCATCATCACCCACCCACCATCACTTACCCGCCGCCATCATCACCTACCCACCATCACCTACCCGCCGCCACCACCCACCCACCACCACCACCCGTCATCCGCCACCCACCTGCCACCACCACCCACCACCGTCACCCACCCACCCACCCACCACCACCACCACTTGCCACCACCACCCACCCGCCACCATCCACCATCCGCCACCCACCTGCCACCACCGCCCTCTCGCTACCAGCCACCACCGTCACCCACCCACCTACCCACCACCACCACCCACCTATCCGCCCGCTACCACCCACCACCACCCGCTACCCACCGTCACCACTTTTCACCACCGTCTTCCGTCGCCACTTGCCACCACTTACCATTTCTCACTCTTTTTTATATTTTTAAAATTTTTTAAACATTTTGTCAATTACCAAACGCGTTTGTAGTTTATATTTTTCTAAAAACAAACAAAAACTAGTTTATAAAATTTTTGTAAATATAAATTGAAAACGTAAACGTTACCAAACGGACTCTACATAATTCTAATTTAGTCAAAATATAATTTGCATCTACTTGCAAATTAGTATCTCTTGCAAAGTCACATAAATTTTCTTTTATGATTTTTGCAAATTCAGCTAATATTGTATCAAGTGTGAGAAAATTTGTCAACAAAGTTGTTTTTTGACTTTTCCCAATTTTAGATTTTTTCCACTGTCTTAACCATTGCAACACATCTCCTTGGAGAGTTGCTGCAATATAATCAAGAAATTTTTCCTTTGACTAACTATTTTTATAATTAGTAATAATGATGGACAATGATTGTGCCCAATCATCAATTGCTTGTGGCTGATCCTTAAATGGAACATCAGACAAGTCTAAATAAGTATCATTTTGAGCTATTGGATACTTACGATTATTATCTTTTCTAGATATTATTGGCTCAGGTGTAAGATTGGAGGTACTTCCAGTATTAGTATCATTTTTAACTTTATTTGTTTGAATAAAGTCAAAATTTTCTCTATTTTCCCATGTGCCAAAATAACTCGGGACCAATTGGCTCTTCTGGCTTTCTTTTCCCTTTATTTATTTCTGGTGAAATATCTTGATCTAATATTTCTTCAGATAAGGATTATTGGCTGTCATCAGCATCATTAATTGACATATTAATATTATAATTAAAGTGTTGTAAAAGGGTTAATAACTTATTTAACATGGCATTCCATTTACATAATTTCTGGTAAAGTTATAAAGTAGCTCATTAAATTTGTCTGGATGTTAAATAAGTCATTAATTATTAAAAATATTATGAATCCACCTTTATAAATGTGTAATTTATTTCAAATGTATTTATGTAGTGAAAATTAAATTGATGAAATATGTGATTGATTAATAAAATGAATTTAAACTATTAATTTATTTTTTGGTTGTGATTAGTGTTCCGAAATTAAGGGGCACTAATGCCCCGAATTTCCTTATAAGGCAAAAAAAAGGAAAAAAAAAAAAATAGTTACCCAGATTAGAAATTAGGGCATTAGTGCCCACTTTTTTAATGCCACAAATCATTTTTCTTTATTTTTTTAGATAAATTCTGAGTTTATATGTCTAGATTTGTAATATTATTACTTAATTATAGTTTATTACTATTTATAAAAAGAAGGGGAAAAGAGTGTGAAAAGGAGAAAAAGTGAAAGTGACAGATTCAGATGTATTTTATACAACACACGTCTTAACACATTATTTAACAAGCATCCATTCACCCACTCATGAAAATTGGATCCTATAATTTTTTTGGCCAGTTAAAAGTTAATAAGAAAAAAAAAATTTTAAAATTATATGTCTGTTTTTGTCTCTCCATAGTTTACTATTTAAAAATAAAATTATATAAGTTATTTTTGTTTTATAAATTTTGAACAAAAGTTATATCAATATTTTGATACAATTTTTCTTCATAAAGGTAGAGATGGCAGTCAATTGAGAATTTTTAAGTTTTATGCACAAATTTTTAGGACTCGTTTGGGAACTTAATTATTTTAGGTTTTTCTGGCAAGAGGTTAAAAATTTACTTTTTGACTTTTATTCTCTTTTGAGTCATATCACCTCTTTATTATTTTTACATATATTTTTTTTAAAAAGTCAAAAAAAAAAGAAGAAGCTAAAAGGCTAATTATTTGATGAGATGAAAAAAATTATGTTTGGGGTGATTTGTAGATTTTTTTTTGTAATTGAATGGATGATTGTGGGAGACAAAAATAATTGGTTGATGTATATTATTTGATATTTTATTTTATTAATTATTTTAATATTTTTTATCTTATTAATTATTTTAACCAAACAATAAGTGATTAATTTTCAAACTCAACTATTTCAATATTAAAACTTTATATTTTATTTTAACGCTAACATGGTTGGCCTATATACCTATATGGAAAATGTCTCGTAACTCAAATTTTATGGCTCAAAAGTGGCTCAAATGGCCAAAACGACGTCGTTTTGGCCATTTTTATGTTGTTCTGTACTCAAAACGACGTCGTTTTGGCCATTTGAGCCACTTTTGAGCCACAAAATTTGAGTTACGTAGCATTGTCGATACCTATATACTTGACATTACCTTACTTCCAAATTTTTTAAAGAAAAAATTACAAAAAAAAAAAAAAACTTAGAATTTGATCCTTGTATCAAAAGAAATTCTGATTTTTTTAATTTTGTCAATTTAAACTTTAATTTTTTAGTGTGTTTTCAATCTAAGCCAGTAGTCTATTTTTATTAAGTAAAACTGTCGAAAAAATATATTTTAGTCATTAAACATAATAAAGCAGATATTTTTACATTTTTGGTACACTTACATTGATGTTAATGATTAAAATATAAATTTTCGGTCAATTTTACGTAATAAAAATAAACAAATATTTTAGACTCAAAATGAATAAAAAAATTTAGATTTAAACTAATAAAATTAAAAATTTATTTTATTACAAGACTCTAACCTTGAATATTTATTATTGTTTTTTTTTATTACAATCAAATTTGGCTAAATATAATCGGCTCGAGAATTTAGACATCTCTAAATTAAGAAGAGGAAATTACACCACAATAAAATTCAAAAAAAAAGAAAAAAAAAACATACATATCCATAAAAAAAAATTAAAAATTAAAAATTAAAAATATTAATTATTTATCATCATCCTAAACTTTTGCTTCGGGAAGTTTCTCTCTACTGTTCAGAGAGTTTCGTTTTTCCCTTCTAGAGCAAGGGGTTGCTGTTGCACTCTTGTGTTTTTTGGGGTTTCTTGGGTGGTTTTGTAGTGTGTTGTTTAGGTGATTGTTTTTGTTGTTCATTGTAGGGTGGTTGTGGTGTAAATTGTGTTCCCCTAGTTGTTTTTTTCGCTTGGGTGTTTTTGGGAGGCTTTTGGTCGGGAACAGTGATTAGGTAGGTTAGTGTTGTCGGGTCTTTTGTGGCAAGGCGGGATCTACTCTGGGGTTTCCTTTTTTGGATGGCGGGGGTAGAAGAGGGACTGGCAAGAGAAGGTAGCTGGACTAAAAGTAGTGAAACGAGAGTAGATAGTAAATTTTTAGAAAAGTGCATGAGGATTTTTTCTCTTAGTTCTTATATTCCTCCATCTCAACATCATTCACGAAGTGGGGTTCACATGGAGATGTCAGAGGCAATATAGGGAGTGAGAGCGAATGGTTATAAGAATTGCTTGGTTGGTTATGTTCATGACATTCAGGAAATCAATGTATATATCATGCAGTTGTATTTGGATGATCTTTGGTATTTAGATGGGTTTATGCATGTTGTTGGTCGAAGTAAGAATTTATTTATTTTCTTGTTTGAGCACGAACATGATATGCATCGAGTGGTGGCCAATGGTCCTTACGCAGTGGAAGGGACTTTATATTAATTATAGATTATTGGAAGCCTGATTTGGTCCTTGAGAAGTTGGTGATTCAACGAGCTGCTATTTGGGTTCGTCTTCTTGGTTTGCCTCCAGAATGTTATACACAGGAGACGGGCCACTGTTTCGGTAAAGCCATTGGAGATGTGATCAAAGTGGATTTGGATACATTATTTCCTCGGAATATTCGATATTTGCGGCTGAAAGTTTGGATTTCCTTAGAGGCACCATTGATCAGTGGTTTTTTTAAAGTTCCGCGATGACAGTCATCATTGGATTGAATGTCAGTATGAAAGGCTCTGTTGTGTGTGTAGAAATTGTGGTCAAATTAGACATACGAATGGCCAATGTGCAGTTACGTTTTAGGAAGGCAAAGTTATGATCAATACTCAACTTGCAGATATGGCGCAAAAATTAGGCACTACTGTTATTCAACAAGAAGGTTATAAGATGTATACATCCCACAATCGGGTTAATGCTTATCGCCCTGAACGCCGATCTACTCGACTTCCTAGTCAGGTTAACCACCATACTATTCTTGAAGTTGGTGATCCGCCGAAGGGTGGTTCGGTACATATGGAAACTCAACGTCATGATGCTTTTGTGCATGAATGGGAACAACAATGGGATCAAGGGTTACAATAGCTTTCTCTAAATGCCGATGATCAGGTTCATGGGCTCGAGATGCAGCATGTTCACTTCAATGTCCTAGTCGAAGATCATCTTCTGGAGGTGGCAGCTTTGCACTTTCAGGGCGAGTCAACTTGGGCTATTGATTCACTACTTGATGAGCCGGTGAACTTAGTAGTTGAGTTGGAATCAATATGAGTAAATAGGTTGATGGTCTTCAGTCGTTGGGTATAAATGTCGGACGACTATTGATAGACGTCGATTACTCTGAAATGACGAGGCAACCGAGTGAAGGACCTTGGTCTACAGAGATGATAATGGAGCTTATGGACCAAAGATTTCATGATTTTATGGACCTGGATACTATTATTTAGTCCATCAAATGAAATGGATTGGGACGCAAGCTTAATATTCCTTATGGCGAAAGGGGGTTGGGCCAAAGGGTTTTGTCTATTGCTGGGCCCTTAGTGGGGCAGCCTGGTCAACAAGATGACCTTTTTGGGGAGGTTTCTAGATCTAAAGAGTAAGGCTTATTGGACTGTTTCTTTAAGGAAAAGTTGTTTGTGGATCAGTCAGTTGGGCCTCCTCTTAAACGACGGTCGATAGGGTTAAATCAAGAGGCTATTGTTGCATATTACTCTGAAGGTGTGATTGAGCTTGAAGGAGGGTTTGGGGGAGAAGGGCTTCGGTGATTGTTAATCGGTTAGGACGATGACGAAGACGGATTCAACATCATTTGGTTCTTTCAAACACAGATTCTGTTATTGGGTTGGAGCAATAGCGGAGAAACGTTCATTTGGGTAATAAATATAACCAAAATATGGAGCAAGTCCAGGTTCGATGAAGAGGTAATCGGCCGAAGAAGATTCGCGACATGCATGAATGCCGCTAAAAGAGGATGTATGCTGAAAGATTTAGGGCCATTACCGAAGTTGGGGAATGCTCCACTCGTCGCCGGAAATGCAAATTTAGACCATCAACAAATAGGACACGCCTCACTATGGGTAGTTTTGAGTCAAGTTATGATTCTGGGCAGAATTCTTTGGCTAGTCCAGGGATGTTCCCAATCCTCCAAATTGGCAAGCTATGCACCGGTTTTTTATGGATATAGAAGCAGCAAGAATGGAGGAATTGGTCTTGTCCTCACCATCCCATGGTTTGCAAAGGGTTTGTCAAGAGGTTATCCCATAACAACCGCCTCAAGGGCTATGAGAATTTTTAGCTGAAACTATAAGGGTTTAGTGTAACGACCCTCGTTATCAATTACCGATTAACCACTGAATTATATGCTGATTATTGCTAAACTGAACTGATAATGACTGATAATTGAACTGATTGAAGCACTGAATTGACTGATTGAAATCGAAACTGAGATTGAATTGATTTGTCTATTGAATTGCATATTGCATCTGTTTGATTGAATGATTACCTGTTTGAATTTATATGTTTAAACTGCTAATTGAAGGCCTTATCGGCGGCCGAATGGAGAACCGTTTAGTGTTTTGTAATCGGTAGAATATTTGTGATTTAATGGTATAATTATCTGAAAATTGATTAGGAATGATTAAATTAGATTTAAATGAGTTAATTGCCAAGTTCAACTTATTTACCAAAATGCCATCAGGAGTGGACTATTGTTTATTCAATTCCATTGTGCCTTATACACTTAGAGATACATTTTGATCAGCCCTTCTTCTTGTTCATTGCCGACCAAAAACATAGAGAGAGAGAGAGAGGGACTTGTTCTTGTCAAATTTGCTTAGGGATTGCTAGAGAATTGAAGTAAAATTAGCATAAGTGGACTCTTAAGCCTTGCATTCAAGAATTAGGTATGAGTTTCACCCTTTTGATTATGTTTTAAGCTCCATCTTGCATGTATCATGGTTTTAGAGAAGTTGAGTCTTGAATTTGCTCATAAATGGTGAATTGGAGCTCCATTGTTACATGCATGCTTGAATTAGTGCATTGTGAAGTGGATTTCATGGTGGATTGTACATGCATGTCCATGTTTAAGCCATAGTCCATGTTTTCAGTTTGTTTTCCAGTTATTGAGCTCCATTGAGCAAGAATGAAAGCTTGATTTTGGTTTAAAGATCATGCATTTCATGTTTTGAAAGTGTTCTTGAAAATGGGTTTGATAATGGCTTTAATTGACCAACTCTTGGCCCTTGCATGTGCATTTTGGCTTTTGAAACTTGTTGTACATTGAATCTAAATGTATTTTCCAGAATTTGGGGCCAAGAGGTCGAGGTTTGAGTGTTTGAATGCTTAGTTCGAACTTGGGAGACAAATCTGGAAATTCCAGATTTGGCTTCCTCGCTCGAGCGAAGGATTCCTCGCTCGAGCGAGCCCTTTGGTTTTGCAAGCTCGCTCGAGCGAGCATCGAGCGTGGTATCGCGCGTAAAAATCGAGCAACCAGTACTTTTACTGTTCATCAGATCGCTCGAGCGAAGGATTGTTCGCTCGAGCGAAGCCTTTGATTTTGGAATCTCGCTCGAGCGAAGGAAGGCTCGCTCGAGCGAGGAGCCTATTTTCAGCAACTTTTGAAAAATGCCTTCCAACTGTATTTTTGCATCCTCATCCCATTCTAGGCATTCTTAGGCCTAGTTTAAGACATCTTAATGAGGATTTAGACGTAGAACCACACCGAGGAAATTTAAGGATTCAATTATCATCCTTCCCGACTGTTAAACTTAGTGTGCGTTCTATTTGTTAACTGTTTAGGGTTGGCGACTGGAGAGACGCGCTCTAGCACACTATAGCCCAATCACTGTGAGTAACGATTGTATAAAGATATGTTCAAAATGGTCATCTTTTGAATACTGAACTGAACTGTTTATTGAACTGATATTATTTACTGAATGAATGTATGTCCTTTATTTCTGAACTATACTGTGGCATCCTTAGCACTACTGTTACTGACTGTTACTGTTACAGAGATCTCTGTCGGTTTCCTTGTGGAACCATACTGTTTACTGAATGACTGGCCATCATTACTGTTCGGTCTTTTGACCTACTGTTACTGTTATGCTAATGGATGTACCACATATGACTGTTTATTGTACTGAACGACTGTAATACTGATTGAAATAATGAACTGTTTTCATTACTGTAAGGACATTACATTCTTAACCTCTTTATACATTATGTTATTCACTGGGCTTTAGCTCACTGCTCATATATATATGTAGGTGTACAGGCACCGGACCAGAGCTAGAAGCGTCGGGGTTATTCCAGTTTTGTCAGCCAGCCTATGTGCCTCACTGTGAGGTTCCGCATTGCCGTGTTATGGCCTTGGGATTTTGTTTTAGTTTTTCCCGTCGGTCTCCTCACTGTGTTGTATCACTGTATAGACTGTCTACTGTTTCACTGTACTGTTATTGAGGGATTAAGTCCCTGTACTGAATGCTTGTGTATCATTGTATAGACTGTACTGTTCTGAACCGTATGAATGCATGAGAAATGTTTTTGGCATACAGATTTTCACAGCTCAATAGACACTAGTTACTTACTGTATTGGCTTCCGCCAGGCCCTGAACTCTGTTATACTGTATTACTGTTAAGCAGGCCTTCGGTAATCACGGATTACTGGCCGGTTACGGTGCTAAACCCATAGGGCCGGGTTTGGGGTCGTGACAGAGTGGTATCAGAGCGATACTTAACCACGAGTTATACCGCACACACGTGTCCAAATGAGCTATAGGGTGTCCTAGAAAAGCAATTAGGGCATCTCATGAACTTGAAAAGTGTGTGCTTACGACTGACTGATTGCATGTTAAATGTTAAACTGTTTAATTATACAACTGCTTATAATGATAACTGTTATAACTGCTGTAGACACCCCATTTTTGACCGACCTTAAGACTCAGACGTCACCGATTGAGCGCTCGGTGGTGTTGCATATCGTGCTCGTTCAGAAGCCCCAGAGTCGCGGCCGTGCGCCCTGCCTCCGGACTTCCGAACTCTCTTCTGTGCCTTGTCCCGGTTTGCGAACCAGACTCGGTTTTCTCTGTTTTCTTTCCTGAGGGAAGGGAGTGGTCCTGTAGACCATCTCTCGGTGGCCGTGCGCTACTTTTCGTGGCCGTAGGCCATTTTGCCCATTTCGGAGCCCGGTTCCCGGTTTTCGGAGCCGTCAGGCCGTGTGCCTCGGTTCGGGACCGCCCAACCGTCTCCGATTCCTCCGGTTCTTGGCACATACCTCTGTTTCATCATTCCAAGGAACACTGGGGTCCCAGATACCCACTTCGTGGCCGTATGCCACTTTCGGTGCTTATAGCCGGTTTTCGGGCCCCGAACCTCGCGGTTTGGCCCCCGAGCATTCATTTCGCATCGGTTTTCTCCGATTTTTGGCATGTACCTCTGTTTCATCATTCCAAGGCACCCTGGGGTCGCAGATACCCACTTCGTGGCCGTATGCCACTTTCGGTGCTTATAGCCGGTTTTCGGGCCCCGAACCTCGCGGTTTGGCCCCCGAGCATTCATTTCGCATCGGTTTTCTCCGATTTTTGGCAGGTACCCCTGTTTTATCATTCCGAGGAACACTGGGGCCTCTGATGCCCACTTCATGGCCAAACAAAATATCTCAATTTCGTACCCTCAAAATATCTAGATATTTTGCCCTCAAAATATCTAGATATTTGAGGCAAGATATTTCCACCATTTGGCCCTCCTTTTGAACCCTTTTCTTGGCCATAAGAACGGCAGCTCCTAGCTGGTTGAGGTGTGGAGAAAAATCCTTGGAGCCTTGCATGTTCATCTCCTCCATTTCCAAGCTTCAAACATCCAAGTTTTGCTTCCATTCCTTCATCAACTCCAAGCACCACCATCACCATCTTCATTCCAGCAGCAAAGGAGTGTTCTTCAAGGGTTAAGGGTCAACAAATTGAAGCCAAGAAGCCACCAAAGTTGGATCTTCAAGGGTAAGTCCCTAATTCCATTTTTCTAGCATTTTCTTGGATCAATTCTCTACTCTACTTGCTCTCAGTTTTGGGCTCCGACCCCTACTGATTTTGTGCTTATTTTGAGCCCCTCTACAACATTGTAGAAGGGCTCAACCTCATTTGGTATTTCTATCACATACCTCTTTCAATACCACTCTTTATGCCATAAAATTGCATGCTTTGTTTGGCTTTTGAGTGATCTGATTTCGAGCATACTATATACTGTGAGTGGGCTTATTTTGAGCCCCTCTTCAACATTGAAGAAGGGCTCCATCATGTTTGGTGACTCTAGCATGCACTTCCTTTGAAATTCTTCAATTTTACCGTAAAATTGCATGATTGTTTTGACCTATTTGTGATCTGAGTTGGAACTTGTAATATACTGTGATTGTGTTTATTTTGAGCCCCTCTTCAACATTGAAGAAGGGCTCAACCTGGTTTTCTTGCTCTACATATCACTTGCTTTGAATTCTTGTTCCACTCCCATTTTGCATGCATTTTTAAGCTCACCATGCTTCGGATTTCAGCCTTCATCAGGCTTAGAGAGTGCCTTATTTTGGTCCATTATTCATTCTTTGTTAAGGGTCTTAGGCCATTTGATGACTGGTTTTGGTACTTGCTTTGTAATCCTTCAATTTACCGTAAAATTGCATGTTTGTTTAGGCTTGCTTAGCCACTGATTTGAGTCTTCATCAGGCTTAGAAAGTGTCTTAGAATTGTCTATTATTCATCTTTTGTTAAGGGTTTAAAGTTGTTTGATGCTTGCCTATGGTACCTCATGTTGTAGTCCCTTATTGGCTCATTTTTGCATGCCATTTTGAGCATATCTACACACCGAATTAGAGGATCTCATCTACTGTAAATATGCATGTTTTTGGACCCTCTTCAATTTTGTAGAACTGATTTTTCTGGTTTAAGCACTGTAGATACCACTTGCTTTGTAATTCCTCTCTTTTTCCGTATTTTTGCAAGCTATTGTTGCCATACTTGTGATCATAATTGGGCCTTGTTTTGTACTGGAAAGATGCTATTTTTGGGGCTGCCTTGCTACTGTTTTTGCTTCCATGTGTCAATTTTGCATGTATAGCATAGCTGTAGGCCATTTCGGGGGCTAAATATCACATTTCGGGAGCATTCTGGGCATCGGGTGCATTTTTATTACTATTTTGGGGCTGTTTTCCCTTCATTTAGTTGCTGGAATTTGTTTTGCATGTTTGCATATCATTTCCCATGTCATTCATGCTTTATTGCATTGCCTCGGTTTGCGTGCCCGTCGGGCACGCACTTCGAAGCACTCCGTTTTCATTCACCGGCATCTTATGTGAGCGCGGCTGAGGCCCTCTCATGTTAGTGTAAGCCCAATCTACATTTTTTCATGCCTGTATGTCATCGCCTCGGTGTGCGTGCCTGTGGGCACACATTTCGAGGCACTTCGGTTTTATCCGATTCTCATTCATATCATCGCCTCGGTATGTGCGCCTGTGGGCACACATTTCGAGGCACTTCGATTTTATCCGATTTCTCATTTTGTCATCGCCTCGGTGTGCGTGCCTATGGGCACACATTTCGAGGCACTTCGGTTTTATCCGATTTCTCATTTTGTCATCGCCTCGGTGTGCGTGCCTATGGGCACACATTTCGAGGCACTTCGGTTTTATCCGATTTCTCATTTCATCATCGCTTCAGTGTGCGTGCCTGTGGGCACACATTTCGAGGCATTTCGGTTTTATCCGATTTCCATTTCATGTCATCGCTTCGGTGTGCGTGCCTGTGGGCACACATTTCGAGGCACTTCGGTTGTATCCGATTTCCATTTCATCATCGCTTCGGTGTGCGTGCCTGTGGGCACACATTTCGAGGCATTTCGGTTTTATTCGATTTCCATTTCACATCATCGCCTCGGTATGTGCGCCTGTGGGCACGCATTTCGATGCACTTCGGTTTTATCCGATTTCCACTTCATATCATCGCTTCGGTATGTGCGCCTGTGGGCACGCATTTCGAGACACTTCGGTTTTATCCGATTTCCACTTCACATCATCGCCTCGGTATGCGCGCCTGTGGACACGCATTTCGAGGCACTTCGGTTTTATCCGATTTGCATTTCATATCATCGCCTCGGTTTGCGTGCCCGTGTGCACGTATTTCGAGGCACTTCGGTTTTATCCGATTTGCATTTCATATCATCGCCTCGGTTTGCGTGCCCGTGTGTACGCATTTCGAGGCACTCTGTTTTATCCGATTCGCATTTCACATCATCGCCTCGGTTCGCGTGCCCGCGTGCACGCTTTTCGAGGCATCTCATTTTCATCTCATTTCCATCTCATTTTCATAGCATTGAGCATGCTAGAATTGTATATTAGCTGCATTCATGCATATCATGCATATTGCACCGTTTTCGGGATAGGAGTTAGCCCGGACACGGGAAACGAGGCACGTTTCGTACTCCGAGTAACGGAACGGATCTCAATTCCCCAGTCACCGACACTCCGGATTACCCATGATGGAGTTAGGTTTTGTTGTAGCATTCATCGGCATTTCATCCTATATTGAGTTGTGCAATTCGGCTCCTCGGCCATCATGCATCGATATGCGTGATTGGTGGCACGAGGATCGAGGCATGCATATATCTGTGAAATACATTGCTATGCCCTTTTCCTGCTCTCTGTTGCAGCAAGATAAGGAATCAACAACTTTTCAGAGTTTGGCACGCATTTCGAGAAAAGTGCAAACAGAGGCTAATTGGGGCATCCCAGTGGATTTCCGCGCCAGAGCAGCCCGGCATACATTATTCATCAGAAGCAAGGCAGTCCCTGGCTTGCATGCCAGTTTTACTTTTTTGTAGTTAATCTGTACATTAATTAGAAATCTGTATTATTCTTTCATTTCGGACTGTATATTTATTCAGACCCTCTGCGCGAGGGCACAACTGTAATAAGTGTGAGTGAGTGTGATGTATGTCTTCCAACCCCCATTTCTTTCTCCCTTTTTATTTACCCGCTTATGTTGGTTAGATATAGGGCATATTTCGATTAGCATACAGTATGACAGCATGTTGCATCATTCATCTGTTTTGCACGCACCGGGCTCGGCGCATCATACAAACTGCATTTGTATTTCAATTCCAAATTGAGTACATGTTAGTTGCTGCATTTCACATGCCATGTCTAGAATAGCCGAGCCTGCTATAGTTGCATTATTGCATGTGTTGCATTAGGCATTTCTGTATATTTAGGATCATGCATGATTTCTAATCAATTCCTGTTTTGGCTTGGAGTACTCGGTAAGTTTTTATGCTTTAGCATCCTTGCATGCGTGTGAGTGTTGCCATGAATAGCATGCTTGCCATGAGGCTATGTGCTTATGTGATATATCTGCCTTGAATGCCTGTGGGTGGAGGTTGAGTTATCTGAATTGGAGCAATTCATCGAATGTTTGTTTTAAGCCCACTAGATAGTGGCAAAATCATGTTTTCTAAGCCCACCTGAGGGTGGCAAATCCACGTCTTAGCCTACTTGCGAGTAGCACCATCAAACCATTTTCAAACAAACAAACATGAAATGTTTTGTTCCAATTCAGGCGGCCCAGTCTATACTTGTTTGCTGCGAGCATCACATAGTAACCTAGGCTAATAATCGGAATAAGAACTCACAATGTTTTCAAAAACAGATATCATGGTTAGTAGAGGCCGGTCTTTGACCGGGCGAGCGGGGGTGCTCACGAAGTGACCTTCCCCAATCGTACCCAAGTTCCCGAGCCAACTTTGGTGATGACGGACACGTGGCCTTTGGCACCGAGTCAGGGTTTCCTAAATTTCCCATTAAAAAATATTTAGGTGGCGACTCTGTTATCTGGCAAAGCAGTCCATGTTTGGCACTTCTTTCAAAAATCAGTTTTCTCAAAACGATTTGCCGGATTTGGACTCTTTGGTTCAAGATTAAGAACCGTGACATTTGAGTCCTTGAATTGTAGTGACCCCAATATGAACAGAACGGGACCTAACCCTCCCGGGGCGTTCGGGGGACGTCTACAACTGCTTATAGTGAAATGGATAACGTAAACACTGCAAATGAAACTGGATCATCATCCTCTGAGGCCAGAATGGCCAGACTTGAACTAATGATGGGACTGATAATTGAAAGACTGGACCAACAACAGAACCAACCGCCCCCACCTCCTCCTCCTCCGGTGCAACCGGAACAGACTGTACAGAATGTGAATGCTAATGAGGTGGACATTATTGCACTGACTCATAAGTTCAGCAAGTTGAAACCGCCATCCTTTCAGGGAGGCCTTGAACCATTGAAAGCTGAAGCTTGGGTTTTAGAGACAGAAAAGTTGTTTGAGGTATTTCCGTGTTCGGAGGCACACAAAGTACTGTTGGCCACCTTCACCTTGCAGGAAGAGGCGAGGAGATGGTGGATGCTTACTCGTGATGATGATATTGTTATGACTTGGGCTCAGTTTAAAGTAGCCTTCTTCGAAAAGTACTTCCCTCAGTGTGTTAGGGACAGGAAGGTCACTGAATTTGAACAGTTAAAACAGGGCACAATGTCAGTTGCGGAATATGAAACAAAGTTTACCGGACTTGCTCGATATGCACCACATATGGTGGATACTGAGTATAAGAAGGCCAGGAGATTTGAAGGCGGCCTGAATGTTGCTATTCTTGACCGAGTCAACATGTTGAAATTGCCAACTTATGTGGGTGTTCTTGACAGGGCCTTGATGGCCGAATCAAATATTGAAGCACTGAAACAAACTGAAACACCAACAACTGAATGGCATGGTAAGAGGCATGGGTTCAAGTTTAAGAAAGGCAAGCATAATTCTGCAAACAAGAAACAGAATACGGGGTCAACAACTAGCCCCAGTCAAGGAAGTGGATTCATTCCACCCTGCTCTACTTGTGGCAACAAGCACAAAGGAGTTTGCCACAATCTAACTGGAGCTTGTTTCAGATGTGGCAAGGTGGGCCACAGAATTAAAGACTGCCCTTCTGCTCCACCAGCCAATAGTAAAGCTACACCGAGCGCGGCAGCATCAAATGTAGCACCAAAGCCTAACCCCAAAGCGACCGGGAAAGAGCCTATGAGGCAGGGCCGAGTGTTTGCCCTAGTACCGGGAGATGTTCAGAATACTGAGACCGTTGTGTCAGGTATCCTCTCTATCTGTGCTCAAAATGCATATGTATTGATTGATTCGGGGTCTACACATTCTTATGTGTCGCATGCTTTCTCACGAAAATTGAATAGACCCTTAGAACCTATGAATTACTTGTTAGCGGTATCATCACCTATTGGGGGATCCATAACATGTGCATATATGTATCCTGCTTGTGAGATTATTATTGGGGATATGCATCTGTTTATTGATTTACTGCCATTGAATATCGATCACTTTGATGTAATATTGGGGATGGATTGGTTACAAAAGTATCATGCCACTATAGACTGTGTAACAAAACAAGTAGTTTTCCGCCCACCGGGCTTACCGGAATTTGTATTTAATGGGATTGGAGTAGTACCCCCACCGTATCTGATTTCTTCTGTAAAGGCTGATAGACTGATTAAAAAGGGGTGTAAAGGATATCTGTGTTCTGTACTGACTGTGCCTACTGATGATAGTGTTAAAACTGATGTGAATTGTATACCTATAGTTAGAGAATTCCCAGATGTATTTCCAGATGATTTGCTAGGGGATTTGATTGACAGGGAAATTGAATTTACTGTGGATGTGATTCCGGGTACACAACCAATGTCTAAAGCTCCTTACAGAATGGCTCCAACTGAACTGAAGGAATTGAAAGTACAATTGCAGGAACTGTTAGACAAGAAGTTTATCAGACCCAGTACTTCACCGTGGGGTGCACCTGTTTTGTTTGTAAAGAAGAAAGATGGCTCACTGAGACTGTGCATCGATTACCGTGAATTGAACAAGGTAACTGTGAAAAATAAATATCCGTTACCGCGTATTGATGATCTGTTTGACCAGTTACAGGGTGCACAGGTGTTTTCCAAGATTGATCTTAGATCGGGGTACTATCAACTGAAGGTTAAACCGGGAGATATTGATAAGACTGCTTTTAGAACAAGGTATGGACATTATGAATTTTTAGTTATGTCGTTCGGAGTCACGAATGCCCCTGCTGCATTTATGGACCTTATGAACAGAATTTTTAAACCGTACCTTGATGATTTCGTTGTGGTCTTTATTGATGACATACTGATTTATTCTAAGACTGTTGAAGAACATGAACACCATCTAAGACTTGCCCTACAGACCCTAAGAGAACAGAAACTGTATGCTAAACTGTCTAAATGTGAATTTTGGCTTGATCATGTGATGTTTTTAGGACATGTTATTAGCCAGGATGGAATTTCTGTTGATCCGCAGAAAATTGAAGCTGTAGTGAACTGGCCTAGACCAACAAACGTGACTGAAGTTCGAAGCTTTTTGGGATTGGCTGGTTATTATAGAAGATTTGTTAAAGACTTCTCCAAAATTGCCCTACCATTGACTCAGTTGACTCAGAAGGGGACATCATTTGACTGGACTGACCAGAGGGAAACAGCGTTCCAAGAGTTGAAAACCTGACTTGTGACTGCACCGATCCTTACTTTACCCTCAGGTACAGATGGTTATACTGTTTTTAGTGATGCTTCTCATAAGGGTTTGGGATGTGTTTTAATGCAGAATGGGAGAGTTATTGCTTATGCTTCCCGACAGTTGAGACCGCATGAAAAGAATTACCCAACCCATGATCTTGAACTTGCTGCAGTGGTTTTCGCATTGAAAATTTGGCGCCACTATTTGTATGGGGCAACATGTGACGTATATACCGATCACAAGAGTCTGAAGTATTTCTTCACCCAGAAGGAACTGAATATGAGACAGCGGAGATGGCTTGAACTGATCAAAGATTATGACCTACAGATTCTGTACCATCCGGGAAAAGCCAATACCGTTGCCGATGCTTTGAGCCGAAAATCGATTGGGAACATAGCCTGTTTGCTGACTGGACAGAAAGAATTGCTTGGTGACCTTGAAAAGTCTGAAATTGAAATTGTTTTGAAAGAACAAAGGGGAACAATAGCTGTCATTACTGCTCAACCAGCATTGATTGAAGAGATTAAGGAGAAACAGCAACTGGATGATTACTTGAAGAAAATCATCGAAGAGAGAGATTCAAAACCGAGGCCGGGGTTCAAATTTGACAACAATGTACTGAAATTTCAAGATAGACTGTGTGTACCAAATGACATTGAATTGAAAAGAAGAGTTCTCCAAGAAGGCCACAGTTCGAAGTTTTCGATCCACCCGGGGAATACGAAAATGTATCAAGATCTGAAACAGAATTTCTGGTGGCCGGGAATGAAGAAAGAAATTGCCGACTTTGTGTCTAAGTGTCTTCATTGCCAACAAGTCAAAGCTGAACATCAACGACCTGCCGGGTTACTGCAACCCTTACCCATACCAGAGTGGAAATGGGAGCATATCACGATGGATTTTATCGTCGGATTACCTCGCTCCAAGAAAGGTATGGATTCCATTTGGGTTATTGTTGATAGACTGACTAAATCTGCACACTTCTTACCTGTCAAGACAATCTATAATGCGGATAAATTGGCTGTTATCTATATTGATGAAATTGTTAGACTGCACGGAGTGCCTGTGTCTATTGTTTCTGACAGGGATTCGAAGTTTACATCGAGGTTCTGGCAAAGCCTACAGACTGCATTGGGTACTGAATTGAGGCTGAGTAGTGCCTATCATCCTCAGACAGATGGACAGTCAGAAAGGACCATCCAAACTTTAGAGGATCTACTGAGAATGTGTGTCCTTGATTTCCAAGGAAATTGGGAAAGTCATTTGCCATTGGCTGAATTCGCCTACAACAACAGCTACCATTCGAGTATTGGTATGGCGCCTTTCGAGGCATTGTATGGCAGAAAGTGTAGATCTCCAATTTGCTGGGCAGAAGTTGGGGATGGGCCGTTGCTTGGGCCCGAGATTGTGTATGAGACGACTGAAAAGATCAAACTGATACAGCAAAGATTGAAAACTGCACAGAGTAAACAGAAAAGTTATGCGGATGTTAGAAGACGGGATAGAGAGTATGAAGTGGGTGATCACGTGTTCGTGAAAGTGACACCAATGAAAGGCCAGACTCGTTTTGGAGTCAAAGGCAAGTTAGCGCCGCGGTATGTCGGACCGTATGAGGTGATTGAGAAAATCAATCCAGTGGCGTATCAAGTTGCACTTCCTCCTGAAATGGAGCATATGCATAACGTCTTCCACATTTCGATGTTGAGGGACTATCTTCGAGATCCGTTCCATGTGATTGAGCCTACCCGAGTAGTGTTGAGTGATGACTACACTTATGAGGAACGGCCTATACAGATTGTAAACCGACGGATCAAGAAACTGAGAAACAAGGAAATTCCGCTAGTGAAAGTAGACTGGCAGAATCATGGTGGTGTGTATGCCACTTGGGAAAGGGAAGATGACATGGCGAAAAGATATCCTGATTTGTTCCCGCTGAACCCTGTTTTCTTCCAAACTGAAGGTAACTCGAGTTTAGAGGACTAAACTCCTTATAAGAAGGGGAGACTGTAACGACCCTCGTTATCAATTACCGATTAACCACTGAATTATATGCTGATTATTGCTAAACTGAACTGATAATGACTGATAATTGAACTGATTGAAGCACTGAATTGACTGATTGAAATCGAAACTGAGATTGAATTGATTTGTCTATTGAATTGCATATTGCATCTGTTTGATTGAATGATTACCTGTTTGAATTTATATGTTTAAACTGCTAATTGAAGGCCTTATCGGCGGCCGAATGGAGAACCGTTTAGTGTTTTGTAATCGGTAGAATATTTGTGATTTAATGGTATAATTATCTGAAAATTGATTAGGAATGATTAAATTAGATTTAAATGAGTTAATTGCCAAGTTCAACTTATTTACCAAAATGCCATCAGGAGTGGACTATTGTTTATTCAATTCCATTGTGCCTTATACACTTAGAGATACATTTTGATCAGCCCTTCTTCTTGTTCATTGCCGACCAAAAACATAGAGAGAGAGAGAGAGGGACTTGTTCTTGTCAAATTTGCTTAGGGATTGCTAGAGAATTGAAGTAAAATTAGCATAAGTGGACTCTTAAGCCTTGCATTCAAGAATTAGGTATGAGTTTCACCCTTTTGATTATGTTTTAAGCTCCATCTTGCATGTATCATGGTTTTAGAGAAGTTGAGTCTTGAATTTGCTCATAAATGGTGAATTGGAGCTCCATTGTTACATGCATGCTTGAATTAGTGCATTGTGAAGTGGATTTCATGGTGGATTGTACATGCATGTCCATGTTTAAGCCATAGTCCATGTTTTCAGTTTGTTTTCCAGTTATTGAGCTCCATTGAGCAAGAATGAAAGCTTGATTTTGGTTTAAAGATCATGCATTTCATGTTTTGAAAGTGTTCTTGAAAATGGGTTTGATAATGGCTTTAATTGACCAACTCTTGGCCCTTGCATGTGCATTTTGGCTTTTGAAACTTGTTGTACATTGAATCTAAATGTATTTTCCAGAATTTGGGGCCAAGAGGTCGAGGTTTGAGTGTTTGAATGCTTAGTTCGAACTTGGGAGACAAATCTGGAAATTCCAGATTTGGCTTCCTCGCTCGAGCGAAGGATTCCTCGCTCGAGCGAGCCCTTTGGTTTTGCAAGCTCGCTCGAGCGAGCATCGAGCGTGGTATCGCGCGTAAAAATCGAGCAACCAGTACTTTTACTGTTCATCAGATCGCTCGAGCGAAGGATTGTTCGCTCGAGCGAAGCCTTTGATTTTGGAATCTCGCTCGAGCGAAGGAAGGCTCGCTCGAGCGAGGAGCCTATTTTCAGCAACTTTTGAAAAATGCCTTCCAACTGTATTTTTGCATCCTCATCCCATTCTAGGCATTCTTAGGCCTAGTTTAAGACATCTTAATGAGGATTTAGACGTAGAACCACACCGAGGAAATTTAAGGATTCAATTATCATCCTTCCCGACTGTTAAACTTAGTGTGCGTTCTATTTGTTAACTGTTTAGGGTTGGCGACTGGAGAGACGCGCTCTAGCACACTATAGCCCAATCACTGTGAGTAACGATTGTATAAAGATATGTTCAAAATGGTCATCTTTTGAATACTGAACTGAACTGTTTATTGAACTGATATTATTTACTGAATGAATGTATGTCCTTTATTTCTGAACTGTACTGTGGCATCCTTAGCACTACTGTTACTGACTGTTACTGTTACAGAGATCTCTGTCGGTTCCCTTGTGGAACCATACTGTTTACTGAATGACTGGCCATCATTACTGTTCGGTCTTTTGACCTACTGTTACTGTTATGCTAATGGATGTACCACATATGACTGTTTATTGTACTGAACGACTGTAATACTGATGGAAATAATGAACTGTTTTCATTACTGTAAGGACATTACATTCTTAACCTCTTTATACATTATGTTATTCACTGGGCTTTAGCTCACTGCTCATATATATATGTAGGTGTACAGGCACCGGACCAGAGCTAGAAGCGTCGGGGTTACTCCAGTTTTGTCAGCCAGCCTATGTGCCTCACTGTGAGGTTCCGCATTGCCGTGTTATGGCCTTGGGATTTTGTTTTAGTTTTTCCCATCGGTCTCCTCACTGTTTTGTATCACTGTATAGACTGTCTACTGTTTACTGTACTGTTATTGAGGGATTAAGTCCCTGTACTGAATGTTGTGTATGATTGTATAGACTGTACTGTTCTGAACCGTATGAATGCATGAAAAATGTTTTTGGCATACAGATTTTCACAGCTCAATGGACACTAGTTATTTACTGTATTGGCTTCCGCCAGGCCCTGAACTCTGTTATACTGTAATACTGTTAAGCAGGCCTTCGGTAATCACGGATTACTGGCCGGTTACGGTGCTAAACCCATAGGGCCGGGTTTGGGTCGTGACAGAGTGGTATCAGAGCGATACTTAACCACGAGTTATACCGCACACACGTGTCCAAATGAGCTATAGGGTGTCCTAGAAAAGCAATTAGGGCATCTCATGAATTTGAAAAGTGTGTGCTTATGACTGACTGATTATGTTAAATGTTAAACTGTTTAATTATACAACTGCTTATAATGATAACTGTTATAACTGCTTATAGTGAAATGGATAACGTAAACACTGCAAATGAAACTGGATCATCATCCTCTGAGGCCAGAATGGCCAGACTTGAACTAATGATGGGACTGATAATTGAAAGACTGGACCAACAACAGAACCAACCGCCCCCACCTCCTCCTCCTCCGGTGCAACCGGAACAGAATGTACAGAATGTGAATGCTAATGAGGTGGACATTATTGCACTGACTCATAAGTTCAGCAAGTTGAAACCGCCATCCTTTCAGGGAGGCCTTGAACCATTGAAAGCTGAAGCTTGGGTTTTAGAGACAGAAAAGTTGTTTGAGGTATTTCCGTGTTCGGAGGCACACAAAGTACTGTTGGCCACCTTCACCTTGCAGGAAGAGGCGAAGATGGTGGATGCTTACTCGTGATGATGATATTGTTATGACTTGGGCTCAGTTTAAAGTAGCCTTCTTTGAAAAGTACTTCCCTCAGTGCATGTTAGGGACAGAAGGTGACTGAGTTTGAACAGTTAAAACAGGGCACAATGTCAGTTGCGGAGTATGAAACAAAGTTTACCGGACTTGCTCGATATGCACCACATATGGTGGATACCGATTATAAGAAGGCCAGGAGATTTGAAGGCGGCCTGAATGTTGCTATTCTTGACCGAGTCAACATGTTGAAATTGCCAACTTATGTGGGTGTTCTTGACAGGGCCTTGATGGCCGAATCAAATATTGAAGCACTGAAACAAACTGAAACACCAACAACTGAATGGCAAGGTAAAAGGCAGGGTTCAAATTTAAGAAAGGCAAGCATAACTCTGCAAACAAGAAACAGAATACGGGGTCGACAACTAGCCCCAGCCAAGGGAGTGGATTTATCCACCCTGCTCCTGTGGCAACAAGCACAAAGGAGTTTGCTACAATTTCTGGAGCTTGTTTCAGGTGTGGCAAGGTGGGCCACAGAATTAAAGACTGCCCTTCTGCTCCACCAGCCAGTAGTAAAGCTACACCGAGCGCAGCAGCATCAAATGTAGCACCAAAGCCTAACCCCAAAGCTACCGGGAAAGAGCCTATGAGGCAGGGCCGAGTGTTTGCCCTAGTACCGGGAGATGTGCAGAATACTGAGACTGTTGTGTCAGGTATCCTCTCTATCTGTGCTCAAAATGCATATGTATTGATTGATTCGGGGTCTACACATTCTTATGTGTCGCATGCTTTCTCACGAAAATTGAATAGACCCTTAGAACCTATGAATTACTTGTTAGCGGTATCATCACCTATTGGGGGATCCATGACATGTGCATATATGTATCCTGCTTGTGAGATTATTGTTGGGGATATGCATCTGTTTATTGATTTACTGCCATTGAATATCGATCATTTTGATGTAATATTGGGGATGGATTGGTTACAAAAATATCATGCCACTATAGACTGTGTAACAAAACAAGTAGTTTTCCGTCCACCGGGCTTACCGGAATTTGTGTTTAATGGGATTGGAGTAGTACCCCCACCGTATCTGATTTCTTCTGTAAAGGCTGATAGACTAATTAGAAAGGGGTGTAAAGGATATCTGTGTTCTGTACTGACTGTGCCTACTGATGATAGTGTTAAAACTGATGTGAATTGTATTCCTATAGTCAGAGAATTCCCAGATGTATTTCCAGATGATTTGCCAGGGGATTTGATTGACAGGGAAATTGAATTTACTGTGGATGTGATTCCGGGTACACAACCATATCTAAAGCTCCTTACAGAATGGCTCCAACTGAACTGAAGGAATTGAAAGTGCAATTGCAGGAACTGTTAGACAAGAAGTTTATCAGACCCAGTACTTCACCGTGGGGTGCACCTGTTTTGTTTGTAAAGAAGAAAGATGGCTCACTGAGACTGTGCATCGATTACCGTGAATTGAACAAGGTAACTGTAAAAATAAATATCCGTTACCGCGTATTGATGATCTTATTTGACCAGTTACAGGGTGCACAAGTGTTTTCCAAGATTGATCTTAGATCGGGGTACCATCAACTGAAGGTTAAACCGGGAGATATTGATAAGACTGCTTTTAGAACAAGGTATGGACATTATGAATTTTTAGTTATGCCGTTCGGAGTCACGAATGCCCCTGCTGCATTTATGGACCTTATGAACAGAATTTTTAAACCGTACCTTGATGATTTCATTGTGGTATTTATTGATGACATACTGATTTATTCTAAGACTGTTGAAGAACATGAACACCATCTAAGACTTGCCCTACAGACCTAAGAGAACAGAAACTGTATGCTAAACTGTCTAAATGTGAATTTTGGCTTGATCATGTGATGTTTTTGGACATGTTATTAGCAAGGATGGAATTTCTGTTGATCCGCAGAAAATTGAAGCTGTAGTGAACTGGCCTAGACCGACAAATGTGACTGAAGTCCGAAGCTTTTTGGGATTGGCTGGATATTACAGAAGATTTGTTAAAGACTTCTCCAAAATTGCCCTACCATTGACTCAGTTGACTCAGAAGGGGACATCATTTGACTGGACTGACCAGAGGGAAACAGCGTTCCAAGAGTTGAAAACCTGACTTGTGACTGCACCGATCCTTACTCTACCCTCAGGTACAGATGGTTATACTGTTTTTAGTGATGCTTCTCATAAGGGTTTGGGATGTGTTTTAATGCAGAATGGGAGAGTTATTGCTTATGCTTCCCGACAGTTGAGACCACATGAAAAGAATTACCCAACCCATGATCTTGAACTTGCTGCAGTGGTTTTTGCATTGAAAATTTGGCGTCACTATTTGTATGGGGCAACATGTGAAGTATATACCGATCACAAGAGTCTGAAGTATTTCTTCACCCAGAAAGAACTGAATATGAGACAGCGGAGATGGCTTGAACTGATCAAAGATTATGACCTACAGATTCTGTACCATCCGGGAAAAGCCAATACCGTAGCCGATGCTTTGAGCCGAAAATCGATTGGGAACATAGCCTGTTTGCTGACTGGACAGAAAGAATTGCTTGGTGACCTTGAAAAGTCTGAAATTGAAATTGTTTTGAAAGAACAAAGGGGAACCTAGCTGTCATTACTGCTCAACCAGCATTGATTGAAGAGATTAAGGAGAAACAGCAACTGGATGATTATTTGAAGAAAATCATCGAAGAGAGAGATTCAAAACCGAGACCGGGGTTCAAATTTGACAACAATGTACTGAAATTTCAAGATAGACTGTGTGTACCAAATGACATTGAACTGAAAAGAAAAGTTCTCCAAGTAGGCCACAGTTCGAAGTTTTCGATCCACCCGGGGAATACGAAAATGTATCAAGATCTGAAACAGAATTTCTGGTGGCCGGGAATGAAGAAAGAAATTGCCGACTTTGTGTCTAAGTGTCTTCATTGCCAACAGGTCAAAGCTGAACATCAACGACCTGCCGGATTACTGCAACCCTTACCCATACCAGAGTGGAAATGGGAGCATATCACGATGGATTTTATCGTCGGATTACCTCGCTCCAAGAAAGGTATGGATTCTATTTGGGTTATTGTTGATAGACTGACTAAATCTGCACACTTCTTACCTGTCAAGACAATCTATAATGCGGATAAATTGGCTGTTATCTATATTGATGAAATTGTTAGACTGCACGGAGTGCCTGTGTCTATTGTTTCTGACAGGGATTCGAAGTTTACATCGAGGTTCTGGCAAAGCCTACAGACTGCATTGGGTACTGAATTGAGGCTGAGTAGTGCCTATCATCCTCAGACAGATGGACAGTCAGAAAGGACCATCCAAACTTTAGAGGATCTACTGAGAATGTGTGTCCTTGATTTCCAAGGAAACTGGGAAAGTCATTTGCCATTGGCTGAATTCGCCTACAACAACAGCTACCATTCGAGTATTGGTATGGCGCCTTTCGAGGCATTGTATGGCAGAAAGTGTAGATCTCCAATTTGCTGGGCAGAAGTTGGGGATGGGCCGTTGCTTGGGCCCGAGATTGTGTATGAGACGACTGAAAAGATCAAACTGATACAGCAAAGATTGAAAACTGCACAGAGTAGACAGAAAAGTTATGCGGATGTTAGAAGACGGGATAGAGAGTATGAAGTGGGTGATCACGTGTTTGTGAAAGTGACACCAATGAAAGGCCAGACTCGTTTTGGAGTCAAAGGCAAGTTAGCGCCGCGGTATGTCGGACCGTATGAGGTGATTGAGAAAATCAATCCAGTGGCATATCAAGTTGCACTTCCTCCTGAAATGGAGCATATGCATAACGTCTTCCACATTTCGATGTTGAGGACTATCTTCGAGATCCGTTCCATGTGATTGAGCCTACCCGAGTAGTGTTGAGTGATGACTACACTTATGAGGAACGGCCTATACAGATTGTAAACCGACGGATCAAGAAACTGAGAAACAAGGAAATTCCGCTAGTGAAAGTAGACTGGCAGAATCATGGTGGTGTGTATGCCACTTGGGAAAGGGAAGATGACATGGCGAAAAGATATCCTGATTTGTTCCCGCTGAACCCTGTTTTCTTCCAAACTGAAGGTAACTCGAGTTTAGAGGACTAAACTCCTTATAAGAAGGGGAGACTGTAACGACCCTCGTTATCTGATTACCGATTAACCACTGAATTATATGCTGATTATTGCTAAACTGAACTGATAATGACTGATAATTGAACTGATTGAAGCACTGAATTGACTGATTGAAATCGAAACTGAATTGAATTGATTTGTCTATTGAATTGCATATTGCATCTGTTTGATTGAATGATTATCTGCTTGAATTTATATGTTTAAACTGCTAATTGAAGGCCTTATCGGCGGCCGAATGGAGAACCGTTTAGTGTTTTGTAATCGGTAGAATATTTGTGATTTAATGGTATAATTATCTGAAAATTGATTAGGAATGATTAAATTAGATTTAAGTGAGTTAATTGCCAAGTTCAACTTATTTACCAAAATGCCATCAGGAGTGGACTATTGTTTATTCAATTCTATTGTGCCTTATACACTTAGAGATACATTTTGATCAGCCCTTCTTCTTGTTCATTGCCGACCAAAAACATAGAGAGAGAGAGAGAGGGACTTGTTCTTGTCAAATTTGCTTAGGGATTGCTAGAGAATTGAAGTAAAATTAGCATAAGTGGACTCTTAAGCCTTGCATTCAAGAATTAGGTATGAGTTTCACCCTTTTGATTATGTTTTAAGCTCCATCTTGCATGTATCATGGTTTTAGAGAAGTTGAGTCTTGAATTTGCTCATAAATGGTGAATTGGAGCTCCATTGTTACATGCATGCTTGAATTAGTGCATTGTGAAGTGGATTTCATGGTGGATTGTACATGCATGTCCATGTTTAAGCCATAGTCCATGTTTTCAGTTTGTTTTCCAGTTATTGAGCTCCATTGAGCAAGAATGAAAGCTTGATTTTGGTTTAAAGATCATGCATTTCATGTTTTGAAAGTGTTCTTGAAAATGGGTTTGATAATGGCTTTAATTGACCAACTCTTGGCCCTTGCATGTGCATTTTGGCTTTTGAAACTTGTTGTACATTGAATCTAAATGTATTTTCCAGAATTTGGGGCCAAGAGGTCGAGGTTTGAGTGTTTGAATGCTTAGTTCGAACTTGGGAGACAAATCTGGAAATTCCAGATTTGGCTTCCTCGCTCGAGCGAAGGATTCCTCGCTCGAGCGAGCCCTTTGGTTTTGCAAGCTCGCTCGAGCGAGCATCGAGCGTGGTATCGCGCGTAAAAATCGAGCAACCAGTACTTTTACTGTTCATCAGATCGCTCGAGCGAAGGATTGTTCGCTCGAGCGAAGCCTTTGATTTTGGAATCTCGCTCGAGCGAAGGAAGGCTCGCTCGAGCGAGGAGCCTATTTTCAGCAACTTTTGAAAAATGCCTTCCAACTGTATTTTTGCATCCTCATCCCATTCTAGGCATTCTTAGGACTAGTTTAAGACATCTTAATGAGGATTTAGACGTAGAACCACACCGAGGAAATTTAAGGATTCAATTATCATCCTTCCCGACTGTTAAACTTAGTGTGCGTTCTATTTGTTAACTGTTTAGGGTTGGCGACTGGAGAGACGCGCTCTAGCACACTGTAGCCCAATCACTGTGAGTAACGATTGTATAAAGATATGTTCAAAATGGTCATCTTTTGAATACTGAACTGAACTGTTTATTGAACTGATATTATTTACTGAATGAATGTATGTCCTTTATTTCTGAACTATACTGTGGCATCCTTAGCACTACTGTTACTGACTGTTACTGTTACAGAGATCTCTGTCGGTTCCCTTGTGGAACCATACTGTTTACTGAATGACTGGCCATCATTACTGTTCGGTCTTTTGACCTACTGTTACTGTTATGCTAATGGATGTACCACATATGACTGTTTATTGTACTGAACGACTGTAATACTGATTGAAATAATGAACTGTTTTCATTACTGTAAGGACATTACATTCTTAACCTCTTTATACATTATGTTATTCACTGGGCTTTAGCTCACTGCTCATATATATATGTAGGTGTACAGGCACCGGACCAGAGCTAGAAGCGTCGGGGTTATTCCAGTTTTGTCAGCCAGCCTATGTGCCTCACTGTGAGGTTCCGCATTGCCGTGTTATGGCCTTGGGATTTTGTTTTAGTTTTTCCCGTCGGTCTCCTCACTGTGTTATATCACTGTATAGACTGTCTACTGTTTCACTGTACTGTTATTGAGGGATTAAGTCCCTGTACTGAATGCTTGTGTATCATTGTATAGACTGTACTGTTCTGAACCGTATGAATGCATGAGAAATGTTTTTGGCATACAGATTTTCACAGCTCAATGGACACTAGTTACTTACTGTATTGGCTTCCGCCAGGCCCTGAACTCTGTTATACTGTATTACTGTTAAGCAGGCCTTCGGTAATCACGGATTACTGGCCGGTTACGGTGCTAAACCCATAGGGCCGGGTTTGGGGTCGTGACATTTAGGTCATCCCCTTACAAATCAAACAACTAGGCAATTGATCCATCAATAGAGGCCAAATCTAGTTTTCTTTAGTGAAACTAAAAAGTCAATCTAACAGCTATAGCTCTTGGGTGTGTCATGGGGTTTCAAAAATGGTTTTGGGCTGGATTGTAATTGTCGAGGTGGTAGATTGTAGGCTGCATGGGGTGATACTCAGGATATTACGTGTGTTGCATTCGCGAACAAATACTTGCAACTACGAGTGTCTGATACGATTTTGGGATCTTGGATGTTATTTCTAGTTTATGGCTAGCCAGTGCTTGCGAAAAGAGAAGTTTTTTGGACGGAACTCGAAAGACAACTGTAATAACCCTGACCCATAATTAGCTACTAACTGGTAATTAAGGAAGATAATTGAGCGGATAAGATTAATTACGGGATTAATATGTAATCTGCATCATAATTGGTCGTCTATTTGTTTATCGTTAAATAATCGGTCCATGTTTAATGGTTAAACTGTAAATTGAAGGCCTTATCGGCATCCGAAAACGAAATTGATTATCCCATTGTGTTAATTGGAATTTTTAGAACCTTATGGCATACTTATGTAAAATGTGATTTGGTATGATTAATTTAGATTAAATGAAGCTAATTAAATAGTTGGCGTAAATTACAATTTTGCCATGTTAGTGGCTTATTTCTCCAACACCTTTGAGCCTTATTTTTGGTTGTTCAATTCGTTGGTCCCTTAGTGTGAAAAATCTGAGGAAACATTTTAGAGAGAGAGGGAGAGCAATTCTAGAGAGAGAGGGGGAGAAATTGAAGAAGAAATTCAAGGATTTGCATGCACTCTTCAAGATTAAGCAAGGTTTTAGCAAGAACAAGATCTAAGGTAGAATTTTCATCCTTTCATTCATGTATTTTAGTGTTATCTTGCATGATTCATGGAGGTTATAAGCTTAGATGTGTACATTGAGCTTAAAATGTTGAAGTGAGAGTCAATCCATGCATGCATGCATAAATTTCCATGTTTTGAGTTTGAAATCTAAGATTTCTTCCATGCATGTGTTAATTTCACTCACATTTTGGTCATTCATCTTGTTTTCCCTTAAAATATCAAGTTTAATTATGTTTTGGAGGGTTTGAACTCAAAGAAGCCCATGCATGTTATGTTCATAACATTTTTGAGGTTTAAGTTGAAATTGTGAGTTTTTAACAAACTCTTGGGCCATGATTTTATCAAATAATCTTTGATTCATCATGTTTTACAAGTTTACTTTGTTATTCCAAGTTTTGGGGCCCAAGTGATGAGTTTTGGAGGTTTAAATTCGAGTTTTGAACTTGGGGATGCAGTCTGGAAATTCCAGATTTTTGCAGTCTCGCTCGAGCGAAGGGGTTCTCGCTCGAGCGACCACTCTGAGATTGTGCACTTCGCTCGAGCGACCAAAAGTCCGCTCGAGCGTAAATTTCGAGCTCCCAGAAGTTTGCATCATTTACAGATCGCTCGAGCGAAGGAATGTGCACTCGAGCGACCAGTCACATTTTTGCATGCTCGCTCGAGCGAGGACCTAAAATTCTGAAATTTTGCCTAAGTGTTCCAAGGCATGTTTTGACATCCTCATTGCATCTTAGGCATTCCTAAGCCTTAATTAAGCTATAGTAATGAGGTTATGGGCTAGAAGCGCACACTAAGAAAAGAATGTAACGAATTATTGAATGACAAGTGTGTGAGTTGAGCATTGTAATAAGTATGAACCACATTAAGAGAATGCAAGGGTGTTTGTGTTCTAAGCCATGTAACAAGAATGAACATGAACCAACGTGATGTAAGCTAAGCCCTAATGGCCATATGAATAAGTAATGATAAGATTCGTTGGTGTTATGTATTTTGTGATTGTAGGTCACGTGCCACAACCTGTTTGACCCTTTGATTTCGTTTACGTGTATCAACGCCCACTGTGAGTAATAACTTTGTAAAGTTATGTTCAATGTTATGTATTTTCAGTATACTATGATATGAAATGATTAGTTCTTGAAAAGCTATGATATGTTGGAAATGAATGAATGAATGTCCAGTTTTCTGAAAAGTATTTGTGGCACCCTTGGTTCCGATGGCCCTCGCCCGGGGGTAACAATACCGTGGCCGATGGCCCTCGCCTGGGGGTAACAATACCGTGGCCGATGGATCTGTTAGCTAATGGGTGTACCACATATGATCTTATGCAAAATCTGAGTTTGATTCTGAATATGAGCATGTACCTGAATCTATTTCTGATTGGAAATCTGAATATGCATAAGACTCTATTTCTGATATGAATGTGTTTCTGATATAAACTCTGTGATGGACATCATTCATTAACCCCTTTACTCTGTTATTATTCACTGGGCTTTCGCTCACAGTTTATTATATATATTATAGGTGAGCATTCTGGAGTGCAAGCCGAAGGTTTTGTGGGGGACTGTGTTTCTGTTGTCAGCCAGCCTTTGTGCCTCACGTGGAGGTTCCCGAAGTGTCTTGGGTCCAAGGGTTGATTAATTCTGTTTATGCATGGGACTTTATTTTAATCATGTTGTCTGTACGGATAATACTGTAATGTGTGTGGTATAATATAATGTACGGTTGACTTATGGCTATGTAAATAAAGTTTTAAACTATTCTGTTTCATGTAAGTCAACACAGCTCATTGGACAATTATATTTATGTAATTGCTTCCGCTAGCCCCTTATCATATGCTTATCTGTCTAGAGGCCTTTGGTAATCTAAGGATTACTGGCCGGTTGCGGCGCTAAACCTATAGGGGCGGGTTTGGGTCGTGACAACAACTTTGGGGTTGTGATTGTCCTTATGTTCTCATTGGGGATTTTAACCTTCCTCTCTCATCCGTTTCTTTTCTTGCTGCTTCTATCACCATGCTAGCCACTACTACTCATTTTATTTCTATTATTAGCTTGCCACCGAGGAAACCTTTAGATCTATACTCAAATATGATTCATGATCGAGATTTGATGTTGTTATACGCTAGATGACCAACTTAGATTCGGAATGTTTTATTTGAAATGTCGAGGTGGGATCAAGGTATCAAAACTATCGGTTGCGACGATGAACGGATCATGAAAGTGATTGGTTTTGTTTGTTTGGTAGTAATCGTTTTCTTTTTGTTTTTTTTTTTTTTGTTTTTTTGTGTTACAATAATATTTCTCTATATAGTGTGTTGTTTGGGTGATTGTTTTTGTTGTTCATTGTCGCGTGGTTGTGTAAATTGTGTTCCCCTGGTTGTTTTTTTGTTTGGGTGTTTTTGGGAGGCTTTTGGTCCGGAACAGTGATTAAGTAGGTTTGTGCTGTCGGGTCTTTTGTGGCAAGGCGGGATCTACTCTGGGGTTTCCTTTTTTGGATGGCGGGGGCAGAAGAGGGGCTAGCAAGAGAAGGTAGCTGGACTAAAAGTAGTGATACAAGAGTAGGTAGTAAATTTTCAAAAGAGCACAAGGGGTTTTTTTTCTCCTCGTTCTTATCATTCACGAAGTGGGGTTCGCATGGAGATGTCAGAGGCAATATGGGAAGTGGGAGTGAATGGTTATGAGAATTGCTTGGTTGGTTATGTTCATGACATTAGGGAAATCAATGTATATATCATGCAGTCGTATTTGGATGATCTGTGGCATTTGGATGGGTTTATGCATGTTGTTGGTCGAAGTAAGAATTTATTTATTTTCTTGTTTGAGCATGAACATGATATGCATTGAGTGGTGGCCAATGGTCCTTATGCAGTGGAAGGGATTTTATTAATTATAGATTATTAGAAGCCTAATTTGGTCCTTAAGAAGTTGGTGATTCAACGAGCTGCTGTTTGGGTCCGTTTTCTTGGTTTGCCTGTGGAATGTTATACACAAGAGGCAGGCCACTATTTGGGTAAAGCCATTGGAGATGTGATCAAAGTGGATTTGGATGCATTATTTCCTCAGAATATTTGATATTTGCAGTTGAAAGTTTGGATTTCCTTAGAGGCACCATTGATCAGTGGTTTTTTTTTTTTTTTTGAAGTTCCGTAATGGCAGTCATCATTGGATTGAATGTCAGTATGAAAGGCTATGTCGTGTGTGTCAAAATTGTAGTCAAATTGGACATACAAATGGCCAATGTGCAGTTACGTTTCAGGAAGGCAAAGTTATGATCGATACTCATCTTGCAGATATAGCGCAAAAATTAGGCACTACTGTTCTTCAACAAGAAGGTTACAAGATGTATACATCGTGCATTCGGGTCACTGCCCATTGCCCTGAACGCCGATCTACTCGACTTCCTCGTCGGGTTAACCAGCATGCTATTCCTGAAGTTGGTAATCCGCCGGGGGGTGGTTCAGTACATATGGAAACTCCACGTCATGATGTTTTTGTGCATGAATGGGAACAACAATGGGATCAAGGGTTACAACAGCTTTCTCTAAATGCCGATGATCAAGTTCATAAGTCGGAAATGTAGCATGTTCACTTCAGTGTCCTAGCCGAAGATCATTTTTTGGAGGTAGCAGCTTTGCACTCTCTAGCCGAGTCGACTCGGGCTATTGATTCACTACCTGATAAGTCGGTGAACTTAGTAGTTGAGTTGGAATCAATGTGGAGTAAATGGGTTGATAGTCTTCAGTCGTTGAGTATAAATGTCAGATGACTATTGATAGACATCGATCACTCTGAAATGACGGGGCAGCCGCGTGAAGGACCTTGGTCTACAGAGATGATAATGGAGCTTATGGGCCAAAGATTTCATGATTTTATGGACTTTGATACTATTATTCAGTCCATCAAAAGAAATGGATTGGGACGCAAGCTTAATATTCCTTATGGTGAAAGAGGGTTGGGCCAAAGGGTTTTATCTATTGCTGGGCCCTTAGTGGGGCAGCCTAGTTAACAAGATGACCTTTTTGGGGAGGTTTCTAAATCTAAAAAGCAAGGCTTATTAGACTGTTTCTTTAAGGAGAATTTGTTTATGGATCAGTCAGTTGGGCCTCTTCTTAAACGACAGTCAATGGGGTTGAATTGAGAGGCCATTGTTGCTTATTAGTCTGAAGTAGTGGTGGGCAACAGTTTATCTGAACTGCTTAAACCGCCCAACCCGCATATAAATGGGCAGTTTCGCAAACATAATGCGGGCGGATGCGGTTTGAAATATGACAAATTTGCGGGTTGCGAGCGGGTTACAGGTGGGTCGCGGGTTAAACCCGTAACCCGCAAAAACCGCCCGCACTTTAATTATTATTATTATTTTTTTTTTTTTTATATACCAACTTTGTAACTTTAACAGGAGCACTATTATATTTTCTATGACACTAGGATCCTTATTTTTAAGTATTTCTCAACTTTCTTAATGTCGTAGAATTATCAAGTCCTAAACTTGGTTTCTTATATGATTTTCATTAGTGACTCATCCACTTTTTCCTAATAAAATTTTCCTTCTGGTGGTCGATAAAGCTTCTAGTTTAATTATTTATTACTGAACTGGTAATTCTAATTGAGTATAACCTTTAATGCATTGATATACATTTTTTAATGCATTGATATACATTTTTTTCATGGCAAAAATGCTGGTGTAGGGTCTCTTTGTTTTGGGTACTTTCATTTAATGCATTGATATTCAATTTTTATTTGTAAACTCATCAGAAAATTGTTGCCAAATAATCACAAATATATAAAATGAATCTGATGCCTAAATTTGATGGGAAAAAAAAAAAACTCAAAAATTAATTTTTAAAGAAAGAAGTGTAAACCGCAAACCGCCCGTACATCTGCAAACCCTATCCACACAAACCGCAAACCGCACTGCGGGCGGTTGCGGGTTGACTTTTTCCCAAACCGTATAGATGCGGGCGGGTCAAAACCGAACCGCAAACCGCACAAAACCGTTCCATGAGCACCCCTACTCTGGAGGTGTGATTGAGCTTGAAGAAGGGTTTGGGAGAGAAGGGCTTCGGTGATTGTTAATTAGGTAGGACGACGACGAAGACGAATTCAACATCATCTGGTCTTTTCAACCACAAATTATGTTCTTGGGTTGGAGCAACAACGCAGAAACGTTCATTTGGGTAATGAATATAACCAGAATAGGGAGCAAGTCCAGGTTCGATGGAGGGGTAATCGACCGAAGAAGATCTACGACATATATGGACGCCGCCAAAAAAAGATGTATGTTGAAAGAGTTAGGGCCATTGCTAAGTTGGGAATGCTTCACTCGTCGCCGGAAATGCAAATTTAGATCATTAACAAAGAGGGCATGCCTCACTATGGGTGGTTTTGAGTCGGGTTATGTTTCCGGGCAAAGTTCTTCGGATAGTCCAGGGATGTTCCCAATCCTCCAAATTGGCAAGCTATGCACCAGTTTTTTATGAATATGAAGGCAGCAAAAATGGAGGAATTGGTCTTGTCTTCACCATCTCATGGTTTGCAAAGGGTTTGTCAAAAGGTTGTTCCACAACAACCTCCCCAAGGGCTATGAGAATTTTTAGCTGCAACTATAGAGGTTTGGGTCATCTCCTTACAGTTCAAACAACTAGGCAATTGATCCATCAATAGATGCCAAATCTAGTTTTCTTTAGCGAAACTAAAAAGTTAGTCCAACAGCTATAGTTCTTGGGTGTGTCATGCGGTTTCAAAAATGGTTTTGGGGTGGATTGTAATGGTCGAGGTGGTGGATTGTGGGTTGCGTGGAATGATACTCAGGATATTACATGCGTTGCATTCACGAACAAATACTTGCAACTATGAGTGTCTGATACGATTTTGGGATCTTGGATGTTATTTCTAGTTTATGGCCAGCTGGTGCTTGTGAAAAGAGAAGTTTTTTGGATGGAACTCGAAAGACAACTTTGGAGTTGTGATTGTCCTTATGTTTTCATTAGAGATTTTAACCTTCCTGTCACGACCCAAACCCGACCCTATGGGTTTAGCACCGTAACTGGCCAGTAATCCGAGATTACCGAAGGCCTGCTTAACAGTAATACAGTATAACAGAGTTCAGGGCCTGACGGAAGCCAATACAGTAATTAACTAGTGTCCATTGAGCTGTGAAAATCTGTATGCCAAAAACATTTTTCATGCATTCATTCGGTTCAAACAGTACAGTCAATATACAGTCTATACAATCATGCACAACATTTAGTACGGGGACTTAACCCCTCAATACAGTACAGTAGAACAGTAAGCGGTCTATACAGTGATATAAAATAGTGAGGAGACCGATGGGAAAAATTAAAACAAAATCCCAAATGCCACAACATGGCAACACGGAACCTCACGGTGAGGCACATAGGCTGGCTTGACAAAACTGGGGACCAACCCACGCTCCTAGCTCTGGTCTGGCCGCTGAGAACCTACATATATATATAAACAGTGAGCTAAAGCCCAGTGAATGACATAAAGCGTAAAGAGGTTATGAATGAATGTCCTTACAGTAATGAAATCAGTTCATTAAACAGTATTTCAGTCTTTCAGTATTTCAGTCAATCAGTCATATGTGGTACATCCATTAGCCTATAAACAGTAGGTCCAAAGGATCGGGTCTTAACAGACCCAACAGTAATGATGGCCAATCATTCAGTAAACAGTATGGTTCCACGAGGGAACCGACAGAGCTCTGTAACAGTAACAATGATTGCTAAGGATGCCACAATACAGTTCAGAATACAGGACATACATTCATTCAGTAAACAATAACAGTTCAATAAACAGTTCAGTTCAGTATTCAAAAGATAACCATTTTGAACATATCTTTACACAACTGTTACTCACAGAGATTGGGCTAATAGCAGCTAGAGCGCGTCCCCGAGAGCCAACCCTAAACAGTTAACAAATAGAACACACACTAAGTTTAACAGTGGGGAAGTATAATAATTAAATCCCTAAATTTCCTCGGTGTGGTTCTACATCTATATCCTCATTAAGATGCCTTAACTAGGCCTAAGAATGCCTAGGATGGAATGAGGATGCAAAGATGTGCATAGGAAACAATTTCAAAATTTTCAGTGAAACAGGGTCTACGCTCGAGCGCAGGTATCCCCGCTCGAGCGCACAGGCAAACAAAGATCACCGCTCGAGCATACATCCATCCGCTCGAGCGTGACACACAGTCCTCCGCTCGAGCGCACATTCATCCGCTCGAGCGGACTGATAGACAATGCAAAGTGCTGGATGCTCGATTTCTCCGCTCGAGCTCACCTTTCTCCGCTCGAGCGTACTGTGAAACTAGTCGAAGAAATGCTGAGAGCATGATTTATCCGCTCGAGCGCTACTACTTCCGCTCGAGCGGACTGTAAAATTCTGGAAAATCCAGGTTTGAGCTTCAAGCTTAAAATCCAGTTTTGATGCTCCAAATTCGACCCTCTTGGGCCCATATTCTGGAAAATACATCCCAATACAATGAATAACAAGTTTCAAAAGCCAATTTACACATGCAAGGGCCAAGAGTGGATCGATTAAAGCCGTTTTTCAAACCCATTTCAAGAACAATTTTCAAAACATGCAATGTATGAACTTTAAACCAAGATTAAGCTTCAATCCTTGCTCAATGGAGCTCAATAGCTGGAAAACAAGTTGAAAACATGGACTTTAACTTAAACATGGACATGCATGTACAATGTTCACAAGAACTCAACTTCAAAATGCACCAAAATGGCCATGCATGCATGAATTCAAGCATAATCCAATCTCTTAGTACTAAATCATGGCTTGATTCTACAATGGAACCTAAAACAAGCAAGATGGAGTTCAAGACAACAAGAAGAAGATGGATATTTCTTACCTAGGTTCAAATTACAAGCCTTGGAAGCTCAAATTAGCAATCTTTGTTACAAATCTTCAAGTTTCTAAGCAAGATTAAGCAATGCAAGAAGGAAATCAATTCTCTCCCTCTCCTCTCTCTCTAATTTCGGCTAAGACAAGGAGAATGGCTGAGGAATGTTGTGTTTTGAGTGTAAGGCTCAATCAATAATAAGAATAAACCAAAGCCACTCAATGGCAATCTCGTAAATACGCCAAACTCTTCAATTGGCTCTAATTAATCTAATTTAATCATTCCTAATCAATTTTCAGATAAATATACCATTAAATCAGAAATATTCTACTGATCATGGAACACTAAACGGTTTTCAGTTCGGCCGCCGATAAGGCCTTCAATTAGCAGTTTAAACACATAAACTCAAACAGATAATCAATCAGTCAAACAGATGCAATATGCAATTCAATAAATAAGCTTATTCATTTTCAGTTTCCAATTTCAATCAGTTTATTCAGTAACTCAATTCATTCAATTATCAGTCATTATCAGTTCAGTTTAGCAATAATCAGTATATAATTCAGTGGTTTATCGGTAATCAGTACGAGGGTTGTTACAGTCTCCCCTCCTTGTAAGGAGTTTAGTCCTCTAAACTCGAGTTACCTTCAGTTTGGAAGAAAACAGGGTTCAGCGGGAACAACTCAGGATATCGCCTAGCCATGTCATCTTCCCTTTCCCAAGTGGCATACACACCACCGTGGTTTTGCCAGTCAACCTTCACTAGTGGGATCTCTTTGTTTCTCAGTTTCTTGATCCGTTGGTTTACAATCTGTATAGGCCGTTCCTCGTAAGTGTAGTCATCACTCAACACGATACGGGTAGGCTCAATCACATGAAACGGATCCCGGAGATAATCCCTCAACATCGAAATGTGGAAGACGTTATGCATATGCTCCATTTCAGGAGGAAGTGCAACTTGATACGCCACCGGATTGATTTTCTCAATCACCTCATACGGTCCGACATACCGCGGCGCTAACTTGCCTTTGACTCCAAAACGAGTCTGGCCTTTCATTGGTGTCACTTTCACAAAAACGTGATCACCCACTTCATACTCTCTATCCCGTCTTCTAACATCCGCATAACTTTTCTGTCTACTCTGTGCGGTTTTCAGTCTCTGCTGTATCAGTTTGATCTTTTCAGTCGTTTCATACACAATCTCGGGCCCAAGCAAAGGCCCATCTCCAACTTCTGCCCAGCAAATTGGAGATCTACACTTTCTGCCATACAATGCCTCGAAAGGCGCCATACCAATACTCGAATGGTAGCTGTTGTTGTAGGCGAATTCAGCCAACGGCAAATGACTTTCCCAGTTTCCTTGAAAATCAAGGACACACATTCTCAGTAGATCCTCTAAAGTTTGGATGGTCCTTTCTGACTGTCCATCTGTCTGAGGATGATAGGCACTACTCAGCCTCAATTCAGTACCCAATGCAGTCTGTAGGCTTTGCCAAAACCTCGATGTAAACTTCGCATCCCTGTCAGAAACAATAGACACAGGCACTCCGTGCAATCTAACAATTTCATCAATATAGATAACAGCCAATTTATCCGCATTATAGATTGTCTTGACAGGTAAGAAGTGTGCAGATTTAGTCAGTCTATCAACAATAACCCAAATAGAATCCATACCTTTCCTGGAGCGAGGTAACCCAACGATAAAATCCATCGTGATATGCTCCCATTTCCACTCTGGTATGGGTAAGGGTTGCAGTAATCCTGCGGGTCGCTGTGTTCCGCTTTAACTTGTTGGCAATGGAGACACTTGGACACAAATTCAGCGATCTCTTTCTTCATTCCTGGCCACCAGAAATTCTGTTTCAAGTCTTGGTACATTTTCGTATTCCCCGGGTGAATAGAAAACTTCGAACTGTGGCCTTCTTGGAGGACTCTTCTTTTCAATTCAGTGTCATTTGGTACACACAGTCTGTCTTGAAATTTCAGTACATTGTTGTCAAATTTGAACCCCGGTCTCGGTTTTGAATCTCTCTCTTCGATGATTTTCTTCAAGTAATCATCCAGTTGCTGTTTCTCTTTAATCTCTTCAATCAATGCTGGTTGGCAGTAATGGCAGCTAAGGTTCCACCTTGTTCTTTCAAAACAATTCAATTTCAGACTTTTCAAGGTCAAGAAGCAATTCTTTCTGCCCGGTGAGCAAACAGGCTATGTTCCCAATCGATTTTCGGCTCAAAGCATCGGCAACGGCATTGGCTTTTCCCGGGTGATACAGAATCTGTAGGTCATAATCTTTGATCAATTCAAGCCACCTCCGCTGTCTCATATTCAGTTCTTTCTGGGTGAAGAAATACTTCAAGCTCTTGTGGTCAGTATACACTTCACATGTCGCCCCATACAAATAGTGGCGCCAAATTTTCAATGCAAAAACCACTGCAGCAAGTTCAAGATCATGGGTTGGGTAATTCTTTTCATGCGGTCTCAACTGTCGGGAAGCATAAGCAATAACTCTCCCATTCTGCATTAAAACACATCCCAAACCCTTATGAGAAGCATCACTAAAAACAGTATAACCATCCGTACCTGAAGGTAGAGTAAGGATCGGTGCAGTTACAAGTCGGGTTTTCAATTCTTGAAACGCTGATTCCCTCTGGTCAGTCCAGTCAAATGATATCCCCTTTGTGTCAACTGAGTCAATGGTAAGGCAATCTTGGAGAAATCTTTGACAAATCTCCTGTAATATCCAGCCAATCCCAAAAAGCTTCGGATTTCGGTTACATTTGTTGGTCTAGGCCAGTTCACTACAGCTTCAATTTTCTGCGGATCAACAGAAATTCCATCCTTGCTAATAACGTGCCCCAAAAACATCACATGATCAAGCCAAAATTCACATTTAGACAGTTTAGCATACAGTTTCTGTTCTCTTAAGGTTGTAGGGCAAGTCTTAGATGGTGTTCATGTTCTTCTCTACTTTTAGAATAAATCAGATGTCATCAATAAATACCACAATAAATCATCAAGGTACGGTTTAAAAATTCTGTTCATGAGGTCCATAAATGCAGCAGGGGCATTCGTGACTCCGAACGGCATAACTAAAAATTCATAATGTCCATACCTTGTTCTAAAAGCAGTCTTATCAATATCTCCCGGTTTAACCTTCAGTTGATGGTACCCCGATCTAAGATCAATCTTGGAAAACACTTGTGCACCCTGTAACTGGTCAAATAAATCATCAATACGCGGTAATGGATATTTATTCTTTACAGTTACCTTGTTCAATTCACGGTAATCGATGCACAGTCTCAGTGAGCCATCTTTCTTCTTCACAAACAAAACAGGTGCACCCCACGGTGAAGTACTGGGTCTGATAAACTTCTTGTCTAACAGTTCCTGCAATTGCACTTTCAATTCCTTCAGTTCAGTTGGAGCCATTCTGTAAGGAGCTTTAGATATCGGCTGTGTACCCGGAATCACATCCACAGTAAATTCAATTTCCCTGTCAATCAAATCCCCTGGCAAATCATCTGGAAACACATCTGGGAATTCTCTGACTATAGGAATACAATTCACATCAGTTTTAACACTATCATCAGTAGGCACAGTCAGCACAGAACACAGATATCCTTTACACCCCTTTCTAATCAGTCTAACAGCTTTACAGAAGAAATCAGATACGGTGGGGGTACTACTCCAATCCCATTAAACACAAATTCCGGTAAGCCCGGTGGACGGAAAACTACTTGTTTTGTTACACAGTCTATAGTGGCATGATACTTTTGTAACCAATCCATCCCCAATATTACATCAAAGTGATCGATATTCAATGGCAGTAAATCAATAAATAGATGCATATCCCCAACAATAATTTCACAAGCAGGATACATATATGCACATGTCATGGATCCCCCAACAGGTGATGATACAGCTAGCAGATAGTTCATGGGTTCTAAGGGTCTATTCAATTTACGCGAAAAAGCATGCGATACATACGAATGCGTAGACCCCGAATCAATCAACACATATGCATTTTGAGCACAGATGGAGAGGATACCTGACACAACAGTCTCAGTGTTTTGCACGTCTCCCGGTACTAGGGCGAACACTCGGCCCTGCCTCATAGGCTCTTTCCCGGTAGCTTTGGGGTTAGGCTTCGGTGCTACATTTGATGCTGCTACGCTCGGTGCAGCTTTACTACTGGATTGCGGGGCAGAGGGACAGTCTTTAATTCTGTGGCCCACCTTGCCACACCTGAAACAAGCTCCAGAAATCTGATAGCAAACCCCTTTGTGCTTGTTGCCACATATGGAGCAGGGTGGAGTAAATCCACTCCCTTGGCTGGGGCTAGTTGTCGACCCCGTATTCTGTTTCTTGTTTGCTGGGTTATGCTTGCCTTTCTTGAATTTGAAACCCTGCCTTTTACCTTGCCACTCAGTTGTTGGTGTTTCAGTTTTCAGTGCCGCAATATTTGATTCGGCCATCAAGGCCCTGTCAAGAACACCCACATAAGTTGGCAATTTCAACATGTTGACTCGGTCAAGGATAGCAACATTCAGGCCGCCTTCCAATCTCCTGGCCTTCTTATAATCGGTGTCCACCATGTGTGGTGCATACCTAGCAAGTTCGGTGAATTTCTTCTCATACTCGGCAACAGACATTTTGCCCTGTTTCAGTTGCTCAAACTCCGTTACTTTTCTGTCCCGAATGCACTGAGGAAAATACTTTTCAAAGAAGGACTCCTTGAACTGAGCCCAAGTCATAATAGCATTCGCATCGCGGGTCAACATCCACCACCTTCTTGCTTCTTCTTGAAGGGTGAAGGTTGCTAACAGTACTTTGTTGGCTTCGGAACACGGAAACACTTCAAATAATTTCTCTGTTTCAAAACCCAAGCTTCAGCTTTCAATGGTTCAAGGCCTCCCTGAAAGGATGGCGGTTTCAATTGCTGAATTTCTGGGTAAGAGCAATAATATCCCCCTCATTTGCATTCACATTTTGCACATTCTGTTCCGGTTGCACCGGAGGAGGAGGAGGTGGGGGCGGTTGGTTCTGTTGTTGATCCAGTCTTTCAATTATCAGCCCCATCATTAGTTCAAGTCTGGCCATTCTGGCCTCAGAGGATGATGATCCAGTTTCATTTGCAGTGTTTACGTTATCCATTTTTCTATAAATAGTTATAACAGTTATCATTATAGGCAGTTGTATAATTAGACAGTTTAACATTTAACATGCCAATCAGTCAGTCATAAGCACACACTTTTCAAATTCATGAGATGCCCTAATTGCTTTTCTAGGACACCCTATAGCTCATTTGGACACGTGTGTGCGGTATAACTCGTGGTTAAGTATCGCTCTGATACCACTCTGTCACGACCCAAACCCGGCCCTATGGGTTTAGCACCGTAACCGGCCAGTAATCCGAGATTACCGAAGGCCTGCTTAACAGTAATACAGTATAACAGAGTTCAGGGCCTGGCGGAAGCCAATACAGTAAATAACTAGTGTCCATTGAGCTGTGAAAATCTGTATGCCAAAAACATTTTTCATGCATTCATACGGTTCAAACAGTACAGTCAATATACAGTCTATACAATCATGCACAACATTCAGTACGGGGACTTAACCCCTCAATACAGTACAGTAGAACAGTAAGCGGTCTATACAGTGATACAAAACAGTGAGGAGACCGATGGAAAAAATAAAACAAAATCCCAAAGCCATAACATGGCAACACGGAACCTCACGGTGAGGCACATAGGCTGGCTTGACAAAACTGGGGACCAACCCACGCTCCTAGCTCTGGTCTGGCTGCTGAGAACCTACATATATATATAAACAGTGAGCTAAAGCCCAGTGAATAACATAAAGCGTAAAGAGGTTATGAATGAATGTCCTTACAGTAATGAAATCAGTTCATTAAACAGTATTTCAGTCTTTCAGTATTTCAGTCAATCAGTCATATGTGGTACATCCATTAGCCTATAAACAGTAGGTCCAAAGGACCGGGTCTTAACAGACCCAACAGTAATGATGGCCAATCATTCAGTAAACAGTATGGTTCCACGAGGGAACCGACAGAGCTCTGTAACAGTAACAATGATTGCTAAGGATGCCACAATACAGTTCAGAATGCAGGACATACATTCATTCAGTAAACAATAACAGTTCAATAAACAGTTCAGTTCAGTATTCAAAAGATAACCATTTTGAACATATCTTTACACAATGTTACTCACAGAGATTGGGCTAATAGCAGCTAGAGCGCGTCCCCGAGAGCCAACCCTAAACAGTTAACAAATAGAACACACACTAAGTTTCACAGTGGGGAAGGATAATAATTAAATCCCTAAATTTCCTCGGTGTGGTTCTACATCTAAATCCTCATTAAGATGTCTTAAACTAGGCCTAAGAATGCCTAGGATGGAATGAGGATGCAAAATGTGCATAGGAAACAATTTCAAAATTTTCAGTGAAACAGGGTCTACGCTCGAGCGCAGGTTCCCCGCTCGAGCGCACAGGCAAACAAAGATCACCGCTCGAGCGTACATCCTCCGCTCGAGCGTGACACACAGTCCTCCGCTCGAGCGCACATTCATCCGCTCGAGCGGACTGATAGACAATGCAAAGTGCTGGATGCTCGATTTCTCCGCTCGAGCTCACCTTTCTCCGCTCGAGCGTACTGTGAAACTAGTCGAAGAAATGCTGAGAGCATGATTTATCCGCTCGAGCGCTACTACTTCCGCTCGAGCGGACTGCAAAATCTGGAAAATCCAGATTTGAGCTTCAAGCTTAAAATCCAGTTTTGATGCTCCAAATTCGACCCTCTTGGGCCCATATTCTGGAAAATACATCCCAATACAATGAATAACAAGTTTCAAAAGCCAATTTACACATGCAAGGGCCAAGAGTGGATCAATTAAAGCCATTTTTCAAACCCATTTCAAGAACAATTTTCAAAACATGCAATGCATGAACTTTAAACCAAATTAAGCTTCAATCTTGCTCAATGAGCTCAATAGCTGGAAAACAAGTTGAAAACATGGACTTTAACTTAAACATGGACATGCATGTACAATGTTCACAAGAACTCAACTTCAAAATGCACCAAAATGGCCATGCATGCATGAATTCAAGCATAATCCAATCTCTTAGTACTAAATCATGGCTTGATTCTACAATGGAACCTAAAACATGCAAGATGGAGTTCAAGACAACAAGAAGAAGATGGATATTTCTTACCTAGGTTCAAATTACAAGCCTTGGAAGCTCAAATTAGCAATCTTTGTTACAAATCTTCAAGTTTCTAAGCAAGATTAAGCAATGCAAGAAGGAAATCAATTCTCTCCCTCTCCTCTCTCTCTAATTTCGGCTAAGACAAGGAGAATGGCTGAGGAATGTTGTGTTTTGAGTGTAAGGCTCAATCAATAATAAGAATAAACAAAGCCACTCAATGGCAATCTCGTAAATACGCCAAACTCTTCAATTGGCTCTAATTAATCTAATTTAATCATTCCTAATCAATTTTCAGATAAATATACCATTAAATCAGAAATATTCTACTGATCATGGAACACTAAACGGTTTTCAGTTCGGCCGCCGATAAGGCCTTCAGTCAGCAGTTTAAACACATAAACTCAAACAGATGCAATATACAATTCAATAAATAAGCTTATTCACTTTCAGTTTCGATTTCAATCGGTTCATTCAGTAACTCAATTCATTCAATTATCGGTCATCATCAATTCAATTTAGCAGTAATCAGTATGTAATTCAGTGGTTATATCGGTAATCAGTACGAGGGTTGTTACAGTCTCCCATCCTTATAAGGAGTTTAGTCCTCTAAACTCGAGTTACCTTCAGTTTGGAAGAAAACAGGGTTCAGCGGGAACAAATCAGGATATCGCCTAGCCATGTCATCTTCCCTTTCCCAAGTGGCATACACACCACCATGGTTTGCCAGTCAACTTTCACTAGTGGGATCTCTTTGTTTCTCAGTTTCTTGATCCGTCGGTTTACAATCTGTATAGGCCGTTCCTCGTAAGTGTAGTCATCACTCAACACGATACGGGTAGGCTCAATCACATGAAACGGATCCCGGAGATAATCTCTCAACATCGAAATGTGGAAGACGTTATGCATATGCTCCATTTCAGGAGGAAGTGCAACTTGATACGCCACCGGATTGATTTTCTCAATCACCTCATACGGTCCGACATACCGCGGCGCTAACTTGCCTTTGACTCCAAAACGAGTCTGGCCTTTCATTGGTGTCACTTTCACAAAAACGTGATCACCCACTTCATACTCTCTATCCCGTCTTCTAACATCCGCATAACTTTTCTGTCTACTCTGTGCGGTTTTCAGTCTCTGCTGTATCAGTTTGATCTTTTCAGTCGTTTCATACACAATCTCGGGCCCAAGCAAAGGCCCATCTCCAACTTCTGCCCAGCAAATTGGAGATCTACACTTTCTGCCATACAATGCCTCGAAAGGCGCCATACCAATACTCGAATGGTAGCTGTTGTTGTAGGCGAATTCAGCCAACGGCAAATGACTTCCCCAGTTTCCTTGAAAATCAAGGACACACATTCTCAGTAGATCCTCTAAAGTTTGGATGGTCCTTTCTGACTGTCCATCTGTCTGAGGATGATAGGCACTACTCAGCCTCAATTCAGTACCCAATGCAGTCTGTAGGCTTTGCCAAAACCTCGATGTAAACTTCGCATCCCTGTCAGAAACAATAGACACAGGCACTCCGTGCAATCTAACAATTTCATCAATATAGATAACAGCCAATTTATCCGCATTATAGATTGTCTTGACAGGTAAGAAGTGTGCAGATTTAGTCAGTCTATCAACAATAACCCAAATGGAGTCCATACCTTTCCTGGAGCGAGGTAACCCAACGATGAAATCCATCGTGATATGCTCCCATTTCCATTCTGGTATGGGCAAGGGTTGCAGTAATCCTGCGGGTCGCTCGTGTTCCGCTTTAACTTGTTGACAATGGAGACACTTGGATACAAATTCAGCGATCTCTTTCTTCATTCCTGGCCACCAGAAGTTCTGTTTCAAGTCTTGGTACATTTTCGTATTCCCCGGGTGAATAGAAAACTTCGAACTGTGGCCTTCTTGGAGGACTCTTCTTTTCAATTCAGTGTCATTTGGTACACACAGTCTGTCTTGAAATTTCAGTACATTGTTGTCAAATTTGAACCCCGGTCTTGGTTTTGAATCTCTCTCTTCGATGATTTTCTTTAAGTAATCATCCAGTTGCTGTTTCTCTTTAATCTCCTCAATCAATGCTGGTTGGGTAGTAATGGCAGCTAAGGTTCCACCTTGTTCTTTCAAGACAACTTCAATTTCAGACTTTTCAAGGTCAAGAAGCAATTCTTTCTGCCCGGTGAGCAAACAGGCTATGTTCCCAATCGATTTTCGGCTCAAAGCATCGGCAACGGCATTGGCTTTTCCCGGGTGATACAGAATCTGTAGGTCATAATCTTTGATCAATTCAAGCCACCTCCGCTGTCTCATATTCAGTTCTTTCTGGGTGAAGAAATACTTCAAGCTCTTGTGGTCGGTATACTTCACATGTCGCCCCATACAAATAGTGGCGCCAAATTTTCAATGCAAAAACCACTGCAGCAAGTTCAAGATCATGGGTTGGGTAATTCTTTTCATGCGGTCTCAACTGTCGGGAAGCATAAGCAATAACTCTCCCATTCTGCATTAAAACACATCCCAAACCCTTATGAGAAGCATCACTATATACAGTATAACCATCCGTACCTGAAGGTAGAGTAAGGATCGGTGCAGTTACAAGTCGGGTTTTCAATTCTTGAAACGCTGATTCCCTCTGGTCAGTCCAGTCAAATGATATCCCCTTTTGTGTCAACTGAGTCAATGGTAAGGCAATCTTGGAGAAATCTTTGACAAATCTCCTGTAATATCCAGCCAATCCCAAAAAGCTTCGGACTTCGGTTACATTTGTCGGTCTAGGCCAGTTCACTACAGCTTCAATTTTCTGCGGATCAACAGAAATTCCATCCTGGCTAATAACATGCCCCAAAAACATCACATGATCAAGCCAAAACTCACACTTAGACAATTTGGCATACAGTTTCTGTTCTCTTAAGGTTTGTAGGGCGAGTCTCAAATGGTGTTCATGTTCTTCTCTACTTTTTGAATAAATCAAGATATCATCGATAAATACCACAATAAAATCATCAAGGTACGGTTTAAAAATTCTGTTCATGAGGTCCATAAATGCAGCAGGGGCATTCGTGACTCCGAACGGCATAACTAAAAACTCATAATGTCCATACCTTGTTCTAAAAGCAGTCTTATCAATATCTCCCGGTTTAACCTTCAGTTGATGGTACCCCGATCTAAGATCAATCTTGGAAAACACTTGTGCACCCTGTAACTGGTCAAATAAATCATCAATACGCGGTAATGGATACTTATTCTTTACAGTTACCTTGTTCAATTCACGGTAGTCGATGCACAGTCTCAGTGAGCCATCTTTCTTCTTCACAAACAAAACAGGTGCGCCCCACGGTGAAGTACTGGGTCTGATAAACTTCTTGTCTAACAGTTCCCGCAATTGTACTTTCAATTCCTTCAGTTCAGTTGGGGCCATTCTGTAAGGAGCTTTAGATATCGGCTGTGTACCCAGAATCACATCCACAGTAAATTCAATTTCCCTGTCGATCAAATCCCCTGGCAAATCATCTGGAAACACATCTGGGAATTCTCTAACTATAGGCATACAATTCACATCAGTTTTAACACTATCATCAGTAGGCACAGTCAGCACAGAACACAGATATCCTTTACACCCCTTTCTAATCAGTCTATCAGCCTTTACAGAAGAAATCAGATACGGTGGGGGTACTACTCCAATCCCATTAAACACAAATTCCGGTAAGCCCGGTGGGCGGAAAACTACTTGTTTTGTTACACAGTCTATAGTGGCATGATACTTTTGTAACCAATCCATCCCCAATATTACATCAAAGTGATCGATATTCAATGGCAGTAAATCAATAAATAAATGCATATCCCCAACAATAATTTCACAGGCAGGATACATATATGCACATGTCATGGATCCCCCAACGGGTGATGATACAGCTAGCAGATAGTTCATGGGTTCTAAGGGTCTATTCAGTTTACGCGAAAAAGCATGCGATACATACGAATGTGTAGACCCCGAATCAATCAACACATATGCATTTTGAGCACAGATAGAGAGGATACCTGACACAACAGTCTCAGTGTTTTGCACGTCTCCCGGTACTAGGGCAAACACTCGGCCCTGCCTCATAGGCTCTTTCCCGGTAGCTTTGGGGTTAGGTTTCGGTGCTACATTTGATGCTGCTACGCTCGGTGCAGCTTTACTACTGGATTGCGGGGCAGAGGGACAGTCTTTGATTCTGTGGCCCACCTTGCCACACCTGAAACAAGCTCCAGAAATCTGATAGCAAACCCCTTTGTGCTTGTTGCCACATATGGAGCAGGGTGGAGTAAATCCACTCCCTTGGCTGGGGCTAGTTGTCGACCCCGTGTTCTGTTTCTTGGTTGCCGGGTTATGCTTGCCTTTCTTGAATTTGAAACCCTGCCTTTTAACTTGCCACTCAGTTGTTGGTGTTTCAGTTTTCAGTGCTGCAATATTTGATTCGGCCATCAAGGCCCTGTCAAGAACACCCACATAAGTTGGCAATTTCAACATGTTGACTCGGTCAAGGATAGCAACATTCAGGCCACCTTCCAATCTCCTGGCCTTCTTATAATCGGTGTCCACCGTGTGTGGTGCATACCTAGCAAGTTCAGTGAATTTCTTCTCATACTCGGCAACAGACATTTTGCCCTGTTTCAGTTGCTCAAACTCCGTTACTTTTCTGTCCTGAATGCACTGAGGAAAATACTTCTCAAAGAAGGACTCCTTGAACTGAGCCCAAGTCATAATAGTATTCGCATCGCGGGTCAACATCCACCACCTTCTTGCTTCTTCTTGAAGGGTGAAGGTTGCTAACAGTACTTTGTTGGCTTCGGAACACGGAAACACTTCAAATAATTTCTCTGTTTCCAAAACCCATGCTTCAGCTTTCAATGGTTCAAGGCCTCCCTGAAAGGATGGCGGTTTCAATTTGCTGAATTTCTGGGTAAGAGCAATAATATCCCCCTCATTTGCATTCACATTTTGCACATTCTGTTCCGGTTGCACCGGAGGAGGAGGAGGTGGGGGCGGTTGGTTCTGTTGTTGATCCAGTCTTTCAATTATCAGCCCCATCATAAGTTCAAGCCTGGCCATTCTGGCCTCAGAGGATGATGATCCAGTTTCATTTGTAGTGTTTACGTTATCCATTTTTCTATAAACAGTTATAACCGTTATCATTATAGGCAGTTGTATAATTAGACAGTTTAACATTTAACATGCCATCAGTCAGTCATAAGCACACACTTTTCAAATTCATGAGATGCCCTAATTGCTTTTCTAGGACACCCTATAGCTCATTTGGACACGTGTGTGCGGTATAACTCGTGGTCAAGTATCGCTCTGATACCACTCTGTCACGACCCAAACCCGGCCCTATGGGTTTAGCACCGTAACTGGCCAGTAATCCGAGATTACCGAAGGCCTGCTTAACAGTAATACAGTATAACAGAGTTCAGGGCCTGACGGAAGCCAATACAGTAATTAACTAGTGTCCATTGAGCTGTGAAAATCTGTATGCCAAAAACATTTTTCATGCATTCATTCGGTTCAAACAGTACAGTCAATATACAGTCTATACAATCATGCACAACATTCAGTACGGGGACTTAACCCCTCAATACAGTACAGTAGAACAGTAAGCGGTCTATACAGTGATATAAAACAGTGAGGAGACCGATGGGAAAAATTAAAACAAAATCCCAAATGCCACAACATGGCAACACGGAACCTCACGGTGAGGCACATAGGCTGGCTTGACAAAACTGGGGACCAACCCACGCTCCTAGCTCTGGTCTGGCCGCTGAGAACCTACATATATATATAAACAGTGAGCTAAAGCCCAGTGAATAACATAAAGCGTAAAGAGGTTATGAATGAATGTCCTTACAGTAATGAAATCAGTTCATTAAACAGTATTTCAGTCTTTCAGTATTTCAGTCAATCAGTCATATGTGGTACATCCATTAGCCTATAAACAGTAGGTCCAAAGGACCGAGTCTTAACAGACCCAACAGTAATGATGGCCAATCATTCAGTAAACAGTATGGTTCCACGAGGGAACCGACAGAGCTCTGTAACAGTAACAATGATTGCTAAGGATGCCACAATACAGTTCAGAATACAGGACATACATTCATTCAGTAAACAATAACAGTTCAATAAACAGTTCAGTTCAGTATTCAAAAGATAACCATTTTGAACATATCTTTACACAACTGTTACTCACAGAGATTGGGCTAATAGCAGCTAGAGCGCGTCCCCGAGAGCCAACCCTAAACAGTTAATAAATAGAACACACACTAAGTTTAACAGTGGGGAAGTATAATAATTAAATCCCTAAATTTCCTCGGTGTGGTTCTACATCTATATCCTCATTAAGATGCCTTAACTAGGCCTAAGAATGCCTAGGATGGAATGAGGATGCAAAGATGTGCATAGGAAACAATTTCAAAATTTTCAGTGAAACAGGGTCTACGCTCGAGCGCAGGTATCCCCGCTCGAGCGCACAGGCAAACAAAGATCACCGCTCGAGCGTACATCCATCCGCTCGAGCGTGACACACAGTCCTCCGCTCGAGCGCACATTCATCCGCTCGAGCGGACTGATAGACAATGCAAAGTGCTGGATGCTCGATTTCTCCGCTCGAGCTCACCTTTCTCCGCTCGAGCGTACTGTGAAACTAGTCGAAGAAATGCTGAGAGCATGATTTATCCGCTCGAGCGCTACTACTTCCGCTCGAGCGGACTGTAAAATTCTGAAAAATCCAGGTTTGAGCTTCAAGCTTAAAATCCAGTTTTGATGCTCCAAATTCGACCCTCTTGGGCCCATATTCTGGAAAATACATCCCAATACAATGAATAACAAGTTTCAAAAGCCAATTTACACATGCAAGGGCCAAGAGTGGATCGATTAAAGCCGTTTTTCAAACCCATTTCAAGAACAATTTTCAAAACATGCAATGTATGAACTTTAAACCAAGATTAAGCTTCAATCCTTGCTCAATGGAGCTCAATAGCTGGAAAACAAGTTGAAAACATGGACTTTAACTTAAACATGGACATGCATGTACAATGTTCACAAGAACTCAACTTCAAAATGCACCAAAATGGCCATGCATGCATGAATTCAAGCATAATCCAATCTCTTAGTACTAAATCATGGCTTGATTCTACAATGGAACCTAGAACAAGCAAGATGGAGTTCAAGACAACAAGAAGAAGATGGATATTTCTTACCTAGGTTCAAATTACAAGCCTTGCATGCTCAAATTAGCAATCTTTGTTACAAATCTTCAAGTTTCTAAGCAAGATTAAGCAATGCAAGAAGGAAATCAATTCTCTCCCTCTCCTCTCTCTCTAATTTCGGCTAAGACAAGGAGAATGGCTGAGGAATGTTGTGTTTTGAGTGTAAGGCTCAATCAATAATAAGAATAAACCAAAGCCACTCAATGGCAATCTCGTAAATACGCCAAACTCTTCAATTGGCTCTAATTAATCTAATTTAATCATTCCTAATCAATTTTCAGATAAATATACCATTAAATCAGAAAATATTCTACTGATCATGGAACACTAAACGGTTTTCAGTTCGGCCGCCGATAAGGCCTTCAATTAGCAGTTTAAACACATAAACTCAAACAGATAATCAATCAGTCAAACAGATGCAATATGCAATTCAATAAATAAGCTTATTCATTTTCAGTTTCCAATTTCAATCAGTTTATTCAGTAACTCAATTCATTCAATTATCAGTCATTATCAGTTCAGTTTAGCAATAATCAGTATATAATTCAGTGGTTTATCGGTAATCAGTACGAGGGTTGTTACACTTCCTCTCTCATATGTTTCTTTTCCTATAGCTTCTATCACCGTGCTAACCACTACTACTCATTTTATCTCTATTATCAGTTTGTCATCGAGGAAACTTTTAGATCTATACTGAAATTTGATTCATGATCAAGATTTGATGTTGTTAAAACGGGTTGTCATACGCTAGGTGGCCAACTCAGATCCAGAATGTTTTATTCGTAATGTTGAGGTGGGATTAAGGTACCAAAACTATCGGTTGCGATGATGAACAAATCATGAAAGTGATTGGTTTTGTTTGTTTTGGTAGTAATCGTTTTGTTTTTGTTTTTGTTTTTATTTTTCTGTGTTACAATAATATTTATCTATGTAGAGATTTCCTCATTTCATATAGATTTTCTGGAGGTTTGTTTTTTCTCCTTACGTAGAGACTCGTATCCTCCCTGTATGAAGCTTCTCTTTATCCCTCTTGGAATTTATTTTATATTCCGATGTATTTTATTGAATAATTTATTGTCGGATGTGCAATATATTCAAACACACACTATAACACTAAAAATGAAGTTTTACATATTTAAAAAAAATTAAATTAGTGAAATATTTAAAAGTAATTCATAATTATTTGTCAAATGTATGAATTATTTGTAAAATATTGTTCGATTATATCTGTTACAATTACTTATGGATAAATAAATTTGTTTTAAGTTGAAATTGCTCAAGTTTTACAATTCAATTTCATACTTCAAAAAAATGTGTGAATAAGTTAATAATATCAATAATATAAAATGTTCAAAATTTATTTTAATAATTATAATTTACATCAATCTGAATGCCTACGGTTAATGTCAATTATTAAATTACATGAAATTAATGTCAGTTATTAAATTACATGAAATTACTCAGGAAATATAATATTATAATTATTATAAAAAAGAAATTAAAATTGATTCACTTATTAATACAATAATTTAAAATTGAATTTATCACTTGATATTTTAAATGATTTTCATGGCTGAAAAAAATGGTAATATTAGTATTTATATATACAATAATTTTTGTGTAGGTACAAGTGAAAAAAAGTTTTTGGGCAAATTACCAACACCCTCTCGAGATTTGACTGAAATATGAATTTTTCATGAGGTTTGAAAAATTATAAATTATCTCCTGAGAATTATATTTGCATAATAAATTAGGGGACAATTTGTTTTGCAAATATAAACCTCAGGGGTGGGATGCAATTTCTCAAACCTCAGGAGAGTTTGTATTTTAGTCAAACATCGAGGGGTGTTGCTAATTTGTCCAAAGTTATGAAAATTATTATTATTTTATAAATTAGCAATGATTCATTACTCTAAATTTAGAGTTTTAATAATGACACTAATAATGCGACATAGAGTAAAAAAAAGACATATACATTAAATTATTTATAAATAAAATTCACTGTCACATAAATAGAGTGCGCATTAAAGCTCTACTTTCAATATTCTCAAACATTTATGTTTACAAATATATAATTATTTTAAGATCAACCCTACCGAATACAGAGACTGTAACTCATTAAATTTGTCAGGATGTTAAATAAGCATTAATTATCAAAAATATTATGAATCCACCTCTATAAATGCATAATTTATTTGGAATATATTTATATAGGAGAGATTAAATTGATAAGATTTATTAGTAAAATAGATTTAAACTAGTAATTTATTTTTTTAAATAAATTATGAGTTTATAAGTCTAAATTTATAATATTGTTACTTAAGAAGTTTATTCACTTTTCTGTACAAATTCAATATCCAAACAAATTATAGCTTATTATTATTTAAAAAGAAGGGGTAAAGAGTGTTAAAATAAAATAAAAAAAAATGTGAAAGTGACAGATTTAGACGTATTTTATACAATTTATAGTGTTCGTATTTATGCGGATCTTACTTTTATCCAACACACGTCTTAACACATTATTTAACAAGCATCCATCCACCCACTTATGAAAATTGGATTTTATAATTTTTTACCCATTAAAAGTTAATAGTTAGAAGGGAAAAACAAAATAAATTAAATTATATGTCTGTTTTTTTGACTCTCAATAGTCTACTATTTAAAAATTAAATTATTCAAATTATTTCTATCTCCTAAATTTTGAATAAAAATTATATCAAATATTTTGATATAATTTTTTCTCAATAAAGGTAGAGATGGCAGTCAATCGGGAATTTTCAAGTTTTATGCACAAATTTTTAGGACTTGTTTGGGAATTTGATTATTTTAATTGGTTTTTTTTTATTATTTTATGAGATAAAAAAAATTTATATTTGGGATGATTTGTAGATTTTTTTTTTATTTTTATTTTTTTTTTATTTTTATAGTTGAATTGATGATTGTGGGAGAAAAAATAATTGATTGATGTATATTATTTGACATTTTATCTTATTTACTATTATAATATTTTTTTGTCTTTATTAATTATTTTAATCAAAAAGTAAGTAATTAATTTTCAAACTCAACCATTTTAGTATAAAAAATGTTAGAGACCCCAAAAATTTTACCAAATATTTGACTAAATGTCTCACATAAATGTGAGTCTCTCACTCATGTGAGATCTTGTGGGAGCCAACCAATGTGAGACATGTGGTTAAATATTTGGTGAAATTTTTGATATCCCTAACATAACTCTTTTAGTATTATAACGTTACATTTTATTTTAACTCTCACAATGTTGACTTATATACCTATACACTTGACATTATCCTACTTCCAAATTTTTTTAAGAAAAAATTACAAAATTAAATCTTTGAATTTGAGTCTTGCATCAAAATAAATCTTGACATTTTAATTTTATTAATTTAAATTCTAATTTTTTAGTATGTTTTTAATCTAAGCTATTCGTCTATTTTTATTAAGTGAAACTGTCAAAAAAATATATTTAGTCATTAAACATAATAAAACAACTATTTTTACATTTTTGGTATACCTACATTGATGTTAATGACTAAAATATATTTTTCCTGTTAGTTTTACTTAACAAAAATAGACAGATATTTTAGACTAAAAAAAAATAAAAAAGTAAGATTTAAATTAATAAAATTAAAATTTTATTTTATTACAAGACTCAAACCTTGAATATTTCTTTAATTTTTTTTTATTACAATAAATTTGACTAAATACAATCGGGTCCGGAATTTAGACATCTTTAAATTAAAAAGAGGTAATTACACCACAATAAAATTCCAAATATATATATATATCCATAAAAAAAATTATAATTATAACTATTAATTATTTATAAAACTTCTAACTAATTTATAATTATTTTTTCAATAAAAAAGTGATTGTAATTTAAACAAACATTTTTAATGGAACTCTCACATAGATATATTATTACAAGAGTGTTATTTAGGCAGCGTTTGATAACATTTACATTTTTTGTTTATGTTTACAAAAATTTTATAAATTATTTTTGTTTATTTTTAAAAAAACATAAATTACAAACGCGTTTGGTTTGAACAAAATGTTTGAAAATTTTTAAAAACATAAACTAAAAAATATGTTTGTCTAGGCCTAAAATATTTATATTTATTTTTTATTATTTATGATAATGGGATCATACACATTATAATTGAAAAAAAAGTTGATTAAAAAAATTTAATTGGAAAAAAATTATTCGAAAAAAAAATTAATTGAAAAAAAAATAATTGAAATTTTTTTTGTTATTCTAAAAACCAACGTAACCTCATTTTTTAAGTCTACGTTTTTTTCTCAAATTTACAAACTGAGATAACCATTTATAAACTAAAAAAATTATCAAACAAGTTTTTATGACAATTTTTAAAACTTTTGTAAATATAAACTGAAAACAAATAGTTACCAAACAGTCCCAAAATCAAAAGTTAGATTTAATTTTTAAGCTTAATATTGTGACAATTAATTAAGATATTAAGAGATTGTTCGACATGATTTATATTAGCACACTTTTGTATCTTTTTATCTTTTTTTTGTTCACATCACCCTACATATTAATACACTTTCTTATCTTTTTTTTTTGTTACATCGCCCTTACTTTTTTTTTCTTTGCACATCTTATTTAAATCATCCCCAACACTCTGTCATATTTTTCTTATTATCAACAAATTATATCACTTACAAATTATTAGGTTTATAAAATAAGTCTAAAATGTGGTCGTTTATATCATCTTCTTTATGAGAAGTTATTGATTGGTCTTGGAGGCTCCAGTTATTGACTGAATTAGTAGAACCCACCATCTTTTTCTTTTTTTTTCTTAAAAAAATTATTTTTATATATACATCTCTTTTTAAGAAATAATAGAACATTTATCTTTCAATAAATAGTATGGAGCAATGCATCAAGACCAACCAATAACTTCTCATTCTATGCTATGACATTATCACTTTACCAATTGGTGTATCAACATATGACATTTTCACTTTAAAATTATGATTCCACACATTATATAAATTACAAATATTTAAAACCTTTAAAATTATGACACATCTGTTAGTACACTAATTGGTATATCAATTGATGCATATAGTATTATTTTTATTGTAATGAGTAATGTTAGGAACTCCAAATATTTTACTAATATTTTTACTAAATGTCTTACATAAGTGTGGGACCTACATGGTGTGAGTCCTACACTCATGTGAGACATTTAATAAAAGGAGATTTCTCTCCAGTTCACATAGTGGATTGGAGCATATTATTTGGCCCGTGGGGGTCTATCATGGATCTCGTTTTGATAATCTAAACCGTTAATATGTAGAGTTCGTCAAATACTTTATGCTTACAAAAAATACATTGATCGAATATTGGTTGCTCTTTGATTAAACTACATTTTTGTTAATGGTAAATATGATTTTAAAAATAAATTATTAATAAAAATATGTTATGATCAAAGGGCTACCGATATCCGATCAACGTGATTTTTTGCAGACATAAAGTACTTGATGAACTTTACATATTGAATGGTCTGAATTATCAAAACGGGACTTATGATGAATCCCACAAATCCAACAATACACTCTAGTACACTATGTAAACTGGAGAGAAACCTCTCCCTTTAATAAAAATATTGGTAAAACATTTACGTCCCTACTATTTTCTTATGAGTAATGTTAAAGATTCCAAATGTTTTGTACCAATATTTTTACCAAATATTTCACATGAGTGTAGGATCCACATGAGACTCAATTTTTTTAATTTTTAGACACACCTAACATATATATACTTAAAAAGTATAATTTTTGTGATTTTTTTTAAAAATTAATTAAAAATATAAAAAATATATGAAAATTCAATATATATTTTCATATTTTTATTAATTTTAAAAATATTTTATTTTTTAAATACATTTAAATAAAGTGAATCTAAAAAATAAAAAAAAAATACTTAAAATTTTAAAAATATTTACCGAAAATAAAAAATATAATTTAAAAAAAATTAAATTCAAAAAATTAAAACCATAATGTCTGACTAGACTAGACTTGATCATCCCTAATAGATTTTTCTATGATATATGAAGATGGTTTTCATGTATTATACATAAATAAATCTGGACCATTAGATCTAAAAGTAAAATAAAAGTTAAAAAATCTAGGTAGTTTCGTAACAAACAAGGTAATCTTCAATGGTTTTGAAACCAAAAAGTAGTTTTCAACTTATAACAATAACTAAGTACACTTACTTTTTGATATGATTATACTTACTATTTTTAATAACTATACTTACCATTCAATTATTAATAAAATACATTTAATTGCTATTCAGGTAACAGGTAAACTTAAAAAATTAAGTTCTAATAAATTTTCAAAACCTCTGAAATAAACATAAAATTTATAAAATAGAATTTAAGAAAAAATTTCAAAATAAATGTGAATTTTATACATTTTATTATAATTTATTACATTTTATGAAATATGATTCTTATTTATTTATTTATCTACTTAATGGCAATAAATGAAACCTAGTTTCCTTTTCATTTACCACACTTGAAAATAATAAATGTAATTAATGAAGAAATATAATTAATAAAATATAGGAAAATTTAAAATTTATTTGAGGATTTCATGAACAGAATTTTATGTTTATTTTTAAAATTTTTGAATATTTGAAAATAAGATTGCTGTTGATTTGAAACTCCTTAGGTTAGAATCTATGGCCTATTTTGGGAAGTGGGTTATAATCCACTTCCCAGATTATAACCCATTTCCTCTCTCACAAAAAAACTGCTTATAAGCAGCTTTTCACAAAAAAACTGATTATAATTATCTTCTCAAAATAGGCCCATAGTCTCTAACTCTATCTCTTTTTTTTACTTTAACTTTCCATGATATTTTGAATTTATAAATTTTAATGTTTTGTTGGAACAACATTTCACTTAGTTAAAAGAAAAATTATGAGATTTAAGTGGTAAGAAAAAAAAAAAAATCAAGTTTGATGAAATAGTAAGCGTAGTCTTAAGTTTAGTTTAAATGATTGATTAATCAAGTCTACTAAAATAGTAAGTAGAGTCCCATTAAGTAGTAAGTATTGTTTAAGTGATGAGTCAAGTTTGATAAAGTAGAAAGTAGAGTCTAATTGAGTAGTAAGTGTTGTTTAAGTGATGAGTCAAGTTTAATAAAATAGTAAGTAGAGTCTCATTGAGTAATAAGTGTTATTTAAATGAGTGGTAAGTCAAGTCTGATAAAGTAATAAGTAGAGTCTCATTGAGTAGTAAGTGTGGTTCAAATGAGTGGTAAGTAAGTCTGATAAAATAGTACGTACGGTTTAAATGAGTGGTTTCTAACTTACTACAACAACTAAACACACTTACTACTTGATATGGTTGTACTTACTATTCCACAGAACTACACTTACCATTCAAACATCAATAAAATACAACTAACCTCTAAAATAAATATAAAATTTATAGAATAGAATGCAAAAAAAAAAAAAATTGTACAAAATAAATATGAAATTTATAAATTTTATTATAATTTTTTACATTTTATGGAACATGATTTTTTTATTTATCTACTTAATGGCAATGAATGGTAATAAACAAAACGTAGTATCTTTTTCATCTATCACAATAAATATAATTAATGAGAAATATGATTAACAAAATATAAGAAAATTTCAAATTCATTTGAGGATTCTATAAACAAAATTTGATGTTCATTTCTATAACTTTCGAAGGTTTTAAGATAAAATTGTTGTTGATTTGAAACTCTTTTTTTTTTTTGATCTGCAAAAAAAAAAAAAAAATCAATAAAAAGAAGAAAAGTACAAAGAGCATCACAGAACACAGTCACAATCCTAATTAGGCTGGCATCCCTATTGTCAGCAGCCGGTGCAAGATTTTGAATCGGACATTCGACATCAAAATATGTGTTGGGTTTAAATAGACATATTCTAAACATCAAGATGCGGCCATGAGTTGTTCACCATGAAAATAGACAAAGAGACAGAGGAAAGAGGAGAGACCGGAAGAGGAGAAGGAAAGAGAAAGGCACTATGAGTTTTGTTGTTTACCGGTAAACAAATTTTTTAAGTGAACAGCCTAGATCAAAAAGAAAGATCCAATGGCTCATATTAATGGGTGGTTTGAGATGATCTAAATAAGTGTATTTTTTTACTTTTTACAAAATATAAGTTGAGTTTAAAGTGATATAGTAGAGAGGTGATGTAACTTATATAAGATGATATGACTTAAATAAAATTGTGATTTTTTAATTTTTTTTAAAAATGTCAAACTAAACCTAATTTATGTATGATACATGAACAAAAATACTTAGGAATACTAAGGGTTGGTTTGGGGTGTCCTAAAAAAGTGTACTTTTTCTTTTTATAAAAAGATGTGCAGAAAAATAGAGAAGTGATGTGATGAAAAAAGATAAAAAAATAAATTATATAATCTATACCAAACAAGCCTTAGAAATGAAGCATTAATGAGTTGGCTCTCTCGCGCTATAATGAGTGTCTCTCTTATCTTTTTTTTAATTTTTTTTAACTATATTCATCCCATTAGAGCTATTAATGCTCTATTATTTAGAGCACCCAATCACATCCCGTACATGAATACCACCATTTGCGTACTGTAGTTGGACCCATCTCTGACACCTCTCTTTCTCTCTATCTAAATTCATTTGCGTAATAACATTATACAGTCCTCTCCGATCGTACCTTTCCTGATATATCCTATCAGACCTCACTTCCCTTCCTTCTCTTCCCTCAAAAAACCCTAACCCCCATTGCTTTCTCTCTCTCTATCTACACATTCACACGCATACCACTCCATTGAAAGCAGCCATGTACAAATCGGAGCTTCAATTCCTGTGTCAACAGAAGTCATGGGATTTACCAGACTACTCCGTCACCAAAGATGGACCCGATCACATCCCTCGTTTCAAGGCCACAGTCATCGTCAATGGCGTCTCTTTTGAGACCGATGATCAGAGCCGAACTGCCAAAGATGCTCAGAACAAAGTCGCAAAACTCGCTCTCGATCAGTTATCTGCTCCGCCTCCGCCACCGCCTCCGTCCCGGTTTTTGAACCCTAATCTGAGCCTTAATCTGAGTCTCAATTCTCCGCAACCCTCTCTCAGTGCAGAGGCTCAACTTCCAGCTTCGTCTTCTTCTGGTATAGAAAGCCATCCCAAAATGTCTCTTTTTTTATACTTATATATATATATATATATTTATTAATCTTCTATATATATATATATATATATATATGTTTAATGTTCTTCTAAGTTGTCTCTTTTTTTTTATACTTATATATATATATTTATTAATCTTCTTTATGCTTATATATATATATGTTTAATGTTCTTGTAAGTTATTGCTTTGATGTGGAGTAGATTTTAATCAAATTTGGTAAAAAACTCGATATGATATAAAACACTAGTGCGAATGTTGGGGATTAAGGGAAGGATTTGGTTCATCCTTGATTTGGTGAAAAATTGACTCTTGCCTGATTTAATGCAGAAATGGTTGCACGTTTTTAGATATTTTTTCGTTGAATTTGAATTTGATGAAGGATTGGAGATGCTCTTATATATAAATATTTCATTTTTTTTTTTTGCCCTTTTAAAATTCTGTGTTGCTAGTGAAACTGTATCTCTAGAAATAAATACAGAAAAATAAAAATACAGCCAAATAGGCAAACTCTTTTTCTCGAAAGGAAAAATAAAAAAGAAAGACAAGTGACTGAAAAGAAAATGCACTGTTTTTGTTTCAATGTCTAAAATATTTTCGAGGAGTATATTATATATATATTTATGAAACTGGTCATGTATCTTGAATTAGATTTGGGAAATGATTCCCATTCTTTTGAATTCATGAGGAAAAGCTCAACGTAAGGCTTTCTTTTGTTCTTGGATTTGTCAAAGGAAAGGGAAAAGGAAAACCAAGTGGACAAACTAAATTCTTTTGCTTGTCTGGTTGAGCTAAGAAAATTAATAGAAAACCAAACCAAATCAAGCTAAGCCTTGAGTCCTAACCAAAAAAATCATTTTTTTGTTTGGTTAACTAAATAAAATGAAATAGTTCAGGTAATTTTATTGCCTTCCTTAAACTCAACAATCTCTAAACAATAGCATCACTGTTTGTTAGTTATAGCCAATGGTTATTCATGGGTTTTGTGTGTGCATTTTTGATCAAATTTTGAGCTTAGTTTATATTTTATTAATTATTTTTTTCCAGACATTGATTGGCATTAGGATTCAAAGCTTGTTAATCATACAAGACAAAAGTGGATTCCCTTGGTGTTAGTTTATATTTTATTAATTATTTTTTTCCAAACATTGATTGGCATTAGGACTCAAAGCTTGTTAATCATACAAGACAAAAGTGGATTCCTGTGGTGTTGCTTATTAGGATGGTAAATTACTTTAGTATTTATTATTTTGGTGGTCAAAGGCTGTTAAAAGGCTTGAGTAAATCTTATAGACCCTTGATTCTCTCTTGGATTATGGTATTATTGATGCTCTTTCATTATATTTGCTTATGTATATAACCAATTCACTATGTTCCATATCAAATAATGTGTGGTTTATTAGGTTACTTCACAGTTATATTCCCTTGATTCTCTCTTGGATTGTGGTATTATTGATGCAAATTTAATTGGAATCATATGGTTCTTTCATTTTGCTTATGTATACAATTTACTCTATGTTCAATATCAAATAATGTATGGTTTGTTGGGTTATTTGACAATGTTATTCATTATTCTCTGGTTTGTGAATTATCTTCTGGATACTGTTCTTATGGAGAACGCAGACTAAGAGGATGGCATATAATAGCTGCATCATACAAATCCAAGTCACAATGATTAATAAAATTTAATTTGTTTTGAGTCTAGTTTCTCATAATTTTGCAGGTTTTTCATCTCCAACCTCATATTCAGATATTATTCCGTCCATTGGAGGAATAACACAACCAACCATGATAAAGGCTATACAAACTCCGCTGGTGAATGAAGCTTCCTTGAGAGTCAAAGATGGTAAGACATAGGTTAGAAAATTTTGATTTTTTGACAACCATTTTCTTCTGATCAAGTAATTTGCATCACAATTTTTACCCATGGCAAATTGGCAATGCTTCATCGTTCTTAAGTTTGGAGGCCACTTTATACGAGCCTTTGTTGTCTTAGCGTTTCCATTTATAGATTACCCAACAACTGAGAAAAAATATTTGTGGGTGAGTTATTTTCATTTGTGTTACATAGATTCTTCAGAATAAATCATATACCCGTGTTGGACACCCGACAATTGGACAAGGGTGAATAGGATATGTATTGGACACTTTCCATCGAGCACACCATATACGTTTGGGATGTGGGTTGGATTTTTTGCTTTTTTGACTTTTGTAAGAGAAAAAAATATAATGATTATGGTTTGAATGTGATAAATTTTAACCTTAGGCTAAAAAAGCCTATTTTGTCTTTTTGTGATTGAAATAGCCCCAACCTAACCCAAACCCACCCCAACCTAACCCAAACCCACATGCCAAACGAGCACTTATATTTAACCCTATTGTTATATGTATATTATGTTGTATAATTACTATCATTATATGTATTTGTTGTATAATTACTATGAAATGAGTGAATTCCTTTTTGATACTATATGTTACACCTTGCATGTAATACCATTTTATCTCTTATAATAGATTAAAAATATAAAAATTAATCTAAAAATATTACACATTTTTGATGAGTCTGCATACCTTTAAATTTGAGGTTTGATGGGTCCGACCTCTAGATACACATCTGCACCCGACAAAATTTACCCGAGTCTATGTAACATAGGTTGACATAGCTGGTAGGCCACTGCTGGCCACCCCAAATGATAAAATTCTGAATATAGAAATATATGAAGTTGGACTATCTATAAAACTTTTGCATGTTGTGTCAAGAACCAAACAGTACAACATGCATCACATAGTTCTATTAAGTGTGTGTGTATATATATATATTTATACTTTCAAATTTTCAATATATAAACCAACAGCCTGTAATCTCTTATCAAGGCATCACATCTAATTGTCTCTTCAAAATCCAAGTACTAACTACCCTAACTTACATTGTTTGAGATTAACTTCTGCTGTTAGGATTCTTGATGAGTTTAGCTTGGTAGGCCCAGTTGTGAGAGAGAGTCTTTAGCTTTGTTGTTATTTCTTCATTTAGTTTGTATCTTCTTCATGGTTTCCATGTTATGACCACAATTTAAGAAACTTGAAGTGCGACTATGGAAATGCTTCAAGTGGGACTATCTAAAAGATCTCGCATAATGTGTTAAGGGTAAAATGTTGCAAAATACAGAGCGAAGTTTTTCCGTTAAGTAATATACTCAAATTGTGGATTCTCTCTCTCTCTCTCTCACCTTCCTTCCTTCTCATTTTTTACTTATTCTTTTGTTGTCCTCTCATTTTTTACTTGCTCTTTTGTCGTATGTTGTCTCATTTTTTTTGATGCTCCGTTGATGTAAAAACAAAAAATGATCAACTAGGATGGTAGATTATACTGACAGTTTTTTCCCAATCCCTTTGAGCCTTTTGGTGCAATTTTCATAGTTTTCTTCAATTTTTTAAAAAAATGGGCCATTTTTTTTTTAACATAAAAATCGGGTGATATTTGGAGCCTGGTTGCTTGTGTCAACCTCTGTGGGTTCCAACTAGGTGTTTGAGGGCCTTATGCTGTTTTTTTGATTTTTATGTTTTTTTGTTTTTTTGTGTGTGTGTGTGTATGTGGAGATTTTGGTTTCAACTGTGCCACATTTGGTTGCTGTTGTTTTTGCTGGTTCTGATGTGTTTTGGTTAGGTTTTGTAATGGTGAGTGGTTATCTATCCTATAGAATTACAAAGTAATTTGGAGTAGTACTTGTTCAAATTTATGCATTTTTGGGTGCTAGGAAGTTATATTTTCCATTGTTTCAGTCTTTTTCAATTGTTTTCTTTGATATAATTACTGGTGGGTGCATCTGTTGGCACTCTTAATTTGTCTCTCCAAATTAGTTATGTTCTTGTGCTTTGGCAATAGAGAAATGCATTGGTGATATTTTGGTTGCTTGCTTCGATGCAACCCACCATTACTTGTGATAGATTTGGTTTGCAGTGGCTCATACATACTCTTAGAGAAGTGGGGTGAGATAGCTTAACTAGAGAGAAAAAAAAAAAAAGGGGGGGGGGGGGGGGGGGGGGGAAGGTAGAAAATTATAGAACATAAGGCTGTCATGCGTAATAAAGAAGAAAAATGATGTAATAAGGAAGATGAAGGATGTAGTACAAACAATGCTTTCATGTTTAGATTTTTTAGTTTTAATTGTATAGAAAAGATTGCTACATGAAGGAATAATGCAAAATTAGTGTGTGCTCAGATTTCCAAAGGCCTCATTGTACTTGAAAAAAAAATAAAAATAAATACTTCCTCCGTCCCAAAATTTTAGTCTCTTTTGGGGAATTCAACTTGTTTTTTGGTAGTACAATTATTACACTTTAAAAAAATGAACTTTTCAAAACTACCCTTTGACTTTTTTTGGGGAACATCCATTGTCATAATTATATTTTTTGTGCATGAATTTAAAAGAAGAGCAAAATAAGAAATTCATGTTATTTTAGTCCTTGATTTTTGAAAAGGGACTAATATTTTGAGACAATAAAAAATGGAATAAGGGACTAATATTTGGGGATGGAGGGAGTATTAAAAAGACGATAATGGTAAAAAGCATGTATTAGGGAAAATTCACATAGGGTACCCATAACCCATACTTGACCAAAATTTTCTTTAAACAATCCTTAGCTAGATTAACTACCTCCCAAATTCATCGTATGAGGGGTGGGATGGGCAAATTAGTGGTAACATTGTTCACACTGGCAACTTGGATAGGAAATGCAAACATTATTTAAGAATCCATTCATATATATAATATTGAACTGGACATCATTGCTTTTCATGGCTACGTGTAATGTTCAATAATTTTCTGCTTGCAGATGCACAACATTTGTACAAAAGTAGGCTGCAAAGTTATGCTCAAAGGAGAAATCTCACTCTTCCTGAGTATTCATCTGAACGTAAGGGCCCTCCTCATGCCAGTCGCTTCAGGTCTAAGGTTACATTTGATGGGAAAATCTATGAGAGTCCTGAATTTTCCCTCACTATTAAAGAAGCTGAACATGCAGCTGCGAAAGTTGCTTGGGAGTCATTGTCGCTCAATGAAGTTGAGGAGGCTAGTCTTTTAAACAATCTCCTGTGAATTTTTAGTATTTCTTTATAACTACATCACTAATTATTTTTCTTCTGTTGTGTATATTTGGTTTGTTTAACAAAATGTTAGGATGATTCTACTGTGTACAAGAATCTCTTACAAGAATTGGCTCAGAAAAAAGGTTTCCTCGTTCCGAAGTACGAAAGAGCTGTTTCCGGTCCACCTCACATGCCAACTTTTGTCTCAACTGTGCAAATAGGAGGAGAGTCTTTTCAAGGACAAGCAGCAAAGAACAAGAAACAGGCAGATATGAATGCTGCAAAAGTTGCTTACAATTGCCTTCAAGAGCGTAAGTAACTTGTTTTTCTTATTTGTGTGTTTCTAGTTTCAATCAAAAGGACGATTCTGGCCTAATTTATTTGGCTGATGATGCTTATGTTAATCACATTAATACTTTTAATTTATTTGCTAATGCTTATGTTATGTTCTTTGGCAATTATGTGGTTTTTTTTGGGAGAAAGGAATAGAATGTTTGAGGGTAGTGAATTTTCAATTTTGAAGTTTAAGAGTACATTTTTTATTATATTGTATAGGTGGTTTTTTGGGTGGTTTACATTTCCTTGAACCAATTTTTTGTACCTTGTAGAGACCCTAAGTAGCACACACATGGACACGTGACACGACACTGACATGCTGACACATCAATTTTCAAAAAATGTAAGGCATGAAATGCTTGTGACATGTTAAAATTTTATATTTTTACACATCAATTTACAAATTTCAAACATTAAGATATTATTCACGTAACAATTACATTCTTATAGAAAGTTGCAATACACATGATGTATTCATTTTATTAATGTTTCAGAACATATTTGGAGTGCATAAAAGAATTTAGAACATTGTTATTATAAAGGTACTCATGTCATAGGATGTATTCAAAGGGTTCAGAATTCTGTACTAATTCATCTGTGGAATCACATAATGAGCCAGCAGTTGGAACAGGTGGAACAAATACCTTATCTCGCTAGAGTATTCGGTTCACCCTCATGCACCAAACATGAAATTTCCCAATGGTGCCACTGTGTTGTCCTTAGTGATGATGACAAATGGGTGGCTATGAAGATGAATTGAAGCCAGTAATAAGAAGCTTTGAACCTGCCATTTCCTTCTCTTTTGTTTATGCTGCCTAGTTAAGAAATCGTGAACTTCAGATGGTGATTTAGACATTTATAACCGAATGCCTGTCGCTTAAAGCTAGTAGTTTGGATCTTTTTTCTGTTTTTTGTATGTGAAAGTTCTAGTCAAATTTTATTTATGTTTTTTTATTTGATCAGTGACATTATGTAATCTGGACTTCTTCCCTGATATAATCTGTTGTTGATTTTGCTAAAAAATTATTTCATGCATCCACATAGAAAGCTTTCCATTGTGCACCTCTTCTCTCAATATTTTCTATTTTATGGACACTTACCAACACCATTGCTAGCTTGTTTCCATATTTTCATATCTGAACATCTGTCTCGTAGACAATGAGTGGTAGCTGTGCTAAGCATGCGTAGTGTTTGAATTGCTGGTATAATATCCATTCACAAGGGTTTATTTACTCAATCTAATGATACTGTTGTGCTGGCTGTTTCATTCAGTAATGAATCTAATCTCCTTTGCATTGTATGTTATGTTTTGAGAAATGAAAATTTGGTGAAATGCGTGCCCTTTTTTGATGGATTGCCCAAGTCATGTTCATGGTGTCATGCAAGTCTAGGACTTTTTACGAACATTTAGTTTGAGGAGTTGGACAAAAAGGTTTACAGATCTCCATATAATAAATAAAAAAGAAAATAGTGGTGTTATATTAGCTTTTGGAGTGATGCATTAGGATATGTAATAAATTTGCATTTTGGCAACATATTTGATTGAAGCATGCGACAGTTTTAGTGTGCTGACAAGATACTATGCCATCTTTGTTTCAGGTAATAAAGCAAGTGTGGCCCCCACAGTTCTTTCTAGTGTGACCCCCACAGTTCTTCCAAGTGTGACCCCCACTGTTCTTTCTTCTGGATGTCAAATAAAGAAAGCTTTGGAGGACTCATCTTCCATCCTGCAGTCGGTCATCACTGGTGATTTGCAAAAGAGTGTCGGACCGGAAGTCAACTTCGTAAATCATGAAACGAAGGACGAGGAATATATAGGTGACTAATTTTCTATATTATAACTGCTATTGTTTGCTTTCCATTTGATCTGAGTTGCTCTGGGACTGTACACCAATTGCTTTTGATTGTTCAGGCTTGTGTAGAAATCTTAGTCTAAAATCACTTTGATTGGACATTCACAACTACCTATTTAAATTCCTGAATGAAGGGAACAATTTAATAGATATGACTATTGGTGTCAATATTTTCCCAACATTTCATCATTCTCCAACTGGACGGCTCTTGACGAACATAGGACTCAGCCTCAAATTCAAAACTTGAATCTGGGTTGGATTTTCTAATTCCTTATAAATGAACTTAATTGGAAGCTACTACCTTTAGTTATTCATATTGTGAAAGGAGCATAGGAAATCAAGTCAGTTGCTTTGGACTGTTGGCATTATAAGACCAGCGGTGCTTTATGGGACACAGCGTTGAACATGTGCATAAAATGAGTGTTCCTAAGATGAAAACTTAGATGGATATGTAATAAGATTAGAAAAGATAGAATTAGAATTGAATATATTTGTGAAATGTTTGAGTAGCATCTATTGAAGATAAACTAAGAGAGAACATGCTACAATGGTTTGGTTATGTACAACGAAAATCTATAGATGCAATGGTAAGTAAGCATGATATAATCATCATAAGCGGAGATACTAGGGGGAGGGGAAGACCCAAGTTGACATGGGATGCGGTGGTGAAAAAATATATGAATTTTTTAAATTTAACCTAGCATATAGCCCTTTATAGATTTGAATGGTGAAAAGGATTCATATAGCCAACCCTACCTGATTAGGACACAAGGCTTAGTTTGGTAGTTTGGTTTGTTGGCACTATAATTTATGTTGATTGATTTCTGCTTGAATATTTATTTTGTATTGAATTTTATTGTGCTTCTCGAACTAGCATCATTGTGATTGGTATATAGAGCTTTCATTACAAGTTTATTAGAATTGGGTCCATATTCTGAGACTGCAAGTGTGAAATACATTTATCGTATCCTTGTCTATCAGATAAAAATGAAGGACAATGCTCATCCAAATTGACTACTGTAAATGCCAAAGTTAGCACTGGTTGTGTTCCTGCCCCATCTTCAGATGCAAATACCAATGCAAAGAGATGTAGATATTCTCCTTCACCTGACCTCATGTATGCCTCTTTGCGTGATCCATTTCCTTCGACCTCTTCCTCGCCTAGTGATGGTGTGTCTTCACCTTCACATTCAGAAGGCTGTACTAATTCATCTATGGACTCAAACAATGAGACAGCTGTTGAGGCAAGTGCAATGAACACCATACCTCGTGAGAATATTGTGGTTTACCCTAGCACGCAAAACATAAAATCTCCTGATGGTGCCACTGTGTTGCCCTTCAGCGATGACAAATGGGCAGGTTATAAGATGAATGCAAGCCAGTAATATGAAGCTTTGAAACTGACATCTCCACTTTGTTTATGTTGTCTTGTTAAGAACTGGTAAACTTTCGGATGGTGATTTAGACATTTACAACCAAATGCCTGTTGTCTAAAGCTAGTAGTTGGGATTTAATCTTAGTTTGTTGACTAACTTTTATGTGTTGAAAGAGTAGTTTGGATCTTTTCTTAGTTTGTGGACTAACTTCTATGTATTGAAAGTTAGTCAAAAACTATCACCGAATGTGCCCTTTTTTATCAATTCAGGTGAGTGAAAATGTGAAAGATGTGCATGTTTTGTGGGTTTGGTGGTTTGATAGGTTTTACAATGGCAATTTAAGGTTCTTGTGGGTGGAGCTTTTGTCTCCATTGGACTTGGGAAGTTACACGTCTATACTACTGCATAAAGAGAGGACTAATGGTCTTTTACGGTGGCTAATATACAGCCCTCCGTGACCAATAATGCCCTCCACTTGCTTGGCAATGGTCGAAATTAAAAAAAAAAAAAAATTTCAAAGATTATTTATTTATTTTCCCGTTTTCCTCTTTTAAATTAAATGATAACAAGAGATGGTAAGGAATTTATCTCAATTGAAAGATGGTGAGAAATTTCTTTTTACTCTCAAGCCCCATTTGGCTAGAAGGAATTGTGGTGTCTCTACAGCTTGCCTAACCTCTTTTATGAAGAAGGGGTCAGCTCTTATCCAGACACGAATGCTTCAAACCCATCCAGACTCAATTAACAGGTTGCATTGTTAAAATATTACATCTACTCAAAAGTAGGAGAGGAAAATGGTGAGACGAGGAAATGGAGAAAAATGGAGATAGGTTCTACCAAACTGTCTTCTCCACCAACTTCCCTCCACTATTCATGCACCATTCCTCCTTTCGTTTCCTCCAACACCAACCCACTCTTATATCTCCACCCAACCACCTCTCTCTCTCTAAATAAAAACATATACATGTGTATTAATTCTGTCTTTCTTTGTCCAACTTTGCTTCACAGGGTGAGACCATGAATTACATATGCAATAATGCTTTGGGAGGAAGGGTACAACCTAGGTGGAGATGGATTTTCATAAATGCTTTTCAAAACTTGATAATCATAAAGTTCTTAACTAAACCTTTTTTGTGGCTACAATATAAAGAAGCATTTAGATATTTGTTGATGATCCATGACTAAACAATTGATCTATATATTCTGAGAGGTTTATTGGCTTTTGAATTGATTGAGCAACCATGACACCCTTGATTTTCTTGAATTCTGTGACTCAATCTTGGTTGACAATAACAAAATAGAGATTTCATTAATGCTATGATCTTTCCTTCTGCGTTAGAAACCTCTTGCTTGGTCTACAACCTAGTTCCTGACATAAATATACACATATTTAGAGAGAGAGAGAGAGAGAGAGAGAGGAGGGGGGTGACTAGAAAGAGAAAAAAAAGAGGGTTGATGGTGGAAAATGAGGGAGGTGGCCGGAAAAAAGATGACCAACTAGATTCATGTCTTTCTTCTCAATATCCACCTGAACATTTGTTCTCCCTTTGTTGCGAGTCATGGACTAGTAGAAGATAGAAGTACTTTATTTAATCTTATCTATGATTTTTAATTCATTAGTGACATCATATATGTTGATGTTACTATTGCATTTAATATTTATTCACCGATTCTAAAAGAATAGATTTCGAAGGGAATTGACATAAAACTTCAAAAAAAAGTACAATGAGGTAATAACATCTCACCAAATAATAAAGGCGAGTCTTTACCATTAGAGCTTTAATGATTTTTTTTTTTCTTGTTTATTTTGTGATTGTATGAAATAACTTTATTTACAAAAAACAATTAGAGCTTTATCATGATTCATCATGCTGTATTTTTAAGAAAATGATTTGGAAGATGTTTCTTGTGGAACATCAATTCTCTAACAACTAGCACACACTACATTAAAAATAATAAATACTAACTAAATTAATAAATAATTATCTTTTCTCTTTCATCAATTTACCTATTTAGCGAATACATAACACGATTAGTGCTATGTAAAATGTAATGTCCGATTATACCCAAATATAATACGCAAAAGTGGTCACCCTATCACCAGTGTTTAGTGTTCTGCGAAAGGCTAAAAAGCCTCTCAACAATCCAAAATAAATCAAATTGTTGACAAACTATCACAAAAAACAAATTCATTCAATTACCTCCATAGGTCAAGCACAACCCAAAATTGATTTCATAAAAAAAATTAAACCCTAATTTGAACTACAAAATTTGTTGTCGCCAGCCAAGTACCGCAATAATCAGAATACAATTATGTATCACACTCACATGAGGACTCCTTCAATATTAGTAAATGCTTTCTTTGCAATCTTGAATTTTCTGGCAAGGGATTTTTCATTACCGACAACATACTTATTGATGAAGAACTCTACACCATTTCGAAGGGATTCATACTCAGGGCTAGCTGCTATACGAGTGAATACATTCCAAACAAGGCTATCAGGATGCTCAAAGATGGCCTCGAATAGCATCTGAAAATGCTTTATTCTTTTTGGAGTCAGCTGCGTTGTATCACTGAAATCAACGGCCTTCAAGACTGCTAGAGAGAGGGTGAAAGAGGTAACCATTTCTGCAACAAATTTTGATAGATGCATTGATCTCATCAACTGCATCGACTCCAGTTCCTTGAAGTGGTCCCATAGGCAATACTGTGAAGTAATATCAGCAGCAAAAATAAATTTAAAAAAATAGAAAAAATAAGACGAGCAAGATAACGAAAGGAAAAAGCTTTAGGCTATTACTGTGTCCTTTTCTTAGATTTCTAATTAATTCATGTTCTTTTTGGCACAGAATATGAAATAAACATTTCTGAGAGAATTAATCCAAATACTAAAAGTAATACCTGTAAAGTGATCTTGTGGTTTTTATCATGGCTACATAACTTGATAGCAAGAATGGAGTAGTACTTGTTAAAGACTTGCTCCTGTAAACAACACTCCACGAGCACTCGCATGATCTCTCTATCCTGTAGACAAACAAAAAATAAGTAATGAAGATGGCAAAACAAGTAAAAATAAACCACAATCCATATAAAGATCAAGAAGACAAACAGACGATGCTTACCTGCTTCCCTTGCAAATCCAACCTTAGAAGTTTCTCAAAAGCATCAACATAGTCCTCCCCACTCATTATTACACAAAAGATTGCTCTTCTAACGTCTGTGTTCATTCTCTGTACAGCAGCAAGCTGTAGCAGTTTCTGGGCTTCGAGCGACTCCTTGTCAATTGTGCTTGCAACCTCTTCAAAATTGCTAGTTGTGGACGCCATATCCCCAGACAACCACCATTGGCCTTTCTTGTCAGGATCAACGAGCTTGCTCCATTTGAGCCCTTGAATTAAAATACCTTCTACCCTCAGCTGCAAACACACAATCAAGTTGTAAAAAAAAAAAAAATTTTGACAACTCATCAGTTTCTTCAAGACATGATGCACCTAGAAAGGAATAACACCCTTCATTGGTTAGCATTTGAATGATGGGTTTGATTAATTTAAATGAGAGACCATAATTACAGTTTCGATGCTGTAAAAGCTTAGAGATGGGTAATAAGGGTAAATACCAAATGAGATTAATCCGTAATTGTAACCTTCTTATAACCTAGTTCGTTCATGCAAAGCAGATAGCATTAACTTATCAATTATCATTATTTATGCTACATCCTTTGTGGCAGATGCAAAGAATTGTGTTCCCATGTCTTCTTTCCAAATATCCTAAATAAAGATAACTTCTCTAAGATAGGGGTGTTATGTGTGACGTGTCAAACAAAGTCATGGTTACTTTACATACGCGTCATGCTTCATAGCTGGTAAGCCATGCTGAAGGCTGTAAATTCAGTTTCCTACCAAACATATACCCTGTGATATGTTGCACCTCTTCAGCACAGAGTGGATTAGTGGTGCAATAGATAAGGTGTGCAAGGCATTACTCTAGTCCAGTGCTAGCTTAGGGTTGCAATGCAATAGGATGGCCTTAAGCTCATGGATCAATCCCATGCAACAAATTAATTACATAAATACTGAAAAAATATCAATTTGCAAGACCTTCTGCAGCCATTTTTTTATCCGTGTATGCTGCGGAGTATCCTCTTTTGCCCTCTTTTTGTTGTTCTTGATATCAAATATGGTTTCAAGCATGAACTCCATCTGCAAGGATTAAGGAGTAAGCAAGTTGCAGACAGGAAGAACAACCGAGTGAACAATAGAAAAAATATCTCATATATTCATGCACGTATACCCTTTTGCTACTTGTATTTGCTTGGCCATTTCCAGAAGAGGCCTTCAACTCATTTGCCCTATTCTGCACACTCAGAACAAAATCTTTCATGGCAGCAGGGTCATCACCTCTTAGATTCATCCCACAGCCTGCTCAGGCAAAAGCAATTAAAGTTAAAACATAAATTGCTGCTCTACTATACTAGCAATGGCATGTTTTGACATTACTCAATACTAATCTAATGCTACTATAAGAAGTCAATGTGGTACAGACAATTCATTCAGTTGAAAAAAGAAAAGAAAAGAAACAAAACAGCCAAGTGCGGGTAATTTGTGGTTGTAAACAAAATTAAAAGGTAAGTATTTAAAGTGCAACCAATTGAAAATTAACATCCAAATACACACAAACTCATGGAAACCACATACTTCTATTTCTTCGTTCTTTTTTTCTTTTCTTTTTTTTTAATAAAAGAAGTCAGAGAGAAACCAGGACCAATTATTTAAGTGGCTTACACTGTAGAATTGTCAAGATAGTAGAAACATCTATCTCCATCAACCGCTTGCTCAGCATAATCATGAAGTCATATATCAAATCACTGAAAAAGATCAACAATGGAACTGCTTGTTTAGCATAATAGGGTTGCTATAAATATTTAAGACACAAAGCTAAATGACACAGTAACTGAAAGTAATAGTATCTCAGTGATCATTCTCAGGTAAAGACGTATAATGGCAAAGCAACTAAAAATAAACAAAAAGAAGCAAGATCAATCACGAAAATTCAGCTGATACAATTATCATAACTTTGTGACAATCCAGCAGTTGCCATATTGCCTGATCATGCTGTGAAGTGCTGTGGTCATTTTGTTGAAAAAGGGAATAACTCAATTGCTCAAACAACCAATGCTAATCAGAAGCATGAAAATGGATTTCATTTCCAGTATTGTGGTGACACTATCACTTTTCTGGCCACAGGGTTTGGTAATTACAGTACTCGTGAACCCCAAATTATGCAAAGTGCCAGAGTGGTATTGAAAGCATAATCCAGGTTCTGCTAGGTTCAGGCTTATTCACATGCATTTGAAAATTTCAATAAGCCGTACTGCAATAACAGGCAACAGACAAAGAGATAGTCACGACGGAAAAACCCACTTTGAAAGGGAGTTCCGGGACATGCTTTTGACTAAAGTTCTTAAAAGCGAATGCGTAATGTGAGGTGTTTTACCCCTCATGAGGTGAGGCGTAAGCATTTCAAATTCTGAATTTTTATATTTAATAAATATTTTAAAACAATAAATAAATACATCAAAATTAAATATAAAGGTGTAAGTACTTTTATGCTCAAGGTTCACTATAGAGAAGGAAGCTTTGCTTTATTGAAAGTGAAATTGGTATTATTAGCTTTAGTGATTGAGCTTCTTACTGAGCATTAATTTTGTTTTTTCTTGATTGGTCAATTACTTAATTTTTTCTATAGAATATAGTTGTAAAAGGGGTTCTTTTTTTATTTTTTATGTTTAAAACACCTACTAGAGTAAGTTTAACAAGACCCTAAGACAAACTCTCCATATGTGTACTCACATGCTTACGCGAAGAAGGCATACAAAACGCATCTAATGCGCATGTCTCAGATTGTGTGTGCAAGCCTTTAGGGAGTAAAGCCTAGAAATCAAAGCCTTGAGGCATTTTTCCTTGGCCTCGCCTGAAGGTGAGCATTGAGGCGAGCCTTTAGCCGTTTAAAACTTTGCTTTTGACAATAGGCAAATTTCATAATTTGCTTGTATACTTTCATTTCTAGCAGAGTCAAGAGGTCACAATGATAGAAGTTACTCACCTTGAGCAAACTCCAAAAATGTATAAATAAGACAGTAGAAGTGTCACATTTCGCAGAGAAAGATTGTCTTCTTCTAGGTACTCATCCTGGGGAAAAAAAAATTAAGAGAAAAAAAGAGGTCATTTTCAGTAATTTTCTGAAAGTTCCAGAACAAAAGGCTTGTATTCACACAATTGTGTGAGCCTTCAAAAATGGCCTACACTATTTTATTATATATATCACGCTCTTCCTATTGAAAAAAAAAAAAAAAAAGTACTAGTGAAATCCTATTCATTGCAGCTTTCTCTAGACCTCCAGTAAAAGCATGGAAAAAAAGAAAGGCTTGATCGTATGATCCCTTTGTCACCCAAGAATGAAAGGGGTGACCTCATTGTTCTTGGCATGTGAAGATGCGTTGTTAGTTTTTGTTTTTTTCATTGATGCCAAACCTAAAACTATGCCTGAGAGATAGCTGTCCATACACTAATATAGGGATGCATGGATTCTCAATAAGAGATGAGCCGCGATGGTTCCCCCTGGACTGCCTGAATCTCACAATTGATTGTTGGAAAGGCGAATACTTCATGTAGCAAAATAATAGAAATCCTATTAAAAAAATGAAGCACCTCAAAACATTTAGCTAGGGAAGCCAAAAGCTTTGCACCGAAGTCCATCCCAACCAAAGAAGTCATGCCTGCAACAAAAGCGGCGAAAACAGCAGCATACCTTCACATAGAAATAAGGACAAAAACATCAATTGAGAATACAACCATATGAAGAGAATAACAAATAAACCAGAAAGAAAAAGGGCATGGCTTAAAATCAAATTGTACAACACAAATGGCATGGAAATCTATCAGATTTAACAAAAAGAAAGTTATGTGCATCTTTAGGAAGAGATGATAATAAAATGTAGCATGTATTCTGAGCATTTCAAGGGAAAGCCGCATCAAAAAGATACCCTATTCCCAAGCCACTAGCCACATTGCACTAGGGAAAATTGATATTTCCATTCTTACAATCATACAGAATTTGGTTTGCTTTTTAAAACACAATTACATCAATTCTATAAAAATAATTTCAACACAACAACTATGCTTTTTGGGTACTATTGGATTCCAAACCACCTTACCGCAAGAAGACATGCAGTAGAAATTATTAGATGCAGCATTATACACAAATCTAAAGAAAAATTGACACAATGATCCAAATACTTAAATCTATATCAGCAGAAAGATCCTGTTTCTTTCAGAGTTGCTGGGTGGCGAGATTTGGTCATTGAGGTTCACGTTGAAATTTCTAAGATGGACAAATTCAAAAGTGAAAAGCATTTTCAAGATCCAACTAGGGATAGAGAAAAAAGATCAACACAAGATCACGGGAATCTCAAGATAGATAACCAAAACAAAAATGATTACGTAACTTCCTTTGCCAACACTTTAAAATAAAACATTATACCCTTAAATATGTGCAAACTTTAAGAGAAAAATAATATTATTTAAACTAGTTTAAAGGCCTCATACTATCCACTAAAAGTCTTTCTCAAATTTAATGTTTCATTGGCAACAAAGAAAGTAAGCATCACAAATCTGATTTTCACACAAGCAAAATATACCAAGACAAACCACCTCCCCAAATAATTGGAAGTTTTCCAATTATGGCCTTGTAGAGCTAAAACAAATTAGGAAAGAAATTTCCACTACAAGTTGGATCTGTTATGATGATGCATAGCAAATTTGTTCCCAATGCATATATGCTAAATATATTTAGTATAAGAGAGTTCAAATTGATAATGTAAAGACAATAATGAATACACGGCGATTAATCTATAAATCTTCTTTAATTATCATTTAGAAAGTTCTTATATCTTAGTCTTCAGTATGAGTTTTACTTAGATGTGAACTTGATCAAGAGAGTGCGAAAAGGGAGTACAACTTAAGGTGTAAAAAATAGAATGAACACTTAACTGTTCATTTCCACGAGGACCTCCAGAACACGATGCCAAAACCTCTTCAGTAATAACCTGAGAACCAACATTGCGAGCAACAGACTGCAAATGGGGAAAATTAAAAGGTTGAAGCTTCAATACAGGATCAACCAATGCAGATTGATTGGTAGAGAATACTACGTCAGCAATAAACAAGACATCTTCAACAAGAACATGTCAAAAATAACACAATAAATATTTGACTATGGGGCAACTAGAATTCTGCAAGCATATGCCCACTATACTATGCAAGACCGTAGAGCACTAAGTTTCATCTGGACATGTCTCAGAGTTCACAAGGCAAATGGAATAGATGACGCCAACAATCTTAACTATGTAGGTCTTTTAAATAACCAAATAAACTCAGAAATAAGATGTATCCATGATGACTCCATTTAAAATCTATTATAAAAGTAGTAGCAGTACTGACTCACTAAAAAGTCTAGAAGATGTATCTTGTGATGACTCCATCCTGACATTGTTTTTAAAGGTAAGGTAAGGAGAATCGAACTTGAGTCTCTTTGTTAGGGGAATGTGACCTAAAGCCACTGGGGTGTCCCCTAGGGCCTAGGGGAAATGACTCCATCCTGACATCCAACATTCACCAGATCCTTTCTTTTTTCTTAACTTTTCATTTACAACTTACAAAGGGTATTTAGTTATATTAGGACTAAACTTATCAATTTCTATGAAGAGTTAACATATATATAGACTAGGAAGCACGGATACGGATATAGATACAGGATACGGCGATACGCCAAAATCTAAAAAAGTAGGATACAGCTACAGCGGGAATACGTTTGTAAAAAAAAATTATTTTTTTGATAATTTTAATAATGTAATATGCATGAAAATAAAACTTAAAGCAAATTAATAAATAAAGAGAGGGATTCCTATTAAGCTTTAGAGTCTTCAAACATTCATAAAACATCCAAAACTAAAAGCAAAAGCAAATTAAACAACATCCTTACATGCCAACACCAAAAAAAGAACGAGAGCAGGGAGAAGAAACGTGAGAGAGTGAGAGAGCGAGAAAGACAATAAGAATATATCAATTTGACAAATTCTATTACTTAAGGGGGACTTACGTGTAGGTTCTAATAGGTGGACTTATTATCCAATAGGTCCTACGATAATTAATGGCGTTTTTCATCAAACACTATTAAAAATTGTCACTAATTGTTAATTATCAGCAATAGTTTGGAAATTTTGACACAAAAAATGTCACTAATTATAAGTTTTAGAAACAGTTTAGAAAAATCTTCACAAAAAAAGTCACTAATTTTCAACTTTCAATGACAGTTTAATAAATTCGTCACAAAAAATGTCACTAATTGTAAGTTTTAGCGATAATTTATAAAAAGCATGACAAAAAAAAAGTCATTAATTGTCAATTTTTAGTGACATGCAAAAAATCGTAACAAAAAATTGTTTTTAATGACAATTTTATTGAGACTTATTTTCAATAGGATTTGATGGGAATTAAGTCCAACAATTAGGACTTATTGGTAATTTATCCTTACTTTTTAACTCTCACTATATTTCTTTTATCATAGAACTAAACAAAGTATTACAAGTAATATGTAACTTTGAGTATCCGATACTTCAAAATTAAGTATCCGATACTCCAAAATTAATGAAAAATTAATTAAGAAGTATCCGATACTTTTAAGAAGTATCCGATACATATCTGCAAGTATCCAAGGAATATCGGTATCCGATAAGTATTTGATATAGATACGTCTCCCTTTTTGAAGTATCCGTGCTTCATATAGAAGACTAACATTCAAGAGAAAAATAATAGACAATAGGTTGTGCAAAGGAAATAGGCTTACATGAAAGATAGTGGAGATTTCGCTGGTAACTGATTCTACATTCGATTCAGACATCCTATTCAGAAGTCCTGGAGCATGTTAAATTTTATTAAGAAAATGTATTGCAAATATTGCAGAATCTGATGGTAATAACATGATATGCCAAACTTCAATGCAAAACTTAATCTACATACCTCGTACCCTTCTACGAATTTGAGAGAACTCTTCTGATTCCTTTTCCACACGAGATCTCAGGTGTGGGGCCACATATTTTGTATTTCTATCCAACTGAGGTGCCTTCGCAAGAATTTTTTCGAGTGGCATCTTAGCATGAAAAGTTTCCACTGGCTCAGATACTACAACCTCTGTGTCACCTGCCATTTCAGCTTCTGGCTCTTGCTCTGATGTTTTGATCTTTTTACATTTCTTACGTGAAGAGCTGTTCTCAAAACTCTTCCTTGAAGCTTCGTCATCTAGACTGTCTTCAGTCTCAAAGGAATCAAGAACAGATGGAATTCCTTCAATTAACAAATTGATGTCATCATCATCACCCCGTAAATTCCCCTCTTTAACCTTGAGTTTCTTAGCAAGTTTTTTTTCCAAATACAAATCTGCCTCGGCAGAGACACCATCTTGTTGGGTTTCCATTTCTAGATATTCTTCAAACTTTGTTTTTTTTTTTTTCACCATCTTCACTGCAACTGAATCAGTATTTTTTGAAGAATCCAGTTTAGTCTTAGATTTTTTCAGTTTGGTAGGCTGCTCTGTGCTTTGATCTATCTCATAGCAAGTTTCAGCTGGCTTAGATAATCCAACCACTGCCATCTCACTACCAAGCTCTGGTTCTTTCTCTAATGACATACTCTTCTTACGCTTCTTAGATGCAGAACTGTTCTTAGATCTCTTCTTCAAAATTTCTTTAGGTACTGGATTTGGTTCTTCCTCAAAGAAATCAATCACAGAAGGAATTCCTTCAAATAACATATTGATGCCATCATCCACTCCCCTTAATTTCCCATCCTTCACCCTGAGTTTCTTTGCAAGTTTCTTTTCCAATTCACAATCCTCCTCGGCAGAAATGACATCCTGTTGAATTTCCATTTCAAGAAACTCTTCAAACTTACTTTTTGAATCTTTCTTTAAACCCTTATTTCTTTCTATGATCTTTTCTGTAGTATGATTAGGAAATGCTAAAAAATCCAATTTAGCTTCAGAGGTTTTCAACATAGCTGGTTCATCTGTGCTAATATCTCTTTCATAGTCAGGTTCTATCTGCAAAACTTCTCTTCCTTTTGGTCTCTCAATAGATGAATTTTGTGATTTCTTCACATTTTTTGGATTTGAATCCCTTGAAATTTTCTTCAATTTGCGATATTCCTATTAACATAAATAGATTTTTATGTTAAAAAATAATAATAATCCTGCATGTAAATTGGCAATAGCTTTTCTAGAAAAGGAAAAAGGAAATAAAATAAGGATGTAAAAAGAAAATATAAAGTAACAATGTCACACTTGATTTTCAATCCATGAATCAAACTTTTTCTTATTCTTCGTTAAACGAGCTTCTTTACGACGCTCTTTGCGAGATTTCTGTCCCAGTTTGTTATCTACCGCTGAATCAAAAGCAAATTAGAAGAAAATCTTTTTCACTGTTAATGAAAATCAAAGCAAGTTTTGAATAGATAAGTGGGACTCCCAAAAGAAAATTCTTACCCATGCTTCTGACTTAACTTCACAGAAGGAAACAACTGCCAAAAAAAAAAAAATAGGAAACAAGAAAAGAAATGTTAGTTTGCTAGTTTAAAATTGACCAAGTGTATGTCAATGTAAATATAGTGAAAGAGTTTATTGTAACTAGTAAAACAAGTTCAAGGGAAAAAAAGAACTTATTCAGTTATTATGAACTCTAAAAGAAATTTCTATTAAAAGAGAATAACCTTGAAATCCATAATGACATAATGAGAAAATTACTATCCCTGTAGAAGTTTTTGAACCTTTATAAATGGATAAGCAACCAATAACAATAAAACTCATGATGCTTTGGATATGGTATTCAGTTGATGCATATTTTCAAACACCTAAGAGACAAGGGAATGAATGGCATCATTATAGCTACTGTTTTAGGGCAAAATAAACTTAGAAACTTTGAAAGCAATACTGGCAATAGAGCTCTCTAGCATTAACTTTCCATTTCAATCACAGCCAACCAAACACACCCAAAATACATACAATGGATTGAAGCCAAAGAAACTAAGAAACCCCAACATCCAAATTGTTGGGGAGTGTCGATCCTAATAAGCATTGGGCACTGATTTCTATGTATTTATAGTAGTGGGATGCAACTATCTTCGTATCTCTACTAAAATGTTCTGATCATAGTGAAAACTGCAACAACAGTGCGCATAGTCCTAATTTTTGGGGTGAACAACAAAAATCCTGTGTTCTTTGTATGTAGGTGTGATTTATCATTCTTGTGTGCTTGTTGTTCTTTGTGTTTCGTGTCTCACCAATATTGATTAGGTGTTACGGATTCCAAACACAAACTACGCCCAATGAAAATAACTACAAAACACTTATGCTCCGTTTGTTTGGGCATTTTCAAATAGAAAACATTTTTTATGGAAAACTTTTTTCAAAAAATGTTTGCTAGAGAAAACATTTTTTCCATGTTTGGTGGTGGTGAAATGAAGGTGGAGATGAAGGTGGTGGGGTAGCAGTGGCGATGATAACAACGGTGATGGTGATAGTGGCTGTGGTGATGGTGGTGTAGTGGTGGAGGTGAGAGTGACAGTGATAGTGCTGTGACATTGGCAAGATTTTAGTTCGAGAAGCGTTTTTCGTCTTTTAAAAGTGGAAAACATTTTCTATTTTTATAGGTTTGTTTTCAATAGACCATGAAAAATGTTTTTTGTTGACTTTCGTTTTCTATTATATCAAATACCAGAAAATACAAAAAACATTTCCCAGAAAATGTTTTCCACCCAAACATATGAAGCCTTGTTGAAATCAAAGAAACTCACAAAGCCCATTTGAATCCCTCAAAAAAAATAAAAAAATAAAAAAATCCACTAAATATCACACAAAATTAAAGCTGAAAGAATAACTTTTGTCAACACAAACACCATAAATTAAAAAAAAAAAAGAAAAAAAGAAAAAAAAACGAAGAGGATTAGGCAAGCTATTTTATCATATCACAACCAATTAATATGCACCGCAGCCACAAAACTAACAATATGTATCTGACTAGTTTCCTTCTTCTCCTGATATATATTATCATATCACAACCATCAAAACGCACAACCCCGCTGTAGACTAACCTAAAAGGGCATATTAAAAATATTTCAAAATTTTCAACTTCATGAAAGCTCAATATTCATTCAAAAATTTGTCTAATTCTCTCTTCCCAAACAAAAAACATATATTTTCAAAAAAAAAAAAAAAAAATTACATATTTGTATAAATTTCAAAGAATATATCATAGGCTCCACCTCCAAATCAAATCCACCCCATAGGATATGATTGTAACTGCCCAACAAGGGAAGGCTTATGAACAATATTTCCTCTCAGGGCTCAATCTTAACAGTAGTTTAGATTTGATTTAAGGAAAAAATAAATTTTGACTAAGAGATAAAAGGTTGCTTGTTAAACTAAACTAACTGATCATAGAGAGAATAGAACTTACAAATAGAAGAGATAGGGCACAGACATTAGGGCAAAGTTTCTTGCATTAAAATGCAATAAAGAAACAGAGAGAGAGAGAGAGAAGTCAACCAACACTGAAGAAATAGCCAGACAGACCCCGACTTCTCTCGTTCACGTCGGAGGCTGTTCGCAGCGCTGTGTATGGCGTAGGTAGGGAAGGAGGAAGAATTGATATCAGAAAAGAAATCTGATTTTTGCAATTCAAACCCAAAAGTTCATAATGTTTTAAGTTCGGGCTCTTAAGTTTGCAGTCACATGCAGTCACAAGATCAAACTAGAAATTTATAAAGATGGTTCACATGCGAAAACAACAACCTCAAGTCCAATGTCGATTCCCCCAAAACCCCCCAAGTGCAAACCCTTTGTCAAATCATTTGTGGCTCAAAAACAAAGTCCCCAAGTAACAGCAAAATAAAGTACATATAGAGCAATTTCCAAAACACCAACAAGTTGAAGCTTTAAAAAGCTCCAAATTAAAGCCTACTTCACAGAAAGCAGAATCACCAACTACTACACCTTAACTTGTGATGGAATAAGCAGAAATCACAGAACACAATAGAGACCCCTGAACCAATCACAGCTCTGTAATTTGGGCTTTTTTTGTAGACCTAAGAAGGTCAATTGTTTCTCACAAAATGGCAATGAAATGGTGGGTATTCAAAATGTGACAAACAAGTGAAAAGGGTCAAAAAGCGAGAGAGAAAACGTGAAACAGAGGAGCAAAAAGAGATCAGAGAACACTCGGTTCACCTGAATCAGAGGCAAGCGACCCGTTTCAATCATTAAACCTCAGATCTCTGTGTGTCTGTGTGTGTGAATTCACTTTCACATGAACTTCACGGTTGGCTTCTTTCTCGAAAACGATAGAAGATGGTTGTCACAGATATATATATATATATATATATAGATAGATACATAGAGAGAGAGAGAGAGAGTAACCTGGTAAGGAGATACAACGATGAAGAGAGCCGAAGATGAAGAGGCAGCAAAACAGGGATGAAGTGAATGGAGATGGTGGCTAGGGTTTCGTTACTGATTGGGAGTGTAGAGACTGAGGAGATACAACGATGAAGAGAGCAACCAATCTGACAATGGGGAGTCGAATAAAGAGAGCAACGATGAAAAAGAAAATCGATTGAGGAATTCATTTTTTATTTAGGTAATTTTGATAGAAAATATGGCTTCTTTCTTTCTGTGACTGCAATAAGTTGGTCACCAAAAGTACATCTCGCTTTTTTATTTTTCTCTCCCGTCATTACTTTCCGCGACTATATTATACTTTTTGGTTGCAAAAAATTACCTATTTGTCACTAAAAAGTTGTTGGTCGTGAAAATACAACCTATTGGCGACCAAAAAAATATTAGTCGTAGAAAGTGAACTATCTGCGACCAACTCAAAACAGATGGTCACCAAAAGTGTTTTTTTCTTGTAGTGGGTTGTCTTGTAAAAGTGGCGGTACCTACACCCAAGCGAGTTAGGACATGTCCGAAAACCGTGAATTGTATATTTATTGGTTATGCACAGAGTAGTAGTGCATATAGGTTTCTTGTGAACAAGTCTGATATTTTAGATATTCACAAGAATACCATAGTGGAGTCAAGGAATGCGACTTTTTTTGAAGACCTATTTTCTTGCCGAACTAGAGGAGAGGATCAAAGTTCTGAGAAGGAATTTGAAGATGATCAAAATGAGGAAATAGATGAGTCAAGAAGGAGTAAGAGGGCTAGGACTGCCAAGTCCTTTGGCCCGGACTTCTTGACTTATATGTTAGAGGGAGAACCTCAAACTTTTCATGAAGCCGTGACTTCACCTAAAAGTCCTTTATGGAAAGAAGCAATTAAGAGTGAAATAAACTCCATCTTACAGAACCATACTTGGGAGTTGGTTGATCTATCCCCAAACAGTAAGGCCTTGGGGAGCAAGTGGATCTTTAGAAAAAAATATGAAAGCGGATGGGTCGATTGATAAGTATAAAGTTAAGGCTAGTTACCAAAGGATACAAGCAGCAAGAAGGCCTGGCTTACTTTGATACGTATTCACCTGTGACAAGGATTACATCCATTCGCATGATGATTGCGATAGTCGCTTTACGTGGTTTGGAGATACATCAAATGGATGTAAAGATAGCTTTCTTAAATGGAGATTTAGATGAAGAAATCTACATGGAACAACTCGAGGGGTTTTTAGGTCTAGGACAAAACAAGAAAGTCTGTAAGCTTGTCAAGTCATCATATGATTTGAAGTAAGCTCCTAAGTAATGGCATGAGAAGTTTGACAACACTATATTGTCAAATGGATTTAGAATCAATGAGTGTGACAAGTGCGTATATGTTAAAGACACAGACAAATGTTATGTCATTTTGTGTCTATACGTAGATGACATACTCATTGTTAGTAGTAATGATGAAATGATTCGAACTACCAAGAGATTGTTAAACTCTAATTTTGACATGAAAGATATGGGTCTTGTAGATGTCATTCTGGGTATTAAGATTACCAAAACATCTAGTGGTATTGTACTTTCTTAATCTCATTATGTTGAGAAGATAATTGAGAAATTTGGTAAATCAGATACAAGTGTGTCTAGGATACCGGTAGACGTGAGTCTACATTTGACCAAGAATAATGGTGAGAGTGTTTCTTAGCTAGAATATTTTCAGGTTATTGGAAGTTTGATGTATCTGATGAGTTGTACAAGACCGGATATAGCATACTCTATTTGCAGGCTTAGTAGATACACGAATAATTCGAATGCCACTCATTAAAGAGGCATTACACGGGGTGTTAGGTTGTCTACGCTACACCCGGGATTATGGGCCGCATTATACCAGATATCTAGCGGTACTAGAATGGTATAGTGACACTGATTGGATATTATCTAATATAAAGGACTCCAATTCCACTAGTGGTTATGTGTTTACCCTCGGAGGGATCCAAACAAACGTGTATATCGAGATCAATGATGAAATCTGAGTTTATTGCTTTGGATAAAGCAACTAAGCAAGCTGAATGGCTTCGCCAGTTCGTTAAGGATATTTCAAGTTGGCCGAGATCTGTCCCTGCTATCTGTATTCATTGTGATAGCCAATTGGCAATTGGACGGGTACAGAGTCACATGTATAATGAAAACTCTAGATATATCCGTCGTAGACATAATTCCATACGACAATTACTCTCTAATGGAGTTGTCTCTCTAGACTATGTAAAGTCTAAGGATAACATTTGCGGATCCGCTAACCAAATGGTTAACTCGAGAGTTAATAGAAACATCGTCAAGAGGAATGAGGTTAAGGCCTTTAGTAATATTATCGGAATGGAAAACCCAACCTAGTTGACTGGAGATCCCAAGATCTAGGTTCAAAGGGACAATCCAATTTTGTGTAACGGATGAGTCACTAAAGAGGTAAATCCTCTTATCTATTCCTTTGTATAGTGATACCTTGTGGGGGTGAAAGGTTAAGCTAATACTTTTAATGACCTAAATGATATGACTAATCAACCATGGTATAATGAGATACCTTATATAAATCACCTATGTGAGTGCGAAGTGGGGCCGCTTTTTTAAGAATTGGTAAGGTTGAATTCTTTAAAAACACTTACTGAACCAGACTAGTGTTTTAGGGCCATACCGAACACATCAGTGAGAACAAGAACAATGGTTGGACTAACTCCTGTGTGAGGTCTATTGTCTCGGTTTACACAAACAGCAGAACAGTTCAAGACATCACGTTCACTGGTTAGCTAGTAAATACGATAGACTTTCACTACGAAAGGTTCAAGGCCAACACCTACCTTTTCTGATGTAAGGTTAGTCTGTGTGCTCTCACTCCAAGTGTTTGTTGTTAACGTTGTCCATTTTTCTTTATTCGGTCAATTTTTATTTATGTGGGGGATTGTTGGAAAAAATGGTTTTATGGTGACTTTAATGTGAAATTAAAGTAGGTCCCAACCATTGGTTGATGTGAGATTAAATGAGTTTAGATTTTTTGTAACAAGGTTTTTACACCACAAAAAAATCATTAAGATTTGAATGAGAAATTGTCTCATAAAGATGGCCTCATGAATAAGATATTTGGAATTGTATATAACTACCAATCCCACAATGATTGTAGAAGAAAACTTTGATAGGTATTTAAACCTCAAGATTTTGATAAGGGCATGAACTCTTTGAGGTATCCAAATTTTCCAAAGGAAGGGAGTTATGGATGTTTCAAGGATGGGCCTGGGCCAAGACTATAGTCCAAGTTGGTTATGCAAAAATTGCCACACACGTGCGCTCCACCGGCCCGCCTAGGCGAGCCGGGTTCTGGTCCGTGGATTGTGGATCGTAGATCTTGGGCTTGGGCTTAGGCTTGAGGCTTGTTGGAATGGACTAGGTTTGGGCTGGGCCGGTTTAGTGGTCTATCAACCTGATCTTTTTGGGCCAGGTCTGCTGTAGATATGTACAGGTGTATAGTGTGTGTAACTTACACATTGAATCCCCATCAATTGTGTGCATTACTCTAGCAATTTTGTAGGAATAATGGGCATTGGTTGCTAGCCTTCATGGCTAGAGGCTCATCCTCTCTCCCCTATGGTGTATAAATAGAGACCAACCTCTTTGGTTGTAGACATATTTTTTTGCTTTGAGAATATATACAGTCAGTTTGCTTCTGCTTATAATTTTTCTTCCTGTGAGAAAGTGCTGTCATTGTCGGTTTGCCAAAGCTATCAGAAGGTGCTTCTGCATTAGTTGGTCGAAATCGTCATATCTTGGGAGACAGAAGTCGTTGTGCCTACACTACTCACGGTAAGGCGACTAATCTGTTTTAAGGAGATTGTAATATTACACAGGCTTTGGTTTGTGCTTTTTTTACCATTTTATTGTATCGTGTATTTCTGTGCAATGTCATTGTGAATTCCAACATATTTTCTTAGTATGTAATTTAATTTGATTAATCATGAATCTATTTATTTTAGTTCATTACATTAATTTGTACAACAATAGCAAAAAAAAATTGAGAACCATTTAAATCCTTAATACACTAAATAATTTCTCTTGTTTCTATATATATAAACCGTGAGACTTTTAGGATTATTATTTATTTATATTTAAACAGAACCGCAGACTTTTTATATTCTTTTCTTATATCTAATTATATTATATATATACATATATATTATTTATTTATATATATTATTAGTTATATTGAATCGGGGGAGACGATACCTACCCCCGCCCTACCCTCGTTGCGGGTGACCAAAATATAATCTGCCACCGCCTCACATAAGTGTCCGATCGGGTAAAATCCACCCCATTCGGGCGGATATAAGCAGGCCTCGCTGATCGGACTAAAATGGCTATCCTTAGTGCTGAGATACCAATTACAGATATTCAGCCATGTCATTGCTTACTACATAAATAACTGACACCCCATGTATAATGAACAAATCCCTGAAAACTTCATCCCATTTTTCTCTTTATTTACTGTGGATTTAATGCATAAGTTATAAAATGCTGAAATCAAATTGACTATCACATTCAAGTAATAGTCTGAACTAGTGCACCCTAAAATTATAAATAGAGCACTGAATAATCAATCAATGATGGTCCAAATTCAGTTTTATGTGTGATTAGAACCACAACTCCTCCATTTGTATTAGTAACATACAGGCTGGAAATTTTTCTTAAACAGAAAGTCTATAAACCCAGAAAATAAACTAGAAAATTGATTCAGAAATTCAAATCTATGGTATATATTCAAAATTGTGGGCCACTTCTTGCATGAATCTTAGCCTTTGATTATCAATTTGGACAATTTTCTAATTTGATTTCTCCGATTTGCTAGAACTGCTCTATCTTACAGCAATCAAAATTAAGACACCGATATCAACATAATTGTGACTCCCACTGCCACGGCTGATCAAAACACAGTCACAACAATCCCATCTGCTGAATTTGTAATTGGAACAACTGATTTAGCAGTGTTGACATTGGTAAACAACTTTTGGCCACCATTAGCACAATGCTTGGCAACACTGCAGATGTACCATTTATGCCCCTGGGTTGAAAGCACAACTGTGTCCTTTCCCGAAGTTAGAGCTTCTTTCAATGGCGGCACATTGCAATTCTGAAACCCAGTTCCATTAACTTTGAAGACATTGTGAGCTCCTTCTGGATACTGAAAAACTGCATATTTTTTGTCAGAAAACTACAAGTTAAAATTTCTCGCATTTCATATATATCCAAAGTTCCAAACTATTAGAGGGATGAGGCATGGAGAGAAACTCATCCCAAATTTTTTTAATTTACTCACCCAATTCAGTCTTAAGAAAGTTAGATTAAGGAATTAAATTGAATCACCTTTTATATATTGGAGACTAAATTGACATAATTTAAATATTGAGAGACTAAATTGAAGCACATTTTATATATTAGGGACTAAATTGTCACAATTTAAGTATTGAGAACCAAAATGACACAAAACTCATATTTTAAAAATAAAAAATATAGTTTACCCAAAAATATAAATGTACCAAGTCTGTCACCAACCTGAAAATCTTTGCCTTGCGCCCATGCTTGATAATCAAAATTTACTGTCCACCCTTTCTCATCTCCAACTATGAAGTCCGTCGTGGAGACAATAATAGGAAAAATAACAACAATAATGATGAACACATGCTTGACAGCCATTATTACAAATTTAATTTAATTTTTGGTGAAATTACTAAAGATAGAACTCTGTTAAGCTCAAAATTAATGTTGTTAGAACAATAAATGAAGAACACATTGGTGTTATATTTTATTTATATATAAGAGTGGATTTGAAATGAGACTCTTCTTAACTGACCAGCTTTGTTTAATTTTTTATGTACGACACTGAGGCACAGGGAATGTCTTGAAAACGATGAATGAGTAAACAACTTTGGTGTCTTTAGAGCTCGAATACACACCCTATATAATTTTGGAATAGCTCGAATTGGAGAGGGCTCGAATGGGTCGAATAAGTGTTGGCCAGACGTCTACCCGGATGACCGGGTGAAAGATTGTCTACCGTGGTTATCACCTTTGTCGACTGCGGCTGTCAGCCTCCTTGCCGGACAACCGGCAAAGTGAATTTCCAGCCACTCGAGCCAACCTCATATTCAGGCTACCAAACAATTGCTCTATAATTTTACAAAAAATTATGTAAATTGAACATAAATTTACATAAATTTGTAAACTTACATGATTACTTGAATTTTCGTTGAACTTATGTATTTTTATAAGATTATTTATGTATTTTTGTGTAGGGTTTCATATGGAATGCACACCAAAGAATTTTCCAATTTATATACTATTGGAAGACACTTCCAAAATTTTTAATGGGGTTAATAATACAATGGTATTCTTAAAAAAGTGTGTATCATATGCAAATTATAATATTTGTGGAGTTTATCATCATAAATGTCATACTTAAATCATTTATAAGTCATAATAAAAAAGAGAGAGTTATAATCAAATATCACATAAGGTATAACTAATACCTTTTGAATTATAACCAAATTAATGTCAAAATTAACATCACAATGAGTCATAACTATCACTACAATATATATAACCAAAATAAAATCAGACTTTAGGCGACTAAAACTTCAGTAGCTAAAAAATAAAATAAAATTTTGGCGACTAAATATTTAGTAGCCAAAAAAAAAAAAAAAAAAGAGACTTTAGGCAACTAAAACATTTAGTAGCTAAAAAAATTAAGATGAACAAAAATAAAAAATAAAAAATTGACGACTAAATATTTAGTCGTCCTATATAATTTAAGTTTTTGGCGACCAAAACTTTTAGTCGGCAAAAATAATCTGTGACTAAAAAAGGACTTTTGACAACTATAAATTTAGTCACCAAAAGTGTCATTTGTTGTAGTGAAATTAAGAAACTTCTGAAAATTTAAAAATCAAACATTTAAATTGAAAAGTATGAAATCACAACATAAAACTAAGAAAATTCAACCCGAAACTAAGAAATTTCATCCCAAAAATGACAATTGTATTACCAAAATTGAGAAATTGGAATAAATTCCAAAATTTTAACACAAAATTTTCAGTTTCACAACACTAAGATATTTTTATTTTGTGAAAATGAGAAATTTAAACCCAATAATCTATAATTAAATAAAAAATAGAGAAATTTCTTCACAAAATTGAAAAATTTCACAAATTAAGACTTTTAGTGATTTTGATATTCAGTTTTAAGAAAACCTCTTATTTTCTTAGTCTAAAAAAAAACATAGAAATTTATCTATTTTAAGAAATTTAGAAAAAATTAATTTTACGATCTAATAATCAATTGAAAATTAAAACAAATAAAATCTCTCTCTCTCTCTCTCTCTCTCTCTCACACACACACACACACATAGAAATTTTACAATTTTGGAGGAGTTTCGTAATTTGAAAACTGTGAAATTTTAGAAAGTTTTGTCCTTTCCTTATCAATTTCAAAAAATAGATAGTGAAAATCATGTCCATGGAATAACCTTCTTAGGTTTGATATGTACACAAAACTTTGTCACAATAATCAAAGGTTTAAAACCATTATTGTCTTGTAGCCGAAATATATTTGAAAATAATCTAAGACCACAATTTGCTAAAAATATCGAGACAACTCACATTTCTAAATTTATGCATGTTGCATGTGATTCTAGTTGATCTAATGTTTTGTACATGCTTTATTTTTTGGTCATCCTTAAACAACTCATACATCCTATTTTTTTGCTTATTCTCCAAACCTTCCACTAAAAAACTCTACAAATAATTCCTTTTCTAATTTCCTCATCCATTCCTCAATAAATTGAAAACTTGTAAAACCAAAACCAAAAGTATCACATCTATTATCTTACATTAGATTACGACAATAACCCAATGGCTAGACAATTTCTATTCACTTTTTCCATCATTGTCATTTCTCTTCCCGCAGTCACCTTCGCTAGAGAGTTTATAGTTGGTGATGAAGCTGGATGGACAACAACGTACGATTATGAAGGTTGGGCCAAAGGAAAAGAATTTCGGGTTGGAGATAAACTTGGTAATTAATATAACTACTTAATAAGTCTTCTTGGTATGATTAAGATGTTTGGTTTGACAAAAAAAAGAAAAAAAGAAAAAAAAAAAGATTACTCCTTATTCACACACACATATATAAATATTTATATTTTCAACATTTTTATCAAATATACAATGATAACCTAATTACATTTTATTTGAATATTTTTTTAGTTTTCAAGTATACTATTGGGCTTCACAACTTGTATCAAGTGAACGAAGATGCCTACAAGAACTGCATTATTCCACAAGATGGAGTATTAGCTTCAGGAGAGGATACAATTGCTCTTGAAAGCGTAGGGCCAAAATATTTCGTTTGTGGTGTAGGGTTGCACTGCGAGAAAGGTGGCCAAAAGCTCTCAATAAATGTGAAACAAAGACACACACAAGGGCCAATCCAAAGTGCAAAAACACCTTCTAAATCCCCGGTTGTAGCACCTTCTCAATCTCCAGCTACAAATGCCTTACCAAATGCACCACCTTCTCAATCCTCCGATACAAATGGCCCGTCATATGCACAACCATCTCAATTACCGACTACCAATGACTCATCGAATGGGGTGCCTTCTCAATCTTCAGCCTTTAGTGATTATTCAGACGTTGCGTCTTCTCCAAAGGCTTCTAGTAAATCATCAAACGGATTCAGCAAGACTAGATATCACTTACCATTAGTTATAGCGGGTGTACTTGTGGCTCTAATTGTATGTTAATTCAAATTGCAATGTTCTTTATCTTTCTTTTAAGTAATGGGATCTTATAATTGGAAAACTTTGTAACAATGTCTTGGTATTTTTTTTTACGTGACAGTGAATCAAATATTTTGAAACAGAATCTAACAGAATGGTAAAGACATTTGAATTGTAAATTTAATTTCTTGAAACAACATTCTATGGAACTATAGGTGAATTAGAATAAATTTTTTAAAACATATGTTTGGAAATTGGAATGAATTGTTTAAAGCACTGAAATTTTTGTTAACATTTATTTCCTCATTTACACTAGTAATTTTCCCATACTTGGATTTTGATATGTCACGAAGATAATTTTATTTTTCGAATGCACCGAAGCATTTGCTTCAACATTAGTTATAGAAAACACACACACAAATAAAATTCATTTTATGATCTCATAGTTTGTAACAATCAATTGAAAATTAAAACAAATTAAATCTCTCTCTCTCTCTCTCTCACACACACGCACCCGCACGCGCACGCACACTAAGAAATTTTACAATTTTGAAGGAGTTCTGTAATTTGAAGGTTGTGAAATTTTAGAAATTTTGGCTCTTTCCTTATCAATTTTAAAAAAAAGATAGTGCAAAACACGTGCACCTAATAGCCTTCTTAGGTTCGACATGTACACAAAACTTGGTCACAACAATCAATGGTTCAAAACCATTATTGTTTTGTAGAGCCTAAATATATTTGAAAATAATCTAAGACCACAATTCGCTAAAAATATTGAGACAACTCACATTTCTAAATTTTATGCATGTTGCAAGTGACTATAGTTGACGTAATGTTTTGTACACGTTTCTCTTTTGGTCATCCGTAGACAACTTATACATCTTATTTTTTGCTTATTCTCCAAATGGATAAAAAACAGTTTTAGTCCTTAAAGTATGCATTCTTTGTCATTTTAGTCCCTTAACTTTCAATTTTGTCATTTTGATTTTCAAAGTTGTCAATTTGAGTCAATTTAGTCCTATCTCTAATGTCCATTTACATTGATAATGGGAAAGTATTTTATTCTTGGATAAAAGACATTTGCAGCCCCTAAACTATGCATTTCTTGTCATTTAGTCCCTTAAGTTTTAAATTTTGTCATTTTAGTCATCAAAAGTGTCAATTTGAGCTAGGACCAAATTGACAAAAATTAATAATTTAGCATGATAGATGATCTCTAGCTATATTAACTAACTTTGATTCCCACGGACGATGTTAAAAAAATACATTTCCATGAACGATGTTAGGGATCATCTATCATGCTATATTAACTAACTTTGATTCATCCATCATGCTATATTATCACAATTTATTTATTTATTTATATATTTTTATTTTTTTTTAATTTTAGTTTTTAACAAATTGTTAATGCATGGTACAATGCTTAAAAGACTTTTAGGATAAAGCCATTACTAAAACTGCTTGATTGTTGTATGCATATAAGTTGTTTGATGAAATACTTATATTTTTTTGATCAGCCAAAAACTTTATTGATGAAAAAAGGCCAAGCAAATTACATCAATAAAGGGAAGGATACAAAAAAGGCATCAAAGCTAAAGAAAGAGTTGGTGAGACACCAGCTCAAAAACAAAGAGATCCAGGTGAAGAAGCACAAAACATGTAACAACCCTAACCTGTGATTAGCCTATAATCCTTAATTAAGAATGCTTAATGAGTAATTAAGGAGAAATCATGCGTTAATTGTGCATTAAATGTGTGAATTGTGTTTATATTTGTTTAAGGTAGGAATATCTGTCTGTATTTCTGTTTCGATACGCGAATTGAAGGCCTTATCGGCATCCGATCATGAATTTTCCTAGATTAATGTGTTATTTAGATTTTTTAGAAATTTATGGTAGGTTTAATTGAAATTTGATTTGGAATCAAATAATTAGAATATTGCTTATCCTAACTCAAGTTAATTAAGCCCACTAACTAAGCCTATATAAGACTTATATACATATTAGAACTCTTTTTGGTTCATCATCTTTCTTGAGGAGAAAAACGTGAGAGAGGGAGAGTTAGAGTGAGAAGAGTGAATTCAAGAAAGAAATGAGGAATTGCTAGAGAATTTAAAGGGGAAATTGGAGAAATTGAGCAAGAACTCACTAGAATTCAAGGAATTGAGAGCCTTGGGTAAGAAATCCAATCGTTAAGCTTTGTGTTTGACTCATTCATGCGTGAATTCAAGAAAAGTAAGTAGATTAACATGAGAATTAAGTTAAGGTTGGAGAATTATAACTCAATTCCTACATGCATGCACATTTCATATCATTTTGGGTTGTTTTCAAAAGAATTTCCACATGTATGGTCTTATCTTCGTTTTGTTATAAGAATTCAACATGTTTTTGAGCTAAATATCTCATTTGATCATGTTTTGGAAGGTTTGAGTTCATACAAGTCATGCATGTTATGCTTTCAAAATTTCAAGTTTAATTTTGAACAATTCACTTGCTTTTGGGGCCTTGATTTTGCGAAATGATCTTTAATTTATAATGTTTTACAAGTTTACAAGTGTTTTCTTAAGTTTTGACCCAAAAGAATGTTTTTTGATACTTTGAAATTAAAGTTTGGAGCTTAGAGAGCAATATGGAAATTCTAGAATTTGCTCGAGCGGTGGAGTCTGCGCTCGAGTGAAAAATGCGAGCTCCTAGTACTTTTGTAGAGTTTGTGAGTTGGCTCAAGCGGCAGAACCTGAGCTCGAGCGACCACCCTTATTTTTGATCCTTAGCTCGAGTGGAGGAAGTTGCGCTCAAGTGTAAAATGAGAGCTCCCAGAAGTTTTGTAGAGTTTTGCAGACCGTTCGAGCGTAAGAAGTTGCGCTCGAGCGAAGACCTATTTACTCAGTCTTTGGCTCGAGCGATTGTCGAGCGTAAAAATCATGCAACTAGTACTTTTACAGACCTTGCAGATCACTCGAGCGATCGAAGTTGTACTTGAGCAGACTGTCTTGTTTTTGAAAATTTGACTAAGTGTTTCAACTTACATTTTGGCATCCTCATTGCATCTTAGGCATTCCTAAGCCTTAATTAAGACACAATAATAAGGATAAGGATTAGAAACACACCAAGATAGAAAAGAAATGTATTAAGTATTTTTCGAGCGTGTGTTTCAGTGTGTATCCCCTATTTGTTTGTGTAGGTCACATACCATAGATTGTTGATCTGACTGTTCTGACTCTTCTGCTATTGGAGCTATCTGTGAGTAACAACTTTGTAAAGTTATGTTTGATTATAAGTATTTTTTTGACTGAAATGACATGGTCTGTTTTCTAAAATGCTATTTTATGAATCATGAATGAATGTCCATTTTCCTGAAATGTATTTGTGGCATCCTTAGTTCATGTGGCCCTTGTCCCGGGGGTAACAATACCGTGGCTTATGTTCATATGGCCCTTGCCCAGGGGTAACAATACCGTGGCCTATGTTCACTTGACTCTCGCCTAGGGGTAACAATACCATGGCTTTTGTGCACAAAGATGTTAACCTTTATGGTTGTCGGTACCGACTATGCATGTGGTTCTTATAACCAATCTGATCGAATAGCTAATGGATGTATCAAATATAACTACTTATGAATTCTGTATAAATATGTGAATCTGAATCTGTTTTTGATATGAACTCTGATTTCTAAATCTGTTTTGGACATCATTCATAACCCTTTACCCTGTTACTATTCACTAGGCTCTGTAGCTCGACTTTTCATGCCTTCTTTCGAAAGACGAATAAGCCCTACAGTATCGGACTCCCGCGGTTCTGAATCTGATTCCACAAGTGCAATGTGAAATAGATAAACACCAAAGAGTCCAAATCCGACAAATCTTTTAGAAAATCGATTTTGAATCAAATTGCCAAAAATGGACTGCTTTGCCAGATACAAAGTCGCCACCTAAATATTTTTGGGAAATTTGAGAAACCCATGACTTGTGCCAAAGGCCACGTGTCCGTCATCACCAAGATTGTCTCGGCTCGGGAACTTAGGTACGAGAGGGGAATATCATGAATTGAGCACCCCCACTCGCCCGATCAAAGATTGGCCTCTACTAATCATGATATGAATCTTATCTACATTATATGCTCTTGTTCTGATTTGTTAGGCTAGCATTACTATGTGATGCGCACCAACATAAATATAGACTAATTTGCAAGAATTGGAACATTTGGCTCATGTTTGTTTTTGAAAAGAGTTTGCGAACGTGCCACTTGAAAAAATGATCGCATATGAACATTACTCAAATTATTCTAATTCAAGCAACTAGGCTTCATTTACAGGCACTCAAGCAGTTTATCAATTAAGCACTTAGCCTCATGGTGAACATGCTAGACATGACAACAATCACACTCATGCAATTATGATAAAGCAAATAAAAGTTCACCTAGTACTCTAAGGCAAGCCAAAAGAAAAGAGTTAGAAAAATGTATGCTGTAACTAGTGCAATATGACTAATGCAACACATGCGATATGCAATTACTAGGCTCGGCTACTAATATGGCACATGAATCAATTTGATAGCATGTGGTCTAAGCACGTTTTTAACGAAGTATGTAAACTACAATGCTTTGTTAGAATGATGAACCGAGCCTCAGTGCATGCAAAACAAGTGGATGCAAATCATAGAGTATGCTAAAAGAAACATGATGCCCTAAACTACCCATCATAAGCAAGTAAATAAAAGAGAGAAAGACGTGGGGTTGAAAGACATACACATTATTACAACATTTGCGCCCTCACGCAGGAGGGTTCGAATGAATAAACTAGCTAAGCTAATTTTCTAATTAACTAACTATTACAAACCCAAATGAACAAATTGACTAAGCTACTTAACTAATTATTACAAGAAATTAATTAACTATTCTAGCTAACTAATTATTTACAACACTTTACAAAATTAACTAGTTACAACTAACTAATTACAACAAATATCTAAACTAAGTAATTAGACTAAACAGCCCCGGGAAACGAGGAGTGCTTATGCATGCGTGCGGATTTCCACCCGAAAAAGCCATTGTTTTGCTGCCAGGAAGCCCCTGTTGCACAGTAGAACACTTGTACTGCTTTTCCTCCTCAAAAACAACTCTTGTTTCATTTCAAAAACCTATGCTGGATTTTGCAAAGGTGGCCAGTAGGCTAGAAGTGATGGCCTGCCATCCCCAAATGGTGGTCTACCGGCCATTGATGGCTGGTTCTTCCTACTGCAATAGAGAACAAACAAAGCAAGCACAGGGTATTCTCAAGGGTTGTTTGCACAACTTACCCCTCCTTATCATCAAACAGCTCAAAGGAGTAGCAAAATTTGATTCACAAATCATTAATGGATGCAATTTCATTGCATGACAGCCTATGAACCAAAGGGTGCAAGTTCAATAAATGCAATAAATAAGACTCTCAAACCCCCCTATCATGAATTGATTAAGGGAAGTGGTTGACAATGACTCTTGAACCGTTTACATCACTAGTAAGTATGAAACGATTCAAGACTCAAGGGTTCAATTAATGTCCGATTGAACTGAACCAAGTTATTATCTTGTATCATTTTTAGTCCTCATTTTATTACTCTATTTTAATTACCAACCATTCCTTAGCAAATTAAGTTCAAAGGTGAGCTTTAAGTCCTCTAATGGAAAGAAGCATCAAACCAAGAGTTGTTTTAGGCATGAGAGAAGTGTTATGCCGTTGGTAATGAACACCCAAAGGGATTAAACCATTAAGCACTAGACCTCAATCTCATGCTTTAAACAAGCAACTAGTTTGAACCAACTTTCAAAGCAAAGCAAAAGCCAAGAAAGGAGGAAGGTTGCAGAGGTGATTAAAGGTGAAAACAAGTATGGAAAGCCATAAATAAATGCTATCAACTCATATAGGATGGTGGCTAAGGCCTAGACCACCAAACCTATGAGGACAATTACATTACAAGCATGCAATACAAGGCTCAAATGCAATGAACACTTAAAAATAGTCCTAAAACAGTACTAAATAAGTCATAAAACATGCTGGAATTAAGAAAAAAATAGCTAGAACAATAAGCTAAAACATAGAGCATGCTAGGCTAGTAAGTAAGACACAAGGAGGGGAGGCTAACCCCTCTAATTTTGGACTTCAAAACAACATTTTAGCCACTGAAATAACTCTGAAAAACAATGTGTAAAAGCTAAAAAAAAGATAGTGTAAAGGTGGGAAACACAAGGGTAAAGGCTAGAGAAACAAGATGGAAAGAGAGGTGAAACACCCCTCTACCCTTTAAGGCCTTAAACCACAAGTTTTAGCCCAAAATTACAGAGCTTAAATAGCCCAAAAACAATAGAAAAACAGTAGGAAAAATAGTAGAGAAATAGCAAACAAATCAAGCCTTATACCTCTTAAAGAGGAGAACACTTCCAAGCAACAATTCAACACAAACACACCCTTAAGAGCTCAAAGAAGGCTCAAAAGTTTCTCAATTCCAAGATGGTAAGGTTTGTTTTAGAGTGTATAGGCAAAAGATCAAGAAATTTACAAGAGAGAGACAATAATTTGCTTCAAAATTTTCTAACCTTGAAAGCAAGAGGTGAGGTCCTCTATATATAGAAAAACATCACACTCCCTCACAAATATCAATACATACACGTGTAAGAAAGTGCATGCATCTGTGCCAACAGCTGGCAGAAAAATATCTGCAAAACACACTTGTGGCCGGCCAACATTAGTGGCCGTCAGCCAAAAGCTGTGGCCGGTAGCCAATTTTGGTGGCCGGCAAGCCACAAGAGGTTGCAGGCTGGAAAATCTATGGTTGTGGTCCAAAACAAGGCAAGAGATGTGTAAGGTTTGAAAGGCTCGAAGCTGTGGCATTCCGCTAAGGACTTCGAGCACTTGACAAGCATATACGTCCAAGTCATGAGGGTGGTCAAAAATGGGGTGTCTACAGTTGCCCCTCTTTGACAAAACTCAGAGTTATGAAATGATGTGAGTGAATATCAAAGTCCAAAGAGGACCCATTTTGACAAGGCCGTAAGACTTAGACAAACAATCAGAACAAAATAAATGGTTGCGCTTGCAAGCTACCTACGTATCCCTTTGCAAGGAATCAAACCAGTGTAGTTCTGGGGCAAGATACAAATGATATGCACAAAGAAAACTTTGAAAGCTGGACTCACACACTTCGTGTAACCAGCTATTTTAAAAACTCATGATCATGCAAGATGATGCAATAAGCAATAACAAGTGCAATAAGCAATAACAAGATAACAACATATGAATGAGCAGCTTCAAGCTTAAAACCAACACAAGTTCCATGCAAAAAGATATAAAACACACTTTGACCACGCCAAAACACGAAACGAGGAAAGAAAATACCGCTTAGGATCGCGTTTTACGTATCTTGAGAAACTGAGAAATGAAAACCACTCTGGGTCGCGTTTCACGCGTCCCGAGATAGGAGAAAACTGCTCGGGGTCACGTTTTACGCGTCCCGAGATAAAACCCGCCCAGGTCCGCGCTTCACACGTCCTGAGATACAAGAGAAACCGCTCGGGCTCGCACTTCACAAGTCTCGAGATAAAGCACGCCCAAGGCCGTGCTTCACACGTTCTGAGATACATAACAAAAGATGCAAAGAGGAATGAACGCGTGCGATAGATGCACAAAGTGAGCAAGTGCGATAGATGCACAAACTGAACAAGTGCGATAGATGCACAAAGTGAATAAGTGCGATAGATGCACAAAATGAACAAGTGCGATAGATACACAAAGTGAACAAGTGCGCTAGATGCACAAAGTGAACAAGTCAACATAGTGACAACGCATATTCCATGCAAGATAGACAACTGACGTATGATGTTAATTGAATGCATGTTCTATGCAAGAAACAAAAGCATATTCTATGCATGAAATAAGAGCATATTCTATGCAAAATTGATAGCATGTTCTATGCACGAATCATAAATGATGCAAGACATGCGTGCAGCATACGTATATGTGAAATGCACATTCTATGCAACGGAAGAGAACAAAGACGTAATTTGAAAAAATGAATAAAACGATATTCGGTGACAACCTCCGATTTACCTCTCGGAGGCATTGTAACATGCTCAAAAAGGATACTCCTTGTTTACATTGGCAAGTGGAAAACGTTTGCATGCCAAAACGCAGTTTCGAGATCCCTTAGAATCAATCTGGATCCAACAATGAACCTCCCAAACTTTTCTCGGGAAACAAAAGCACAAAACAGCATCAGGACAGAAGTGAGGACAACCGGCCACCTGCCGACCACAAAGGGAAGTCGCAGGCCACCTGTCGGCCACCGTCTAAGCTTGTCATCCACAAATGTGGCCTGCCGGCCACCCGTGACAGTTTCGGGGCAGTATGGTTTTTTCACACGTGGGTCTTTAAGTAGACAACCCCATACTTCATTTCCACACACCCAAACCTCCAAAAATCCTCTCCCTCTCTCTCTAGGTGTATATTCTCTCTAGATTTGCGCTTTACACGTGTTTTCTAACGCCCCACGCAAACTTTTTTCGTAAAACCCTCTTGATTCTCTACACTTTGAACTGATCAGATTTTGATTTCGTCGTTTTTTCTGCATTTTCACCACATTAGGCTTGTTCACCTCAAGTTTCTCTTGAGTTTCATGAACTTTCTCGGGTTTTGACTTTTTCTCTCATTTTCTCTCCCCTAAGGTTGACTTTTTCCAAGTTTTCCCTCTTTTCTCCATTTTTCTTCATTTTTCACCTACTTTTGGTGGATGATATGCCTCATGACGAAGCTCCTCCCGAGGTTCCACCTGTATTTCCACCTATAGTTGAGGTAGAGAAGCCACCAGTTGCCGAGGCCGGCAGAGCGGCAGAGGATATTGAGGCTGATCTTGAGGCAGAGTTCACCCCAGAGCTCGAGCCAAAGCCATTACCACTGAGGGTGCGCCCATTTGATCCGATGACGTACCATCCTCGCATGCATATACTACCGCCTGGAGGCATCAGGCATTTTAGTGACTTTGCTCGTGGCGTGCCAGAGGACCTCCTATTGAGGAAGGCAGACTCCTATCTTTTTTCCAGCGCTACTGAGGTATGAACTCTATTTTTATGCATTCCTGCCTTTCCTTTAACTGCATTTCTTGCACTATCCTTTATCTAAATACTTTTTTATTACTGTCGTTCATCTGATTTTTCTTTTCTCCACCACAGGGAGACTTTTGTGCTTACAAGAGGTACGGAGCGACGACGGCGAGGGATTCGTATGATGAGCTTCTCGCCGAGGTCTGCGATATTGTTGACATGGTTGGCTTTGGCCTTTTTTGCTCCAGACTGTCACGCCTCGTAACGAGCCGGGTTCTTATCGGAGCATTGGTGGAGAGGTGGTGGGACACCACCAATTCTTTCCACCTCTCTACTGCTGGGGAGATGACGATGACTCCATACAACTTTGCCATGATCACAGGCTTAGGAGTAGGGGGTGATCCGATCCCCTTCGATACGGATATGGGTGAGTGGAAGGCCACTTGGATCTACTTGCTGGGAGCACGCCCACCCCTATACCGGCCGGCCATGGTGAGATACAGTTGGTTTGCCGAGTAGTTCCGCGGGAGTGAGCCTGAGACACCGAAGAAGGTGGAGCAGTATGCCCGGGGTTTCCTGATGTTTCTCCTCGGTACCACATTGTTTTCGAATAGGTGGAACACTATAGGTTTATACCTGCAAAGTGTTCTAGTGATACTGCTCTGGGTTCGGTTCTATGACTGGGGTGAAGCTGGCCTATCCACCCTTTACGGCTACATGAGCTCCACTTCCTGCATGAGGGGAGAGCATGTTGGAGGTTACTGGCAAGCCTGGGAGGTATGCACTTCACTTGCCTCTTTGCACTTATACTTTTTACTTCACATTTTCTGCTTTATATCTGTTTAACACCTTGTGGCTTAACTTTTTCGCGCCTCCTTTCGGAAGTTCGAAAATAAGCCCTACAGTTTGGACTCCTGCGGTTCTGAATCTAATCTCACAAGTGCAATGTGAAATTGATAAACACCAAAGAGTTCAAATCCGGCAAACCTTTTGAAAAAACGATTTTAGAATAAAAAAAATGCAAAAATTGGACTGCTTTGCTAGATACAGAGTCGCCACCTAAATATTTTATTTTGGAGAAATTTAGGAAACCTATGACTCGTGCCAAAGGCCACGTGTCTGTTATCACCAAAGTTGCATCGGCTCGGGAATTTAGGTACAAGGAGGAAAGGTCATGAATTGAGCACCCTCGCTCGCTCGATCAAAGATCGGCCTTTACTAATCATGATATGATTTTTATCAACATTATATGCATCTTGTTCTGGTTTATTAGGCTAGCATTACTACGTGATGCGTACATACAAGTATAGACTAATTTGCTCAAATTGGAACAATTCAATTTCATATTTGTTTTGCGAAAATGGTTTGATTTTGCCACCTCAAGTGGCCTTAAAGTTTGCGAATTTGCCACTAGACAGAGTGGGCTTAAACGTACATTCATTGAATCGTTCCAATTAAAGCAACAAACCTTCATCCACAGGCACTCAAGCAGTTTATCAAGTAAGCACTTAGCCTCATGGCATGCATGCTAGACATGGCAATCACTCACACTCATGCAAGTATGCTAAAGCATTTAAAACTCACCTAGTACTCCAAGCTAAGATAAACAAAAGAGTTAGAAAAAATGCATGATTCCTAACTATGCCAAATGTCTAATGCAACACATACGATAATGCAATTACTAGGCTCGGCTATTAATATGGCATATGAATTAATTCAAGACATGCGGTCTAAGCACGTATTCAATGAAGTATTGCAATGACAATGTAGTTTGAATGATGCGCCGGGCCTCGGTGCATGCAATACAAGATGAATGGATGCGAGCATAAGGTATGCTAATTAAAACATGTCCCTAATCTAACCATCAAAAGCGGGAAAACAAAAGTGACAAAGACGTGGGGTTGGAAGATATATACATTATTACATCAAGCTCTCACGAAGGAGAGTCCGAATGAATAAACTAGCTAAGCTAAACTACTTAAGCTAATTATTATAAAACTTGAATGGATAATTAACTAACTATCTAAGCTAATTAAATAAGAATTTAACTAGGCTAAGCTAATTAAATATTACAACACAAACTAATTTGCTACAACTAATTAATTTACAACAAATAAATAATTAATTGCTAATTAAACTAATTAACTAGCTAACTAGTCTCGGGAAGCGAGGGAGGCCCATGCATGCTCGGTTTTCACCCTCGAAAGCCTCTGTTGCACAACCCTTGCATTGTTTTCCTTCTCCAGATCAACTCTGCCATGCTTTACAAGCACACTGCCTAAAATTCACTGGTGGCCAGCAGGCCACCATTGAGGGGTTGCCGTCTAACACTGGTGGTCGACAGGCTAGTAACAGTGGCCGGCCGGCCACTGATGACACACCATTTCTCTTGTTGCAACAGAGAGCAAACAGGGCAAAGAGAGGGTATTCTCACAGGTTGTTTGTACTGTGTATCCCTCTTTATCATCAAAACATCTCAAATGAGTGATACACGTGGTCCTTAAACCATCAATCAAGCAATTTCATTGCATGATGTCTAAGGAACCAAGATGTACAAGTTAATAAATGCACAAATAAGGCCAAAAAGACCATCACCCTATCATGCATGATCAAGGGTAACAAAGACCTTGGAAACTTGGCACATTTTATCACTTTGAGTATGAAATGCCCCAATTTTCCTTGTATTCAATTAACGTTCGATTGAACACATCAAAACACAACCAATTTCTTATCTTGCACACTTTTATTTTCAAATTTTTAGTTACTCATTTTAACTTACCAACCCATTCTTTAACCAATTAAGTCCATTTGTGAGAAGTTCTCTAAAGGGAAGGAACTGTCAAGCCTAAATGGTTTTGGTCCCTAATCCCTTCCGTCCTTCATCAATAATAGGAGACAGTGGTTAGAAACACCCCTTGGAAGGCCCCACAGCTTAAATTTAAACTTTCTCGTCCATTCTGGTGCTAGTAGTACTCTGTTAATTCTGCTCCATCTTCCCCCATCTTCTGAATTGCTCTATGAAAATTGCCTCCCATGCATTGGAACATCATAAAGAGCTAGCCCCTTAATGAACTCAATAAATTCTAACATCGCTCTATCCCTTCTTGTACACCCTTTTCTTTTCCCTAAATTTCTAATCTCATTGAAGTCTCCACCCACATGATGAAATGTTTATATGAGCTTTCTTTTTGGAGCTAGAATTATTGGCCAGGTGGTGATTCAAAATTAGGTGGAATAACAATGGGACTTTGTATAGAAGTTGTAATTGTTACCCATCCATACTACACTGATTGTCATGGAACTATTGCTCAAAGTGTTACTTCAAAAATTCTTTAAGGATCTTGAGATACTTGTTTTTTGCTACTTGGTTTATTCCCTATTAATCAATTTATTACTGAACATGAATAAATCCATAGCTATGTGCTTTTGAAATATATTAATCTTTTAACTAACTAAAGGATGCATTTAAGTTCTTGCGTTAGGAAATTGTTAGCTTTTTTGTGATTAGCAATCCCCGTTGGACAAAACTACATTCAAATGTAATTGCATTCGCTATTTTATTTTATTTTTTTGAGAATGAGAGTGTTTAGATGTGAAACCAACCCAATTTACAATTTGTGCTTACGCAAAGCAGCTTGTACTGAAAGAAAGATGTGTGCGCTCAAGCAGAGGAGCATTTTTGTTGATGAGCGCTCGAGCATAGGAAGTTGCGCTCGAGCGGAGACATGTGCACTAGAGCGTTTAAAGTTGCGCTTGAGCTATCTAGACATGTTTACAACATCTTAGAGCCTAAAAAAAAAAAAAAAAAAAAATACAGGATCATCAAAAAGTTCGCTCGAGTGACCTATTGAGCGCTTGAGCCATCTAAGTCGGTTTTAGTCACTTAAATGTGCGTTTTCGGATAAGATTTGATGGAAACTCTCAAATATTCAAGAGTGCAAAAAATAGAGGGAGAGGTCTCTAGAGTGATCCATGTACCTTGATGGATTGAGAATGATTTACTCTATAAATAATTCCCTTTCTAATTTCCTCATCAATTCCTCAATAAATTGAAAACTCGTAAAACCAAAACAAGAACCAAAAGTATCACATCTATTATCTTACATTAGATTACAACAATAACCCAATGGCCAGACAATATCTATTCACTTTTTCCATTGTTGTCATTTTTCTTCCAACAATCAACTTTGCTGGAGAGTTTATAGTTGGTGATGAAGCTGGATAGACATCAACGTATGATTATGAAGGTTTGGGCCAAAGACAAAGAATTTCGGGTTGGAGATAAACTTGGTAATTAATATAACTACTTAATAAGTCTTCTTGGTATGATTAACATGTTTGGTTCAACAGAAAAAAAGAAAAGAAAAAAGATTACTCCTTATTCACACACACATATATAAATATTCATATTTTCAACATTTTTATCCAAGATACAATGATAACCTAATTACGTTTTAATTGAATTTTTTTTTTAGTTTTCAAGTATACTATTGGACTTCACAACTTGTATCAAGTGAACGAAGATGCCTACAAGAACTGCATTATTCCACAAGATGGAGTATTAGCTTCAGGAGAGGATACAATTGCTCTTGAAAGTCTAGGGCCAGAATATTTCGTTTGTGGCGTAGGGTTGCACTGCGAGAAAGGTGGCCAAAAGCTCTCAATAAATGTGAAACAAAGAGACACACAAGGGCCAATCCAAGGTGCAAAAACACCTTCTAAATCCTCGGTTGTAGCACCTTCTCAATCTCCAGCTACAAATGCCTTACCAAATGCACCGCCTTCTCAATCCTCCGATACAAATGGCCCACCATATGCACAACCATCTCAATAATGTCTTGGCATTGTTTTTTTACGTGACAGTGAATCAAATATTTCGAAATGAAATCTAACAAAATGGTAAAAACATTTGAATTGTAAATTTAATTTCTTGAAACAACATTCTATGGAACTATAGGTGAATTAGAATAAATTTTTTAAAACATATGTTTGGAAATTGGAATGAATTGTTTAAAGCACTAAAATTTTTGTTAACATTTATGTCCTTATTTACACCAGTAATTTTCCTATACTTGGATATTTTGATATGCCACAAAGACAATTTTATTTTTCAAATGCGCTAAAGCATTTGCTTTAACATTGGTTATAGAAAGCACACACACAAATAAAATTCATTTTATGATCTCATAGTTTGTAACAATCAATTGAAAATTAAAACAAGGGCAAATTATGCAAATGGTCCCTGTAATTTACCCGTTTTATCATTTTGGTCCCTATTGTTTCAATTTGATCAATTTTGCCCTTGAATTTTACGGATTGTGTCATATTAGTCCAATAAATAACGACGGTTAAGTTTGATGGATGGAAAATCAAATGATGTGTCAATTTGATCCCTATAGTTTATTGGATGTGTCAGTTTGATCCTTGTAGTTTATAGGAAAGTCAAAACAACAGGGACTAAATTGACACATCTTATAAACTACATGGACCAAATTGACACATCATTTGATTTTCCGTTTATCAAATTTAACCGCTATTATTTATTGGACTAATATGACACATCCCGTAAAATTCAAGGGCAAAATTGACCAAATTGAAACAACAGGGACCAAAATGATAAAACGGGTAAACTACAGGGACTGCCGCTATAATTTTCCCTTAAAAGAAATAAAATCTCTCTCTCTCTCTCTCTCTCTCACACACACACACACACACACACACACGCACACTAAGAAAGTTTACAATTTTGGAGGAGTTTTGTAATTTGAAGGCCGTGAAATTTTAGAAATCTTGGTTCTTTCCTTATCAATATCAAAAAATGGATAGTGAAAATCATGTGCACCTAATAGCCTTCTTAGGTTTGATATGTACACAGAACTTGTTTCACAACAATCAATGGTTTAAAACCATTATTGCCTTTCAACCTAAATATATTTGAAAATAATCTACGACCACAATTTGCTAAAAATATTGAGACAACTCATATTTCTAAATTTTATTCATGTCACATGTGACTCTAGCTGATGTAATGTTTTGTACATGCTTTCTCTTTCGGTCATCCGTAGATTTATACATCCTATTTTTTGCTTATTCTCCAAATGGATAAAATACAGTTTTAATCCTTAAAGTATGTGTTCTTTGTCATTTTAGTCCCTTAAGTTTCAATTTTGTCATTTTGGTCCTCAAAGTTGTCAATTTAGTCCTATCTCTAAAGTCCGTTTACATTGATGACGGAAAAAGTATTTTATTATTAGATAAAAGACAGTTTTAACCCTTAAAGTATGCATTTCTTGTCATTTTAGTCACTTAAATTTTAAATTTTGTCATTTTTGTTATCAAAATTATCAATTTGAGCTAGGACCAAATTAACTCAAATTAATAATTTAGCATGATAGATGATCTCTAGCTATATTAACTAACTTTGATTCCCATGAATGATGTTAAAAAAATAATATTCCCACGAACAATGTTAGGGATCATCTATCATGCTGTATTTACTTACTTGGATTCATCTATCATGCTATATTATCACAATTTTATTTTATTTTATTTTAGTTTTTACATATTATTAATATGTGGCACAATGCTTAAAAGACTATTAGGATAAAGTCATTACTAAAACTGCTTGATTGTTGTATGCATATAAGTTGTTTGATGAAATGCTTATATGAGCTGTCCTTTTGGAGCTAGTGATTTAAAATTAAGTGGAGTAACAATGGAACTTTGTACAGAAGTTGTAATTGTTGCCCATACATACTACATTGAATGTTTTGGAACTATTGCTCATCGTATTACTTCAAAAATTCTTCAAGGATCTGAAGGTACTTGTTTCTTGTTACTTGGTTTATTTCCTATTAATCAATTTGTTACTGAACATGAATAAATTCGTTGCTATGTGCTTTTGAAATATATTAATCTTTTAACTAACTGAATGATGCATTTAAGTTCTTACAGAAGGAAATTGTTAGGTTTTTTTTGTGATTGGCAATCCTTTTGGACAAAACTACATTTAAATGTAATTGCATTCACTCTTTTGTAAGAATGAGGGTGTTTAGATATGAATCCAACTCAATTTACAATTTGTGCTTGGGCAGAGAAGTCTGTGCTAAAGGAAAGGTGTGTGCAGTCGAGCATAGAATGTTGTGCTTGAGCAAAGGAGCATTTTTGCTAAAGAATGCTCGAGCATAGGAAGTTGCGCTCGAGCAGAGACATGTGTGTTCGGGCGTTGAAAGTTGTGCTCCAGTGGTCTAGGCATGCTTGCGGCATCTCAGAGCTTCAAAGAAAAATACTGGATCATCAAAAAGTTTGCTTGAGCGACCTATTGAGTGCTCGAGCGGTCTAAGTCGGTTTCAATCACTTAAATGTGAGTTTTCGGATCAGATTTGATAGAGACTCTCAAATATTCAACCCTAGAGTGTGAAAAACAAAGGGAGAGTCTCTAAAATGATCCATGTGTGTACCTTGATGAATTGAGAATGATCTATGGATTAACAAGCTTTATATTGAAGATCATCAAGGGATTTCTTTACACTTTCTAGAGAGATGTTCATTGGTGGATTCCGGAGAACTTGAGCTTGGAAGCTTTGGTAGATTCTGAAGTGGCTCATCGTTTTGGATTCGACTTTGACGTTGTGGATTCAAAGTTGGCCGAAGCAATTTCGATGTGAAGACAATGTTGGAAGAGGTACAACAAGTTCAGTTCAATTTGGGCGTGGATTCTCTAGTTAATTGAGGGTTCTCTTGTGTAATTCCTTTGTCTTCTTAGTGGATTATTTTGTGACTTTGACCCGTGATTTTTTTTATCATAATTGGAGGTGCTCCAATTGTGATTTTTTCCACGTTATATATATCGTTGTGTTCATTTGTCATTGCTTATTTGTAGAACCAATTCAATTCTCTCTTAACTGATTAGTTCTATGCTTGTTTGATTGGAAATTGTTGTTTAATGAAATTTAATCCTAATTACAAATCACAATCTCAGAGGATTTGAGATTTTTCAAAAATAAAATTTTTTGAGGATAATCATCAATAAAGTACAATTGCGAAAATAGAAGCATTGATGGACATTATGTTTTACCTGCTTTGGAGGTATGCAGAGGCATGAAGCTTTTTCAACCGTGCCATTAAAGGACTCAGAGCAAGCAGTGAAAAGAAATCAACGTTGACTTTTGGGATTGGTCGAACCAAATGGGATTGACATACATGACGTTGACTTATTCAAGATATGTGACGCAAAGTTGCCTAAAGTAGATATCATTTTAATTTTTAATTTTTATTTTTTGGGTTTGGGATATGTAAGTTAGATTACAATTGATTTTTATGAGTTTAAAGTGTCAGTTTCATGGATGTTGTATTTATATTTTATAAATAAAATTTTATTTATTTAGTTTCTAAAAGAACAAGATTTCTAGATTAGTGTTCCAAATATTATATATAATACATGTTTTTTTTTTAAAATCTTTAGTAGCCACAAATGCCACTAATGGTGCTAGTTTGGTATCTACTAAAATAAGCATGAGCGACATTGAAAAAAAAAAATAAATAATGGCACTTATAGATGTCACAAAAGATCTCAAAACTATCATGGTGTAATGGCATCTACAAATGTCACTGAAGTGCCACTAATATCTAGCGTGACATGGATATCAATGGTACTTGTTCAAAATGCCACAAGACTAAAAATGTCACTAAAGGAATAGTTTTGTGGCACTTTTGAGTGTCGTTGAACTAAGAATTTGTTGTAGTGACAGTCGTTGCAATTTTACTATGATTTGAAAACGATTACAACTTTCTCACACAATACAAGAGGCACCCTACATCTATATAAGCATAGAAATTAAGGCAATGCAAGGGCAACAAGGAAATTATCAAATTAATTCATAATCTTTCATAGCAACTTTTGGATAAGTAATAATATTTTGAACCTCTTTTCTTTTAAAGAAGAATTAGGCCAAATATAGTTCAAATGAGGGTTTATTGTGAAACACGTCCTCCATTTCTTACAAAAAATTAGGACCATAAGAAACTTCCAAATGTAAAAGACGAGGTGCATGGGTGCTTCTATCCCTTGTTAAGGTACACAACGAAATTTGTGTTAGAAAAGTATACGAATTTTTTTTGGAAACACGCCTTCATTGTTTTACAGAATGGAATTAGACCTTAAAAGACACCCAAATACAAAAGATGAGGCACATTCAATTATTCTAGGATTATTTACACAAAGACTCTCTAAACTATTGAGAACTATCATTGTCATCCCTTAAATTATAAAAGTGTACAAATTGACCCCTTAAATTATAAAAGCGTACAAATTAGACCCCCTAATAGAAGGGATCAAAGTGAAACACGCCAATAGTTTAGGGGGTCTATTTGCATACTTTTATAATTTAGAGGGCAAAGCGATACTTCTAAATAGTTTATGAGTTCATTTGTACACTTTTATAGTTTAAGAGATCAAAGTGATACTTTTCAATAGTTTAAGGAGTCTTCATCTAAATAACTCATAATTTTATTATTGCTAGAGTGCGATGAAATCTGTGCTCAATGTGACACGAAAACGGGTTTCAAAAACATGTCCTCCACTTCTTATGAGATGAAATAGATCCTAAGTCCTCGTTTGGAATGAGCTAATTTGGCTTCACTTTTAGCATGGTTAAAAAAATTGTGTTTGGGATAAATTTTGACTTTTTTTGTTTATTTATTTATTTGTAGTTGATTTAATGATTGTGAGAGAAAAAATAAAATAATTATAATCTAAATGTGACATTTTATTTTATTAGTCAAAATAGCTCATGCCGAACAATCCATGCAAAAGAGAGGGTTTTCCATCCCCTCAAGAGGTACTAAATATACCCTAAGAATTTCTATATACAACCATTGTACAATAATTTATTTTGCAATGTACAAGGGTCTTATTGGTAAGTTTGGTTCTAGTTGATACGAAATTTAAAACGAATTCAATTATGATCGGTTCCAAAACAATCATACGCTAGAACAAAACAAACCCAACCCAACCTAATATAGCTCGAGTTGGAACCACAGTTGAATTATACTAAAAATAAGTGAATCAATTAATTAAAATAAATAAGTCTTTAACATTTAAATATAACACAGAAAAAGAATAAAATATTATTTAATAAAAGCCAACAACTGTGAATAGTATAGTGAAGTCTAACTCAAACTTAAAAACAATCAATACAAATTAAATCAAGTAACACAACCAATAAAATAAAATCAACTACTATGAGATCGACAATTGCAAATTCACAGTGCTACAACCCTTTGGTGAAACTAGTACTAGAACATGATGCATGTGTGAAGGTAGAATCTCATATCAAATAAAGAGTCAAATTGATGAGTTTTAATATATATTACACAGACTCTTCACTTATATGCTAATATAGCGACCCCGGTCTTTTCCCATTTGATTATTGTATCCGGACTTATGTTCCGTAGACTCCATTGTTGTGTTATTGTTGTTGTCGTCTTTTAATTCCTTAGCTTTGGAGTTATAGGATGTGTTGGGCGGGTTTGGAACAGGTTGGTTGAGCTTAGGAACCAAAACTAGTTGCCCAGATTTTAGCTTGTCCGCTCGAGCGGGGATTCTGGCGCTCGAGCGGGAAAAACACCCATCCAGTATTTCTTGTGCAGGGTTGGACGCTCGAACGGGAGTTGGGCCGCTCGAGCGGGAATGTGGGAGTGACGCTCGAGCGGGGAGTTGGACGCTCGAGCGGGTACCTAGTTTGTCGAGATGCTGGGAGTGTGCATCCGTCGCTCGAGCGTGGGATTGTCCGCTCGAGCGGGAGTCTGTGAGTGTACGCTCGAGCGGGGTGTTGTCCGCTCGAGCGGAGACGCTGAGTATAAAATCGTGATTTCGTGTTTTAAAACAGTTTTTTTAGCCCCTTTTGATCCAAAAACCCTAATTTCCGAGTTCTCTCTTTCTCTAAACACCTTCTCTCCTAGGTTTGATCTAGTTAGGGTGGGTTTTTGCCCTAGTTGCTTTGCAAATAAGATAGAGGGGAGCGAGGGCTTCCATTTAATCTGAGAAATTCTTGATTTGGAGCACTTTGAAGTTTGGGCATCATCTTCATCTTCTTCCTTCTGAGTTATATCTTCGAGGTAGGGATTTCCTACTCCATTTATACGCTTTAATCCTAAGTGTTGGTGTTTTGGTATGTGGGGGTAGTTTGGTAATTTTGGAAGGAACCTTAGGGTCTTGATTTAGATTAATTTGTACAATTAATTTAAAGGAACAATGTGGAATTTGGTTTAATTCATGGAACTGGGTAGTTTAAATACTTACCTTTGGGAATGTTAAATTTACATTCATTGATGTATTTATTTCTTGTTTAGAAATAACTGTTTTGGGCTATCGGTGGAGGATAGCCATTGATTGTTGTAGACCTTGCATGTGGCTTAGGTATAACTGGAATTAAGTCACTATATTGACTGTTGAATTAATACAGAACATTACTTGTATTGATTATGTGTTGTATGTGGCAATTGTGTGTTTATTGCATATGCATGTTGTTTGGAGAAGATAGGGGATGAACTCCACGGTTTAGGGGAAGATAGGGGATGGACCTCTAAACCGGATTTATTGGGAGGAGATAGGGGATGGACTCCAGTAGCATCACTCTTATGTGTGCTTATTGATTAATAGATATATTTCTATTTATTGTGGATATGATACATCACTAAAATGTGTATCAGTTGGGAAGTATGGAAGTGAATTGGTTATGATTGATACAATACCAACTTGTGTATTTGTTATGGTTAGGTCTAACTTAAATTGTTATTCCTGTTGAATTGGAAGTATTGTTAATAAAAGATGAAACCCCGTTGAGTTATTTGGCCAGGTTCTAAGCCATAAGTGGGAAGTAGAATGTGCCATAGACAGTGTGTCATAGGCAATGTAGACTTTTGTGTCATGAAAATTGTAATTTGATTGTAGAGTGTTAACCATGTATCAGATGCTAATACTTTAGTTAATTCTTATGCTTGGTTTAGTATTTCTCTACTGGGCTGTGGCTCACCCTATATGGGAACTTTATTTTTCAGGTTCAGGTGGTTCACTCCCTCCAAGGACTTAGCTTGTGAGGAATTGAATTTGAAGACTTGTTTGTTTTTATTTGGTTTATTTGAAAATGTAATCTTACAAGCCTAGGGCTTTATCTGTTTTTGAGTTAGAACTCAGTGAATTGTGTCCAAGTGTTGGCTTGGCAAGATGTAAGCCCGTAGGGCATTTATTCTGATGTTTTATTTCATAATACTCTGATGGATGGATTTATATTATTGTTTTAATATAATAATGCATGTTTATATTATTTATTCTGGGTTTATTTTTGAGGGCGTTACAACTTGGTATCAGAGCGTACCGGGTTTGAATACTTTGGGTACGTGGGAAGTGATTAGTATCACAATGGGTTCGTCTCGTTTGATAGAGACTTAGTGTAATGATTGCATGCTTATATGATAACATGTTTATGTGATTATGTGGGTATGGAATGTAGTTTCTAGATATTGATTGGATCCTTGAGTTTCTAGTAGTCTTGTTGGAAAGGCACTTGATCAATGCTGCTTCCAACCGGAACTATAGTAACCCTTTGGGACTGTCATTATCCAGGAATGAAATTCGTAGGTGCTTATGTGATTATGTGCTTACGTGGTATGATTTATTGTTGTCCAATGTATTAGGACGTGAGTGTTATGGTTTTGGCACATTATTAGAGTGCTAACGTCTTTGTTTCCTGTAATAGGATGTCAGGACGAGGACGAGGTCGCGGTAGGCGAGGTAGGCAGGCTAGGCAGGAAGTGCCTATACCGGAGGAAATTCCGGCAGTTCAGGAGGGTGTTGGCCAGGCCAATGTGGCCGAGCCAGTAGGACAGCCGTTTATGGGCGCTTTGGCCCAAGAGATAGCAGGGGCATTCCAGGCGTCAGTTGACATTCTGAGGGCTGCGAATCCAGCCCAGGTAGTTCCAGCCCCGGTAGTTGCTGCTGATGCAGGGCCTTCTTTTCTGAAGAGGGAGTTTTTCCGGTCTCAACCGGACGTGTTTGTAGGTGATCCTAGCGAGCCGCTTAAGGCAGACGAATGGCTCGAACAGACAACGAAAACGTTTGAGATGCTTGGCATCGAAGACGAGGGGTTGAAGGTGACCTTGGCATCTTTCCAGCTGAAAGGGGATGCGGGTCAGTGGTGGAAATTCATTAAGGCTCGTGTTGGAGGTACATGGGAGGCGTTTGTGAATGCTTTTCAGGAGAAGTACCTGTCTCCAGCTGTTCAGGAGACGTTGAGAGATCAGTTCTGCCAGCTGAAGCAGAATAGTTCATCAGTGGCTGAGTTTGAGGCCTTATTTACTAGTTTGTCCAGGTTCGCACCTGAGTTAGTGGCGTCCGAGGAACGTCGGTGTATAGAGTTCGAGAAGAAGTTGAGGCGCGGCCTCAAATTGAGAGTTGTGCCGACTATGATTAGGGATTTTGGGCGTTTGGTTGATGCAGCAGCCCATACTGAGATCGCGATGCGGGAGGAGGAAGAAGGGCAGAAAGGCTCCAAGAGGAGTCAGGATGGTCAGGGCGATGGCAGGAGGCAGAGAGGTTTCACTCCTCAGCAGCCTCAGAGTAGTTTTTCTAGATCCTCTTTTCCAGTGCCGAGTGCTAGTTCTGGGAAAGGCAGTCAGGGAGACGTTACTTGCTTCAAGTGTGGTCAGCTGGGCCACAAGTCTCCAGTTTGTCCTCAGAGGGGAGGAGTTCAGAGAGCAGCATCTTCTTCGGCTCGATCTCAGAGCCAGAGTCAGAGTAGAGGCCAGCCACTCTCGTGTTATCAGTGTGGTCAGCCAGGGCACATGAAGAGGTTTTGCCCACAGTTGGGTGGCACATCTGGTGCATCTGGTTTGAGGCAGACTCAGGGTCAGCAGCCAGCTCAGTCGGGTCAGGCCTCGAGGGCCAATCAGGGGGCTTCTTCGTCCCAGTCTGTGCAGCAGTCTACTGCTCCGAGGGGTGAGCAGGTTGATCAGAGGTCGTCTGGGCGCGTGTATGCTGTTACAGCGCAGGATCTGGTACCGGCTCCGTCTGTTGTGAGAGGTACCTTCTTGTTTTGCAATTCAGTTGCTAGTGTTCTGATTGATACGGGTGCATCTCATTCCTTTGTGTCTGCTGCATTTGCATCTATTTTGGAGTTGGAGTTAGCTCAGTTAGCATCTCCTATTTGTGTAGTGTCGCCTCTTGGGGGTGAGTTGATTTTGAAACAAGGTGTTAGGGGTTGTGATATAGAGGTCGATGATCATAGAATCCCTTTCTCTTTTGTAGTTATGCCCATGAAGGGCTTTGATGTTATTTTGGGTATGGACTGGTTGTCGTCATACCGGGCAGTTATTGATTGCTACCGTCAGAGGGTCACTTGTTGTACCGTGAACGGGGAGTGTTTTCGTTTTCTGGGGGACCGGGTTGGTAGTGTTTTGCCACCGGGTTATGATCCGCGAGGGCGGAGTGAGCTTAGTGGTCTACTTGCTAGTCTTTCGATTAGTGAGGGTGATGAGACCCAGATTGTGTTGCCGAGGGTGGTTTGTGAGTATTCGGACGTTTTTCCCGAGGATCTTGTTAGTTTGCCACCTCAGCGAGAGATTGAGTTCTCTATTGATTTAGTGCCCGGCACGGCGCCGATTTCTATGGCACCTTACCATTTTGCCCCAGCCGAGTTAGTTGAGTTGAAGGTTCAACTCCAGGAGTTGTTAGATAAGGGCTATATCCGTCCTAGTGTTTCGCCGTGGGGAGCACCGGCCCTCTTTGCTAAAAAGAAAGGTGGTGCTTTGAGACTATGTATAGATTACCGGAAATTGAATCGGGCTACGGTTAAGAATAAGTACCCTATGCCTCGTATAGATGATTGTTCGACCAGTTGAAGGGTTCCCGTTGTTTCTCTAAGATAGATTTGAGATCGGGTTACCACCAGTTGAGGGTCAGGGAGGAGGATATTCCGAAGACGGCATTCCGTACGCGGTATGGCCACTATGAGTTTCTGGTGATGCCGTTTGGGCTCACCAATGCACCGGCAGTGTTTATGGATTTGATGAACCGGATCTTCCGGGAATTCTTGGATCGTTTTGTGGTCGTCTTCGTGGACGACATTTTGATCTATTCACCTTCAGAGGAGGAGCACGAGGCACACTTGAGAGTGGTGCTAGAGTTACTTAGAGCCCATAAGCTTTATGCTAAGTTTGGGAAGTGTGAGTTTTGGCTAGAAGAGGTGAAGTTCTTAGGCCATGTAGTTTCTGGGGAAGGGGTGTCTGTTGATACATCCAAGACTGAGGCAGTGCAAGATTGGGCACAGCCTAAGAGTGTGTTTGAGATCCGCAGTTTTCTGGGATTAGCTGGGTATTACCGTCGGTTTGTGAAAGATTTCTCCAGGTTAGCTTCACCGTTGACTAGATTGACTCGGAAGGGAGTCAAATTTGTATGGAGTGAGACTTGTGAAAAGTCGTTTCAGGAGTTGAAGGTTAGACTGACCACCGCTCCAGTTTTGATTATTCCGGAGAGAGGGTTGGGTTATGCAGTCTATTGTGACGCCTCACGAGAGGGTCTGGGTTGTGTGTTGATGCAAGAGGGGAAAGTGGTTGCCTATGGTTCACGTCAGTTGAAAATTCATGAGCAGAATTACCCCACACACGATTTAGAGTTAGCAGCTGTGATATTTGCCTTGAAGATTTGGAGGCATTATCTTTATGGTGAGAGGTTCGAGGTATTCTCGGATCATAAGAGTCTGAAATATCTGTTCACACAGAAAGACTTGAATTTGAGGCAGAGGAGGTGGATGGAGTTCATTGAGGATTATGACTTCGAGTTGCACTATCATCCGGGGAAGGCCAATGTTGTGGCCGATGCCCTTAGTAGGAAATCTGTTGGTGACTTAGCTAGTATAGCCATCCGGGAGTGGGAGATGTTGGGTGCAGTTGGGGAGTTTGATTTGCATCTGGGCGAATCCGTAGAGGCTGCGGCCTTGTTTTCTGTTGTTGCACAGCCTACACTTGTGACTCGAGTGTTAGAGGCTCAGAGGGGTGATCTTGAGGTAGAATCTCTCCGAGAGAAGATTTCCAATGGGAAGGTTGAGAAGGGTTTGACGGTGTATCCCGACTTGAGTGTGAGATACCGAGACCGTCTGTTTGTGCCGGAGTCTTGCCGAGAGGAGGTACTCCGAGAGTTTCATCATTCGCGCCTTGCGGTGCATCCGGGAGGTACTAAGATGTATCAGGATTTGGGTCGCCAGTTCTGGTGGCGGGGTATGAAGAGAGATGTGGCAGCTTTCGTATCTAGGTGCCTTACTTGTCAGCAAGTGAAGGCCGAGCATCAGAGGCCAGCGGGTTTGTTGCAACCCTTGCCTATTGCCGAGTGGAAGTGGGAGCATGTCACTATGGACTTCGTTGTGGGTCTTCCGAGGACTCAGCGGGGTAGTGATGCCATTTGGGTGGTTGTAGACCGGTTGACGAAGTCAGCGCACTTCATTCCTATGCGCGTTAGAGATTCAGTAGATCATCTTGCTGAGTTGTATGTTCGGGATATAGTGAGGTTGCACGGGGTCCCAGTGACGATCGTCTCAGATAGAGATCCTCGTTTCACTGCCAGGTTGTGGCAGAGTTTGCAGAGTGCTTTAGGCACTAAGTTGACCCTTAGCACGGCTTATCATCCTCAGACTGACGGGCAGTCCGAGCGTACTATTCAGATCCTTGAGGATATGCTTCGGGGTTGTGTTCTCGACTTTAGTGGGTCGTGGGAGAGGCACTTACCATTAGTGGAGTTTGCCTACAACAACAGTTTTCAGTCTAGTATTGGTATGGCACCGTTTGAGGCCTTGTATGGCCGACCGTGTAGATCTCCTGTTTGTTGGGCCGAGGTGGGTGATGCACCTCTGTTGGGTCCGGAGTTGGTGAGGGAAACGACGGAGAAAGTTGAGCTTATCCGTAAGAGGCTTGTTACAGCACAGAGTCGTCAGAAATCTTATGCTGACCGTAGGAGGAGACCTTTGGTATTTGAGGTGGGTGATCATGTCTTTTTGAAGATATCACCTAAGCGGGGTTTGATGAGGTTTGGGAAGAGCGGGAAGTTGTCCCCTCGGTTTATTGGGCCTTTTGAGATCCTTGAGAGGATTGGCGAGGCTGCTTATCGTTTAGCTTTGCCACCGCAGTTATCCGGAGTTCATGATGTGTTTCATGTGAGTATGCTTCGGAAGTATGAGCCAGATCCGTCACATGTACTGGATTGGACTGATTTAGTTGTTGATGAGGATGTCTCGTATGAGGAGAGACCGGTTCGAGTCTTGGATAGGCGGGATCAAGTCCTGCGTGGCAAGACTATCCCTTTGGTGAAAGTTTTGTGGAAGCATCACGGAGTGGAGGAAGCCACTTGGGAACGTGAGTTGGAAGTCCGTGAGAAATATCCGGACTTGTTTACTGATTTGTAATCTTGTATTTAGATTATGTAATATTGTTGAACTTAAGAGCTTTATATATATATGTCTTAAGTTGGGAAAACATTGAGAATGTTTTGGTTTAATGTTAACATTTTGAAACTTGCCTTTTTATGGAAGTGGAGTATAACATTTATATATTGAATGTGTTATTTATATCATGAGATTGAATATGATATGGAAATTGTTAACATTGAAAAGATTAATGCATAATATTGATGCAAGTTGAAATATATGTTGATTTATACATATTGTGAGATGCCTCTTGATTAGAGATGAAGTGACCGGTTTTGGGTCAAGTTGTTGTTTATTGCTTTATGATATCATTGGGAATTGAGAAAAACTTGTTTTTACAAACTTATGCTTAATTTCGGGGACGAAATTCTTTTAAGGGGGGGAGGTTATAGCGACCCCGGTCTTTTCCCATTTGATTAGTGTATCCGGACTTATGTTCCGTAGATTCCATTGTTGTGTTATTGTTGTTGTCGTCTTTTAATTCCTTAGCTTTGGAGTTATAGGATGTGTTGGGCGGGTTTGGAACAGGTTGGTTGAGCTTAGGAACCAAAACTAGTTGCCCAGATTTTGGCTTGTCCGCTCGAGCGGGGATTCTGGCGCTCGAGCGGGAAAAACACCCATCCAGTATTTCTTGTGCAGGGTTGGACGCTCGAGCGGGAGTTGGGCCGCTCGAGCGGGAATGTGGGAGTGACGCTCGAGCGGGGAGTTGGACGCTCGAGCGGGTACCTAGTTTGTCGAGATGCTGGGAGTGTGCATCCGCCGCTCGAGCGTGGGATTGTCCGCTCGAGCGGGAGTCTGTGAGTGTACGCTCGAGCGGGGTTTGTCCGCTCGAGCGGAGATGCTGAGTATAAAATCGTGATTTCGTGTTTTAAAACAGTTTTTCAGCCCCTTTTGATCCAAAAACCCTAATTTCCGAGTTCTCTCTTTCTCTAAACACCTTCTCTCCTAGGTTTGATCTAGTTAGGGTGGGTTTTTGCCCTAGTTGCTTTACAAATAAGATAGAGGGAGTGAGGGCTTCCATTTAATCTGAGAAATTGATTTGGAGCACTTTGAAGTTTGGGCATCATCTTCATCTTCTTCTTTCTGAGTTATATTCTTCGAGGTAGGGATTTCCTACTCCATTTATACGCTTTAATCCTAAGTGTTGGTATTTTGGTATGTGGGGGTAGTTTGGTAATTTTGGAAGAAACCTTAGGGTTTTGGTTTAGATTAATTTGTATAATTAATTTAAAGGAACAATGTGGAATTTGGTTTAATTCATGGAATTGGGTAGTTTAAATACTTACCTTTGGGAATGTTAAATTTACATTCATTGATGTATTTATTTCTTGTTTAGAAATAACTGTTTTGGGCTATCGGTGGAGGATAGCCATTGATTGTTGTAGACCTTGCATGCGGCTTAGGTATAACTGGAATTAGTCACTATTTGACTGTTGAATTAATACAGAACATTACTTGTATTGATTATGTGTTGTATATGGCAATTGTGTGTTTATTGCATATGCATGTTGTTTGGAGGAGATAGGGGATGAACTCCACGGTTTAGGGGAAGATAGGGGATGGACCTCTAAACCGGATTTATTGGGAGGAGATAGGGGATGGACTCCAGTAGCATCACTCTTATGTGTGCTTATTGATTAATAGATATATTTCTATTTATTGTGGATATGATACATCACTAAAATGTGTATCAGTTGGGAAGTATGGAAGTGAATTGGTTATGATTGATACAATACCAACTTGTGTATTTGTTATGGTTAGGTCTAACTTAAATTGTTATTCCTGTTGAATTGGAAGTATTGTTAATAAAAGATGAAACCCCGTTGAGTTATTTGGCCAGGTTCTGAGCCATAAGTGGGAAGTAAAATGTGCCATAGACAGTGTGTCATAGGCAATGTAGACATTTGTGTCATGAAAATTGTAACTTGATTGTAGAGTGTTAACCATGTATCAGATGCTAATGCTTTAGTTAATTCTTATGCTTGGTTTAGTATTTCTCTACTGGGCTGTGGCTCACCCTATATGGGAACTTTATTTTTCAGGTTCAGGTGGTTCACTCCCTCCAAGGACTTAGCTTGTGAGGAATTGAATTTGAAGACTTGTTTATTTTATTTGTTTTATTTGAAAATGTAATCTTTCAAGCCTAGGGCTTTATCTGTTTTTGAGTTAGAACTCAGTGAATTGTGTCCAAGTGTTGGCTTGGCAAGATGTAAGCCCGTAGGGCATTTATTCTGATGTTTTATTTCATAATACTCTGATGGATGGATTTATATTATTGTTTTAATATAATAATGCATGTTTATATTATTTATTATGGGTTTATTTTTGAGGGCGTTACAACTTGGTATCAGAGCGTACCGGGTTTGAATACTTTGGGTACGTGGGAAGTGATTAGTATCACAATGGGTTCGTCTCGTTTGATAGAGACTTAGTGTAATGATTGCATGCTTATATGATAACATGTTTATGTGATTATGTGGGTATGGAATGTAGTTTCTAGATATTGATTGGATCCTTGAGTTTCTAGTAGTCTTGTTGGAAAGGCACTTGATCAATGCTGCTTCCAACCGGAACTATAGTAACCCTTTGGGACTATCATTATCCAGGAATGAAATTCGTAGGTGCTTATGTGATTATGTGCTTACGTGGTGTGATTTATTGTTGTCCAATGCATTAGGACGTGAGTGTTTAGTTTTGGCACATTATTAAGTGCTAACGTCTTTGTTTCCTTAATAGGATGTCAGGACGAGGACGAGGTCGCGGTAGGCGAGGTAGGCAGGCTAGGCAGGAAGTGCCTATACCGGAGGAGATTCCGGCAGTTCAGGAGGGTGTTGGCCAGGCCAATGTGGCCGAGCCAGTAGGACAGCCGTTTATGGGCGCTTTGGCCCAAGAGATAGCAGGGGCATTTCAGGCGTCAGTTGACATTCTGAGGGCTGCGAATCCAGCCCAGGTAGTTCCAGCCCCGGTAGTTGCTGCAGATGCAGGGCCTTCTTTTCTGAAGAGGGAGTTTTTCCGGTCTCAACCGGACGTGTTTGTAGGTGATCCTAGCGAGCCGCTTAAGGCAGACGAATGGCTCGAACAGACAACGAAAACGTTTGAGATGCTTGGCATCGAAGACGAGGGGTTGAAGGTGACCTTGGCATCTTTCCAGCTGAAAGGGGATGCGGGTCAGTGGTGGAAATTCATTAAGGCTCGTGTTGGAGGTACATGGGAGGCGTTTGTGAATGCTTTTCAGGAGAAGTACCTGTCTCCAGCTGTTCAGGAGACGTTGAGAGATCAGTTCTGCCAGCTGAAGCAGAATAGTTCATCAGTGGCTGAGTTTGAGGCCTTATTTACTAGTTTGTCCAGGTTCGCACCTGAGTTAGTGGCGTCCGAGGAACGTCGGTGTATAGAGTTCGAGAAGAAGTTGAGGCGCGGCCTCAAATTGAGAGTTGTGCCGACTATGATTAGGGATTTTGGGCGTTTGGTTGATGCAGCAGCCCATACTGAGATCGCGATGCGGGAGGAGGAAGAAGGGCAGAAAGGCTCCAAGAGGAGTCAGGATGGTCAGGGCGATGGCAGGAGGCAGAGAGGTTTCACTCCTCAGCAGCCTCAGAGTAGTTTTTCTAGATCCACTTTTCCAGTGCCGAGTGCTAGTTCTGGGAAAGGCAGTCAGGGAGACATTACTTGCTTCAAGTGTGGTCAGCTGGGCCACAAGTCTCCAGTTTGTCCTCAGAGGGGAGGAGTTCAGAGAGCAGCATCTTCTTCGGCTCGATCTCAGAGCCAGAGTCAGAGTAGAGGCCAGCCACTCTCGTGTTATCAGTGTGGTCAGCCAGGGCACATGAAGAGGTTTTGCCCACAGTTGGGTGGCACATCTGGTGCATCTGGTTTGAGGCAGACTCAGGGTCAGCAGCCAGCTCAGTCGGGTCAGGCCTCGAGGGCCAATCAGGGGGCTTCTTCGTCCCAGTCTGTGCAGCAGTCTACTGCTCCGAGGGGTGAGCAGGTTGATCAGAGGTCGTCTGGGCGCGTGTATGCTGTTACCGCGCAGGATCTGTACCGGCTCCGTCTGTTGTGAGAGGTACCTTCTTGTTTTGCAATTCAGTTGCTAGTGTTCTGATTGATACGGGTGCATCTCATTCCTTTGTGTCTGCTGCATTTGCATCTATTTTGGAGTTGGAGTTAGCTCAGTTAGCATCTCCTATTTGTGTAGTGTCGCCTCTTGGGGGTGAGTTGATTTTGAAACAAGGTGTTAGGGGTTGTGATATAGAGGTCGATGATCATAGAATCCCTTTCTCTTTTGTAGTTATGCCCATGAAGGGCTTTGATGTTATTTTGGGTATGGACTGGTTGTCGTCATACCGGGCAGTTATTGATTGCTACCGTCAGAGGGTCACTTGTTGTACCGTGAACGGGGAGTGTTTTCGTTTTCTGGGGGACCGGGTTGGTAGTGTTTTGCCACCGGGTTATGATCCGCGAGGGCGGAGTGAGCTTAGTGGTCTACTTGCTAGTCTTTCGATTAGTGAGGGTGATGAGACCCAGATTGTGTTGCCGAGGGTGGTTTGTGAGTATTCGGACGTTTTTCCCGAGGATCTTGTTAGTTTGCCACCTCAGCGAGAGATTGAGTTCTCTATTGATTTAGTGCCCGGCACGGCGCCGATTTCTATGGCACCTTACCGTTTTGCCCCAGCCGAGTTAGTTGAGTTGAAGGTTCAACTCCAGGAGTTGTTAGATAAGGGCTATATCCGTCCTAGTGTTTCGCCGTGGGGAGCACCGGCCCTCTTTGCTAAAAAGAAAGGTGGTGCTTTGAGACTGTGTATAGATTACCGGAAATTGAATCGGGCTACGGTTAAGAATAAGTACCTATGCCTCGTATAGATGATTTGTTTGACCAGTTGAAGGGTTCCCGTTGTTTCTCTAAGATAGATTTGAGATCGGGTTACCACCAGTTGAGGGTCAGGGAGGAGGATATTCCGAAGACGGCATTCCGTACGCGGTATGGCCACTATGAGTTTCTGGTGATGCCGTTTGGGCTCACCAATGCACCGGCAGTGTTTATGGATTTGATGAACCGGATCTTCCGGGAATTCTTGGATCGTTTTGTGGTCGTCTTCGTGGACGACATTTTGATTTATTCACCTTCAGAGGAGGAGCACGAGGCACACTTGAGAGTGGTGCTAGAGTTACTTAGAGCCCATAAGCTTTATGCTAAGTTTGGGAAGTGTGAGTTTTGGCTAGAAGAGGTGAAGTTCTTAGGCCATGTAGTTTCTGGGGAAGGGGTGTCTGTTGATACATCCAAGACTGAGGCAGTGCAAGATTGGGCACAGCCTAAGAGTGTGTTTGAGATCCGCAGTTTTCTGGGATTAGCTGGGTATTACCGTCGGTTTGTGAAAGATTTCTCCAGGTTAGCTTCACCGTTGACTAGATTGACTCGGAAGGGAGTCAAATTTGTATGGAGTGAGACTTGTGAAAAGTCGTTTCAGGAGTTGAAGGTTAGACTGACCACCGCTCCAGTTTTGATTATTCCGGAGAGAGGGTTGGGTTATGCAGTCTATTGTGACGCCTCACGAGAGGGTCTGGGTTGTGTGTTGATGCAAGAGGGGAAAGTGGTTGCCTATGGTTCACGTCAGTTGAAAATTCATGAGAGAATTACCCCACACACGATTTAGAGTTAGCAGCTGTGATATTTGCCTTGAAGATTTGGAGGCATTATCTTTATGGTGAGAGGTTCGAGGTATTCTCGGATCATAAGAGTCTGAAATATCTGTTCACACAGAAAGACTTGAATTTGAGGCAGAGGAGGTGGATGGAGTTCATTGAGGATTATGACTTCGAGTTGCACTATCATCCGGGGAAGGCCAATGTTGTGGCCGATGCCCTTAGTAGGAAATCTGTTGGTGACTTAGCTAGTATAGCCATCCGGGAGTGGGAGATGTTGGGTGCAGTTGGGGAGTTTGATTTGCATCTGGGCGAATCCGTAGAGGCTGCAGCCTTGTTTTCTGTTGTTGCACAGCCTACACTTGTGACTCGAGTGTTAGAGGCTCAGAGGGGTGATCTTGAGGTAGAATCTCTCCGAGAGAAGATTTCCATGGGAAACGTTGAGAAGGGTTTGACGGTGTATCCCGACTTGAGTGTGAGATACCGAGACCGTCTGTTTGTGCCGGAGTCTTGCCGAGAGGAGGTACTCCAAGAGTTTCATCATTCGCGCCTTGCGGTGCATCCGGGAGGTACTAAGATGTATCAGGATTTGGGTCGCCAGTTCTGGTGGCGGGGTATGAAGAGAGATGTGGCAGCTTTCGTATCTAGGTGCCTTACTTGTCAGCAAGTGAAGGCCGAGCATCAGAGGCCAGCGGGTTTGTTGCAACCCTTGCCTATTGCCGAGTGGAAGTGGGAGCATGTCACTATGGACTTCGTTGTGGGTCTTCCGAGGACTCAGCGGGGTAGTGATGCCATTTGGGTGGTTGTAGACCGGTTGACGAAGTCAGCGCACTTCATTCCTATGCGCGTTAGAGATTCAGTAGATCATCTTGCTGAGTTGTATGTTCGGGATATAGTGAGGTTGCACGGGGTCCCAGTGACGATCGTCTCAGATAGAGATCCTCGTTTCACTGCCAGGTTGTGGCAGAGTTTGCAGAGTGCTTTAGGCACTAAGTTGACCCTTAGCACGGCTTATCATCCTCAGACTGACGGGCAGTCCGAGCGTACTATTCAGATCCTTGAGGATATGCTTCGGGGTTGTGTTCTCGACTTTAGTGGGTCGTGGGAGAGGCACTTACCATTAGTGGAGTTTGCCTACAACAACAGTTTTCAGTCTAGTATTGGTATGGCACCGTTTGAGGCCTTGTATGGCCGACCGTGTAGATCTCCTGTTTGTTGGGCCGAGGTGGGTGATGCACCTCTGTTGGGTCCGGAGTTGGTGAGGGAAACGACGGAGAAAGTTGAGCTTATCCGTAAGAGGCTTGTTACAGCACAGAGTCGTCAGAAATCTTATGCTGACCGTAGGAGGAGACCTTTGGTATTTGAGGTGGGTGATCATGTCTTTTTGAAGATATCACCTAAGCGGGGTTTGATGAGGTTTGGGAAGAGCGGGAAGTTGTCCCCTCGGTTTATTGGGCCTTTTGAGATCCTTGAGAGGATTGGCGAGGCTGCTTATCGTTTAGCTTTGCCACCGCAGTTATCCGGAGTTCATGATGTGTTTCATGTGAGTATGCTTCGGAAGTATGAGCCAGATCCGTCACATGTACTGGATTGGACTGATTTAGTTGTTGATGAGGATGTCTCGTATGAGGAGAGACCGGTTCGAGTCTTGGATAGGCGGGATCAAGTCCTGCGTGGCAAGACTATCCCTTTGGTGAAAGTTTTGTGGAAGCATCACGGAGTGGAGGAAGCCACTTGGGAACGTGAGTTGGAAGTCCGTGAGAAATATCCGGACTTGTTTACTGATTTGTAATCTTGTATTTAGATTATGTAATATTGTTGAACTTAAGAGCTATATATATATATGTCTTAAGTTGGGAAAACATTGAGAATGTTTTGGTTTAATGTTAACATTTTGAAACTTGCCTTTTTATGGAAGTGGAGTATAACATTTATATATTGAATGTGTTATTTATATCATGAGATTGAATATGATATGGAAATTGTTAACATTGAAAAGATTAATGCATAATATTGATGCAAGTTGAAATATATGTTGATTTATACATATCGTGAGATGCCTCTTGATTAGAGATGAAGTGACCGGTTTTGGGTCAAGTTGTTGTTTATTGCTTTATGATATCATTGGGAACTGAGAAAAACTTGTTTTTACAAACTTATGCTTAATTTCGGGGACGAAATTCTTTTAAGGGGGGGAGGTTATAGCGACCCCGGTCTTTTCCCATTTGATTATTGTATCCGGACTTATGTTCCGTAGACTCCATTGTTGTGTTATTGTTGTTGTCGTCTTTTAATTCCTTAGCTTTGGAGTTATAGGATGTGTTGGGCGGGTTTGGAACAGGTTGGTTGAGCTTAGGAACCAAAACTAGTTGCCCAGATTTTAGCTTGTCCGCTCGAGCGGGGATTCTGGCGCTCGAGCGGGAAAAACACCCATCCAGTATTTCTTGTGCAGGGTTGGACGCTCGAGCGGGAGTTGGGCCGCTCGAGCGGGAATGTGGGAGTGACGCTCGAGCGGGGATTTGGACGCTCGAGCGGGTACCTAGTTTGTCGAGATGCTGGGAGTGTGCATCCGCCGCTCGAGCGTGGGATTGTCCGCTCGAGCGGGAGTCTGTGAGTGTACGCTCGAGCGGAGATGCTGAGTATAAAATCGTGATTTCGTGTTTTAAAACAGTTTTTCAGCCCCTTTTGATCCAAAAACCCTAATTTCCGAGTTCTCTCTTTCTCTAAACACCTTCTCTCCTAGGTTTGATCTAGTTAGGGTGGGTTTTTGCCCTAGTTGCTTTACAAATAAGATAGAGGGGAGTGAGGGCTTCCATTTAATCTGAGAAATTCTTGATTTGGAGCACTTTGAAGTTTGGGCATCATCTTCATCTTCTTCCTTCTGAGTTATATCTTCGAGGTAGGGATTTCCTACTCCATTTATATGTTTTAATCCTAAGTGTTGGTATTTTGGTATGTGGGGGTAGTTTGGTAATTCCGGAAGAAACCTTAGGGTTTTGGTTTAGATTAATTTGTATAATTAATTTAAAGGAATAATGTGGAATTTGGTTTAATTCATGGAACTGGGTAGTTTAAATACTTACCTTTGGGAATGTTAAATTTACATTCATTGATGTATTTATTTCTTGTTTAGAAATAACTGTTTTGGGCTATCGGTGGAGGATAGCCATTGATTGTTGTAGACCTTGCATGTGGCTTAGGTATAACTGGAATTAAGTCACTATATTGACTGTTGAATTAATACAGAACATTACTTGTATTGATTATGTGTTGTATATGGCAATTGTGTGTTTATTGCATATGCATGTTGTTTGGAGAAGATAGGGGATGAACTCCACGGTTTAGGGGAAGATAGGGGATGGACCTCTAAACCGGATTTATTGGGAGGAGATAGGGGATGGACTCCAGTAGCATCACTCTTATGTGTGCTTATTGATTAATAGATATATTTCTATTTATTGTGGATATGATACATCACTAAAATGTGTATCAGTTGGGAAGTATGGAAGTGAATTGGTTATGATTGATACAATACCAACTTGTGTATTTGTTATGGTTAGGTCTAACTTAAATTGTTATTCCTGTTGAATTGGAAGTATTGTTAATAAAAGATGAAACCCCGTTGAGTTATTTGGCCAGGTTCTGAGCCATAAGTGGGAAGTAGAATGTGCCATAGACAGTGTGTCATAGGCAATGTAGACATTTGTGTCATGAAAATTGTAATTTGATTGTAGAGTGTTAACCATGTATCAGATGCTAATACTTTAGTTAATTCTTATGCTTGGTTTAGTATTTCTCTACTGGGCTGTGGCTCACCCTATATGGGAACTTTATTTTTCAGGTTCAGGTGGTTCACTCCCTCCAAGGACTTAGCTTGTGAGGAATTGAATTTGAAGACTTGTTTGTTTTTATTTGGTTTATTTGGAAAATGTAATCTTACAAGCTTAGGGCTTTATCTGTTTTTGAGTTAGAACTCAGTGAATTGTGTCCAAGTGTTGGCTTGGCAAGATGTAAGCCCGTAGGGCATTTATTCTGATGTTTTATTTCATAATACTCTGATGGATGGATTTATATTATTGTTTTAATATAATAATGCATGTTTATATTATTTATTCTGGGTTTATTTTTGAGGGCGTTACAGCTAAAGTTTTTAAGTTAATATGTAACACCTTGAAAAATTCACACCATAACGTATAATAATAACATGATCAAGAAGTCCCAAAAAGGTCATCTTTCTCATTGAACTAAGGGTTGAGTGATTTCAATTCAATTAATATATTCCCATAAAGTCCAAGTCCTCTCTCTCTTCAGTTCAATGAACTAGATAACTTAACAAAATATAAGTCCCAAGGGCGTACACTTTACAAAATACATATGATAGTTCCATTACAAAATTCCCAAATTAAATACAAAACACCGAAATGCTCTTGACTTCAATTAATTCCCCAAAAGAAACTAGAGCTAGTGCTAGAATCAATCCTTCATCGAGGCTGACCTTCCTCAATTCCTGAAAAAAAATATTAATGTTTGGGTTGAGCCATACGCCCAATAGGAGGACATTTATCCAAGTATCTAATCCTTTGAAACAAGATTATGGCATCAATGTGACGAGACTAAGCAATAAAATTCACGTTCATAGGAAATCGTTAACAATTCAAAATGAAATTTTATAATATAAGGTGATACGTTCAACTCAAGCCATCATGTATAACAATTAAGTGTCTACAACCGTGGAAATCGAATCACACTTTTTCCCTACATGAATCTTAAAATCAACCCTCACATTCGCCGGCTACTATACGGCGATAAGTGAGCACCCTAAGAAGATCATCCGTTTTTCCACTTTCGTCGGCTACTATACGGCGGGACTGTGTGGACACCCAAAAAACCTTTCCTACATTCGTCCAGCGATAAGCCTAGACAGGGCATTTGGGCACCTTTTAAAACTCCCCACGCGAGTACAACACAACACCACCGTTACACAATACCAACTCACACATGGACTCATGCATGCACAATAATTAAACCACATTTCAATCTCACGATTAAACAACAAGTGTCATCCTAGATAAACATCACATAAAACTCAAGGAATAATAGCATTTCAAGTCATCATTTCTTTAACTACATCAATACCCACACTTTATCTCTCCATTATCCATCAAATTCCATGAGTCAATAGAAAATTCCATTATCTTGAGCATTTTCTAACCAATTGGAAACCGAGGGTTCCCTTAAATTTTGGGGGTTTCAACTCCTTGTCATTAATCTAGTTTTTAACCATATCTACTTCTATAATAGAGAGCAAAAGTTTAGGGATTCCAACAAAATATTAAGTAAAAGAGTAATTATATGAAAAGTGGGTTTTATTCAACAAAATCTTCTCTTGGTTCCCAATCACACACAATACCATGAAATTTCTTCAAGAATGAAGAGATATAAGAGTAAAAGTACTCCTACCTCAATTATCAAGCCAAAATTCGAGCTCCTTCACGAATCTATCGCTAATCCCCCAATCCAAGCGGAAAATAATGCGATGCTTCAAGTGTTCTTCGTCCCCAACCAACAAATTTGGGAGGATTTCAATGGTATGGAAGGTATTTGATAATGGAGATCTAGGGTTTCATGGGAGGAGGGAGAGGAGATGAAGTTTGAACCAAAGAAAAATGAGAGAGATCTGGAATCACCAAGTTTAAAAAGCTGCTAACGCGTTCCCCGCTTGAGTGTGACTTCCTACGCTCGAGCGTCCGGACACGATCAAGAAGGCCCCGCTCGAGCGACAACTTCCCCGCTCAAGCGGAGAAAGAAAAGTCTCAGAAGTTTTACAGTGCTATAGTGTAATTACTGGATGCTAACATTTCACGCTCGAGCGTGACATCCCACGCTCGAGTAGACACGCCTGAAATGCAACAAAGTACTGGGAGCAACAAATCTACGCTCGAGCGGCAGATTCCCCGCTCGAGCGGGCCCAAAAACAAAATGTCACATAATATAAATTCCCAAAAATATATATTGAGTCCTGGTGTTAACACTATAGGAAATTTGAGTTTTAAAGTTAAAGCTACGTTTAATATTTTCGTCGCTGATATGGCCGCCGCAATAGCTTTATAATGTTTGAAAAACATCGCTAAATATATTAGACGGCGCTTTTGCAAACGCCGCTAAATCTTTGACATCTGCTTCAATTTCCTTCACAAACTAACGTGTGACATCATGATGACATCATTTAGTGGCGTTTTTTAAAAAACGCCACTATTTTTTTTTTCCTTCTCTCCTGATTCTGAAATATAGCACAAACCAAAGAATTTAACTAAAGAAGGCAACATGAAAATTTAACTACGAACACAAATGGCTCAAATTCACATATCCATGTGCCAACCATGCATCAAGCTAATTAAAATTTTTATACATCTAATATATTGTAATCAACACATCATAAAACATTATACAAAGTTGGGGAAAAGTACATAAAAGTACTCAACTTGTCTATGAACCAAATTAATTGCACATTTCATGAGATTTTTACTACACAAAATATATGTATTCTTCAATCCACGTGCTTATTGGTGTCAAACTTCTCGCGGAGCTTAGATGCCTGAAACAATCAACCATGATTGACTAAATTAGACATGGAATATATCCAAAGAAACACTGTTAGGGCTAATGAAATCAGAGAGAAACAATGAACTGCTAGTAGTTAGTACTACAATTGCAAATTCAAACTATAACAGCGTCGTCATTTCAAAATTTCATCAGCATCTTGATAAACAATTTGTTTTAAAGCTAAAATTAACTTGTTTTACAAGTGAAAACAAATAGGGCGATGCTCAACAACTTAATCAAGCCATTATATTCTAAGGGCTACAAAATTAGTAAATCAATACATGTAACAAAACATAATCCAAAACAACATTTTTCTAGTGTGGTATATATGGTTCAATTGAAGTGATTTTGATTGTTACAAAATATATAATTAGCATTATAGAGGTTCTAATACATGGAAATTGCAAAATACAGTTGACATTCATGTCTAATCTAAGAAAATCAATAGCTGAATCAGTTTTACAGTCAGAAACCAGAATTCAAGTTTAGGATTCAGATGAATTCAATTTAACTACTATACAATGTAACTATCAACCCTGATACAAATAGCTTCCTACACTAATTGAATTCACAACCATACGAAAAAACAAAAAATCGATATAAAAGCGAATCACAATGAAACTAAGGGAAAGACATACCCATTAGCTTGGCTCAATAATAGACCAAGCTCCACCATTGATGCTCATGTACTCTTTCGGGTCGATGTGTTAACCTATCAACATCATTGTCGAATGGCATATACCCCATTTTTTTTAACTCTAGCCTTCCACTCTCTTCATTTTTTTTTCCAACAGATGCCAAAATAAATTTCTTCATCGACTCGTCAGCAATAATTGGCAACTTTAACTATTAAGTACTCAATAATAGCATACACACAGCAACATACCAATCTAGGCACACAGCAGCAAGCCCACAACAGTATTTTTTGACTTGGTGACTATTGCATGATGCTAAAGTGAAAATTTTATACCATAATATAAAGATGATCAATTGACATGCCTGATCATAACCATAAATAAAGTGTTCTAACAAATAAATTCATCATCAAGGTGTGACACTAGCTTCTAATCTATCAATGTTTGGTAAAATCAATTACACAAATAGACAAGTTATGGTATTGTAACACTAGCTTTCAACCTCTGTTGAGTGAGTTATGTGTTTTTAATTTCATAATTAATATTAAATATTCATAAATGAGATACTATCCCAAATGTAAAGAATTTTCACCCAATAATTAGCTCTACATGCTTTATTCTTCATGTAATTGTTGCCTACCCTAATCAATCAAAATAAATAAAGAATTTATTTATCTAAATACAAAATTTATTTATCAAAATAAAGGGAATGAATGAATGCCTTGATGGAATGGTGGTGGAGGTATGGGAAGGAAAGAAGTTCTCTCTAGAGGAGAATTATAAGTTGTAAGTCAAGATCAGAGAGTAATTCATGGCTGCCTTTTGACACTTCTCCATACAATTCATCTAGAGTTTGGAAATTGTTTCAAATATTGAATTCTCCATTGGGAATGGCAGCATAATTGTCTTTTTGGAATGATAAATGGCTGGGTAATATTGTCCTTAAAGAGGAGTTCCCAAGGTAATTTAATCTTGACATCTCTAAAAATGATTTCTGCATTCTTCTTCATGGACAAATGGAAGAGAGGACCTAGTGGGGGAGACATTTTTAGGAGAGGTCTTAGATCAAGTGAAAAGGAGGATTTTGGGTTGCTGCAGAATAGATTAACTCTGTTAACTTAGCTGAATGGTGACAGAGAAGACAAGATGATGTGGAAAGTTGATTCATCAAGTGTCTTTTTGTGGAGTCTGTACAAATGGGTTGGTGTTGCTGTAGTCCACAGAAGGAATATTATGTGTTTCATCTGGAAGGGTTAAAGTTGCAGAGTTATTGCCAAGTTTGTTGTTATGCCAAAGAATTCAGATCGTGCACAACAAACGAATCAATTTACAGTGTAGAAATTAACAAAATCAATGGCATAGAAATTAACAAATGTAGTTCTCCAAACAAACATCAATTCCCTGTGTATATATCAGAACAATGACATAGAATTTACAGTGTAAGCAACACACACACACACAAACACACACAATGAACATCAATATCAGAGCAAGGGCATAGAAATTGAAAAACCAAAACAATGAACATCAATATCTGAGAAAGCATATAGATCTCAAATAGATTTGAAAAATAAGAGATCTGAGTTCATACAAAACAAATGCATATATAATAAAAACTTACAGATCTGAGTTCGAGTAGTTTAGCAACATAGAAAGAAGCAACCGATTGATATGCGAGATCTAATAAAAACATAATAGAGACGCAAGATACGAGTATGAATGTATACACTCTTTAACCCAAAAAAAGAAAAAAAAAAAGAAACAGCTAGACGAATTGAAACACACAAAATCGAGAACCAAACTTCAAAATCTGCAATCCAAGTGATGGCCTTCAAATCATCGCCAGATCTGAAATCGAGCGTGAGAGAGTGTTTGAAATCGAGTGAGAAAGTGTGTTTGTTTGAAATTTAACCACAAATCTGGAGACTGAGAACCGCAAATTTGGAGGAGTAGACTGAGAACTTTAATCGCTCAGATTCAAATCTCCAAATCTTCAAATCTTCGAGAAACTAAAGTTGTTATATGAGTCAAAGTTGTTTCATGAGGAGTGGTCCTCTGTCCAAGAAGAGAAGCAGACAGTTAACAAAGTTTGTTTAGGGGGGAACATTTTTTAGGAATTTTTTTTTAAAAAATATTTTTTATATATTTGGTGGTGGTAGCAATGAAATAAAGATGGAGGTAAAGGTGGTGGCATGGTGGTAGAGTGATGACGGTAGTGATGGCAACGGTGATGGTGGTGTTGTCTATGGTGACATTAGTAAAATTTTAATGTAAAAAATATTTTCTTCCTTTTAAAACTAGAAAATATTTTTCGTTTAAATAGACTTGTTTTCTATTAATTATGAAAAAATGTTTTGATTTTCATTTTTCAATATCCAACATCAATAAATACAAAAAATATTTTTCAAAAAAAATATTCCGCCCAAACAAAAGGAACACTAGTTTTCTTTCTTTTTTTCTCTCTGCATTTTTTTTTCTATTAAGAAAATGGAATTATTTTGTTAAATAATATTACCTTTATCATATTTTTCTTACATTTTGTTTAATATCTAATATGTTCAAATATTAATGGCATTCATCTGAAATTATTGTATTAATGGTTGTAGGTGTATTAATTTTGTATTATTGTATTATTTATTTTCCTTATTTCGTTTTGTTTTGTTTTTTTTTATCATCATAAATCAGTTTATAAATGTTATTGCTAATTTTTATTTTGGTATACTAAATATAGCTTGTATTATTAGTTATAATTTTTTTTATAGATGTGTTTTTGGCCCCTTCCAAGATAAAATTCTAACTTTGTTTTTGGGTTTAAGTAAAGCCTAAATCAATAACCAACAAACCTAATCCTGTTCGATTGTTTCAGTTCTTTGATTTATCAGGTATTTTGTACCCACCGACTCAACGTATTTGGTAGGTGTGAAAAGAAATTATGCAGGAGCATTTAAAAGCTCCCATCCTCAATCACTTTGAGGAGTGAATGAACTATTTTGTTTGTTAATATTAGTTTAAAATCTAAAAAAAAAAGTGTTATCAATTAAATTAAATTGATAATATGAAAAATTCAAACTCAAAATTAATGCAAATAGAAGATATAATTAATACAAGAGATAATTCACAAAGATTAGGAGTGTAATTCTCCCCATATAATATATTGGGCTGATTGGGCCATGATCATTTGCTACAAATCCTACCACGATTTAGCAACACTTCTGAGAGGGTAATTTATATGTAAATTGGGCCGAGCTGGGTAGTGGGCCGTTCTGTGGGCCACGGTAAGAAGGGCAGGGTAAAAAGGGCCCAGGAGTTAACCTGGTCATAGAAAGCCTTGTAGTTAGCCCGGTCCCAGAGAGCATTGTAGTTAGCCTGGTCCAAAAGGGTTTTGCAGTTAACTCGATCACCACTGCTAGAGTGACAACAGTTAGCTCGGTCACACCTTTTGAGCCGAGGTATGTTGAAGCTTACCACAAGACCTTGCTATTAGTTAGCTCGGTCCAAACTCATCATGGTTAGCACGGTTTCAGACAACCCAGCACCGAGGTACACGCAGTGAAAGGAAGAACCGAGCTGATTAAAGCTCGGTCTATTCTGCGGCTTTAGCATGGCCATGTTATCTCGGTCGTATTGACATCCGACCATGGTAAAACCATCTCACTTGGTTTAAGCAGTGAGGGGGGTGTTGAAGGATAAGTATTATCTTTCAGGAATGTGATTCCTAGGAGGACTTTACGTGGAGGAATAAGAGTCCTACTAGGATTGTGCCACGCGGAACCTATAAAAACTCACAACATCACTTATGGAGAGGTAACACAACTTTGATTCCCGAATACACGGAGTTTTTGTCTATTTGTTTATTTTGCTGACTTAGGCATCGGAGAGGTATCCGGCACACACCCACCGGCTAGCTCACGTTTGTGTTTTCAGGAAGTAAAGCGACGACGTTTGGAGGAGCGCAAACTTGATCAACAGGATTATACGAGGACAATATTTCGTGCTCGTACAATTGGTGCCGTCTGTGGGAACATCAGACAAAGAACAAAACCTCTTGATCAAGTTTCCCTCGCTAATTGGAAGCAATGACACACAATGAAGAGTTGCCGCAGTCCGCCATTGACGGACAAACCCCAGAAGGAGGTGGGAGGCGCGAAGGTTTGCCTCCTATTCCTCCCATGGCGGATTTGGAGCCCCAGCGACAGAACCCCCGGAGGGATGCAAGGGGGAGGCGGAACAACAACCCCCGTCACTCTCGTTCACAAAGTCCTGAAAGGCAGAGGCGAAGAATCGACCCTCAAGCTCTGGAGGATCGCGTGAAAGAGCAAGATGAGCTAATAAGGAAGATGGCGGCGGATATGGAGGCCATGAAGCGCCAGATCAAGGGAAAAGGGGTGGCGACAGGAGAGGGGCGCAAAGGCAACACGCCCCCTCGCCACTCAGAAGATCGCAGTAGGCATACCACGCCATCACAAGCAGAGAGTAGGAGCCTCAGAACAGGCGACACTCAATCCAGGACTTCCAGAACTCGTCACTCCAGGTCTGAGAGGACGAGATCTGAGAGGTCATACACAGAGGGAAGCACCTATCGGCTCTCGCGCACGCACCAAACATCATCTAGGCAGACGGAGTTACCTAGATCGTCCGACTTATGAACTGTGCTAGAAGAAAGGGCACGATGGAAGGAGGATGCCAGGGCGCGCGACCCACACAGAGTTTTTGCCCTTCAGCAGTTGGCTCCTCGGACGCATGGAAGCGTCGAGGTAGGAATGCCAATACCGCACCCTGCTTACGAACCTACGGACAAAGCATTAGCGAGGCTGCAGACCTCGCCGTTCGTTCCGGCAATTGAGAACGCGCCCTTACCTTCCGGCTTCCTGCAGCCCAAATTTACCACGTATGAGGGGAAGACGGACCCCTACTCGCACTTGAGCCACTTTTGCCAGGTTATGGCTGTATACCGATGAAACGAGGCTTTGATGTGCATCCTATTCCCATCCAGCCTTGGCGACCTAGGATTAACTTGGTTCGAAAGGCTACCAGAAGGCAGCATCTCCTCCTGGGCACAATTAGCAGAGGCGTTCGTGACAAGGTTCAGGACGAACACCAAAACGCCAGTGGAGATCGACCAGCTTCTCTCCATTGACATGGACGACAAGGAGACATTAAGATCCTACAATAGTCGCTACTGGGAGACCTTCAACCAGATTGGGGATTGCTCTACCAATCTCGCCATCGCGCAGTACAAAAGAGGTCTTCCAGTCGGGAATAGGCTGAGGGACTCAATCACCATGACGCCACCTCTCACAATGGAGGCCTTAATGGAGAGGGTACACCAGCATATTCGGGTGGAGGAGGATGGCGCCCGTGCTAAAACAAAGTCTGGTATAACCGCAATACCAGACAAAAAGACCACAGCGAAAGTCAATGCGGTAGAACGTCCAAGCAGAAACAGGCGAGGCAGGCGAGACAACGGAGAGGACCAGGATAAAAGATGGTTGAGAGTCCGCACTGCCATTACCACGGTATTCAAAAAATCGATCTATCGGATTCTAAGCGAGATACGCGATGAACCTTTCGTCAGATGGCCATCTAAGTTGGGAGAAGCGCAAATGGACTACGACGAAAGATCCCGGTGCACCTTCCATAAGGAAAAGGGGCACCGCATTGAAAATTGCACACCATTGAGGCAGCATCTGGAGGAGTTGGTGGCAGCCGGCCATCTGGACAAGTACATAGAAGGAGGGACGCAGCCAGCCCCCGAGGACCACAACAACCCAAACGGAATGCCAATTGACGCCCCACCTCAAGGCGTGATCAACGTAATCCATGGGGTATTCGAACCTGAGTGCGTATGCGAGCTCAGGGGCATGATCAAGAAGGCTGAGCACTTAAGGGAGGTATTAAGCGCCCAACCTACCATCAAAAAGGGAAGAACAGAAGCCACGAACATCATATCTTTTTCAGATAGAGACTTAGCAAGGATATACTGCCCTCACAATGATGCACTGGTCGTCACTCTCCGAGTCAAGGATTTTGACGTCAAGCAGATTTTGATTGACCAAGGGAGCTCATGTGAGATAATGTATTACGAAACATTCAAACAATTGAAACTAGAAGACAAAGACTTGGCACCTGCTGTATCTCCCTTGATCGGATTCAACTCAATGCCAAAATGGCCAGTTGGCAAGATAATCCTCCCAGTCAGAGCAGGAAGCATGACGAAACAAGTGGAATTCTGGGTATTGAAAGTCCTTTCCACTTACAACATAATCTTGGGAAGAACATGGCTACATGCCATGAGATCAGTAGCATCATCCTACCATCAAGTAATGCGGTTCCCCAACGAAGCCAGAGTAATTAAAGAGGTTTTTGGAGACCAAATTATGTCCAAGCAATGCTTCGTCACAGTAAATGGCAGCCGAGCTGCCAAGGGGTTTGTACAAATGGTAGAAGAACCAGAGAGCAATGAATTGTTCGCGGATGTTGGCAAAGCCGCTGAACAGAAGGCAGTGGAAGACTTGGTACAGGTAAGAATAGATGAAAATAACTCGGATAAGTTCTTTTTGCTTGGCTTATCTATGTCCAGCACTGAGAGAATAGAGGTCATGGAATTCTTGACCTCTAACATCGAAGTGTTTGCCTGGACGCCGTATGACATGCCTGGCATTGACCCAAGCTTCATCTGTCACCAATTGAACGTCCACCCGACTACTAGACCAATTATTCAGCGCACTCGCAGATCAGCACTCCACCACGCCGAGATAGTGGCAGAAGAAGTGGGAAATCTTCTAGAGGCAGGAGCTATCAGAGAAGTGCACTATCCCAAGTGGATATCCAACACAGTAGTGGTGCCAAAGAAGAATGGAAAATGGTGCGTCTACGTGGACTACAAAACAGTCAACAAGGCGTGCCCAAAAGACAGCTTCCCCCTACCCCGGATAGACCAACTGGTAGACCTAACGGCAGGGCACAACCGACTTAGCTTTCTTGATGCGTACAGAGGCTACCATCAAATCGCTATGTTTGAACCAGACCAGGAGGTCACATCTTTTACAACGCTAAGAGGACTATACTGCTACAAGGTCATGCCCTTTGGCCTAAAGAACGCAGGGGCAACATTCCAGCGGATGATCACCAAGATGTTTGAGCCATTGTTAGGCAGAACAATGGAAGTTTACATCGACGACATGGTGGTCAAGAGCAAAGATGAGAAGGACCATCTCAAGGACCTAGGTGAAATGTTCCAGATCTTGAAGAAGCACAAGTTGCGCCTTAACGCGTCCAAGTGTGCATTCGGCATTGGATCAGGCAAATTCCTAGGCTTCCTGGTGACCAACTGAGGTATAGAAGCAGACCCCTCTCAGATCAAAGCAATTCAGGAGCTAGAGAGGCCTAACTCAGTAAAAGAAGTGCAGCATCTCACCGGCATGGTAGCTGCGCTCAACCGGTTCATAAGTCGGTCGTCAGACAGATGTCGGCCATTTTTTCAAGCTTTAAAGGCCAAGTTTGAGTGGGACGAAGAATGCGACCGCGCTCTAGAAAGCTTGAAAGAATACATGTCTTCTCCACCATTGCTGGTAACCCCAATCCTCGGAGAAGAACTTTTTATGTACCTGGCAGTTTCACAGCACGCAATTAGCGCAGTGTTGGTCCGAGCGGAAGGGAGCCAACATCTGCCCATCTTCTATGTCAGCAAGACATTGCTGGGCGCTGAAACAAGGTACTTACCACTGGAAAAACTGGCATTAGCCTTGATGATGGCCTCAAGGAAGTTGTCACATTACTTTCATGCCTACACCATAGTCGTCCTCACAGTTTTTCCATTAAAAACTTTGTTTGAGAGGGCGAACTTTTCTGGGCGAATCTTGAAGTGGGCAGTAGAGCTGGGACAGTTCGACATCAAGTTCCAACCCAGAACCGCGATAAAGGCCCAAGCTTTGGCAGACTTTGTCGCAGAATTCACCACAGGAAGTCATCATATCTGCCCAGTCGACCTGACTGAAACAACCCAACTAGGGATGGAACACCAAGCCAAGACTCACCAACAAATAAAGACTTGGTACAATCAGATAGTGAGGGGCAAACAGCAAGCATGGACCCTAAAGAAAACACCAGCAACACTTTTGACCCCAAGGCATCATCCGATCCCTTCACTTGCTGGAAATTGTTCATTGGCAAGATGTGGAAGCTCTTCGTGGATGGAGCGCCTAACAGGCACGGTGCAGGACTAGGCATAGTCCTCATCTCACCAGATGGCCTAGTAGTAGAACAAGCAGTCAACCTGGTTTTCCAGCATCAAACAACAAAGCGGAGTACGAAGCGCTTCTTGCAGGACTAAAATCAGCATTCTATATGAAGGCCACCGAGCTAATGGTTTACAGCGACTCACAACTGGTGGTAAACCAAATTTCAGGCGATTACGAAGCAAAGGATGAAAGGATGGCCAAATACCAAGAGTTAGTCAGAAAGGAGATCATGAAGTTTGAAGTAGTTCGGATAGAGCAGATCGGCAGGGAAGAAAACAGTAGAGCGGACGAACTAGAAGGCTTTGCTTCAATGACAGATACCTCCATCCCTCATCCATTGCTGATTGACTACCTACCAAGACCAAGCATTAAAGAACCTGAAGTAGAAGAGGTATGTTGTGCCGAACTAGGCCCTTCGTGGATGGATCCCATCATACTGTTCCTAAAAGACGGCGTCTTACCGGAAGAAAAGAAAGAGGCCAACAAAATAAGAGCAAAGTCACAGCGCTTTTGGCTCTCCCCATCAATGGCATTGTATAAGAAATCCTTCACAGGACCTTACCTAAAGTGTGTCCACCCCAGCAAAGTGGAAGCATTCTTGTTCGAAATACACGAAGGTGTATGCGGAAGCCATCAAGGAGGAAGATCATTGGCCTACAGAGCAATTTCGCAAGGATATTGGTGGCCATACATGCAAGCAGATTCAGAGAAGTATGTCAAGAAGTGCGAGAAATGTCAAAAGTTCGCACACCAAATACATCAGCCAGCCAGAGAACTCCTACCATTGACAAGCCCATGGCCCTTTGCAATATGGGGCTTGGACATAGTAGGACCACTTCCAACGGCACCCGGCAACAGAAAGTTCTTCCTTGCAGCAACAGACTACTTCACAAAGTAGGTGGAGGCAGAAGCATTGGCATCAATCAAGGAGAAGGATGTGAAAAAGTTTGTCTGGCAGAATATCATCACGCGGTTTGGCATACCCAAGGCGCTAATATCAGACAACGGCACTCAGTTCGACGGAAAATTTTTTCGAGGCTTTTGTGAGGAGTACAAGATAGAATTCTACAACTTTACACCGGCATACCCCCAAGCAAATGGCCAAGCAGAAGCATCAAACAAAGTGGTCTTGGATGGATTGAAGAAAAGATTAGAAAAAGTAAAAGGCAAGTGGGCTGAGGAGCTTTCCTACATTTATGGGCTTACCGTACCACACCTTGGCGGTCTACTGGCGAAGCACCCTTTTCCTTGGCCTATGGCATGGAAGCAGTAATCCCACTAGAAGTTGGCCTCCCCACAATTAGAAGTGAAAATTTTGATCCAGACCTAAATGGAGAAGCCATAGCATTGGAGCTTGACCTCGCAGAAGAAAGACGAGAAAGTGCACTGGTTCACATTGCCTCGTACTAGCAAGAGTTGTTCAGAAAGTATAACAAAACAGTACATCCAAGACAATTCAAAATCGGAGATTGGGTACTGCGCATAGTGATGGGAAACACCTTGGTACCTGGAGATGGAAAATTAGGGCCTAATTGGGAAGGACCTTACAAGGTGGTTGGATTAGCAGGAAAAGGGGCATACCACTTGGAAGATAAAGACAGCAAAGCCATTCCCAGGCCATGGAACACTGCTAATCTCAAACTATTTTATTTTTAGCTTTTCTTTCTAGTATTTGTAATTTTTTCTTTCTCAATAAAACTAGTAGTTTTTTTTCAGTATAGTTGTTTCCTTCTGTAAAAGATTGTTTTAGTGAGTTAGGCGCACTGACGACATAGTTGGCTGGAATAACCAACTTTGCACTCTCTTTAGCTAAGATTAGGATTAGTGCTGAAGAAGTTGGCTGGAAAAACCAACACCCCTCCTAAGCCCAGGATAAGGATCCAGGCTGCACAACGTTTGGTCGGAATAACCAAACACTTTACTCTAGGTTGGCAGGAATAACCAACATAGAGGTTGGTTGGAATAACCAACACCCCTCCTAAGCCTAGGATAAGGATCCAGGCTGCAGGACGTTTGGTCGGAATAACCAAACACTTTACTCCAGGTTGGCAGGAAAAACCAACTTAGAGGTTGGCTGGAAAAACCAACACCCCTCCTAAGCCTAGGATAAGGATCCAGGCTGCAGGACGTTTGGCTGGAATAACCAAACACTTTACTCCAAGTTGGCAGGAAAAACCAACTTAAAGGTTGGCTGGAAAAACCAACACCCCTCCTAAGTCCGGGATAAGGATCCAGGCTGCAGGAAGTTTGGTAGGAAAAACCAAACACTTTACTCTAGGTTGGCAGGAAAAGCCAACTTAGAGGTTGGCTGGACAAAACCAACACTTAGTCCTCTTCAACTAAGATAAAGATCAAGGTTGAAGAGTGGTTGGCTGGAAAAACCAACACAACCGAGATAAAGATCAAGGCTGAAGAGTGGTTGGCTGGAAAAACCAACACTTAGTACTCTTCAACCGAGATAAAGGACTCAGGCTGAAGAGTGGTTGGCTGGAAAAACCAACACTTAGTACTCTTCAACCGAGGTAAAGATCAAGGCTGAAGAGTGGTTGGCTGGAAAAACCAACACTTATTGATTCTTTAACCGAGATATCGATCAAGGCTAAAAAGGTTGGCAAGTATGGCCAGTCAAATTACAAAGTTAAGACCGGGTTAAAGTATCTCGGCCGGAGAATGTTATACTCAAATTACAGTTAGAAAGTAAATATATGCATGAAAGTAAACCGAGATAACAGTTGAAACCAAAAGAAGCTTTCATTGAAGATTCAAAACAAGTACAAGAGAAGGACCTCAGCACGGTTACAATTTTTTCTTTCCAAAAGCAAAAAGAAGAAATTACAGAGATTAAGCAAAAAGGTCATCTAAATCAGCATCAAGAACAACGCGGTCTTCACCTAGGGGTAGCTCGGTTGTGGCACGCACCTTGGTTAAGCTCGGTTGGAAGATCCGCATCAGCAGGCAAAGGCGGGATGAAGACCTTTGGAGTTGGGGAGGTAGACTGGCGACCGGGCTGAGTGTTGTCTTCTGGAGCTTCATCTTCATCCTCCTCTTCCAGAAATTTTTGCTGAATGGCAGCAGTGTACTCCGCCATAGAGCTCGGTACAAAGTATGGAGGAGGATTGAAGACCTCGGTCTTTGGACCATGACCGAGCTGTACCACGGCCGCCCTCCACTCGCATTTGAAGAACAGGTCCTTCGCAACTTTACATTGCTTGATGTACAAGGCCTCACCTTCTTTGAAACCACGGTTCTTCGCGTCTTTGACCTTCTTCTCCAACTCCTTTATCTCGGTATTCTTTTTCCCTTCAAGCTTGGCAAGCTCACGCAGGTACTTGTCTTTTACCCCGGTCGTGGCCTTTTTCTTCTCTGCCTCAGCCGAGTTGACAACATCGGCCAGACGAGCCATCTCGGTCCGTAGCTAGGCTATCTGATTCCTTGAGTCCTCTAGCTCGATTGTTTTGGCATCAGCTTCTGCCATGGCCTGCCTTGTGGTTTTTTGCAGTTCCAACACTCGCTTATGAGCGATGTGGTTTTTCTGTATGGCCTGTAAAAGGATGGTAAGAAACCTTTAAACCGAGCAGAAAGTTGCAAAAAATTAGAAAGATAAGCAAACAGACTACTTACCAGCACCATGGATTTTGTGGACGAGCGAATTGCCTTTAGCTCGGTTAGGTGATCATGGTGCTTCATGTCAGCTGGAAGATAGACACCTTTGGCAAGGTTGAAAGCCATAAGGTGCTCTTTCTCTGCAACCACTGAATTAGAATCGCTGATAGTACGGTTCTGAAACATGGTCTTGGGTACCCACTTTGAGGAGGTAGCTCGGTCTGAGCGCTCAGGTGGGGGGCTTGGCGGAGTGGTTTGTGGAACCACGGTTTTGTCCTCGTCAACAAGGCGTTGCTCGGTTGTGGAAGTCTGAGCACGCTTGTTTGGGCGGGATGACGAAGGCTGGTGGGTTGGCAGAGCTACCACGGTTTCTTGAGTTTGACCGGCTGGTGGTACCTCGATCTGGTTTGTTTCGGTAAGAAGGGCTCGCACGACTCTCTTCTTGGCCATTTCTTGTTCGGCGGTTAGTGGGATGAGATTGATTTGAGGCAAGGATGGGTCCGGTTCAGGAGAGGCTTCTAACAAGAAGTCGGTTACCTTGGTCTTTCGTTTGCCATTGTAGCGGTAGGTCGGTTCAAAATTCAGTAGCTCAGCCCAACTTCGGTTTGGATATCGCAGCGCGGCGCGAAGAATATTCAAGTTGGGGTAGCTGTATTGGGACTTGAGAAAGTTTAAATCTGCATGAAGGAAGACAACAGTTAGTTCGGTTCAGGAAGTGAAAACCGAAGTAAAGAAAAGCATGCAATGAAGCCGAGGTAACCCTACCGGCTACACCCTTGTTCCAATTTATTCTGTGGCCAGGGATCTGGGCCTGTTGGTCCTCAAAGTCCCAGATATCCAAAAGAAATCATCATCATTCACGTCTTTATCCGGGGTATTCTTTATTATTTTTTCACGCCGGCGCCTTATTCTTAAATAGTATACCCAACCATTTTCGGCCGATCCTATGGAGTATTGATGGAAGAGCTCGGCTAGACCGAGATTAAGGCCAGCTCGGCGGTTTAGCTCGGCAATACCGTTTATTATGCGATAAGAGTTGGTGGAAAGTTGGGTAGGGCAGAGTTTGGTTTGTCTAAGGAATCCACAGAGAAGGGGTTGTACAGGGAATCGCAGACCGCACTCTACAATGGAAATAACGTTAAAAGGGACAAAGCCTTATTTTCTCCAGGGAACGGTGTCTAGTTCGGCTAGTGAGAGGTGAACATCATCCGGAATTTGGTAGTCCTTACGAAATTCGGCTATGGCCCCTGGTGAGTTTACTAAAAATCTGTATTTACCTATGTGATTTTAAGTTATGTATAAAATATCAACGAATACTAGCTCGGTGCTGAGATGGTATGGAGTATCTCGGCTGAAGCAAGGGAGTGCCTGGCCAACCTAAGTCTGCAAAGTGAAAAAGAAAGGTGTTAAGCACAGATCGTTGGACCATGCTACAAGAAACAAAGGCAAGATAAATGAAGTCCTAGCTCGGCTACACGGGATGCTATCTAGTTTAGCTCGGTTTAAGCAAGGGGTTTTGCTTGGTTGAGCCATGGGGCAGCATTCTTAGTTCGGTTTGGACTAAGGAAGCTGGGTTAGCCCCAGGTTGTAGCCGGTCGATTGTTAAGGATTTCTAGCGCAGTATTGCGCAAGCCTAGTACGGTTCGATAGCTCGGCTGAGTGAATCAGAAGGTATTTAAGACCTATTGAAACTACAAGTGTGGCGAAGAGTTTCAGGTCGGTTGCTTAGTCTGGTGATGGTAATACTTAAAACAAACAACTTCCTAGTTCGGTTGGAATGTGATTTTGGATCAAAGGGAAAAATTGTTTAGATTGTGCATATATACAGTAGAAAAAACAAAGTTCAGTAAAAATGGAACATATGTTTTGAAAAACATATAAATATGCATGCTATGTGTTGCAAGACAAAAGCAAAATCAACAAAAAGGAGGTAGATTTGGACCACTTACCAGTCCAAGATGAAGGCAATGAAGATGAACACGAACTCAGCAAGTGTAGGGTCGAGGAAAAATGGAAACTCAGAGAAAGAGAAAGAGGGAGATGAATAATGCAATGAAAGATTCAAAACGAAGGGTTTGTTTTGTGTAGAAGAAAGGACAAAAAGGGCGCGATTGTTCAAAATTTGCGAGGTACGAGGGCGGCGTGACAGATGCATTTAGCCAATTAACGTCTGCCATGTGTCCCTGGAATGGAAATCGATTCAGTTACTGCGCCTGAAGAGACGTTTTGGACGGGCATATTTGAGTAGCCCGGTGTTAACTTAACTCGGTTGGAATGCTAAAGAATTTAGCCCAGTTGGAATGCTAAAAGTTTTTAGCTCGGTTGAAAGGCTAAAGTTTTTTAGCTCGGCTGGTAAAAGATAATCCCTATCATGCTGCGCAGATGGAATTAAGGGGCAATTGAGAGGGTAATTTATATGTAAATTGGGCCGAGCTGGGTAGTGGGCCATTCTGTAGGCCACGGTAAGAAGGGCAGGGTAAAAACGGCCTAGGAGTTAACCCGGTCATAGAAAGCCTTGTAGTTAGCCCGGTCCAAAAGGGCTTTGCAGTTAACTCGGTCACCACGGCTAGAGTGACAACAGTTAGCTCGGTCACACCTTTTGAGCCGAGGTATGTTGAAGCTTACCACAAGACCTTGCTATTAGTTAGCTCGGTCCAAACTCATCATGGTTAGCACGGTTTCAGACAACCCAGCACCGAGGTACACGCAGTGAAAGGAAGAACCGAGCTGATTGAAGCTCGGTCTATTCTGCGGCTTTAGCATCCGACCATGGTAAAACCATCTCACTTGGTTTAAGCAGTGAGGGAGGTGTTGAAGGATAAGCATTATCTTTCAGGAATGTGATTCCTAGGAGGACTTTACATGGAGGAATAAGAGTCCTACTAGGATTGTGCCACGCAGAACCTATAAAAACTCACAACATCACTTATGGAGAGGTAACACAACTTTGATTCCCGAATACACGGAGCTTTTGTTTATTTGTCTATTTTGCTGACTTAGGCATCGGAGAGGTATCCGGTACACACCCGCCGGCTAGCTCACGTTTGTGCTTTTAGGAAGTAAAGCGACGACGTTTGGAGGAGCGCAGACTTGATCAACAGGATTATACGAGGACAATATTTCGTGCTCATACAACTTCATATGTATATTATGATTTTCTTTTTTAATAAGTGGTAGTTAGGGATAGTTTGCACACACTTCAACTAATTTTGAATTCTTGAAATCAATAACCGGACAAATCTCCAGTGACCCTTTAAAGTGACTCAAACTGGAGACTTTGAATATTATTCTTAAATTTTTACAACTCGACCAACCCTTAGAGTTGTATGTAGATTATGATTAGTGTCATCATCGAAAGATTATTACTATATATATGGTAGACCCATTGAAAGTATTTTCTAGTGATTTTAGACTAGTTAAGACAAAGAGAGCATGCTCTTATCTAACACATACAATTATCATAAATAATGCTTGTGATGTGAGACAATTATTTGTTAAAAACATGATGCCTAGTTTACAAGCCCAGACTTTTCTAAGCACACACAAACTTTCAGAATATATAGAAGCTTGAAAATTGTTATTACCAGTTTGATGAGATATAAAGTTTTTTTTTTTTTTTTTCCTTCCAGATTCTCATAGCAACATTTAATATTATCTATGTAATGCTCTAAATTAATCATGTAGTTAAAAATATTACAGATAGAACATATTAATTCACAGTAATTAGAAGCCTAACCAAATTAATATACAATACGCTTTTTTATTTACCAAAAATATCATATAAATAATATCATATAATCTTCAAAAGTATCTAAAGCTTATTGCCCAACAAATAATCCTTCCAAATGAAAGAAACCATAGTTCAACTAAACATAAGGAAGCAGGCCCAGGCCGCCTACCAGTTTCATTGTTAATATATTCAAGCTGCCCTCATGCTCACACCTATCACATGCTGGTAATATATATTTTTTTTTGATCAGCAAAAAAGAAATTTCATTGATGAAAAAACTCATACAAGGTACGAAAGAAATTACACCAAGAAAGAAGGAAGGGAGTGCAGAGCATCACAATGAGCTAGCACCCCAAAGTTGGTGAGGAACCAACGAGAGAGAAGGACCAAAAACCAAAACCCCTGCTGCTATGCTGCTAAACAAAGCAGCCCACAAGCCAACAGAGCCAAATCAAAACACAGAGCAGCAGTGGTGTGGGTATCGCCCATATCATCAATTATTATGTTGGCACTAATGCCTAAAGATAGCCATATTCTAAAGCTTTTGTGTTGAGGCTCTAACAAAAGAGAGACACACAAGGGGGGACCAATCAGCATAACACCCCACAGATCCCAAACAGCCCAGCAGACACCATCACTCACAGCACGGGACCCTATTCAGTTCACTCAATAGCCCACTGCAAGGACTAGAGAACTTGCAGTAGCAGTACACAGCATAAATCCACCAGGTTGATGCACAAAGAGGTGCCCAAACTCAAGTTGAGAAATTCAACCCCCAAGCAGACAGATCTAATACTGCACAGATCAGGACACTTTCCTACAACAGCATGGTTCAGGAATGCCCTCTCTCCATGTTGATGAGGAACACACACAGCAGCAACACCAGGGTCCTAACACTGTTCCTATTTAGCAGCCAGCACCCTATTCCCCAACCTCCAATACTTCAAGACTTCAATGTAGAGAGTGTCTAACCTGCTGCAAATTTTCCACCACATCATGTACAGAGTACTGCAGCTCACTACTCTGGGCTTTGATCCATAATGCTACTCTAAGCTTAATCAGATCGCAGGCCTCCTCCAGACTATGCTGCTTTCCATTAAATATGCATTCATTTCTCAGGGTCCAAATAGACCAGAGGACTGCAAAGGGAATTGCATCCCAGATTTTAGTTACTAACTTACCCCACCTGATCCCTCTCCACCAGTCCAGCACCCCTTTAACCTTTTGAGGGGCCACCCAATGCATACCCCACCAATTTAGGATATTTGACCATATCTTCCAAGCAAACTGGCACTGCAACAATACATGGCTATCAGTTTCAACATCACAACCGCATAGAACACAATCAACCCTAGCATCCTGACTGAGGCATCCCACCCTTTGCAGAAAAGCTCTTGTTTTAATTCTACCCTTCCACGCGAGCCAACCAAAGAATTGCACTTTTGGTGGGGAAATATTGTTCCAGATCCACCTAGCTGACCCCGACCCTTGACCCACATCATTCCTACTGTATACTGAATTTACCGTGAACAGCCCAGAAGATGAGGCAGCCCAAACCAAAGAGTCCTCTTTATCGGCCAAAATGGGTCCAAAAGAAGTAAGATGGGATCTTAGTCTTTCCACTTCATCCTCTTCCCAAGCCCTCAGACATCTCCTAAAATTGAAGGACCACCCAGTTGATTCACTTCTCCTGACAATCATCTGTTTAAGATTAACTTCTTTATCTGCTGATAGGTCATAGAGTCTGGGAAACTCATCTTTTAAGCATCTGTCAGCTGCCCATGAATCCTCCCAAAAACGAACCCTTCTCCCATTCCCAACTTGAATGACAGAGTTATCCATGAAAAAATTCCACAAATTGGGGCTGCTGTGTTCCAGACTAAGTATATCCCCCCAGATTTTTGAGCACTGGGCACCATTGTCCAAGAAAGGTCTCCATCTCCCCCCAAAGCTTCCATACTTGATAATCACAATATCTTTCCACAATACCCTATCTTCAATTCCATATCTCCACCACCATTTAGCTAGAAGGCACTCATTAAAATCCATCAACCTTTTGATACCCAACCCTCCCATACTTTTCTTCATGGTGACCTCCTCCCATTTTACCATATGAAGCTTCTTTTTAATTTCTGACCCTTCCTATAAGAACCTGGCTTGAATTCTATCCAACTGCTTAGCCACACATATAGGTACTTTAAATATAGAGAGGTAATAAATTGGTAACGAGGATAACACTGCTTTGATAAGTGTTAACCTTCCCCCAAAAGAAAGCAACTTTCTCTTCCAAGAAGCAAGCTTAGCTTTAAATTTATTGATCACAGGCAGCCAGGTGTTCCTCTTCGTTGGGCTGGCACCAAGAGGCAAACCCAGATACGAGAACGGCAGCTTATGGCTTTGGCAGTTTAGAATCACAGCAAAGGCAGCCAAAACCTCCTCCTGAACTCCAACCCCACATACATGGCTTTTATGAAAGTTAATCCTCAAGCCCGACAGCACCTCAAAGCACCTCAGAATTCTTTTTACATTCAAAACTTCCTGCTCCTCAGCCTTACAGAACACCACTGTATCATCTGCAAATTGCAAATGAGTGACAATAACTTCCCTATGGCCTACAGCAGTTCCTTTGATCAGCCCCAATGCTTTAGCTCTTTGGAATAACATATTTAGCCCTTCCGCCACAATGTTGAAAAGAAAAGGTGACAATGGATCCCCTTGTCTTAGTCCTTTTTCAGGACTAAACTCAGCAGTGGGTGAGCCATTAACAAGGATTGAGACTCTAGATGATTGCAGGCATTCCTTAATCCATCTAATCCATTTATTCTGAAAGCCAAAGTTAGACATCATGGAAAAAAGACACTCCCAGTTTACAGTATCGTAGGCTTTCTCAAAGTCCAGTTTTATGATCAACCCCTTCTGATTTCTCTTCTTCCACCAATCCACCACTTCATTGGAAATTAACACTCCATCCAAAATGCTCCTACCCCCAATAAAAGCAGATTGGGATTCTCCTACTATTTTAGGCAACACCTTTTTGAGCCGAGATGCAAGGACCTTAGAAAGAACTTTATACATAGAACCAAGAAGACTAATTGGTCTAAAATCAGAAATGACATTTGTACAAGCTTTCTTAGGAATCAGTGTTAAAAATGAGCTGTTGATACCTTTAGCCAAACACCCATTAGCGTAGAACTCATTGAAGAACCTCAAGATATCCGTTTTAAAGACCTTCCAGCATTTTTGAAAGCACAACATATTAAAACCATCTGGTCCTGGCGCCTTGTTACCGTTAGTCTCCTTAACAGCCTTCCAGATTTCCTCTTCTGAGAATGGTGCAACTAGCCCCTCGGAGTCCATATCCTGCCCAATGGTCTTGAAGATACCTACAAGCTTCGGTCTGGAATTCCACTCTTCTGAAAACCTCATTCTGAAATGGTTAAGCACCTCCTGCTTCACCATGTGAGGATCCTCATAAAGCTCCCCCTCCACTTTGATTGAGTTCAACAGGTTCTTATTCCGTCTGCTAGTAGCAACAATATGGAAGAACCTTGTATTTTTATCCCCTTTTAAACTCCAATTTAGTCTAGACTTCTGCCTCCACAACCAATCCTCTCTCCTACTAAGAGACCAAACCTCCTTGCTAACCTCTCTTCTTCTTTTAAGCTCGTCCTCTTCCAAACTTCTGGATTCAGCTATTAGATCAATGGCATGAAGTTTCTCCTCTGCTGCTTTCAATGCGTAAGTGACATTTCCAAACACCTCCAAATTTCACTTTTTTAACTCTGATCTAAGCACCTTCAATTTGTTCGTAATAACAAAACCTGGCCAACCAGTAAATACAGACTCCTCCCAAGATTTCTTCACTACAGTACCAAAATTAGGATGAAGAGTCCAGACATTTAAGAAGCGAAAAGGCCTTGGACCCCAGTCCCTACCATCCTCTACCAATAACAGAGGACAGTGGTCAGAAACACTTCTATCCAGACCCCATAATTTTAAATTAGCCCTGCACATCCATTCATTTTCCATAAGAACTCTATCAATCCTACTCCACCTTTCTCCTTCATTAGCATTGCACCATGTGAATTGACGTCCCATCATCGGTAAATCAATAAGTTCCAAATTTTCAATGAACTCATTAAACTCCTTCATACCTTTGTCCCTCCTTGAACACCCCCTACGTTCCCCAAGATTTCTAATTTCATTAAAGTCACCAATTAGACACCAAGGATTGCTAAACACAGGTTTTAGTCTACATAAAATACTCCAGAATTTGCCTCTCTCAATCACTTCATTTGGGGCATGGATATTAACAAGGACACAACTGAAATTAGGCAAGAGGGTACCTGAAAGTACAATGCAGTGCCTATTACAGCAGCACTGAGAAAGACTGAACACAGATGGCTTCCAAATGCACAACAACCCCCCCGCCCTCCCTACAGCATCCACAACCATGTACTCCATATCATCATCAGGCCACAATGATTTAATGAATAGAGCTGAAATCTCGGATTTCTTTGTCTCCTGGAAGCATGCGAAATCTATTTTCCTCTCCTTAATTAACTTCTTTACCTTCTTCCTCTTGTTAGCTTTCCCCAACCCCCTTACATTCCATGATAAGAACTTCATTAATACACATTACTTTACACCTAACATCACCTACTACTATCGAATCAACTCTGCATCATATCCACCACTTGAGCTTCTGCAGCCCCTGTTAAGGCCCTTTCTTTGTCTTTGACTTCCATATCCTTCAATTTTTTGATCACTTCCTCATCCTTACCACCGACACATATACCTAGATCTTTGCCCATACGAATTGTTGCTTCAGCCTCTTCTTGCAACTCCTTATCAACATTAGATAGCCCTCCATTTAAACCCAAGGTTGTAGACGACCCAGGCTTCTCTTTACTTGAACTGCTTCCAATTGACACCGATCTTGCTCTCAGCCCAGCTTTTGCTCTGAACACAGCACCTCTGCTCCAGCTTCCCATGCCCGTTGCTCCTCCCTTCCACTCCCTTCTACCTCCACTGCCATTTCTCAGATTATCCGCCGCAGTTCTCCTGGATATAGTACCCCCATTTGGCCTCACCAGCTTTTTCCTCTGTTTTACCTCTCCCCTTTGCAAACCTGTGTTTCTTAAAATAAAGGTGGGTTGAATAGATGGTGATGCAGGCCCCTTTTCCTGGGCTGCTGGCATCTTATTAGTCATGCCCACACCATTTGAATTACTTCTACCATCATTAGGCCCAAGTGCTAATCCATCATCATGGGCTTTAACCGAATGAACTTCAGCTCCCTCCTCCTCCTCCTGCTCACTCACCACGTTAGTTAGTTGGACAGCATTCAAATTGGCTTGGTTTGTGGGTTGAATAGGCGGTGAAGCAGGCCCATTGTCTTGGGCTACTGACATCTTATTATTCAGGCCCACACCACTTGAATTACTTCTACCATCATTAGGCCCAAGTGCTAATCCATCCACATGGGCTTCAACCAAATGCACTTCCAGAGATATACCATCTTTAACAGGCCCATTTCCACTGAGGCTTCTCATGTAACCCTGGACATCTCCCTCCTCATCCTCCTGCTCACTCATCTCGTTAGAAAGTTGGACAGCATTCAAATTGGCTAGGTTGATTCCTTCGCCTACTTTACCTGCCATTTGTCTTCCCAAACCCACGCCCATCGTCTCTTCCACTTCCGAGATAAAGCTATCGACAGGAAGCCTCTCCCTTAGCGATTTGAGACCTTCAACACATGTGTCCCCCTCATGTTGGACAGAATCTTCCACCTCAGCATCGTCCTCTACTGAATGCTTCCCAAAACCATCCTGATGGCCTTCAACCCCGACTGCACTACAGAGATCCTCCTTCTTCTGCAAAGATTTACACTCGCAAGAATCACCACTATGCTTGGTTACCATAACTTGTTCTTCACATACTCGAACTGGATAGTCCATATCCCTACACCTTATCTGGATCGCTGTATTAATGAACTGCATTGTTGATGTTGCAATCTTGATCCTTCCACAGCTAAAATCCAACTGGTTTAATGTAACAGCATCCAGACACAGTACTTCGCCCCAAAGTCGACCTATTTTAAGAAATGTATCCTCGCTCCAGAGATGTAAGGGCACTCCATAACAGCTAAGCCACACTGCTCTTTCCTGGACTACGTGAAGCCCCTTCCTCCACTCAGTGACTGACTCACACCACTCCTTTAAACACTCCTCCAAAAGGATCATTTGTGCCTTCTTCTCCTCCGCTGACATAAATGACACCACCACATTCTTTCCCCCACCTTTTCTTACGGCGATATCTTTGGATCCATACTGTAGGACGACGTTCCGAAACTCGGAGAACGCATCAAAACTTTTCATTTTGACAATGATACTATCATGTAACCATCCAATCCCAGCTTCCACCCCCATTATGACATGCCCTTCATCACTTTTCCTGTTTCCCTGCCGAACTACCTCTGCATATGATTGTTGTACCATCATCTTCTTCCCTAACCCATCATCAAGTCTACCCACAACACCTTGCGGTTTTCCTCTAAGATCGACCTTATTTTTACTCAACCCTCCTCCTAGCTCATCTCTTCTTGCCTTCTCAAACTCTGCCCACTTCACTTTGAGTTCTTTGTCATCGCACCATATACCATTAGTTTTTTGAATTGCTACCTCAACTGCCACTGGACAGTCAAATCTGACAAACCCAAACCTTGTTCTTGAGGATTTCCTAATCTTGTTTGGAATGAAAACATCCTTAACAATCCCAAACTTTGAATATAAGGAGAACAGGCCTTTTGGATTCATGGACCAAGGAAGGTTATCTACAAAGACGGTGAAAATCTCCTTTCCACTCTTTCGATTACTCACCCTCTGATCCTGTCTTCTTCTCCCATACAGAACTGGTTGCCATCCTCCTTGTTCGCGATCGACCATGGTGCTCATAATCCCAAGCTGCAGAAGATCTCCCCTGGTTTCCCTTTTTATTTATTTATTTATTTTTGACGTGGTATTTGAAATATGTTAAGATCTTTCTGTAGCTAGTGTGACACCAATTATCAATGCTGCAGTTCGGCGTCTAATAGCTCACACCCTTCAAAGGCTTGATCACCTCTGTCCAAGACACTGCTTCTTCTGTTGCAAAGACAATCTCCAGCCAACCGCCACTGAAGTTCTCTATCCCGAGCAACAATGCAGAATCATGGTTACTCACCACATACCTTGATGAAGAACTTCGGGTCTCAAGGGGAGATGCTGGCAGTGTGGTAATATATATTGTCCCTAATTTTTGTTTTTGTTTTTGTTTGTTGTTGCTATTGTTGTCTCAAAACACTTATAATTATTGAATTATATTAGAATTTTGAGAAATAAGAATATTAAAATATAATTCAATGACTGTGAGTATTTTAAATCAATAGACTAGCTCGTTAAACATTTCTACCATATGCATGTATACCCTATTAAACTAAGGCCCTGTTTAGTTAACAAAATTAATGGCGAAAGGATTAATAATTCTATAAATTAGTGTAGGATTAGTTATCTAATTAAATTAATAAGATAACCATTTATTATGTATTCATTTTATTTTTTTTCCGTTTATACTTGAAATTATGATCCCCAACCCTTTTCAATATTAAAAATTCGTCAATTTCATCGGGTTGAATGTCCTTTGTACATGTAATTTGATTCATAAAATTTGCAATACAATTTCAATCCTATGCTAAAATTCTACTAAACAAACATGCCCTTAACTGGAATAGTTTAGTTGTCCAATCCTGTAGACTCCTAACTAGGAAGCCAGAGGTCAATTCTTTTTTGTTAGTATTGGTTGTTTGTAGTAGTTGTTGGACTATATAATTCTTTTCTTCTATTTGTAAATATCCTGCAAATTGAAGAAAGAAAGAACCAAAAAAATATATAAAAAAAAAGTTATACCCAATTGAAGTGCTGTTTGTGCAACAAATATTAATTATGACTTGAACAGATATTTTTTATCCATGCGTGCTCAAATTAAAGTCAATAATTTTTATTGTGATATTAGTTACACAAAAAAGTAATTTTAATTAGAATTGTACTATGCCTCCGTTTGGAATGGAAGGTTTGGACTAAAATAGTCATATAAGACAAACTAGGCTATTTTAGTCCAATAAGACAAAACATCATATTCAACCCATAATTATTACATTCTTTCTCTCATAAAAAGTCAAAAAAGTCAAAAAGTCATTCCCAAACGAGACTTTTTAACCCCAGACTAAAATAATCAAAAAGCTAATTCACTCCCCAAACGTACTCTATGCAAACTTCATTGACATAGTGTATTAATATTACCAAACTTAATGCAGAATGCATTAATGTTACTATACAAGTCTAAGTTAAACTTTAATTGACATAGTGCATTAATGTTACCAAACCACCTGTACTAGCATTGAGTTTTTCTTTTAGCACTATTTTTAGTCAATAAATTAATTTATTAAACCAACTTTCAAAGGATGCCATAAAACTAACAAAAATTCAGCTAACTCACAAGTTGGATCAAGAAATTTACAACGAAAATGTGTTTTTGGCCTTTAGGTAGTGTATTGTGGGGTTCATATATAGAAGGAATCTGAGCCACATATGAGTGTTTTTAGGTAAAATTTTGGATAAAAATTATGAATATGTAGTACTACCGTAAAATCTAATATAACATAATGATGTGATAAATTATGATTTTATCACTATAAAATATAAATTAAAAATAGGACAAATTAGGACAGTAGTCTCTGTACTTTAATTCTTGTGTCATTTTGGTTTCTATAATTTCAATTGTCTTAATTTTGACTATGAATTTATGACTTTATCTCAACTTGGTTTAATTGATTACAACTCTTAGTAATTTTTATTTAAAACACGTACATAAATGACATGTGTCATAATTTTAAGAGCAAAATTATAAATTTATTCAACTCAGTGAGTTAATCTCAACTAATTCAATTATAATTTTTTTGTTAAAAATAATAATGACATTATCTATTGGACCAAATTAAGACAAAATATAAAATTAAAAGTAAAATTGAGTCAATTGAAAATGTAGAAATTAAAATGATATAAGGGAGAAAATATAGAGACCATTAATGTAATTTACCTAAAAAAAATCCACCAAAATAGATTATATTCTAAAACATATCCCTATATATTATTCTTGACAAAAAAAATGCTTTTGAAAATTCCCTACTACATGTATAAAAAGAAGCCACATACCACAAAAGTTTCCAAGCAAAACACTTTTGCACCGAACAATGGGACTAGTGAATGGGGTTCCTACTCTCCAATTTGCTTGGGTTCTTTTGGCTCTCTATGTTGGGCTAGTATCAGCAGCAGAGAGGTCCACCTATATTGTTCACATGGACAAGTCCCTCATGCCCAAGGCATTCACTGGTCCTAACCATTGGTACACTTCCACCGTTGATTCCATAAAGTCAACCAATCCCACAACATCCAACGGCCATCATTCCACAACAAACCTTCTCTACACTTATGACAATGCACTCCATGGTTTCAGTGCACTTCTCTCCAAAGAAGAACTAAAGACTGTAAAGAAGTCCTTAGGGTTTCTCTCAGCTTACAGTGACAGACAAGTCACAGTTGACACAACCCACACCTTTCAATTCCTCTCCCTCTCTCCGGCCACCGGACTATGGCCGGCGTCGGATTATGGCAAAGATGTCATCGTCGGAGTCCTCGACTCCGGCGTCTGGCCGGAGAGCAAGAGCTTCGACGAGGAAGGAATGACGAAAATTCCTTCTAAATGGAAAGGAACATGCGAGGAAGGTCAAGAGTTTAATTCTTCCCTGTGTAATTTAAAGCTCGTAGGAGCTAGGTACTTTAACAAGGGTGTCAAGGCCGCGAAACCCAATGTCTCTATTATCATGAACTCGGCGAGGGACAGCGACGGCCATGGGACACACACTTCCTCAACTGTCGCCGGGAACTATGTCAAAAGCACCTCGTACTTCGGATATGCTTCGGGAAAAGCGAGAGGGGTTGCGCCAAAAGCCCGGTTGGCTATTTATAAGGTCATCTGGGAAGAAGGACGGTACGCTTCGGATGTTTTAGCCGGTATGGATCAAGCTGTTGCTGATGGGGTCGATGTGATATCGATTTCATCGGGTTTTGATCAAGTTACATTGTTCGAAGACCCTATCGCCATAGCTTCATTCGGAGCGATGGAAAAGGGTGTGGTTGTTTCCACCTCAGCAGGAAATTCTGGTCCTTTTATGGGCCGCTTACACAACGGAATCCCATGGGTCTTGACCGTGGCGGCCGGGTCCATAGACCGGTGGTTCGCCGGAAGGTTGAGGCTAGGGAATGGTTTAACTATCACAGGATGGTCCATGTTCCCTACCAGTGCTTTGGTGGAGAACTTGCCATTAATTTACAACAAAACCCTAGCTCCATGCAATTCATCTCAGTTGTTGTCCGAAGCCCCTTATGGAATCATCATATGTGATAACACAATCCCTTTTGATGTCCAAATAACAGAAATTTCTTCCTCAAATACCCTTGCAGCAGCTATCTTCATCACTGATGACCCTAAACCATTTGAGTTCACCAATTTCCCATACCCCGGGGCGATAATCAGCACCAAGGATGGCTTAGATGTGATCAAGTACGCCAAAAAAAGGGGTGATTCAGCTACAGCTAGTATTAGTTTCCAAGAAACCGATTTGGGGACTCCGCGTGCACCGGTGGTTTCAACCTACACTTCAAGAGGTCCTTCACCGAGCTACCCGGGAGTCCTCAAACCGGATGTAATGGCCCCGGGGACATTAGTTTTGGCTTCGTGGATTCCAGGCTCACCTACTTCTATTATAGGTTCAAATATACTTTTGTATAGTGAATTCAATATGGTGTCCGGGACTTCCATGGCTTGTCCTCATGTTTCAGGCATCGCAGCGCTCTTAAAAGGCGCGCACCCTGAGTGGAGCCCGGCAGCTATTAGGTCCGCTATTATGACCACCGCGAACCCATACGATAACACCCTTAATCAAATCCTCGACAGCGGTTTTGGTTTTGATATTGCTACGCCTCTTTCGATGGGAGCTGGTCAGATTGATCCGAACCGGGCACTTGATCCAGGTCTTGTTTATGATGCTACTCCACAAGATTATGTGAATCTCATATGTTCAATGAACTTCACTACCAATCAAATGTTGACGATCACAAGATCAAACTGTTACAATTGCTCAAACCCGTCTTCTGATCTCAATTACCCATCGTTTATTGCTTTGTACTCGCATAAAACTGGTGGGTTGGTTCAGAAATTTGAGAGGACTGTCACGAATGTCGGCGGTGGTGCAGCGAAGTATAAGGCTAAAGTGACAGCACCAGAAGGGTCGGTTGTGACAGTCTCGCCGGAGACAATGGTGTTTGAAGAGACAAACGAGAAGCAGAGATACTCACTTACCATAAGTTATGTGAGTGACAAAAATAGGACTGTGACGTTTGGTTCAATTAGTTGGGTGGAAGATAATGGAAAGCACACTGTGAGGAGTCCTATTGTGGTGTCACCAATGATCAAGACATGGTGATTTTATATAAATATGTATCATATGTATGTTATGACTGAGCTTGAATGGGATGTTTTGGAATGCCCTTTCTATATTCGAAAACAGCATAAAAAATCTTTCATGAAAATAATCATGAAAATTTTGTGATCTTTGTATTACATTTAGAATAAAGTACCACGCACTAATCAAGGTAATCTAATGATCATAAATTTTTCATGATCATTTTGATGACAAAATTTTCATGATCCCTAACTTTTCCCATTCGAAAATTGTTGTGTCCTGTTCAACGCAAAGGATAAACTATAAAATAATAAAAATTTAAATATATGAATAAGTTTCATTATGTGCATAGTCTATAATAATACTTATAATTATTTATAGAAGAAACACCTTCCCGAACAACTTCCAACTTTTTCCTCAGCCTCCGTTTGGGAAGTGGGTTGGCTTTTTGACTTTTTTGGCTATATGAACCTGGGCTCAAAAGCTTGGTTTGGGAAGGACTTTTGACTTTTTGGCTTTTTTGACTTTTTTGTGAGAGAAGAGTGTAATGATTATGGGGTTGGATGGGATGTTTTGTCTGTTGTGGCTCGTGAGCCTATTCTGTCTTTTGTGGCTCATTGAGCCAAAAAAGCCCAATGAGCCCTTGCCAAATAATATTAAATTATTAATCAAATCTTCTTACTGAATTTCATTTTCATCTCATGTATTAACTCAAAACTGCATTGAGATAATGGATTTCACCACCTATGTATATTCCTAATGGTAAACAAAATCTAGTCATAGCATTTTTTATTTTTTATTTTTGTTGAATTGGCTTCCTTTCAGCTTAGATCGAGACGAGTGGGTATTGTCTGGTCTATGAGACCTACTATGGGTCATGTTTAAATAATCAAAATCATTCAATTTATTGAGTCTTTTGTGCATATCATCCATAAAAAAATATTAAGTTGATCTGATAATCATAAAATTTTCAATTTATCACATTTGTCACAAAAAAATGAATAGTTTAGTTTTACAAACACATTTGTCATCCATTTGTTTGAATATAAATATGATAATTGAATAGTTACGATTATCAAATTAATCTAATTTTTTGTATTTATTATTTTGAATTATATATATGAAATGTCTTACAAAAAGAATGAATCAAATTATCAAAATGGGAATTATATATCCTAATTAGATTGGCACATGAAGAGTTATTCTTCTTTTGGGACTAAAATATTTATCACAAAAAATAAAAATCTTTTTTTTTTTTTTTTTGAATCAGTAAAAAATTTATTGATGATAATCATAAATAGAACAAGATGCATGCATCAATAAAAGGAGAGAGTATAAAAGATATCATAATTAATTCAGAAATTTCAATTAAATTGGCACTGAGAAGTGATTGAGACTCCCTCAATCACCAACCCTTACCATCTCCACACGCACGTGAATGTTAGTGATTGAAGAAAAAGAAAAAAAATAAAATAAAAGAAAAATCTAATCAATCAAAAGCCAGAAGGGTTCGTGAGAGCCATTCCTCGAGGGGTCTCGATCATTTTTCATTGGCACCACGGATTAACCAAATCATCTGGCGAGGAGCCATCCAGAAAGAGGACACCCAAAAACAAAAACAAAAAGCCTGAGAAATTATGGAGCAAAAAGCGTGCACCTAACCAGGGCCCACAGCTAACCTACGACGAAGGCAAGTTCTGATGTGCTTAAAGTTGAACCACAAGTGTGAAATGAAGTCTTTGTTAGTGTTTGGCAGCATTTTTTAAACAACCAGGCTACATCCCTTAAAAAAATTTCCCCTAATCTCCCTAATTTCCATATCAAGTAAAAAAAAAAAAAAAAAAAGAAACAGTTGCCTAAATTGGAAATTAGGGGGATTAGGGGTAGTTTTAGGGCTCCAAATCATTTTCCTTTTTTAAAATATGATTTGAGAATAGGAGTTATATTTTGCGGAATTGATTGGGACCTCGAGAGGGGGGAGCCCGAATCCCCCGAATTTCCTATTCAAGTAAAAAAAAAAAAAAAAAAAAAAAAACAGAAAAAAAAAAAACAGTTTGCCAAAAATGGAAATTAGGGGGATTAGGGGGAGTTTTTTTAGGGGGATTTTTCATTTTCCTATATTTTGAATTATATTTTGAATTTGTAAGTTTTAAAATTATGATTTGAGTGAGAAATTTTTGATGTGATATATGATATTTGATATAAAAACTTACAATTTATAACTAAATACACAATTCAAAATTCTATTCAAAACTCATAAAAAAATTTTGAAATTTTTTTATTTAAAATATAAAAAATAACAAGTGCCAATTGTAAAAATAAAAAATAAAAAATAAAAAATAAAAAATAAAAAATATACTGTTCCGGTCAACCGGCCGGATGTCCAAGAGAACGACCGGCCGGACGTTCGGGAGGACAACCGGTTAGCCCAAATTTTCCCACTTTAGACAATTTTCAAAAATAAATGTGAAATTAATTTTTAAAAATTGTAAACAAACATCATAAGCAAAGAGTGAAACTAAAGTTCCAAAATCCACCCAAGCACAGCCTTTGAACTTTAGATTTAACCACAATGCAATCCATGTCTTAATTAATTCACAAATCTCAGTCAAGTTTGGGAATAGTTGCCTTGAATGGGAAAAGTTAGGAATCATGAAAATTTTTTCATGAAAATGATCATGAAAAATTTATGATTTTTGAATTACCTTGATTAGTGTGTAGTGCTTTATTCTAAGTGTAATTCAAGAATCACAAAATTTTTATGATTATTTTTTCATGATACTTAGCATTGCTGGCCTTGAATAGGCAGCCATTACTGACCTTCCACAATGACCAGAGCAGAGTCAAGGGGTGGCACTCCAAAGCAGCCTTTCTTCTTAGTAGTACCCCAAAACACAAAATTATTGTGCACTTATTTGTAACATTTTTAAAATTTTTGTCATTAAAAATCTTTTTTTTTTTTTAGAACTTAAATTGGTTTTCTAATATTTTTTATAACAAAATTATATTTTTGAGAGAAAAAAATGTTAAATTTTAAAATTTTTATATATTGTAGTGAAACGTAGATAAAAAATGAAAATAAAACATGTAAGCATGACTCATATTAATTTTAAACCATATACCTTAGTTTCTCTAACATTTTTTTTTCTAAACAGGTTTGTAGTTTTCTGAATTACATATTACCTAAATGACAAGGAATTGATGGTATTTGAAAGAAGAAGAAAACAAATTGATTACACATTTCACTATATTTATGGGACACTCACGTGCAAAGTACGCAGAAGAGAGCAGTTAATTGGAACTAGGTTTGAGATTGTTATTTTTGTTGTAATCAATTTTTATTTTTTTATTTTTTTTTGAATTAACAAAAAATTTATTGATAATAATCATGAATGGAACAAGATACATGCATCAACAAAAGAGGAGGGTGTAAAAGACATCATAGTTAATTTAGAGATTCCAACTAAGTTGGCATTACGGAATTAATCAAATCATTTGCTAACACACTACAAGGATAGAGAGGAGCCATCTAAAAAGAGGACCAAAAAAAAAAAAAAAAACTTGAGAAATTATGGAGCAAAAAACCAGCACCTAACTAGGGCCCACAGCCAACTTGCTACGAAGACAAGTTCTGATGTGCTTAAAGTTGAATAGGAAGTCATTGATTGTGAAGTGAGAGTCTACATTTGATAAGTTGGTAAAAAATTAATTTTTTGATTTTTTTAATCTATTTTATCTTTTTGTGAATAAAAAATGTGAGAGATGATATGACTCAAAATGGATAAAAAGTTAAAAGTTAACTTTTTACTAGGTTAAAGACTTCAGATTTAACCACAGTGCGATCCTTGTCTTAATTAATTCACAAATCTCAGCCAAGTAATAGTTGCCTTGAATAGGCAGTCAGTCTCGAGCTTCCATTGGGTTATGCTTCAGACCCCAGCACCCCCCAACACTTTTGTGAGAGAGAGGGAGGGGAGAGAGAGGAGAAAAAAGGAAAAAAAAAGAAAAAGAAATCATAATGTGTGATCACAAATTAATTGGGAGTTGTAGGGGTCAAAATTTGTGGGGGTCTCAAGTAGGGGTGCAATTCGGGCGGGTTCGGTCGAGTTGGAGGTTTGTCCAAGTCCAGCCCGAATTGTGTTTGGCAGTGCCCAAACCCGCCCAAGCCTGACCATCAACCCGGGCATGGTTGCCCAAGCCCAGACCAAGCTTCATAATTCGAACTCGGGCTAGCCCGAATTGTTCGAATTTCACAAGGCAACAAATAGCTTCTGAATTTTTCCATACAACAAACAGTGTTTCATTATATACATCAATCCATTAATCCATATAACAAACTTAAACACTATCCCAGCCAGAAGAGTCTCAGAGAGAGGGAAGAAAGAATAGATAAGGTAGGGTTTTGTTTTTAAAGACCAGCAAAAAAAAAAAAAAAAATATTAAGGGTCAGCTATTTAATTTATTTTATACATATATTATATAATTTATATAATATATTAAATGGAATTCAGGTTCGAGTTACTCGGGTTAGCCACTGACTTTGCCCAGGCCCGACCCGAATTATTCGGGCATCAAAAACCTGCCCAACCCGTCCAGATTACAAGATATTGTTATCCAAGCCTTAAAAAAACTCGAGCTGGGCACGGGTTGCTCAGGTTGAGCCCGCCCAAGTTACACCCCTAGTCTCAAGTATTATTGGAGCTTCCATAATGACCAGAGCACAGCCAAGGGGGTGGCACTCCAAAATAGCCTCTCTTTCTTCTTAGTAGTACCCTATATAAACACTCCATTTTGACCGGTCCTAAGATTTGGACACTTTCTTTTAATTACTCGATAATGAAAATAAGAATGTATTTCTCACAAAATTCTTAGTACGAAAGATGGAATTTGAGCTCTATTCCCAACCCTAAGCCTGTTTTGGCCAAATGTGTAAGTCTTGTTAAAAACTCTCTTTTGAATTCATTTTTAAACTTTAAAAATAAAACATTTTTCAAGAAATTGAGTAAAGAACAGTGTGAAAATAGTAGGAAATGATGATAATTTTGTTGAAAAAATCTATTTTGTGCAAAATAGTCAAATCTGCCAACTTTTTGTCTAGCCGACTAATTTGCCCCCAAAAAGGGTAATTTTGGCAGAATTCTTATTGAATGCGTGTGGCTTATGCCATTTCAAATATTCTTGATACATTCATGCACGAGATGCGTACCTATTCCCTCTCATTTTCCTCTATTGTCAAAAGAGCATTTGTCTCTTCCCAAAAAAGGAGCATCTAATGCAATCATCCTTATCATTCTATCATCCTTGTCTCCCACCTTCTTCTTGACTTAGCACACTTGTATTGCATATAGAAAGATGATCAGATGGCTAGAAGAGAGGAATCAATTAAGAGAAGAGAGATAGAAAGAGAAAGAGGGAAGTTCAAGCTTTGGACCAAAAACTTCCATTGGTTAGTGATACACTGATATACCATCTCCCATATATCAAAACCATCCCAGAAATTCTGTTATAGCCAAATTCTAGTAGCTTCGATCAAAAGAGAGTGATTGTTATTGAAAGAGAGAAAAATAGAGAGTTAAACAATAACCCCCTCTCCTCCTTTCTCCCACACATTGTTAAATAACTCAAAAACACCATTCTAACGAGAATTTTGAATTTTTGAATTGAGAATTAAGAACACACTTCCTAAACTTGAGGGTGTTTAAAAGGAAGTTTGGAAATCAAGAAGTTCATCCTTTCCTTAGAAGATGAATTTTGCACACTTTCATTTTCTTGCATTTTTCTATCTTATATTTGTTTTTATACTTCAATTTCATAGTATAAACTTGTTGTAAGCTAACTGAGAGTGGTTAGTTGAGCCACCTACATATTCCCTATTTGTTTTTCTGGTGTTGCAACAAAACAAAGCTTTTGACCTGGTCTAATTGGCCGGCCAACTAAGTTTTTGCCTAGCCAGCTCACTTTTTAGCCGGCCAGCCAACCTTTTCCTAGACAGAACAGAGTCTTTCGATGATGAGCAGAACAATTTTCGATGGTCTCCGAGGCTCCTAAAGTTTTTTTTTTAGATACACCTTACTTAGATGTATCTAAATAATAAAATATTTGTGAAAAAATATTTTAAAAAATTAATAAATACACAAAAATATGAAAAATGTATTGAATTTTTATTTTTATTTTTTGGTATTTTTTTGGTATTTAGTGTATTTTTTTAAAGATTTTTTCACAAATATTATATTTTTTAAGTGTTTTTATGTTAGGTGTGTCTAAAAATTAAAAACAAATTGCTTAAAATATTTAAAAAATTCATTGAAAATATTAAAATACGGAAAATAAAAAAGTAGAATTTTCTGAAAACTATTTTCTGCAAATTAGAACCAAACAAGCTTAATAATCGGATATTTTTTGTCAACATCATTGAGCACAAAAATATAATGGAATATTTTTTTGTATGAATTAACCTAATAAAAATAATAGCTATTATTATATGTCTCTATATAATAAAATTAACTATCTGAAAATGTTGTCATGATCACTTTTTATAGGGTAAATTACATTTTGCATCTTTGCACATTGCACCAAATCTCACTTTGGTCCCTATTCCATGCACTTTGGGTCAAATCCAACTTTGGTCTCTGCACATGAAATTGTGATAGTCAACCTCATGTACTTTTGGTAAAATCTCACTTTGAACCCTACACAAGTGTCAATGTTCCCTTTTTATTACTCAATTGTTTAAATCTTTAACAAAATCTAATCATGTGACTACAACATGAGGGTATAAAAGGAAAATCATCTACATTTTCATCAAAATATGACTATATTGGGCTAAAATAAAATGCAAATTGTGAACAATTAAAAACATGAACTAGGATTTTGCATAAATTGGAATCACGAAACTCTATTTTTTATGATAACACAGTCTTTTGTCTATTCATCTTTTTTTCTCTTTGATTTCTTTATCACATTTTTTTTTACTTCAAAAACTGTACTTTCTTGTCTTTTCGTCCCAAATTTTACCATACGGACATATATATATTGTATTATATAACTATCATGCGCTTATTACGTAAGACAAAGTGTATTGGTGGGAAACATGGATGATTTTCCTCTCCTACCCTCATTTCATAGTCACATTTTTGTTACGTTACTGTATTTTGTTAAAGATTTAAAAATTAAGTAACAACAGAGGGACATTGACACTTCTGTAGGGATCAAAGTAAGATTTAAGTAAAAGTGCAAGGGGTTAACTGTCACGATTTTATGTGTAGGGATCAAAGTGGGATTTGACCAGAAGTATAGGGGGTTGACTGTCATGATTTCAAGTGTAGAGACGAAAGTGAGATTTGGTGCAAAGTGTAATTTAGCCCTTTTTATAATGTAACGCCCCCAAATAATTACAATGATTCGACCTAACACATTATATATAAAACAACGTAATCAAAATAATAAACTTCCATTAACCTGAATCGTTATACAAAAGTGACACATGCGATATACATTCATAAATAGTTCATTCTGAATCTACAACAGGTGTTACAAGTAGTGAAGAGGAATTAAAGTTAAACAGATAATTATATGCTCTAAAGGTGTACATCTTTTCAAGTCATTACTTGGTTACAACAAAAGAGAGTCTAACTTTATACAATTTAAGCCCTTGGCTATACAAATAAGTACAAAAAGTGAAGCTCGTGCTCCAAACTCCTTCCGAGTTACTGCCTTGGCGGAGGCATATCATCAGCACCTGAAAATGGTTTTTTCCAAATAGGGTGAGCCAAAACCCAGTAGGAACAATTTAAGACAGCATGTGGATCTTAACAAAGATATAAGTATAATGTGCATTTACAATGCTAGTGATAAAACACCCATATTCTATGTAATCATAAAGTACCAAAATTTACATCTCAACCCTTTTTCCTTCTCGTCAATTCAAGTTAATTTATTTCATCTCATTTCATGAGCCAATTTCATTATCTTTCAGACAACCCATCTGAGACTACAACTCAGTGGTTCCCAAATTAACACATTTATCACACAAACACTTCAATCTGCTATTTTACGAAAATTTCATCCGCGGGATTGGCACCCATATATACTCGTGGTTTCGAGACTTTCACCCAGGACACACAGGCCAATTTAATTTCAATAGAATCCATCCCATATCTCCTCCCAAATAATGGAATACATCCATTTTCTCCTCCCAAACATTCATACATATACAATGTATTTAAAACATAGTCATATTCAACGACAACACACAAGAGATTAGTTTTAATTCATCTAATTCTTATGCAATTTCTACAACAGTCATAGCTATCCTCCACCGATAGCCCAATACAGATATTTCTAAACAGATATTCAATCTCAAGACAGACAATTTATTCAAATTTCGAAAAGTATGAGGTAATGCATATCCAACTCCACCATGTATATCAACATTCATCCTATTTCATATTTATAATACCAATTTCATTTATTTATACAAAATAAATATTTGAACCAATTTAGGTTAACTTTCCTCTTTCCCAAATATTAATCCAAATACCAAAATCAACAATTGTGACACAACATAATCTCATTTTCAAACCCATGACCATTTATATCACATTCACTAGAAACCCCTCTTTTGATTTTACATCCCAAACCCTAGGTTTGTCCAAAATACTCTCAAAACCCACCATTGTTACACAACAACCAATGACTAAGTCAAAAACCATAAAAAAGGTATAGAAAATCCCTACCTCAAAGAGAAAAGACGAGCCAAGTAAGGATGAAACTTCAAAGATGCTCAAAACCCAACTCTATTCGGATAAAAAAGGAGATCTAGAGATGCTTACTCTTTTTAACAAAGGCAAATGGGTGGAGAAATCACTAGAACTAAGTGAAAATGTAGAGAGAGAGAGAGATAGTGTTTTAGAGAGAGAGGGTCTTAACTTTAAGATTTAAGAAGAAAAGATCTAAAAAAGTGATGTAAAAAGTCACTTTCATGAATTGATATACGCACAGTTCGCTCGAGCGCAAGAAGTGACGCTCGAGCGTCAAATACAATAAGTTGTTCCGCTCGAGCGCAAGAAGTGCCGCTCAAGCGCCAAGACACAATGAAAGAGACGCACATCGCTCGAGTGCAAGAAATGATGCTTGAGCATAGAAAACACACATCCAGTAGGTTTACAAACATTTGACCAACCGCTCGAGCGCAAGAAGTGACCGCTCGAGCTGAGCTTGCTCAAGCACAGAAAGACCTGCTCGAGCGTAGAATACACTCTCTTAGTAGTTTTGCAGACCTGCAAAAGTATTAAGAGTTTACAAAGCTCGCTTGAGCACAATAAGTGCCGCTTGAGCGAAGGAGCCAAAATCTAGCCAACAAGAGTTTGGAAATCAAGTAACCAACCTGTCCCAAACACAACTACAACAATTCAAAAGAGAAACTTAAAGGAAAACAAGAGGAAAAGAGATGAACAACAACACTTAAACCACGCAACCCGAGTCTGAAGTACAACAAAGAACATGTCAAAACTGGAATCGCTATAATCTCCCCCTTAAGGAATTTTGTCCCCGAATTTTAAATCAAGCTAAAATCATTATTAAACTATTTACAATAGTGATAATCTATCAATTTCAACGCCATGACCCAGTCTCCGGTCATTCATTTTCATCAACGAGATAAATTGATTCTCAGTATTGAATATACAATTGATATTTTCTCAAAACATATGCAATGTTCGTAATAAACTCATGTTTCCAAAACGTAAACAACATATACAATGCTTCCACCTTTCCAAAACATAAACAATGTTCTCATATTCTATTAATCATAATCACAATACAATACATGTTCAAATATCAACAAATAAGTCTGGATACTTCTTACGGACTTCCAACTCACATTCCCAAGTTGCTTCCTCAACCCCGTAATGTTTCCACAAAACCTTCACCAAGGGAATTGTCTAGTCTCGCAAGACTTAGTCCCACTTATCCAAGACTCTCATCGGTCTCTTCTCATACGAGGCATCCTTATCTATCTCTAAGTCGGTCCAAACCAACACGTACGACGGATCCGGCTCGTACTTTCGAAGCATGCTAATATGAAACACATCATGAACCCCAGAAAGTTGTAGCGATAACGATAAATGATAAGCTCCCTCCCTGATCTGCTCAAGGATCTCAAAAGGCCGAATAAATCGAGGGGACAACTTCCCATTCTTCCTAAATCTCATCAAACCTTGCCTAGGTGATATCTTCAAAAGGACATGATCTCCCACCTCGAAAGACTAGGGTCTCCTCCTACGGTTGGTGTAACTTTTCTAACGACTTTGATTCGTAACCAACCTATTACGGATAAGTGTCACTTTCTCCGTCGTTTCCTGAACTAACTTTGGACCCAACAAAGGTGCATCACCCACCTCGGCCCAACACACCGGAGATCTATAAGGTCGGCCATACAAAACCTCAAATGATGCCATGCCAATACTCGACTGGAAGCTATTGTTATAGGCAAACTCCACTAAGGGCAGGTGCCTCTCCTACGACCCCTTAAAGTCAAGGACACAACCTCGAATCATATCCTCACGGATTTGAATAGTACGCTCGGACTGCCCATCAGTCTGAGGGTGATACACAGTACTAAAGGTCAATTTAGTGCTCAAGGCACCCTGCAAGCTCTGTCACAATCGAGCAGTAAAATGTGGATCTCTATCCAAAACAATCGTCACAGGGATCCTGTGCAATCTCACTATGTCCCTGATGTAAAGGTCAGCAAGATAGTCTACCGAGTCACTCACAGGCATAGGTAAAAAGTGCACTTTCTTGGTCAATCGGTCAACTACCACCCAAATGGCATCACTGTCCCGTTGAGTCCTTGGAAGGCCCACAACAAGGTCTATCGTGACATGCTCTCACTTCCACTCGGCTATAGGCAAGGGTTGCAACAAACCTGCTGGCCTCTGATGTTCGGCCTTCACTTGCTGACAAGTAAGGCATTTTGATACAAACACGGCTACATCCTTCTTCATACCTCTCCACCAAAACTGATGACTAAGATCGTGATACATCTTCGTGCCTCCCGGATGCACCGCAAGGTGTGAATGGTGAAATTCTTGGAGTATTTCCTCCCAACGCGACTCTGGTACGAACAAATGGTCACGGTATCTCACACTTAGGTCGGGATACACATTCAAGCCCTTTTCTACCTTTCCATTAGAGATTTTCTCCCGGAGGGATTCTACCTTAAGGTCACCCTTCTGTGCTTCTATCACTCGGTTCACAAGTACGGGTTGTGCAACCACCGCAAACAACACTGCAGACTTAACGGACTCGCCAAGATGCAAGTCAAACTCACCAAGGGCACCTAACATCTCCTATTCCCGGATGGTAATACAAACTATGTCGCTAATAGATTTTTTACTCAAGGCATTTGCCACAACATTGGCCTTCCTCGGATAATAATGCAACTCAAAATCATAGTCCTCTATGAACTCCATCCACCTCCTTTGCCTTAAATTCAAGTCCTTCTGTGTAAACAGATATTCAGACTCTTGTGATTAGAAAACACCTCAAATCTCTCACCATACAGATAGTGCCTCCATATCTTCAAGGCAAAGATCACCACCGCCAACTCTAGGTCATGAGTAGGGTAGTTCCTTTCATGAGCCTTCAACTGCTGGGATCTATGGGCTACTACCTTCCCCTCTTGCATCAAAACACAATCCAAACCTTCCCGTGAGGCATCACAATACACCGAATAACCCAATCTCCTCTCCGGAATAATTAATACTGGAGCAGTGGTAAGCCTAACCTTGAGCTCTTGGAACGACTTCTCATAAGACTCACTCCACACAAACTTGATTCCCTTCCTCGTCAGTCTAGTCAATAGTGAGGCTAGCCTAGAGAAATCCTTCACAAATCTACGGTAGTACCCGGCCAACCCTAAGAAACTACGGATCTCAAAGGCATTCTTAGGTTGTTCCCAATCTTGCACTGCCTCTATCTTGGATGAATCTACAGTCACTCTTTCCTCGGATACCACATGGCCTAAGAACTTAACTTCTCTCAACCAGAATTCACAATTCCCAAACTTAGTATACAGCTTGTGGGATCTAAGTAACTTAAGTACTACTCGTAAGTGTTTCTCGTGCTCCTCCTCAGAGGGAGAGTAAATCAAGATGTCGTTCACAAAGACGACCACAAAACAGTCTAGGAACTCATGGAAGATCATGTTCATCAAATCCACAATACAGTCGGTGCATTGGTTAGCCCAAAGGGCATCGCTAGAAACCCGTAATGAGCATACTGCGTACGGAATGCCATTTTCAGAATATCCTCCTGTAGACGCGCCCGAGGGGTCCCGAGCTTCGCGCTTATGAAGGCGCGAAATTCGTTCGCTCTCTAGCTACTACAAGTTCGGACTCAAATGTCACGGTTCTGAATCTAATCTTACAATGTGCGATGTAAGATCGATAAATCACCAAAGAGTCCAAATCCGGCAAATCGTTTTGGAAAACTGATTTTTAAAAAGAAGTACCAAACATGGACTGCTTTGCCAGATACAGAGTCGCCACCTAAATATTTTATTTTGAGGGAATTTAGGAAACCCTAACTCATGCCGAAGGCCACGTGTCCGTCATCACCAAAGTTGCCTTGGTTCGGGAACTTGGGTACGATTGGGGACGGTCATTTAATGAGCACCCCCGCTCGCCCGATCAAAGATCGGCCACTACTAAGCATGATATCGAATTTTTGAAAACACATGCATTCTTATTCCGGTTAATTAGCTAGAATTACTATGTGATGCGCACAGCAAAACAACTATAGACTAGATCGCCTAATTTGGAACAAAGCATTGCATATCCGTTTGTTTGGAAAATAGTTTGAAGTTTGCTTCGCAAGTAGGCTAAAATACGGATTTCGATGAATTGTCCCAATTCAGGTAATCCAACCTTCACCCACAGACATTCAGGCAGTTATATCAAATAAGCAGTTAGCCTCATGGCAAACATGCTTTCATGGCAACGTTAACACACATGCAGTATGCTAAAGCGTAAACACTCACAGTGTACTCCGAGCCAAAACAAAGAACTAGTTAGAAATCAACGCATGATCCTAGTTCATGTTAAAATGGCTAATGTAACACATGCAAAAATACGATTTAAGATAGGCTCGGCTATCCTAAGAATGTCATGTGAGATGCAACTTGGTACATGCATTCAAATTGGAATTGAAATACAATGCAGTTAGTATGATGCGCCGAGCCTGGTGCATGCAATACAGATGAATGGATGCAAACATGCGAGCATAAGGTATGCTAAATGAAATGTGCCCTAAAACTAACCATCGTAAGCGGTTTAAGTAAAAGAGAGAAAGAAATGGGGGTTGGAAGACATGCATCACACACACGCACGCTTATTACAACAGTTGGCTCTCTCGAGGGAGAGACTAAGTAAAGAGCTAACTAGCTAACCTAAGCTAATTAAACTAATTATTACACAACAAATTAATTAACTAATCCTAGTTAACTAATTATTACAAAACGAATTGAAATAGCTAAACACATTAACTATTAAAGGTACAGACCAAAGCAAAACCTAGCTATCTAAGCATGACAGCTAAGGAAAGCAGTAAATCAGGAGCCTCAGAGGTAGAGGAATGCATGCATGTCCGGTCGCCTCGTTCAGAAATCCAATGCGATGCCCCGATTTGCCTCTGTTTTCATTTGTTCTCAGAAACTTGCACCAAGCTTCAGAAAGCTGAAACTCCACCTTGGGAATCCTGTGGGAGGGTGGCCGACCACTTTTGGTCTGTAGAAACACTTGCCAACCACTTTTGGTTGTTGAAAAACCAAGAAAGTGGTCGGTCAGCTACTTTTTCTGGCTTGCCGACCAGTTGTTGCTGCTGAACTGCAATTTGCTGCAACAGAGAGCAATAAAGGGCATGGCAATGTATTTGCAAGATATGTGTGCACAACCACCCTCCCTATCATGTAATGAACTCAAGGAAGTGTAGTTCTCGACCCTCGGGCCACCAGTCGCGCATTTTCATGCGTGATGGCCGAGAGGCGAAGTTGCACAATTCAACATGAAATGAATGCACAAGTAAACACATAAAGCCTAGAACTCTATCATGGATGATCAAGAGCGTCAGCGACCGGGAATTAAGGCACGTTTCATCACTTTAAGTATGAAACGTCCCTCGTTTCCCGTGTTTGGACTAACACCTATTCCAAACACAATGCAAGCAAGCATGGCATACACAATGCGACTCAAGCATGTAAGTATGCAATATAACTTAAGCATGCAAACATGTAATGTAATATGAACAACCTAACAAGGCTAGTGGCATGCACAATGCTAAAGCATGTAACAACTAGCATACACAATGCTAAATGCTGAGAACTAGATGGCATACTCAATGCAAGGCATTCATAAGGTTCTAAGCATAATGTAATGCATGCATGCACAATGCAATGCAACAAGGGCAACTTATGTAATATACCAAGCATGGCATGCTCAATGTAATATACATGGTATACTCAATGGACTTAAACCAAAAGGGGTAGACTTCAGTCATGCCCAAATCAGTGGCCATTGGTGATGAAATGAAGGCACATAAAGTAAGGCATGCATGCACAATGCATTGGCCATCAAAGAGGCCAAAGAGCACAACTCTCAAGAGTGCTCAATGAGTGACAAAAGTGGAAGTGTAACAACACTAAGTGCACTAAAATGAAGCAATAAATGATGCCAAATCATTCAAACAACATAAGTAAAGCATGCTAGGGTCCTGAGGCATGAAAGCTAGCAAAGAGCAACATAAAGGAGGCATGCAATACATGGTACAAATGCATGAACTAAGCATGGACAGAGCTCAAGTAGGTCAAAACAAGGACCAAGGCATGCTGAGATAAGGGCCCAAAGGCCTAGGCATGCAAGCATACGAGCTAAGCCATAAGCTAGGCAAACATGGACAATACTTAAAGGCATTCAAAGCATGAATGAAGTAGGAACAGAAGCATGCTATAAGCTCTGAAATCTCATGTTAAGTGATGCTAAATCATGTACACAACACAAATGAAGCATGCAATGGTGCCCAAAGCTTGAGGCAAACAAGAGCATTTGTACTACAAGTATTCAAACCATGAAGGATGTGATTAAGGCAACCCAAAATAGTCCTAGAGCATGTTAAAATAAGTTTAAAACATGCATGGAAGGAAGCCAAAACATGCTAGCATGAAGGGCATAAGGCATGATTCATACAAGGCAAATAAGGTGGATTACACTACACCTATTAAGACCAAGCATGGAATGACTTAAGCAACAAAAATCAGAGTTATGTCATGGCATAATAACCCCAAATAAGCACTGAAATGGTGGCTCGCAAGCAAGGGCATGAAGGCATACGCAATGGTTCATGTTAAGACATAAAAGGGTAAACCCTCCAACGCATTGAATAAGTGACAAATGCAAGTGCATGGCCATGAAACATGGACTGAAATCACATAACAAGTGATGCCAAATCACTGAAATAAGCCAAGCAATGCATGCTAGTGGGTTCAATACACAAAGCTAACAAGTTAGATTGAACTAAGGCTATACAAAGCAAGTCATGCATGGCCAAAACAACTAAAATCAGACCTTAGAAATGATAAAACATGAACAAATTCTTCTTTAATCTAAGCCAAAAGCATGCTAAAATGACATGTTACAACATGATGCATGTTAGGCTAGTTTAATGAGATTGCAATACAAGTTCAAGGAGCATGCAAGGGCTAACCAAACCAAACCAAACCAAAACAGAGTCATGACATGGCAAAACATCACCAAAAACATGCTGAAATGGAAAGAAAACAAGCTAGAATGACATGCTACTTCATGAAGCATACAAAGTTAGTTTAAGGGATTTACACTACAAGTGTATTAGGCATGCAAGAGCCAACCAAACCAACCCAAAACAGATCTAAGGCATGTTAAAATAACACCAAAAACCTATTGAGATGGCCCCAAAACAAGCTAGAAACACATGCTCAAACATGAGACATACAAGACTAGATTGTGTGATTTACACTACAAGTGTATTAACCATGCATGGAGTGACCAAACTAAACAAAAACAGTGGTATGCCTAAGCAAAATAATCACAAATACAAGCTAAGATGTGGCCAACAAACACTTAGTAAAGATGCTCAAACATGAGGCATATTAAGGCATGTATTGAAGATGCAAGGAGAGGGGATGACCCTCCCCTTCTTAGGACCTTAAAACACCATCCCCACCACTGAAATCCCTTTGGATTTCAGTGGTGAGAAGACCAATACAAGGTGGTCCCGAAGCTCACAAAAAAGGCTAAAAAGCAAGGCCAAACAAGGCCTAAGAGGGGGTAAACAACCCCAAACACAAAAGTGATCTTAAACAAACCTCAAAAGCATGCAAAAAAAAAAAAAAAAACTTTTATCAGTTATGAGTTAAGCTTAAAACAGCATGCAAGATAGGCTAAAAGCTTAAGCAAGAAAGGGGGATTTAAAGGTCAAAAGCTCACCCTTGAAGACCCTTTTTATAACTGCAACTCCAGTAGGTTTTTTGAACTCAAGACAACCCAAGAACACCAAAATTAGCCCCTATGCACCTTAGTAGCAAGAGGATGGTGTTTGAGTGTGTGTTTGTGTGTTAAAGTAAGACAAATCTACACTTTTGAACACAAAAATGTAGAACAAGAGTGATATAGAGACAAAGCTATATATAACTCTCTTGGGGCAAAATTCTGAACCTGGAGGAGGGAGGAGGAGCCTCCCTCTTATAGAAGAGGAAAGCCAAAGCTTCTTGGAGAAGCTAAGCTTGAATGCCATCCCTCTATACACGTGTATGGAGGATGGCTCAAATGCTCTCCAGCTGTGCCAACTGTTCCAAAATATCTCCAAAAAGGTGCTAAAAAGCAGCCGACCACTTGAAGTGGTCGGTCTGCTAGTAAAAGTGTTCAGCCGACCACTTTAGGTGGTCAACCAGAGCAAAAACTGGTCGGCCATAGGTGGGAGAGGTCAACACACTAAATGCAAGGTGGTGGTGTGGTGGCCGACTAGAAAAGATGGTCCAAAGACCTAGAAAGCCAGTTATTTGACAAGAAAACTAGCTGGAAAAAGGAAAAGTGGTCTCCAAGGAAAAATACTGGTCTCCCACCCTTGTACCACCTTCCAAACAAGGAAAGCAAGGTTTGTACCAAAAACAAACCAAAGCGGATGCAAGACGAGAAATCAGGAGGCAAAGCACGTGGCCGAAAGCCCCGAAAACTAGCTGACGAGCACCAAAAGTGGTATGCAACCACAAAAGTGGTCTCCCGAACCACAGTGTTCCTCTAGGCAGAGGCAACAAGGTGTGGTTCAAAAACCACGCCAAATGGAGAACGTTAAGCGGTCCTGAGACAAGGCACGCGGCCAAAGGCTCCAAAAACCGGAAACTAGTCTCCAAACGGGAAAAGTGGCCTACGACCACGAAAAGTAGTCTATGACCACAGAGAGATGGTCTACAAGACCACTCCCTCCCTCTGGGAAGGGAAAACAAGACTTGGTCCGCAAACCGAGCCAAAGCACAAAGAGTTCTGAGGCCCGGAGGCAAGGCTCTCAGCCAAAACTCCGAAACCTCAAAACGAGCACGACATGCACCATCACCGAGCGCTCAATTGATATTGTCTGAGTCTTAAGGTCGGTCAAAAATGGGGTGTCTACATCTCCTTTCTCACTCTCAACTGGTGATAACCCGATCTTAGGTCTATCTTAGAGAAGCAACAAGACCCCTTCAACTAATCAAAAAAGCCATCTATACAAGGCATTGGGTACTTGTTCTTAATAGTTAACCGGTTTAACTAATCAATACAAAGTCGCAATGCTCCATCTTTCTTTTTAGCAAAGAGAGCCAGTGCTCCCCAATGTAGGATACTAGGACGAATGAAACCCTTATCTAACAATTCCTGGAGTTGAATCTTCAACTCATTCAACTCGACAAGTGCAAACCTATACGGTGCCATAGAGATCGATGCTGTACCAGACACTAGATCAATAAAGAACTCGATCTCTCGATGAGGTGGCAAACTAGTAAGGTCCTCCGAAAAAACGTCTGGGTATTCACAAACCACCCTTGGCAACTCAACCTGGACTTTATCACACTCATTACTCAAGAAATTTGCCAGAAGACAGCTAAGTTCACTCCGCCCACGCGGGTCATATACTGGTGATAAAAACCTATCCACTCGGTTTCCCAAGAAATGAAAACAATCACCGCTCAAGGTACATACAGTAACCCTCTGACGGTAGCAATCTATAACAGCCCGGTATGACGACAGTAAGTCCATACCCAAAATAACATCGAAGCTAGACATGCCAATCAATATAAATGAAAAAGGAAGTTGGCGATCGGCGATCTCTATATCACAACCCTGACACTCCTGTTTTAAAATCATCTCACCACCAATAGGTGACTCTACACAGATAGGAGATGCTAATCGAGCCAATTCCAATCCCAAAATCGATGCAAATGCAGACGAAATAAATGAATGTGATGCACTTGTATCAATCAACACATTAGCAACTGAATTGCAAAACAAGAAGGTACCTCTCACTATCGAAGGCGCTAGTATAACATCTGGTGTGGTAACAACATATATGGGCCCTATAGGCCTCTGATCTACCTGCTCGCCCTCGGAGCATAGGCCTGATGCACTGACTGAGCCGAAGAGGCTCCCTGATTAGCCCTCGAGGCCTGTGCTAACTGTGCTGGCTGATGACTCCGTGTCAGTCTCGAACTAGACGCACCATGTGTGCCCCCTAACTATGGGCAAAACCAATTCATATGCCCCACCTGCCCACACTAATAACAAGTGAACGGCTGGCCTCTCTCTTGACTCTGGCTTTAAGAACGAGCCGAAGATGATGCTGCTCGTTGCCCTCCTCCTCTCTGTGGGAAAGCTGGAGACTTATGGCCTAATTGACCACACTTAAAACAAGTAAAATCTCACTGGCCACCCTTCCTAGAACCCGAACTTGGTATTGGAAAGGTGGATCTAGACTGAACTCCCTGGGGCGACTGGGGATTAGAACCCCTCTGCCTCTTGTTGTTCCCTTGATTATCCTGACTCCTTCTGGAGCCCCTTATTCTCTTCTCCTCCATTTGCATAATGGTTTCAAGATTGGCCGCAACCTCCACAAGGCACCCATAATCTCTAATTATGGATCCGGTCACTCGGAACATGAGTCCGGTCCTTAACCTTTTCTCAAACTTTAAACAACGGCGCTCCTCAGGGCATATAAGCACGTAGCCACATAAACACATACGAATTTCATTTCCGGATAATGACCGTCCCGCGGCATTGCCAGAGTTTCAGTTAGAAATGGCAGTGATCAACTGCCTTTCTAACAAGACTCCCAAGAACCTGTGGACTCAATCAACATCCTAGAAATTAAATCCCATACCCATATAATCATATAAGCATGTTATCACATAAGTATACAATACATATTAACATCTCAGCTAAGCGAGACAAACCCATTGTGCTAATAACCACTTTCCACGTACCCAAAGTATTTAAATCCGGTACGCTCTTATACAAAGTTGTAACGCTTTGAAATAATTACAATGATTCGACCCAACACATTACACATAAAACAACGTAATCAAAATAATAAACTTCCATTAACTTGAATCGTTATACAAAAGTGACACATACGATATACATTCATAAATCTATAGCATGTGTTACAAAGATGAATTAAAGTTAAACAAATAATTATATGCCCTAAAGGCATATATCTTTCCAAGTCATTGCTTGGTTACAACAAAAGAAAGTCTAACCCTATACAATTTAAGCCATTGGCTATACAAATAAGTACAAAAAGTGAAGCTCGTGCACCAAACTCCTTCCGAGATACTACCTTGGCGGAGGCATATCATCAACATCTGAAAATGATTTTTTCCAAATGGGGTGAGCCAAAACCCAGTAGGAACAATCTAAGACAGTATATGGATCTTAACAAAGATATAAGTATAATGTGCATTTACAATGCCAGTGATAAAACACCCATATTCTATATAATCATAAAGTACCAAAATTCACATTTCAACCCTTTTTCCTTCTCATCAATTCAAGTTAATTTATTTCATCTCACTTCACAAGCCAATTTCATTATCTTTCAGACAACCCATCTGAGACTACAACTTAGTGGTTCCGAAATTAACATATTTATCACACAAACACTTCAATCTGTCATTTTACAAAAATTTCGTTTGCGGGATCGACACCTATGTATACGCGCGGTTTCGGGACTTTCACCCAGGACACACAGGCCAACTTAATTTCAATGGAGTCCATCTCCTATCTCCGCCCAAACAATGGAGTACATCCTCTTTTTTCTCTCAAACAATCATACATATACAATGTATTTAAAGCGTAGTTATATTCAATGACAACCCACAAGAGATTTGTTTTAATTCACCTAATCCTCATGCAATTTCTATAACAGTCATAGCTATCCTCCGCCGTAGCCCAATATAGATATTTTTAAACAGATATTCAATCTCAAGGCAGACAGTTTATTCAAATTTCCAAAAGTATGAGGTAATGCATATCTAACTCCACCATTTACATCAACATGCATCCTATTTCATATTTATAATACCAATTTCATTTATTTATACAAAATAAATATTTGAACCAATTTAGGTTAACTTTCCTCTTTTCCATATGTCAATCCAAATGCCAAAATCAACAATTGTGACACAATATAACCTCATTTTCAAAACCCATGACCATTTATATCACATTTACTAGAAACCCCTCTTTGGATTTTACATCCCAAACCCTAGGTTTGTCCAAAATACTCCCAAAACCCACCATTATTACACAACAACCAATAACTAAGTTAAAAACCATAAGAAGGTGTAGAAAATCCCTACCTCAAAGAGAAAAGACGAGTCAAGCAAGGATGAAACTTTAAAGATGCTCAAAACCCAACTCTATTTGGATCAAAACAGAGATCTAGAGATGCTCACTTTTTTTAACAAAGGCAAATGGGTGGAGAAATCACTAGAACTAAGTGAAAATGTAGAGAGAGAGAGAGATAGTGTTTGAGAGAGAGAGGGTCTCAACTTTAGGATTTAGGAAAAAAAGATCTGAAAAAGTGATGTAAAAAGTCACTTTCACGAATTGATATATGCACAGACTGCTCGAGCGCAAGAAGTGATGTTTGAGCGTCAGACACAATGAATTGTTCCACTCGAGCGTAAGAAGTGCCGCTCAAGCACCAAGCCACAATAAAAGAGAAGCACACCGCTCAAGCGCAAGAAGTGACGCTTGAGCATAGAAAACACACATCCGGTAGTTTTACAGACATTTGACTAACCGCTTGAGCACAAGAAATGACCGTTTGAGCGTAGAAAGACCTGCTTGGGCATAGAATACACTCTCCTATTAGTTTTGCAGACCTGCAAAAGTACTGAGAGTTTGCAAAGCCCACTTGAGTGCAAGAAGTGTCGTTCGAGCATAGGAGCAAAAATCTAGCCAACAAGAGTTTGGAAATCAAGCAACCAACCTGGCTCAAATACAACCACAACAATCCGAAAGACAAACTTAAAGGAAAACAAGGGGAAAAGAGATGAACAACCAACCTGACCCACTACTTTTGTGTTAGAGTTTTAAGAGAACTGATTAGGTGTCAACTTATAAATGGAATAGAATAGAGCTCCATGAGCATTGAATAAAATGCCCCCCTAGATGCATCATTGAACTCTGCCCAATGTAGTTTGGGTTAAAACCATGGTTCTACTCTATTAAAAATAAGTGAGAATAAATCAATAATTAATTATTAAATAAACATATCTTTAACATTTAAACATAACACAAATGAAGAGAAAAATATTGTTTAATGCAATCCAACACAAATTAAATTTAACTCAAACTTAAACATAACTATACAAATTAAATCCATATCCATTAATACAATCAATACAAAATAAATCAACTGCGAAATCCAATTCAAACTTCTTGTACTTCCTTCTTTCACCTAAAAAAAAAATTGTATGTAGAAAATTATTATGTGCAATCAAATCTATTGTAATAGACCAATTCAATGAAGACATATCAATATAAATAAAATTCAAAAATACATATATAGGTTTAATTGTTGGGTTGGTTTGGTTTAGGCAAAGCCTAAAGGAAAAACAAATCCAATCTTATAAATTTGAGGAGTTGAAAAAATAGAACCAAATCAATGCCCTAAAAAACCAACCCAACTCGGCCCAAAGTGGTCAATTTGGTTTGATTGTTTAGTTATTTGGCTGATTAGATAAATTGAACACCCTTAAATAAAATCATAGAATGCAATTCACTTATTTTAAGATTCAATATCGAGCCTTGCATTAAAAAACTAGACTGATGGATTTATGATTCTTTGCTTGGTGAGCGGGAAGGTCATTGTTCCAGTGGTGAGCGGGAAGGTCACATTGTGCGATAAGCATCATGAGATCATGTGATAAGTTGATTATGTTGTGTGGTATGTTAGAGTCAATTTTAATAATAAATAAAAGAATAAATTACATTATTAGTATCTGTAGTTTAAGTGAAGTGTCATTTTAGTCAATTTAAATCTTACACTTTCTATTTGTTGAAATGTGGTCCATTTGTTATGCGCCATTAACAATTTAAACAAAAAAAATTACGTGCAAAACTACAAAGATTAATGTATAATTAAAAAGAAACTACTTTGATTCCTCTAATTTTGAATGATTTTTTTTTTCAGTTTAAAATTTTAACAGTAAATAATAAAAGGACCATATTGTAATAAGATTAAAATTATAGAGATCAAATTATTTAAATTAAAACTACTAGAACCAAAGTGAAATATCACTCAAACTAAAGGAACCAACGATATAATTTACTCTAAGTGAGGCCAGGAAAAACTTTTAATTTTTTGAGAAAATCATCTCATTTTTATATCAATTTTAGTTATTATGAATGGCCTCATTTTGGGAGTTTCTTTATTTGCACACATCAAAAGCTTTCAACACATAACTCCCTTATTAAACACATTAAATGTGATGTCTTGAATCCTTTTAAAACAATTTGGGTATATTAATTTGAAATTTTTGTCACCTTAAATTCTCCTTGTTACCTTTAAACTCTTTGAATCTCATGTTGCTACCTATTTTTTTCCCTTATGGTTGCTCATATACATCCTAGTGTGATCCGAGGTGCCAATTTACATTTTTAGGTATTAGATTGAATCCGGGAATGGTGGGAGCGCTCCAAGGTTGTTTTGTCTCACTTGTGAGTTGAGACTGCTCGGGTGGTACTTTTGTCGCTCGAGCGGTCTTCTTTTTTTTTTTTTTTCCCACTTCTTGGTTCTAAAGTCTGAAATACTGGGAGTGTGCTTTCACCGCTTGAGCGAAGGTTTCACCGCTCGAGCGATCTGTTATAGAGGAGAGAGAGATTCTGAAAATTTGAATTCACCGCTTGAGCGCAAGATTGTTCGCTTGAGCGCAAGATTGTTCACTTGAGTGATCTGTCCGCAATTTGCTCCAAGAAATGTGTCTAATCACTTAAAAGTTCAATCATTACTCATCTCTTCCTTACTTTTCACTTCACACTCTCTTTATATTTCTTTTCTCTTTCATTTCTCTCATTTTTCTCTAGAATACACCCACCAACCTTCATAAATTCCTTGATCTCTCTAAATCTATTGGAGCTTTGACCCTTGTGTCTTCATTATTATTGGAGAGCTCATCAGGGGCTACATTGTGTGTGGTGGAGATCGAATTTCGACATCGTCAATTTTGAAGCTCTTCTTATCATTTCTTTCCAAGACTTGAGGTAGTGAGTTTTTTTTAGTTATATATATGGCTTGAGCATGTCTTCTTTGTTTTTGCTAAGATTTTGTGTAGAGAGTTTGGGATTTGAATGTGGAAATTTGGAAATATTGAAAAGTGACTTTTATTGTGATAAAGTTCAAATAAAATGGCTTTATGAACTTGTAAACCTCTAGGAAGTGTACGGAGGATGATGTCTTGAAAATTAAGGGAAAACCCTCTTTTGCTCAAACCCTATATTTGGGAGAAATTATGGACAACCTAGGTTTTGTGAAATATTCATGAAGTTGTTGGGAATTTCTTAGAATGAAGAATCTAAAATTCTCGAGATATTGGTTTGTGATTATATCTCAATTCTAATAAATAGCAATTCTAATCAAACAATCAAAGAAAAATCAACACAACGATTTAATGTGGATAAACCACAATTGGAGTGCCTCCAATTGTGATAAAAAAATCACGGGTGAAAGCCACAAAACAATTTGCCAAGAAGACAAAAAAGAATTACACATGTGTACCCTCAATTACCTAACGAATTCACGCTCGAATTGAACTGACCCCGATATGCCTCTTCCACCACTGTCTTCACCTCGGAATTGTCTTTCCCAATGTTGAATCCACAACGCGGATGTCAAATCCACGATGATGAGCCACTCCAGAATCCACTAAAGCTTCAGGTCCAAATTCCCTGGAATCCACCGAAGAACAATTCTTTCTTTTGTGAATAAAAGAAAACAAACAAACCTTTGATGATGTTGATATAAAGTTAATGGATCCATTGATCACTCTTAAATCATCAAGGAAACACTCATAAAGCACCCTCCAATACAAAACACTTTGTTTTTTCTTCCTCTCTGAAAATTTGGACAGCTCAAACCCTAAAACGAGTAAACAACGCACTTTATAGTAAATTGGATCGCGAAGACCGCTCGAGCGCACACTTTACCACTCGAGCAGTGTGAGTAAAGGTGGTGCAAAGCATATAGGCTGACTGCTCGAGTGCAACATTAATCACTCAAGCGGTAAAACTTGTTTCCCAAAAGTTCAGACGCTCTGCAAAATACTGAATGATAATTTTCTTCGCTCGAACACACAAATGACCGGTCGAGCAGTCAAACAATTTCGACTTAGTGAAGTGGAAAACATGAAAGGATCAAGATCACAAACTCTTCTGCATAGGCACAATTTGGGTTTCACATCTAAACACTTACATCCTCACTGAAACAAAAGAGTAAATAAAATTACAACTGAAAGGAGTTTTGTTAAACGGGATTACAAATTACAAAAACCTAACATAGAAAATTGATGAAATGTGTTGATTGAGATATCCATGGGATGGATGAGATTTTGAGTTAAGATATTTATATGATAGCATGATTACGAATATACTTGGATTATGGGAAGGAAATAAATATGATTATGGATATAAAAAAGTATCATATGTCACGTGAATATGAAAATTTGGAAATGAATGGAGAATTATTGAATATTACATTCCATTTTGAGCAAATGTTGAGAATTGTATAATGTTATAATGAAACTTTATAATTGCATCTCATTCCATTCATTTTATATAGCTTTGAATATTATTTATTATGGCTATGCCTTGAGAATTGATTTATTATTTTGAGAAAACAATTGAAAATCTTGAAATGTTTTGCGGTAAATACGTTTGGTAAGTCCAGATAAGGGGTTAGATGGTAGTGTTAAGTTGTCTTGAGTGTCTAGGGTGAAAGACTGAAAACATGTGCAGATGAAGTACCACGTGCTTTCCGGTTAGGAGCTGGTAAAGTAGGGGAATGGTAGTGCTTATTATGCCTACTTGTAGACACCAGCCTAGAGATTACTTGAGTTTTATTTACCACCCCTTATTTAAAGTTTGAAATTTATTGTGATAATGAAGTGTCTTTAAAAGATCATTGCATATGAATTTCAAAAGAATAAAACTTGTGATTTTGAAGCCTAGCATAGCATTGCTTCATGTACATGCAATTGCTTAAACCTATATGCTTTGTGAAGATATCTCTATTGGGCTTTATGCTCACCCCAAGTGGATTTGTGCAGGAAAGGATGTGGTGATCCCGTTTAACTAAGGGTATAAGAACTCTTTGGAGAGCACGAGGCTCTTTCTTTTGACAAGCCAAGGACTTACTTGTGTGGGTTCAATAACCATCTTCTGTGTAACCATGCCTAAGCCTTGGAACTTGTAACCCATGAGGCGTTCTTTTGTTATTTTCTTCATTTCTAACTATCTCACATGCTATGGATTCAAACTTTAAGAGGATTGAATATGTATTGCATGTGGACATTTTGTAAATCTCTCACATGAATGGAATACAAATATAGAGATTTGATCACTTGACTTGAGTTTTTATGGTTAAATGAATTAATTAGACCAATTTGTATGTCAATTATTTTGGGGGCGTCACATTAAATGATTTTAAAATTTGATATGTTGCTTAGTACACAATTCACTATGTCAAAAACATCCCTATCTTTTTTGTTAGGCTTTTGTTATTGGCAATCCTGTTTGACAAATGTAACGCCCTAAAATTTTCTAGCATAATTTGGGTACATCAACCAACATTCATTAACGGAATAATAGCAATTCTCCAACCTTCATATCATTGATCATTAAGGTTTGTACAAAATAGTTCCACATGCGAAATATACATTCAATGATATCAAATATATGAATCTATAGCATGTAGAACGTCAAATCTAAAAATAAATAAAATGCCCTTAAGGGGCTTACACATTCCAAGGCTTAAGCCTGGTTACACAAAATGGTCTCTCGGACCCAATAGTTATAGCCCTTGGCTTACAAAAATATACCACAACAAAAATAGGAGTCCTATCCTCCCAACACATATGTCCACGCCCTAACTTGGTGGGATCACCATGTCCTTTCTTGCACCAAAATCCCATAGGGTGAGCATAAAGCCCAGTAGAGAATCCTTAACAAGGTATATATATTTTGCGCAAGCTTCATTAAATGAAATGCAAATGCCATACCATGTTATGCCTTTGAAGAAAATCACAATTTTATGCCCTTTTAAAATAAAAAGAAAACATCATGCTCAATTATAACTTGAAATCTCAACAATTCAAAAATTATCCATTTAGTTCAAGGGACGGTAAATACCACTCAGGTAATCCATAGGTTGGTGTTTGCAAGTGCATAACTAGCACTACCTAAAACCCCACTTTACCGGTTGCTAACCGGAAGGGAAGTGGTACCTTCTCCGCACGTGTTTTCAGTCTTTCACCCCGAACACTCAGGCCAACTTGATCAATTTCATCTACACCTCCTATCCGGACTTACCAACGTATTTACCCCAAAACAATTCCATGAAAACTTATTTCACAACATGCTTTTCTCAATGCAAAGGTTTTCAAATCCAATAATCAAAATTTACCATAATCGAATGAATTGAAATGAAAATGCAACAATCATCAATGCAATGCAATATTCCTTCCATTAACAATTCCATCCCATGATTTAACCATGAAGATCCATATCACCAATTTCCTCATTTCCAAGGTGATTTCACAAGAGAATCATCTATTTAACCAAGTTCATAACAATGTTTATACATTTCCCTTATTTTCAACAAAGTAGTTATTCTATGACTAAAACAACATTTGAACAACAACTTCCAATACCAACACATTTTCATTTTTCCTTTTTCATGAAGCTCATCATCATATATATATATATGAAATTTCATCATCCTTTACTCTTTTTGACACACAAAATAGTATTTACACAATGTCAACCATATATTCTCAACATTTTTGAAAATCCCTAAATTCTAGGTTTTTCTCACTACAATAATACAAACACCAAATCATTTGCAAGAATCTCTTCAAAAAACACTCTTCCTCAATCAATGTAGTTCAAAGCCCTCAAGAAATTATTTCAAAAGAGACTTGAAAGCAAATCAACTCCCAAACTATCCACGTTGTTGAGCCAACCATCAAGTTTCAAGATTCACTAGAGAAATTCCGAAAATTTAACCAAAATATTGCAAATATATATATATATATATATATAACTCAAAGAAATCCCCTACCTCAAGCTTTGAAAGAGAAATGAGATGAAACCCCCAAAATCAATGGTGTTGAAACCCAATCTTTACCGCACAAGACGAAGTCCTCGGTTAGCTCTCCAAATTTTGTGAAGGATGATGGGTCAAAATGCTAATGGATTTGGAGAGATCAAAGATCTTGTGATGTTTTTGGTGAGAAATGTAGAGAGAAGGGAGAGTAGTGTGTTTTTAGTAAGAGAGAGATATAGGAAAAGTGACATACACAGCCTAAAAGAAAGATGAAAAAACAAAGTTTTCGGACTCAGGCCCGTCTCGCACGTGCGGCACTTACTCTCGCACATGCGGAGCGTGCCTTTCGCACGTATAGCACTGATCCTCGCACGTGCAGCGCCTTCCCCGCACTTCCTTCTGCACCTGCATATAATACAGTAGCCAAACCCAGAAAACTCCTTTCTCACCACACGTGCGGCCTCCCATCCCGCACGTGTGGCCCCTCTCCAGCACGTGCGGCTGCCATCCCTGCACGTGTGGCCCTGCATCCAGACATCAAAATTTCAGCAATTAAACTCTAGACACCCCGTATTTAACCTCGTACTGAAATTCAAACTGAACAGATCTGTTTCTATCCAAACAGGTTTTCTACCTGTTAAATCTGTCCGAATAGGTTTCTATATGTTGAAACCTATATGAAAAGCCACCAATATTCCTATAAATAGCCTGCCATTCTAGCAATTCTTGGCATCGAAATTTTCCAAACATTTTTTTTCTTTCTTCTTCTATTCGTCCTCCTGTGTACCTGCATTTGTCTACCTTTTAGTTTCTAAGAAGAAAAACAGAGAGTTACAACATTGTTTGGTTTGCCAAACTTGATTTTGTAGTGCTGCAAATCAAGTAGTAGTCGTTGCATCTTGAGAAGTAGACACCGTTAAATCTCGAAGCACCAAAGCGGGGGCAAAATCTACTTTAAAGAGATTGTGTCCAACATAAGCCTCGACTTAAAATTTCTGTTAAGCAATTAATTCGGAACTTAATTTATATGATTATTTTCTGGATTACTTATTTTATTTAGTTGATTAATTTATACATACACACATCCACTGTGTGAATAACAATCTTAAAGTAGATTTTAGTTTTTTTTTTTATTTGTGTGTTAGACAGACGAATATTTTGTTTTGAAAAATTAAATAGCAGTCATATACTGTTTAATTTCTTAAATAGTAGTAATATACTATTTAATAATTTTTTTGATAACATAGTAGTCATATATTATTTATCATTGGAATTTTGTTACAAAATATTATTCCGTATATTAAATAATTTCATTTTTTTGTTATACAGGTTTAGATGGCTCATGGTTTGGCTCAATGAAATGAATGGTTTTTTGCTTCTTTTTAAGTTATTTTCAAAATATGACTATTGGTTGAAACTTTCTTTCTTTGGATGATTGTAATACTTTATTTTGAATGACTGTATTAAGACGTTTTAAATATTTTGGATGATTGAAATACTTTATTTTGGATTATTGTAATACTTTATTTTGGATGGTCGTATGTTGAAAATTTGTGCTGCCTTGTTGTGCCCACTATCCACTGCCCAAGTTGTTTGTTGTAATACTATTGTTTGGATGTACAATGTTTGTTGTAATATATTTGATAGTGCATGCATAATGTTTGTCCACTGTACAGTGTTTGCATATGCATTGCACAATGTGGTGGTTGAGGAAGGAAGTGCATATGTTTTTTTTTTTTTTTTTTTTTTTTGAGGAAGTGCACAATTGAATTATATGGAAAATTTGTAAAATTTTTAACCACCAAACCAATTCGCATCCATCTACCAATCCGCCAATTCGTATTCGCTGGATTGGTGGATGGATGCGGATTGAGTTTCTCCAATCTACCAATCCGGCAAATAGATGGCAGATTGGAGGTTTCGTGGCCGCAACCGACCAACGCCCACCCCTAGTCCCTAAAATATAGGTCAACAAGATAATCTACCGAGTCACTTATGTGCATAGGTACAAAGTGTTCAGTTGTAATTTTATTCGTTCTTTTATTTCAGTGAGGCTATGAGCATTTAGATGCAAATCCAACTCGAATTTTGCCTATGCAGAGGAGTTTGTGATCTTAATCATATCATGTTTGCCACTTCACTGACTATGTCGGGGATCGAGCTACCTGGTCAGCTCGCGGGGGTCTAGGGGCAACGCCCCATGAGAGGTCAAGAGGTAGCGCCCCGAAGCAAAAAGCAAAATTGCAGTCGAAGTTGTTTGTCCGCTCGAGCGAAGATGTAATCCTTTCAGAAGTTTCATTCGCCTGTAAAAGTATTGGGAGTTGTATTTTTCCACTCGAGCAGCCTTTCCTGCGCTTGAGCGTAGACCCTTGTTCTGAAACATGCATTTTAGTTAGTCCGCTCGAGCGGTCATTCCTGTTCTCGAGCAAAGATCGCGATTCTGTTTTCTATAAATCTGCGTTTAATTTAGTTTCTAGGAGACGACTCCCAGATCTTCTTCTTGGGTATTAGGGTTTTCATCTGGAGCTTCTTTGATTGTTTCCTTTGATATCTGTGAGAGTTTATATCATGAATTAAGTGGATTATATCAAAGGGTTTGTTTGTTTTTTTTTTATTTACAAAAGAGAGAGTTGTTCTTTGGTGGATTCTGGAGAATTTGGGCCTGAAACTTTGGTGGATTTTGGAGTGGCTCATTGTCGTGATTCGACATCGGCGTTGTGGATTCAACGTTGGACAAGACAATTCCGAGGTGAAAATGGTGTTGGAAGAGTCACATTTGGGTCGGTTCAATTCGGGCATGGATTCGCTAGATAATTGAGAGTACACTTGTGTAGTTCCTTTTTTTTTTCTTTGTGGATTGTTTTGTGACTTTGGCCCGTGATTTTTTTTATTACAATTGGAGGCGCTCCAATTGTGATTTTTTCACGTTAAATCGTTGTGTTGTTTAGTTTTTGATTGTTTGATTGAGATCATTATTTATTGTTTAAAATTACTACATAATCACAAATCAATATCTCCAGGATTTTAGATTTTTCATTTTTAAAACTATAAACCTATTAGAATAAATAATTGAAAAATGAAAAGTCAAAATGAAATTGATGTAAAATGTAGGGGTATATAGGGTAATTTACTTGAAATAATATGAAAACAATGAGTTTAAGTTTGGAAGAGTTTCATTTCAGTGTAATTTTAAAAGATATTTACATACTAATGATAAACTTTGCAACATTAAAAAGTAATTTTATAAACTTTATCGTATATGTGAAATTATTTTTTAAATTTACCACTTAATTGTTATTTTCCATTTAATTTTCATATTTTTTTTTTGAAATTTTTTAAAAGTAAAAAACTAGAAATGAAAACATCAAAGAAGAAAATAACACCAAAAAAAACCTTTTTTTTTTTTTTTTTTTGTGGAAAAATAACAAATTAGTCTTACTTTTCTTTAAAAAAATTATTCAACCTTATCAATTTTCTATTAGAAGAATTCAGTCTTATTTTGAATAAAACGCTTCCATAAAGTCTTATTTATCATATATTCCTCTTATACTCACAATATTTAAGAGAGTCAATATTTAGAAAAATATTTCTCTTGCTGATCCGGTTAGGTTTTTTATTTTTTTTTCCTCCATAATGAAATGATTGCTAAACCCAAATAGAATATTACCAAACTCCATGCAATTTCAGTTGAATTATTATTATTTTTTTTTCATGTAACTATTAATTTTTGATGTATTAGGTATTGATCTAGAAGTTGACATGTTAATTATATCAATTTAATTTAGATACACTTAAAAATACAAAATTTCAGATTCTTTTTTTCAAGAAAAATTCAATATATACTAAAATATATAAAAGAATACAAAAATTCAGTATATTTTTGTATTTTTTGTATTTTTTTTGGGTATATTTTGAAATTTTTATGATTTTTTATGAATATTTTAATTTTTAAGTATATCTATTAGGTGCATCTAAAAATAAAATATAAAATTGACTAAAATATTAAAAAATTTCACCAAAAAAACATAATTAAAACTCAAAAATTTATTTTTAAAAGTTTAGAACCAAATAGAGTGAATAATCATAATTATAATTTTTGAGATCTTATTTATGATTTTTTACTAAAGTTGACCATTAAATTATGAGTACAAATGTAATTAATATCCATGGAAAAAGGTAAAAGTGGGAAAAATTATAGTATTACTGTAGTGTTGAACTATTTCAAAATAATTTATTTAAAATATGAATGAGTTATCTTAATACAAAATTAATAGGTCTTGTGGGAGCCGAATATAAACAATCTGTTGGAAATGGTTATAAAATTCTAGTTAAAACCAGAATTTTTTCCTAAGTTTGGTCTAATTTTTAGGTGGGCCCCGTGCATCGATTTACACGGGTTGAAGTGGTAACGCGTTCTATGCCGTGTTGTGATTCACGTGGTATATTTGGTTGTTCAAAACCATTACCGAGTGAATAGGAAATTGAAGCCAAAGTATGCTCCATGGAAATGGAGTTTTGGTGGAAATTCCTTAAAGGTTTGAATAAGGCTTGTCCCACATTGATTTGGTGGGAGGTTTTGAGAGGGTTTATAAGGCATGGGTTTGGTATTTGGGGTGTGCCCCAAGGGGTACCCAAGTGTTTTAGAGGGAGAGGTTATGGGCAAAATGGGCTAGACCCATTGGACCCAAAAACCACCACACACGCGTGCCGCCGTCCGTCCGTCCGGTCGGGCAGGCTGGGCCTGGGCTTGTTCGGCCCAATACTAATCTTTTTGGGCCAAAAACTTTTGAATTTATTATCATTTTTTGATAAAATAAAATTTAGAATTCAAATTAACCGGAAATAATCTGGTCCGGTTTTTCCTGTTCATCCAAACAGGGCCCTTCCCATTTTCAAACAGAATTAAACTGATTTGGATTTATTGTTCATCCAAACAGGGCCCTTCCCGTTTTTGAATCCAACAGCTTTAAATCTGTTTGAATTTCAAACCAAACAGTGCCTAAACAGTTTGTATCTGTTTAATTCAAATTGAACAGGTACAGTACCTGTTCAATTCAAAACCAAGAGCCACCTTTACATCTATAAATAGACTAGCCTCCCATTTGGATTTTCACTTCAATTTTCGTATTCCATCTTCTGCTTTAAATCTCTACATATTGCTGCATTTTATTTCTGAAAGAAAGAGTGTAAACACTTAGTGTGTTCGACGAACGATTAAATTGTAGTGCTGCTTTTATTCGTTGATAAGATCATTTTATCCTGGGAGATAGACGTCCAAATTCTGAAAGCACCGTGGAGAGGACGAATCTGTCTTAAGGACACAGTGTTAAACACTGGACTTGATCAGAAAAGTTATTCAAAGAAATTAACCAAGTAAGTTGTTTAATTTTATTCTGTTTTTTATTTGTTTATTTAATTAGATTTTAATTTTGTTTTTGTAACAAAATAAAATCTGTTATTTATTTATTTATTTATTATTTCGAGTTTGATTTTTGTAATCAAACAAATTCTTTCATTTTCTTTATTTCTTTAATCATAATCAACTTCAACTGGTCATGTCAATTGGGCCTTGTAAAATCGAAGCCCAACAGGCCAGGAATCATTGCCGAATAGGCATTAAGGCCCACAGGGAAAGCAGTTAAATATTCAGACCATATGCACAAGCCGAGTAGTCCAGGGTAGTCGGAAGGGTCCGGTTGTACCCAAATGCTGGCCCATTTCATAAAAGTGTGATGATAAGGCACGTCCATGAAAAAACTATAAAAAAAGAGGGAGCCTTAGGAAAGAGGTATGTGCTAATAACTTAAACTCCAAGAAAACACAAAAAATAACGACTACCCAAATACAGAACTAACTAGATTGTCAGAGTGCTAATCCCGACACCACCAACCAGAGTTGTTTATTTGTTTCATGTGGCATTGCAAGGATCTTTTAGGCTTGTCTGGATCCAAGGAGTATTCTTGAAATCTCTATCTCTACAATTGGCACCATTTATGGGAAATGCTCGAACTCATCCATGGCAGACCCAGCGAAAGACCCTTTACTCACTGGAGACGGTATCCTACCAGGAACAACGTTTTGTCTGGAAAATACTCCCGCACGATGATCTCTGAACTTTGACCTCATAACTCCTCTTGTGCCTTTGACCTCAGTGGAGGATACCATGTAAACTCTTATAGACCAAGCGAAACGAAATGAACAACGGTTGGAAGACATGGCAGCAGATAATGAGTAACTGTGCCAGGAAGTGGCAAAATCCTAGCAGAATCCACCCCTCCGCAATTTAGGTCAATCACTAGAAAAGAGAGTTAAGCAACAACGTCGGCATTGGAGGCTTGATAGTAGCGATACATTAGATTCATCGTTTGCAGGGCCCAGAAAGAAGGGTCGATTGGACACTTCAAGTTCGTCCGAAGAAAGTCCATATGTGTAACACGCGCGTAAGAAGAGAGATCATGATTCGGATTTAGAAGACAAACATGATCTCTTCGTACAACGCATCGCCAAAGCCGTTTTACCTAAAAATTTCAAGGCAGTTACATTTACTCTGTATGATGGTAGGTCGGACCCTACAGATCATATTCGACATTACAAACAAGTAATGACGTTACATGCTGATGACGATGCCTTCATCTGTCGGATACTTCCCAGTAGCTTTGGACCACTAGGCGTCAGATGGTTTTACAAACTTGAACAGACTTCAATCAAGAGTTTCCACCTACTCCAGAAATCTTTCACAGCCAAATTCATCACCAATGAGACTCAACCAAAGTAGACAGATTCGTTGTGGGCAATGAAAATCAAGCCGGATGAAACTTTGCGAGAATACTCAGTGCGCTACTGGGAGTGCTTTAGTTTGGTTGATGACGATTGCAATGATTCCATGGCCATCACCTCTTTTAAGATGGAATTGTATCTTGATAACCCGCTCAGAAGTTCATTGACTAGAAGGCATCCCAAGACAGTCTGGGCCTTGATGAAGAAGGTTGAAGAGTACTGCAAGGTGGAAGAAGATGCATTTCGATTAAGGGTCAGCCAACAAGTTTTAGAAATGGTGGCACTTGCCTTGGTATAGCCGTTAAACACCACACCACCAGAAAGAACGAGAAGTTTGGAGTAGAGAAGCCGACCAAGAAGGGAGAGTCGACGAGAACCTTGTCGGCCGAATGAACAGTATCAGGTGGAAAATAGATGCCTAAGGCAGTCGGACAAGAAATACGTGGAGCTGTCGGAGCCGATTAGTAAGATCTTGTCCATAATCCAGCACTTGTCGTTCTATAAATGGCCGTCTAAGATGATCGGACCCCCTGACACGAGATGCAGGGATCAAAGGTGTGAATATCACAAAGATCATGGAGATGAAACCGATGGATGGTATGCCTTGAAGGATCACCTGGAGGTATGGGCCCAAGATGGCCGACTGCCTGAATATGTCAATGTCAAAAGCAGTCCACCAAACGCAGTGGCCCTATGCCCTGATTTGCCTCCAGTCGACGTAATCCATATGATATATAGTTTGTCGCATCCAAACAGAGTAAACACAATCCAATTGCAACGGTTAACCCCATCTAAGCCATAGGCGTAGGCCAATGGGCCTCGATTGATGAATGAAATTAGTTTCTCTGATGCAGATCTCGAAGGAGTGACCCTCCCACACGATGATGCCCTTGTGATCGAATTGTGAGTGAATAAGTTCGCTGTTGAACGTGTCCTGATTGATCAAGGGAGCACATCCGAGATAATGTATTATAAGATGTTCTATACACTTGGCCTCAATGATTCAAATCTGTTGCCTGCTGATTATCCCTTATTCGGCTTCAACGCCAATCCTGATTACCCATTGGGAAAGATTACATTGCACGTGCGCGCAGGCACTAAAACACTGGATGTGGAATTCCTAATAGTAAAGCTTTCATAACCTTACAACATGATCATGGGGCGAACCTAGTTGTACGTGATGCAGGCCATACCAAATACTTATCATCAGCTTCTTTGCTTCCTAACTCAGCACGGCATCGAACAGATTCAGGGCTCTCAGAAGTTAGTGAATGATTGTTATCTCATCACTTTCGGCGAAGAAGCCCAGGGAATTGGAAGTAAATTGAATTAAAGTTTTAGACCGGGAGAGCCTAGAGGATCTGGGCAAGACCTCGACCGAAAAAGTAACAGAGGATTTGGATCGAGTCGGCATCAATGATGACCCATTCCTGGTCGGCACCTGTCTTAGTATAGACGAGCAGCAAGAGTTGATCTCCTTCTTGCTCGGCAACATTGATGTTTTTGTATGGACACCTTACAAGATGCCAGGGGTGGGCCCCGATGTAGCCATGCACAGCTTGCATATTAGCCCAAAAGCCAAGCCAGTGGTTCAGAAAAGTCGTCGATTGGCCGCCAAGCATGTTTCAGCTGTAATTGACAAAGTAGATAAACTCTTGGAAATAGGGGCAATTCAGGAGGTAACCTACCCATATGGTTGTCCAACATCGTGGTAGTGAAGAAGAAAAATGGATCATGGCTTGTTTGAGTGGATTTCATTGATTTAAACAAAGCCTGCCCCAAAGATTTCTTTCCTTTGCCCCGAATTGATCAACTCGTGGATGCAATCACCTAACATCAGCATATGAGCTTTCTAGATGCTTATCGGGGCTATCACCAAATCGCCATGGATCCAATTGACCAGGGTAAAATGACATTCCTCACTTCAAGGGGAACCTACTGTTATAAGGTCATGCAATGTGGACTGAAAAATGTCAGGGCAACATATCAACGACTAGTCACCACCATGTTCAAAAAATAAATCGGCTGATCCATGGAAGTGTACATTGACGATATGCTGGTAAAATCCAAAGAGAAGAATGCCCATTTAGCCGACTTAGCCACAACCTTTGACATTCTCCAAAAATATAAAATGAAGTTGAATGCCTCAAAATGTGCATTTAGTATCAGATCTGGAAAGTTTCTCGGCTATATTGTGAATCATCGTGGAATAGAGGCTAACCCAAAGGAAATAAAGACTATCCTAGAACTCGGCACACCAAGATCAACGAAGTAGGTACAGAAATTGATGGGAATGGTTGTAACCCTTAACAAGTTTATCAACCATTCTTCGGACTGATGTAGACCATTTTTCCACATTTTTCGACAGGGAAAAGCATTTAACTAGACTCCCGAATGCCAGGCCGCTCTGGACGGGTTGAAAACATACCTCATATCCGTCTCACTTTTGGCAACCATATCTCCAGATGACGTGTTGATCTTATATCTAGCAGTGTTCGATTAAGCGATAAGTGCTGTACTGCTGAAAGAAGAACTCGGTGAGTAGAGGTCGATCTTTTGTGTTAGCAAAGCGATGGTGGATGTCGAAACCCGATATCTACCGCTGGAGAAGCTTGTCTTGGCTTTTGTAATGGTATCAGAAAATTGATGCATTATTTCCAAGCTCACACTATTAAGGTGTTAACGGATTATCCTCTCTGATCAGTACTTCGTAGCGCAGAATCGTGAGGACGAGTCTCAAAGTGGGCATTGGAGCTTAGCCAGTATGACCTCCAATTTTCACCATAAACAGCTATCACGGGGCAAGTTTTGGCCGACTTTGTCTGTCACGACCCGAACCCGCCCCTATGGGTTAAGGACGTAACCGGCTAGTAATCCTGAGATTACCTACGACCTCAAAACAGAATAGACATAACTCAACAGAGTAAAGGGGCCAAACAGAAGCAATAATCAAAAACTTTGTCCATAGAGCCGTGCTTATATGCACTCCAAAACAAACCATACTCATATACGTTAATAACCCACATCAAAAGTACAGTACCAAAAATTCTAAAAGACAGGATCATCCAGCTAAGTCAACCCATGACAAACTATATACAAATATACATAAAGTCCTTGCCAGCAAGACAAAATATAATTACATAACAAAATGGCAAGGGTAGGTCTCGTGTGTGAGACACAAGGTTGACTTTCTCAAAACTCATATTGTTCCCGGCAGACTTCACTGGGGCTGGGTTTGGACTTCCCTCGGCTCACCTACAAACACATGAATGAGCGTGAGCGATAGCCCAGTGAATAATATCAAATACAGAAGTCATATAATAATATGCAGAACAACATACTCCAAACGGCCTTAGGCCCAACTCATATTCCTATTTAACAGATATATAACTATACGAGTTTCAAATTAAGTGACTTGTAGTTTCAACATTCTGGCCTTTGGCCCATTCAGATTCCCATTCATGTCAAAACGGCCTTCGGCCCGATCATTAATGTCAAAACGGCCTTCGGCCCACTCATTCATGTCAAAACGACCTTCGGTCCATTCATATAAGTCAAAACGACCTTAGGTCCATTCATATATGTCAAAACGACCTTCGGTCCGTTCATTCCTACCAAAACGACCTTCGGTCCATTCAATTCTATCAAAACGGCCTTCGGTCCATTCAATTCTATCAAAACGACCTTCGGTCCATTCAATTCTATCAAAATGACCTTCGGTCCATTCAATATTCGTGTCAGACTTTTGTCCACAACCCCAATTAGCAACTTATAAAGCTTATAAGGGAATAACCAATTGGACATTCACAAGTATACGAATATCGATATTACTCACAGTGATCGGCTTGTGGATTCGCCCTAGAGCTTGACCCTACATATTTCATGAACACAAAAGGGTCACTAACAGTTCAATCCGTTCTTTAATTCACATACTCCTCATTAGGCCTTATTCTTATCTTATTAACTCATTTACAATGCTTAACATATGCCTAAGAGTGCTTACAAGTGAAAGAGAACGGAAAAATATAACACATAATGCATCTTTAGAATTTCAGAAAACAGGGTCCCCGCTCGAGCGGACCCTTTATCCTGCAAAAGTGCTGGTTACCTCAAATTCCCGCTCGAGCGTGAACTCTACCGCTCGAGCGGACTGTCTGCCTACATAGCTCCCCGCTCGAGCGTCAACTCCCCCGCTCGAGCGGGAGCCATGTCTGCCAAAAATGCTGGGAGCTCGAATTCTTCGCTCGAGCGGCACTTCCCCCGCTCGAGCGGACGTCAAAATTCTGGAAATTCCCAGGTTATGTTCTTGAGTTCCAACTCGATTTTCCAGCCAATCTCATGCATTCTAAGACTCAAAGTTCACATGCAATCATACTAACAAGGTACAAACACCAAAACACATGGTTAAGGAGCTCAATTTCAAGGATTACATACTTGCATGTCTAAATTTGGCACCGCATTCAACTCTATCATGTATATTCATGCATTTCAAGCTCCCATCCTCAATTATTCAAACATGCATGGCCATCTTGACCTCATTTCCATTTCAGAAGATGCAAATGGTGCCAAAGCTCAACAAACTAAGCTTGCATGCATAATCAAACTTCAAATCTTGCTTAATTGACATGATACATGCTAGATTATGCAACTTATGGCAATTCATAACAATTCTATACATGCATGTGCATATCTCATTAAATTCAACACAACTCATGATCAAACTCACCATTAAGTCTTTAATTCACTAGAACACAACTTAAACTCATGAGTTAAGGGTTGATTACCCACCTAGGAGCTTTAACCTCCCAACTTAAGCTTAATTCTTGAGTTGATCTTCAAATCCTCAAGCTTTGAGGCCAAAATCCCAATTTCCCTCACTCCCTCTCTCACTAGCCGACCCTCTCTTTTCCTTTTGAGTTTTTGATTAGCCAAATGAAGTGAATTATAGAGAATAAGGGGTGTAGAGGCTTATAACAAAACCCACTAAGGCCAATATTAAAATAATAAAGTAGTTGGGCTTTAATTCAACAATTAAATCGACTTAATCTGACCCGAATCTATTTTTCAATTAAATTTCACCGTAGGCTCTAAAAAATTATGCCAATCACAGTGGCGTAGTCAATTTTGGGTTCTGTGGCCGATAAGGCCCTCAATTTAACTTCCAAAGCGGGTTATTCAAACAGATATTCCTATGGTGAACAGATAAAGTTCCAAAATCACACATATCCACATAATGACACACAAAATCATATTAAAACATATAATCACATACGTATTAGGGACCAAAATACAATACAGAACAGGGGTATCACATTGTCACCGAGTTTACAGGGTGTCATGAAGACTTAAGCCCCAACTAGTTGACCCCTAAACTTCAGTCGGAATGGAGAATGTATGTTGGGGACATTTGGCAGATGTACTGCGACAGGTTATCCAATTAGTGCGATAGTGGAGTGGGAGTAGTAATCATGGCCCCTAAAGGTGCAATAATTGAACAGTCAGTTAGACTAGGCTTTGATGCCTCAAATAACGAAGCTGAGTATGAAGCTTTGTTAGTTAACCTTCGAAATGCCCTTCGATTGTGAGCCAGACTTTTGCAATTTTTTTGCGACTCAAAAATAGTCATTAATCAATTAAAGGGGGAATATGTAGCTAAAAACCATTGTATGGAGGCTTACATGAAAACAGCCGGTTTATTGTTTTGGAAGTTCGACCATCATGAACTAAATTAGATCACCTGTGATCAGAATACGCATACCGATGCCCTCGCCAATTTGGCTTTGGCCGTAAATTCAAAAGTTGAGCGAATCATAGAAATGGGTTTCATTCCAGAGCCAAGTATCAATATCCCCGAACCCCTCATCATAGCTTCCATTGAAAGAAAGGCAAGTTGGATGGATCTTGTTACTGCATTTCTTTCTTCAGAACAGCTGTTAGAAGACAAAAAATAAGAACACTGCGATATTACTTGGATCCCCACGGACAACTTTATAAGAAATCTCTCTCTGGACCCTACTTGGAATGTGTTCATCCGGACCAAGTCGAAGATTTTTTGGCTGAAATACATGAAGACAACTATGGCACTTATTCTGGAGGACGATCATTGGCCCATCGAGCAGTCACTTAGGGGTACTGGTGGCCAACTATGCGTACTGACGCTGAGGGCTACGTAAAAAAATGTAAGCAATGCCAGAAATCTTCTCCCCTTACTCACTTGCCCCGTCGACGAACTGAATTTAGTCACCAGTCCTTGGCCTTTTGCCCAATGACGCTTAGACTTAGTTGGGCCGCTGCTAAGGGCTTAGGGAAATAAACGGTTCTTGATTGTTGCGGTAGATTATTTCACAAAGTGGGTTGAAATAGAACCATTAGCACATATACGGGATGCGGATGTCAAGCATTTTGTCTAGAAGAACATTATTACTTGATTCGGCATAGCAAAAGCACTTATTTCTGATAACAGCACTCAGTTTGATTGCAGAGTCTATTGGGATTTATGTGGCATGTATGGTATTTGGTCCTATTTTTCTTCGCTAGCCTATCCGTAGAGTAATGGTCAGGTGGAGGCTTCCTACAAAGTAGTCTTAGACGGCATTAAAAAGCGATTGGAGAAGGCCAAAGGGAAGTGGGTTAAGGAATTGCCAAACGTATTATGGGCTAATCGCACCACCCCTCGGAGGTCCACTGAAGAAACACCATTTGCCTTATGTTTTGGAACAGAAGCTATTATCCCCCTTGAGATTGGCTAGCCAACTCTCAGATCAAAAGCTTTCAGCACTGGCCAAAATGATATGATGTTGGCCTTGGACCTGAATCTACTGGAAGAGCATCGAGACCGGGCCCTCGTGAATATGGCACGATATCAGCAACAGCTGGCCAAATCGTATAATAAGAGGGTGCATTCACGGCGATACACCCCTGGGGAGTTGGTCTTGAAAAAAATAGTTCTGGTCGCTAAAAATCCTGCCAATGGAAAACTTGGCTCTAATTGGGACGACCTCTACCAGATCGATTCAATCTCCGGTGCAAGGGCATATCGATTCTCAGATATGAATGGCAAGAAGTTATTTCAACCCTGGAATTTGACTCATCTATGCAAATTTTATTAGTAATTCAATGGTGCATAGGGACAGTTCAAATTAACGATTTTTATTTTTTCTTGATTTATGCAGTTGTATATGTTGGCTTACCGCTCCATTTTGTATATGTAGATATATGTATATATAGTTATCTAATGACACAGTTCATGATGTCATTTCCGATTCTCCTTTAAAATCACTTGGATTTGAAAAAGCCTTCGATTTCAAAGCGCTCTTCGTGTTCAGCGCGATTGGCCATGGAAAAAAGTCTCCGAATTCGGAGCGCCCTTCGTGCTTGGCGCGATTGGCCACCGTAAAAGTCTTTGAATTTGGAGCACCCTCGTTAAAGCCTTTGAATTTGAAGTGCCCTTCGTGCTTGGTGCAATTGACCATCGTTAAAGCCTCCGAATTCAGAGTGCCCTTCCTGCTTGGCGCGATTTGAGCCTCCGGATTCGGAGCACCTTCGTGTTCGGCGCGATTAGGAATCATATAAACCTCCGAATTTGGAGTGCAATTGAAAGCATTCAATTCATACATCTATATTTCGAGATGCCGATAAAGATAATTCAATATATTCATTACAATAACATTCAATTCAGATACATTTAATCTACGGCCGATTGGCGCCCTAGCTATGTAAAGATCCAGGTTGGATAACATTGCTGACTGCATATATGGAAGTTTTTAAGTGTCCCCCCCATCATCCGACTTCTCAACATCATAAGCCTCAAACAGCATTACGTAACTTTGATACAATAGTGAAGTCAACTCCACCTCCGCTGCCTAAAGCGCCTTGATCCATTCGTGTTTGAAGCCACGATTTTTGTATCGGCATACGTCATCGGCTAGCTTGTCCATCGTCTTGTCAATGCTGTTCTGTCTTCCTTCAAAGAACCCATTGTTGTAAGCACGAGTCTCTATGGCCCCTCTGGCGAAAATGGCGGCAGTATCATGATCGACTACTACATTATCCATCAAGCGTTGAGAGATCGCGTTTCTTAACGTTGACCTCGCCGCCTTAATCTCTGCCAACTTAGCCTTTCACACCTCGTTTTCGGCCTTCTCTCAGCCTCCTTGAGTTACCATTCTAAATTTCAAATCTGTCCATTTTTGTGCTCAATCTCTTTATTCACGGCACGAAGGCATATACCGATCTCGTACGAACTATAAAGTCCTCTAATTGCCTCATGGATTCCTTCTCTGGACACTTCATAGTCGCCCCGATTGGCCATCGACTGCTAAACTTCAAGAGAAAAGATTTGCCAAGTAAACTCAACTGCCACATTCGGATCACAGACGATCGAATCAGATTCAGTCATCGGTTCGTTCCCAATAAAAACTGAGAAACTCAATGGACATGGCAGTTTGCTCAGCTCATTTCGAGATAGGGCTTGAGCACTAGCACTTCTCGTGCTTTCCCTTTCTTGGGCCCTACTTTTTGGAGATCTGATCGATTTGTCCCTCTTTGGAGACCTACTTCGACGCTTGGGAGATCTTCATTTCTCTCGCTCCTCCACGCTCTCCGTTCGCATGGGTTCACTTCTAGCTCCTTGGCCCATCTCTGTGTAGACACCCAATTTTTGACCGTCCTCAAGACTTGGACGTCATCGCTTGTGCACTCAATGATTATGATTGCATGTGTTCATTTTGAGTGCTCGAAGTCCTCGGTGGAGTGCCCTGCCTTTGAGTCTTGAAACCTTATCTATTTTGTGCCTTGTTTTAGACCAAAACCTTGTTTTTTTCTTGCCTAGAACTTTTGGTGACCTGTTGGCCACCACCATAGGCTGTCGGCCGTGGATAATGGTTGTCGGCTAGGGGTGTGGCTGGTCAGCCACCAATGCCTTTTTCTAGATATTTGTTGATAGTTGTGCCAGCTGTTAGCACAATGAGTTGCATCTTCCTATATGTGTATGGTGGGATGTTTCTAAGCTCAAAGAGTGTTTTTCTATAAATAAGGGGGTTCCTCCCCCATTTTGAGAGGTTAGCAATTTTGGAGCAAAATCCTCATTCTCTCTCTAGATTTCTCTCTCTTGCAAGTTTGTATACATTTGCTCACAAATCCTTAGCTTTTGCCTATACCTCCTAAGCCAAATCTCCTTACCTTTGAGTTGAGTTTCTTTGTGACTATATTTGAGCTCTAGAAAGTGGTTTTAGCTTGGTTTGGTGCCTAAAATTGAGCTTTGCTTCAAAGGTATAAAACTTGTCTTGTTTACTTTGTTTCAAGATACTTGTTTTGCCATCTATTTCAATTGTTTTTGGCCTGGTTTTGAACTATAAGAAGCTCTATTTTTGTGACTTAAAAGTGGTGGTTTGAGCCCTTTTTTAGTTAGGGGTGGTTCACTCTTCTTGCTTCTTTGCTTGTATAGCTTTTGTGCCTTTTATTCATCACTTTCAAATTAACTTTTTTTGGGCCTTTTAACCACTAAATTTCAAAGTTTTTTTCAATGGAAAAAAACTTATTTTGAAGTCCAAAATTGGAGGGGTTAGCCTCCACTCTTTGTGTCTTGTTTGCATGCCTAGTTAACTCCATGTATTAGCTTATTGTTTTAGCTTTTTGTGATTTAAGTCCAGCATGTTTTAGACCATATTTAGGGATGTTTTGCCTCTATTTTTGGTTATTTGTTTCATTTGAGCCTTGTATGGAATGGTTGTAGTGTTAATTCCTTCACTAGCTTAGTATTTTAAGGCTTTAACTATCATTGGTTTAAGTTGGTTGCATGTTTTAGTGCCTTTATCATTCATTTCCAGCACCTAATCACCTTTTCAATCCCCCTCAATTCTTCACTTTTGATTTGTTTTGAAAGTGATTTCAAACCACTTGTTCGCCTAAGTATGAAATAGAGGTGCTACACCTAATGGTTTAATCCCTTAGGGGGTTCATTACTAACAGTGTAATGCCTTTTTCATACCCAAAGCAACTTCTGGTTTGAGCCCTCTTTCTTAGAGGACACTCACCAATGGACTTAATTGGTTAAGGAATGATTTGGTAATTAAAATAAGTAAACAAAATCGGCAAGTAAAAGTGTGCAAGATAAGCATTCTTTGTGTTGCATTGCATGTGTTCAAATCAGACGTTAATTCGAACACAAGGAAAATGGGACATTTCATACTCAAAGTGATGAAATGTGCCACTTTCCTTGGTCTCCATTACCCTTGATCATGCATGATAGGGTGATGGTCCTTTTGGTTTTGTCTTTGCATTCATTAATCTTGAACAATTGGTTTCACAAGTTATCATGCAATGAAATTGCTTGATTGATGGTTTGTGAACCAAAGCTTGTCCCTTCTTTGATTTCCCCATGAAAAGGAGAGGTAAGGTGTGCAAACAACCCTTGAGAAATGCTCTGTTTTGCTCTATTTTGCTCTCTGTTGCAGCAAGGAAGCTCAGACCATTAGTGGCCGACAGCCATCACCAGTGGCCGACCGGCCACCAATGAAATTTGCACAGTGTGTTCCTGAGGTGGAGCAGAGGTGTTCTGGAAGTGGACAGCTTCTTTGGTGTTCAAATGTGCAAACAAAGACATGCAGTAGCAAGACAGTCCCTTTTTGGGTGGAATCCGAGCACGTGCATGAGCCTCCCTTGCATTCCGAGTTTACTTATCATTTAAATATCTAGCTTAGATATGTTTTGTAATTAATTAGTTGTAACTAATTAAGTGTTTAAAATAATTAGCTAGTTTAACTAGTTATTCGATTTCGTTTTGTAATTAGTTAACTAGAATAGTTAATTAATTCGGTTTGTAATAATTAGTTAGCTTAATTAGCGTAGCTAGTTAGTTAGCTTATTCATTTGGACCCTCCTTCGCGAGGGCGTAATGTTGTAATAAGTGTGCGTGTGTGTGTGTATGTCTTCCAACCCTACGTCTTTCTCCCTTTTATTTAATCACTTTTGATGGTTAGATTAGGGGCATATTTCAACTTAGCATGCCTTATGCTTGCATCCATTCATTTTGTCTTGCATGCACCGAGGCTCGATGCATCATTCAAACTACATTGTCGTTTAAATACTTCTTTGAATACGTGTTTAATCATATGTTGTTCAAATCGATCCATATGCCATATTAGTAGTCGAGCCTATTAATTGCATTATTGCATGTGTTGCATTAGACATCTTGTATAGTTAGGATCATGCATCTTTCTAACTAGTTTCTGTTTTGGTTTGGAGTACTCGGTGAGTTTTTGCACTTTAGTATACTTGCATGAGTGTGATTGCTATGTTGCCATGTTTTGCATGCTTTCCATGAGGCTATGTGCTTAAATGCTAAACTGCTTGAATGCCTGTGGATGAAGGCTTGTTGTTTGAATTGGAACAATTCAACGAATGTGTGTTTTAAGCCCACTTTGTTGAGTGGCGAATCATGTTTTAAGCCCACTATGTTTGGTGGCAAATCCGCAATCTTTAAGCCCACTTGAGGTGGCAAATTCAAACCATTTTCGCAAACAAACATGAGTTGAATTGTTCCAACTTGAGTAAACTAGTCTATACTTGCTTGTGCGCATCACATAGTAAAGCTAGAACCGGAACAAGATCACATAATGTTTATAAAAAATCATATCATGATTAGTAGAGGCCGATCTTTTGATCGGGCGAGTGAGGGTGCTCAATTCATGACCTTCCCCTCTCGTACCTAAGTTCCCTAGCCGAGACAACTTTGGTGATGACGGACATGTGGCCTTCAGCACGAGTCAGGGTTTCCTAAATTTTTCCAAAATAAAATATTTAGGTGGTGACTCTGTATCTGGCAAAGCAGTCCAATTTTGGCATTATTTGATTTAAAATTGATTTTCCAAAAAGATTTTTCAGATTTGGACTCTTTAGTGTTTATCAGTTTCACATTGCACTTGTGAGACTAGATTCAGAACCACAAGAGTCCGAACTGTAGGGCTTCTTTTCAAACCTTCCGAAAGGGGGCACGGAAAAAGGCGAGTCCACAATTTCTAGTGACTCTGCTGGGGATTTAGAGAACTTGACTCAAACTCATGATATGTCTTTTTATCTACACTTATATGTTTCTTTGCATTTGTATTTGCATTGGTGCGCCTAAGTCACAGTGTTTGTCATCTGCATTCTTGAATGGTTTCCTGGAGGTTCGCTTGGAAAAGCTTGCCAAAAGGCTGACCGGTTGTGGGCTCTACCACGATAGGAACACAACCCTTGGATTTGGACTACCGCTGTACCGTGTGATCCTCCTTTCACTTCTCAGTGTTAGGTGTGAGAGGTATATTAGGTAGTCTTGTTGAGGTGCCCTTTTTGACCAATTGACCTAGTTGCATATCGGAAGCCATAGGGACTGTCCCAAACTAGGATAGGTTGCTTACCCGAATACAGGAATTGTTTGAAACCGCTTGTTTTGCGTAGTGAATCCCTAGCTACTGACGAAATTAGGACAGGGTAACCCTACTCCATCATAGGGGTGTTTTGGCTCTTACTTGCTTGATATGTGCTTTTAGAGTAAAACTCTGCAGGAATGTATGTATCAGTTGTAAGTCTGGGCATCAGTTCTCAGGTAGAAATCAGTGTTAAGTACAGTTCTCCAGCTTATGATTGCAACTGCGTGTTGTTTATGTCTGAATCGAGGTGCTGTGCGGTTTCTGATTTTTGTTTCCTTTTGCTTTATTTTCTTTTTGCAAGGTAGTTTTCCATCATTGCTTCAGACGATTTTGTTACCCCCCAAGCACTCTGGACCCGAGTTAGAAGGATTTGTAGATTTGGAGATCTAGTTAGGGGATAGCCAGTGTTTATTTCACTCCCGCCGATTACCAGACAGAGGAGGATTAGGCAGAATTAACCAATCCAGCAGTCACATTTTGCTTCGCCTATGCCCAGTCAGGCCCAATCTTCTACTTCTACTCCAGACAGAGAATATTCGCCAGTTCCGGTAGCTCAAAGTCCTCTAGTCAGCATGGAAGATATACTTCGTCAGCTCCAGCAGACTATTGAGACTATATAGCTAGATGCTGCCAGCCAAGCTGAAACCACAGCCTGCTAAGCAGAAGTGATATAAAGGCTTCAGCAACAGTAGCCACAGCTGGCAGTAGCTTCAGCATCCCATGCACCCCTAGTGGAAATTCCAGCACCCCGGGTCACAATTAATGTCCAAGAAAATGCAGGCATTCAGGCAGATCCCATCCCACCTCAGACCTCCAAGGCACCAGTTTACCAAATGAAGGTGCCATTTGATTTCGAGGTTGACCCCACTGCATTGAAGGTCAACAAGCTAGAAAAGCTCTTCAAACGGGCGCAGGATGTGAATTCAATCCCTGATATTGAGGATGGATACACTAACTTGGCAGTAACTCTGCCGAATAGATTCAAGGTACCGTATATATACCAGTTTGATGGCTCCAGGGATCCTATGGTCCATCTACGGCTATTCTCTGACATCTTACGACTAATGGGTCTCTCAAGACTACAGAAGTTGTCGCTTTTTGGCTGGACCCTATCGGGTATAGCGGCCATCTGGTATGCCAAACTTGAAGACTTTAGAAAGAGAAACTGGGAGGAAATGGCCGAGGCCTTCATAGCATAGTACTCCTACAATACTCAGATCGAGGTCACTACTTGTGATCTCAAAGCAACCCGTCAGAAGCCGAAGGAGGGTTTCTCGGATTTTGTGACACGGTGGAGGGCCAAGGCCTCTATGATGACTATCCGGAAGTTTGAAAAGGACCAAATCAGAATGGTGGTCCGTAACTTGCAAGGAAGACTATTACAGAAGATGATAGTCTTGCCTTTATTTACATTTGCTGAGCTCCATGAAATAGGGGCTCAAATTGAGGATGTAATGAAGTAGGGTCTGATAGACCATGAGAAGGAATAGCCCAAAAGGTCCTTTACACGTAGCTCCAATGCAGCCACGACTGGTGGCACCTCTGCGTGGCTTTCGGATGTGAGCATGGTCACCACCACACCCAAAACTGCCAACCCGTTCACAAACACATCCAACACAACTTCCCAAACCTCAAGTCATCAGGCTTGAGGCTAGAGGGTCTTCACCTCACTTTATATGTCCCTATCTGCAGCCCTGGAGGTTCTGATAAAAAAGGGACATCTTAAGTCGTTAGAACAACACCCACTGCCTAATCCTCTCCCTCCAAAACACAAGCCGGCCAAATATTGTGATTTTCACCAACAACATGGCCATGATACTGATCAGTGCTACAGATTGCGTCATGAGTTTCAAGATCTCATTGACAATTAGGTGATAGCACCTCCTGAAAAACCCAACGTCACTACAAATCCTCTCCTACCACATAACCAAGCCCCTTCACCCCGGGAAATAAACCTCATCTACACACTGGCCGTCCCTTATGACCCCAGTATATACATCACCCCTTCCTACCTACCTAAGTTGGCGTTGTTTATCCCTGAGAGCACAAACTTGTGCATGATAAGCACGTCCTCACTCCAACCTGAACCAGTAGTGGTGACAGTGGAAGATAAGGGGAGGTCAGCCTTGGTGGAAAATATCAGTCCGTTGCTCGAGGGCTTTGAGGATTTATCTGATGGGGTGTACAAACCAAGTTGCTATGTTGTGCCAATCAATCAAGCTAAGTCGGAAGTGGTGCTGCCGACTGGGATAGAGGTCAGTGTAGTCCGAGAAGATGGACCAAGTCAGGGATTAGATTATCTAGCCGAACTGGAGGAGGATATAGACAATTTACAGTTCTTTGATGAGCAAGATCAAGGAGACATGCATATTAATTGGTTTGATCTGAACGGGTCAACAGACAATTCCGGGTGGCTAAGTGATGAACTCGATATAGATGAGGGAATTGAACCGAAGCTTGGAGAATAGAAAGCGGGAACCACTACAATGGCCGAAACGACCGATAGAAAGGGTAAACTACCGGAAAGCACTGGAAAAGAACAACTGACTTAGGAATTGGGCATTGTTATCACTGTACATACAGAATAAGAAGCTGCGTTGGAGTGGTTTGGGCAAGAAATGAGTGAAAGTGCTCAGAAAGTCGACACCCCGTGGGGAATGTTACTGCTGAGGGAATACTTAGACCGGAATCGAACAATTGCTTGCCGGTTGCCAGAGGCATGTGGTGGGAAGATGATGATCTGCATCTAGCCCACACTGACGAGGATTGGGGTGAAGGCCTTCCTGACAATACCTGGTATGTGGAGGAAGTCGACCACATGACAAAAAGTGGCCAATATTTCAAACCCCCGCATCTAGACCAATCCGAGGCATTTGGAAAAGATAAAGAAGTCGAGAGGCAGAAGGAAAAGTAGTTAGAGGAAGAGGCTATGCTGAAATAGTTGAAGAAGATTCAAGCTGACATATCTATCTGGGGGCTACTTATGGCTTCGCGAGTGCACAGACAGGCTGTATTGACAGCGATGGATAAAGCAAAGTTGTCCATCGACAGCACCCCGGAACAATTGGTAGGGTTAGTCTTCCTAGGAGGCGCTGCACCAACTTTGACCTTTTTCGACAAGGAATTACCGCCGGAAGGCTCTGCACACAACAAGCCTCTATACATATCTGTAGAGTGCCGGGAGAAGTGGGTGCCAGTCGTACTAGTCAACACCGAGTTAGCAATCAACGTCTGTCCATGCCGCATGGCTTATGCTATTAGCCTGAAACCAGCCGATTTTGTGCCTACAGCCCAGGTGATCTGGGCATATGACAATACAAGCAGAGAGGTGATGGGAACAGTGCAGATTAGAGTGTAGGTTGGACCCGCTCAACAGGATATTGAATTTCACATCCTGGATGTTCTAGCCACTTTCAACCTACTACTTGGACGACCCTGGCTAAACCAAGTAAGAGCTGTCTTTTCCACTCTCCACCAAATACTGAAGTACCCCCATGGAAAATGGGTGGCCATAGTCTTTGGAAATTCATCTATACATCCTCCGCCGGAGGTCACTACGCCTATACTGGAAATTGTGCATGGCGAAGATGATGTCTTCATTTCGGGGATTACCTTAGTTGAGGCTCGGGTGGTGTAGAATATCTTGGTTGTCGATGAGAGCCTCTATGTCAATGCCCAATCTGTATATCTCAAGAATAAGTTGCAGCATATGCCTGGAATGGGATTAGGCAGAAGTAGCCGGAAAGGCGTCGCTGCATTGGCCGACATGCCACATGACCCTCGTGCCTTTGGTCTTGGCTATATGCCCACCAAAGAGGACTGGGTGAGGAAAGGAAAAGAAATGGTTGGAAGGGCCAGAGCTAAGTAGATTAGAAAGCACTACGAGCTTGTGCATCGACCTATCTGGGGAACCCTGAATGCTATTTTGTTCGGGAGGGTGAAGACTTCCCATTCTGTGGTTTCCCCAAACCCTGGTTCAACTCTGAGAAGCAGTAGGTTCCCAGCTTTGAGATTTTCTTTGACTTGCAGCTGCAAGAGAGTGACACGGAGGAACAGATTGAACTAATCGCTGAGGCTGCAAGAGCACAGAAAGTGATTCCAACAGCAGTGAACTTGAGGTAGGAGTAGCACTGGCATATCTCTTTTCGGATCCTCAGATCAACTCAGAGAACTTAGGGGATGACCTAACCGTTTCCATGATCGGAGACTAACTAGGTGTGAACCCTTCCAGTGGTATCTTAGATGCATTTGACGCATCATCTCTCACCTGGCAGTTGGAGGAAGGCTTTCTGTCCAGCAGTTCTGAGTCAGGTAGTGAACCAGAATCTAATTCCACAGAGTTTGTGGAGTCGGAATCAAATTCTGGTTCATCTGAGTCTGGGTCTGGTATTCTTGGGCTTGATAACCTGGATGCCAAGGTTTTGTCCATGTCATCTTTTTCCTTTTCTTTTGAGTCGGTTGTAACCAAGGAACTGGACTTTGTGAATGAGAATACCACTGCAGGTTTTGAGTACTTCTTTGTGCTACTTGTATATTGCATTGATCATGACTTTCAAAATTTTAGTGAAAACGACGAGGAAGGCATTCCTCTAGTTTTGAAACATTTGATTGATCGAGAGGAGGAAAGGTTTGTAAAACCCCTTGTTGATAAAATCATTCCAATTAATGTGGGTACTGAGAAAGATCTGCGTCTAGTCCAGATCGGGTCCACGTTGTGTTCGGAGGAGCCCGAGCGCTTAGTCGCTTTATTAAAAGATTTCAAAGATGTTTTCATGTGGTCCTACGAAGACATGCTTGGAATCGATCCTAAGATTGTACAGTATCGGATCCCTCTTGACCCCGAGGCCCGACCCGTCAAACAGAAGCTGTGGAAAATACGCCCAGATTGGGCTTTGAAGATTAAGGAGGAGGTCACTAAGCAGACAAACGCAGGGTTCTTGCTAGTATCTGAGTATTCGACTTGGTTGGCCAACATTGTTCCTGTGCTGAAGAAAGATGGCAGAATTCGGGTGTGTGTGGATTTTAGAGATCTGAATAAGACCAGTCCGAAGGAGGACTTAGGACTTTCCTCTACCGCACATCGATGAGTTGGTGGACTTCACCGCAGGCCATGCATTGCCCTCCTTCATGGATGGGTTTTTCGGGTATAACTAGATTTTGATGGCACCCAAGGACAAAGAGAAGACTACCTTCACTACGCCGCGGGGAACCTACTGCTACAGGGTGATGTCGTTTGGGTTGAAGAATGTTGGGGCTACTTATCAACGGGTTGCAACCACAATTCTGCATGATATGATCCACAAAGAGGTCGAGGTGTATGTGGACGACATGATTGTCAAGTCCAAGGAAAGAGAGGGCCACTACACCGTTTGAAGAAATTCTTCCAACGGATTAGAAAATATAGATTGAGGTTGAATTCATAGAAGTGCCCTTTTGGCGTAACAGTAGGGAAAATGCTGGGTTTCTTGATCACACAAAAGGGCATCAAGGTAGATCCTTCCAAAATCAAGGCCATCCTAGAAATGCCACCACCAAGGACTGAAAAGAAGGTGCGAGGCTTTCTGGGTAAAGTGCAATTCATAAGATGGTTTATTTCAAAATTAACCTTGACTTGTGAACCATTATTTGGTCTCCTAAAGAAAGGAAAGAAATTCCAATGAGATGACCGATGTCAGTTTGCTTTTGAGCAGATCAAGTAGTACCTTCAGAACCCATCCGTGTTGTCGCCGCCAGAGCCGGAGAAGCCGTTGATTCTTTATCTGTCAGTAACGGACACAACGATGGGATGCATGCTTGCTCAAGAATCTGAGGATAGGGTAGAGAAAGCCATCTATTACCTGAGTAAGAAGATGTTGGATTATGAGACTCGTTACACCCCCTAGAGAAGGCTTGCTTGGCCTTGGTATGGGCTACCAAGAAGTTGAGGCACTACCTGTTAGCTCACTCCGTAATTCTGGTTTCGATATTAGATCCCATCAAATATCTCTTCGAGAAACCAGCATTTACGGGTAGGTGGCCCGTTGGTTGCTTCTTCTCTTCGAATTTGATTTGAAGTATGTCACTCGCAAGTTTGTCAAGGAGAGAGCGGTAGCTAAGTTTTTGGTAGATCACCTAGTGGAAGGGGATGAAGCGGTATAATACCTGTTCTCAGATGAAGCTATTCTGCAAGTCGAGGAAGAGATTTGGACAATGTACTTTGATGAAGCATCTAACCAGTACGGTTATGGAATAAGGGTGTTGCTGATAGCACCCGACAATTCCCATATACCTTTAGCTTTCAAACTTCGATTCAAAGTATCCAACAACGAAGCAGAATACGAAGCGTGTATCACTAGCTTGGAAGCCACCCTAGAACTAGGGGCAAAAAGGTTGGACGTCATTGGGGACTCGAATCTGGTTGTGTCTCAAGCAAAAGGAGACTGGAAGGTCAAAGAAGAAAAGATGAAGATCTATCACCAGACCTTGGACGTTCTGATTCCTAGGTTTGAGAAGCTAACCTTCACGCATCAACTAAGAGAGAACAACAGGTTCCCTGACGCCTTATCAACTCTATCTTCTATGATAGACATCCCATTTGGAGTCCGGATGCGTTCGATCATTATTGAACCGAGATATACACTGGCATACGAGTCAATCACTGCAATAGATGAAGTGCAAGATCAAAACCCTTGGTGTTATGATAGCTGGAACTTCTTGGAAAATGAGGTTTATCCACCAGGGGCAAATGCCAAAGATAAGAGGGTAATACGGCGGATGGCCGTTTAATTTATCATCTGCGGGGGTAAGTTGTATAAGAGGAGTCATCTGGGAATGCACAAGTTGTGTGTTGACGTAGAAGAGTCGAAGCGCCTAATGGAGGCCATCTATGGGGGAGAGTGTGGAGCACATATGAGCGGAGTAATGTTAGCCTGAAAGATTCTCAGGCAAGGTTACTATTGGTCTACCATGGACGAGGATTGTATTGGTTTTGTTCGGCGATGCCACAAATGCCAAATCCATGCAAATCACATGAATATCCCGCTGTCGAAGCTGTATAACATGACTTCACCATGGCCTTTCTCAGTTTGGGGAATTGACGTCATTGGGGCAATTACACCGAAAGGGTCAAATGGACACGAGTACATTCTGGTGGCAATTGATTATTTTACGAAGTGGGTGGAAGCTTAGTCTTATGTAGTGTTGAAAGCAGCGCATGTGGCTAAGTTCATCTGAAATAACATCATTTGCCGTTATGGAGTCCCGAATGAGATCATTTCAGACAATGGCTCCCATTTTAAGAAAGAAGTGATCGACTTGTTGGAGAAATACAACGTGGCTTTTCATAAGTCATCTACATATTGGCCGTAAAACAACGGAGCTGTTGAGGCCGCCAACAAGAACATCAAGCACATTTTGCAGAAAATGGTTGAGACTTACAGGGACTAGCCAGATAAATTGCCATTTGCTCTCTGGGGCTACAGAACTTCAATTCGGACATCTACTGGGGCAACTCCGTACTCTCTTGTTTATAGGATGGAAGTTGTTCTACCAATTGAAATAGAGGTTCTGTCGCTGCGAGTTATGGCTGAGTGCCAGATAGTAAAAGCAGATTGGCAACAGAGCAGGTTTGAGGAACTAATGCTATTCGATGAGAGAAGGTTGAAAGCACTGTACCATGTTCAAGGGTATCAACGTAAGATTGCCAGGGCTTTTAACAAGAAAGTTAAGTCTCGGAATCTTATGGAAGGGGATTTGGTACTGAAAGACAACTGAGCTCCCATTCATGACCCTAGGGGCAAGTTCAGACCCAATTGGACTGGTCCTTACATTATCAAAACCATTTGGTCGGGTGGAGCTATTATTCTTATGGACTTGGATGGCTTAGAATTTTCCAAACCAATCAACATGGACAAGTTGAAGAAATATTACCCCTGAGAGGCTCGCTAGGCCAAAAACCTGGAAGGGTGACCTAGGCAAAAGGAGAGCGTTAATACCCGAGCGAACTGGAACCGAACTACGTAAGGCCTAATTCCCATCTTCGGGATACGTAGGCAACTTCATTATGAAGTTCGGCCATAAACACCTCCAAATCAACTGTGTCCATGTGTTTGATCAAGGCATCTTTGTCTCTTCGTTATTTGAAAGTTCGGTTGTGATCCTTACCCTAAGAAAAGAGCTGACTACAGTGCTGAATAGTGCTATTTAGTCTAGGGGCAATTTTCCATTTCTGGATTCGGGGTTTGTACATCTTGAGGATAGATTCCATGTGTGTCAAGTTGTGATCCTTATCGAAAATGGTTTTGAAAAGTTTTGATAAAAGTTGATTTTGTTCAAATTAATCTTGTTATAATTTAGACCATTTTTGGACCAGAAGGAAAATTTTCAGTGCCCACAACTTCAATTTCAATACAAAGTTCTCCAACTCTTGATACAAATTAAAATTACTTTTATTACATTCAAAAAGAAAACTTGAAAAGTTAGATCAAAGAAATAAACTTGGGGCATAAATGAGTCAGGTGTTCCTGTGTTCCCTTCCTGTGCTTGTGGAAGCTTCAGATGCTAAAGTAGGCCCGGTCTGTACTTCTTCTTCAAGATGAGCCAGGCTATAGCGATCCTGGTTTTTTCTCTCTTTATTTATTGTATTTCAGACTCGGTTCCGTGGATGTGTTGTTGTCTCATTCTCATTTCCATCCTTTACTCTTTGTATTTGAGTCTTGGATTGTGTTGGGCAGGTTTGAAATAGGTTGGTTGTGCTTTGAAATCAAAAGTTGATGCCCAGAATTTGGCCTTCACACTCGAGCGGGGCTTTTGACGCTCGAGCAGGCCCTTTGTTGTTGCTTCTCCGCTCAAGCGTAAATTTCCATCTCCCAGTATTTTTCTCTGCAGGTCTTCGTACGCTCGAGCGGGCGTTTTAACGCTCGAGCATGATCCTTTGATTTTGTTCCTTCGCTCGAGCGGGGAGTTTGACGCTCGAGCGGGGACCATCGCTTGCAAAACTTCTGTGAGTGTGCATCCGACGCTCGAGCGTGAGTCTGTGTCTGACGCTCGAGTGGGGGTTTCCACGCTCGAGCGGGGAGACTTTTATATCAGTCCGAGTTTCACCTTTTTGGATCATTTTTTGATTTTCTTTCTCTCTCTTACTTTTTCAAAACCTCCATTGGAGAGCACCTCACTCTAAAACTCCAACTTCTCTCTAGGGTTTGATCTAGTAGGAGTGATCTTCTAACCTTGGGCCTTTGTAAAAAGTGTGGAGCTTGTTGAGGGCTACATTTTGATCTGAAAATATTGGGGTTTGGAGCACTTCGAATTTCTTCATCTTCTTCCTTCGAGCTCCGAATTTGAGGTAGGGATAACTACTCATTTATATGATATTTGACATAAATTTTTAGTCATTTTGATTTAATGTTGAAGTTGGATGATTTTGGGTGTTAGGGTTCTAAACGTATAAAGAGGGGTTTTGTTATTTTGACTTATAAATATGTATTTTGGGTCTTAAAGGGATGGTATTGTTGTTGGTTGTTGATATTGGTGCCTTTGGGTCAAAGTTGAGAAAGAGGGAGGAATGCCCTAATTTTTGTTATGAAGTAATTGATATAATTAATTTGGGAATGTTATGGAAATACGAAATTGAGGTAGAAATGATGAAATTTGCATAATATGAAATAGAATGGTGGAGTTGGATTTATTAATCGCTCACTTTGAAAATGTTGAATATATATTTGTTGAGGCATTTATTATCTGTTTAAAAATAACTGCTTTGGGCTATTGGTGGAGGATAGTCTCGATTGTTGTAGACAATGCATGATGATTAGGCGAACTAAAACTAATCAATTGAATATGTCATCGAGTATGACGGTTGAAATAATACATCAAATTTATGTATTGATTGATTATGTATATGATATGTGTTTATATACATTGTATTGTGTGAGAGGAGATAAGGGATGTACTCCACGGTTTAGGGGGAGATAGGGGATGGACTCCTAAACCGGATATTGTTTGGGAGGAGATAGGGGATGGACTCCATCGATACAGCTAATATGTGTATCTATTGAAGTATTGATACAGCAAATCTGTGTATCATATATGAAGTACGGAAGTGTTTTATTTGAGATTGATACAGCAATTATGTGTATCTATTGTGAAGTATGAAGTGTTTAATTTGAGTTGTTATCTCAATTGAAATGGAAGTACTATTGATATGAGATGTAATCTCATTTAAATTGTTTGGCTAGGTTCTGAGCCTTAGTTATGAATTGAGAAATTGGATAAGAAATGGAAAATGGAATGAAACATGGACACATTGGTCATGTAATTGAAATAGGTTATGAATTGATTTATGTGAGTTAAACATTTATCAAATGCTAATGTTTTAGTTATTGCTCATATTATGTTTAGCATATCTCTACTGGGCGTTGGCTCACCCTGTATGGGACATCATTTTCAGGTACAGGTGTTATGCCACCTCCAACGATGTAGCTTGGAAGGCTTGAGGCTGTTGGGCTCTTTTTGTTGTTTTTTTGTTGTATTACATGTATATCAAGCCAAGGGCATATTTTGTGTAGAGTTAGTACTCTCTTGTTGTAACCAAGTGTTGACTTGGAAAGTTGTAAGCCCGTAGGGCATTTACTTTTGTTGTCAACATGTAATACTTTTGGACTAAATATTCTGATGAATAGAAATATGTTTATTTCTCTTATGTTTATGGATGTCTTGAATGCATGATTTATGGGTTTATTTTGAGGGCGTTACACAGGCATTTGCCAGAAAGGGCACAACTGAAATTGGGAGTAGGAGCCAAAAGTTCTCTTATCCTCCAAGCATTGGGGTATCTGGCTAATTGTGAACCTCAGATTGGGAATGAAGCCGGGTACTCTACCCCCTCTTCTGGGCAAGTCTGGTCGTGTCTGAACTGGCGCCTGAACCGGAACAGAAAGTAGAATACGCAGTGTGTCAAGCCCATCAGCTAAATGCCAGGTTGCCGAGCCATGCTGTAGCTCATCTCGGGCAGATCAAACCAGGGGCAATGCCAAGCAATGTCAACAGCAGACCTATTGCACATCCAATGGCACCACTATCCCTCGTTCGGGAAATCAACTAGTTGTTGGTGGAATAAATAGCCTCATGCTAAATATGCAGGCAAGAGTCCATTAGCTTCAGCCTGTCCATAAGCCATATCTGGGGAGGGATGAAAGAAAAGAGAGATTAAAGAATAGAGAGATGTGCGTTGAAAGAAAAAGTGAGAAAAGGGCTTTGAGAGAAAAACAGAGCATCAGTGCCGAGTGATGTGAGAAACATATATTAGAAAGGGTGGGAAACATTACCTGAAGAAGTAGTGGACTCCCTGCGAATTTGTTTGTCTCCCGTCGATGGAAGGCGTCCAAGCCCATCAAAGTCTCAGCTAGTACCAAGCCCATGCAGCTCTTGCTCTCTTTCAAACCTTGGGCTACTTCAACTAGCCGGATGCTAGACCCACCGAAATTAGGAGTAAGGAGGAAATGTGCTAGCATGCACAAACAAAGGGCGTGTTGCCGAAAACCCCCGCCAAAGAAGGTCGCCGCGGTCGCCGGCATCAGAAAATCGATGAATTAAACTGGGGATGTCCAGCTCTCCATTGTGAACTAAGGAACGGACCTCGTGTACAGTAAGCTAGCACATCCGTCCCAAAGCTTGGATATGACCGAAACGGGGCTGAGGCAAGATTTCCTCTTCGCGCCGGGTTTCCATTAGCACTTGAAATTCTTCAATTGTCAGGCATAGCTCTTGTCCCCTAAAGCTAAACACGTGCATAACCGGGTTCCAACATCTAGCTACGACATGTAGAAACAGAAAACAAAGCGGAGAATGACTCAGCGGGAATAGTGCATTTATGCTACCTTTTCCGAGCCATCTAAAGTTGCAATCCAATTTGAGAGTTTTTTAGTGAAGAATGGCTTCATTTTTGAAGAATTTGCAGCTAAAAAAGGCGAGTCCACACTATGTGTCTAGCTCAACCAAGCTTTTTCCTTCTCCTCTGCTGTTAAAAACAGAAGAAACATGAGGTACACAGAAAAGCATAATAAACGTGGAAAGTCTTGAAAATGAAGAGTTACAAGAATGGACCAAGTATAAAACCCTTTTGAAAACTGGAAAGGCAAAAAGTTCAAATCACATTAAATGAATAGCAAGCACGAAGGGGCGGGAAGGTGCAATCATTTCGTATCACATCTCCTGTAACGTGTCAGCAATAAAAGGAGCGCGTGAGCTGTGTTCCCTACTTTCAAGATGTCTTGACAATTTTAGCGGAACAAAATTCACTCAGTGGTCGAGAATGCCGACTACCACAGACCGTCGGATACTCGGGAGGCAAATGTGGGAGCCGAATATAAATAATCAACTTCAAACTGGTTATGTCAATTGGGTCGTGTAAAATCGAAGCCCAATAGGCCCAGAATCATTGTTGAATAAGCATTAGGGCCACAGGGAAAGCCGAGTTAAATATTCAGCCCATATGCAGAAGCTGTGTAGTCCAGGGTAATCGGAAGGGTCCAGTTGGACCCAATTGCTGGCCCATTCCATAAAAGTGTGATGAGAAGGTAGGTCCATGAAAAAACTATAAAAGAGAGAGAGAGCCTTAGGAAAGAGGTATGTGCTAATAACGTAAACTCCAAGAAAACACAAAAATAACGACTACCCAAGCACATAACTGACTAGACTGTTGGAGTGCTAATCCCAGCACTATTGACCAGAGTTGTTTACTTGTTTTAGGTGGCATTGCAAGGATCTTTCGGGCTTGTCTGGATCTAAGGAGAACTTGAAATGCAATGCAACGTTACATTGGGTGCAATGCAATGTTGCATGGTCGGACTTGAGATTTTGGGCCTCAAAGAGAACTCTTAAGATGGGCTTTGTATGAGTTCCTCTACCATACACACCATTATTTGAGGTGTGTAGTAAATATAATTTATCATAATTGTGATGCTAGTATAACAATTGCCCGAACTAAAAAAAATGATCATAATCAAATATCACTTAAGGTATAATAAGAATTTTTTTTGTTCATAACTAAAATAATAATCATAATGGGTCATAACTAATATCACAATTAGTTATAATCAATACTAAACTGAGTCATAACCAAACATTGTTTCAGGCATAACTAAACACCTCTTCAAACATAACTAAAATAAGAATAATAGCTCATAACTAAATCATAACAAACACCATAATGACTATAACTAAGAACTACAAAATTTGTAATTAACAATTGATTATTAGTTATAACTCATAAATACACATGACATTCAATAATCATTGGTTCATTGCATTTCAAATGTAATTAATAATTGATTATTTGATTCATATGTAATAATTATCATATCTCTACCATTTGAAAAGTAAATTTTTTTTTGAGTTATTATTAATTATTTTTTTAAGATAACGATTAATATGTTAGTAGTTAGATTACAACGTAGGTCAACATCTCTCCATAGATTTGAATCTAAAATCTTACTCAGCTTAGCACTTAAGTATCGTCTTCTTGACCACTTAAGAAACTGTCCAGGCTTCAATAATTATTAATTTCAAAACACATTTATATTTAATAATTTATTATCAATATGGTAATATTTGTATATATCACATCATGATATTTTTGAATTCTTTATACTAAAAAATAACTTATGTTTATTTTTATTTTTATGGAAATAAGCTCTTATTATGAAAAATATTATGCATAACCTGGACAATTTATTCAATTTTTTTTTGTTTTTTTATAATACAAAAATACATGTGTCATTTGCTATGAAAAATATTATGTATAGTAAAAATTCATTTTATTGTAATGTTATTTCTACTAGGTCTCATTTAGGAAGTTAGTTATTTTAGTTGGTTTTTTGACTTTTTTTGTTATTTTAGTATGGCTAAAAAAGTTTTGTTTGAAAAAATAAAATTTTTTTTTTGTAGTTGATTTGATGGTTGTGCGAGAAAAAGTTAAATAATTATGGGTTGAATGTGACATTTTGTCTTATTAATTATTTTAGCCTATTTTATTTTTATTGACTATTTTAGCCCAAACAACCCTTTCCAAACAGGGCCTAAGGATTATCATGATATTATTGAATCCTTATGCAACTCCATCCAATCTAAATTAAAATTTTGAGGCTAATATTTAAAAAAAAAAAATTAAAGATAATGTATTTTTGGTCAACTATTTTAGAAGTAATCAAGTAAAACAAATATAACATAGGATTTAATTTTGTAAATTAGGGAAATAGAATTGAGTTAAAATTAAATATTTGATCTATAGATTTTTTATTTTATTTATTTTTTCAAGTAGAGATCATTTTCATTAAATTTAATTTGTAAATAAAACTTTAATTTTTTTATACACTCAATACTTCTAATTAAGGAGAATTTTTTTTGATATGATGTGTTAACACAGCACAAGTCGAACACAAACCTAAAATGACATGATACAATAATATGATATAACAAATGAGTGGAATGTGTTAGTGTTGAGTTAATTTTGACACAAACTTGAAATAACATGACACAATTACGACCTAACACTATACGACGCCCACCGTAGTTACAACTTATTTAGCTGACAATAAATATAAAAAAAAAAAAAATCCATCCATGTCTAGCAAATGTTAGAAAATCACATTTTCTGAAATTTTATTTTTAGTGAATTTTTAAAAAATTTGTATTAGAAGTTTTTTTTTTTTATTATTATAATTATTTTCAAGTGCTTCTAATTTAGCAAGATTTAAAAATTTGAAAAAAAAAAAAATGTATGTAAATCAAAGAAAAACTAAAATGAACACTTATTTGTGAAAATTTAGCTTGACTTGAAACATGTATATAAATTCGTATTGAAAGCATGTTGTTCATAATTTCTAATGTCAGCTTTGAATTATTTTACCATTTTGTTTTCTTCTCCTCGACTTGGATCTAAATTTGTTGTTTTAGGCGATTAGAATACAAAGTTGTGAATTCAATTTCTACAGAAGAGATTTTTTTTTTTTTTCTATTATCTTTTTACTTACATACATGCATGTAACTAACTATATATTCTAGCAGTCAATCATGAGCATCAAATTTGAAACATAGAAGTAGGAAATGAAAAGGGATATCATGGTTCACAATCAAATTAAAAACAAACAGCTTTAATGAAAAGGAAAACATGGTCGTACCTTTACTTCAAACAAGCTCCACTTAGTTCTGAACTTGTCATCTTGGTGCATATTGGTACCTAACCACATTTGATCTGTTCTTTTGATGACTCATTTTCACTCTAAAAATTCTCACAAGCCATTCTTCTTTCCTTTGAATGATGCAACTTCCTATCACTAAACCAAATACTGCTCCACATCCGTATCCCATCGACATTGCTTCCCATCCAAAACCATCAAGTTTGCATTTATAATTGTGGCTTGAAAAGGATGGTAAAGATGGTGATTCTGCTACCTTGGGAGTTTTACATTCCTTTGACAAGGGAAAACCACACAAGCCTGCATTTCCCCCATATGAAGTGTTTGAAAATGTTTCAAACTGCTAGCCTCGTGGTATAATCCCAGTTAGATTATTTTGCGAGACATCAAAAACTTCAAGGAATGTCAAGCTTGTTAGTTCTTGAGGTATCTTACTAGAGAGCTTGTTTTGGGATAGATCCAAGGACTCAAGCTCAATTAGATTCACCAAGGACGATGGAATCGGACCTATGAAGCCATTTCCTGAAAAATTTAGCACACTGACGGCCGTAAGTCTTCCAACAGATATGGGAATCTTTCCATGAAACTTGTTGTGTGAAAAATCAACTACTTTGAATATGGTAAGGATCTTAACGTATTCCATTTCATATCCTTTATTCATTATGGTCACCGAATAATAATCATATATGGCTATATATTTTGACTGAGCTTTGTCTTCATTGACCATCATCATTGAATCCCAGCTATCAAAGTATTTTGATGGCAAAGTACCTGTAAAGTCATTGTGAGAGATGTCAATGATATGTAAATCGGTGAAGGCTAATCTCTTCCTTGGTTGCTCTATGGGACCATGGAATTTATTATATCGCAAGACAACAACCTTCAACTGGGGCAGGTTCTCCAACCAAAATGGAAAAGCATCTTCTATGAAATTATGACCCAGATTTAAAATTTCTAGGTTTGGGCAATTCACTAATGATCTTGGAAGCACCCCTTGCAATCCATTGTGGCTAATGTCAAGTTCCTGTAACATGCTTGCGTATCCAAATGTTTGAGGGATGGTACCATGGAAATTGCTTCTTTGCATATTTAATAAGGTTAATGTGACACTTTTGTTTCTGGGTCTGCTCGAGTGTAAAAAGTCGCGCTCGAGCAGAAAATTTTAACTCTCAGCATCTTTTGAGTTTGTAGACGGGACGCTTAAGCGTAAGAAGTGGTGCTCGAGCGGAGAATGTTGGCTTCCAATTGTTCTCCTATAGCTTTGTAAAACTTCTGAGACTTGTCATTTTGTGCTTGAGCGAGGATTCATCGCTCGAGCGGGTCTCTTAGTTTATGCCTTACGCTCGAGCGGGAAATGTGGCGCTCGAGCGGACTACGCGAATTCAGTAACTTTAAAAACGCGATTCTAGATCTTTCCTTCCACTTTTCATTTCGATCTTCCCCCTTCTCCCATCTTTTTTGAAAAACCCTAGTTTCTCACTCTAAAATACCTTTCATTCCACTAAGATTTGGCTTAGATCATCTAGCAAAAAGGCGAAGAACACTTGGAAATCTTACTCTCCCGCCGATTGGATCTTGATTTTGCGAAGGATTCTTCAAGGGGCTTCATTTTCTTCCTACTTGTAGAGGTAGGGATACTTTTACCCTAGTATTTCTTTGCTTTGAATGGATTTCATGGTGTGGTTGTGATTCATGAGCCAATTTGAGAATATTGTTGGATTATTCCCATGTTCTATATAAGAAACCATTTTATTTAACTCTTGTTTGAAATTTCTTTATACTATCCTCTCAAAACATGTACATAAATATTCTTGAAACCCAATTCTGTGATAAATAAGACAAACCCCCAAATTGGGTAAAACCCTAAATTTTCAATTTGAATTGAAAACCCCAAGTTGAATGGAATTTCCTTTAACTCATGGAATGTTGTGAATAATAAAGAGGTGAAAGATGTGAGAATTGTTATGGTAAATGAATTGAGGCTTGGATGTTATTTTCTTTAAAATGTGGTGTTGTATTCCATTCTTTGGCAATGTTGGATGCTTGTTGATTGAAATAAAATATGATTGAATTGTTGATTGTGGATTGTGGACTAGCCTTTTTCTGCGCCCCGCCTTTCGGAAAGGGTTTGAAAAGAAGGCCTCATAGTTCGGACTCCCGCGGTTCTGAATCTTGTCTCACAAAGTGCAATGTGAAACTAATAATCACCAAAGAGTCCAAATCCGGCAAATCGTTTTGGAAAATCAATTTTAAATCAAATAATGCCAAAATTGGACTGCTTTGCTAGATATAGAGTCGCCACCTAAATATTTTATTTCGGGAAAATTTAGGAAACCCTGACTCGTGCCAAAGGCCATGTGTCCGTCATCACCAAAGTTGCCTCGGCTCGGGAACTTGGGTACGAGAGGGGAATGTCCTGAAATGAGCACCCCCGCTCGCCTGATCAAAAGATCGGCCTCTACTAATCATGATATGTCATTTTATAAACATTATGTGTTCTTGTTCCGGTTATTAGCTAACATTACTATGTGACGCACACAAGCAAGTATAGACTAGTCGCAAGATTTGGAACAATTCAACTCATGTTTGTTTTGCGAAAATGATTTGAATTTGCCACCCTCAAGTGGGCTTAAAAGTGCGGATTTGCCACCAAACATAGTGGGCTTAAAACAGGATTTGCCACTCAACAAAGTGGGCTTAAAACGCACATTCATTGAATTGTTCCAATTCAAACAACAAAACCTCCATCCATAGGCATTCATGCAGTTTAGCATTTAAGCACATAGTCTCATGGCAAGCATGCGAAACATGGCAATATGGCAATCACACTCATGCAAGTATGCTAAAGCATAAAACTCAGTGAGTACTCCAAGCCAAGACAAAACAAAAACTAGTTAGAAAAATGCATAATCCTAACTATGTAAGATGCCTAATGCAACGCATGCGATATGCAACTAAATAGGCTCGGCTACTAATATGGCATTTGCAACACTTTGATAGCATGCTTTGAAACATGTATTCAAAGAAGTATTGAAAGTGCAATGCAGTTTGAATGATGCGTTGAGCCTCGGTGCATGCAAGACAAATGAATGGATGCAAAATGTAAGCATAAGGTATGCTTATTAAAAATGTCCCTAATCTAACCATCAAAAGCGGGTAAATAAAAGGGAGAAAGACGTGGGGTTGGAAGACATGCACACATGCATGCACATTTATTACAACATTGCGCCCTTGTGAAGGAGGGTCCGAATGAATAAGCTAACTAGCTACGCTAATTAAGTTAACTAATTATTGCAACATGATATTTAACTAACTATTCTAAGATAATTAAATATTACAAAACGACTTAATTAGCTAAACACTTTAACTAACTAATTACAAAGCAAGTAAATTAACTACCACTAATTAACTAAATAAAGCAGTTAAATGGCCTCGAGGGGTGAGGGATGCATGCATGCTCAGTTTCTCCACCCGAAAATGCTACCACCTTGCCATCACAGCCTTTGTTTGCACACATTTGACCACTGAAAATTATGCCAACTCCCAGAACACCTCGGATCCCTTTCAGGAGCACACAAAGTAACCTTCTTCATTGATGGCCGGTTGGCTGATACCGGTAGCCGTCGGCCATTGCTGGTGGTCGGTTGGCCACCCCTTCCCTGAACTTCTTTTTTTGCTGCAACAGAGAGCAAACAGAGGCAAAGCAGTGTATTCTCAAGGAGTGTATGTACGGCTACCCTCCTTATCATCACCCAAGCTCAAAGGAGTGTAGCTCTTGGCCCTCAAACCATTAACCAAGCATTTTTCATGCATGATGGCTAAGGAACCAAGCTTGTACAAGCTTAATGAGTGCACAAACAAGACTCAACAAAACCACTACCCCATCATGCATTATCAAGGGTGGTGGTGACCAAGGAAAGTGGTACGTTTCATCACTTCGAGTATGAAACGTCCCATTTTCCTCGTGTTCGAATTAACTTCTGATCCGAACACATGCTATGCAACACAAAAGATGCTTTATCTTGCCTCTTTTACTTATCCAATTTTGTTTACTCATTTTAGATTACCGATCCATTCATTAACCGGTTAAGTTCGAAAATGAGTGTCCTCTCTAATGGAAGAGGTGTCAACCAATGGATGATTTAAGGCAAGAGAGAGGTCATACCGTTGATTAGTAGAAACCCTCAAAAGAGGATTGAAACCATTAAGCACGAACCTCGATCTCAAGCTTAAACACAACCTGAAGGTTAACCAACCCGCAAAGCAAATGAAAAATTGAAGAAATGAGGGAGGTTGCAGATATGTTAAGTGCTGGAATGGAATGCAAAACAACACTAAATCATGCCATTAACTCAAAAGAAAGATGATCAAGGCAATGAAACAACAAACTAGTGAAGGAAATTGCACTACAACTACGCCACACAAGGCTCAAAGGACCTAACCAACCTAAAACAGAGCTAAAACAAGCCAAAACAATAGCAAAAACATGCTGAGATCAAGTTACAAAATGCTAGAAAAACATGCTCACATGTTAGGCTAACTAGGCATACAAGCAAGACACAAGAAGGGGAGGCTACCCCCTCTAATTTTGGACTTCAAAAGAAGGTTTTTGTCACTGAAAGACCTCTGAGATTCAGTGGTTAAAAGGCCCAAAAAAGTTGTTTTGAAAGTGATGAAAAGATGGCACAAAAGCTTAACAAGCAAAGAGACAAGAAGGGTGGACCACCCCCTAACACCAAAATAGCCTCAAACCACCATTTTTTAACCATAAAAATAGAGTTTTTTGGAGTCCAAAACCAGCTCAAAAACAGTGTAAAAAGATGGTAAAACAAGTATTTAAAATAAGCTTAAAATACAAGTGCCATACCTCTTGAAGACAAGATGCAAGTTAGAGCATCAAAACAAGCTAAATCAAGCCAAAATCCTCTTTTAGAGCTCAAAGAGGGCCTCAAGTGACCTCAACTCAAAGATAAGCAACTTTGGTTAGGGGTTGATAGGTTAAAGTTTGAAGTATGCAAGCTTCTAAGCACAAAAGCTCAAGAGAGAGAGAAATCTAGAGAGAGAGGATTGTAGAAAGAGAGAGAGGCTCCCAAAATTTTCTAACCTTGCAATATGAGAGATATGCCATCTATATACAGAAATATAAGAGCCTTGGTCGAAAATATCAAGGTAGAAATATCTAGAGCAATGTGGAATAGCTGGAGGGGAAATATATGCAAAATATCTGAGTTTTGGACACCAGTGGCCGACTGGCCATCACTGGTGGCCGTTGGCCACATCCGTGGCCGACCACAAAAATCTGCTTTTCGGGCTTGACTTCAAATGGACATATCTCCTTCATCTGGACCCATTTGCAGGTCATTCTTGAGCCTAAATTGAAACCCCGGAAGTCTTCTTTCCAATGGTGGTATCCTCACATCAAAATTCCAAGTGTGAAAAAATATATACCTCTTTTAGTGAATACTGCTCAGTTTCAGTCCTAACCGGATTCATGCCTAACTTCTCCCAAATTAGTTTTCTTCCCTCCTCTCTCATTTTCTTCAACTCCAAACCTCTAAATAAGATGTTTTAAAGATTTTTTTCAAAGAGTTCACCTCTCTTTCATTCATTTCCACTTTGTCTTTGCTCGGTTTACCAAAAGTGCAACATTTAACGAAATGCGAGTCTTGAAACATCGTAGAAACTTTTTTTCAAAAATGTTTTGAAAGAGAATGTTTTAAGGTCTAAAAATCATTTTGGTCAAAATAGTTTTGGTCCAAAATAGGGTGTAAGGTTGGGATTTGAAGCTCCTCTTGCCGAAGAAATAGAACCTTTGCACAACATAGCCTTCGTCTTGCCTTCGTCCTCGAACAATCAACCTCAGGCCCCCAAGTCTTAAGGGCGGTCAAAAATGGGGTGTGTACAGTTGCCCCTCTTTGACAGAGCTTAGAGTCATGGAATGGCGTGAGTGAATGTCAAAGCCCAGAGACGATCCATTTTAACAAGGCCGTAAGACTTGGGAAAACAAATAAAATGCAGATGCAGTCGGTTGAACCCGAGAGTTGCTTACGTATTGCTTTGTAAGGAATCAAACCAGCGTAGTTCAAGGGCAGAATGCAAAATGATACACAATGCAACAAAATAATGCAAATGATATGCAGTGTAATGAAACAATGCAAATGATACGCAATGTAATTGAATCATCAAACCACAAGTAGTGCAAAACACACAAATATCATAAAGGATTGGCGATGCAAATCAAACTACATTTTATATAGAAAAGGTGCCGGAGCACTCTAACCACAATTCTTGCGCAATAGGCGCATGCACAGGCAGAACTATGTTTTTTGTAGAAAGAGAAAGAGTACAAGTAATTGGGTGGCAGGATATAAGTGAGGAATGATATGCTGAGGAGAAATAATGATCCTAAATGCTAAATGCAACAAAACAAAATACGATGCAATGGATGCAGTGAATAAGGCACAAGCCAAACTACATTTTACCTAAAAAAGGTATGGACACAAAACAGACCACGTCTAACACAGAAAAGGTGTCGAAACCCTCATACCACAATTCTCTTAGTGGAATAGGCGAGTACACATTATCACAGAACCATGTTTCAACGAAGGAAATGTATGAGCACATGCCAAACTAAGCTTAACATAGAAAGAATGCATGTGATAAACTGGAAAATGCAGTAGATGCATGCGATAAATGCTATATGCAATGCAATAAATGTAATAGATGATGTAGTAGCTAGGAAGTGAAGGTACCTTACAGGGGTAATTGGCAATGACTCACCTCATGCTGCTGGGGATCTTCCTCTTCTGCATCTTGCGTTTTCGAACCATAGGTACTACTTTTCTCCCTGGCTATGGTCGCAGCTCTCCCTATTCTTCAACAAAGTGACAAACTAGGTTGGTTTAGTATCCAGAATCGAGGCGCATACACGCTACCTCGACCTATGGGGCTGCCATACAGATTTCAAGTCGAGGATACACCCCTGGGTATTTAAACCAGACTTTAGTCTTGAAAATTCCGAACCTTAGCATTCTAGGCATCAGCCGTTCGAACTCTAGTTTCCACCATCTCAGTTGGTCTCCTAGGAACTCATTGCAAACACAGGCAGGAGGCTATACTAGACCACCTGAAGTCGTTTGGGTATGAAAAACACCAAAGGAATTGCACCTTTACAGGATTTAAAGTCTCCTAGATCGGGGAGGATGCACAAGGCAGTGCGAACCAAGATGCAGAATTTAAGGTCTCCTAGACCAAAGGAGTGCACAAGAGAGTGCGATGCAACATGAATGCACAAAACAGTGCTATACAGATGCACAAGACAGTGCGAGTGAAAGTGCACAAGACAGTGCCAGTGAAAGTGCACAAAACAGTGCAATGCAGATGTGCACAAGACAGTGCAATACATGATGCATAAGATAGTGCGATGCGGGGTGCACAAGATAGTGCGATGAAATGCATGTTCCATGTAAGCAAGAAGCATAAAAAAGTGCGATAAAATGCATGTTCTATGCAAAAGATATTAGCATTTTCTATGCAAGATGAGAGCATGTAATGAAATGTACAAGATAATGCGATGCGCAAGAAAGCGCGAGTGTAAATTGCACAAAATAGTGTGAGTGTGATACGAAGTGCACAAAATAGTGCGAACAAGACAAAAACACAAAATAGTGCGAGCAAAGTAAGTAATTGTGTGATAAATGTACTAAGTAAGATTATTGTGCAATAGATGCACAGAAGGACCGATTGGTTTACAAAACAATGCATGTTCCATGCAAGATAGATAACCGATGTAGGATATGAATTGAAAGTATGTTCTAAGCAAGAGACAAGAGCACATTTTATGCAACACTGAAAGCATATTCTATGCATAAATGAAAGCGTATTCTATGCATGATTGAAAGCATATTCTATGCATGAATGAAAGCACATTCTACACATGATTGAAAGCAAAACATATTCTACGCATGAACCATAAACGATGAGAGGCACGCATGCAATATAGTGTGAAAGTGCACATTCTCTGCAATAGAAGGAAAGCAAATATGTACTTTGGTGCCTCTGATTTACCTTTCAGAGGACTTTGCAACATGCTCAGCTAAAAAAAGGATACACCCTGTTCATATCGGCAATGGGGTAACATCTGCATGTGAAAACCGCGGGTGCTGCTTGGACTGCCATTCTGACTTGAAGCAAGCTTAAACTTGGGGTCGAGATATACTCATACTCCGGAGAAAGGCGAGGCCTGAGAAGGTGCATAAGGAATGCAGACTTGGAATTTGCCAAAGTTGAGACACACTAAGATGCTCCAATTTTCTCTCTTTTCTTTTGCTTTGTAGTCTGGAACCTATATAGCTTCAGATAGGTCCTTGTTCAATTGTTCTCACATGACCTGGGTTAAACCCTGCAGTTTATGAAAGAAAGAATCCTGTTTTGTACAAATGTGGAGAATGGCGCAGCACTCTAAGCATAAAATGATTTATTATTATTTTTTTTTTGAAATTGAGAAAGAGTTCTTAACGGGTATTGAGCCTACGACTGACCAAATTCAAAACGAATCAACAAAGGGAAAGACAAGGTAAAAACAACACAAACACACTAAACGACTTAAAACAAGAATCGAGACAAACAAAAACAACAAACACAACACTCAAACATTCACGGGGTGCCTGTTTCTCTAGGTATTGTTTCCCACCCTTTCTTATTTGTGATTCTCACATCACTATGGCACTCAATGTCTATTTCTCTGACAAGCCATTTCCTCACTTTTTTCTCTCAGCGCACATCTTTCTATTCTTTAATCTCTCTTATTTTTTATCCCTTCTCAGGTGTGGTTGGTGAATAAACAGGAAGTTGTGGGATCTTTCCTTTAGTATTCTACTAGATTTTCATTCTTCCGCTCACAACTAGTGAGCTTTCCCACAAAGGGGTTGTGATATGACTGGATATGCAGCAGATCCGCAATTGACATCGGTTGACGATGCCCTTGGCCAGTTTGGATGTGATCAGACCTATCCAGATGAGGGAGTGGAATATCCTGCTCCATTGCAGCTTGTGCTTCGCACTTGGCTTGATACCTCGCTGCTTGGAGGATGACAGAGCTTTCGACCCTCCTTGCTGTTAACTTCAATTGTGCGTTTTCTGGCAAGTATAGTGCCCTTTTCGGCAAATATGTTGATAGCGGGAAAAAGACAGAAACCCTGACTCAACTGTGCCCCTTGTTTATTATTTTGACCATTTTTTTTTTTGTTTTTTGGCTTTCTGCTAAAACAATTTTGACCAATATGAGAGTTAGATTAACATGCTTATTCGATTTTTTGATTTGAAATCATGCAAGTCAGGTTGTGAGCACTGAAAATTTCCCTCTTTTGGGTCCAAGAAATGGTCCAGTTTTGGAAAAAAAAAATAGAATAATTTTCGAGAAAATTAGTCAACCTCATTAAAAATCTTCAAAACTGTTTTTGCAAATGGCCACTGCTCGACCAACATAGAATTTACTCCTAAGATGCGCAACCTCAGATCTGAATTTGATTTGTCTTGTAGCAAAATCTTGTAACGGAATAGGACACCTGAATTTGAATGAAGACAAACCAATTTGCACATGGAAAAGATAGCCGAGTTGAACAAGGATAAGCTAATCAACATGGATGAGCCAAGCAGGCTGAAAATGGTCGGGGCTGAACTTCAGAATGAAGTTGCCTACGTATCCCAAAGATGGGAATCAGGTCGTACGTAGTTCCGGGTTAAGGTTCACTCGGGTGTTGACAACACCTTTTGCACTCTAAATTTTGCCATGGCCGCCCTTTCTGGGTTTTCAACCTTGCGAGCTCTGTTTTTCTTTTCATTTCTTTTCTTCTTTTCTTTTCTTTTTTGCTTTGTTTCCATTTTTTTTTCTTTTTTGTTCCTTTCTTTTCTTTTTTCTTTTTTTTTCATTTATGTTCTTTTCCTTTTTTTTCTTGCTCTAACTTTTGCCTGGGTCACCCTTCTGAGTTTTCGGCGCAGCGAGCCTTTTAAGGATAATAAAAAAAATTTAATTTGTCCATGTTGATCGATTGCAGGATCTTTAAGCCATCTAAATCCAGGAGAATGACTGCTGTTTCTGACTAAATAGTCTTGATGATGCGAGAGCCCATCCAATTGGGGTCTGAATTTGCCCCTAGTGTTGTGGATAGGAACTCAATTGTCCTTTAGCAATAAACTTTCTTCTCTCCGTTTCTCGGATTTGGCTTTCTTGCCAGTCTTCATTGGTCTTGAGAGATGACTCAGTTGAATCTTCGAGCAATTCTGAACCTTTTTGCCCCTAGTTCAAGGGATACTTCTCTTCCAGCCTTGCAAACTTCTTTTGATCATATCTGACCTTCTTGCCCCTAGTTCAAGGGCTGCTTTAAAATATGGTCATGCAGGCCTTATATTTTGGTTGATCGTTGAACATTCTGAATCAAAGTTAAAGGTTTGAAAGCAAAAAAGGTCGAGTCTTGAGGCTGAGAGTGATCCTATGCTGCACAATCTCAAGATCAATTCCACGCATGTCTTCGTAGAACCACGCAAAATATTTTTTGAAATCTTTTAAGAAAGCGACTAGTCACTCGCGCTGAAGACAATGTAGAACCAATCTAGATTAAGCTAGGATCCTTCTCAGTACTCATATTAACAAACATGATCTTAGCATGCCTCTCTTTCTCTCAGTTGATCAAATTTTTACAAATCCCAAGGAATTCCTCCCTCTTTGTTTTCATCACAGCGTTAGAAAAGTTTTGAAAAACTTAGGTCATGCAATGATTTAAAGGCACAGAAAAAGTAGGTGAAAATCTTTACCGTTTCATTCAGATCTTCTGGCACAATTGGCTCAATAGCAGAAACAGACGTAAAAGAAAGAGTGTAAAATACAAACACAAAATAAGAAAGTGATGTCCGAGGTAACACCCCCGAAATCACCCGACTTTAACACAATAGGACTGACTCAATACAACAAGACAGACTCAATACAACACAACAAAACTGCCCAATACTCAAGTTAGAAAGTCAAATAACAGCATTTGCAAATTGCTCAAAACAGTGCGTGCCATTCGCCATATCTGAGATAAAATGAGTGCCATCAGCAGGTGGTTCATCCCCCTGATCAAATAGTCATATTATCCCCTAAGTTCATTGATCCAGTGTCGATAGACTTTGCAGGACCTAGTGCGACGATGACCTCGCTGTCAATCAAATCTTGTATTTCATAGCTAAGATGAAAACAAACGTCAGTGTCATGGCCGGTTTGTTGATGGAAGGCACAATACTTGGTCGGATTATGCTTAGCTAGAAGGGGACCCGGGAGAGGCCAAGGCTCAAAGGTTTTAAGATGGCCTTGTCCTATAAGGATTTGGAGAGCTTTGGACAAGGTCATGTAAAGCGGGGTGAAGACCCTCTGGCCTCGGGGTTGATGCTTCGAGGTTTATGCGGTTGGGTTGAGTGTACCGGCAAAGGGATTGGCAGGTGCTAACTGGGTTTGATGATCTCTTCCGAGTGTAGGATTGGAGCTGAAAAGGGCATTTCTGATACGACATCCCTTTTCCTGGCTTGCCTCTTGATTCATAATGCTCTCATCCTGAGTGGCAAAAATGTCATCCACAGTCTTTGCAACAATTGTAAGCACTTGTTGTTTGTTCAGTCCTTTAGCTTTCAAAGCCTCAACAGCCCACTGAAGATGTTCGTAAGGATCGATACTTGTCCCAACCTTGTTCTTACCACTTGCCTCCACTTTGCCAAGGGATTGGGTCGCTACATCAGAGCGGAGCCCAGTTGTTGTCAACATGTCATTGCCTAGACTTGAGATAGCTTTAGGTTGGTCATTTTTAATTGCAGCTTGCCCCAAGATTGGGAAGCCTTTTGGCGTGAAATTTCTGGCATGTGATGTGGTCAATGATGGAGCCAAAATCCCAAAGGCTAAATCTGCCACTGTCCTCTGAAGATCTTCAATCATGCTCATCAGATCAGAAGTAGTGGGTTCAGGGGTTTGAGATGATTGGGGTTTGAGTGCATCCATCATGCATAAGTTCGTGCTTTCTGGAATAAACACCTCAAGCTTGGGTAAATGGGCCAGGGTGATGTATATGCTGGGGTTATAGATGGATTGCAGTGTATGGATGAGGTTAAGGTGTGGATGAGGTACTTGGTCATTGGGGTCTTGAGGTGGAGCTATCGTCTGGTTGTCGATGAGATTCTGGACCTCATGACAAAGGCGGTAGCAATGATCGGTGCCATGACCGCACTGTTAATGATACACGCAGTATTTGGTAGAGTTATGCCTGACATAGAGTGGGTTAGGCAGAGTTTGTGGATCAAGGGGTTTGAGATACCCTCTTTCTGTCAGAACTTTTAGTGCTCTGGTTAGGCTTATATAGAGGGGGGTAAAAGTTCTGCATTGAGCTCGGGCTGGGCTAGCTGTTTGTGGGTTGGCATTGGCAAAAGGGTCGGTTGTGGCGACTGTATTGATTTCAGTGGGTTTGGGAATTGTGCTACCGCTAGCATTGGTACTCCCGGAAAACACCCTCCTTACCGGTTCACTTGTTCTAGGAATAATCCCTCTGTTAAATGCTCTCTCAACCTAAACCCCTAATTAATGCAAAGTTTTGAAAGTGAATAGTGGAACAACTATTAACTTCTGCAACATATTAGATTCAAGGTTCTGCACCACTATCTGCACTTGGTCCCTCTCAGAAGGGCGATCTGTCATCTGTGCTGCCTTTGCTCTCCACCTTGCAACAAATTCCACAAAAGACTCTGTGGGGTTCTGGTGGGTTGCTTCAAGGTCTTGGGTGGTTATTTCAAGTTGGGTATTGTAAGAGTACTGATTGACAAAGGTTTCACCCAACTCTTCCCAGTTCTGCTTCACTTTATCCTTCAACTTGGTGTACTAAGTGGCTGCTACACCTGACAGGATTCTTCCATACAGAGAGAGTTTTTGAGGCTTAATTAGACCCATCGGTTTCAAAACATCCAAGAAAAGCCAGATATGTACCATAGGATCTCCAGTCCCATTGAAAGGATCCATGTGTGGCATTTTGAATATATCTGGGAGCCTTATGGCAGCCTCGGCATATCCATCCTCAATGTCGGGAATGGAGTTAAGGCCTTGTGCCTTTTTGAATTGCTTCTCAAGGTTCGCAATTTTAGAAATACCAATACAATATATGCCAAAGGTAAATATTATCCTTGTAATAATCAATTGAATGAACATGCAATATAATAACTGTTATCACTATATAACATTTTTCCATCATCAAATTTCTCAACGATGATCCATCATAATCAAACCTTCCACTCCTCTCTCAATATTGTTAAGCATTATACCCATAATTCCATTCAAATTCATCAACAAAAGGATGCTTTCACATTTCGCATTAAACTAACAATTTGTTACTCCATACTTTATTTACATTGTCAACTACAATTTTTTCCACCTCCATTTTCACACACTCCATGAAATTTATCATTTCTACAATGGCAAAAGATATTTCCCACTCCCTTCTTTCATTGTGACATAACAATAAATAAATTAATTAATTTCATAACCCTCCACCCATTTCAACGAAAATTCATGGATTTGAGTCTTTGGTTAAGATTAGGTATCTCTTCACCATTTTTTAAAAGGGCATACACACACAAAACATCTCTCTCACACAATAGAAAAAGAACCCTCATGGATTTACTTGAAAAGATTTGAGATTTTAAAACCCCCTTTTTGGAAATCTCTACATTCTAGAGCCATAATCAAAACCTACATAATCTCTTCAAGAAAAATCCCAAAAAAAATCAATATCAACCTAGCAAAACATGTATATATAACTTCGGAGTCCTTACCTCAAGCTTGGTGAAGAGATTTGATGAAACTCTAGAATCCAAAGTTGAAGAAATTCGATCTCTATCGTATAAGGTGAAGTTCTAGCTTTGCTCTCCAAGATTTGTGAAGGGTGGTGGATCAAAACTCAATAGATTTGCTAGAAATCAAAGGTTCTAGGGGATTTGATGTAAGAAATGTAGAGAGAAGGGAGAGGAAATGATTTTTAGAGAGAGAGATGGACAAAAAAAATGATACATACACAACCCTAAAGAGAGAAAAAAACAGAGATTCAGACTGCCCAGCGTCCCGCACGTGCGGCACGTGCCCCCGCACATGCGGAGCTTGCTTCCCACACGTGCGACATTGATCCCCGCACGTGTGGCCCTCTAATCCGCACTTCGCCCTGCACCTGCATATAATGCAGTGTGTAAGGCTAAGAATGACCCACTTCCCCGCACGTGCGGCCTCGTCCCCCGTGCGTGCGGCCCTGGTCCTCTAGCCTAGAATTTTCCCAGCTCCACTCTCGACATCTCTAACTCGACCTCACGCCCTCCAGAATAAATGGAGTGCTTAGAATGAAGCAAAATAAGATACAAGGACTTTAAGAAGGAGTTTTTCTAACAATGCAATCCGACGGTTAAATCAAAGTCTCTCACTAAAATCCGACGCTGTAACAATAGTAAATCCAGGTTAAACAAAGAGGAATAGATAAACAACATGACCAGTCCTCACAATATTAAATTGAATGGGAAAGTGAATTAATGTTGCATTTGCTATTTGAATGGGAGTTATTATTTCATATTAGTGCTATTTTTTTAGTTTTAATACATGTATTTTTTTTGTTCAATCACATAAAATTAACACAATTTAAAATAAAATAAAATAAAGATATAACGGCGTTTCTAAAAGTGCCGCTATAATGGTTTTTTTTTTTAAAAAAAAAAGATATGATGGCGTTTAAAAAACATCGCTAAAACTATAGTGATGTCATAGTACCTTTAGGGTAGGACAAATGCCGCCTATACTAATATAACGACATTTTTTAAACGCCATAGATACTAAATGTCACAAAAAGAATTAGCGATGTTTTTGCACCTATAACGGCGCTTTTTAAACACCGCTAAAAGTAGATTTTCCAGCTGTGAAACCCATTCTTACACTGTAGCACTTGTATCCTTCAAAGCTTTTGGGAAGTGTATTTTATTTTGGAAATCTTTGGTGTTGTTGTATGTTAGTTTTGGAGAAGTATAATCCGATTTTAAACTCGTTGGGTTTGTTTGTTCGCACTTGTTCTTGTCAAAAAGTTCCTTGGAAACTTGGAAATTTTATTCTAGGGTTGACACCAGCTTTCCTAAGGGTCGACCCTTACCTGTTGGTGAAGTTTCTGGAAGTGTTTCGGGAATTTAGGGCCGACACTAGCCTTGGTGGTGTCGACACCTGCTTCTTGTTACTGTCCACAAGGGTCGACACCAGTCTAGATAGGGTCGACCCTTGTATGTTGCTAAATCTGGGAGTTGCTTGCTGGAATTTGGTATCGACACCAGTTTGAGAAGGGTCAAAACCTTCCCTGTTGCACTCTTTGTTTTTTTGTCTGAAGGGTCGACACCTCTGCTGCAAGGGTCGACCCCTACGAATTTTTTTTCCCAGATTTCAGTTCGGTTTGGGCCCTACTTTTGGGGATTTTGACTTAATCCTTTGGGTTGACTTTGGGACTTCATTTTACTTTGACCTAGCACTATAAATAGGTCCCTTACTGAACATTTTCTTTACTTTTTCTTCTCTTCCTCCCTCTCAAAATCGTGAGTCACTCTCTTCCTCTCCAAAATCACTTTTTGCTCAAAGATCTTTAGATCTACTCACTTGGAAGCATCTTCTCGCCTTGCTCCTTTGAGATTAAATATAGAGCTTGTCAAGGGCTTCGTTTTGATCGGGGCAAGTCGTTGTTTCGTCGCCGTCGACTTTTGGGCTTTTCTCCATTCTCTCTCTTCTAAGCTTGAGGTAGGGATCTTTTCTACACTTTCATATGATATTTAGCTTAGTTATTTATATCTTGTGCAACAATGATGTGATTTGGGGGTGTTTAAGGCAAACCTAGGGTTTGGGCATAAAATAGAAAGAGGGGTTTTTGGGTGAAGGTGAAATAAATGCTTGAGAGGTTAGAAAATGATGTTGTGTTGTGTATGATTTGATGATTTTGGCACTTGGCTAATATTTGGGGGGGAAATGGGACTTTCCCTAATTGAATTAAATTATTATTTCATGTAAATAATGGAAATTGACATTGAAAATGTGAAATTGAAAGGGTATTGATATAAATGGTGGGATTGGCTATGTGTTACTCCATTCTTTCGTAGTTTCAAATAAACTATTTGTTATGAGATTTTATATCTGTTTAGAAATAATTGTATTGGACTATCGGTGGAGAATAGCTATGATTTTTGTAGAAATTGCATGTGGATTAGGTGAATTGAAACTAATCGCTTGTGCTTGTCATTGAATATGACTATGTTTATATACATTGTATATGTATGGTTATTTGGGAGTGGAAAGAGGATGTACTCCGTTGTTTGAGTTTGTGATTAAATACATTGCATATGTATGGATAATTGTTTGGGAGGAGAAAGTGGATGGACTTTATTATAATTAAGTTGGCCGGAGTGTCTTGGGTGAAAGTCCCAAAAGTACACATGGATGCCTAGCTCGCTGACGAAATATCCGTAAAATGGTGATTGTAGTGCTTACATAGCCTACGTTTACATGGGTCCCGTTTGACGGCTGCCTGTGAACAAAATACCCGTGAAAGAATACATGGGTCCCGTTTGACGGTTGCCCACAGACGAAATATCCGTGAAAGAAAAGTTTGAAGTGCTTACGTGTTGATAATGTGGTTTTAGAACTAATGAGTTGTAATCTCATTTGGGTTGTTGAGAAATGATGAAATCGGCTTATGTAATTAAATGAAATGAAGGGAAATGGCTTAATGATTAAGTTTGGCAATTTAAGACTACAAAATGTGGATGTCTTTATCTTGGACATTGTATATGTATAGTGTACTTAGACCTTTGCTAAATTCCATATACTGTGTTAGATGGTTTCCACTGGGCTGTGGCTCGCCCTACTTGGGAATAACATTTTCAGATAATGATGGTATGCCTCCACCAAGGCAATAGCGTCGGAGAAACTTTTGGAAGCAAGGGCTTCTTGTTTTGATTGTATATTTTTGTAAAGCCAAAGGCTTAACATGTAATGAGCGAAGCTCACTTTTGAATGTAACCAAGACAAGTCTTGAAAAGATGTAAGCCCATAAGGCATTTAATTTGTTGTTATTAATTTACATTACATGCTGTAGATTCAGAATGAACGTTTATGAATGTATAGTACATGTAATCCCTTTTGTAATACAAATTCTGTTATGTGAAGGTGTACCAATTATGTTATATTCATTTTCCCTTATGAGTTGAGTTATTTGTAATGTTTTGAGGGCGTTACATACACCAGTATTGGGTGGTAGAGAGAGAATTGGATATAATGCTTCTTCTATATGCACTCTCATTTTTATAACTTAGTAATAATTCAATAATAAAAAAAAATATAAACTGAAAATTGTCATTGTATAGTCTCACATATTATCATTGTATTAGTTTATCGATTCTATCACTCGATCAATTTTATTACTAATATAAATATAACATATAAGGTGATAAATTACTTTTAGTAAATAAATGTAATTAGTGTTTAATATAGTATATTGAAGTAATGAGTCCCAACACTTGCTCATTTTTATTACTAATAACATAATGCCAACATATGAGGTGATATATAATTTTTGGTAAATAAATGTAATCATCATTGTATTATGAATAAAATTGTGTTTGAATCATGAATTGGTAAAGCAATTTGAAAAAAGAGAGGCAAATACAAGAGAAATATAAAGAAAATATAAGCTAATTTTTTTTTTTTATCCATTTTCTCACATTTTCGTTTTCTTTTTAAATCACTATTTAAATTCATAATCAAATATGATTTAAAAAGTTTTTTTTTATTTTTTATTTTTTATAAATGATTTGGCCATTTTCCAAACTGTGCCTAGATAAAGGACCTGTGACATTTTGTTTTCAGGGTTGCTCGAGTGAGGAAACTGTCGCTCGAGCGTAGAATTATTGCTCCCAGTATCTTGCTGAATTGTAGGCATGCTCACTCGAGCGAGGAAAGTCTCGCTCGAGCGTGAAATATTAACCTCCAGTAGTTTTACTACAGCGTTGCAAAACTTTTGAGGATTTTCTTTCTCTGCTCGAGCGAGCCATTTCGATTGTGTCTGGTCGCTCGAGCATAGGAAGTCATGATCGAGCGAGGGTTGCAATGTCAACTTTTTAAATACGATGATTCTAGATCATTTTCTCATCTCTCTTTCTCTATCATGCATCTCCTCTTTCTATCTCTATGAAACCCTAAATTACCACCATGAAATACCTCTCATATCCTTGAGATCCAACCTAAATCTCTTACTAGGAGTGAAGAACACTTGAAGATTGTCATTATCTACTGATTGGATTGTGGGTTTGCAAAATACTCCTATAGGAGCGTGGATTTTTCTTGATTGTTGAGGTAGAGATACTTTTACCCTAGTATTTCTTCATTATTAAAGGGATTTCATGGTATTGTGTGATTTGTGAACTAATTTGAGGATTTTGTTGAATTAAACCCTTATTTTACACACTAAACCATTTTGCTTAATATTTTGTTTGAAATTTCTGAACTACTTCTATAAAACATGAATGTAAATGTTGTTAAAACCTAAATTGGTGATAAAGAAGAGAAAGCCCCAAATTTGGTAAAACCCTAAATTCCCAAATTGAGTAGAAATCACTAAATGGAATGGAATTTCTCTTAGCTCATGTAATATTGTGAACAATGGAGAGATGGAAATTATGGATATTGATATAGTAAATGGAATTGCAGCTTGGTTGTTATTATTCCTTCAATTTTCTGTGGTGATGTTAGATGTTTGTTGGTAGGATTGAAATGTGATATATTTGTTAATTGTGCATGAGTCCAAGTGTGAGTTGGTTTTGGTAAGTGTGGTGTTGTGTCAGTACCCGCGTGGGGAGTTTAGAAAGGTGCCCAAATGCCCTGTCTAGGCTTATCGTTGGACGAATGTGGGGAAAATGTTTTGGGGTGTCCACACAGTCCCGTCGTATAATAGCCGATGAAAGTGGAAAAATGGATGGTTTTCCTTAGGGTGCCCACTTCCTGCCGTATAATAGTCAATAAATGTGGGGGCGGTTTCTAAAATAAAAGAAATGGGTGTTAGCAATTGGACTCTTGTAGATGGATGTATGGCATGTTCTCCATGGTTGTGGGTGTTTTAATTATTATACATGAAGACATGAATTACGGTTGTCTGTGTTGGATTACCATAGTTCATTGTGATTTTTTAAAGACTACCTGCGAAGACAAATTTCATTGTAATGTTTTGTCACCTAGATGCCATGATCTTTTTTAAAGGATTAAATGCTTGGTTAAATGTATGAATTCCTACTTGGTATATAGCTCAACACTAATTTATTTTTCAGGAATTGATGAAGGACAGCCTCGTTGATGGATTGGTCCAAGCACTAACGCTTTTTGGGGATGGTAGAAGTTGAGAGGGTGTTGGTTGTTTTAAATTAGGATTTTTGTAACCGGATTACTGAATGTATTTTGTGATGTTGTACGCCCAAGGGGCTTATGTTTTGTTAGGTCATCTAGTTCATTGAACTGAAAAATGAATTTTGGATATTGTGGGAATGTATTTATTAAATTGTAATCACTTAACTCTTAGTTCAATGAGAAATTTGAGTTTTTGGATTACATGATCATGTTTTTATTGTCTATTATAGTGTGAACTTTCAAGGCGTTACAGGACCCACAATACTGTTCTTATTTGGTGCTTTATGTCAATAGCAAGCTTGACTAAATAAAAAAAATTGTGTTGATTCTTCGATATTATAGGCTTCGGATCTCTTATATCCATTCATCTGTCCCGTTCATCTCAGGCTGCCACGTCGTCAATCTTGAAATCATGAATGGGACAAAAGATGTGTACAAAAAATGGGTATAGGAGATCTGAAGCCGGTACTATAGACTTGGAATTATTAGATTGTCCTATTTATCTCCCCACATTTTTCTTTCTCTTTTGTTATTTATTTTTTTTTAAATTATATTAGTATACACACACTACTAGAGTGAAATGACTAACTAAGGCCCTGTTTGATTAACATATATAATGTCTTGTTTGTTTTTAATGATGAAAGGTAGGATTAGATTAGTAGTAAGAAAAGGCTTATAAAATTATTTTTATTTTGAAAAATTGTGAAATGAAGAAATAATCTAATGTATATAAAATAATTAATAATTTAATCTATTATTAAGGGTTTTAGATATTTCAAGTGCTAGTAAATCATTCTTACTCATCATCAGTGATTCCTCATTTTCCATTTAATTTTCATAGGGTTTTTTGATTTTCTAAAATTAATAGATTTAATATTGTTACCTATAATAACACATTCACAAAATGATATTTTGAATTAGATTTCTTAACGGATTGGGCCTTCTTCAGACAAAAAATAATAAACTATATAAGCTTTAACTATATTATTAAAAATAGAAAATGATTCAAAAACATTATTTTTATAACTAAAACTAATAAATAATATAATATGATATTTTGTGCAATTATAACTACCATCAGGTGTTTTTCGCTTGAAACAAAGGGCTAAAAACTGACAAATCATTTCGTATGAATTTTTTCAATAAAAAATATCTACATATATATAACATTATTCTTTGTGAAAATATCTTTCAAAATTTTGTACATCATTATTGAGGAAAGGGATGGACAGATGTGTACTGGGAGGATTGAAGAAGGAAGTTTCTTACAAGATGTTCATTGGTGCAAACCCTCACATCTCAATCAATATAATAAATAAATTAATGTGGTTGGATTCTCTCAAGTTAGCCATTCTTAATAAGTTCATTTTGGGGTCAATCTCGTTAATCTAAATTGTTACTTTTTAAGACTTGTTAAGTAGAATATTCATGTAAAAAATCAAAATCATCGGACATCGATAGTTATATATTTGAATCACATTTGTCTTACAAAAATAGACAACAAATATAATTTCAAGAATAACTATCTATCTTTTTGTAATATAAATATTATTCAAACATATAGCTATTGATGTGCGATCACTGTAATGAATTTTATATTTAATGAATCTTAAAAAGTGAACAATTTAAATATTTTATCAAGATCAATCCCAAAACGGACCCACCAAACCCGAATTATTCTATTAAGTTAAATGACTAACTTGAGGAAATTCAAATCGTAAATTAATAATTCAAAAGCAACCGAAAGAAAAACTGAAAGCTCTTGTCAATATATTAATCTTATAATTTTCAACTAACGCTTGGTTCTTTGAAATTTCATCTCATATTTAGTGGATGATTTGGTCCTCAGATATAAATATAAATTACTTTTAGTAAATAAATTTAATTAGTATTCAACATAACATTATTGAAGTAATCAGTCCCAACACTTGCACATTTTTATTACTAAGAATATAATGCTAACATTTGAGGTGATATATAATTTTTAGTAAATAAATATAATCATCATTGTATTATGAATAAAATTGTGTTTGAATCATGAATTGGTAAAAGAATTTGAAAAAAGAAAGGCATATAAGAGAAATATAAATAAAATATAAGCTAAACTTTTTATCTACTTTCTCACATTTTCGTTTTCATTTTCAAATCACTATTGAAATTCATAATCAAATATGATTTAAAAGGATTTTTTTTATTATAAATGATTTGGCCATTTTCCATACAGTGCTTGAATGAAGGACCCACAATACTGTTCTTATTTGGTGCTTTATGTCAATAGCAAGCTTGACTAAATAAAAAAATTGGTGTTGATTCATCGGGACTATGGGCTTTGGATCTCTTATACTTATTTTTCTGTACCCATCTTCTGTCCCATTTATCTCAAGCTGCTACGTCGTCAATCTTCAAATCATAAATGGGACAGAAGATGGGTACAGAAAATGGGTATAGGTGATTCGAGACTGATACTTTGGACTTAGAATTATTAGATTGTTCTACTTATATCCTCACATTTTTTTTTCTTTTTTTTAATTAAATCAGTATACTAACACCAGAGAGTGAAATGACTAACTCAGGCCCTGTTTGATTAACATATATAATGTCTTGTTTGTTTTTAACGATGAAAGATAGGCTTAGATTAGTAGTAAAAAAAGGTTCATAAAATTATTTTTATTTTGAAAAATTGTGAAATGAAGAAATAATCTAATGCATAAAAAATAATTAATAGTTTAATATACTATTAAGGGATTTAGATATTTCAAGTCCTAGTAAATCATTCTTACTCATCATGAGTGATTCCTCATTTTCCATTTATTTTTCATAGGATTTTTTGATTTTCTAAAATTAATTAATATTATTACCCATAATAACACATTCGCAAAATGATATTTTGGATCAGATATTTTGACGGATTAGGCCTTCTTCAAACAAAAAATAATAAACTATATAAGCTTTAACTATATTATTAAAAACAAAAATGATTCAAAAACTTAATTTTATAAATAAAACTAAAAAAATAATATAATATGATATTTTTGCAATTATAAACTACCATTAGGTGTTTTTGCTTGAAACAAAAGGACTACAAAATGACATCATTTCGTATGAGTTCTTTCAACAAAAATTATATATATATAACATTATTCTTTGTGGAAACCTTTTAAAATATTGTACATCATTATTGAAGAAAGGGATGGACAGATGAGTAACGAGAGAATTGACGAAGGAAGTTTCTTATAAGATGTTTCATTGGTGCAAACCCTCCCTTTTCAATCAATATAATAAATAAATTAACGGGGTTAGATTCTCTCAAGTTGGCCATTCAACTTGAGAGAGTAATTAGGCTTAGTGAACTCGTTTTGGAGTCAACATCAGTAATCTAAACTGTTCACTTTTTTAGAACTAGTTGAGTAGAATATTAATGCAAAAAATTAAAATCATTGGATATTAGTTTTTTTTTTTATTTTTAAAAATGGAGGATAAATATATATTCAAGAATAACATCTATGTTTTTGTAATGTAAATGTTTTTCAAACATATAACTATTGATCTGCGATCACCTTTATATTTTATATGAATTTTCTGTTCAACGAATCTTAAAAAGTGAGTGGGGTTTGAATTATCAAGCTCGATCCCAAAACGGACCCTCCAAACCCAAATTGTTCTATCAAGTTAGATGACTAACCTAAGAAAATTCAAACCGACCGTAAATTAATAATTGAAAAGAAATCCAAAGAAAAATTTAAAGCTCTTGTCGCTGTATTAATCTTATAATCTTCAACTAACACTTGGTCCTTTGAAATTTCTTCACATATTAGTGGATGATTCGGTCCTCGAATATTGTTTGTATTGATCTAGCTTTCACTCCACAAATTAGTGGAAATTTATTGGAATTTAATTGGAAGCTTCACAAATTAGAATTTTTGTCATAAATCTTTGAGTAATAGAAAATATATCGTGTAAGTCTTTCCTCAATGTCACTAGCTTGATTTTATTAATAAATTTCATAATATTGTTTATAAGCTTTAGGTAAATCTTTAATAATCTTGAATGGATAACCATAAAATTATGTTTTGGACAAATTACACAGGTAGTTTTTATATTTTGTTAATTGTGTCATTTTGGTCCTTATATTTTAATTGGCTCAATTTTAGATTTATATTAATTTGGTCAAATTGATAATACCATTAGTGCTTTTGACAAAATATCATCACCGAATTGATTGAAGTTAACTCATTGAGTTGACCAAACTTATAATTTTTTCCTTTACATCATGACACATGCCACTTATATGTTTAGTTTTTATTAAAAAATACTAACAATTGTATCAATTGGACTAAATTGATACAAAATCATAAATTCATTATCAAAATCTAATCAATTGAAATTACGGAGACTAAAATGACGTAAGGATCAAAATACGAGGACTATCAATATAATTTGTCCTTATGTTTTTCTTATAAGTTTGATTTTTTAGTAAAAATTAATTTCGAAGTTTACTATAATGCTTACGTAAGTCTTTAGTAATCCTCTTATTACACTTCTATTAAACTGGACTATAAGCTTTGAATGGTTATAAATTGATGAGGTTTGGTAAATGTTTTATTTTTGTTGTTATTGTTGTTGTTGTTGTTGTTGTGTGTGTGTTTTTCTTTTTTTCTTTTTTTTTTTTGGAAGAAGCTTTGCGTAAATTTCTTTTTTGCCTATTTGGTATAGCCTATATGAGTTGTTTATCATTTTTGTAGGCACATATTGTTGGTACAACTTCTGCTTGTGTTTGGTTCAATTTCTACTTTTTTATTAGGCAGAAATAACTTAAATAAGTTGAAAAAAAGTAGATTTCAAAAAACTAGGTGATGGGATGCATTTGACTTCTATTTTTAAATTATCAGTTTTTAATTTATAATAAGTTGTACCAAACAACACTATTATTATTATCATTATTATTATTATTATTATTATTATATTTTTTTGATTGGGCCAAATAAGAATATTTTGACCCTAAAAAGTCTTTTATGTGGAAAAAAAAGCATTGTTGAAAAGTCTTTACAAGGATTTTTGTAAACGAAATTAAATTATGTGGACAAAGAAATGCATGACTTTTAGAGTCATAGAAATTTTGGAATTTAATTGGAAGCATCAAAAATTAGAATTTTTGTGACATGTGCCTTTCAGTATTTAAAAAATCTATCCCACATGCTTAGATTTGTCACTATAACTTTCATAAAAGTTTGCATAGAAGGTCTTCTCAAATATTCACTAGTAGTTTTAAGAAAATCTTCGTTAATTTTGACTTGAAATTTTCAATGACAATAAAATTATGCATCTAGAATTTTTATATATATTTTTTAAATGTGTAATTTAAATTCAATTTTTTATATTGTAGAGGAGATGAATTGAAATTACAAATTACATTTTTCATGCATTTTTTTTTTTATCACATTCAACCTCGTTAAGTTTCTATATATTTTTCCATCCATTGATATTAATGAGACATATTATAATTAACTTACATGTAACATTAGGACACAATTAAAAATGAAATGTTCAAAATAAGTTTTTGGTGAAAGTGTAGACGTTTGACATGAAAAATATCATGTGTCACTCATATGTCAATTTTTTTGTCAATTTTATTAATGTCAGTGGATGGAAGAGTAACGTTGAAACTTAACTTAAAGTTTAAGAATTTGCTTGTTACAATATAAAGTGAAAGAACTAAGTGCAAATGTATTGTGTAGGCACTGAAAAATATTACATAAGGCTAGATATGACGAAAAACACTTTAAATCCACAAGGAAGATACAAAATTTGGGAGGATTCCAAGCTCATCATAAAAGTTATGTTTTTATTCTCAATTTAACTTTGTTAAGTTTTTGTTATTGGCAATCCTGTTTGACAAAACTCCTTTCAGTTGTAATCTTATTTGATTTTTTATTTTAGTGAGGCTATGAGTATTTAAATGCGAATCCAACCCGAATTGTGCCTTGCAGAGGAGTTTGTGATCTTAATTCTTTCATGTTCGCCACTTCGCTGACTTTGTCGGGAATCGAGCTGTTTGACTGCTCGAGCGGTCATTTGTGCTCTCGAGTGAAGAAAATGATCATCCAGTATTTTTGCAGAGCGCCTGAATTTCTGGGAAGACAATTTTACCACTTGAGCGGTGAAAGTTGTGCTCAAATGATCAGCCTATATGTTTCGCACCGCCTTTAGTCACACCGTTCAAGTGGTGAAATGGGCGCTTGAGCGGTTTGCGCGATCTTGTTTTCTATAAAGTGCGTTATTCGTTGTTTTAGGGTTTGAGCCGTCCAAATTTTCAGAGAGGAACAAGATACAAAGTGTTTTATATTGGATGGTGCTTTTTGAGTGTTTCTTTGATGATTTAAGAGTAATCAATGGATCCGTAAACTTCATATCAACATCATTGCTAACATCAAGGGTTCGCAACTTGGTCGCTTGTCGAAATGTTTGAGGAATGGTTCCACTAAAATTGTTTCCTTGCAAATTTAGTACCAACAAATTTTCACTAAAGTTTACCAAACAAGATGGGATGACACCGTGGAATTGGTTATTGGACAAATCAAGATGTTCAAGAAAACGAAGGTTGCAAATCAATGGTTGGGATTCTTGAGAAGATGATAAGCAAACAACCAGAGAAAATAAAAGAAAAAATAAGAGGGATTTTAGTTGATAATTTGATATTGAGCGACCCATCTAATTTACACCAGTATTAAGGTTAGGGAGAGATGAGTAATGAGAGAACTAGTGAATTTAGTTTCTTATAAGATGTTGTTTGTTGGTCCAAGGCCTACCTTGTAACGCCCTCAAAATAACCCATAACATACACAATAATAAGATGCATTACTTAAGAAAAATAAACCATAATTCATTCATCAGAGTATCCTTAAATAAAGACATTACATGTAATAATGAAAGTAAATGCCCTATGGGCTTACATCTTTCCAAGCCAACACTTGGACACAAAATGTGAGTACTAACTCAACTACAAATTAAGCCCTCAGCTTGTAATTACATGTAATATTAAAACAAAACAAATAACTAAACTAGTCTTCCAATCCAAGTCCTTCCAAGCTAAGTCCTTGGAGGTAGCTTATCACCTGAACCTGAAAATGATGTTCCCATATAGGGTGAGCCACAGCCCAGTAGAAAAATACTAAACCAAATATAAGCATTGAATAAAGTCCTAGCATTTAATAGATGGTTAACCATGATAATCAATTATATCAACATACAGTCTTAAGACACTAATGTCTATGACACTTATCAATTTCCATTATTATCAATATGGCTCAGAACCTGACCAAACTTACATCTGTGAACTATATAGCATATTCACATTTCGTCCAATATCAACAACACAAATGAGACTCAGGCTCATATCAAAACACTTCATACTTCCAGATTGATACACATTTTAGTGCTGTATCAATAAAACACTTCAATATAAATAAGCACACATAATAGTGATGCTAATGGAGTCCATCCCCTATCTCCTCCCAAACAAAATCCGGTTTAGAGGTCCATCACCTATCTTCCCCTAAACCGTGGAGTACATCCCCTATCTCCTCCCAAACAATGCAATGCATGTAAACACATAACATATACAACACACAATCAATACATTTAATGTCTGTATTAATTCAACAGTCAAAGTTAATGACTAAAACAATGTGATTAGTTCCAATTATCCCTAATCCACATGCAATGTCTACAACAATCATGACTATCCTCCACCGATAGCCCAAAACAGTTATTTCTAAACTGGAAATAAATAAATCAACAATTCAATAGGCAAATGATTTAAATTAATCAACTACCCCATTTAATCAATAAATTCCTCAATCTCATGAATTTAACTAATTTCCCCAATTTTCCTTAAATTAAACTTACAATTTAATTTAATACAACAACTAGGGTTTTTCCCAAAATTTCCAAAAATACTCCCAACATATTAAAATACCAAAACTTAGAACAAAACGTATACATTGGAGTAGGAGATCCCTACCTCGAAGCAAAGAACTCGAATGAAAAAGATGGAGATGATGATCCAAAATACAAAGTGCTCCAAACCAAGAATTGTTCAGATTAAAACGAAGCCCTCGACTCACTCTATCTTTTTAATAAAGGATCTAGGTTAGAAACTCACTCTAAGTAGATCAAACCTAAGAGAGAAGGTGTGTAGGGAGAGAGAGAAAACGGTTTTAGGGTTTTAGAAACAAGAGGGAGATGAAAAATGGTCCAGAAAGTCGGATCTCGCCCTTTTATAACAGTCGCCCCGCTCGAGCGTGGAAACCCCCGCTCGAGCGCCACTCACGGACTCCCGCTCGAGCGGCCAAAGTCCCGCTCGAGCGTCGGATGCACACTCTCAGCATTTTCGCATACAGGCTCCCCGCTCGAGCTCCCAACTCCCCGCTCGAGCGTCACTCACAACCTTCCGCTCGAGCGGCCAATCCCCCGCTCGAGCGTCCAACACTACACAGGAAATACTGGATGGGTGATATTCCCGCTCGAGCGCCAAAACCCCCGCTCGAGCGGACAAGCAACAACAGGGTCCCCGCTCGAGCGTCAAACTCCCCGCTCGAGCGGACAGGTCAAAATCTGGGCAACTAGTTTAGGCATCTAAACTCAACCGACCTGTCACAAACCTGCCCAACACATCCTATAACTCAAAAATAAGAAATTAAAGGACGATAACAACAATCTGTTAACAACGGAGTCTACGGAACATAAGTCCTGATACAACAATCAAAAGGAAAAGACCGGGGTCGCTATATACCTTACCCATAAATAAATTAAATAATAATAAATAAATAAATAAACAACAGAAAGAAAATGTGTAAACCTGTCAATGGATTCCCTTACCAATAAGTAACTTCGAGGAATTTTCAACGAACTTTTAAAGAATTTATCTTAATTAAAGATTAAAAATACTAATTACCATTTTTTTCTTATCACAATTTACTTAACATCTTATCAATGATGTATTGGTTTAATGATTTTAATATTGAAATATAAAATGATAAATAAAATATAATAAAAACTGTGATCATCATAATATTATTATACAATTTAAAAAATAAATGTATAACAAATCATAAATATTGAATTTATTTAGTACTTTTTTTTTTTTGGCTCACCAGGATGTTTCAGTTTCGTTTCGTCTAATTCTTGAATACGTGTAATTTCTTATCTTCACATATATCAATTAGCTACGCATTGGATTGGCCTCAAGAAAAGATTGAAAAATGTAAATAAATGGGCAAGTACACTACAAATATTTGATTTGTAAGTCACTGAACTGTATATAGAAGATGACTTATTATTATAAGTCTTCGGTGCTACTTTGATTTGATTTGAGCTTCACAAATTCAAAAAATAAATATAAATAAATGGGGAAAGTTCACTACAAATATTTGATTTGTAAGTCTTCGATGCTACTTTTTCAAGTCTTTGGTAAGTATTTGGTTATCTAGGTCAGTTCTCTTCATCAATCATAAATTTGACTAAAGTGTACTTTTTACACCCCAAAAATATTACTCATTTAATACTTTGGCTCAAAAATTTTAAATTTTTTAAACAAAACCTTACTCTTGTTTTAACTTTGCTTCATATAACATGCTATTGTCAAATTCTTTAATGTTGTGATTGATTCATGAATTTGGGTAGGGATTTGAAAAGAAAAGGAGAAAAATTATAAGTAAAATATGAATGAAATATAACTATATTTCACACACATTTCCTTTTTCATTTCTAAATTTCTACCTAAATTCATGAACCAAATAACCTAACAAAAAACATCAAATTGCTTTCAACATGGGTAAAGTGGAAAAAGTGGGATACTTGGAGTTCAAAATAAGATTTCAATGAATATTTGATCGAATAAGATTGGCGAATCCTTTAATCCTACAACTAAAAATACCAAACAAAAATATAATTAGGATTATATATTTTCACATCTATTGCAAGACAAACGTGGACAAGAAAGTACTATTTACCCATTCAATTGAATAACAAATCATACACTAATCCAATGAATTGTTAATCCCCTTATTAATCCTTCTAATCATATAGGGCCAAAGATCAAAATGATAAAAACTTCAACCACATGTGGAGTTTTTTTGTTAATAAATTGGACAACGATTTTTATTTTATTTTTGTCACATGCTATATATCAGAATGTGTTATACTACAAAAAAATTGACATGTAGCAGCGGCCAAAACCGTCGCTAAAAATAACAAAAAGCGTTGCTAAAAACTAGAACACTTTTACCTACGGTTTGAATAGCGACGGCCAACCCGCCGCTATAGACCCGTCAGCATAGGTTTATTGTGACACTTTTATCAACCGCTGGTATAAATATTTCTCTTGCGACGGTTAGCATAACGACGGTTATAAACGTCGCTATATCTCAAATTTACCCATTGCTTGATACCTTCATAGTGACGGTCTGACTGCTGCTACAACCTGTGCTTTTGCGACATTTTGTCAACTGCTACTATATTTTGACTCTATTCCATCAGTTTCACACTGTCACTATAGCCATAGAATTTTTTTGAATTTTATTTGTAGCGACGGTTATTAACCACGGTTATAGGCTACATTTTACTATTCAATTACCAATAATATATAGTTTGAAATTTTTAATGGTTTGCTAACCATCATCTCTACTTACATAATCACCATTATATATTTATAAAAGCACTACGTTATTCTAATGGCTCAATTGTCAATAATTGTAAAGGGTAAAACAATTCACGTTTTCATAATCTCAAAATATCCAAAACACCTTAATTAAAAGGTTCATTACATAAGCTTGTTGTATCAAAATAGATCAAATGTTTCTAGAAAACTAATAGTTACACCATAATCCAAAAGGTACATATAAACTTGTCACATGAGAATAGTACTCAAGTATTACTCATGTCGCCATTTTATAAAGACCTCCATGAAAAATGTTCAAATCAAGAAACGACGTCCATTTTGATGCTTTCATATTGTCCTATTTCCTGCAATAAAAATGATTTTGATGTTGATGCTTTCATATTGTCTTGTTTCCTGCAATAAAAATGATTAAATGAGCATAAGTATCATTTTCAAGTTGAAACTCTATAAATCACATAATACAACATAGACGAGTAATTATTTGGTTGTCTTAGAGCATTATTCCATATCTCTTATCACTTGACACTCATCAAGTTCTCCAAACTTTTAATAAAACCTATTGAATCTCACAATTTTAACCAATAAATATTATGTCTGTGAGCATGCCTATAAAAAAGCATGTCTTTTTGATAACTAAATTCCCAAGTCCAATTGGTTCAAAGAAAATGGAGCATCAGAAAATAAGTGAAAATATAATTTTTGGCATTGTTTATCATTTGTGGTTCTTGAGAATGCTAGAAACTCCAAAGAAAGTAGCTTACAATATCATTGATGGACAGAAGGGATAGAAACACAGGATTTTTATAGGAAGTTCTTTTGAGTGTGCACCATCTTCTCTATCCAATTCACCCTCATATCTCTTTTAATTTTTCAAAGTATGTCTAACATGTTTCTTCGATAAAATAACCAACATTCAAACCCCTAGCAAACAATTCAAAACAGTTTTTTGAAGTAACCCAACAATTTCGATTTCCAAAAATGCATGGAGAATTGCTAATTGAATAAATAAATAAATATGCCACGATAACAACTGATCAGTTTACAATACTGTCTCATATTTCTCATTCAACAAACAGCCCAAAAATTTAGATATAAAATTTCACATGCATACATGTTTGTCCTCTATTTCTATATATATGTATTTGTGTCCAACTCCTTGGGATGACATAATAAAAGTTTGTTTGATTTCTACTAGCTTCCTTTCAAGATAAATGTTGTCATACTATGCTACTTATATTTGTATGTTTCAAACACAACTCATTATAAAAATGATGGGAAGTGTTCTTTTTGATGGTTTATGAGAAAAAATAACATGAGATGATGATTGACGAGAATATAAGTTCATGAAGAGGATAACTTGCAAGGATGAAAATCTTGGTGCTTAAAATGCACCCAAAATTTCAGGGCACTTCAATATATTTCTTATTAGGGTATGTAAAATGCAGAAACAAGATACATCAGCAAAGAATGCTTCACCAAATATTTGATGTGTTCTTGCTCTAGACACTTACCAACCCATCCAGGATGCTTCTACATAATAACAGCAAATGCAGTCATCTGCTCTAAAATAATGAAATCAATCATTGAAGTATGATTGCACACAAAAACCTGCACACATCATAGCAATGGAAGTTCAGACATATATATAATATATTTAAACACATGAAGGTTGATTTATTATACTAACATTTGAAGAACTTTGGGGAAACACCAAAAAGAAAAAATAATTCACAGATACCTGCTTAGGCCTCATGCTAGGCCGTGGTCCATGGTACTTGACAACCCCAGTCCAAGATGCAACAAAAAAGCTACAAATTAACTCCACCAGACACCTCTGAAAAGAAAATAATGAAAGCAATAAATGCTTGTCTGGTCTAATGAAAAGGGATACTCAAATTCCCACTTTAACAACAATAATAATAAGAGAGGACAAGATGCCACAATTCACAGTATTTCAATAGAGAAATACATCTCAAACTAAACTGGGATTAGAGAAGATGCCACTTAATGCAGTGATTGCAATCATTGCATTTAATTGATCAATAAACTCCGATTACACAACTTATTTTTTTTTTTCATTATGTATGTAAATCACATTAAATGGAAAATAAAAGAAGCAGAGTAGAAGTAAAAGAGAATCAGTCAAATCCAAATGAATTCATGGATTTGACCCTATTTTTTGCTCTCAATTCGCCAGTTCGCAAATCAGAGCACTATGTATGGAAGAGGCAAGTGATGCAATGGCTATTACGAATTGCAGATCTAACAAGAAATAAAGTCAGTGTAAAACTAAGAAGTCATATTTTAGCTGTAAGTGATAAGGCGGTGCATGCATGCACATTCACATATCAATACATGCCACAGTAGCATTGACATTTCAGAATTTTCTAATGCCAATAGTTCAAATTATCCTCAAAATTTTATACAAAATTCACTAAGGTCTTTCAACAATGCATAATAATTGACATGTCAATACACAGATCAACAACTTCAAAACATAACCATCGGGCCATAAAAATGATCAAAACCAGACCTTTAAGTGCCTACTCTAACAATAGTGCATGTACAAATAGAAAAGAAACAATAGCAAAGAGCCTCAAGTAAACTAGCAATCAACCATACCTCCAACTTTTTCCTCAACTTATCCTGCCCTTTCAATAGGACATGCACTGGAAAAACAAAATCAATATATATAGCACCTGGTGTGGTTCAATAGAAACACGGTTCCTCAACTGCATACCCGTAGGGTATATTACAAAATAGCTAATAGAAAAAATAACAAACATCGGACATTCTCTATGAGGGATAACATTTAGACTGGCGCACTCCTGTAGCCTGGTCCTCATGATTGCTAAACTAGTTAAAAGGGTGGAATGTTTCAAAGTTTTTATGTTTGATGATAAATGTTCTTTAATTATGTCTTTAGATTCAAAAAAAAAAAAAAAAAGGTGTACATAAATGTTAAATTTCTTCTAATCACATTATTAAGCCAACAAAACATTACAAACTGTGCATTAAATTCATGGACAACAATTTTCTCCATTGTGTCATTTTATCAAATACCTAGCATACATAATAGACAGAGATGACCCACCTCTAGCCCTACTCAAACCCAACAAAATGCAAAACAAATCAAAAGCTAAGTTTCAAAAAAAAAAACTTTAAAAGCACTGTAATGTATTACCAAGTCCATAGACCTTTTCGTCAGTTTTACTCACTAGTATTTGATGGTTGGGTGAGTATGGATTTAGACTTCGTTCATCACAAGCAAACAATATATATGGACTAAATGTAATGTTGTTTAATACTAGTATATATATTTTCATCTCTGTCTATTAGATTTCTCAACATTGATATATTCTTATTCAAACACCTTTGCTTTAAATTTCAACCTACAAATCCATGAAAATCTGTGGGTTAAAATAATTTTGAAATTTCTTTTTGTTTGTTTGTATTTTAAACAAGGCCACAACATTACCTGATGAATATCATAGATGAAACAGAGAAAGCAGACTGACCTTCAAATCACAGTGGTGTTGTAGCTTGATGCCGTTGATACACCGGTGGAGAATGAACGAAGGCTCAATGATGAAGTGTTGCGACTAGGGCACACAATCGAGGCTTCAAGGAGTTGAACGGTTTTTTTGGGGACTGATTCTGATATGTTATTCACCTAAAAAAAAAAAAAACAAAAACAAAAACAAAAACAAATCTGAGCGCGAAATTAGACTTATTTTGGCGCCCGTTTATTTTCCTTGGCTTATTGTAGCGGTTGAGTCCAAACTGTCACTACAAAAAAAAATATAGCAGCACTTTGGGAAAAACTGTGAGTAAAACTGGATTTTCTAATAGTGGCCAACAACCGTTACAATAACCCATTTATAGCAGCGTTTTTTGGGCAGCTGCAATAAAAAATGCTAGTAAAACTCTATTTTCTTGTAATTTTTGTAGGCACATATTGTTGGTACAACTTCTGCTTATGTTTGGTTCAATTTTTACTTTTTTATTAGACATAAATAACTTAAATAAATTCAAAAAAAGTAGATTTCAAAAAACTAGGTGACGGGATGCATTTGACTTCTATTTTTAAATTATCAGCTTTTAATTTATAATAAGTTGTGTCAAACAATACTATTATTATTATTATTAATATATATATATTTTTTTATTGGGCCAAATAAGAATATTTTGTGACCCTAAAAAGACTTTTATGTGGAAAAAAAAGGATTGTTGAAAAGTCTTTACAGGGATTTTTGTAAACGAAATTAAATTATGTGGACAAAGAAATGCATGGCTTTTAGAGTCATAGAAATTTTGGAATTTAATTGGAAGCATAAAAAATTAGAATTTTTGTGACACGTGTCTTCCAGTATTTAAAAAATCTACGCACATGCTCAGATTTGTCACTATAACTTTCATAAAAGTTTGCATAGAAAGTCTTGTCAAATATTCACTAGTAGTTTTAAGAAAATCTTCTTTAATTTTGACTTGAAATTTGCAATGACAATAAAATTATGCATCTAGAATTTATATACATATTTTTTAAATGTGTAATTTAAATTCAATTTTTTATATTGTAGAGGGGATGAATTGAAATTACCAATTACGTTTTTCATACATTTTTTTTATGACCTTCAACCTCGTTAAGTTTCTATATATTTTTCCATCCATTGATATTAATGAGACATATTATAATTAACTTACATGTAACATTAGGACACAATTAAAAATGAAATGTTCAAAATAAGTTTTTGGTGAAAATGTAGACGTTGGACATGAAAAATATCATGTGTCGCTCATATGTCAATTTTTTTGTCAATTTTATTAATGTCAGTGGATGGAAGAGTAACGTTGAAACTTAACTTAAAGTTTAAGAATTTGCTTGTTACAATTTAAAGTGAAAGAACTAAGTGCAAATGTATTGTGTACGCACTGAAAAATATTACATAAGGCTAGATATAACGAAAAACACTTTAAATCCACAAGGAAGATACAAAATTTGGGAGGATTCCAAGCTCATCATAAAAGTTACGTTTTTATTATCAATTTAACTTTGTTAAGTTTTTGTTATTGGCAATCCTGTTTGAAAAAACTCCTTTCAATTGTAATTTTATTTGATCTTTTATTTTAGTGAAGTTATGAGTATTTAGATGCGAATCCAACCCGAATTGTGCCTTGAAGAGGAGTTTGTGATCTTAATTCTTTCATGTTCGCCACTTCGCTAACTCTATCGGGGATCGTGCTGTTTGACTGCTTGAGCGGTCATTTGTGCGCTCGAGCGAAGAAAAGGATCATCCAGTATTTTTGCAGAGCGCCTGAATTTCTAGGAAGACAGTTTTACCACTCGAGTGGTGAAAGTTTTGCTCAAGTGGTCAACTTATATATTTCGCACCGCCTTTAGTCACACCGTTCGAGTGGTGAAATGTGCGCTCGAGCGGTCTGCGCAATCTTGTTTTCTATAAAGTGCGCTATTCGCTGTTGCTAGGGTTTAAGCCGTCCAGATTTTCAGAGAGGAACAAGATACAAAGTGTTTTATATTGGAGGGTGCTTTCTGAGTATTTCCTTGATAATTTAAAAGTAATCAATGGATCTGTAAACTTCATATCAACATCATTGCTAACATCAAGGGTTCGCAACTTGCTCGCTTGTCGAAATGTTTGAGGAATGGTTCCACTAAAATTGTTTCCTTGCAAATTTAGTACCAACAAATTTTCACTGAAGTTTACCAAACAAGATGGGATGACACCGTGGAATTGGTTATTGGACAAATCAAGATGTTCAAGAAAACGAAGGTTGCAGATCAATGGTTGGGATTCTTGAGAAGATGATAAGCAAACAACCAGAGAAAATAAGAGAAAAAATAAGAGGGATTTTAGTTGATAATTTGATATTGAGCGACCCATCTAATTTACACCATATTAAGGTTAGGGAGAGATGAGTAATGAGAGAACTAGTGAATTTAGTTTCTTATATGATGTTGTTTGTTGGTCCAAGGCCTACCTTACCAATAAATAAATTAAATAATAATAAATAAATAAATAAACAACAAAAAGAAAATGTGTAAACCTGTCAATGGATTCCCTTACCAATAAGTAACTTCGAGGAATTTTCAACGAACTTTTAAAGAATTTATCTTAATTAAAGATTAAATAATACTAATTACCATTTTTTTCTTATCACAATTTACTTAACATCTTATCAATGACGTATTGGTTTAATGATTTTTGAAAGGGAGATTTATGATCTGGATTGGGCCGTGGTAATGGCCGGACAGATTTGGGCCGGACAAGATTGGGCCGAAGTAGCGCGGCCCTGTGCTGAAGGGATTTGCTCGGTTAAGGCAAGGCGTGGTTGGACCGAGCTACTTGGCTCCATGGTATAGAGGCCAGTCAAGTGAAATGTCCGGCGCCAGGAAAGGCATGGTTGGACCGGGGTTCATAAGTTAGCCCAGCAGGAAGGCCGACGGCAAACCAGTATGAGCTGTCCCGAGCTTGGTTCTGCCGGGACGCAGCCGAGCTCGGTCCTCATTAAGCGCGGCAAGCGGAGCGCTCTGGCCAGTTGCATAGCACGGCCGTTGATAGCCGAGAAGATGCAGCCCGGCTGCCGAGCTCCCAGTAGAGTGGGCTGGCAGTTTGGTTAGGTGGTGTTCAGCAAGATTTGTGCTGACAGATGGGATAGAAGCACCACGTGTCGAGAGAAGGATGAGAGTAGATTTGGGGCGCAGGAGGTATATAAGCGAGTCTGCGCCCCCCATGCTGAGACAGATGACATTTTGGTGAGATATACACTAAACACTCAGTCCTCTCTCTATCTCTATCCCTGTGTGTGTGTTTTAACTTGATCGTCGGAGGGGTTTTCCGGCCACACACCGCCGGGTAGCTTACCGCCGTTGTGCTCGTAGGTCGATCAGACGGACAGGAGCTTGGAAGAAAGGAGTGCGGGCTTGCCTGAATATTTGCTCTCCGCACAATTGGCGCCGTCTATGGGAAACTTTGAAAGACAAAACCTTGTCTTCCAGGCTCATTTGATCACCGTCCATGGCGAACAACGACGAGATTCCGTTGTCTGCCATCGACAGAGTTACCCCGGAGTCAGGCAGACGGAGAGAAGGACATCCCGCCATTCCTCCTATGGCGGACCTGGAAACTTCTCCAGGAGGACATTCAAGAGACGCGCGGGATAAGTGCGGAAGAAGCTTTGGACATTCACGGAGTCCAGACGGTCACCGGCGGCGGAGAGAATCGCACGCCAGGGGACTGGAACACAAGCTAAGGGACCAAGATGCCGTTATTCGGAGAATGGCGACGGAGATGGAGGATCTTAAGCGACATGTCAAAGGGAAGGGTGTAGCTGGAGTGGGAGACCACAGTGAGCGCACCCAATCCCGCCGTTCATGCAGTCAGAGCCAGTGGCGTACTCCGTCCATCTCAATCACCAGAAGTTACAAGGTTGGAGATTCCGACGTGCACGTAGAGAAGTCCAGCGCGCAAGACAACACCTATCAACCCTCACGTCCGGCGACGACGTCGAGGTATTCTTATTCCACTCGTTCAGAGGATTTGCGGGTAGTCTTGAAGGAACGGGCTCGCCGGGGGGAGGCTCAGAGGGTACCGGCGTTCCAGCGGCTATTCTATGGGGTTCACGCTAGTGAAGAGGTCAGAATGCCTCCACCTCACCTAGCTGCGCCTTTCCTTCTAGACACAGACTTAGCAAGGCTGAGCGCCACCCCTTTCTCCGTGGAGATAGAAACAACACTGCTTCCCGCGGGCTTCCACCAGCCTAAGTTCACGCTCTACGACGGGAAAACCGATCCCTATATGCATGTAAGCCACTTCCGATAGGTCATGGCCGGACATAGGCGGAATGATGCTCTTATGTGCCTTATCTTCCCGTTAAGTTTGGGCGAGCTGGGCTTGAAATGGTTTGAGAGGCTGCCGGAGGGGAGCATAGAAAGGTGGCAGCAGTTGGCCGAAGCCTTTGTGACGCGCTTCAAAACCAACACTAAAATGCCAAAGGAAGTGGACCACCTTTTTAGTGTCAAGATGGAGTCGAGTGACACCCTCAATGCATACAACTCTAGGTACTGGGAAACCTTCAATGAGATCCTAGATTGCCCGGTCAACCTGGCAATCACCCAATATAAACACGGTCTCCCGGTCGGACATGGGCTGAGGGACTCGCTTATAATGAGCCAGTCGAAGTCCATGGGGCAACTAATGCAGCGCATCAATGAGCACATCCGAGTAGAGGATGATGCAGCGGCATGCACCGCGAAGACAACCCCGGTGGCAATGGATAAGAGGGCGACTGGGTTTTGAGGAAGGTCATGGGCAATACCCTGGTGCCAGGTAAAGGCAAACTAGGGGCAAATTGGAAAAGACCCTACAAGATAATCGGTCTGGCGGGCAAGGGGGCATAACGCTTGGAGGATTTTGAGGGTAGAGAAGTGAATTACTTTTGTTGAACTTTTCTATTTTCGTCGAGATGATTTACTCCGGCCAGATTAGTTGATGACTTGCTCAACTCTAAAGTTTTCAACCGAGATGATTTACTCCGGCTAGATGAGTTGATGACTTGCTCAACTCTGAAGTTTCAGCCGAGATGATTTACTCCGGCTAGGTGAGTTGATGATTTGCTCAACTCTGACGTTTTCTGCCGAGATGATTTACTCCGGCTAAAAGAGTTGATGATTTGCTCAACTCTGACGTTTCCGCCGAGATGATTTACTCCGGCTAGATGAGTTGATGATTTGTTCAACTCAAGGTTTTAGCCGAGATGATTTGTTCCGGCTAGGTGAGTTGATGACTTGCTCAACTCTGAAGTTTCAGCCGAGATGATTTACTCCGGCCAGATTAGTTGATGACTTGCTCAACTCTGAAGTTTTCAGCCGAGATGATTTACTCCGGCCAGATGAGTTGATGATTTGCTCAACTATGAAGTTTCAGCCGAGATGATTTACTCCGGCTAGGTGAGTTGATGATTTGCTCAACTCTGACGTTTTCCGCTGAGATGATTTACTCCGACTAAAAGAGTTGATGATTTGCTTAACTCTGACGTTTCCGCCGAGATGATTTACTCCAGCTAGATGAGTTGATGATTTGTTCAACTCAAGGTTTCAGCCGAGATGACTTATTCCGGCTAGATAAGTTGATGTTTTGCTCAACTCAAGGCTCCAGCCGAGATGCTTTATCCCAGCTATAGGAGTTGGTGATTTGCCAAGCTCAAGGCTCCAACCGAGGTACTTTATCCCGGCTAAAGGAGTTGGTGCTTTGCCCAACTCAAAGGTTCGTGCCGAGATGATGAAATGAAGTACAATAAACAGCGCAACAGTAAAAAATCGGGAAGCGCAGAGGATCGCGGTGCGAACAATCGTGGAAGAGATCAAGGGAGTTTGGTTTTGGAAGATGTTAGTCAAAAGGCCGAGGAAAAGGGGCAATTGACGATCATTTTTATGGAAAGATGAGAATGCCTTGCCGAGCTGATGTTGCTCGCCAAGAAGAAAGTCGCGGAGCGGACCTTGCTCGCCTTCTTTGGAGTTCCTTGCCGAGCTGATCTTGCTCGCCAAGAAGGAAGTCGCAGAGCGGACCTTGCTCGCCTTCCTTGGAGTTCCTTGCCGAGCTGATGTTGCTCGCCAAGAAGGAAGTCGCGGAGTGGACCTTGCTCGCCTTCCTTGGAGTTCCTTGCCGAGCTGATGTTGCTCGCCAAGAAGGAAGTCGCAGAGCGGACCTTGTTCGCCGACCTTGGAAGTTCCTTGCTGAGCTGATGTTGCTCGCCAAGAAGGAAGTCGCGGAGCGGATCTTGCTCGCCGACCTTGGAAGTTCCTTGCCGAGCTGATGTTGCTTGCCAAGAAGGAAGTCGCAGAGCGGACCTTGCTTGCCTTCCTTGGAGTTCCTTGCCGAGCTGATGTTGCTCGCCAAGAAGGAAGTCGCGGAGCGGACCTTGCTCGCCTTCCTTGGAGTTCCTTGCCGAGCTGATGTTGCTCGCCAAGAAGGAAGTCGCGGAGCGGACCTTGCTCGCCTTCCTTGGAGTTCCTTGCCAAGCTGATGTTGCTCGCCAAGAAGGAAGTCGCGGAGCGGACCTTGCTCGCCGACCTTGGAAGTTCCTTGCTGAGCTGATATTGCTCGCCAAGAAGGAAGTCGCGGAACGGACCTTGCTCGCCGACCTTGGAAGTTCCTTGCCGAGCTGATGTTGCTCGCCAAGAAGGAAGTCGCAGAGCGGACCTTGCTTGCCTTCCTTGGAGTTCCTTGCCGAGCTGATGTTGCTCGCCAAGAAGGAAGTCGCGGAGCGGACCTTGCTCGCCGACCTTGGAAGTTCTTTGCCGAGCTGATGTTGTTCGCCAAGAAAGAAGTCGCGGAGCGGACCTTGCTCGCCTTCCTTGGAGTTCCTTGATCGAGTTGATGTTGCTCGCCAAGAAGGAAGTCGCGGAGCGGACCTTGCTCGCCTTCTTTGGAGTTCCTTGGCCGAGCTGATCTTGCTCGCAAAGAAGGAAGTCGTGGAGAGGAACAAGATACAAAGTGCGCTATCTTGTTTTCTATAAAGTACGCTATTTGCTGTTGCTAGGGTTTGAGCCGTCCAGATTTTCAGAGAGGAACATGATACAAAGTGTTTTATATTGGAGGGTGCTTTCTGAGTATTTCCTTGATAATTTAAGAGTAATCAATGGATCCGTAAACTTCATATCAACATCATTGCTAACATCAAGGGTTCGCAACTTGCTCGCTTGTCGAAATGTTTGAGGAATGGTTCCACTAAAATTGTTTCCTTGCAAATTTAGTACCAACAAATTTTCACTGAAGTTTACCAAACAAGATGGGATGACACCGTGGAATTGGTTATTGGACAAATCAAGATGTTCAAGAAAACGAAGGTTGCAGATCAATGGTTGGGATTCTTGAGAAGATGATAAGCAAACAACCAGAGAAAATAAGAGAAAAAATAAGAGGGATTTTAGTTGATAATTTGATATTGAGCGACCCATCTAATTAGTAATGAGAGAACTAGTGAATTTAGTTTCTTATATGATGTTGTTTGTTGGTCCAAGGCCTACCTTACCAATAAATAAATTAAATAATAATAAATAAATAAATAAACAACAGAAAGAAAATGTGTAAACCTGTCAATGGATTCCCTTACCAATAAGTAACTTCGTGGAATTTTCAACTAACTTTTAAAGAATTTATCTTAATTAAAGATTAAATAATACTAATTACCATTTTTTTCTTATCACAATTTACTTAACATCTTATCAATGATGTATTGGTTTAATGATTTTAATATTGAAATATAAAATGATAAATAAAATATAATAAAAACTGTGATCATCATAATATTATTATACAATTTAAAAAATAAATGTATAACAAATCATAAATATTGAATTTATTTAGTACTTTTTTTTTGGCTCACCAGGATGTTTCAGTTTCGTTTCGTCTAATTCTTGAATACGTGTAATAACTTATCTTCACATATATCAAGTAGCTATGCCTTGGGTTGGCCTCAAGAAAAGATTGAAAAATGTAACTTTTGAGCTTCACAAATTCAAAAAATAAATATAAATAAATGGGGAAAGTACACTACAAATATTTGATTTGTAAGTCACTGGACTGTATATAGAAGATGACTTGTTATTATAAGTCTTCGGGGCTACTTTTTCAAGTCTTGGGTAGGTATTTGGTTATCTAGGTCAATAGTCTTCATCAATAATAAATTTGACTAAAGTGTACTTTTTACACCCCAAAAATGTTACTCAATTAATACTTTGGCTCAAAATTTTTAAATTTTTTAAACAAAACCTTACTTTTGTTTTAATTTTGCTTCATATAGCATGCTATTGTCAAATTTTTTAATGTTGTAATTAATTCATAAATTTGGATAGGGATTTGCAAAGAAAAAGAGAAAAATATAAGTAAAATATGAATGAAATATAACTATATTTCACACACATTTCCTTTTTTATTTTTAAATTTCTACCTAAATTCATGAACCAAATATAATCTAACAAAAAGCATCAAATGGCTTTCAACAAGGGTAAAGTGGAAAAAGTGTGATACTTGGGGTTCAAAATAAGATTTCAATGAACATTTGATCGAATAAGATTGGCGAATCTTTTAATCCTACAACTAAAAATACAAAACAAAAATATAATTAGGATCATATATTTTACATCTATTGCAAGACAAACATGGACAAGAAAGTACTATTCATACACTAATCTCATGAATTATTAATCCCCTTATTAATCCTTCTAATCAAATAGGGCCAAAGATCAAAGTGATAAAAACTTCAACCACATGTGGAGTTTTTTTGTTAACAAATTGGACAACGATTTTTATTTTATTTTTGTCACACGCTATATATCAGAATGTGTTAGTATGGAAGTAGGAAAATGAGACCACATGAAATGATACCAATCTTCTCTTTATATAATTTGAATCCATAATTTTGCTTACAAAATAATACTACACATCTACCAGGCCTGATTAAATTGGACCGTAGTAAGTGAAATACATTGACAAAAATCCAACCATTTAGGAACTAAATTTAAATATAAAAATTAAAAAAATAAAAATTCTATAGTTTAAGAACCAATAATACTTGAGGGTAGAAAGAGTAATTTACTCTAACAAATTGATTAGAAGTCTTCGATAATCTTAACTGCAAGTCTTCAATAATGTTAAAATTGATTAATAGTCTTCAATAATGTTAAAATTGACCAAGTCCTTGGCAATCCCCATTACAAATTTTTATTTCATTCATTCTTTTCTTTCTTTGTTTCTTTCTTTTTTCTATTGAGGAGCTTTCTACAAATCCAGAGTACAAAAGCAGTCGTAGTCTTTGAATACTCATTGAAACTGTACAGTGTGTAATTATGTAAATTAAGCTTGAGTAACCCTCACTCCAACCATCGGTTAATTAGTTATATCCATAAATTTTGTGATTTTTCTCTCTTGTAAATTTGGTATTCGTAATTTTAATTATATTAGTTTTTCCCTGTAATTTTTTTAAAATATGTCAATTCAGTCCAATTGATAATGTTAATTAAAAAATAAGACAAAAATCAAGAGTAAAATGGTCAATTTAAAATGGAATGATCCATTTTAAATTAGACGTGAACCACTCAATTACTTTAGGGAGAGTTGAGTTCGCCCAATTTCTAAAAAATATATTATTAATTGGACTAAATTAAAAAGATAAAATTGACATAATTAAAACTATAAAAACTTAATTGATATAAGAGACAAATTATAGAGATTACATGTGTAATTTTCTCAAATAAAAACAATAGCGACTTGACGTTGCTACTAGGAAAATTATCATATACTTGCAGAGTACTATATTGTGTTGTCTACGTGGTGTTCCTTTCAAATGAGAAATCGTAACTCACATTAAGTGAATCATCCATTATTTTCTAATTACCTAGTAAAAGTCAGTCACTAAATCTCATTCATAAGATTTCTTGCTACGCCGTTAATTTAAACATTATATAAGCAATGTCATATAGTGTTTGGGAAATACCGGTGGCGATAATGATGACGGTGTGATGTTGTCAAAATGTTGGGTTAGAGAGAAGGTTTGGTTTAATTATGGATTTAAACTTTTAAATAAATATGTATTTAAAACATATAGTCATATTAAAGGTTGTCTGTTATATGTAAATTATATTGATTATCATAAAAAAAGTCATGTTCACACACCAAATAAGATATAACTAAAATAGTATTATAACCAATATGATAATGAGTCATAATTAACACATCAATATATAAAACCAAGGTTGGCTCTGGACTAAGACCAATAAGACTTGTGCCTAAGACCCACAAATTTTGGTCCAAAATAGGACCCTCAAATTTGTTAGTTCTATATTATATTATAAGTTCAAAGCCTAATTTTTTTTTTATTATTTGAGACCCAATCTAACAGGTCCCAAAAAAAAATCTTCGTCCCAATTGAAAAAATTTATATATAATCATTGTTAGGCCCAATTAAAATTTTATATAATTGGTGCAAACAAATTAAAATATATTTAAATAAATATTATATAATGAATCCAAATAGAGTCTTAAGTCAAAGTTTTAATAGAATAAATAACTTTATCTTAATTTTTTTGCCCACTCTTTTTATCATATTTTAATTGAATAATTTTACCTTAACTTTTCCCTTAATTTTGTTTGCACTCTTTCTTTATCATAATTTAATCGAATAATTTTACTTTAATTTTTTTTTCAATAATTTGTGTTTTGCTATCAAATAATCATTTCATTATCAAATATCAATGGATTATGTCTTAATTATTGCTAAACTATAAAACAACAAAATCATATTTTATCTTTTTTGAATCTTTGTAATAATTTCTTCGTATCTTAATATACAAAAATAAATTTTAATGATTATATGTGTAAAGAAACTTTTTATGGCTACTAACCAATAAAATATTTATTGATAATTATAATTTTATCCATAATTTTTTTATAAAAAAATATATAGGGGGTCCCACTTTCAAAGTCCGCCTAAGATTCTGTAAATCTTAGAGCCGGTCCTGTAACCAAGTTATAACTAACACCACACTAAATTCTAATCTCAAACCACAAATATCGTAAGTGAGGCATATGATATACACCTCATAGAGTTTCACTATATATATATGGGTGTGTCGTGAGTCTCATGTTAAGGAAAAAGCTACAAAGCATTTTTTTCATTTTATTGTACCACTCTTGACTCTTAATAAAAGCTAAATGAGGGATCATGTCTGCTCTTCGGATCATTTATAATAAGAATTTGTTAACATGTATTTTTAGGACATATATTAAGATATTTTTTTTGTTTATACATTATGTATGAAAGTGAGTATAATAAAAGTGTTGAGTTTGAGGCAAATGGAAGAAGTTCGATCTAGATGTGATCTTGGAGAAGGAGAATGTCATCGTGTTAGAGGTAGTAGCTTAGTCTAAAGAACTTGAGAACGTGTTAACAAAATCCTTTATAATATTTAACTTTATTATAATCATCAAAAACCAGGTTGAGTGTTTTCCACTATGGTAGAGAATGTGGAAGTTTGACACTCTCAATCATGGTCAACTTTTCATTTCTTTTTCTTTTTTTTTTTACATTATGTGAATTTTCACCTCCCAAAAATAGCCCAACATGGCAGAATGTGGAAGGTTTGTGGGAAGTAGCTAGGCAACCCACCCACCCACCAAGGAACAAAGTGAGTGCCGTGTCTTTGATGTTCCATGTGCAACACACTGGATTTGAATTTAATAAAAATTAAAATTAAAAACAAAGGAAAGACTTTTTAGAAAGTCTTCCATAAATTTGCAATACGGTGGAAATGGACCAAAAAATTCAAAGTTAAGATTTGAAAATCTTTCATCTAAAAACAAAACAAAACAAAACGATTTGGTATTAAAAATAAATAAAAATTCATAAATAAATGGAATTGAGATTGGGAGTTGTTTTGAGATTGATTTTTTTAATATTTTACGAAAAAAAATAAAAATAGAAAGAATAATTGACTTTTTTGTATTAAGTTTATAACTATAAGTGTTACTTCTTAAAATAGGTCATGTAGATTCATTGTTTGGATTGCAATGGAATGACCAGAGAGGAATTTTTTTATGAAATTTCTTATTGGAGTCAGAATGTTACATACTAAGGTTTTTTAAGATTCATTTTTAATCCTTTATCCTATGTTACTGGGCTTCGTAATGGGTTTTTTCATGTTATGAGATTCAATTAAGTGTTGATGATAAAAATAAAAATAAATGGACAAGAAGTACCAAAAGTGCAAAGTTGCCAAGATGAGCTCGAGACAGAGAATTGCTCAAGACGAACAGAAGTTCCAAGAAAGCCTAATGCAGTAGGGAAACATGAACTATGTTATGTGAAACAGGAGCGTGGTGTATCATATATTCTAAAATGTGGTACAATAAAGATAAACTTGTATTTATATTACATATAAGAATTTAAGATATTTCTAAGTAATTTATTATTATTATTATTATTAGGCATCCAATGAAATGTAGTTTTTCCCACATAGCAAAACATTTTTATGAGCATTATGGCCAACTTTTAATGTTTTATCCTGTTAAAATTTAATTCACTTTAGATTTTAGTTCATTTTATTTGATTTTTTCTTCTTCTAAGGAAATATATTAGAAAAAACTTTTGAGATTATTTCAGATCATTGAATTTATCGTTTTAGAACGAAAGTGTACCATGTTTTAGAATATGTATTCCGATATGTAATTCATTAGGATATTAGTGTTTTTGGTAGCATATATAGATTCGTAACTTAAAACAACTAGGACTGAAAGGAAAGCATTTATAGGACTTCCAAACTCAAAAATAATTGTTCAACAATTGAGAAACGACTATAGAAGTGAAGAAGGTGATTTTGGAAGAAATTCCATGATGTTCTTTCTCAACCTTATGGAATCCATCTGTACGGGGGCGAAATATTCTTTGCTCTCCGTACGCCTTGAACGTCAAGCTTTTGGCAACGGCGTCTATCTCTGCAACACAAAAACGGTGAGCTGCCCGGCGGTGGTGTGCCGGAAAGACCCTCCGACGATCAAGTCAGATTTTCGGGAAGAAGACAATGAGGAGAGAGTATTTGTGAGAATGAGTTCGCATACCTCCAACGTTCGTCCCTTCCTCTATTTCTAGGCTGGCCATGCAGCCTCAAGGTTGTGCGCGCACTACCTCTGTTGTCCTTCCCTCGACAGGTGGCAGTGCGCGCCTCTCACCACCTTACGCGTGTAAAGGTTTTGTCCTCCACCCAGTACATGCAGAACTGCCCAACGGTATTGAGGCGTGGGTGGAGCAGATGTCCTCTCATCCACGCCATTGGCCCAGGTGGCACTCTTAACTGGAGTACCACGACCGGCCTAACACTTGTGGAAAATTGCCATCACATTCACTTAACCGTGCTACGTGCCACCGACTTGCGACTTGGGATTGGGTGAAAGCTTGACCACTGGGACCGAACTATTGTTGATCGGTTCCCACGACCAACCGGTTGGGAGGCATGCCGGCCTCCAACCGTTCTTCTTCCGATCTCGGTCACATGAAGCCGCCCTTATCGACTGATCGGTCCAGGGTGCAACAGCCCCGATCGCAACCACGGTGTAGCTCGGGCTACCACTTAGCTCGGTCAGCTCGCTGACCTGAGCTTCTTTTGCAGGGTACAAAGTCATAGCTCGGCTGACCAGTAGATGCCTGTCCGGTCAATTCTTCCGACCGCGCAAGTCATTCTGCCGATCACGTCACCAGCCAAATTGGCAAAGCGCCGTGCAATCCGTCAACTCAGCTCGGCCATATTATTCGGTGCGAATCTCCCCTCTCAATTGCCCCTTAAACCCATCCGAGCCATCGTGATTGGGTTTACCTTTATGACCAAGCTATCGTTCCGAGTTAAACCGTAACCAAGCCGCGCACGAGTGGGAACATATCTGGTGTCGTGCTATTCCATTAGGTCGGTGGCTATTTCCTCGGTTGTCTTGTCAAGCGTCGTACCACCGTACTGACAGCCGCGCTACAGTGCCACGTGGCATCACGCCATTGGGCCGTGCAGCCAGCTGTCCTGCACGCGCGGATTTCAAACGGCGCAGCCGTTTGGGTTCCCCCCCTTTTTTGGCTCCAACGAGGGGTCCCCAACCCCTCACTTTTCATTCTCAATTGCCTTCTCGCTTATTTTCGCCATTGCTGCTTTTGAGTTCGAATCTCCATTTCTACTCACTTTGCTGGTTGCTCTCAACACCTGCCCTCGTTTTTGGTAAGTTTCTTCAACCCCTCGCTGCTTCCTGTTTCCATTTTGAAGTTCCTCGAGTTTCTGCGTTTTTTTTTTTTTTGCCCCTATTCTTCGTTCTTTCTTGTTTGGGACCATTGGGATTGTTTTTCCTTGCCTAGGTCTTGCACACCCTAGGAAAATGGAAACGGTAGAGAAGAGGGGGCCTTCGTGCCCCTGCCTTTCCTTAGGTAGAACGAACGAACCAAGAACTAGGAAGAACTGGATGAATGAGATGAATACCGGGTTAGACCGAGCAAAAGGCTCATTTAGATCCGATGGAAGGATTTACACCGAGCAAAAACTGTTTATGGCTTCGTATGAGGTCACAACCGAGCTATATACCACTTACATCGGCAGATAGGTTTAACCGGGCTAAAGGCCTGAAATCATAAGCCAATACCTTGATCCGGGCTTGACCGAGCTAAAGCCTCCATGAGAACCGAACCGATCAAAAACTCCTAGATCGAGTAAAAACCAGCACCGAAAAAGGAGAAGGCTAAATCAGCCATCCTGACGGGCCGAGGTAGGTGGAAGGCCGGCCAAACACCTAGAACCTTTCTGAGCTATTTCCAATAGAGGCCGCGCAATATATGCCGTGCTAACCCTTGGACTTATTTTTCAATATGCAGAACAAGTAGGACCGTCCAATCAAGCATTATTGTTGGTGGAGCTCAAAGTCCGAGCAGCCACTACACATTTTTGACAGAGATACCATATAGCAAATAAGACCGAGATACAATAGATGGGGAAATACTGGTTTATGGTCAGCACGCCCGGCGCGATGGCTGAGTTCCGTAAAGACTACAACATCCCGGATGACGTAGTCTTAGAGCTCGCTAAAAAAGGGGATACGCCGTGGGGAGACTTAGACCGGTGCCCCTTCACGGTCGTTTCCATTGTCGAGGGAGGGCTCCGATTCCCCGTGCAGCCATTGATCTGCGAATTTTTGAGGCAGACAAGGCTTTGTCCGAGCCAAGTTTCAAATAACACTTACAAGATAATAAACGGAGTCGCCGAGCTGAATCGAAGGCTCGGTCTCAATCTCGGCCTCGCAGAGATCTTCCACCAATATAGCTTAAGTAGGAATAAAAGCGGGCTTTGCTGGTACCTCAAAGTGAAGAAGGGCCGAGCAAAGCTCATCGAAGGCAACCCGGACAAAGAAGCAAACGATGACGACTTCCTCTGGGTGTCCGGTAATTACGAGGACACCGAGGCGCCCATACCGGGCTGGTACATTAGGAAAGATTTGGGCCGAGCTGGTGAGTAGCCCGGCTGACCGCACTATACTCTTTCTACATTTCACTTTTGTCATCCTTTGCCGGTCTAACACTTGTCTCTTTTCTGCAGATAAACACTTGGCTGCAGATTACCATCAAGCCAACAGAGAAGCCATCCGAGCTCTACTTCGCCACCCCGAGGAAGAGAGAGAAGCCTCAAAACTGCTCGGCTTCGAGCAAACATACAACTATCAGGCACCGCGCAAAGGTCGCGGGACCGACTTTCTGCGCGCTCCATCTCCAGAGCCAGACCCAACCCTTCCACCGATCAGGCTCGTTCCCTTAACCGCCGAGCAGGAGATGGCAAAAATCCGAGCCATCAAGTCCATGATAACCGGGGAGGAAGGCGAGTCCCAGCCTCCCGAAGCAACCGGGGGAACTTCCTCGGCCCCAGCCGGTCAGACCGAAGCCGTTCTTGCGCTTGCCAGCGAGCAACAGGCTGGTCGGTCCAAGAAAAGGCCTAGGAAGGATTTGGCCGGGCAAAATCTTATGGATGAAGACTCAGCCGAGGTCGCCTCCACCGAGCCGGACAACCAGGCCGAGCAACCTCGTGCCAGCAAATCCAAGGGCAAGGGCCTAGCCACCCCACCGGCCTGGGCGCCCGAGTTTGTGTACAACGGCCGGCTAGTCTCAGCCGAGGACTCCGTTTACGCTGACAAGGATTACTCCCTTGGTTTCAATATGACCAAGGGGTTAATCCTTCCAGCAGATATGAAGAAACACGATGAGCTGTCCGACCTAAAGGTCCTACGGTCGGCAGCCAAATCCATCGTGCTGGTAAGCTTTCAATTTTTTCTTCAACTATTTGCTCGGTTTTTGCTCGGTTTCTCAGTCACTTACAACTTTTCTCTTGCATGCAGGCCGCACAAAAGAATTATCTGGCGCACGACCGGATGATAAAGGTGCGGCAGAGCTTACGCGATGCCATCGCCGAGAATAAGGAGCAACAGGCCGAGATATCCAAGCTGAAGGGCGCGCAAGAGGCTATCGCGGCAGAGCGGGATGAACTGAGGCAGAAGGTTGACCGAGCAGAAGCTGAAAAGCAACGGGCCGTGAAGTCAACCAAAGCTCGGTACCTTGCCGAGTTACGCAAGCTGCGTGATGCCGAAAGGGCCGAGAGAGACAAGGCGGTTGAAGACGCAGAAGACCGCGGATACGCTCAGGGGGAGAAGACTTACGAGCGTCAAGTCCGGGCTACCAAGGACATCTTTTTCCAGTGCGGCTGGAAGGCCGCTGTGGAGAAAGTTGGCCTTGGCCGTGATGCCGACATGTTCAATAACCCCCCTGCCGCGCATATCCCGGATTACATGCAGGCCTACGCCAACGCCACCCAAAACCGGCTCATCGTAGAGGCGAGAAAGGAGGCTGAGGAAGAAGCTGCCGCTCAGAAGCAAGCCGAGCAAACTCTCGTCGAGAAACCGGCCGATCAGACTCCATCCGATGCATCCCCTAATGCGGAAGATGCAGTAACTGATCGGGAGGTTGTCCCGGTGGTGGGCACTAACACCGAAGCCGAGGAAAGCCTGCCCGAGCTGACAGCCGTTGCTGGCGAGCAAGCGGAAGAAACGGCCGACCAGAACCTTGCTTGAAGATTTTTCTATTTCGTTTTCTTGCTTTCCTTAGCTTTTTATTTTCTTCTTTTCTCTTTTTTGTTTTGCAATGTAACCGGGCCACGCCCCCCTTTTGTACTGAACTTTTGCCTTCTATTAATGAAACGTGAACTTTTTGCTCGTGTATCTGTTATTTCTCTTCGGCTTGCATGCGTGTGAGTTTCTTGCTTCAAACTTTATTTAACTGGCAGGTCGGCTGAACCGCACAAACGGTCGCCTTCAAGTAACCTTGCAGTTCCTCGCATTTCAAAAATGATATTTTGTATTTGGCCGAGCAAAGTCCGCTCGGTCTTGATCGGTTTGCAGGCATCAGCATTTGAATTCGGCCGAGCAAAAACCAGCTCGCCTTTCGAGTTGTTTAATGCGCCAATATTTCCTTTTGGCCGAGCAAAAACCAGCTCGTTTTCCATATTGGAAAAGACACCAATATGCTGAATGGGCCGAGCAAAATCAGCTCGGCTCCTACATTGGGCAAATCACCAATGTTTCAGTTAGGTTGGTCACGCCGCCAACATTCCCATTGGTCGAGCAAAACCAGCTCGGCCCTAATGCGCATTGTTTCATACGCAACTGTTTATGCGGTCTGCTCCCATTCCAAGGAAAACAGTCCGGTCACATGTAGGCCGGTTCTTGCCCCTGGCATTCATAATTGCCTTTTGTGCCTTGTGATATCATTGGACAAATGTAATACCGAACAAAAAGAGACTAATTTTCATTACAAAAATATTGCCATCTCTTACATCACATGCCAAAGGGCTAGAGGTCTAAAAAAGCTAAGCAACATGAACAAATTACAATTCAAAAGTAAAAGACCTTGAGGTTTGCTGCATTCCACGGTCTGGGGATAGCCTTGCCATCTAAGTCTTCCAGATGGTATGCCCCCTTGCCAGCAAGGCCAATCACCTTGTATGGTCCTTCCCAATTTGCACCGAGCTTGCCTTCGCCGGGGATCACTGTGTTGCCAAGCACCTTCCTTAGGACCCAATCCCCAATCTTGAATAACCTAGGGTGCACTGCCTTGTTGTATTTTTTAGAGAGTTCCTGCTGATAGGCCGCTATGTGGATCAGTGCGCGCTCCCGTCTTTCTTCAGCAAGGTCCAATTCTAATGCCACGGCTTCATTGTTCAAGTCTGGCTGGAAACTTTCTGAGCGGATGGTTGGCAAGCCAATCTCTAATGGGATGACGGCCTCCATACCGTAAGCCAAAGCAAACGGTGTTTCTCCGGTCGACCGTCTTGGCGTAGTGCGGTACGCCCATAGCACATTAGGAAGCTCTTCAACCCACTTCCCCTTCGCCTTCTCAAGCCGCTTCTTCAACCCGTCCAGGATGGTCTTATTTGAGGCCTCTGCTTGACCATTCGATTGAGGATAAGCTGGGGTTGAATTGTAGAACTCAATCTTCAACTCTTCGCAAAATCCGCGAAAGAGTTTGCCATCGAATTGAGTACCATTATCTGAGATGAGCGCCCTGGGTATACCGAAGCGAGTGATCACATTTTGCCAAACAAATTTCTTAACGTCCTTCTCCTTAATGGTTGCCAGTGGCTCGGCCTCCACCCATTTGGTGAAATAATCAGTGGCGGCGATGAAAAACTTGCGATTGCCCGGTGCAACTGGGAGTGGTCCGACAATATCCAATCCCCAAAGTGCGAACGGCCAAGGACTTGTGAGCGAGAGCAACTCCCTTGCTGGCTGGTGGATTTGGTGAGCAAATTTCTGACACTTTTCACATCGGCGGACGTATTTCTGCGCGTCTGCCTGCATGCATGGCCACCAGTAACCTTGGGAGATTGCTCGGTACGCCAGAGATCTGCCCCCTGTATGGCTTCCGCAGATGCCCTCATGGATTTCAAAGAGAAAATCTTCCACCCTGGCAGGGTGGACGCACTTCAAATACGGCCCGGTGAAGGACTTCTTATATAAGGCTCCGGATGGGGAGAGCCAAAACCGCTCTGATTTTGCTCGGATCTTGTGTGCCGCCTTCTTTTCTTCTGGTAGAACTCTATCTTTCAGGAAGGCAATGATGGGGTCCATCCAAGAGGGACCCAAGTCGGCGCAGTGTATCTCGGTTGCTTCTGGTTCCTCAATGCTTGGCCGAGGCAAAAACTCTATCATCAAGGGGTTAGGAAAAGCTGTCTGAGTGGAGGCGAGCCCAGCCAATTCGTCAGCCGTGTTGTTTGCTTCGCGGTTTATTGTTCCACTCTTATCGCAGAGAACTTCTTGATCTCTTCTCGCACCAACGCTTGATACTTGGCCATCCTTTCATCCCTTGCCTCATACTCCCCTGAGACCTGATTGACCACCAGCTTGGAGTCGCTGAAAACCATAAGGGCTGTGGCTTTCATTCTCAATGCGCTTCTCAAACCGGCGAGGAGGGCTTCATATTCTGCCTCGTTGTTAGACGCTGGGAAGCCGAGCGTAATTGCTTGCTCAATAATCAGCCCATCTGGTGAAGTCAGCACAATTCCCAGCCCGGCCCCATGCCTGTTGGACGCCCCATCGACAAACAACTTCCACATCTCGCCAAGAAACAGCTTCCAGCAATCAGACGGATTTTGGGAGCTTCTCAATTCCAAGTCTTTGGTAGGCTCAATCTGGTCTCCTTGCACGTCTTTGCTGGGTGCTTCTTTTGTTGAATCGTCGGCCTTTGCTATTTCAAGCAAGCTCTGCTCTTCTCCCGCTCGCGAGCCATCACATATCTCTGTTGCCAGAATCCTGGGTTGTGCTAATTCCGCACCAACCAAATCAACCGGACAGACTGGATGTGTTCCTGGGGCAAATTCCGCCACAAAATCTGCAAGGGCTTGCGCTTTGATCGCGGTGCGTGGTTGGAACTTAATGTCATACTGGCCCAATTCCACGGCCCATTTCAGAATTCTCCCCGTGAAGTCCGCCTTTTCGAAGAGCACCTTAAGTGGAAATTCGGTCAGCACTACTATTGTATGGGCATGAAAATAGTGCGCCAGTTTTCTTGATGCCATCATTAGGGCCAGTGCCAATTTTTCCAAGGGAAGATATCTGGTTTCGGCCGGGAGCAGGGTCTTGCTTACATAGAAGATTGGTAGGTGCTGGACGCCCTCAGCACGAACCAATACCGCGCTCACAGCGTGTTGAGAAACAGCCACGTAGAGGTACAGCTCTTCACCCGGCTGAGGTGTGACCAAAATCGGGGCCGAGGAGAGATACGCTTTTAAGTCTGCCAGTGCGCGGTCGCACTCTTCGTCCCAGAAGAATTTGGACTTCAAAGTTTTGAAGAAGGGCCTGCAACGATCCGAAGACCGGCTGATAAATCTATTCAGTGCGGCTGCCATCCCGGCAAGATGTTGCACGTCCTTCGTGGAATTCGGGCGCTCCAGCTCTTGTATCGCTCTGATTTGGGATGGGTCGGCTTCAATTCCTCGGTTTGTAACCAAAAACCCCAGAAACTTTCCAGTGCCAACTCCGAAGGCGCATTTGGAGGCGTTCAGCCGAAGCTTGTGATGCTTTAGAATGGCAAACATTTCTGCTAGGTCGGCGAGATGTTGGGACTTCTCCTTACTCTTCACCACCATATCGTCGATGTAGGCTTCCATAGTTCGGCCCAAGAGAAGAGCGAACATCTTCGTCACCATCCGCTGAAAGGTTGCTCCGGCGTTCTTCAATCCGAACGGCATGACCCTGTAGCAATACAAGCCTCTGGGGGTGGTGAACGACGTGATCTTTCTGTCCGGCTCGTACATGGCTATTTGATGATAGCCGCGATATGCATCCAAGAAGCTAAACCTCTGATGGCCAGCAGTTAAGTCCACCAACTGGTCAATTCGAGGGAGGGGAAAGCTATCCTTCGGGCAAGCGCGGTTGACAGTCTTGTAGTCAACACAAACTCGCCATTTGCCGTTCTTCTTAGGAACCACCACCGTGTTAGATATCCACCGAGGGTATTGCACCTCCTCTATGGCCCCGGCCTCCAACAAATTCTTCACTTCTTCCGCAACCACCTCAGCATGGTGTAAGGCCGAACGGCGCGTTCTCTGTATAACTGGCCGCGCATTAGGGAAGACATTCAGCTGGTGGCAAATGAAGCTTGGGTCGACGCCAGGCGTATCGTAGGGCCTCCATGCAAAAGCCTCCAAGTTGGAAACCAAGAAGTTGACATAATCTGCCCGCTCGGCATTAGACAAAGATGATCCCAGGAGGAAGAACTTAGTTGGATCATTTTCGTCAATGCGCACTTCCACCAAGTCTTCGACCGATTTTTCCTCGGCCTTCCTTCCCACGTCCTCAAGGACCTCCTTTCCCTCGGGCCCCTCGATCATCTGGACAAACCCTTTGGCCGCTCGGCTGCCATTTACCACAACGAAGCATTGTTTGGCCATCACCTGGTCTCCCCAGACTTCCTCTATTTGCCCATTCGATGCCGGAAAGCGCATGACTTGGTGGAAGGTCGAAGCAACCGCTTGCATGGCGTGCAGCCAGCCTCTGCCCAGAATCAAATTGTAAGTCGATGGCACCTTGAGTACCCAGAATTCCACTTGCTTTACTACTGAACCTGCTTTGATCGGAAAAATAATCTTTCCGATCGGCCATTCGGGTTGTGAGTTGAAGTCGACCAATGGAGATGTCGCAGGGGCCAAGTCCTTGTCTTCTAACTTCATTTGTTTGAACGCGTCATAATACATGATTTCGACCAAACTTCCCTGGTCGATCAAGATTCTCTTGATATCAAAGTCTTTGACGCGTAGTGTCACCACCAAAGCATCGTTGTGCGGCATCTGCACCCTTTCCAGGTCCTTGGTTGAGAAGGAAAGGATGTCCCTCTCTTCGATTTTTCCCTTCTTCATGGCGGGCTGAATAGAGAGCACTTCCCTCATGTGCTCAGCCTTCTTTATCATTCCTCTAAGTTCGCAAACCCTTGCTGGTTCAATGATGCCGTGGATGACGTTGATCACACCCTGTGGGGGCGCCTCTAGGGCAGCCATTCCGTTTGGCTCGGTTTGTCCAGTCGGCGCGGCCTTGACTCCCCCATCTATATATTGGTCAAGGTGCCCTGCTGCCACCAACTCCTCCAAATGCTGTTTGAGCGGCAAGCAATCTTCCGTCCGGTGCCCCCGTTCTTCATGGAAGGTGCAACGATACTTTGGATTGAAGCCCCGCTGCGCACTCCCCAGCTTGGCCGGCTAACGGACAAATGGCTCCCCTCGGATTTCGCTCAGAATGCGGTAGATGGGAATTTTGAAGACCGTGGTAATCCCTGTCCGCGTCTTCAGTTTTCTCTTGGCATCCTCCACTGCATCGCGAGGTGCATCAGCCCGGTCATTTCTGCGACCTTTGTTTCTGTCATTTTGGTCGGTTCCTCGACGCTGATCTTTTGGTCGGTCACCGGGGCGGTTTTCCTCCTGCCCGACCGAGTGAACTTTCCCTGCTACCCTCCTGTCCACCGCGACCGGGTTATCCTTCTCGGTCGCAGAGGCGGCATCATCTTCCATACGAATGTGTTCGTTGATCCGCTGCATCAAAGATTCCATGGTGGACGGCTGATGCATCGTGAGTGAGTCTCGCAGCCTATGTCCGACTGGGAGGCCCCTCTTGTATTGAGTGATCGCCAGATTGGTAGGGCAGTCGAGGATCTCGTTGTAAGTCTCCCAATACTTTGCATTGTACGCCTTCAGCGAACTCCCAGATTCCATCTTGACACCCAGGAGATGGTCTACCTTCTTCGGCGTTCGAGTGTTAGTCTTGAATCTGGTGACGAAGGCTTCTGCTAGTTGCTGCCACCCCTCGATACTCCCCTCCGGGAGCCTTTCGAACCAGTTCAAGCCCAGCTCTCCCAAGCTTGCTGGGAATATGAGGCACATCAAGGCATCGTTCCGCCGGTGGCCAGCCATCACTTGCCGGTAATGACTCACATGCATGTACGGATCCGTCTTGCCGTCGTACAGAGTGAATTTTGGCTGGTGGAATCCGGCAGGGAGTGGGGTGCTCTCAATCTCTGGGGACAATGGGGTGGCTGTAAGTCTCGCCAGCTCTTTGTCCACCAGTGCTGGGGCTACGTCTCTGGGTGCCGGCATCATCACCTCTTCGCTGCAACGAACTGGGGCACTCAGCCTCTGGAGCGCAGGCACCCTCTGAGCCTCCCGACGGCGCGCTCTCTCCTCCAGCACGCCCCTGAGATCCCTGGAACGGGAGGAGGCAGAGTATTGCGACGTTGATGACGGGCGCGATGGGCGATAGGAGCTGTCGCGAGTGATGGATCTGCCCTCTCGCTGGTCAGAGTCTCCAACCCCATAGTTCCTGGTGATGGAGATTGAATAAGTCCTCCTCTGGCGGCGACTGCTAGAACGAGGGGAGGGGGCGCGTTCACTGAGGTTGCCCTCTCCAACAACACCCTTCCCCCTCACTTGGCGCTTCAGAAGCTCCATCTCCGCCGCCATCCTACGAATGAGGGCTTCTTGGTTCTTGAGTTTGTGCTCCAGGCGCTCCTCACGGGACTCCCCCCGGCGCCGGCGGCCCTCAGGACTCCGTGAACGATCTGAACTCCTCCCACGTTTGTCGCGCGCTCCCCGCGAAGAGGTTTCTAGGCCCGCCATGGTTGGAACATTAGGGGGGCCTTCTCTCCTCCGCACATATTCTGGAGTGACACCATCGACGACAGACAGCGGAACTTTGTCGTTGTTGGCCATGGAAATGGTCGAAGAAGCTTACAGAACAAGGGTTGAATATCAACCAACTTTCCCACAGACGGCGCCAATTGTACGGGGGCGAAATATTCTTTGCTCTCCGTACGCCTTGAACGTCAAGCTTCTGGCAACGGCGTCTATCTCTGCAACACAAAAACGGTGAGCTGCCTGGCGGTGGTGTGCCGGAAAGACCCTCCGACGATCAAGTCAGATTTTCGGGAAGAAGACAATGAGGAGAGAGTATTTGTGAGAATGAGTTCGCATACCTCCAACGTTCGTCCCTTCCTCTATTTCTAGGCTGGCCATGCAGCCTCAAGGTTGTGCGCGCACTACCTCTGTTGTCCTTCCCTCGACAGGTGGCAGTGCGCGCCTCTCACCACCTTACGCGTGTAAAGGTTTTGTCCTCCACCCAGTACATGCAGAACTGCCCAACGGTATTGAGGCGTGGGTGGAGCAGATGTCCTCTCATCCACGCCATTGGCCCAGGTGGCACTCTTAACCGGAGTACCACGACCGGCCTAACACTTGTGGAAAATTGCCATCACATTCACTTAACCGTGCTACGTGCCACCGACTTGCGACTTGGGATTGGGTGAAAGCTTGACCATTGGGACCGAACTATTGTTGATTGGTTCCCACGACCAACCGGTTGGGAGGCATGCCGGCCTCCAACCGTTCTTCTTCCGATCTCGGTCACATGAAGCCGCCCTCATCGACTGATCGGTCCAGGGTGCAACAGCCCCGATCGCAACCACGGTGTAGCTCGGGCTACCACTTAGCTCAGTCAGCTCGCTGACCGAGCTTCTTTTGCAGAGTACAAAGTCATAGCTCGGCTGACCAGTAGATGCCTGTCCGGTCAATTCTTCCGACCGCGCAAGTCATTCTGCCGATCACGTCACCAGCCAAATTGGCAAAGCGCCATGCAACCCGTCAACTCAGCTCGGCCGTATTATTCGGTGCGAATCTCCCCTCTCACCATCCTTGCCGTGATTGACTAGACTCTCTAAAAGATTGCTATGAAATTCTAACCACGTAATTAGAATGATGTATTATGTTTTTGAATTTGCTTTGATTCGGATCATATTTGTATAAGTTTTTTAAGATTATTCATTTAATAAAAGTTTGTATTAGATTTATATATTCTTTTTTTGTGATTTGGAATTTATAGTTATACAATGATTCACCTGTACATGTATTGAAATTGTATGACAAATCACACTAACAAGAGACAAATCCTGTAAACATAGATTTAGTGTGGACAATTCGTGTTTGAAATAGGTTTGGAAATTGAATTCTCTTGGGCTGCATTTTTTTTTCATTTTTCATTTTTTATTTTTAGGCTTCTTGTTGAGTTCAAATTTTGAGCTATTTTGATTGTTTTCTGACAATGTTGTCTAATTAAGGATAAATTATCTACAAGTCCTTTTGAAAAGTGTGTTCTATTTAATCCCAAAAGTTTTGTGTGTATTTTTCGTCTCCTCTTTCTTTGCACCTTACTTCTTTTCTTTATCTCTCCTTCTCTGATATCTGCGACGACCATGACCATACCTTCTTTCTTTTCTTTCTCTTTATGATCCACAGTCACTAGCGATCGACGACCACTATTGGTTGGGGTTTACCGGCAACCACTGAGTATTAACTCCTTACTTTGCACTCACCGATGACGAAGAAGATGAGTAGATCTATATTAGATTTGGTTAGATTTAAATTAAAAATAATTGTCGGAGTACAATCTTCTCTCTCTATATCTGTCTCTTTCCTTCGATCACTAAGTTTTTTTTTTATTTTTTCTCCACTACATACTTCTATTTTCTTACTTTAATAGAAAAAAAATTTTCAAGTTCTGAATAAGCTGTTTTTGAGTTTTATTTTAGTTATAGACAATGACAGTTTCAGTTTTATTGGTGCTAAAATGAATCATCTTTTAAAATTGTAAAATTTTTTAGTTTCAATTTTATTGGTGCTAAAATGAATCACACTTCAAAACAGTGGAATAAATGCTTAATAGCATCATATTTTGAAACTATAACATTTTACAATTTCAAAGCTTACTTTTCAGTTTGATCAATATTAGAGGTTATTTTATTAAACCCTACAAAATTTGAAAATAACATATGCTTTTTTCCATTGTTACTGTTTGTTGTTGTTACATTTTTTTTTCTTCAGTTTATCAATATTTAGCACATTTTGCATGTTTTTTTGGCTCTAATTTTGCTATTTATTCTTTTTTTTTTGGACAATATTCTGGACATTCCGGTGAGTCTCCGACGATATTCTTGATGTCCAGTGAACGTTCTAGATATTTCGACAACTTCTAGTGACGTTCAGAACACTCTGATGATGTTCCAGCTAATTTTCGATGATACTCCAACTACTTCTTAGTGATGTTGAATAGTTCAGGAAGTCTCCGGTGACCATTTGATGAAAGTTCGGCAATAGTGGGATTTAGTAGGGTCTTTAGTTTTATTTTATTTTTTAAAAAATAATTTTTTAGTAACAATTGAAAATATGTAAGACTAATTATTGTAAGTGTTTTGTTTTGAAATTAGATGAGTTTTGAACTTTGTGTAAGGAACCTATCGGTAAGCTCCCCTCAAATCAATTAGTGGGTCAGTGGACCCAATCCAACTTGAAGTCCATCAGGAAGGTGGATCACTTCGTTGTATGGTGGGCTTTTACAATCCAATCTATTTGCTTGGTTTGGGTTTTTTGAGCCCAAAAACTAGATTCTTGTCTTCTTGCACCAATGGAAATCTCTTTTGCAGTTGGGCTGTGGATATTTGCAAAGAAAACTATCAAAAAATTAAAAATCAGCAGAAAGCCCAAAAAATTTAACAACCAAAAAAGTCTAGAAAACTAGTTGTTGAATTCAATTGGGAAGAGGAATTTAGGTTTTGTGGTCAATTTCTAAGCGATATTGGGCAACTCTCAATACTATTCGGGTTGGGTCTAGCAAGTTTTTTGACAACTAAACTCACCTGAATTGTACTCTTATAGTCGGGCACACTATACCATATTCTAAATAATATGACTTATTATATGAACATCATTATAAAAGAAATATTTTGTCAGACTTATATTAGTTTGAAAAAAAATTACAGCATCAGTGTATATACAGTTTCAACCACAATAGTTTTACCCTGTTGATCCTTTACTCTATACCGAAATTGTTACAATTATTGAATCAAAAAAAAAATTAAAAAAATTGATAACAATCATCATGATTGTAAAGAGAATGGCCACATCCAAATTGATAACAATCATTAAATAAGTAACAAAATTTGATAACAATCATCATGATTGTAAAGAGAATGGCCACATGCTCTTCATGTGCCAACTTTGGTGGCTCATGTAATTTCTCCCTTAGGCTGATTTGATCTCTGTATTTAAATATGCTCATTAATTTTGCAATTTATGTTTGATTAGTCTAAATTTAAAATAGTTGTAAAGATTTTTTTGACAATAAGATGTTTGGATCAACTTGCGGGTACCTTGATTAATTTTAGAATTCTAAAATTAATAATTTAATAAACTTTTAGTGACTTCTGATAACTCAAATTTAAAACCTTAAAAATTATTTTCAAATTTTTACGGTTGGAGTCAGAATTTAGTTGCCGTGGCCATTCTAAAGAGACATAACAAAGATAATGAGGACGTCTATGACTTGACTTTTATTAAGGAGACATAGTAGAGGAATATGAAAAAAAGATAAAAATAGAGTTGTGTGGTGGTTGTCATTATAGAGAGACAAATAGGCATAAGAGAGGGAGAAAGAGAGAGATGTGGAAAAAACAGAGAGTATGTATGCATATATACATTATATAGTGATAAAGAGAGATGGTTGTGATGGTATACAATTATGTTGATAGGTGGTTGGAGTATGAAAGGAAGATTAGTTAGTGGTGGATCTTGTAGTCGATTATGTGAGCTGCACATGCTCATTTTATTTAAAAAAATTCACATCCAATTTTGTAAAGGAAAATATTTTTCATTTATGCTTAATGACATAATATTTTATGTTTTAATTTTTAATTTATTACAAATTCAATTATATAACACTTAATTTAATTATCATATCATTGTAGGCATTTCTCATTTTGCAATTGAACAAATTAGACAACATGTCAGTATGATGGAAATACTAAAATGCCCTTACTTTTGAAAATTCAAGATCGAATGCTTAAAATCCATTACTTAACAAAATCTACATGATCTCATCATTTGAATCTTAGGAAAGCACAATATAATCATGTCAAACATATAAGACTTTGTAAATGTTTTACAACTTTAATATTGTATTTGGAACATGAATTTGAATATTTTTTTTTTTTGCTCAAGGCAAGGCTACCAAAATGCCACTTCTGCCACTTATTCTGATTTTTGAGGGCATTATTCCATATGATGACAAACCTCTTCAGCAAGGTGGTATTTAGCTCCCACCGTTTTTGCTTGGGAGAAAAAGGTTCATTACCTCTGAGACTTGGTCAGAACTTGGTTTAGGCATTGTTTGGGATATGAATTGACTTTTTTAGTTTTTTAATTATTTTATTATGTGATTAAAATTATTTTTTTAGGATTGACTTTTTGACTTTTTTAACTTTTATGAGAGAAAAAATAAAATGATTATAATTTAAATGTGATATTTTTTAATCCGAGACTAAAAAATCTATTTTATTTTTTTTTATAACTATTTTAATTCCAACCCACCCCAATCCAACTTCCCAAACCAATGCTTAAGAATCTGTTTACTCATTTATATTTTATGATAGTTTTTTTTTTTCAATAAAATAACCAATGATAGAGTTGGGTGAATACAATGGATAGGGGACACCGTTTTAACATCGAAAAATTACACATCAGTAATTGTAAAATATATATATATATATATATATATAAATGTGATAAATATTAATAATTAAAATCATAAATCTTTTTACTAATGTGTAATAATTTTTAAAAACCTTCATGAATAGCAATTTTTTCTTTTAACAAAAGGGGAAAAAAAATATAATTCAAGAATTTAATACAAAATCATGTAACAAGTTTTGATTTTAAGACAAATGTATTTAAATGAAAATAATTCAAAGTATTGCACTCTCATGAAAATGCAAGTCAAAGGAAGTGAGACTTGTATACCATGCTACAACCAACTCGATTATACCTTTGTAAAAATGTAATTATTTTGAGTTATTCACATTTGAATGTATTTAGGTTTATATTTATATTATTGCCCTTTTTTTTTTTCTTTCCTTCTTGGCAAGAGGAAATGTGTTGTAGATAAGCCCTAATTGACTCTATTATTATTGATTCATTTGAATTTTTTCTTTTCTTGCTAAAATGAATGGAATTTTTAATTCGTAATTCATATCTTGAGATTTGAACATGATGTTAGTATTTACAGTCTTAAAAACTTAAATATTATTAACGTGTATCTTTAAGATATATGTTAAGTCAACTCAAAAAGATTATACATTTTTTGTTGCACTAAGAGCAATTCTAGACATACTTTTCATGTTTCACTGGCTAAAATATAAAAGGGATATATATTCTTTATTTTTTTTTTATCTATATACTCCAATACTACATTTTATTTTACATATCTACATATACAAACTGTTTAAAAAGTCTTTCAAAACTCTTCAAATGTAGCTAACCTTTGAAATTTTTTGTTAAAACAACTATTGTAATAGTTAGTCCATTGAAGAGATAAAATGTAATGATGCTAGTTATAATACGCTTGAAAGTATTCTCACTTTCATGTAAAATGTACAGCACTTTTAAGCCTTTTAACATATACCTAATGGTAGACATTAACAAAATTCTTATTAATTTTGTTTACTAAATTTTTTAGACATTTTCTGTATGAGGAGCAAATATTATCTTGCTTCTGTACTCCTCGTTGTCCAAGCCCTTTCTGGCTCCGGATGACGTCGTTCAACCTGAGACCACAATAACGGTGAGCTACCCGGTGAGTGGTTGCCGGAAAACCCCTCCAACGATCAAGTTAGCACATAGAGAGAGAGAAAGAGGGAGAAGAGAGAGAGAGGACAAAGTGGTTTTTAAGCTCTAATCAGAAGATGTTCCAGACCTGTGTATGGAGGCGCAATATCATTTATATAGTTTTTGCGCATGCCTCTACTTCCATTTCCCTCTAGATGCGTGAACCTACTCTCCTCTTACGTTCTCCCACATGTCAGCGCTTATATAGCTAAACACCAAATGATGAAACCGCCAAACGATATTGACGTGTACGGACGGCGGAATCTTCTTTCCGCAGTCTCGTCATGCCACATAGTACTCCCCACCAAGCTACGCTTAGTGCGGCGCCACGCCATCACCTTATGACCGTGCTGCTTGTTTGGTCTCTTCGATAATTCCTGATCATGGCCTCAACCGAGCTCCTCAGTCACGACCGAGCTCCTACTCGGTCGAACCTGATCTTCTGAGGACTAATCCTGTCCAACTTAGCAAAGTGCACATCTCCTTTGGGCTAACAATCAAAAGTTGTTCCAACTCAACCAAACTAAGTCCTCGATCCAGCGCGTACCCAACGTCTGACCAAGCAAGGACCCTGACTCTGGCCCAAACGAGCTCGGCCCACTATTTGGTCATAAACCTCCCTCTCAATTGCTCCTTAATTCTGTCCACGCCAGCGTGGCCAGGATTGCATTTATAGAACGGGCTCGTTTCATTGCTTGATCGTCCACTATTTCGAATCGGTCCACTATCTTCGACCACACTAATCCTTGTGCTCGGCCTAATGACTTGCTGTAGACACCCCATTTTTGACCGTCCTCAAGACTTGGACGTCACCGCTTGAACACTCGGTGATCATCCATGTTTATGTTTGTCTTGAGTTCCCGGAGGTCTCGGCTACGCGCCTTGCCTCAAGATCTCTCGACTTGACCGTTTTGTGTCTGGTTTTACACCAAACACTTGTGTTTTGCCTTGGAGGGGCAGGGAATGGCTTATGGGCCATCCTCACACTCCACCGGCCATGGCTTGAGGCCACCGGCTGTGTTTTGTTGCCACCGACCAAATGTTTGGCCGGCCGGCACTATAGATGGTTGACCGGCCATATTTTTTGGTCAAATTGCATTTTTGGCCGGCCGACTACTGTGCATCTGCTTTGTAGATATTTTTATGCTAGCTGGCATACACTTTGCTCCCCTCCATACACGTGTATGGAGGGATCTCCCTCTTGATTAGCTTACTTGAGAAGCTTTGCAAGAGGAAAGTTCTATAAAGAGGAGGCTCTTCTCCCTCCTCTTGGTTAGACAACATTTTCTAGAGAGTTCTGGTTTTAGGGTTTGAGTTGTGTATCTATCCTATATCTATACCTCCCTCTCTTTGTGTTTAGTGTGTGTTTTGTCTTACTTTTGTGCACAAACACCCACCATCACATCTTCTCTTGGTTGCTGAGGGGCCAGAGGGTTGTTCTTGGTGTTCTTGACTGGTTTTAAGCTTTGAGGACCAGCTGGAGCATCATTCTTGAAGAGGGTCTTCAAGGGACTTTACCTTTAAATACCCCATTTTTGCATAGCTTTTTTACCTATCTTGCAACTGTTTTTGGGCTTTGTGTATAACATATAAAAGTTTTGTTTTTGGGTCCTCTAAATAGTTGTTTAAGAGTGTTTTGATCTTTGAGGTTGTTTGACCCCTCTTAAGGCTTGTTTGGCCTTTGTTTTTGTGCTATTTTGGTGAGCTCCGGGACCATTGTGTTTGGGCCTCCTCACCACTGAAATCTTGAGGGATTTCAGTGGTGAGGATGGTGCCTTGAGGTCCCAAGAAGGGGAGGGCCACCCCCTCTCCTTGTTGTCCTTGAAAAAGACCATTTTTGCCTCTTGAGGGAGCATCTAATTTAGGTTCATGTTGGCCATGCCTTAACTGATTTTTGTGCTTATATTGCCATGTATTAGCACTGTTTTATGCTGGTTTAGGTACACCTTGCATGCCTTGCATACATGTCTTGTAATGCCATCATTTAGCCTTAACATGTCTTATGCTTTGAGCCCTTGTTCTAGGATGTTTTTGGCCAAGCTTTGTGAAGCTTCCATGCTTGTTTTGGTATGCTTGAAGTCTGTTTTGGGTTGCTTTGGTCAACCATGGCATGCTTTGTATAGCTACCTTACATTTTAGCTTGTTAGCCTTGAGTTTCGGACCACGTTGCATGCTTGGCTTGTCTTTGTTTAGTTGGTTTGAAGCCATTTCTAACATGATTTTTAGAGCTTATGTGTATACCATTAGTCCATGTTTGCATCTTCTTAAGTGTGCTTGAGAGTTGCTCTTTGTGCCTAAGGGATGGACCATGTTTATATGCATGCTTGTATGTGTATTTGGTTCCACTTCCTTAGCTTTTGGCCACTGTTTTGGGCTTAGTATAGAGCTGTCCAATTAGTGTAAGTCCCTCCTTTGCATATTGTTGCACGCTCTCCTTGTATGTTATTGCATATTTGTGTGTTGTTGCATAATTGAAGTTGCGTGATTGAATGAAGTCACATGCTTGCTTGCATGCTTGAATACCCACATTGTGTCTTGCATACTTGTTGGTTGCATTGCTCCATGCCTTGCATGTCTTGCATGATCATTGTATGCCTTGTATGCTTCTTTGCATTTCCATGATTGCATGCTAGCTCACATGCCTAGGTTGCATCACATTGGCACGCATGCTTAACCTCTTGAATTGATTGTGATAGAGGTTGAGCCCCATTGTTTGTTTATGTGCATTTCACTCCACATCAAAGTGCATAACTTGGTTTCTTGGGCCATCACGCATTGAAATGCGCGATTGGTGGTCCGAGAATCGAGAACTGTGTCCTTTTGAGTCACAAATATGATAAGGGATGTGTTGGTGCATACATTTGCTTGAAATGCATTGCCATGCCTTGTTTTGCCCTCTGCTACTGTCAAAACAGGATTCTGCAGGAAGAATTGGCCGGCCGGCGATCTTCAGTGGCCATCCATAAGTGGCCGATGGATTAATTTGTGGTCGGTGACCAATTCCCTTAGCCGGTGGTGTTCCACAGCATTCAGAGAAACAACCCTGAGACTTGTGCAGTCCTCAGAGAAGGATAACAGTAAAAGCAGAGGCAACTTGTGCATGGCAGTGACTTTCCGTGCGGAGCCGAGCGCGCATTGCATTGGGCCCTCTTCTCGAGGCTGTTTACTGCTTTCATTAGATTAGTTAATTTGTTAATTAATTAATTGGTCTGTAATATTTAATTAGCTTGTAGGTTAATTAAATTGTATTATTCTTTCGGCCCCTCCGAGCGAGGGCAAATTTGTAATAAGTGTGGGTGCATGTGTGCATGTCTTCCAACCCCCACTTCTTTCTCCCTTTTACTTACCTGCTTTTGATGGTTAGTATTAGGACATGTTTACTTTAGCATACCTTATGCTATGCATGCGTGCATCATTCATTAATATTGCATGCATCGGGCTCGGCGCATCATGCTAACTGCATAAAGTATTTCAAATCTAACTTGAACACATGCTATCTGTGCACTTTCGCATGTCATCCTTAGATTAGCCGAGCCTATTCTAGATTGCATTCTGTATGCGTCGCATTAGCCACTTAACATGGACTAGGATCATGCATTGATTGCTAACATGTTCTTGTCTTGGCTCGAAGTACATTGTAAGTAATTTATGCTTTAGCATCTCGCATGAGTATGAATGTTAACATGATAGCATGCTTACCATGTGGCTATATGCTTAAGTGATATAAACTGCCTGAATGCCTGTGGGTGAAGGTTGGATTGTTTGAGTTTGAACAACTCGTTGAAATCCATGTTTTAGCCTACTTGCGAGTAGCAAATTTCAGACGTTTTCCAAACAAACGGATATGCAATGCTTCGTTCCAAATTAGGTGATCTAGTCTATACTTTTGTGTTGTGCGCATCATATAGTAATTCTAGCTAATTAACCGGAATAAGAACACATAAACGTTTTCAAAATCGGATATCATGGTTAGTAGAGGCCGATCTTCGGATCGGGCGAGAGGGGGTGCTCATAGCTGACCTTTCCCAATCGTACCTAAGTTCCCGAGCCGAGGCAACTTTGGTGATGACGGACACTTGGCCTTAGGCGCGAGTCAGGGTTTCCTAAATTCCCCCATAAAAAATATTTAGGTGGCGACTCTGTATCTGGCAAAGCAGTCCATGTTTGGCACTTCTTTCAAAAATCTGTTTTCTCAAAACGATTTGCCGGATTTGGACTCTTTGGTTCAGATTACGAACCGTGACAAAACGAGTCCGAACTGTGGTAGCATAAGTCCCTCGGGGCACGTCCACACTTGTCTGGTTGGCGATTCATCTTTTCAATCTGTCGCTTCATAATTGATGCTGATCTCGTCATGGGCACGTGGCGTTCATCCATTGGTCCCGTACTGCCAATATAGCTATCCTACATTGTCCCTTCAGATTCAAATTTTTGGTGCCCCCTCCCCTCTCACATATATTGACACGCCTCTTCAGTTCCTTATATCTACTGTTCATTCTCTTCTTCAATGGCAATCCGTCAATCCTAACCATCCAAGCCCCATTTCCTGCGTTCGTCGTCCCTATCAAAGCATCTGTTTCACCAGCTTTCTGCCACTGTCGCCTCCGAAATGCCCTCCAACGATTGGAGCGACGTCTGCATCTTCGATTTGGTAAGTTTTGCACTGCTCTTTTTGTTCTTCATCTGTTCTTCGTGTTTTTCCTATATTTTCGAACTCCAATTCTCATATTCATTCACTGAGGAAGATTAAAACACCCAAATAGTACCAAGAATAGAATAGGGTTAGGGTTTTTGCGTTGCTTTTGACATCTAAAGGCTCCCGTGCCCCTAGTTTTCCACTGTTCATCATCTCCTGTGATGAACAGGTGCGGATCTAGGTTCAGTCGGGCTCGAAGCACCTTTTTGATCTAAAAGGACTAGTCGATCGGGCAAATTCATTGTTCGTGGAGTGGGAGGCGGAAAACCGGGCTACTCAATACTCAGATTGTGTGACCGGGCTAATATCTGGCCTGCTTGCACGACTGAGCTAACCAAATAGGCTAAGCTACCAAGCGCGCTCGATGTGACCGAGCTAAAATCAAGCTCATACGAGTGACCGCGATGCCACTTATACTTGGTTTTTAACTGCAGACTCCTAGGGGACCAGACATACCAACAGTAGGGCTCTCAAAGACCGAGTAACCATCGTGCACAGCTTAGTCAACTCAATTAGAGAGATTTGTGAGGATATATTTTGTTGTAATATTTTTCTTCCTCTCCTCCCTTATTCGGACATGTAATATTCAAAGTGATGTAATAATTTTCCATCCCATTTCTTTATATCCTGTTCTTTTACTTGCTTTCCTTATTCTGTAAATATGCAGTATATTTTGATTGTCATCATATCCATGTTTTGCATCCATGTTTCATGCCTTAAGATTCGGCTAAATTTGCATCTGTGGATTTAATCGTTTATTATGTGATTTTGTGTGCTACCTCATGTTCTTGAAATGATTCACATGTCATATATTAGAAGCTGAATCTTTAGTTGCATTTCATGAGTGAATTGCATTAGGATTTTGTATATAGGATCATGCATATTTTACTAACTTTGTTTTGTAACTGTTTGCGAGACATCGGTAAATATGTAAGCTTTTATGCTTTAACATCCCATTTGTGTATGTTTTCTTTACTATGTTTAGCATTCTACCATAAGGCTATTTGCTTATGTGATATAACTCTATGCATGCTGGTAGGTGAAGGTTGTGTTGTTTGATTTAGAATAAAATTGATTTTCATGTTTGTAAAATTCAATTTTCTGTGTCTTGTACACTATTCAAAACATTTTTGAAATAATGAAATCAAGTTGTTCCAAAATAAATGACATAGTTTATATCTGTTGGCTTCACATAGTAATTTTTAGGATTATTAATAATTGAAATATGAACATATAAATTAAATAAAAATTATATCATAGTTTAGTAGATGCCGATCTTTGATCAGGTGACCAGGGGTGCTTAATTAATGACATTCCCCCCTCATACCTAAGATTTTGAGCCAAGCATCCTTGGTTATGATGACCAATGGCCTTGGCACGAGTTTCCTAATTTTTTCAAAATATTAGGTGGTGACTAAGATCTGGTGATGTAGTTCATTTCTAGCAAGGTTTTTTTGCAATAAAATAGATTTTCTATAAAGTTGCCAAATTTAGACTATCATCTATGTTTCACACTACACTCGTGAAACTAGACCTAAGAGATCGAGGGTCTGAACTGTTTAGTGCGTGCAGAAACCCCCTGGGCGATGCTACATCCCCAGCCCACCAATGGAGAATTGTTTCACCGATCCTAGCGTTACACCTTGCACATCCCACCAGTTAAATTAATTAGTCTAAACTTGCCAAGAAAAGGGACATAAATAGCAAAACATGGTTCAGAGATTCACAACCAGCCTTATAGAACACACACAAAGATGGAGTAAGGATTTGAAGAACTCCAATTCTATGAAAGTGCTCAATAATCTTGATTCTATTCTTCCAAGCCAACCATCCAAAAAATTGGACCTTTGGAAGGATGTGATGATCCACACCAGATTGTAGGTTTTAAGCTTGGGACCAAAAGAATCCTCTTCAGCTTTATAGGCTAAAGACACAGAGTATATACTTAGAGATGAAGCTGAGGCTATCCACACAGCTTTATCAGGGTGATTGCTACACAGATCAGGTGCAACCACCAAAGGATTATATAGTCTAATGACCTCTTGGGCCTCCCACTCATAGAGAGATCTTTTGAACTGAAGAACCCACTCCCTTGAGTTACATTTTTTCTCAAACATCATTCTTACTGAATCCTCATTTTTTCCAAAGAGAGCCTAAACAAGCTTGGGAATTCTTCTGTTAAACTTGTGGTACCACACCACCTGTCAGTCCAGAATTTGACTCTATTACCATTCCCAATATTGATATGAAAATATGCCAAGAAGAATCCGTAAAGCTTGTGCCTATGTTCAGCAATTAAAACTATTCCTTTCCATACCCTTGAGTAACTGTTAAAGGGGCTAACTGATGGGAGCCAACTATCAATATTCAACTTGTACTTGCTACAAATGATCCTTTTCCATAGAGCATCCTTTTCACTACCAAACCTCCACTACTACTTTATCAAAAGGCAGGCGCATTAACTGTGATGTCCCAAAATTTAAGGACATCATAATAATGTTTACAACTTGACATCATAATAATGTTTAGAATTTAAAATCAACTTTCTTAATTAAGAACTTTTTATCAATGTTGCCACTAAGTTTATCATCATCCATTAATTAACAACATAGAAATTTAAAGTTATTAAATTACAACTCCAATAAACTTCAAACTTAATCTTAGTACATGAAAAAAAAAAAAAAAAAAAAAAAAAAAAAAAAAGAGGTTCACAAGCACACTTCAAGTTAACCAAGGCTGAATGTCGCCTTCTAAGACCTCGGTGTTTCCTTTGGTTTCTTCGGTACCTAGCATAAAACGCCAGGGCAACGAGAATGCCAATGAGCGACAAGCTCAATAAGAAACTACAACCCGAAAATACCCACCCTGATAACAATACTCACAATTAATGAATAATGTGTAGTACCAGAGTAACAAGCAGTGTTTAATAAGCATAACAAGAATGCTATCAGTTGAAATAATAACAATAGATAATAAGAACAATGGCAAGCGGAAGCGGTAATTCATCATAATGAAAATGTCAACTTTTCTTTTAAATTCACATAAGTGTAGTTTATTAAGTAAGTCTAAGTAACTCCCCGTGGAGCACTATTTCTACTCAACCGCTAAGCAATGGCCATGGGCAATTCTGACTCCCCCTTGGTCAAATGTTCAAATGTTACTTGCTATAACTACCAATGATGCCCACGCACCAAGGTCACGTACCCAAGTCGTGACATCACGGTCTGCCCCAAGGGAACGGTCTATGTTGTGACACTCACACCACCAACCTTATATCACCTACACCGATAAGAGCCGAAATACCTTCCCGTGCCATGTTAGGGTTTGCAACTCACTTGCGCAAGACTCTAAACCAGGCTCACCACATCACTTTTAAACTTTAATGCATCGGTTTAATTTCGTGTTTCTTTACTTCGTCGAATTCACATTTTGATGCATGTACGAGTTTTAGTTTGCAAACCACAGTGACATAAGGTTTATATAGCACAACATAATCATGTATGGCAACCAAAATAAATATTATAGAATGTCTTAGGAATCATCACAAAATTTCAATGAATTTCTCACACTTTTTCTTTTCAGTATTGTATGGTCAGACTAAAAATAATGAAACCCATATCAAACAAAGTTTAATTATTACAATATTTTAACTGGTGCTAGTTCATTGAGTTAGGAAAAGATTTCACAATGAATACCAAGGCTAAAATCGATTTTAATATGGACAAATAAAATTTGGAAGAAAACTGGTTTCTGGGGCAGTGACTTACAGTAACTTCTAGCACAGGTGATCTGTGTTTGAAAAATAAAAAGGGCCATCAAACAGTGTCAAAAAGAGGTATGGTCAAACGGGCTTGCCAAATATTTGAGTTTAGAACATATTTCCAGAATAGTTTGAAGACTAAAAACCAATGAAAGATGATGAAATAATTTTCTAAGAAAATATGACAGATTCTGTCGCATTTTAGTAAAACTATAATTTCTCCTTTTAGACTTATCCATTTTTTGTGAAATCGGCAGAAAATGAAAGATAACTCTTATATCTAACTATCCCATGTGGTTGTGCAGAAAAATACCATTTGCAAAGAAAATGGGACCTGATTGAAGTCACTGTTTCTGTTATATTGTGAACAACACTTAGGACAAATATTTACTTCGGTAAAAAAATGGTGTCCAATGATTTTATAAAAATTTACACGTGTATAGAACACCTACATATACTTCCAGTACCAACAAATTTTTGACACAAGTTATTTTCAATTTATTAAAGCATTTTACCTTTGATAAAATTTGAGACATTGAAGAAAATATAAGTTTCGAGTAAAAGTGAACCAACCTTATCTCATTTTACCCCCATGCAAGATTATTTCAAACAATGGAGAATATTTGAACACATAAGAAGATAAAATCAGTAGCTAAACCATCTAATCTATGCTTGCAAGAAGGAATAGAAATCATATCATCATGAAATTATTATTCCATCAAAATGTAAACATGCATTGAGCTATTCTTGCTATGTGTGTATTAACCATGCACACTCTTGAATATTTTTAATATATAGATTCAATAAATATATATATATATATATATATCTAAGGGAGAATAGAGATTGAGTATTCCTACCTCAAAAGTTTTTACAAACTATTCTCAAGATTAGTTTTGAAATGGTGATCATCACCAAGCACCCTCTCCTCTTCCTCTCTTTTTCTTTTATTTTCTCTTCTCTTTTTCATTTTTCCGCAGCCGTGTTGAAATAGTGTTCTATTTGTAGGTGTTTGCAGGCCTATTTTTATTTTATTTTATTTTTACTCTTGGCTTGGGAAATATTACCTACATATATAGGCTTAGGGTGTGGTTGTATACATGCCTTAGCATGCTTGCTCTCAGCAGCCTCCTTCCTTGGGAAGGAAGGGTGGCCGAATTCCTCTGCCCCAAAGAAGTCTGATTTCATTTTTTTTTTTTTTTTTGAGTGTGTGTACAAAAAATAAAAATCAATGTATATATATAACCTAGTCACTATATATTTTGCTTCCTACTATCCTCTGATTAATTTAGTTACTATTTATTTAACTCATTTAGTTTCCACAACTGTATTTAGATATAGAAATTTAATCACACAAAGATAAATAAATTTATTTATAAAGGAATTTAATATTGGTATTAATCATGATGCTATTAACTTTATAATTTAATAATTTAATAATTACTATTAATTGACTTAATATTTTTATTAACAAACTAATTAGTTGTCCAAAAATTCAAGCTCTTACAACCTATCCTCCTTAAATAATTTCGTCCTCGAAATTTTAATGCATACCTTTATCTTAAAACAACTGAGGGTAGTTGGCTCGCATTGCATCCTCTCTTTCCCAAGTAGACTCCTCCACTCCTCCATTGTAGCGATCCCGATTTCGATCCTTCTTTCATGTTTTGCCACTTCGACTGGGCAGGTCGGGGATCGAGCTGCTTGGTCAGCTTACGGGGGTCCAAGGGGCAGCGCCCCTTGGCAAGTCCGAGGGCAGCGCCCTGGCGGGGTCGAGGGGCAACGCCCCTGAAGTAAAAATAAAAAATGCATTCGAAGTTGCTTGAGCCGCACATGCGGAAAACATGAGAGGGCTTGTTTGGCTACTGCAATAAATGCAGATGCGGGAGTGCAAGTGCGGGAGAAGCGCCGCACGTGCGGGGATAGGTGAGTCCGAATTTTTAATCTTTTCTTCTCTTTAGGCTGAATGTATCTCACTCTTGTTAGGTCTCTCTCTCTCTAAAAACCCTTTCCTCTCCCTTCTCTCTACATTTTCCTACGCCAAATCGGATCAAAACCTTGATTTCTCAAGATCCATTAGAGTTTTGCCATAATTTCTTCATCAAAGTTGGTTAACTTCTTGAGGACTTTGTTATGTGCGGTGAAGATCGAGTTTCGACACCGTTGATTTTGGGGGTTTCATCTCATTTCTTCTTCAAAACTTGAGGTAAGGATTTTCTTAGAGTTATATATATGTTTTTGCAAGATCTATATGATTTTCGAAATCATCTTTTGATAGCTTTGAAAATTGATTGTTGATTCAGGAAGTTAAGCGATTTTGAAAGTGGGTTTGTCTCTTGTTTTTTTAAAATGATTTTATGGGTTTTGATCTTCGTTGATTGAAGAAAATATGATTTTGAAAAGTTTTCTTTCAAAAGATTTGAGTTGTTTAGTTTTGGTGAGAAAACCTAGAATTTGGGATTTTTTTTTTAAAGAGATTGAAAATCCATGAATGATATTGTTATATTTATTTTGTGTGTCAAAATAAATAGATGTTTGGAAAATTTCTTATTTATATTTATATAAATGATGAATTTCAAGGAATATGAGAATTATTGTTCATTTTGGAAATTATTGTTCAAAACGTTGAAAGAGTCTTGAAATGACTAATTGTTGAGAATACTTGAGAATAGGGAATTGTGTTATTCCTTGGATGATGAATTGGAATAAAAGTATTTATATTTATCTTGTGTTATTGGCATATCAATTCATTTGATTATATTAGACTTTGAAAGTTGATTTGAAAACTTGCATTGAGAAAAGAATGTTGAGAAACAGTTTTCATGGAATGATTTTGGGATAAATACGTTGGTAAGTCTTGATAGGTGGTGTAGATGATATTGAATAAGTTGGCTTGAGAGTCCGGGGTGAAAGACCGAAAACCCGCGCAGATAGCTGTCGAGCCTTCCGGTTAATAACGGTAAAAATGACAAAATTGGTAGTACTTGTATAGTCTACTTGCAGACACCGACCTAGGGATTACCAGAGTCGTATTTACTGCTCTTGAAATGAATTGTTAAGTTTTGAGGAATTGAAATTGCATGACATCATTGAGCATGAGGGTTTTCAAAGATGAAGATGTGATTTTCTTTCAAAATAGCATAACATGGCATGTGCATTTCATCTCTTGAGACTTGTATAAAATGTATATACTTTGTTAAGGACTTCCTACTGGGCTTTATGCTCACCCTAGGGATTTTTTTGCAGGAAAAGATGTAGTGATGCCGCCTAACTAAAGGCGAGGAAATGTGTGTTGAGAGTACGAGACTCTTATTTTGCTGTGACTTTGTGTGCAAGCCAAAGGCTGTATGTGTGTGGGTTTGAATAACTGTTTTGTGTAACCAGGCTCAAGCCTTGGAAACTTGTAAACCCTTAGGGGTATTTATTTGTTTATTTACTTGTTGGTGGATTAATGTGTTGTTGCATGAAGAACTATTGTATCATGTCATGTAAGTTTAGAGATTTATATTCGGTTTTCCTTAAAAGAGCCATGATTGTTTTATTATCATTTGGGCTAGAAATTTGAGGCATTACATCCGTGCTACCACAACACTCGCATGTCACGACCCAAACCCGCCCCTATGGGTTTAGCATCGTAACCGGCCAGTAATCCGTAATTACCGAAGGCCTGCTTGATAGTAATAACAGTAATACAGTATAAAAGGGGCTGGCGGAAGCCAAACAGTAAATAGAAGATGTCCAATGAGCTGTGAAAACTTGAATGGAAAGGACTTTTATGGACTAATCCGCATATTTATCACCATAAACACATATACATATCAGACACATATAATATGCAGGTTAGAGATCCAATCCTTTCACCATAACTGTACAGTCGAAAGTCTTATTCATTCATTACAAAACAGAGACAAAAGGGTGAATTTGAAACACCCCAGAACAGCCTTGGCTTAAGAAGACTCGGAACCTCGAAGTGAGGCACAATGGTTGGCTTGACAAAACATGAGCTTAACTTGACGCTCCTAGCTTCGGTCCGGTGCCTGGCCACCTACATACATATATAAACAGTGAGCTAAAGCCCAGTGAATAACAAATGCGTAAAGGGGTTAAGAATGAATGTCCTTTCAGTAGTTAAAACAGTCATTTGCATCAGTAGACCAGTTATTCAATCAGTGGCTCATATTTCATGCCATATCAGTCAGCAGAAATCATAGCAGTGATACGTGGTACATCCAATGGCAACACAGTACAGTAGGTCTGAATAGACCGAACAGTCAGTTGATGGCCATCAAAACAGTAAACGGTAGTAGTTCCAAACATTGGAACTGATAGAGATTTCCGTGACAGTAGCAGTAATAGTATAGTAACAGTAACAGTAAGTTGCTATGGATGCCACGAGTACAGTACATAACATAGAACGAACATTCATTTAGTAAACAATGTTACTTCAGAAAGCAGTACAGTCTGTCGTTTAGAAAATAATTATAATTGAACATATCTTTACAACATTGTTACTCACAGATTACTGGGCTATAGGCAAGCTAATCAGCGTCCTCGAGTGCCAACCCTACACAGTTGCAGAACGAACACACACTAAATTACACATTCGGGATTAATAACTTAGCCCCTATCTTGACTTGGTGTGGTTCTATAACATTATCCTCATTAAGATGCCTTAAACATGGCTTAGGAATGCCTAGGATGGAATGAGGATGCAAAAATGTACTTAACAACATTTTTCAAAACTTGCTGAAAACAGGGGTCTCGCTCGAGCGTGGCTTTCTTCGCTCGAGCGAGCTTACCAAAACAAAGGGGTCGTTCAAGCTAAACTGCTTCGCTCGAGCGGTCTGCAAAAATGTAAAAAGTACTGGTTGCTGAAATTCTCCGCTCGATGCTCGCTCGAGCGTGAGACACAGTTCTTCACTTGAGCGTAGGTCTCGTCGCTCGAGCGTGCGTCTGCACACTTAAAAACCTGAGAGCTTGCAATCTACGATCGAGCCAGCATTCCGTCGCTCGAGCAGAATTCAGAAAACAAAGGTGCTCGCTCGAGCGTGGAATCCTTCGCTCGAGCGAGGAAGCCAAATTCTGGGTTTTCCAGATTTGCTCCCAAAGCTTAAACCAAGCATTTAACATATCAAAACTCGATCTTTTGGGCCAATTTTCTGGAAAACACTTGGAAACTCATAATACAACGGGTATGTTTGGTTTGTGTTTGAGAGATGTGTTTTAGAGATAAAAAGTACGAAAACATGTTTGGTTTGGTTTTTTTCAAAAGATGTTTTGGAAAATTATTTTGAGAGAGAGTTTTGGAAAAAGTGATTGATTTGATGTGTGTGAGAGAGAGATTTGTTTGGAAAACTTGTTTGGTTTACAAGTTTTGGGAAATTTTTTTGGGAAAATTTGTTTGGTTTGATTACTTTTGAAAACTTATTTGTAGAGAAAATTTCCCAAAATTTTTTCAGAAAATCAAACCAAACGAGCCCAACATGTTTTGAAGATCATTTTATAAAATCAAAGCCCAAAAGTATGCCAATTGAACACCAATTTCAATGAAACTTGAAGAACAATGCAAGAACATAACATGCATGAGTTCCTATGAACTCTAATGCTCCAAAGCATGACCAAGTGCAAGATTGAGCTCAAAAACATGATAGATTCTAAGATTACAACCATAATCTAGACATGCATGGAAGAATTTCATGCAAAACAACTTCAAAACTTCATGATATGATCATGCATATATGGATGGACTCTCAAATCAACACTTTGAGCTAATTTTTTACTCTAATCACCAATTTCTCCTGAACCATGCATGTAACAACTCAATTTCATAATTAAGAGGGTGAATTTCCTACCCTAAGCCTTGAATTCCAAGTGTAGAAGCCTAATCTCTCAAGTCTTCTTCAATTTCTTCTAAGTGTTCAAGCCAACCTCTTGTTGAATTCCATTTTCTCCTAATCTCCCTCTCTCTCATGTTTTACTCAAGAAGGTGGAAAATATGATGTGTCAAATATATGAATTAAGCCCCAAACAATACTTTTGAAAATGGCCCACTCAATGGCAAAACATGTAATTAACCTAGATTCAATTAATTTAGCATTGTTTATTCTAATTTAATCATTCCAAATTGAATTTTAATTAAACCTACCATAAAATCCTATAAATCCTCATTAGCATGTAACACTAACCAATTTCTGGATCAGTTGTCGATAAGGCTTTCAATTCGCAATTCGAAATTAAAACATGAACAGATCATTCAATGGCAAACAGATAGAAATGCATTTAAAACAACACACTCATGTAATCAATTTAGGATTTCATCTTAATCCATTACTTATCATGCTTAATCACAATTTAATGCTAATCAGAAGTGAGGGTTGTCACATCGCACCAAGTGGTTCTGAATTTCAAAGGGTCCTACATAACGAGGTGCAAGTTTCTTTTTTTTCCCAAATCGTGTAGTACCTCAACGAGGTCAAACTTTGAGGAAAACATGATCCCCTACCTCAAACGTTAAGGGTCTTCTCCTTTGATCCGCATAGCTCTTTTGTCGACATTGGGCTGTGATTAGCCGTTGTCTAATCAGTTTTATCTTCTCAGTGGTCTCCTGAACCAAGTCTGGTCCTAACAAGGTTGTTTCCCCTACTTTAGTCCAATAGACTGGTGATCAACAATGTAGCCCATAAGTGCTTCATACGGTGTCATCCCAATACTGGTCTGAAAACTATTGTTAGAAGCGAACTCAACGAGAGGTAGGTGTTTCTCTAAACTTCCATTAAAATCCATAATGCAAACTCGAAGCATATCCTCCAAGGTTTGTATCGTCCTTTCAGATTGTCCATCTGTTTGTGGATGAAATACCGTGCTACAACATAGGTTCGTTCCCATTGCCTTCTGCAAGCTCTGCCAAAATTGTGAAGTGAATCGAGGATCACGATCAAACATGATGCTAACTGGTATTCCATGTAATCTAATCACTTCTTTAATGAATAATCTACTGAGTGAATCTAACGTGTCTGATGACTCAACAGGTAAGAATCGGGCTGCCTTAGTTAGTTGATCTACCATTACCCACACGCCGTCACGTCCCTGTGGTGATCAAGGCAAACCCGTCATGAAATCCATGGTTATGTGTACCCATTTCCACTCTGGGATTGGTAAGGGTTGAAATGTTCCTGCCGGTCTTTAGCGTTCAGCCTTTACTTGTTGACATGTCAAGCACTGAGACACAAACTTTGCTACATCCCTTTTCATTCTGCCCCATCAACATTGGCATTTTAAGTCTTGGTACATCTTACTACCTCCTAAATGTACTGCGAATACTAAATAGTGGAATTCTTTAAGTACATTTTCCCTTAGTGAGTCGTCACTTGGCACGAAGATTCGACCTTGATATTTCAAAATTTCCCAACCATGTATGGTTTCACCAGATTCCATTCGCGCCTTGATGAATGCTACCTCCTGATCGTACTTTTATGATTCTAATATCTTGCGCAAAATTTTAGGCATAGCAATCTGAGCACCAAGGTAAGCCCTTTCATTTTGAACCTCCATTTGTACCCCAAATTCATTGAGCGTTCTAACCATATTCCATTCTCTAAGTGCTAAACTAGTAGTAATCATTCTATTCTTGTGACTTAGCATATCTGCCACTACGTTAGCCTTGTCGAGATGACAGAAAAGAGTAAATTGGTAATCCTCGAGATACTCCATCTAGCGTCTTTGACGCATGTTCAGGTCCTTTTGGGTGAACAAATACTTCAAGATTTTGTGATCGGTGAATATCTCAAACTTTTCACCATATAGGTAGTGTCTTCAAATTTTGAGTGCATGAACTATAGCTGCTAACTCCAAGTCATGAGTGGGATAATTCTTCTTATGATTCTTTAATTGCCTTGATCCATATGCCACCACCTTGCCATTTTGCATTAATACACACCCTAGACCTTTTTTGGAAGCATCACAGTACACATTGTACCCAACGTCACGTTCTGGTACTATGAGAATAAGGGCACTCGTCAATCTTTTCTTGAGTTCTTAGAATGAATTTTCACAAGACTTGTTCCATTCAAACTTAACTCCTTTTTGAGTCAAATGTGTCATTGGTCTGGCCAATTTTGAGAAGTCTTGAATGAATCTTCGATAGTAACCAGCCAATGCTAAGAAACTACGAATCTCAAATGTGTTCTTAGGTTGCTTCCATTATGTCACTGCTTCTACTTTAGTTGGGTCCACTGATATTGCCTTTTTAGACACCACGTGACCCAAAAACTTTACTTCCTCCATCCAGAACTCACATTTACTAGCCTTAGCATATAGTTAGTTCTCTCTCGAGGTTTGAAGTACTGCTCTCAAATGTTGTTCATGGTCTCCTTCAGACCTGGAATACACCAAATATCATCAATAAAAACTACCACAAATTGATCTAAGTAAGGCATGAATATTTTGGTCAATAAGCTCATGAACACGCCTGGTGCATTGGTTAGGCCGAATGGCATCACTACAAACTCATAGTGGTCGTAACGGGTTCGAAACGCAATCTTAAGAATATTCTCTTCCCGAATATGCAACTGGTGATACTTAGATCTGAGATATCTTTGAGAAATACTTTGCCCCTCTAAGTTGATTGAAGAGGTCATCAATCCTAGGTTGTGGATACCAATTCTTAATGGTGATTCTATTGAGTTGTCGATAATCAATGCATAACCTAAGTGTCCCATCTTTCTTTTTAGCAAATAAGGCTGGTGCTCCCCACGGGGATGTGCTTGGCCTTATAAATTCCTTGTCTAATAATTCTTGCAACTGTGTTTTTAGCTCTCTCAATTTAGCTGGTGCCATACGATGTGGTGCCATTGAGATCGGTGATGTACCAGGTTGTAGTTACTTCTCGCTTTGGGGGTAGTTCTGGTAGTTCCTCTGGAAATACATCAGCATACTCACACACCACATGAGGTAGCCCTAGTTCCATATGATCTTTATCTTCTGGAACTAAGCTGGCTAGCCACCCAGCTAGGTGATCGTGCCACTTTGACCTTCGAAGTATCGGTGATAGAGAATCTTGTCTATCCCCCTTAAATTGGAATCGCGTTCTGTCCTGAATGTAAGCAGTCACCGTCTTTCGATAGCAATCAATGGTGACTCTATGGGCTGATAACCAATCCATTCCTAGGATAACGTCAAAGTTTGACATTTCCATGACTCGTAGGTCGCAAGTTAAACACAAATTAGAGACTCCTAGTTCACATGATTTGCATACGAGAGCTACTCGAGTTTGACCTCCTAGCGGTGAAGCTACACTCATACGTGTTCCTAAACGTTCAGGCTCTAATCCCAAAGTTGTAACACATGAAGCAGATATGAAAGAGTGTGATGCTCCAAAATCAAACAAGACTTGTACACAAGAGTTCATAAGGATGAGTATACCTTGAATCACTGAAGGATTTCAAGTGTCTTCTCCTTTTTGGAGTGCAAAGACTCTCTCGGTGGCACCCTAATTTGGCACCCAAGGTTTCCTTGCATTGGCATCCCTTGGTTGTTGAGTCCTCAATTGTCCCACATTCCGATTAGCTGGCGGCGGACCTTTGCCGGATTGGGAATTTTGCGCAACTCGTGTTCCCTGAGTTGGCGCGCATTTGTTTCTTTGAGTGGCTCCCCCTTGATTGATGTAGTAGCCTGACCTTTGAGGAAAGTTGTTCCTAAAGTGCCCTTCTTGGCCACATTCGTAACACCTTCTAGCCTCTTCCTTACCACGTTGTTCAGGATTGTACCCTTGCTGTTGTTGTGGCACCCTAACATAGGGTACCGAAGTAACAGGGGTCCTATTGTTCCTTGAGGGTCCTCCACTTCTTTACTGGCTGGCTCTGGACTACTAACCTTGAGTTCTTGTAGTGTCCATCTTATCTCTTTCTAAAATAAAAGCCCTATCTACTACCTGTGCATAAGTAAGTAGCTGCACTACAACCAACTTGTCTCGGATTCCCGAGTCAGTCCCCACTCAAAGCGCCTTACTTTGTCTGTTTCATTTGCCACTATAGTTGTGGCATGGCGAAAAAGGGCCTCAAATCGATTGGCATACTGTGTCACAGTCATGCCCCTCTGTTTCAGTTGGAGAAATTCTTGGATCATCTCTTGCCTTACCGAGTTTAGGAAGTACTTTTCCATAAAAAATTCCTCAAACTATCTCCAAGATAATTCTACCACTTAACGGCTTTCCTTAATCATCATCCACCAGAAATCGGCCACCCCGTCGAAGAGAAATAAGGCGAGGGACACTTGGTCCTACTCGTTCTGAATTTCTAGCATCTCCAATATTTTCTTCACTTGCCTTATCCAAGCCTCAACTATATAGGGATTGGGTTCTCCGAAAAAATTTTGGGGTCTAAATTTTTGAAATTTCGCTATTAATTTTACTTTGTTGTTTTCACGCTTGGATTGGTTTCTTAGTTCATTAGTAATTGCCCGAACGAAGTTCATGACGTCACTGTTGTTGTTGTCGTTTGATCCATTTCCCTTAGTTCTTCCTGTCATTTTCTGTACGAAGGATATTGTTGTTACACCCTCTATTTATTTATTTATTTATTTATTTTATTATTATTATTATCATCATTATTTATTTATTTATCTATTTAAAGATAAAATGCATGGAAAACAGTCCAAGTTGAACACACAAACTTTTAAATACTAGGGTTTCATTAATAATAATAAAAGATCAGTACATTCATAAAAGAAAAAGAAAAAGAAAAAAATTCATTCTACCCCTTCCTATTTCATTGCGGTATTTTTGCCCAAAAAATCCTAAGTTGGAAATTAGGACTATTACAATTAAGTACTACAAAATTTGTTGTTGTCCTAACTTTTACACTTGCCATCTCCTAACCAAGCAAGTGGGCACAACGTTGATGCACTGTCTCCTCCAACTCCCATGCCTCATTGGGTAGTCTATAACACTCCCAGCGGACAAGGACCATCCATTCCCCATTCTGACACACCATTCGCCTAATCACATAGGTAGGGATCTCATGATATGTGGCAGCTCTATAAAAATTCACCAATGAGTCTAGTGTTCGGACAACATGATCGAAAAAAGGTTGTGTAGTCCGGATATCTTGGAGCAGAAATGCATCACCCTTGTTTGTGACGTACTGCGGTGGTAGGTTTCATACTCAATAGAAATTATTGTCCAAATATTCTATTATCTGGACTGGCCCAATAAACATGTCCATTCTAGGAGAGCTTCTTCAATAGCACATCCTAGTAGGGGTAACCTTTACAAATACTGTCTTCCCGTATGGTAGGACGGATGACACATTCATGTGTCTCAAGGCCGCCTTGGGGTCGTCCTCTATCGAGGATTTAAGATTAGACTCCTCCATTTCCTTATCAAAGTCAAACTCAGAATCAGAATCAAAATCACCCTCAACTCCTACTCCGAATTCTTTTTCTACGTTTTCTTCTGGTTCTTCTTCTGGATCCTCCTCTAGATCCTCCTCCTAATCAATAGGTTCTTCTAACATCTCAGGTTCCTTCTCCAATCATCCATTCCAATTTTTGTTTGCCATATACAAAAATCAAAATGTTACTTCGTAACTAAAAATGGTCACTATAACCACTAATAAGTTATTTAACAAGCAGGCTTACAATTCCTCAAGGTCTCAAGGGTTTCTCAACCTATGCTCTGATACCAAGTTGTGATGCCCCAAAATTTAAGGACATCATAATAAGGTTTAGAACTTAAAATCAATTTTCTTAATTAAGAACTCATCATCAATGTTGCCACTAAGTTTATCATCATCCATTAATTAACAACAAAGAAATTAAAAGTTCTTAAATTACAACTCTAATAAACTTAAGAACATGAAAGAAAGACACAAATAAAAAAATAAAAAAGAAAACTAGAGAAAAGCTAGAAAAAAATTCAGAAAAAGGGTTCATGGAACTTAGGCATACTTCAAGCTAACCAAGGCTGAATGCTGCCTTTTAAGACCTCGGTGTTTCCTTCGGTTTCTTCCATACCTAGCATAAAACGCCAGGGCAACGGGAATGTCAATGAGCAACGAGCTCAATAAGATACTACAACCTGGAAATACCCACCCTAATAACAATACTCACAATTAATGAATAATATGTAGTACCAAAGTAACAGGTAGCATTTAGTAAGCATAACAGGAATGCTATCAGTTGAAATAATAACAATAGATAATAAGAACAATGGCAAGCGGAAGTAGTAATTCATCATAAGGAAAATGTTAACTTTTCTTTTAAATTCACATAAGTGTAGTTTATCAAGTAAGTCTAAGTAACTCCCCGCGGAGCACTATTTTCACTCAACCGTTGCAATTCTGACTCCCTCTTGGTCAAATATTCAAATGTTACTTGTTGTAACTACCAATGATGCCCACGCACTAGGGTTACGTACCCGAGTTGTGACATCATGGTCTGCCCCAAGGGAACGGTCTATGTTGTGACACTCACACCACTAACCTTATATCACCTATACCGATAAGAGCTGAAATACCTTCCTGTGCCATGTTAGGGTTCGCAACCCACTTGCGTAAGACTCTAAACCAGGCTCACCCCACCACTTTTAAACTTTAATGCATCGGTTCAATTTCGTGTTTCTTTACTTCGTCGAATTCACATTTTGATGCATGTACGAGTTTTAGTTTGCAAACCACAGTGACATAAGGTTTATATAGCACAACATAATCATGTATGGCAACCAAAATAAATATTATAGAATGTCTTAGGAATCATCACAAAATTTCAATGAATTTCTAACACTTTTTCTTTTCAGCACTGTATGGTCAGACTAAAAATAATGAAACCCATATCAAACAAAGTTTAATTATTATAATATTTTAACTAGTGCTAGTTCATTGAGTTAGGAAAAGATTTCACAATGAATACCAAGGCTAAAAACGATTTTAATATGGAAAAATAAAATTTGGAAGAAAACTGGTTTCTGGGGCAATGACTTACAGTAACTTCTAGCACAGGTGATCTATGTTTGAAAAATAAAAAGGGCCATCAAACAGTGTCAAAAAGAGGTATGGTCAAAATTGCTTGCTAGATATTTGAGTTTAGAACATATTTTTAGAAAAGTTTGAAGACTGAAAACCAATGGAAGATGGCGAAATATTTTTTCTAAGAAAATAGGACAGATTCTATCGCATTTTTGTAAAACTACAATTTCTCCTTTTAGACTTATCTTTTTGTGAAATTGGCGGCAAATGAAAGATAACTCTTATATCTAACTATCCCAACTGGTCGTGCATAAAAATACCATTTGCAGAGAAAATGGGACTTGTTTGAAGTCACTGTTTCTGCTATGTCGTGAACAACACTTAGGACAAATAGTTACTTCGGTAAGAAAATGGTGTCCAATGATTTTATAAAAGTTTACACATGTATAGAACACCTATATATACTCCCAGTACCAACAGATTTTTGACACAAGTTATTTTCAATTTATTAAAGCATTTTACCTTTGATAAAATCTGAGACAGGGAAGAAAATATAAGTTTCCAGTAAAAGTGAACCAACCTTATCTCCTTTTACCCCCATGCAAGATTATTTCAAATAATGGAGAATATTTGAACACATAAGAAGATAAAATCAGTAGTTAAACCATCTAATCTATGCTTGTAAGAAGGAATAGAAATCATATAATCATGAAATTATTATTCCATCAAAATGTAAACATGCATTGAGCTATTCTTGCTATGTGTGTATTAACAATGCACACTCTTGCATATTTTTAATATATAGATTCAATAAAATAAAAATATCTAAGGGAGGATAGAGGTTGAGTATTACTACCTCAAGAGCTTTTACAAACTATTCTCAAGATTAGTTTTGAAATGGTGACCACCAATTACCCTCTCATCTTCCTCTCTTTTTCTTTTCTTTTCTCCTCTCTTTTTCTTTTTTCCTAAAACGTGTGTATAGAAATGAAAGGACTGAAATAATGTTCTATTTGTAGGAGTTTGGAGGCCTATTTTCAATTTATTTTATTTTATTTTTATTTTTTTCCTCTTGGCTTGGGAAATATTACCTACATGTATAGGCTTAGGATGTGGTTGCATACATGCCTTGGCATGCCTTAGCATGCTTGCTCTCAGCAGCCTCCTTCCTTGGGAAGGAACGGTGGCTGAATTCCTCTGCCCCAAAAAAGTCTGATTTCATTTTTTTTTTTTTTTTTTTTTTTTTAGTGTGTACAAAAATAAAAATCAATGTATATATATAGCCAAGTCACTAGATGTTTTGCTCCCTACTATCCTCTGATTAATTTAGTTACTATTTATTTAACTCATTTAGTTTCCACAACTGTATTTAGATATAGAAATTTAATCACAGAAAGATAAATAAATTTATTTATAAAGGAATTTAATATTGGTATTAATCATGATGCTATTAACTTAATAATTTAATAATTTAATAATCACTATTAATTAACTTAATATTGTTATTAACAAACTAATTAGTTGTCCAAAAATTCAGCTTCTTACATTAACATCCTTTACTCTTCTAATGCCTAAGCCTCCTTGATCCACCCTTTTTGTGATATCATCCCACTTAACTAAGTGAATCTTTTTTCTCAGATCAGACCCTCCCTATAAAAATGATGCTTGAAGCTTCTCAATTTCCTTGGCTACGCCTTCAAGCATTTTGAAGAGAGATAGGTAGTAAATTGGCAAAGAAGAGACTACAAATTTAATTAAAGTAAGTCTACTTGCAAAAGACAAGAATCTTCTCTTCCACCCAACCAATTTGCTCTTCACACTATCCAAAACAGGTTTTCAGGTTGCTTTCCTATTTGGGTTATTAACAGCAAACCAAGATATTTGAGAGGGAGAAATTGAACTTTGCAGTTGAGTTTGGAGGCAAAGCTAGACAAGATATCATCGGGCACACCAACACTACACACTACACTTTTGTGGTAGTTAATCCTGAAGCCAGAGATGATTTCAAAACATCTTAGATCCTTTTGAGGTTCTCCACTTCAACCAAATTAGCATCACAAAATAATATGGAATCATCAGCAAATTGCATGTGGGTGAGCTTTACCTCATTACTTCCCACCTTCACACCTTTGATAAGCCCCAAATCCCAAGCTCTGGAGAGTAGAATGTTAAACCCTTCAACTACTATTTAAACAAGAATGGTGATAGGGGGTCTCCTTGCATAAGGCCTCTTTGTGGGCTGAACTCTTTAGTTGGAGAACCATTGAATAGGATTGACAACCTAGCTGATGAAATACATTCTTGAATCCAGACCTTCCACTTAGCACCAAACTCAAAATTTTCCAATGTAGAGAGCAAGAATTCCCAATTGATAGAGTCAAAGGCCTTCTTAAAGTCCAGTTTGATGATTACACCTTTCTTTTTAGCTTTTTTCTATCCATCAACCACCTCATTATCTATTAACACACTATCAAGGATATTTCTGCCACCTAAAAAAATGGATTGGGCTTCACTTATCACCTTTGATAGCACAGCTTTAAGGCTTCCTGTCAACACCTTAGCTACTATTTTGTATAGTGATCCAACTAGGCTTATAGGCCTATAATCAGACAAGCCAAGTGGGTTCTGCTTCTTGGTACCAGTGTGATAAAGGCACTATTAATCCCAGTAACTAGACTACTATTTCTATGAAAGCCATTCATGAACTTGACAACTTCACCTTTCATAATCTTCTAAAATTTCTAAAAGTAAGCCATGTTGAAGCCATCTAGACCTGGTGCTTTGTTACCATCACATTCAAACACTGCAGCCTTGATTTCTTCTTCTGAGAGAGCAGCTTCTAATTTATTAAAAGCTGGGCTCCTCCTCACTGATTTGAATTGCCCACCAAGCTTAGGTCTTGACTTCCATGACTCTAAAAAGTGGTTCTTGAAATGATTATACACCCTAGAGTTAACCTCACTAGGATCCTCAAGCACCACATCCCCCACCTTAATAGAATTAATATCATTTCTATTTTGTCTACTTCTGGACATGATATGAAAGAACCTGGTATTCTTATCCCCCTTTAAAGCCCAGTTTAACCTAGACTTTTGTAACCATATCCATTCTACCATCCTACTCAATCTCCCCACTTCAAGTCTGACCTCTCTTCTTCTTGCTTTATCCATAGCATTTATGTCCATTCCTTAGCCAAGAGGTCAAGATCATGCAACTCTTCCTCTGCTTGCTTTAGTTTGTGAACATTTCTAAAGACTTCTTTGCTCCACTGTTTTAGAGCTAATTTCAAAGCCTACAATTTTCTTAGTATAAAACCAGCCCATCCCACCAGTGATGATTCATTCCATGACTTTTCTAAAAAGGAAGGGAATGATGGATGTAGAGTCCAAGCATTTAGGAACCTAAAAGGCCTAGGGCCCCAGTCTTTTTCATTCTCCATTAACAATAGAGGACAGTGATCATATATAATTCTAGGTAATCCCCATAGTTTCATATTAAATTTCTTCACCAATTGTGGATTCATCAAGAATCTATTAATTTTGCTCCATTTTTCTCCCTCCATTGCATTGCACCAAGTTAATTTCCTACCTAGTAGTGGAAGATCAATTGCTTCACACTTATCAATAAAATCATTGAGTTCTTTCATCTCTTTATCCCTTCTAGAGTAACCCCTCCTTTCACCTATATTTTTGATTTCATTAAAGTCACCACCCAAGCACCAAGGTTTTGGAAATTCCTTCTTTAAATTAATCAAACAATTCCATAACTCACCCCTACTACTCACCTCATTCGGAGCATAGACATTTAAGATGGCACATTCAAATTAGTTAAAAAGAGTACCTAATATTAGTATGACTATGAACTTTCTATTGCTGCAACATTCAGGTAATTACAATACCTCTGGATCCCATATGCATAGCAGGCCTCCAGTTGAGCCTTCAGAATCCACAGCCATGTATTCCATCTTGTTCCTTGACCATAATGATCTATCTAATCTTCCTATTTATTATATGTCCATTTTTAGAATACCTGTGGGGGTTGCTAAAGAAATAGAGAAGGTTCAAGCTGCTTTTTTGTGGGGAGACATAGAAGTGAGAAGAAAAGTTCACCTTGTAAAGTGGAAAGAGTTAGCAATAAACAAATCTAAAGGTGGACTGGGAATCCGTGATATCAGAACTGTAAATGCATGCTTGTTAATGAAATGGTGGTGGAGGTTTGGTTTTGAGAAGAATGCTTTGTGGAAAACTCTTATATGCAACAAATACAAGACTGAATGAGGTAATTGGTTCCCTAACCAGGCTGTGAATGTAGCCATGTCAAATGTTTGGAATGATATCATTGGTGTTCTATCCTCTAATAATGGACTCCTAAGCTACTTCATGGAGAATATTAAAATTATAATTGGGGATGGTAATAGAATTTCATTTTGGAGAGACATTTGGTGTGGGGAAATAAGATTGCTAGAACATTTCCCTAGACTCTTCAGTCTATCGTTGGACAAAAATGGATCACTGAAGTTTTTTTTGTCAATAATAAACTAAGTCCGTGCAATTGGAATCTAAGGTTCATGAGACAACTTTTGGCATGGGAGGACGAGGAAGTTGCAAGGTTACATAGCCTGTTGGGATCAGGCCTAGTGTTGCTTCCAAGAGCAGAGGACTCACTGATTTGAAAAGCTGATAACTCTAGGACTTATACAGTCAAATCAGTGTTCAACTGGTGTGAATCACTTTGGGGTCCAAATTTAGCCTTACCTTCCCTGATTTGGAATAATCGTGCCCCTCCAAAGACACAATTCTTCACTTGGCTGGTTCGGAAGGGCAGATTAAAAACATCAGTGTGGCTTTAGAGGATTGGTGTCCTACATGATGGTGTAGATTTAACCTGTGTGCTTTGTAATTCTGAACCAGAAACAGTAGATCATATAATGTTTAACTGCCCCTTTGTTTGGAGGATATGGATTGAGATAATCAACTGGTGGGGGGTGCCAATGGGTAACTCCTGAATGCATTTTAAGGTTGCTTAGTTGGTGGAATGGATGGAAATTCAAGAAGGGTGAATTGCAGATTTGGAGAGTTCTGCCATGTGCAGTATTGTGGTCAATTTGGAAGTATAGAAATGACATCATTTTCAACAGTGCTTAGCCAGATTACATGGAATTGGTTGATCTTATCAAGATAAGGTTGGCAATATGGATGAAGAACCACTCTCTGGGCAAATTTTATTTTGTTCATGACTTTGTGGCTAATCTACAGCAGGTGAGAAATTCTATTGGTTCAGGGAGAAGAAGTTGAAAGCACATTTGATTTGGTTGCTGCTGCTTGGTTACTGCTGCTAGTGGATTTGGTTGCTTCTGTTCCTATTGGGTTTTTTTTTTTTTTTTTTTCAATCTGCTGCTTGGTGTGCTTCTGCTTGATTTGGTTACTACTGCTGCTGCTTGATTTGGTTGCTGCTACTATTGCTTGTTTTGGCTGCTTGCTTTGTTAGTTGGTGAAGAAAAATCCAAGTCTAGATGCCTTATTTTGAAACAAAGGAGCACATTATTTTGAAACAAAGGACTTTTTAGTGTGTCTATGCCTTGAGAGTTTACCTGGTTAGGTGTGAGTTTTATCTATTCTGTTTCTGTGAGTGCAGTGTTTTTTTGTTGGTTCTGTCTGTTTAAGGTATTGTTGATCTGTGAATATACGGGCTACACATTGGCACATTGAGGTATTGTTGATTTGTTGATCTGTTGTTCTGTGTTGATCTATCCTGTGATGCACTACTGATCTGTTCTGGGCTGGTTTGTCTTTTTATTGCTCTGTCTCTTTGTTGTATGATCTGGTATTTGTTCCTGTGATTATTTGGTATATAAAATGGACTAAGGCATTGCTACTAGAGTTGTGTAGTGCTGATCTGCTCTTCTAGAATGGTGGTCCTTTGGTCTGATTTTTTGCTTTTGTTAGAGCCAATTTGCTGATCTCTTCTCTTTGTTATTGCTGCATTGCTGATCTATTTTTCTTTGTTATTGTTGTTCTGTTTGTTGCTTTCTATAGGGGGTGCTTAGCATATGATAGAATGGGTTTTTTAGTGCCAACCTAGTTGCATGATCTAGCCCATTGTGATACTTGGTGCACCCTCCTCTCTTTATTGATGTTTTTATGTGTACATCTTGTACCTGTCATCATCATCAATAAAGTTTCTTTTTTGCCGATCAAAAAAAAAAAAATGATCTATCTGATCTGCTCTTTAGAAATAGAAGTCTTCATTGTCTCCCGAAGCATAGCAATGTTTATATTTCTTCCCTTCATTAGCTTTCTTATTTTGCCTCTCTTTTCTTTCCTCCTAACACTCTTACATTCCAAGATAGTATCTTCATAATAACCTGATTGACACCCTTATACCCCTAGCAACTTCCTTTACAAAGCTGCCCCAAGTTCCCCATCAATCCTCTTCTTATCTTTGAACTCAAGATCCACTATTTTGTTGACAGTTTCAGCTTCTTTCCCATTGAGTTGTAGGTCTAAAATTTTTCCAATCTGTAGTGTAGCTTGTGCTTCGTTGAGAATGAGTCTGCCTCTATTAAGTCCACTACTAGTTGAAGTAGACAATGAAAGTGCTGCCACTGCTACTCTATATATTGCATTTCTTGGACCTGGCTTGCTTGTTGATGGCCCCTTATGCCCATATCTTCTTGCCAGGTTAGTGTAGCTTTTGTCCAGAATTTGGTGCTTTCCCCTTTCTTTTTTGCTTACGTTTTTATTTCCTTTCTTTGCATATTGTCCCTTTTCTCCTTTCCTTTCATTTTATTGTTATGATTTTGGTCCTGGATTGCCAAAAAATCATATTCTTTTGTTTCCTCCACATTCAATCTCATCCTCCTCCCTCATCTTTATTTTGGTGCACCTACGCTTCAAGTTGTGCTTTTTTTTTTCTTTTTTTCTGATTAGAAAAAAAAAAAAAAAAAAGCTCTGAGGTGTCATCATGGCATTTGTGGGCCAATTCTGATGCAAACTTCGCCTCAATTCTATCACTTCTATTTGCAGCTTGTGACACAACCTGTGAGGACATAATTTTTGAGTGACAGCATGTAGCCGAGGTGGCACCGAAGTGTCAGCCGAGGTGCCACGTGTCCTGGACATGATGCCGAGGTAATCTCAGCTAGGACGAGGTCATCTGCGAGAATACCAGAATCTGGGATAAGCGGATAAGGGGCAAGAGTCCTAGAATTGGAGAGGACTTCAGTTTGGATAAAGATAAGACTCTTAGAGAGTTTATCACAATCCTACTGGGAGTCCAAGATTAGCAGTAATCTAGAGTCCATTGAAGGTAGGCTTCTATTGGGACTAGGTTTGTGTTGGCTATAAAAAGGAGGCACCCTCATGGGTCTAAAGTATGATTTTTATGTTCTGTCTAGTGAGTTAAGCACCATTGGTTATCTTTGAGAGATATTTGATTACTAACTTGAGCGTCGGAGTGCCCCCAGGTGGACGAACCACCACGGGATTCTTATATTTCTGTGACAGGTTGTTTGGGCTTAATCTATTCTGCCGGTGCTCTCCAGTTGAGTTCCCCATTTTGGTTGTGTGGTCGGAAATCAACACCCACAATTTGGCACCGTCTGTGAGAACTTAAGGAGAATAGACGGCCAACAACGAGCAGGGAGAAAAGATTGGGGACGACATCCCGGATCCCAGATCCTAGAAGGCAAGATCTCGACCTAGATGAGTAGGTTCGAGAAGACAAGAGCTCAGTCTAAGTGAGCAAATCCCAGATTCCAGATCCCAAATCCCAGATCCTAGAAGACAAGATCTCGGCCTAGATGAGTAGGTCCAAGAAGACAAGAGCTCAGTCTAAGTGAGCAAATCTCGGATTCCAGATCCCGGATCCCAGATCCTAGAAGACAAGATCTCAGCCTAGATGATTAGGTCCGAGAAGACAAGAGCTCAGCCCAAGCGAGCAGATCCCGGGTTCCAGATCCCGGATCCCAGGTCCTAGAAGACAGGATCTCGGCTTAGATGAGTAGGTCCGAGAAGACAAGAGCTTAGTCTAAGTGAGTAGATCCTGGATCCTAGATTCTAGAAGACAAGATCTCAGCCTAGATGATTAGGTCCGAGAAGACAAAAGCTTAGCCCAAGCGAGCAGATCCCGGATTCCAGATCCTAGATCCAAGATCCCAGAAGACAAGATCTCGGCCTAGATGAGTAGGTCTGAGAAGACAAGAGCTCAGCTTAAGTGAGCAGAATCTCGGATTCGAGATCCCAAATCCCAAATCCCAAATCCTAGGAGACAAGATCTCGGCCTAGATGAGTAGATTCGAGAAGACAAGAGCTCAGCCTGAGTGAGCAGATCCAAGATTCCAGAAGACAAGATCTTGACCTAGATGATTAGGTCCGATAAGAGAAGAGCTCAATCTAAGTGAGCAGATCCCAAATCCCAGAAAACAAAGAGGAAGCACACAAGATCAGATTGAAGTCGACCAGGTTTGCCTATCGGCAGAAGGCCATCTATATAGAAGGACTTTTACTAGGCCTATATTGCGATGTGTACATCCTTCCCAAGTTGAAGACTTTTTATACGAGATCCACGAAGGAGTATGTGGAAGCCATGCATGGGGCAGATCCCTTGCCCATAGAGCTATATCACAGGGATTTTGGTGGCCCTACATGCAAAATGATGTCAAAGTCTATGTAAAGAAGTGTGAAAATGTTGTTGGAATCCATGATTGTGCGATAAGACTGAATAGTCTTATGACGATGTTCCTATGGTGTACATGACGAATAACTTAGACTTATTATATGGCAGAGTTGAATTATACTTACATATAATAGAGTTGAACTAAGTTGGCGATATTTCTAATTGAAATATGACGAATAACTTAGACTTATTATATGGCAGAGTTGAATTATACTTACATATAATAGAGTTGAACTAAGTTGGCGATATTTCTAATTGAAACATGACGAATAACTTAGACTTATTATATGGCAGAGTTTCTACTTGCATATAATAGAGTTGAACTAAGTTAGCGATGTTTCTGATTGAAACATGACGAATAAATTAGACTTATTATATGGTAGAGTTGAATTCTACTTGTATATAATAGAGTTGAACTAAGTTGGCGATGTTTCTGATTGAAACATGACGAATAACTTAGACTTATTATATAACAGAGTTTCTACTTACATATAATAGAGTTGAGCTAAGTTGGCGATGTTTCTGATTGAAATATGACGAATAACTTAGACTTATTATATGGCAGAGTTTCTACTTGCATATAATAGAGTTGAACTAAGTTGGCAATGTTTCTGATTGAAACATGACGAATAAACTTAGACTTATTATATGGCAAAGTTCCAACTTGCATATAATAAAGTTGAACTAAATTGAATCAACTTGAACTTGCCATGTCAGCAGAGTTAAACACAGAATCTGACCTCGGCGACAAGGTCAAAGCCCCATGCTTAATGAGAACCCAAGTGGAACTTAGGTTCACATTAGGGGACAGAGAGCTAGAGAATGATGCTTGGGAATTGGAATTTACAAGCTAAAGTTAGTTTAACACTTGTTGAAATTTTAACAAAAATTTACAAGTTGAAATTAAGCCGAGGTTATGTCAAAAGAAATTGGTTTAATACTTGTTGAAATTTTAAGAAAAGTTTACAAGTTGAAGTTAACCCAAGATTATGTTGCAATAATAGAAGACAGAGGTCTTGAGTGAGGTGGCAAGTTGTAAGTAACACTTGTGAAAATATTATGAATATTTTCAAGTGTTAGGACAAAGCTGAGATAAACTGTTAGTGGGTATAGTCGAAGTACTCCACACCGAGAAGATTACACAGCTAAGGTGTACGTTGAAGACATGTAAATTATTCTAAGTATAGAATCATACAAGATAGTAAAAGGAAGACAAACATACAATCACATTGAAAGAAGAAAGTTATACTTGCATTGCAAAAGAGTGGCCATGCTGGATCGCCTAGAAGAAATGAACAAGACAAAAAGTTAGAAAAATTTTCTAAGCACAGAAAAATAGAGAATGAAAAGCACCAAGTTTTAGGGGATTACTTGCACGGAGTGCTACAACATTAGAGCGAGCGAAGTTCTCATACTCGCTCATCTTGGCATTGCGATTGAGATCTTGGAGGAGGAGCAGCGCGATAGAGAGTGCAACGCCGACTTCAATATCATCGGCGTTGACGCCAGCTCTAACTGGCTTGTCCTCGATTATAATGGGGGGAGCCCAGGGGGCATTAGATTTCATAGAGCCCGAAGTTGTTGCTGATTCAGACCTCGGTCTCTTTGACCTAGTTGATTCGGAGGGTGCGGCCTCGGTGGGCCTCTTTTCGACGGCGGAGGCACTTTTTTTCACCTCAGCTATTTTGGAGATCAGCAAGGTGTCCTCAGTATCGATCTGAGTCACCGTTGCCTTGGGTTATGGTTTCTTCAACCTTTTTGGTTTCGGCTTTGGCTGAGGCTGGGATAGTGCTACTTGTGCATTAACAGTGTCAGGGATGTCGGCCAAAAGATCGTCTGCAACTGCTTTCTTGCGACCCATCTCGGTAGCGATTGCAGTTCGGCGTCGGCATTTGCGTTGAGATGGAGGGATCAGATGCGGAGCCAAGGTTGATGGTTGCTCAGCTTGATCGGAAGTTGATCCCTGATCTGGCCGAAGTGATAAAGTTGTGTGCAGGTGTGTAAGGCCAAAAACAGTGGCAAAAATCAATGTAAGCAGTATACTCAAGATTGGATTGGGCAAAAACAGAATTATGAAACAAACATGCTCTATACATGGTGAAAATCGAGATATAAATTAAACGATCAAGGACATGAGCAAGTTCGGAAAGGCAGCAAGTAAAGCAGTAAAGTTCTTTGAAGTAGAACAAGAAATTGAAACAAAGAGGAATAGTAACTCACCGAAGAAAATGAAGCTAGTGTTGAGTACGCTGGAGTCAGGTGATGACAACGACCGGAAAAGATCAGCAAAGGCTTCGCCAGAAGAGAAGAGTGGAAGTGGTTGCAGAGCTTGCGAGCTTAAAAACAATGACGGATTTGGGAGAGCAGAGGGAGAGAGAGAGAGAGTTAGCACGAAGTTGAGGATGCAAAAGTGAAAAGACGGAGAGAGAGAAGTGGTTTTGATCAAAACCATGAAATGGCGGCAAAATTGTAATCAATGTGCCTAGGGCAATGTGCTTGTCAGACGGTGCACGCAGACACAAGGCAACCTAGAGGCACGTGTCAAGTACGAACCAGTGAGGGAAAGATGCGTGGCTAAAACGGTTGAGTTGCTGTACGTGACAACTCATACGCGTAAAGAAACTCTTGGAGTTCTTGATTTAATGAAGGAAGACCTAGGCTAAGAGGATGATCTCGGCTAAATAATTTGAACCGACTTGGTTATTTGTTCTAAGGCGCTGATGAAAACAGATTACAGGTCTTGGTCATATGGGCCAACAAATGATGACCTCGGTAATGAAGGATAAAGCGAGCTTAGCTGACGTGCAAGTGGAATAAATGATATAGGTTCCATCACCTCAGGATGCTGAGGTAGTAGAACCTAGGGGGCAGTTGTGGGGACATAATTTTTGAGTGACAGCACGTGGCCGAGGTGGCACCGAAGTGTCAGCCAAGGTGCCACGTGTCCTGGACATGATGCCGAGGTAATCTCGGCTAAGACGAGGTCATCTGCGAGAATACCGGAATCCGGAATAAGCGGATAAGGGACAAGAGTCCTAGAATTGGAGAGGACTTCAGTTTGGATAAAGATAAGACTCTTAGAGAGTTTATCCCAATCCTACTGGGAGTCCAAGATTAGTAGTAATCCAAAGTCCATTGAAGCCAGGCTTCTATTGGGACTAGGTTTGTGTTGGCTATAAAAGGGAGGGACCCTCATGGGTCTAAGGTATGCTTTTTTATGTTCTGTCTAGTGAGTTAAGCACCATTGGTTATCTTTGAAAGATATTTGATTACTGACTTGAGCGTCGGAATGCCCCTGGGTGGACGAACCACCACGGGATTCTTATCTTTCTGTGATAGGTTGTTTGGGCTTAATCTATTCTGCCGGTGCTCTCCAATTGAGTTCCCCTTTTTGATTGTGTGGTCGGAAATCAACACCCACACAACCTTTTCATATGCCCCTCATCCTCTTGTTGGGCCACGTCATTCACGTCTTCCTCCCTTTCTCTGCAAAAATTTGAAAATTGATCACCTCCGGTTATGCTGTTAACAGTTTCATCCCTCCCCTTGTTGCTTTGACAGGAGACATTGTTGTAATCAATTCTTATCTTGTTTTATTTGAGTAATGATTCACAAATAAAATTTATGTATAAAAAATATATATGTAATGATGTCACATAAAGTCAAAATTCCTATACTATTGTTTATGATTGTAATATTATCATTACCATATCATTCATATGTTCAATTCTATATGAAAATTATATATAAATATCATATATATATATTTTTTAAATTTACTCTATAATTAGTTTTACTATGATTTTTGTTGTAAAAAATATTTTAAATATTAATTAAATGATGAAAAAAAAATTAGACAAACTTATTGTACATTATGGCAAAACAAAAGAAGCCCAAATTTAGATGAAATTTTAAATTAATAGGTATTCATCTAAATAATAGAATTTAATTTATTAATTTTATATTCATATTTTAAGAAGGTATAAAAAAAATGTAGTATTGTTCAAAAAATTCTTAATAAATTTTGGGACACGTGACATAATAAATAGAGAATACGACACACATGTCCGTCATATAAGTATGGTCGTTCGAAAGCTACCCATGTTGTTATTGAGGGTTCATGTGGGAAGGAATTGATTTTTTAGTTTTTTGACTATTTTAATTTGAGATTAAAAATTTTGTTTTGAGTAGATTTTTTTGAATTTTAAGAGACAAAAAGTGAAATGATTATGGTTTAAATATAATATTTTGTCTTATTGATTTTTTTAACTTATTTTGTCTTTTTTTGTATAACTTGATATATATGGTTATTCTGTTTGAATCCAAAAATTATCTTAGTACGTCTAACTTAAATTTTAAAATTTCAATTCCTAGTACATCTTAATATAAATTTACTAATAAGGATAATACATATTAAATTTTAAAATAAAATATTATTTTTTTCTCATGACACACCCTAATTAATTATATGCGTCTTCCTATTCAAATCTCTTCATTTTTTCCTCATGTTTTAACTATTTTCTCTTCTTTTTCTTCCTCACTCCCAAACTCCAATCCATCTCTTCAAAACTCACCATTATCATCAATATCATTGTTTTTTTTATTATGTTGTTACTTGCACATAGAAAATTTTTTGACCAAAATCAAACAATGAATAAGAGTAATAATCAAAATAGTTTTTTAAAACAATCCATCAAAGATGAGGTAAGTATTTATGTAAATATCAAAGTACAATTATTGATTTATGTGTGTTTTTTTTTACACAAAAGGGAAAATCTAGCCTTTTTTTATCATTGTTGTTCGGACTTTCAGAACCGTATAAATTCACTTTATTCGACAATGTATAGCCGAACAAAGTAAATTTGTTTGGTTCTGGAAGTTCGAACAAATTCACTTTGTTCAGTTCTGGAAGTCTGAACACGAAACTCACAATCTCGTTCATCTTCACCTTCATCTTCATCATTATCTTCTTCTTCTTATCTGTTCTAATAAAGTTTGAGTTTGCAAAAATTAGGACAAGAATTTCAGCAGATAGCATTTCACACAGATAGATTTTGAACAGATAGAATCAAAATTTTGACATATAGAATTCAGGAAAAAAATTGAACAGATAATAAAATTTGGGGTTAATTATACACAAAAATCCCAAGGTTTTGTGCCTTTTTCATTTTAAACCCCAGGTTTTCAATTCGACAAATTGAACACCATTCTTCCACCCATGTTTTAATCTAGCCCTCCCGTCCATCTCCATCATATTGAACTAACAGAAATCTGGACAAAATTTCAGATTCAAGCCTACATGTTCAAACACTTGTATCTCTCTCGTCGTATTTTCGTTTTGCCTCATTTTCGCGTCATTGTATTCACCTCATGACCTAGTTTTTATTTCACCCCTCATATGTCTTGTTTCATCTCTTTTTGCGTATTATCAAAGCTCCGAAAATTGACCAAAAATAAGAATTCTCTTTGGGGCAAAATTTTCATATTCAAACTCACATGTTCAAGCACTTGTATCTCCTTTGTCATAACTTCATTTCGTCTCGTTTTCATGTCGTTAGATTATGGCCTAGTTTTTATTCCACCCCTCATACGCCTTATTCCACCTCTTTTTGCATATCGTCAGAGCTCCAAAGATTGACTGAAAATAAGATTTTTCTTTTTTTTTTTTTCTTTTCTTCTTTTTTTTTTTCCCTCTATCTTCTATCTCCATACTTCTTCTTTCCTCCTTTTTTTTCTTCTACAATTATTCTCTCTTTTCCTCTTCTTTCATAACCCGTCTACCGAGCTCATGGTAGCCGCCGAACCTCCGATGTAAGGGCTATGAAAGAAGAGAAAAATAGAGAATAATTGTGGAAAGGAATGGGGAATGAATAAACATAGAGATAGAAGATAGAGGGAAAAGGAAAAAAAATTGAGAGAAAAATCTTATTTTTGGCCAACTTTCAAAAAAGAGGTGGAACAAGGAATATGAGGGGGCAGAATGACAACTAGGCCATGAAATGAATCCAACATACAAAAATGAGGCGAAACAGAGTTACGACGAGGGAGATACAAGTGCTTGAACATGTGAGTTTGAATTTGAAAATTTTGCCTAAAGAGAAATTTTTTTTATTTTTGGCCAACTTTCGGAGCTTCGACGGCAAGCAAAAAAGGGTGGAATAAAGCATATGAGGGGTAGAATGAAAACTAAGCCATGAAGTAAATCCAATGACATGAAAATAAGGTGAAACGTAGTTACGACGAGGGAGATACAAGTGCTTGAACATATGGATTTGAATTTGAAAATTTTTCCAGATTTTCGTTAGTTCAATATGACGGAGAAGAACAAAGGGGCCAAATTGAAACACGGATGGAATGATGGGGTTTTATTTGTCAAAATTGAAAACTTAGGGTTTAAAATGAGAAAGGCACGAAACCCTGCGATTTTTTTGTGTAATTAACCCTAAAATTTGGACAAATAGATTTAAACAGATAAGCGAAAAAATTAAACAGATAATAAAATTTGAACAGATAAGGAGAAAAAATTGAATAAATAGTTAAAAAATTAAACAGATAAAAAAATATTCGAATAGATAGTCAAAAAAAATTCAACAGATAGATTAAGGGATAAAATTAAAAATAAAATGTTCTCAAAAACAACAAATGGATTTTTCACCAATCTATTTCACAAGAGGTGGATCTCTCACCAACAAAAATATCGACTGAACCTAGCGCCTTTAGCAATTTCCAGATTAGACTTTTCAACAATTTTCTCTAAATTATATGAGAAGTAATTAATGTAATACACTTTTGTGATAAAAACTAGGAAGAAAAATATTTATAGAGCAATTTTCATACATTTTCTTTATTTATTTTCAAAGTAAGTTCTATAATCCACTATAAAACCCTTTAAAGCCTTATACAAATGTCTTTTTACATCAAACTAACAAAATTGATAAAATCGAACCATAACATAAGGTCTATATCAGTTTCTCAATCATAAAAATCAAAAAGATTGATTCGATACTAAATATGTCCTCAATACTAATCAAAGCAAACCGTCGACACCCTTACTCTAGCTTTTGCTAACTTAAACGTCAAAAGGCTTTAGAGCACACTCGGCAATGCATCCGAAGGCCTTGTTTTGCAAATATAGATGAGGAAGAAGGTCCAACCCCTCTCCATATAGCTAGCTAGCCATCGTCTAACTCGATCCATATACCATCTATTTATTGATATCATCATAACTTATTAATTGACGTATCATATGATAAAAAGTGACAATGAAGTTTGATATGGTTGAACCATTACAAAACGATTTCACGAAGTCTAATAATTACCATATGATAAATAATCATTAACATAGCATATCGTGTCAGTTTCACATACACATTCATTATATTGAATACATTGTCTGACTAATGTTTGTTTTATTTAGAAATTATTTGAAGGTTTTTTTTTTCCTAAAGTTTATAGTTGGGATATTTGATAACTTTCGCTTATAGGCTTTCATATAGTCTCTGCAAATAGGCTGTGCATTCAACTTCACCCAAATCTACTCTTCTTCTTTGAAAACAAATGTCCTGTAGGAAAAGTTATCAAAAATTTAGAATAAATCTGTTAGTGTGGTAGGTAGATGTGAGTGTGTTAGGTGAGTATTAGTGTGGTAGGTGAGTGTATATGTGAGTGTGTTAGGTGAGTATTAGTGTGGTAGGTGAGTGTATAGTGTGGTAGGTGAGTGTGTTAGTATATTTCTCTTCCTCTCCTATATATAGGAGAGTCATTGTATACATTCAATATAAATCAATCAATAAACATACAATTCTCTTTCTCTATTTCTCTATACATTAATTTTCTACATGGTATCAGAGCTATAAGATTTAGGCCTGTATTTCCTTCTCACCGGCGGGCAGCCGGCCGGCAACTTTGCCTTCGCTGCCCACTGGAGTTGTATACCCATACCTTCACTCCGCTACATCTTCTAACTCTTTCTTTGTGGCTCTAATCATTTTGTTTAGTCAACCTATCTCTCTCCCAGTGGTAGCGTGAATTCCAAATATGCCAGTATTGTTGTACATGCTGGGTAAGTCAGACAGAAGTGGTTCTGCAATTTTCATCAGCTCCTCATGTTCAACACCAGCAGCTACAAGGACCATTCGAGCAGCAGTATAATTTTCAGCCACAAAATTCCTCCAAAATGGTGCTATCCAATCTGCTAATTGCAGACTCTGAAGTCAAAAGAAGATTTCCCAATGCACCAGCATAACCAGCAGAGTGACTTGCCTCTAAAAGTAGGCCTTGTGGATTGTTTGATGCTTCTGCAATCTCAGCTTTCACCTTCAGAAGTTGTTCGTTGACCTCCCAATCCAGGAAAACAGGGTTCCTCACACAGTCAATGAGCAGTTCTACCATTTCAGGAACATAAGTCTTCAGAGTACGTAGGTGTATCCCATCTGCTCTCGAAATCCGCCATCTTCTCCGACCCAACTCTTTGCAACTCTCTCTTCGGTCTCTGCCCAAATCTCTACACCATCGGACCACTCCACGCCCACCTCAAAGCCCGACTGGCAGCCGACAGAACCCCCGTATCCTCCTTCTCCTCCAGCAGCTTCCGGCAAGAAGATCGAACCTGCCTAACCTAGTTGGACGAGCAGCCGCCAAAATCGGTGGTCTACGTTAGCTTCGGAAGCCTTGTGACAATAACAGAGGAGCAGCTGATGGAGTTCTGGGTTGGTCTGGTCACCAGCGGGAAGCACTTCTTATGGGTCATACGGCCGGACTCCATGGCCGGAAAAGAATGGGAGAGTCAGATTCCGACGGTGCTCCGGGAGGAGGCCAAGAAGAGAGTGGTACTTTTTTGTGCCAAGGGACAGACATCATCACATTCCTATCTCTTTCTTTTATTTTATCCGCCACTTTACGCCTCACATGCCTAATGCATCTCCATTGTCTCTCTATTCCATTCTATTTTTTATTCCATTATCCCAACACACCAGGTCTGTGACATCATCTCTGATTTTTTATTTTTTATTTTTTATTTTTATATCTTTATATATCTATATATATTTTTCTATATTAACCCATCATACCCACTACTCTCAATCAACCATCAGAAAGGTATCCACTCCCTAATTTATTTATTTTATTTTATCTTTCTTTACAAAAAAAAAAAAATTGCATGTGCTCTCTCTCTCTCTTCAAAAAGCACTGTCCTGTTTCCCCCACTTTACTTTTTTTTTTAACTATTGTTATGTGTTTACTTACATCATCAAGAGGTTCCACTCTCTTCACCTTTCTTTTATTATATATGTATATACATATTTTATTTTATTTTATTTTATTCTCATCTATTAAAAAAAAAAAAAAAAAACCATTGCAGGTTTCCCAAAACCGTGGGCCCAGACCCCCACGTGACTCACTCTCTTTTTTTCCTCCACTCTCTCATTTTGATTTCATATATATTCTTTCTTTATTATTTATTTTTTTCACCTTCTTTTTAATCTGTTTTCCCTTATTATTTCTGTTTCGTATTATATCATTCCTGCCATCCGATTTGCACAAATAACAAAACTCATTTTATTCATGACAGGGATCACACCCGATCACCATTTTACACAAACAAAAAAAAAAAACGACGGATCTGTTTTTCTTCTTTCTTCTCCGGTGACGGCCACGCACCAACTTCACTTACTCGGCTCTTCCGTCGCCGAGCTCTTCCGTTTTTTGTCGTTCTTTTTATCATCTACTTTCGAAGGCCCGTCTCCAGTACTTCCGCCAAGAACTACCACAGTATTTCCGCCGACAGAGTCTGCTCCCCGCCGGCCATCAAAGGTGAGGTACGTAGGTGCCCCAAATCTAGCCATGGAGGTGGTTTGCCTTTTCAGCTCCTTGTTTTCAGCCTTCAAGGCACAAATCTCTGCCCGTGCATCTCTGTACATGCACTGGAGTAGGGAGAGTTGGGCGTTGACCTGGTATACCTCACACGCCTTGTTTTGCAGACGGTGAGACAGGTTCGTGACCGCTGCCACTGTCTCCATGCAGGACCTCAACGTGTAGTGGTTGGCCTCGATATCATTTTGAGTTGCCATCACTTGCTCAACTGATAGTGTGGGAAGACTAGGTTGAGTAAGCGCAGGGGTACTTGGCCCAGAGGAGCTCGATGGACCATTAAGATCCGGAAAAAGAGAGAGAGGGCGGGAAGAAGAGGCCATTTTCTGGGCGACAAAATGTTACAGAGTGTCTCTCTCAGAGAACGACGAGTTTTTTCAGAGGTTTCAGGTGTTTTGTTCTGTCTCAGCCTCAGCCTCCGCCTTGGTTAAATAGCCAAGGTAGACACGCGTATCGCGCGCCGCTCGGTGCCAGACGACAAATCGGCGCGCCTTTTGATGGCTCGACTTTTGATGGCACGCCTTTTGATAAGATTGGGCACGCCTTTTGAGGGTACGACTTTTGTGGGTCCGACAAGACTAGGTAAACTGTCCCGACATTGATTCCGGTTAGCTCCTATATGGGTCCGACAAGACTCCGTAAACTGTTTTCTACAACGGTCCGACATGACCCCGTAAACTGTTTTCTATGACCCCATAAACTATCTTCTACAACGGTCCGACATGACCCCATAAACTATCTTCTACATCGGTCTGCCATAACCATACAGTCTTCTACAACGGTCTGACACGACCATACAGTGTCTCCTATCCACTTTTATTTTATTTGTCAGATTATTTTCCTGTTTTGTTACTTTCTCTCCAAACTCAAGTTGGTTAGTACCTCTCCTCCTTGAATTTGAGGGGGGCTGTTAGTGTGGTAGGTAGATGTGATTGTGTTAGGTGAGTATTAGTGTGGTAGGTGAGTGTATATGTGAGTGTGTTAGGTGAGTATTAGTGTGGTAGGTGAGTGTATAGTGTGGTAGGTGAGTGTGTTAGTATGTTTCTTTTCCTCTCCTATATATAGGAAAGTCATTGTATACATTCAATATAAATCAATCAATAAACATACAATTCTCTTTCTCTATTTCTCTATACATTAATTTTCTACAAAATCAATGAATTAGACTTCTCTCAAGTTTAAATTTGATAACTTTTCAAACCCATTGATTATTCTAAATTTTCGATGACTTTTCTTATAAAACGTTGATTTTTGAAAAAGACAGTAGATTTGGATGAAACCGAATCCACAAACTATTTGCAGAGAAATTGAACTAACTCGTTTATTACTAAGAACAAAACATGAGGATGGAGCTTGATGACAGCTTTCATTATTATTATCATTTACAGAAAATTGTAGCTGTACACCACATCCAGCTACCTCATGCCAATGGTTCTCCAGCTAGCATTTTTTTCTTTTTTTTCTTTCTTTTTTTTTTTTTTTTTGTATTTTTTATATTTTTTGTATTTTTTGGGATAAAATTATTAATAAAAAAAAGTATAAGTATTTGATAAATGTCAAAAGAATTATTTTTTCGCTAGTAAGAAAGTCGAACGGTCCTTAGCTTTTTTTTCTTTATTACTTTTTTTAATAAAAAAAAGAACCAATTTTTCCTTTTTTTTTTTTTTTTTTTTGCGCTTAATTAATCAAAAAAAATAACTAAAATATTTGAAATTAAACAAAACCTATGCAAGCTTAAAAGAATTCACATATGTAGGGGCAAATTTGGCCAACAAACCTAAATCGATCAGTGAGATTTAAAGCTGAAAGAGATTTTGTAAGCAAGGATGAATTCAGGATTTTCAACTGAGAGGGGCAAAAAAATATAAGTCATATCTTTTAAATTCTTTCAATATATATTCTTTAATAACAATAAAATTTCAAAAGCTTAATTGATTGATGTACAGAGTTTATCACATTGCTTATTATTATTTAATATTTTTTGTCTTTTTTTTTGGGGGGGGGGGATTTGAAACTTATAATATTTATAGTGTTAATTATATAATGGTGTAAGATATTCATTATTTTCTTGATTTTTTTATTTATAATTGATATTGATAAAATATGTGACTATAATAATGCTAAAGACAGAGAAAATTATCAAGAAAATAATGCATGATTCAAATTCATTTTATGTGTAAATCCCACTATACAAAAACTAAATCTAGATCACATATTATTTTTTCTAGATATTTTTGTGTCTGAATTGTTGATCTAACTATAAGAAGCAATTGAAAAATATTATGATAAGTAAAAAAGCAGGAGGAGATTTTAAGGGACAACAAAAAAAAAATTATTCGAATTTTGAAGGGATCAAACTAAATTTATTTAAAATTTAGGACTAATATACTAATTATATTGTAAATACTCAAAATTATATAGGGTATAAATAAAATTTTCCATATTTCAACGGTCCCTTAACAATTCCACCCCTGTTTGTAAGTGTCTAAGCTAATTTGAAAAGTATGGTATCTTGAAAATGTTAGGATCATGGACACCCAGAAAATAACAACAAACAATCACACACAATTGAGACACCAAATTTTATGTGGTTTGGCCCAATGCCTACGTCCACGAAACCAAAACGAGAGTTTACTAAAACAGAGCAGATACAAAAACAAGGAGGAGAAACACTCTCACTCAACTTACAGCTCTCTATCTCTCAATTTCTGATGATACACACTCTCCTTCCTGTCTTTATTTATACACAAAAATGAGAGAGAGAGAGAGAGAGAGAGAGAGAGAGAGAGAGAGAGAGAGAGGAGACAAACCCACACAATTTCTACATTCTTTAATGGTGAGGGTAAGTGTCAACAATGGCAACAACGTGAAGAGAAGGGAGAGATCCCAGCTCAGACCTCCTTCTCTTGAGGTAGAAGTCCTCATACGCCATCTTTGCATGACTCTCTGCTTGCATGCATGAGGTGGGAGCTAACAATTCTCCCCCTTCATACCCACATGCATGACTGACTTCTCACTTGAAGTCCATCTCGGCAATGTCTCTGCAAATTTCGAGTTTTTCTTTCGAGACCACCTTAGTAAGTATGTCAGCTGGATTCTTATTTGTATGGATCTTGATTAGTTCCAATAACAGTTTTTTCATCACTTCTCATATCCAACGATACCAAACATCAATGTGCTTTGTACGAGAATGGTACATTGAATTCTTGCTCAGGTCTATGGCACTCTGGCTATCACAATGTACCATGAACTTTTCTTGCTTTAATCCCAACTCTCAGAGAAACAGCTTTAACCACAACATTTCTTTCCCAACTTCTACTATGGCAATATATTCTGCCTCGGTTGTGGATAAAGCAACACACTTCTGCAGTTTGGACTGCCAAGACACAGCTCCCCCTGCAAAAGTGAACAGAAATCCTGACGTAGATTTTCTACCATCAAGATCTCCCAACATATCTGAATCTGTATAGCCTTCCAAGACTGGTTTAGCATCTCTAAAGCATAAGCACATTTTTTCCATACACTTGAGGTGCCTCAGAAACCACTTGACTACTTCCCAATGCTCTTTCCCTAGATTGGAAAGGAATCTCCTTACTACTCCAACAGCATGAGCAATATCTAGTCGAGTGGACACTATTGCATACATCATACTCCCTACAGCAAATGAGTAGGAAATAGCCTCCATCTCTTCTCTTTCTTTTGTAGAGGAGGGACAATAACTCTTGCTCAGGTTGAAATGATTAGCCAGCGGAGTACTGACTGGCTTGGCATCTTTCATGTTGAACTTCCCAATTACCCGTTCAACATACTTCTCATGTAACTTGTCACACAACTTCTTCGTTTTTCTGTCACGCATAATTTTCATGCCCAAAATTTGTTATAGAAGGCCTGGGTCCTTAATGTCAAAGGATTTTGATAACTATAGCGATTCCGGCTTTGACTCGTTATCTATTGTATTCCTAACTCAGGTTGGTATGGTTTAGAATGGCTATTCATGCCTTGTTCTCCTTGTCTCCCCTTTATTTTGGTTATCGGGTTCTAGTTATGCGTTTGGAACAGGTTGGTTGCTTGTTTTTCCAAACCTTTGTTGTCTAGTTTTTGGCTCCTCCGCTCGAGCGGCCATTCCTGCGCTCGAGCGAACTTCACAAATTTTGCTCCTCCGCTCGAGCGGCCATTCTTGCACTCGAGTGGGATTCGTCAACTCTTAGCATTTCTTTTGCAAGTCTGAAAAATACTGGAAATGTGCATTGAATGCTCGAGCGTCCAGTCCCACGCTCGAGCGGGGACCCTCGTCTACAAAACTTATAGAAGTGCGTATATTACGCCCGAGCTGAACTCTGTGTCTGACGCTCGAGCGTCAGTTTCCACGCTCGAGCGGACTGCTTGTATAACAATCCGAGAAGATGACATTTTGAATCACTTTTTCTTCCCTCTCTCTCTCTCTATAACTTTTCAAAAAAAGCTTGTTCTTGAGCCTCTCTTTCTAAAATTCACCTTCTCTCTAAGATCTCATCTAGATCCATTGATTTTTTCACCCTAGTACTTTTGAGAAAAAGATAGAGCATCTGAAGATCTACCTTTTGATCCGAATAGAAGTGGGTTTCGGCATTCTTGGAGTTTCTCTCTTATTTAGCTCATCTTCTTCCTTGAGGTAGGGATCTTTTTACACCTTCATATGATATTTAGCTTAGTTATTTGTCTCTTGTGTAACAATGGTGTGATTTAGGAATGTTTTAAACAAACCTAGGGTTTGGACATAAAATGAAAAGAGGGGTTTTGGGTGTAGATGAAATAAATGCTTGTGGGGTTTGAAAATGATGTTGTGTTATGTCTAATTTGACGATTTTGGCACTTTATTAATATTTGGGGGAAAATGGGAAAATTGACCTAATTAGATCAAACTATTTATTTGTACAAATAATTGGAATTAACACTGAAAATGTGAAACTGAGAGGGCCTTGATATGAATGGTGGAATTGGTTATGTATTAACTCATTCCTTTGGAAGTTTTGAATAAACTATCTGTTGAGATTGGATATTTGTCTAGAGATAATTGTATTGGGCTATCGGTGGAGGATAGCTTTGACTGTTGTAGAAATTGCATGTGGATTAGATAAATTGAAACTAATCTTTTGATGGTTGTCATTGAATATGACCGTATTTATATACATTGTACATGTATGTTTGTTTGGAAGTGGAAAGGGGATGTGCTTCATATTTGATTATATGTTTAAATACATTGCATATGTATGGATGTTTGTTTGGGAGGAAAAAAGGGATGGACTCCATTATAATTAAGTTGGTCGAAGTGTCCCGGGTGAAAGTCCCGAAATTATACATGGGTGCCTAAGTGTTTATGCGTATGTGTTGTGTGAATTGAAAGTAATTGAGTTGTAGTCTAAGTTCGATTGTTGTAAAATAATGAAATTGACTCATGAATTGAGAAAAATAAGAAATCTAAATGTGAATTGAAAGAAAGTGGATTAAGACTTGAAATTGATATCTTATGAGTATATAAAGTTTTGAAAAGTCTTACCACATACATTGTTTATGCACTTGTACTTATACCTTTGCTAAGTTTCACATACTGTGTTTGATGATTTCTACTAGGCTATAGCTCACCCTATTTGGGAATAACATTTTCAAGTAATGATAGCATGCTTCCACCAAGGCAATAGCATTAAAGGGACCTTTGGGAAGCAAGAGCTTCATGTTTTGTTTATTTTGTATAGCCTAAGGCTAAATGTGTAATTGAGCGAAGCTCATTTTGTTGTAACTAAGTCAAGAGATAGAAAGGTGTAAGCCAATATGGCATCTACTTCGGTCAAACTCTTTTGTGTCATTGATTTCATGTAATGAAAAGACTATTTACTCTGATTTATGCTGTTATTTATAAATGTTCCCAGATGTATTTACTGTATATTTTGAGGACGTTACAATAACTCATTCTTCAGTGATCTAATTGTTATGGCATCCTATCCAATGATCAGCATGTCATCAACATAGAGTAGGAGTATGATGAAGTTTTCACCAGTAAATTTTCTGACATATACACACTAGTCTACAGCAGTTCTCTTGTACTCATGACCCACCATGAATGAGTCAAACTTCTATGTCTCGGTGCTTGTTTGAGGCCGTAGAGACTTTTCTTCAATCTGTAGACTAAGTTTTCTTTCCCTTTTACTTCAAAACCTTCTGGCTGCTCCATGTAAATTTCTTCCTTCAGATCACCATGGAGAAATGCCGTCTTCACATCCATCTGTTCAAGTTCCAAATTCAAACTGGCCACTAGTCCCAAAACTACTCAAATGGATGTCATTTTCACAACTGGTGAGAAGATTTCATCAAAATCAATACCTTTTTTTTGCCCAAAACCTTTGACAACCAATCGGGCCTTATACTTGATTAGCTTCCCACTGCCATCTTTCTTCAACTTGAACACCAATTTGTTCTGCAATGCTTTTCGACCCTAGGGAAGTTTTACCAAATCATAAGTCTGATTTTTCTGCAAAGACTGCATCTCTTCTTCCATAGCTTGCTGCTAGCTATTCTTCTCCTTATGATTATGAGCTTCTTGAAAACTTTCTGGCTCTCCCTCATCAGTAAGCAAAATATACTCAAAAGCAGAGTATTTTGGCGACGGCTTAGGTTCTCTTGTTGATCTTCGTAACTGTGGACCAACAGTTTCTGGTGGAGGGGGTTGTGTCACGCCTCACTTTTTATTACTCGAAGTCATTACCAAGTTCCTTAACTTAATTCAATTTCAGAGATAACATGCGGAAATAAAGTCAAATGTTCCATTAAAAGTAATGAACAACAATTCTCTCATTCGAATGAAAACTAAATACAACATGAGCATCCTTAAATAAATTGCCCTCAGGCTTACAACATTAAATAATCAAATGAAGGGTGTAACCCTTTTACACATATGGCATTCCGCCAACAACAAAGAGGCCCCGTGGCCAACAATTAAGAAGATCCAAATCTTGTAGCACATCCTGCTAAACACCTGAAAAAGATTTCAACAACGTGGGATGAACATATAGTCCAGTAGGGATCTCAACATGATCCTCAACAATAACAACATTACAGATAGCTATGATCATGAACACTCATTCTCGTACTAGAATAATAATGTGACAGTTTATACAAAATATATTCATATTTACATATATATAAACTTTTCTTGAAAACAATCATTTCATTCAACGCTATAAGCGATTCATCTTTCCTTTTTCCTTTCATTAACACCCGTTCCTATTCTTTCATAACTTATCAATTACTTAAGACATAAATTCATTAAGCCCACTACTCTCTTCCATTTTCCATGCATATTCAAAACATATTTCTAAAATGTTTGATTTTCTTTACACTTCCAAAAGACAAAAGCCATTTCGGTTCAATCCCAAATCTATCATAACTATACATGCATACCTTTATAAAGGGAGATAACAACTCAACTGCATGCAAAAGATAAACCGATGAGGCAACTCGGCCCTCCAACACTGTAACCAATGCAATCCACAATGTTTCCAGATACACTGAAACAATAACAACACAACTCTGCTCTACTAGCTATATGCGTAGTAAGCCATAGATACACTTCTCACAACAATCTACCAGTTTACCAGGCGCTAGCTGGAAGGGTATGGTACCTTAGATTATCAGCGCGTCAGTTCTCCAGGCGCTAGCTGGAAGGGTATAATACCTCTGATTATAAGCGCACACACACTGGAGTACAACCCCTCTCTTCTCCCCAACCAACATACAAATATATAATGTAATTCAGCATTTCATCACATACAATGTTCAATCAACAATGATGTAATACATACACAACAATTCAACACAACCGTATCATCCTCCACCAATGACCAAGGACAAAACCTCTAAATGCAGGTATTTAGTACATCTATTAAAAGACTCAGTTAACATGTGATCACAAACCCAACAACAACATTGACATGGTAGTTAAAGATACAACCCCCACATGTGTGTATCCAACACTCAAATTACAACAATCCGATTCTCATACCTTTTGTTTTCACAAATTCAATTCCATGGATAAGAAGGCCATAACTCATCTTAATCTACTACATTCTTTTCAAAGCCATTCTAATTTAATTATGCAAATTTAGTCATAATCATTAAATTAGGGTTTTCCTCTCTCTTTCTCAATATTGACCTAAAAGGTTCAATTATCAACAACAAACAACAATAATCACAATTAAGACCCAAAATACATAAGTATTTGCCCAATGATCAAGACCCCTCTATTAATTTATTAAATCAAATAAAAATTAGGGTTTCCTCTCCTTTCAACAACAAAATGTTAATTAACATCCCAATTAGCCTAGATCACAACTAATGATGATAATAAACGCAAATCCAACAACCAACCCAAGGTTCAACCTCATGATTTTTAACAAATCCAACATGATATAATGTTTTTATGCAATACAAAAACTACCACATGTCTATCTATAGATGGAGTATTGAAAAGAAACAAGGAGAATCCCTACCTCAAACGGAGAACTCAAATGGAGAAGATGACCCGAAATCAAAGTGCTCCAAATCCACTATTCTTCAGATTAGAACGAAGCCCAAACCATCCTCTATCTTTCTTACAAAGAACCTAGGATGGATTCACACTAGAAGGAGATGAAAAATATAGAGAGAATGTGAGTTTAGAGAGAGAGAGTCTCGTACCTAGGGTTTCAAAAAGAAAAGGGGATGAAAAAAAAATGATGTTCTCCCCGGCTGCTGCTAACTGATATAAACAGGATCGCTCGAGCGAAGGATTGGTCGCTCGAGCGACCAGACACAAGAAACTGATCTCGCTCGAGCGAAGAAAAGCTCGCTCGAGCCAAGAAACACAACTCTCAGGTCTAAGTACTAGACGCAAAGCTCGCTCGAGCCAAGAAGAGCTCGCTCGAGCGACGGACCAAAAACAAAAGCCTAGCTCGAGCGAAAAGAAGCTCGCTCGAGCGACCAAGCAGAAAACTGGACAACAACACTTGGTTTCTAAAACCCAACCAACCTGCAATCAATCTGCCCAAAACATCCTATAACCCAAGAATAAGGAATTAAAGGACAACAACAACAATGATATGACAACGAAATCTACGGAACATAAGTCCGGATACAATAATCAAATGGGAAAAGACCGGGGTCGCTATAGGTTGTGGCTCCCCCTGTTGAACACATTTTGCTTTTAGATCTTCTTCTTCTGGAAATCCATCATGCAACTCCACATCATTGGTTGCATGCTGCGGTAGCTCTTCTTCATCAGTGGCATGCTGTGATGGTGCAAGATTGGGAATAATTTCTAAAACATCATCAACTTTGGGTTTGGCTGGTTGCCCAAAGTCTTCTAAGGTCTGGCCTTCTTGAAACACCACATCTCGGCTTCGAATGACCTTCTTGTTTTTTGGATCCCACAATCTATATCTAAATTCTTCATCTTTATTGCTAATAAAGATGCATGGAGTGGCTTTATCATCCATCTTCTGTCTATGCTTCTTAGATACATGTGCAAATGCTTTACACCCAAACACTCTCAAGAGAGAGTAAGAAATCTCATTTCCAGACCATACTTTTGCTGGAATCTGAAAATTCAGTAGAACAAATGGTGATCTATTGATCAAATAGCAAGCAACACGAACAGCTTCTCCCTAAAATGGCTTTAGTAGTTTGGCCATTTTGAGCATACATTTGACCTTCTCCACAATGGTTCGGTTCATTCTCTCGGCTACACCATTGTGTTGTGGGGTTCCAGGAACAGTCTTCTCATGCCGGATGCCGCAAGTAGCACAGTAGGTTTCAAACTCCTTTGACATGTACTCGCCTCCATTGTCTGTTTGGAGACACTTCAGCTTCTTTCCGGTCCCCCTTTCTACCATAGCATGAAATGTCAGAAAATGCTGGAACACCTCAGCTTTGGTCTTTAGGACATAAACCCATACTTTCCGTGATGCGTCTTCAATAAACGTCAAGAAGTATTTTCTGCCACCTAAATATTCCACTTCTATGGGACTGTATACATCAGAGTATACTCTGCTCAACAACTTTGATTGTCTTTTGGATGATGAGTGGAAAGTGACTCTATGATGCTTCCCAAACAAGCAGTTGTCACAAGGATTCAATTTCGCATCTTTGGCATAGGGAATAAGAGACTTCTTTGCCATAATCTAGAACCCTTTTTCTCTCATATGACCCAGCCTTTTGTGCCACAAATTTGGTGATGCCTCATCTTCTGTTACATTGAGGCTACCTGAATTCACCTCCACATGAGTCTTGTATAGTGTGCTCTGGCTACCACCAGAGATACCTTTTTTAACTTCCACATGCCTTGCCGAAGTAGTTCTCATAGCCTTGTCGATCTAAGGCTATTCCTAAGATAAGATTCAAGCATAAATCGGAAACATGTCTGACATCTTTCAATACCATCGTGCACCCAACTTTGGTTTGGATGTGGGCTTCACCGATTCTCACAATCTTTGAAAAATTAGAGTTGCCCATCTTCACTGTACCAAAATCTCTAGCTTGGTACGTACTAAAAAACTCTTTCCAAGATATAGCGTGGTAGGAAACTGTTGTATCTACCACCCACTTGGTGTCATTGTCTGACATATGGAGGCATTATTCTTCTTCAACAGAGGATAATGCAATATCCTCTGAGATAGTAACTACAGTGTTCCCTTCTTCGGTCTTTGGTTGTCTATTGCCTTGTTTTTGTTCTCCTTTCAAGACATAACAATATTTCTTTATGTGACCCTCCTAGCCACAATGGTAACACTTGAACCTTGGCCGACTCGTACCTTCTCTGGATTTCTCTCTGTCTTGAGATCTGCCTATGTTGCGTCCTCTACTTTTGCTTTTTCCCCTACCTCTACCTCTACTTTTATTTTCTGTGACGAGGGCATGGGACTGATCTCCACCCATGTCTTTCTTTCTTGCCTCTTCACTAAATAAAGCATTAGTGACCATGTTTGTAGTCAGTCTTCCTTCAGGTGCAGAGTTACTAAGAGACACCACCAACGTTTCCCAATTGTCTAGCAAAGAATTGAGCAGTAATAGGGCCTGTATTTCATCATCTAACTCCATTTTGACAATTGCCAGTTGGTTCACCAGATTTTGAAACTCACTGGTGTGTTCAACAATAGAGATACTGCCTTTCAGCTTCAAATTCACAAGTCTTCTCATCAGGAGGGCTTTATCCGTAGCAGTCTTCAATTGGTACATGTCTTCTAACTTCGTCCAGAGAGCATATGCATCAGTTTCCTAGGCGACATGGTGGAAGACACTGTGATCGATCCATTGTCTGATCTGGCTAATGGTTTTTTGATTCTTCCACTTCCACTCTTCGTTATTTTCTGTTACTGGTTTAACTCCATTAAGCTTAATGGGGTCAAACAAATCATGACAATATAGGATATCCTCCATTATGGGCTTTCAAATGGCATAGTTGGAAACATTCAGCTTGATCATAGATCCCGAAGTTGATGTTGATTCCTACATCAATACTTGTCTCTACAAAAAATTATCTCTTTTTGAAAAACAGACTTTGTCGTTGAGTCCATACTGGTCAAATTAGCTGGAAAAGCACTTTGGATTGCCAAAATAAAAAATGAAATTTTTTGAACACTGATTGCAAAATCTAACCGTACAGGTGTGTCCAGAATATTCGAAATAGTTGGAAAGCACTATTGGATCATCAAAAACGGACTCAGAATGGCTCAGATCAAGCCAAAAGAGGTTGGACGGTTTAAATCGCAGAATCTATTGCCCCTGAGAAGCACCGGATAATTCCTTCAGTTCAGCTGGTGTCCAGCTGACGTCAGTGGCGGTGGCGTGGCTTGGCTGGAGAGCGGCTCGATCAATGGCTCAGTCAACGCGGCTTGGCTCCAGCTCAGCTTGGCTTGGTCAACGCGGCTTGGTCAACGGCTTGATGGCTTGGTCAACGACTCAGACCCGACTTGGATGATGTCATCAGCCGTCTTTGTGACGTCAGCTAACAGCTGTGGGATGACATCAACGCCTGGCGTACTGGGGACGGCGCTGGGGCGCGCGATAGCGCGTGGAGGCGCGTGCAGCTTCTTCCGAGCTCCTTTTTTGATACGATTTTCACCTTTGTGCTCGTCTCGTTGAGATCTTCAACCTAGTGTGATCAAAAGTGGATTTTGACCACTTTGAAATCTGGGCAATTTTTGAAAAGCACTCTATTTTGCCGAAAAACACTCCACCGGCTCTGATACCAATTTGTTAGGATCATGGACACCCAGAAAATAACAACAAATAATCGCACACAATTGAGACACCAAATTTATGTGGTTCAGCCAAATGCCTTCGTCCATGGAACCGAAACGAGAGTTTACTAAAATAGAGCTAATACAAAAACAAGGAGGAGAAATACTCTCACTCAACTTACATCTCTCTATCTCTCAATTTCTAATGATACATCCTCTCCCACCCATCTCTATTTATACACAAAGATGAGAGAGAGAAAGAGAGAGAGAGAGAGAGAGAGATGAGACAAACCCACACAATTTCTACATTCTTTAATGATGATGGTGAGTGTCAACAATGGCAACAACGTGAAGAGAATGGAGAGATGCCCAGCTTAGACCTCATTCTCTTGAGGTGGACGTCCCCGTGCGCCATCTTTGCATAACTCTCTGCTTGCATGCATGAGGGTGGGAGCTAACAAAAAATAAATAAATAAAGTTGAAATCTGAAATTAAAAGCTCATTCTTAATCCAATATACCAAGCTTTGGGTTAGATCATTATAGTTTTTTCATGCATGTCAACCAAGCCAAAATCCTGTTTTTATGTCCAAACTTGCAAGATTTGGTTTATTTATTGCTTGGTACAATTAAAGCCATCGTATAAAAATCCAGGCATGCATGATATGTAAAAGAATAATGTATTATATAAATGAATTTTGCATTAAATTTTATTTTAACTAAATATATATGTACGTAGGGTTCACATTAATAAATACACGTCAAACTCGTGTCTTTGTATCAAATAGTAATAAATCAAGTAAGAAATCCGTTTATCTATTACATTTTCTTATCTAAAATGCAAGATGAAACTATTGGTTTATTTCTTATTACAACAAGACTGTGTGTTTATACAGCCACTCGTACGAGTTTAATTTGTCCACCTACCTAACAAGTGTTTGAACAAAGGCTACAAAACAAAACCCACAACCCTAATTTGTTAAAGAGTGATTCTATTTACACTACACTTTTATTTCATTACACACTTAATTTCCTTTTTTCTTTTTATTACAATCTTACCCTTATCTAAAATTATCAAAACAATTCTCAAAACTTACCCCAAACTTCTCAACCCACCCACTCATTCACTATCATTTCCATGCCACCACCACTACCAGTAATTAGCGATACCATCCACTATTTTGGCACCACTCCTAGCCCACTCTCTGCCTCACTCATCCTCTTTTTCTTTTTCTTCATATTTGAAACCCTACTCTCTCTCCCTCTCCCTCTCCCCCTCCCTCTCTCTCTCTCTCTCTCTTGCAAGGTTGCACAATGGAAATGGCTAGGTCGCGTTAGAGGCAACTAGTTCGCAGTGGAGCTGGGCTGATGAGTCATGATGGATAGGACTAAGGAGGGAATTGCAATGGGGAGGAAGACTAGAAGGGGAGTAATAGTAGGGAGGGATGGCTTAGAAGGTGATCGCATTGGGGAGGGGTCATTGTAGTCAAATGTGGTGGTTGCAAGAGGCAATAAAGGGGTAACGGTGGTGAAAGGGGTCACCAGAGGGGAAGAGAGGTTATAGTGGGGAAGGGAGGTTGCCGATGGGAAAGGAGTTGAGGTTTGTGGTCGGAGGTGGCGACAATGGCTACCAAAAGTGGTGTTTAGAGGGTGGAGTAGGATTAGGGTTTGAAAATTTGGGATTTAAAGATGAGGACAAATTTGGTATTATAGTGAGTGTAAAAAGAGAAAAACATTTTTTTATACGTAATGTAATTAGAAATTGAGTGTAATGACCAAAAAAAATAAAAAAAAAGTACTGTGTAAATAAAATGACACTTAATTAAAACAAGAAAATTTATTATTTTAAATGGAATCCACCCAATTGTTTTGACCAGTCACACAATAGAGTTTTATTTACCCACTAATAAGTGGGTGGAATAAAAATAATTTCATTTTTTTTAACAAAATTAATTTCATAATAAAATAGAAATAAACATCACCCCATATACAAAGGCTGAAAACAAATCATTGGTATCCTTTGAAACAAACACAAAATGACAATATTGACATATTTATATATAATATACTTGTATGCCGAAGAATCACTTTTCTAGCTTCCACCACCCAAATTTTTGTAGTAAAATCACAACTTACTCTCACGAATTTAAAGTCTCCGTCGTACAACCCAATGTGATTCTATGCCGACCATAGCCTGTTTCTCATTTTTTTTTTTTTTTTTTTTGTTGTTGAGGCATTTAATGAATATTTTGCAACAGAAAAAACACTATAAATAGACCCCTAAGACCCTTATAGTGTCCCATCCAGAGACAGCCATTAGAGCTCATTGAAACCAATACCAAAAAAGATATTTCTAAAAAAGTGAATCAAAGAGAGCTCTAATGGCTTCTAACAATTTGCTTGTCATCCTTGCCATTGTGGCAATTGTTCTTCCTTCAGTCACCATGGCTACTGATTATTGGGTTGGTGACTCTAGTGGTTGGACCAATGGCTATGATTACCAAGCTTGGGCTAAGGATAAAGTATTCTATGTTGGAGACAAACTAGGTAAACTAGCTTCCTTTTTTTTTTTTTTTTTTTTTTTTTTTTTTTTTTTTTTTTTTTTTTTTTTTAACTAACAAGGAGCTCGAGGTAAGGTCGCATCTGGTGGCCCAGCTTGCGAAATTAGTGCCCAAACTCACCTATAGGCTGAGCCTTACAAGTTTTTTTCTATCAGGCCGAGTCAGGCTAGTCTAAAGTCAAAAACCTTAAACTCAAACTATGTCTAATGGGCTTGGCCTATATAAGATTTTTATTGTTTTTTATTTTCTGTAGCCGCCTCATGCAAAATAGGTGAGGGATTCTATTTGCACCTAAAAAATCATTAAATATGTTCAATTTCTTAGAACATTCTATTAAATTATTTAAGGTTATAATACTCACAATACGCCATATGTTTTTTTTTTTTTTTCAAATTACCTTTCAAAGTACACTCAAATAATGAACAAATAAAAAATTTCCAAATTACACAACTTTGAAAAACCCTTTCAAAACCCCTTAAACAGATTTCTCATTATAGTTATTCTTTTTGTTCACATACAAGGAACGATGACACTAGCGAAAGAGAAAAATGAAAAATTAGGGATTTGATTTGTACATATTTTTTAGCTACATTTTATCTTTTTGAGTTGTATAGTGGAGAACACGAATGTTGCCCAACCTAGACAAAGAAATAGCACAATCAATGGAGATGGAATGTTCTCAGATACAACTGACTTGATTGTGGATAGGGGCTACAAACAAGTCAAGTCAGGTTTTAGGGTTGGTTTGGGGTGTCCTAAAAAAGTCTACTTTTTGTCTTTTTGGACTAAAAAAGTTGAGAAAAAAATATGGAGGTTTGGGTTAACTTTTTGACTTTTTATGGGAAAATGTGTATTAAAAAATTGTATAAAAAAAGTGTGTAGGAGATGATTAGAGAGGGGTGGGCCCCAGCCGTACAACCGGCAAGAGTGAATTGGAGTTGGAAATTATTGGCTAATTTTTGTACAATTTTTGTTTGGCCCGTGGGGGTCATCACGGGTCCCATTTTAATAATCTGAACCGTTCAATGTGTGTAACTCGTTGAACACTATGTACCTATAAAAAAATCACGTTAATCGGATATCGATAGCTATCTGATCAGATTTATTTATTTTTCAATCATTAATTATAACACCATCCATTTGTTGTACATAACTGATTTGATTATATAGTTATCGATATCCGATCAATGTGATTTTTTGCAGACATATAGTACTCGACGATTTCTACACATTAAACAGTTTAGATTATCAAAACAGGACCCGTGATGGCCCCCATGGGACGAACAACGGTGTGTGTAAAAACCACACCCAATCATTTCTTTTTTCTCCACTGCCTGCAAGAGAGTGAGATGGCAATCAACAAAACGCATTTTGCACCTAAGAGCCACGCACACATAAAATTAAAAATAAATAAATAAACCTAAAACTCTGCACCCGCCTACTCACCGTCCTTTCTCACCCACCTCACTTTTTCAAATTTTAAATTTCAAAACGTATTCACTCACACACTCTCTCACACACACACTCTCTCTCTCTCTCTCCTCAAACACACTTTGCTACCCCAAGAAGAGAGGGGCATAATTTTTGTCTTCAATTTTTTAATTTAGATTTATGTAACTCTGTCTTACTTAACTGTTTCATCGTTTATAATTATGTAAGTGAGGATGACTATCTTAAGTCTATCTAAAATTTACTTAGCTATTTCATCGTTTATAATTATGTAAGTGAAATCTATCTAAAATATTATGTAGTTTAATCTCAATTAATTAAATTATATTTCATTCAGAATCACTTTATTGTTATTAAATTCAATTGATTAAATTATTAAATTTCATTCCTTTTAAACTCAATTGATTAAATTCCATTCTTAATTACCTAATATTGTTATTATGAGAGTTATTTATTGTTATTATGAGAGAGTTACCATCCAACAAAATATATATTTGTAATGAAAACATATTATATCATTTTAATATTTATGTTACAAAATTTTAGAGTGATATTACAGTATACATTGAATGATTTTGAGAAATTGATTAAATATTGACTTTTAACTTTGTTTGACTTTATTAAAAAAAAAACATATAAAAAAATAAAAACATAATATCACTCAAAATATATTAAAAAATTGATTTTTAACTTTTAACCAAATACCAACAGCCTAAGTATAGAGCTGGTGAGCATCCATAAGAAGCAAATCCACATGGGCTTGCCTCTCAATTTTTGCCTTATCCCATCAATCTTCTCTTTCCCTTTCCTTTTTATTTGTTTTTCTTGGGAAGAGATTTCCCCTCTCATGCCTCTCTGTCCGTCTCTTAAATTTCACTATTATTTCTCTTCGAAACAAAACTCACAAAAAAAAGTACCAATATAAATAATATTGAAATCAAAATATAATATTAATTCCTATGTATCATATTAAAAAAATATTATTTTTCTTAAAGAATTTTTCTTAATTTTAATTCATATTAATTCCTACGTATAATATTATTTTTCTTAATTTTATTCATATTAAGAATTTTTAATATTAGATCCTACGTATCAAATTAAGAAATAAACATACAAAAATTATAATGTTTGACAAAAAAAAAGTCATATATTTTATTTCACCAACAAAAAATAAAATAGTGAAATAAAAATATATATATATATATATATATAAGAAATACTCATTATTTTAATTTGAAGATGATATACTAACTTTTTTTTTTTTTTTTTTTTTTGTCTATCTTTGAAAGTCGTATTCTATTCCGTGCTTGTATTGCTCTCTTTAGCCTCATAAATAATATATTCTTTGACACTCACAAAGCCCCGTCCAAGAAAGGGAAAATAAAAAAACACACTGAACGATATCACAAAGGCAACTCATCAATGTACAGCAAAGTTTTTTTTTTTTTTTTTTGCTCTCCCCTCCATCTTCCACCACTAACATTAAACTATGTCAATTAACCATATTCACAAACGTTGGTCTCAAATAACCAACCTTGGTCTGTTTAAAAAAAAAAAAAAAAAAAAAAACCAACCTTGGTCTCTCAGTCTCATTTCCCCGTTGGTCTCTATCCAAGAAAAACAAACACTCATCTCTGATACATTTGCACAAAAAAAAAAAGAAAAAAAGACAGAACCCATGGATATCATCTGCCCAACCCTCTCTCTCTCTCTCTCTCCCTCTCTCTCTCTCTCTCTCTCTCTCTCCAGAAACGTTGATCAGATAAGCAGCAGGGGTATGTCGATCCATCCATGGCAACGACGATGATGAGTGGTGGCAGCGGTGCCCTATGAGATACATCTGCCCTACTCTCTCTCTCTCGTCTCTCCAGAAACATTGGTCTCTCTCCTCTCTTAGATCAAATAAGCAGCAACGGTATGTCGATCCGTCCATGGCGAGGGCGATGATGAGCGGTGGTAGTGGTGATGAGCAGCAGCGGTGGAGATGACCGGAGGAAGTGGCGTTGTGCGTTGGTGATGAGCAGCACCACGGCTGGGTCGCGAGAGAGTCGAGAGAGAGGGAGAGAGAGTGTGTGTGTGCGGGTGTTTTGAAATTTGGAAATTTGGAAGTGTGGCTGAAAGGTAAACAGGGAAAACTTTATAGAGAGAATTTGAAGAACGTGTGGATAGGTGGGTGGGTGAGATGGATGAGGATGCGTGGGTGAGTTTGAAGTGAAGTGGGGCTCTTGGGCGGGAAGTTGAGGATGAATATGAGAGGAAGTTTCATCTCTACCGTCCATCTTCAAGTTGAGGATGAATCTTGATCATTAAAATGTCCTAGTAGGACAATTGTCTCTAGGACAAATTCAAAAACACTCTTCCCATATTATATAGATTATCTATAGTTAACTACTATTTACATATAAGTAAATTTAACTATTATTTACATTTATATTATTTAAATATATAGATAACATATTTATTCTATTTTTTATACATATTTTTACATTATTTTATATATAAATAATATATTTATTCTATTTTTTAAATAAATGTTAAACGAAACGAGCCAAACTTTAATATGTTTAGGTTTTTTTATTAAGATTTTAACAAGTCCAAACTTGAACTCGAATGTAATAAAAATTTAATGAACCGAGTTCGAACGAGCCCTTACTGAATCAAGTTCATGTTTATTCATGAACGACTCTATTCATTTGCAGCCATACTTGTGAATCACTTGGGCTTGCACAAAGCTTTGTGTGTTCTGATGGGCTGGAACTATTTAAAATCTCCAGGCAACTCAAAGGTATATATCAGTCAATGGTGAACGAATATTGCCAGAGTCTCTACGAATGTAGAGCCTCAACAAACGTTGTTTAGGTCTGGTAATTAATTGAGATATACCAATGGTAGAATTAATAACTTGACATTAACAATTTGAGTTCTTTGTAAATAATTTTATGGTGTTATACATATAACAACTTTTATAATCTAAAATTTGGAACTATCATGATTTTCATGCAAATAACTATACTTACCTGAATCCATTACTGCGGAAAACTTCAGATTCAGTAGATGATTGAAAACAAACCCTAACCTTTAGGTTTGTAGAAAAATCGTTTTTCTCTTTTAACCTTCTCTAGAATAAATTTAGAATCATTTGATGGGTAATCTGAATGTCTTATAGGCAGAGAGAGGAGTAGTTTCCTTATTCAACTATAATTTCACTTGCCTGTCAAAGTAGAAAACTTGAAAATCACTCTTTTTCTTGACCAATTCGATAAAATCTTGGAGCAAAAGATATTGAATCATAATTCTATAAAATCTCTAACTCATCATATCATGTGGGTCACCATAATGCCTAAGTAATTAATTCAGTCTTACATTTTTGTCACAAATCAGTCATTTTTCATGACTCAAAATTTTGATTTTATTTTTTCCTGTTTTCATGACTTAAAATTTTTTTTCAATAAAAAAATAATGATGTTGATGATAATTGTGAGTTTTGGTGAATGGATTGGAATTTTGGAGTAAGGAAGATGAAGAAAAAATAATTGAAATTCGAGAAAGAATATGAAAAGAGTTGAATATGAAGAATACATGAAAGTGGTTTGGGTATACCATAAAAAAAAAATATATTTTTTATTTTAGGATACTGTCCTTAGCAATAAATTTACATTAGGATATAATAAGAACTAAAATTTTAAAATTTTAATTAGATGTACTGAGTTATCATTTAGGTATAAAAAGAATTATCCATAATAGGCCAAGCTATTGAGTCGGATTTCAACACCTAAGCCCAACAAAAGCCTTATTTGGGCCAACCCAGCTCGCCAAAGGTACAACATTGGGTCAAATAAAACAAGGGACTAGGCAACCTTTAGGTCAAATAAGGACCCTTATTCCTTAGTATATATAATCCTTTGTCTTGTATACCAAGTAATTGTTAGGCCTAACATTCTGTTTGGATAGAGGGGTTTTGTGAGAAAAGAAAAGAAATAGTGAGAATTGGAAACCTTTCACTTGTTTGGATGATTAAGGTAAGAAATGATGAAAAATGATGAGAGATGGTGAGAAATGGACTCTCACCAAACTTGTATGTTATTTCTCACCAAAAGTTGTGAGATTTAGTAAAAAAAAGAATTGGGTTAATGAAAATGACTGCTATTTGCCCCCACTTTTTTATTTTGGTCCCCTCACTTCTTTGAACCTCCACCCAGAAAAATGAAACCCCTCCATTTTTTCTTTAATACCAGCTATACCCCTCATCTCAAACCCTAGCCTCTACTCCCAACCACTACCTTTGGTAGCTCACTCACCGGAGCCCTCACCGCTGACAGTCCCACCATTGTCGCTGCCTTCCTTCTTCTTCACCCTACTGCCCCTTCTTCTCTTCTTCTTCTTCTCATCATGACCCAGATCGTTGTTGCCATTTCTAAAAACCCTAGGACTAGGGTTAGGGTTAGGATTTCAGGAGAAGATAAAGAAGAAAAAGAAGAAGAAGAAGATGGTCAGGGACCGAGATTGAGGTCGAACTCGATGGCCATAACGGCCATGGTGGTGAGGAGTTCGCGATGGCAGGACAACCACGAACCTAGAAGAAAAAGAAAATAGTCGGACTCGATGGCCGTGGCAGTGAGGAGTTAACGAAGGTGAGACGACCACGAACCCAAAAAAAGAAGAAGAAGAGAGAAGTGGAAATGGATCGCGGTGGTGAGAGGTGGTGGGAGGGCAATTGGATCTGCTGAAAAAGAAAAAGAAGAAAAGAGAGAAAAGGTTGCTGACCGGAGTGGAGTGGAGTTGAATGGAGTGGAGGTGGAGGTGGAGGTGGAGGTAGAGGGTTAGGGTTATGGTTAGGGTTGGAAGGATAGAGATAGGTAAAAATGGAAATTGGTGTTAAGACAATAAAAAAAAATAATAAAAAAAAAATAGAAGAGGTGGAAGTCCAAAGGAAAAAAGATAGGTGCTAATAGTATCACTCTTACTGAAACTTGTTTAAAATACCAAAACTATCCTTATGAAAAACAGAATTTATTAATGTGGAAGGTTATTTTGGTAAAATGAAATGAAACACTTTCTTTTCCTTTCTCTTACTTATTCTATCCAAATACGATAGGTGAAAAATCACATTCTCTTTCTGTATTATTCATCCAAATATAATGGTAAGAAACAATAATCATTTCTTTTCTTTTCTTACCTAAGTAAGAAACCACAATTATTTTTTTTTCTCATCTCCTCTCACGATCCAAACAGAATGTAAGTCCTGACTATGGTGGGATAAAAAAAGTAGGGAACAGAGCTTTAAACTATTGATCTACTCCTTAGAGTTCAAACTCACTTGCATATGTATATGATGTGCAAGTGTATGTATATGTTTGGCCCCTGCAACAATTTTACGATCTTACAAAACTATAATTATTCCGCATATATAGAAGAGTCAAACATGACTAACATCTTAATAGTGTGGCCTAGTAAATAATATTTGGTAACAATTTTTGATAAATTTGGTTAACGTGTAGTGTTAAAGTACATGTTAAAATTCTAAAAATATTATACATTTTGAATGAAAATATATATAATGAAAATGTACAATTTTTAAAATTTTTCTAAACATGTGCCCCCCTTCCCTTTTCCCTTCCCCTTCTAATCCTTGGGGCAACTAAAACAACTTAGTTGATTACATAATATAAGTCAAGATTCATTTTTAATAGCCATTACTCTATCCCTAAATTTTTTTGTGATCCTGTTCCAACTAACAAAGGATCATTTGGTCAAGGGTCGGCCTCAGCCTTAGGCAATTGAGGCAGTTTGTTTAGGCCCCGTTTGCCTTGAAGGCTCCATAATTTATTTATTTGTGTGCGCGCGCGCAATTAAGATGACAATAATAAAATTATACTGAAGGCCTATTTAAACTGCATTTATTTTTCTTTTTCTATTTTGTGTGTGTTTTTATCTTCTTGTCTTCATAAGAGGTGTAAGCGATTTAGTTTGGTTTTGTAGGGATTACAAAAAATTTAGTAGAAACTAAATCCTTCAATTTTATTTGAGAAACTGAAATGATTACATTCTACTGTTTAGTTTTGTTAGTTTTCAATTTTGTAAAAAGTAATGGAATCTCACATCAAAAAAATAAATAAAAATGAAAGGAGAATGTGGAGATGCTCTATAAAATCCTCCCATTTTATGAATTAAAAAAGACACATTAGAAAAACTTACAAAAGATTAATTAGTAATTTTGCATCACAAAAAAAAATTTATTGGTAACATTTAAGAAATGAAAGGCCTCAATTTAAAATTTTGTCTTAGGCCTCCAAATGGATTGGGCGGCCCAAAAATACTTACAGAGTTACTGAATCACATGAAAATCTCAAAATACGAAAATCTCAAGTTATAATTCTACGATTGTATCACTAAACCATTGAGAATCTTAAGACACAGTAATCTTGAGACATAATCCAATGATCGTAATTTGGGACAAACAATCTCATGACCATTTTAATTATTCCTCTATTAACCTAATATAAATATTCAACTGTGTCACTTTGATTAATTTCTTCTTCTCTATTTGTTTGTTTATTTCTCATACAGTTTTTAACTATACCAAGGGAAATCATAACGTGTTCAAAGTGAACGCTACCAGTTTCAGCCAATGCACTATCCCACCATCAAATGAGGCATTGACCTCTGGGCACGATATCATCCCCCTTCTGGTCCCCGGAAAAAAATGGTACATTTGCGGTGTGGGGCAGCACTGTACTCAGTTTGGCCAAAAACTTGTCATCAACGTCGAAGGCGGAGCTCCGGCACCGGCCCCTGTGACAAACTCTGCTCATGGGATTTAATTTCTGGGTATCAATTTTTCATGGCAGCAGTGTTTGCTGTGGCTGCCATGATTGTGGCTTGACTAATATGAGATTTGGGTCATGTAGATCAACAAATTTTATATTGTTTTAAGAATAAGATATGGAAGTTGTACTCGCTGTAGCTGCTGTGATTGTGGTTTGACCAATAAGACATTTAGCTCACTTTTGATCAACTGATTCTGTGTTGTCTATGAATAAGATTCAATTAAACACAACACCATTCACAATCTTTTGTAGCTTTTTTATGTATGCATTTTGTACACCTTTGTGATGAATTAATTCTTATATTTTGAAAATTGAATAATATGTATGTGTTTGTGTTGCCTTTTATTTATTATGGAGAAAATATTATTTTGCCTCTTAAATTATCACTCAAAAAATCAATCCAATCCCTGTTCTTTTAATAATATTAATTCTATACCTAAATTATTCGATTTTGCATCAATTTTACCCCTAAACCTTATTTTCTCCTGTGTTTTTATTATAACCAAATAAAAAGTGAGATTATAGTTCTGTTTGTTTTGACGTAAATGTTTTTGTCAAAAATACTTTACTCATTTTCTGTTATTTTATTGAATAAAAAGCAAGTAAAATATTTTTTAAGAAAAATATTTTTGCATCATTTTCGCAAAAATGACTTACTTTTAAAAATTCCGTAAATGAATTTTATAAAGTTGACTCACTCACTACATTTTCAACACATTTAGCCTTTTCAAATAAATATCTTAACTCATTTAAAAATCATAGAGGACACTTTATTGAACCAAAATTTCTCTTTCAGACAAAAAAAATATTTTTGTTTCAAGTGTCAACCAAACGCTAAAAAACAAAAACAAAAGCATTTTTTATGTTTACAATCAATTTAAAAAATAAATTTTTTTTATATAAAATATTTTACATCGAAACAAACGAAACTTATTGTTATTTTTTTTTTCTTTTTACATTTCTCTCATCAAATTATCTAACCAAACACTCCCTTAGAGAACGTGAGCAAATAGAAAGGTTCAAGGACCACTCTTTTATTAGGTAAAACATAACAGAATTACTTTCTTAATACAACAATGTTTGAGACACCAATTTTTTTATGGGGGACTTATCGGTAAATTCCATACATAAAGTTCAAAATCTATCTAGTTCCAAAATAAAATATTTGTACCAATTTAGCCTACGTATTTTTAATTGTTACCAAAAAATTCTATTTTTTTTTTTAATTTACAAACGCTGCTGCATCCCACCACCATGGGACTTCCGTCAGACGGTCACCGGAAACTCGCCAAAATGTTCAACATCACTTGGAAGTCGCCGGAAGTTCGCCGGCGTGTTTTGAACGTTATTGGAAGTCGCCGGAATGTCCAAAACGTTCGTTGGATGTTAAGAATATCGTCAGAGACTCATCAAAATGTCTAGAATATTACCAGGAAAAAAAAAAGAATAAATGGAGAAATTAGAGCAAAAAAACATAACAAAATGTGTTAAATATTAATAAACTAAAAGGGAAAAAAAAAACGTAACAACAAAAAACAACAATAATGGGGAAAAAAAACATATGTTATTTTTGAATTTTTGTAGAGTTTAAACAAATAATCTCTATTATTGATCAAACTGAAAAGAGAGCTTTGAAACTGAAACTATAAAATGTTACAATTTCAAAACAAAAATCTATTAAGTATATATCTTTATTAATCCAACTGAAAAATATGATATGAAACTGTAAAATTTTACAGTTTTAAAGAATCTTATAAAATTGCAAAATTTTACAGTTTTAAACCATGATTTATTTCAGCACCAAAAAAATTGAAATTGCAAAATTTTACAGTTTTCACTGTTTATAACTAAAAGTTGAAAACAACTTGTTTAGAACATAGAGATTTTCTCCATTAAAATAGGAAAACAAAAAGAGTGTATAACAGAGAAAAGATAGAAAAATTAAAAGATCGAAGGAGAGAGACAGATATAGAGAGAGGATTGTACTCCAGCAACTATTTTTTATTTAGATTTAGTCAGATCTGGTGTAGATATACTCAGATCTGATGTACATTTGAATAGATCTACTCATCTTCTTCATCAGAAACAGATCTTCTTCACTGTCGATGAAAAGGAAGCAATGAGTCGTGGTAAGTGGTTACCGGTGAACCCTAATCGATGGTGGTTATCAGTCGTCGATGATTGTATATCAGAAAAAGAAAAAGAAGAAGAAAGACATGGTCACCAGTCGCCGATCACCAGAAATTAGGCAGAGAAAAACAAAGACAGAAAATAAGAAAAATGTTAGGGACTTTTGAATATAAATAAAAGGTTGTAGGACTAAATAGGTCACACCTCTTTCAAAAAGGACTTGTTGGTAACTTGCCCCCTTTTTTTTTATCAAAAAACATACCAAACACTTGCATGAGTGTGTATGGGTCCTACATTCATGAGAGTATTTAGTAAATTCCTTGATAATTTTGTTAATATCCACAAAGGACACCCTCTAGCTTTTGTTAATGTCACAGGGCTCTTATAGGATAGGACACTCTGATGCATCTAGGGGCTTGTTTTGCAAATATTCATGGGGAAGAAGGAGTAGTTATTGGTTAGTCCAGAAGAAGTGCCCCGTGACGCACCGTATGTATTGTGATTGGTGTAGGTGGTTGAGTCTACGATTTTGTATTGGGTGATTGGAAAATATGAGGAGGTATGGAGATTTGTGATTGACCTGGAGTATGGTCACGTAATATCCTAGGACCAACCAATAATTTTTTGGAAAAAGATCCAACCTGTCTCTATGTAGCCAATTAGCCATTGTCTACCTTGCTCTATTAATTGATATCATCATTACTTATTAAATATTTTATTAAGTAAATACTATATATATACATATATATAATTGAACTTTTTAGATCCATTCAATCTAAATACATTTAAAACATATAAAATTTAGGGTACTTGGGCTAAAAATCCAATTTTGAATTTTGTTTGGTGAGGAGGTCCAGGCGTTAAATTAACTTGTCCATAAGGTTCACTGCTGAAAATTTCACATTTAGTGGCGTTTAAAAAACGCCGTTATAGGTATAAGAAACACCACTAATTCTTTTTGTGTCGTTTAGTATCAAACGCCGAAGATGCGGCCATCGCTATAACGTTGTGACGCTTTAAAAATGCCACCTATAATAACGCGGAAGCAACAGCAGAATGAAGAAAATGGATTACGAAATCAAATATGATTAAAATTGAACAATAACAGAACTGGAATGCACTAATTACTCAAAATCATTTTAATATAAAACTTTGTAATACAGAAAATAACTTACAATTACAATTGTTGCAAATGTAAGGATCTTGAGCAGGTTACAAAAGAACTTTGATTTTCACTCAGAGCTCTCTGGTTTTTCTTACGCAATAACTTACAATCCAAAGAAAACTTACTGAATGAACACATTTGATTACAATATATAGAAAAGAAAACAGCATGTGACTTGGTTGAATGATGAAGGCAGCTGGCAGCACATGGGGCAGAACGGGCCGTCGGTTGCTTTCGGTTGATTGATTGAATAGTTGAGCAGCTTTTTGACCAAATTAATTGAGTGAACAGTAAAAGTGAATAGTAAATTTTACTATTCATCACTTTCGGTGGCACATGTGAATTGGGGAATCAATATAAATATAAATTAGCAGCTTTTCCCAAAAGGGTAGTGAATGAAGCTAATTTATGTCTATAGTGAATCCAATGTTGATTATGCATATGTATCCTGAGCATCTTGGAACTCTGGACCAAATGGGTCTTGATTAGTTGATTCTTCGGAACTGTTGGAACCATCTGAACTTTCTGCTGAACTGGACAGTTGGGCCGGTGCAGGAGGTTCATCATCAGAGGGTTCATCTTTTAAATGGGCTTGGGCCTGATCCATCAGGAGACGGGCCATCTGAAGTAATTGATCACTGGTTGATCCAGGTTGAACCTTGGGCTTTGACTGGGCTAGTGTGGCAGACTTTGGTTTATCTGATTTGAGCTTTGATTGGGCTGGTTGAGCAGCAACAGCTTTGGACTTGGATTTAATAGTTATGGGCTGAGCTTTTTCCTTTGATTTGGGTTGAACGGCACTGGGCTTAACTGACTTTGATTTGGATGATTTGGGCTTGGAACCACTAGATGAGGGGCTTCCAAGATTGACTGGAGGAAGGCTTGGGCTTCCTTGGCTGATTGCAGCAGTTGGGATCTGCTGGGCTTTGAGTATTGAAGGAGTTGGAGCACATTGATCAGGTGGGAATTCGGCTCGAACAATTTCAACAATACGAGACACATTGAATTTATCTCACCATTTTACTGAATGTTGTCGGATGATTATGTTATCAGAAATTCCATAATGCCATTTGAATATCCATGGAAGTTTGTATTTGGATATAAAAATGAGCAATAAAGGAAATGATTTCTGATGAGAAGTAAATGGGTAAACAGAAGCAAAATAGTTGATTTGCTCAATCAGAATATCAGGAATGATATCTGAAATGGCGCCATAATGAGTCCACCATCTCAGAAACCAAGAAGGTAATTCTTATTTAAATTTTTGATCAAATTGAATGAACCAGGAGTGACTGAAGGTTTCATTCTGATACAAGAAAATCTTGAACCAGGCTTCAATGTAATCATGGTAATTATATTGAATAGAATGACCAGGTAAATCACGAAGTTGATAAGGAGGACCCCATTCAGCTAGGGAAACAATATTGTGAATGTAAATAGAATGATACAGAACCTTACTGGCATAGGTTCGATCATAAATAGGTTTGATCAGAACTGATTTAGGACTCTTCTCCCAATCTAGGACTCTTGCCCCATATCCGCTTATCTCGGATTCCGGTATCCTCGTAGATAACCTCGGCCTAGCCGAGATAACGTTGGCATCATGACCAGGACATGTGGCATCTTGGCTGACACGTCGGCGTCACCTTGGCCACGTGTTGGTGCTCAGAAAATATATCCCCACAACTGCCCCCTAGGTTCTATTACCTCGGCATTCTGAGGTGATGGAACCTATATCGGTACTTTCTAGTATGTTGGCTTAAAGTATCGTAGCGGAGATCATCGTTAAGGCCGACATGTCTCTTTAAAGAATAAGAATTCCAAGAACCCGTTCACGCGTATGAGCTATCATACATAATCTCGGTTTAACTTTAACTTGTAAACTTTTCTCAAGTTTCAACAAGTGTTAAACAATAATCTCGGTTTAACTTCAACTTGTAAATTGCTACAAATTTCAACAAGTGTTAAACATCATCTCGGTTTAACTTCAACTTGTAAATTGCTACAAATTTCAACAAGTGTTAAATATCATTTATAACTCTCTGCCCCCTAATGTGGACTTATGTTCACATTAAGCTTGTGCATGTGATCTTGTTCGCCAAAGTTGGTTTCAAGCCGAGGTTGTTTGCCTTGATTTCTCTGTTGATCTTACTTGGTTTCAACCTGAGTTTGATTCTGCCGACATGGCAAGCCTATGTTACTCCAACTTAGTTTAACTCCATTATATGCAAGATTCGACTCTACCATATAATGAGTCTAAGTTATTCATCATTACCTCGGCCTCGCATCAGCGAGCCGTTTTTCTTCTCGGACTTAAGTGCTGAGATCTTGTCTTCTGGAATCTTGGATCTGCTCACTCAGGTTGAGCTCTTCTCTTCTCGGACCTATTCATCCAGGCCGAGATCATGTCTTCTAGAATCTTGGATCTGCTCACTCAGGTTGAGCTCTTCTCTTCTCAAACCTGCTTATTTAGGCCGAGATCTTGTCTTTCGGGATTTGGACTCCGGGACCTGAAATCCAGGATCTACTCACTTAGGCTGAGCTCTTCTATACTTGAATGTCATCTCCTTGGGAGTGCTCATGCCCCTTGTCTTCGTGTCCCTTCTGGATGGGTCTTCATTCCGTTTATGTCGACAGACTCTCCATCTTCGCTAAACTCGTCGTTTTCAACACATTGATCTTGTACGGTGATAGCCATCTATTCTCCTTTCATTCCCACAAACGGCGCCAAATTGTGTGTGTCAATTTCCGACCACACTGCCAAACTTAGTACTCAACTGGAGAACACCGACAGAATAGATGACACCTGTCTGACCTGCAACAGAAAGAAGAGTCTCTGGCGGTAGCTCGTCCACCCGGGGGTACTCCGACGATCAAGTCAGTACTCCATATCTCTCAAAGATAATCAATAGTGTTTAACTTACTAAACAGAATATCAAAAGCATACCTTAGACCCATGAGGGTGCCTCTCTTTTATAGCCAACACAATCCTAGTCCCAATAGGAGCCTAGCCCTAATGGACTTAAGATTACTGCTAATCTGGGACTCCCAGTGGGATTAGGATAAACTCTCTAAGAGTCTTATCTTTACCCAAACTGAAGTCTTCTCCCAATCTAGGACTCTTGCCCCATATCCGCTTATCTCGGATTCCGGTATCCTCGCGAATAACCTCGGCCTAGCCGAGATAACCTCGGCATCATGACCAGGACATGTGGCACCTCGGCTGACACGTCGGCGTCACCTTGGCCACATGTTAGTGCCTAGAAAATATATCCCCACAGGTTGTGCACCCAAATCTACTCTTCTTCTTTGAAAACCAATGTCCTGTAAGAAAAGTAATAAAAAATTTAGAATAAATCAATGAATTGAACTTCTCTTAAGTTTAAATCTGATAACTTTTCCAACCCATTGATTATTCTTAATTTTTTGATAACTTTTCCTATAAAACGTTGATTTTTGAAAAAGACAGTAGATTTGGATGAAACGAATCCACAACCTATTTGCAGAGAAATTGAACTAACTCGTTTATTACTAAGAACAAAACATGAGGATGGAGCATGAGGATGGAGCTTAATGACAGCTTTCATTATTATCTATACTATATATTAAGTAAAATGGGGTTTTTAACTCCAAGGTCCGTAGGAGTTTTAATATCCCAATTTGAATTTTCTAAATATTTTATTAAAAGAAAAAAAAATTCAGCATTTGTTGATTTGGCCAAAATTCATGATCAGCATTTATTAACTTTTTTCAATTTATATGTCTTTCCACATGCCTGCATTTATTGATTTGGTCAAAATTCCTGATCAACATTTAAAATCCCCCCATACAAATAATTATAGATATAGCCCGTGCATAGTTACTGCAGTAGCATTTTTAATTTCTCCTATACACTATAGTTAGTGATAAGATTGTTAAATTATTTTTATAAAAAATCTTAAAAAGCATAATTTATATATTAAATTTTTTTTAAAACAAATATAAATATCTATAATTATCTCGTGCATAGCACGGGGTTTCTAACCCACAAGTATTGTGGGAGCTCCAATATCTCAATCTTAATTTTCTAATTTTTTAAATTAAAAAAAATAAACTCAACATTTATTGACTTCTCCTACTCACAAGCCTTTTGACTTCTCTCATAGTTACTACAGCACCATTTTCAACTTATCTCATACACTATAGATAGTGATGAGATTATTAAATTATTTTTATAAAAAAAATCTTTAAAAAAATAATTTACATATTAAAAAAATATATAAAACAAATAAAAATATCTATATCTATATCTATCTATCTATCTATCTATATCTATATATTTAAAAAAAAAAAAAAAGGGTTTATAATGAGAAGCCTCCTAACAATTCTAAACTCTCATTCTAAAATTATTAATTTTTCAATTTATAAAATAGATTAAAAAAACTATTGGCTGATTTATTCATTTAATTATTTTACAAATAATAATTATCCATTAATTTATGGATTTCAAATGGGAAGATAACAAAAATATTTCATAATCTCTCCATCATAATCTCTTTCACCAATTTTCGAAAAAATTATTAGTGATTATCTATTTTTCTGATGTATATCTATCAAAATTTTAAATCACTTAATGAGACAAATTAATCAATTTCAAGTCTTGTTTAAAGAATAATCTGATTAGTTATCTCAACCCCTAGACTTTGCGGGCATTGGTGGATGAGCTAACGGATTGGGTTAAGTGAGGTCTAAGTTGTTGGAGGTAACATTCTCCCACTCCATAAATTTATTTATTTTTTAATTTTATTTATTTTTTCCTGTGTGACTGTTGGTTTGGTTTTGGTTTTGGTTTTGGTTTTGGTTTTGGTTTTGGTTTATATGTTTGTTTACAAGTTTGCATGGTGGAGAAAAATTATTAGTGATTATGATTTCAATCGAAGTATCTATGTCTGTTCTGTGTCAAGGATTTTGATCGGATTTTGTTTTCTTCAATGAAGACTATAAAATTGAAGTAAAAAAAAAAAAATGGGTATCAATTTTTTTTTTTTTTTTTATTGTCATTTTATTTTATAGAAAATGTGAAAATTTATTGAGAATTCAAGATTTTACTATAATATTAGATTTTTGTATAATTGGGTAAATTTAAAACTTTTAAATATCATTGTGTTCTTTATTTTTATCATCTTTATATCCCATTATACCATATTACTGCTATTTGTTAGTTTGTTAATTATAATTCAATAAATTGAAAATTAAAGGTTAATATAACTTTTCATATATATTATAGATAATTTGTCACAGCTATAGTTGTATATAATAGTATAATATATAGGGATAATATCTAAATATGATTTCTATTTTTTTATGTGATTAAATAGTCCATATTAAATAGTATATAGAAGAGTTAGATGGCTTCTTTTATCTCTAAAAATCTCAATCTATTTTTCTTTTACTTTTAAATTTTTTAATTTGAAACATTAATTGTTTATGTCCATAAAACAAAACTGAAAAATACATATCCAAAAACTACACATTTTTTTTCTTTTTCTTTTTTTAATATGTAGGATATTTACAAATGGAAAATGTTTGACACCTCAAATTTTTTTTCATAATTTGATTTATAATGATATAGTCATAAGTGTCAATTTTTATACAAACATGAGAAGAAAATTAATTAAATTTAATGAAAAAGTTAAAGTAATTCATATCAAATCAAAAATTTTTATTCAAATTTAAAATCAAATTAGATAAAAAAAATTAAAAGAAAATGATGAAAATTTGAAAATATTTTGAAACTTCTTATTCTTAAAGATTAGAAATTCGTGTGTGTATTATATTCATATTGTATTTTTAGTTTTGAAATTAAAATAAAAAGAAATGTAGCATAAATTATTGGATTAATAATAAAAACACTATATTAATTATTGTTAAATATCATTTCACTTCATATTTAATAATAAAATTGTATATTTGTCTTAATTATAACGTTTAAATTTGTATATTTTCATAACAATAAGAGGTATGTCATAACTCATTTAATCTCATTTAATCATGTCTAACTTTTTTTTTAATACAAATTATCAAAATTGCGCTAAATAGATTTATATGTATATATTTTATTTTTTTTAAACTAATAATTGAAAAAGTTATAAACATAAAAGTTAATTTATAAATTTCATGTATACCACAAGACAAAATATTAAATTATTTCAAAATAATTATAATAAATGTTTTTTAATTTATAAAATCCCGTGCATAGCACATGCTACCACTAGTATCTATACTATATATTAAGCAAAAGGGGTTTTTAACCCCAAGGCCTGTGGGAGCTCCAATCTCCTAATCCTAATTTTCTAATTTTTTGATTTAAAAAAAAAACCCTCAGCATTTATTGACTTCTCCCAACCCAACCTTAGCATTTATTGACTTTTCCCAACCCACAATCCCTTTTGACTTCTCTCATAATTATTGCAACATCCTTTTCAATTTCTCCCATAAACCACACACAAAAATAAAAAATAAAAAAAATAAGAATTTAGCTATAAATCTCAAAAAGATATAACATCTAAATTTAAATTATGATTTAATAATATAATTATGTATTTTATATATATATATATATATATATCTATCAAAATTTTAAATCACTTAATGGGACAAATTAATCAATTTTCCAAAATTATTGATTTTTAATTTACAAAATAGATTAAAAAAACTATTGACTGATTTATTTATTTAATAACAAAAATATTTCATAATCTCTCTCTCCTAATCTCTCTCACAAATTTTCAAAAAAAAAAATATTAAAACTTGCATTCATTTTCTCTTCCCCAAAAAATCAGATAGGACCTCCAATCTTCTAATCCTAATTTTTTAATTTTTTGATTTAAAAAAAAAAACCTCAACATTTATTGACTTCTTCCAACCCAACCTCAGCATTTATTGACTTTTTTCAACCCACAATCCCTTTTGACTTCTCTCAAAATTATTGCAACACCCTTTTCAATTTCTCCTATACACTATGGTTACACACAAAAATTTTTAAAAAAAAAAGATGAGAATTTAGCTATAGATCTCAAAAAGATATAACATCTAAATTTGAATTGTGATTTAATAATATAATTATGTATTTTTTTATGTATATCTATCAAAATTTTAAATTACTTAATGGGACAAATTAATCAAATTTTCAAAATTATTGATTTTTAATTTACAAAATAGATTAAAAAAACTATTGACTAATTTATTTATTTAATAACAAAAATATTGCATAATCCCACCCACCTAATCTCTCTCACAAATTTTCAAAAAAAAATAATAAAACTTGCATTCATTTTCGCTTTCCCAAAAAAATTAGATAATATTTTCTATTAAAGTTGTAGATATCTACCTATATTTTATATATTATATTATAACATAACAAAAAAAAACTAAAAAACTAAAAAAAAATCTTTAAAATTTATCTAAATAAACTTTAAATCAATAAAACTCACATGTCTATCACATATCTAACTCACATCATAACTTACTTAAATAATAATAATTAAAAACAAATGAAAACCACAGATAAATTAAATTTAAAAAAAAAAGATGCTCACAGCTCCATCTTAAATAAATTGAAAAAAAAAATACCCGAATAGAAACTACACAAAAATAAAAATAAAAATAAAAAGGTATATCTATCTATCTATCTATATCTATACTATATATTAAGCAAAATGGGGTTTTTAACCCTAATGCCTGTGGGAGCTCCAATCTCCTAATCCTAATTTTCTAATTTTTTGATTTAAAAAAAAAAAAAAAAAGCTCAGCATTTATTGACTTCTCCTAACCCAACCTCAACATTTATTGACTTTTCCCAACCTACAATCCCTTTTGACTTCTCTCATAATTATTGCAACATCCTTTTCAATTTTTCCCATAAACTATGGTTACACTCAAAAATAAAAAATAAAAAAGATAAGAATTTAGTTATAGATCTCAAAAAGATATAACATCTAAATTTGAATTATGATTTTTATGTATATCTATCAAAATTTTAAATCACTTAATGAGACAAATTAATCAATTTTCCAAAATTATTGATTTTTAATTTACAAAATAGATTAAAAAAAACTATTGACTGATTTATTTATTTAATAACAAAAATATTTCATAATCTCTCTCTCCTAATCTCTCTCACAAATTTTTAAAAAAAAAATATTAAAACTTGCATTCATTTTCTCTTCTCCAAAAAATCAGATATGAGCTTTAATCTCCTAATCCTAATTTTCTAATTTTTTGATTTAAAAAAAAAAAAAACCTCAGCATTTATTGACTTCTCCCAATCCAACCTCAGCATTTATTGACTTTTCCAAACTCACAATCCCTTTTTGACTTCTCTCATAATTATTGCAACACCCTTTTCAATTTCTCCCATATGCTATGGTTACAAACAAAAATTTAAAAAAAAAAAAAAAGACAAGAATTTAGCTATAGATCTCAAAAAAATATAACATCTAAATTTGAATTGTGATTTAATAATATAATTATGTATTTTTTTTATATATATCTATCAAAATTTTAAATTACTTAATGAGACAAATTAATCAATTTTTCAAAATTATTGATTTTTAATTTACAAAATAGATTAAAAAAAAACTATTGACTGATTTATTTATTTAATAACAAAAATATTTCATAATCTCTCCCTCTTAATCTCTCTCACAAATTTTCAAAAAAAAATATTAAAACTTGCATTCATTTTTCTTTTCCCCAAAAAATCAGATAATATTTTCTATTAAAGTTGTAAATATCTACCTATATTTTATATATTATATTATAACATAACAAAAAAACTAAAAAACTAAAAAAAAATCTTTAAAGTTTATCTAAATAAACTTTAAATCAATAAAACTCACATGTCTATCACATATCTAACTCACATCATAACTTACCTAAATAATAATTATTAAAAACAAATGGAAACCACAGATAAATTAAATTTAAAAAAAAAAAAAGATGCTCACAACTCCATCTTAAATAAATTGAAAAAAAAAAATACCCAAATAGAAACCACACAAAAATAAAAATAAAAATAAAAAGATATATCTATCTATCCATCTATATCTATACTATATATTAAGCAAAAGGGGATTTTTAACCCCCAAGGCCTATGGAAGCTACAATATCCCAATCTGAATTTTTTAAATTTTTTATTTAAAAAAAAAAAACTCAGCATTTATTGATTTGGTCAAAATCCCTTGATTAGCATTTATTAACTTTTTTCAATCCACATATCTTTCCACATGCTTGCAATTATTGATTTGGTCAAAATTCTCTAATTAGCATTTAAAATCCCCTTATACAAATAATTATAGATACAATTCGTATATAGTTACTGCAGTCCCTTTTTCAACTTCCTCCATACACTATGGTTAGTGATAAAAAAAAAATCTTAAAAAACATAATTTATATATTAAAAAAATCTAAAACAAATATAAATATTTATAATTATCCCGTGCATAGCACGTGTGATAGGCTAGTACTATATATTAAGCAAAAGGAGGTTTTTAATCCCTAAGGCCTATGGAAGCTTAATATCCCAATCTGAATTTTTAAAATTTTTTATCTAAAGAAAAAAAAACTCAGCATTTATTGATTTAGTCAAAATTTCCTGATTAGCATTTATTAACATTTTTTCAATCCACATATCTTTCTACATGCCTGCAATTATTGATTTGGTCAAAATTCCCTGATCAGCATTTAAAATCCCCTTATACAAATAATTATAGATACAATTCGTGTATAGTTACTGCAGTACCATTTTCAACTTCCCCCATACACTATGGTTAGTGATAAGAAAAAAATCTTAAAAAACATAATTTATATATTAAAAAAAATCTAAAACAAATATAAATATCTATAATTATCTTGTGCATAGCACGGGTGATAGGCTAGTATATATAAGAGGAAAATAGGATTTTTAACTCCCAAGCCTTATAAGAGTTTCAATATTTCAATCTTAATTTTCTAAATTTTTTATTTTTTTTAAAAAAAAATCTTAGCATTTATTGATTTGGTCAAAATTTCCTGATCAGCATTTATTAACTTTTTCCAATCCATATGCCTTTCCACATGCCTTTTGAGAGCTTTGGTCAAAATCCCCTCATACAAATAATTATAGATACAACTCGTGCATAGTTACTGCAGCACCCTTTTCAACTTCTCCCATATACTATGGTTAATGATAAGATTGTTAAATTATTTTTATAAAAAATCTAAAAAAATAATTTATATATTAAAAAAAATTTAAAATAAATATAAATATATATATAATTATTTCGTGTATAGCACGGATATATACTAGGTATTATTTACAGAAAAATGTAGCTGTACACCACATCCAGCTACCTCATGCCAATGGTTCTCCAGCTAGCATTTTTTTTTTTGGGATAAACTTATTAATAAAAAAAAGTAGAAGTATTTGATAAATGTCAAAGGAATTATTTTTTGCTAGTGAAAGTCGAACGGTCCTTAGCGCCTTTTTTTTTTTTTGCACTTAATTAATCAAAAAAATGACTGAAAAAAATTGAAATTAAACAAAACCTATGTAAGCTTAAAAGAATTCAAATATATAGAGGCAAATTTGGCCAACAAACCTAAATTGATCAGTGAGATTTAAAGCTGAAAGAGATTTTGTAAGCAAGGATAGATTCAGGATTTTCAATCGAGAGAGGCCAAAGTAAGTCATATCTTTTAAATTCTTTCAATATACGTTCTTTAACAACAATAAAATTTCAAAAGCATAATTGATATACAGAGTTTATCACATTCCTTATTATTATTTAATATTTTTTGTCTTGCTTTTTTTTTTTTTGGGATTTGAAACTTATAATATTTATAGTGTTAATTATATAACGGTGTAAGATATTCATTATTTTCTTGATTTTTTATTTATTTATAATTGATATTAATAAAATATGTGACTACAATAATGCTAAAGACAGAGAAAGTATCAAGAAAATAATGTGTGATTCAAATTCATTTTATGTGTAAATTCCACTATACACAAACTAAATCTAGATCACATACTATTTTTTCTTGATATTTTTGTGTCTGAATTGTTGATCTAACTATAAGAAGCAGTTGAAAAATATTATGATAAGTAAAAAATCAAGAGGAGATTTTAAGGGACAACAAAAAAATTATTAGAATTTTGAAGGGATCAAACTAAATTTATTTAAAATTTAGTACTAATATACTAATTATATTATAAATACTCAAAATTATATAGGGTATAAATAAAATTTTCTATATTTCAACGGTCCCTTAACAATTCCACTCCTGTTTGTAAGTGTCTAAGCTAATTTGAAAAGTATGGTATCTTGAAAATAAATAAATAAAGCTGAAATCTGAAATTGAAAGCTCATTCTTAATCCAATGTACCAAGTTTTGGGTTAGATTATTATAGTTTTTTCATGTATGTCAACCAAGCTAAAATCCTATTTTTAGGGTCCAAACTTGCAGGATTCGGTTTATTTATTGCTTGGTACATTTAAATCCATCGTATATAAATGCAGGCATGCACGACATGTAAAAGAATAATGTATTATATAAATGAATTTTGCATTAAATTTTATTTTAACTAAATATATATGTATGTAGGATAAACATTAGTAAATGATTTTGATTGTTCTGATTGGTTTGATTGTTCTGTTTTTTCCTTTCCTTCGTTGGTTGTTTTGATTGGTTTCTCACCAATCTTGGATCAAGTGCTAGCAAATGATTTTGCTTCTTTTGCGATGCCAATCTAGTTGGGATTGTTGAGATTTGCTATGATACTCAGTGCGCTTCCCGGCTTTGTTGATGTATTTTTGCATGTATATTACTTTTTTCATTAATAAAGTTTTATTTTGCCATAAAAAAAAAAAAAACCATTAATAAATACACGTGAAACTCGTGTCTTTGTATCAAATAGTAATCAATCAAGTAAGAAATCCGTTTATGTATTACATTTTCCTATCTAAAATGCAAGATGAAACTATTGGTTTATTTCTTATTACAACAAGATTTTATACAGTCACTCATACGAGTTTAATTTATTCACCCACCTAACAAGTGTTTGAACAAAACCTACAAAACAAAACCCACAACCCTAATTGGTTAAAGAGTGATTCTATTTACGCTACACTTTGATTTCATTACACACTTAATTTCCTTTTTCTTTTTATTACAATCCTACCCTTATCTAAAAGTATCAAAAAAATTCTCAAAACTTACCCCAAACTTCTCAACCCACCCACTCCTTCACTATCATTTCCATGCCGCCACCACTACCAGTAATCAGCGATACCATCCACTACTTTGGCACCACAGCCCCCCTCTCTGCCTCACTCATCCTCTTTTTCTTTTTCTTCATATTTGAAACCCTAGTCTCTCTCTCTCTCTCTTGCAAGGTTGCACAATGGAGCTAGGCTGATGAGTCATGATGGATAGGGCTAAGGAGGGAATTGCAATGGGAAGGGAGACTAGAAAGGGATTAATAGTGGGGAGGGGTGGCTTACAAGGTGATCGCATTGGGGAGGGGTCATTGTCGTCGAAGGTGGTGGTTGCAAGAGGCAATAAAGGGATAGTGGTGGTGAAAGGGGTCACCAGAGGGGGAGAGAGTTTATAGTGGGGAAGGGAGGTTGCCGATGGGAAAGGAGTTGAGGTTTGTGGTCGGAGGTGTTGACAATGGCTACCGAAAGTGGTGTTTAGAGGGTGGAGTAGGATTAGGGTTTGAAAATTTGGGATTTAAAGATGAGGACAAATTTGATATTATAGTGAGTGTAAAAAGAGAAAAACATTTTTTTTATACGTAACCCAATTAGAAATTGAGTGTAATGACCAAAATAAAAAATAAAAAAGTATTGTGTAAATAAAATGACACAATTAAAACAAGAAAATTTATTATTTTAAATGGAATCCACCCAATTGTTTTAACCAGTCACACAATAGAGTTTTATTTACCCACTAATAAGTGGGTGGAACAAAATTAATTTCATTTTTTTAACAAAATTAATTTCATCATAAAATAGAAATAAACATCACCCCCATATACAAAGGCTGAAAACAAAATATTTGGTATCCCTTGAAACAAACACAAAATGACAATATTGACATATTTATATATAACATATTTGTATGCTGAAGAATCACTTTTCTAGCTTCCACCATCCAAATTTTTATAGTAAAATCAAAACTTAGGGCAAGTTTGGCATGTTTAGAAAAAAATTAAAAAGTCAAAAAGTCACTATCCTATTTAAGTCACATCATCTTATTTAAATCACATCACCTCTAACACATCACTTCAAACTCAACCCAAACCCAACCCATATTTCGTAAAAATTCAAAAAGTGCACTTATTTAGATCATCCCAAACAACCCCTTACTCTCACGAATTTAAAGTCTCCCTCGTACAACCCAATGTGATTCTATGCCGACCATAGCCTGTTTCTCAATTTTTATTTTTTTTATTTTTAAGGCATTTAATGAATATTTTGCAACAGAAAAAACCACTATAAATTGACCCTTAGGACCCTTATAGTGTCCCATCCAGAGACAGCCATTAGAGCTCATTGAAACCAATACCAAAAAAATATTTCTAAAAAAGTGAATCAAAGAGAGCTCTAATGGCTTCTAACAACTTGCTTGTTATCCTTGCCATTGTGGCAATTGTTCTTCCTTCAGTCACCATGGCTACTCTATTGTTGGGTTGGTGACTCTAGTGGTTGGACCAATGTCTATGATTACCAATCTTGGGCTAAGGATAAAGTATTCTATGTCGGAGACAAACTAGGTAAACTAGCTTCTTTTTTTATTTTATTTTATTTTATTTTTTAAAACTAACGAGGAGCTCCAGGTAAGGTCGCATCTGGTTGGCCCAGCTTGCAAAATTAGTGCCCAAACTCACCAATAGGCTAAGCCATACCAGTTTTTTTCTATCAGGCCGAGTCAGACTAGTCCAGGTCAAAAACCTTAAGCTCAAGCTATGGCTGGCCTATATAAGATTTTTATTGTTTTTTATTTTCTGTGGGCCACCTCATGCAGAATCCGCGAGGGATTCTATTTGCACCTAAAAAATCATTAAATAGGTTCAATTTCTCAGTACACTTTATTAAATTATTTAAAGTTATAATTTACTCTCAATTCACTATATGTTTTTTTTTTTTTTCCAAATTACCCTTCAAAGTATACTCAAATAATAAATAAATAAATAATTTCCAAATTACACCACTTTGAAAAACCCTTTCAAATCTCCTTAAACAGATTTCTCATTATAGTTATTCTTTTTTGTTCACATGCAAGGAATGACGACACTAGCGAAAGAGAAAAATGAAAAATTAGGGGTTTGATTCGTACATATTTTTTAGCTGCATTTTATCTTTTTGAGTTGTATAGTGGAGAATACGAATGTTACCCAACCTAGACAAAGGAATAGGAGAATTAATGGAGATGGAATGTTCTCAGATACAATTGACTTGCTTGTGGATAGGGGTTGCAAACGAGTCAAGTCGAGTTTTAATATGTTTGGGTTTGTTTATTAAGCTTTTAACGAGTTCAAGTTTAAGCCTGAACTCAATAAAAATTTAACGAATCGAAATCGAGGTCGAGCTCAGTTGGTTTAAGCTTGACTCGTGTTCGAGTCTGTTCACAAACCTTAACGAGTCAAAGAAATTACAAATTTTATACTTACATATGAGACTAAAGTTACAATTGAAATTTTGTAAACATACTATATAAAAAAAAAAGAAGTCAATATCTTACCAAAATAATAATTTTTTGCACTACTATTATATAAATATATTATCTATAGTTAGCTACTATTTACATATACGTAAATTTAACTATAATTTACATTTATATTATTTATATATATATATAACATATTTATTCTATTTTTTATACATATTTTTACATTATTTCATATATAAATAATATATTTATTCTATTTTTAAAATATATGTTAAACGAAATGAGCCAAACTTTAATATGTTTAGGTTTTTTTATTAAGATTTTAACGAGTTCGAACTTGAACTTGAACTTGAACTTGAATGTAATAAAAATTTAATGAACCGAATTCGAATGAGCCCTTACTATCAAGTTCAAGTCAATTCACAAACGACTCTATTTGTAGCGATCCCGATTTCGATCCTTCTTTCATGTTTTGCTACTTCGACTGGGGCGGTCGGGGATCGAGCTGCCTTGTCAGCTTGCGGGAGTCCAAGGGGCAATGCCCCTTGGCGGGTCCGAGGGTAGCGCCCTCAAAGCAAAAATGCAAAATGCATTCGAAGTTGCTTGTCCGCTTGAGCGGCTGTTTATACGCTCGAGCGGAGAATGTTTGGTTTCAGAAGTTTGATCTGTCTACAAAAGTACTGGGTTAGTATATTTGACGCTCGAGCAGGGCTTTCCATGCTCGAGTGGACCATGTTATATCAGTTCATGAATCTGATATTTCAGATCACTTTTTCAGTCCTCTCTCTTTCTCTAAAACTCTCCAGAATTTCAGATTGGGAGCTTCTCTCTCTAGAAGTCATCTTCTCTCTTTGATTTCTCCAAATCCATTGGGATTTAGACCTAAGTTTTTCATCAAAGTTGGTTATCATCTCGAGGGCTTCATTGTGTGCGGTGAAGATAGAGTTTTGACACCGTTGATTTTGGAGATTTCATCTCATTTCTTCTTCAAAACTTGAGGTAGGAATTTTCTTAGAGTTATATATATATTTTTGCAAGATCTATATGATTTTTGAAATCATCTTTCGATAGCTTTGAAAATTGATTGTTGATTCAAGAAGTTGAGCGATTTTGAAAATGGGTTTGTCTCTTATTTTAAAATGGTCTTATGGGTTTTGATCTTTGTTGATTGAAGAAAAGATGATTTTGAAAAGTTTTCTTTCAAAGGATTTGAGTTGTATAGTTTTGGTGAGAAAACCTAGAATTTGGAGATTTTTCTAAAAGAGACTGAAAATCCATGAAATGTTATTGTTGTATTTATTTTGTGTGTCAAAATAAATGAATGTTCAAAAAATTTCTTATTTATATTCATATAAATGATGAATTTTAGGGAATACGAGAATTGTTGTTCATTTTGAAAATTATTGTTCAAAACGTTGAAATAGTCTTGAAATGACTAATTGTTGAGGGTACTTGAGAAGAGGGAATTGTGTTATTCCTTAGATGATGAATTGGAATAAAAGTATTTATATTCATCTTGTGTTATTGGCATAACAATTCATTTGATTACATTAAACTTTAAAAGTTGATTTGAAAACTTGCATTGAGAAAAGAATGTTGAGAAACAAGTTTTCATGAAATGATTTTGGGGTAAATACGTTGGTAAGTCTTGATAGGTGGTGTAGATGATATTGAATAAGTTGGCCTGAGAGTCCTAGGTGAAAGACTGAAAACCCGCGCAGATAGGTGTCGAGCCTTCTGGTTAATACCGGTAAAAATGACAATTTGGTAGTACTTGTATAGCCTACTTGCAGACACCAACCTAGGGATTACCAAAGTCGTATTTACCGCACTTGAAATAAATTGTTAAGTTTTGAACAATTGAAATTGCATGACATCATTAAGCATGATGGTTTTCAAAAGATGAAAATGTGATTTATCTTCAAAAATGGGCATAGCATGGCATGTGCATTTCATTTCTTTAGACTTGTATAAAATGTATATACTTTGTTAATGATTTCCTACTGGGCTTTATGCTCATCCTACGAGATTTTTGTGCAGAAAAAGATGTGGTGATGCTGCCTAACTAAAAGCAAGGAAATGTGTGTTGAGAGTATGAGACTCTCATTTTGCTGTGAGTCTATGTGTAAGCCAAGGGCTGTATGTGTGTGGGTTTGAATAACCGTTTTATGTAACCAGGCTCAAGCCTTGGAAACTTGTAAACCCTTGGGGGTATTTATTTGTTTATTTACTTGTTGTTGGATTAATGTATTGTTGCATGAAGAACTATTGTATCATGTAATGTAAGTTTGGAGATTTATATTTGGTTTTCCTTGAAAGAGCCATGATTGTTATATTATCATTTGGGCTAGAAAATTGGGACGTTACACTATTCATTTGTAGCCATACTTGTGAATCACTTAGGCTTGCATAAAGCTTCGTGTGTCCTAATGGACTGGAACTATTTAAAATCTCCAGGCAACTCAAAGGTATATCAGTCATTGTCTTCTAATGGTGAACGAATATTGCCAGAGTCTCTATGAATGTAGAGCCTCAACGAATGTTGTTTAGGTCTGGTAATTAATTGAGATATACCAATGGTAGAATTAATAACTTGACATTAACAATTTGAGTTCTTTGTAAATAATTTTATGGTATTATACATATAACAACTTTCATAATCTAAAATTTGGAACTATCATGATTTTCATGCAAATAACTTTACTTACCTAAATCCATTATTGTGGAAAACTTCAGATTCAGTAAATGATTGAAAACAAACCCTAACCTTTAGGTTTATGGGAAAATCGTTTTTCTCTCTTAACCTTCTTTAGAATAAATTTAGAATCATTTGATGAGTAATCTGAATGTCTTAGAGGCAGAGAGAGGACCAATTTCCTTGTTCAACTATAATTTCACTTGCCTGTCAAAGTAGAATACTTGAAAATCACTCTTTTTATTGACCAATTAGATAAAATCTTGGAGCAAAAGATATGGAATCATAATTCTATAAAATCTCTAATTCATATTGTCATATCATGTAGGTCACCATAATGCCTAAATAATTAATTTAGTCTTACATTTTTGTCACAAATCAGTCATTTTTCATGACTCAAAATTTTGATTTTATTTTTTCCTAGAGTGCAAAAATCACAAATCACTCTCAAATATTCAACACTAGAGTGCAAAAAACAGAGGGAGAGGTCTCTAGAGTGATCCATGTACCTTGATGGATTGAGAATGATCTACTCTATAAATAATTCCCTTTCTAATTTCCTCATCCATTCCTCAATAAATTGAAAACTCGTAAAACCAAAAGTATCACATCTATTATCTTACATTAGATTACGACAGTAACCCAATGGCCAGACAATATCTATTCACTTTTTCCATTGTTGTCATTTTTCTTCCAACAGTCAACTTTGCTGGAGAGTTTATAGTTGGTGATGAAGCTGGATGGACATCAACATACGATTATGAAGGTTTGGTCCAAAGGCAAAGAATTTTGGGTTAGAGATAAACTTGGTAATTAATATAACTACTTAATAAGTCTTCTTGGTATGATTAACATGTTTGGTTCGACCACAAAAAAAAAAAAAAAAAAAAATTACGTTTTAATTGAATATTTTTTTAGTTTTCAAGCATACTATTGAACTTCACAACTTGTATCAAGTGAACGAAGATGCATACAAGAACTGCATTATTCCACAAGATGGAGTATTAGCTTCAGGAGAGGAAATAATTACTCTTGAAAGCCCAGGGCCAAAATATTTTGTTTGTGGTGTAGGGTTGCACTGCGAGAAAGGTGGCCAAAAGCTCTCAATAAATGTGAAACAAAGAGACACACAAGGGCCAATCCAAGACGCAAAAACACCTTCTAAATCTCCAGCTGTAGCACCTTCTCAATCTCCAGCTACAAATGCCTTACCAAACGCGCCATCTTCTCAATTCTCCAATACAAATGGCCCACCATATGCACAACCTATTGGAACAATCTTCTGTGTAAAATAAATAATTTGAAACTAAATCAAACAAATAAAAATAAATTACTTACAGAATTTATTTACTGACCGAATAAATATTTAAAAGATCAAGTTAAGTGTGTGACATTCTATCCTTAAGACAGATTCTGTAGCACTTATACCCTTTTAAAACTTTTGGGAAGTGTATTTGAATCCTTTATTTTATTTTGGGATCTTTGGTGTTGTTGTATCTTGGTTTTGGATGAGTGAAAATCGGTTTAAACTTGTTCGGATTGTTTGTTCACGTTTGTTTACATTGAAAAGTTGTTTGGGAACTTAGAAATATTGTTCGGGAGTCGACACCAATCTTGGTGGTGTCGACACTTGCCTTTTATTGTTGGCCTTAAAGGTCGACACCAGTCTGGAAGGGTTGACCCATGTATATTGCTGAATTTGGAAGTTGCTTGCGGGAATTTGGTGTCGACACCAGTCTGGGAAGGGTCAACACCTTGCCTGTTGCACTTTTTGCTTTTTTGTCTGAAGGGTCGACACCTCTGCTGCAAGGGTCGACCCCTGTGAACTTTTTTCTAGATTTTACTCTAGTTTGGGCCCTACTTTTTTGGGGTTTTTGACTTGTCCTTTTTATTTGACTTTAGGACAATTTTCTACTACTATAAATAGACCCAAACCACTTTTCTCTTATTACTTTTTCTCCTATTTTCATCTTAAACTGTGATTTCTCTCTTCTCTCTCTAAAACTTGACTTTTCGCACCTAGATCTCTAGATCTACTCATCTAGAGTGATCTTTTCACCATGATCTTTTGAGAAAGATTGTAGATCTCGTCAAGGGCTTTCTTTTCGTCCGATTAGTTCATGGTTTTATCACTGATGAATTTTGGGTTTTCATTTCTTCGCTTCAAGAGGTAGGGATTTCTTTGCTCATTTCGAATACTTCGTCTATAGATAGATATGTGGTAGATTTTATTGCATAAAAACCATATTCATTATGGATTTTCTTGAAAGTCATGAAAGGGGATTTAGGGTTTGATATTTGTGATTGGAGTTGTCAAGTTGTTTGTTGTTGGGTTATTTGGGAAATGATTTATTATGTTTGCGAAGAGAGGAAGGAAAGCCCTAATTTAATATTATTGATTTAATGGATTTAAAAGGAAGGAAAACCCTAATTTAATATTATTGATTTAGTGGATTTAAAAGGGAGGAAAGCCCTAATTTAACATTATTGATATAATGGATTTAAAAGGGAGGAACTTGAATAATCTTTATATTTTGCTAATATGGGTTGTATAATTGTGTTTATATCAAAAAAATAAAAAATAAAAAGAGAAATAACCACGGTGTTGGTATTGTTTTAGACTAATCATGTAAAGTTGAGTTGAGTTATGGTTTTGATACCAATGGAATTGGTTTTGTAAAATAAAGAGGATGGATTTGGTTTTGGTTTTGTGAAATGACTATAATGAATTCTTAGAAAATGGTTGGAGTTGTGTGGATTGGAAAATAAAGAAAAGTGGTCGTTTTGAAAGAAAATGAAATCATCACCCTTTGTAAATTGATAATGAACTTGAAGTTGGATTTTGGAACCTTTACATATTATCACTTTTATTGGACTGAAAGTCTTGCGAAAATTGAATTGTTGTCCTACAAGTATTTAATACCTTTACATAGAGGTTTTGCCCTTGGTCATCAGTGGAGGATGGCATTGTTGTGTTGAATAATATCGTGTACGTATTACACTTGTGTTATTATGCATTCTAGTATGTTGAGATGGTTGGGAATGTGCTTGCGCTTTGAATGAGAGGTACCATTACCTACCAGCTAGCGCCTGGAGAATTGGCTGCGCTTAGAATGAGAGGTACCAGTACCTTCCAGCTAGCGCCTGTAGAACTTGGCAGAAGTACCATTACCTTCCAGCTGGTGTCTGGTAAATTGGCATTTCGTTATGGAAAGGTGTATCCTTGGCTTGGCATTTTGTTATGGAAAGGTGTATCATTGGCTTACCGTGCTTAAGGCAGGTAAAGCGGAACTTGTTTATCATTATTGTCTCAGTATATCTGTGTATATTATGGTTTATGATGGTTATGGTTCTGGAAGGCCGAGTTGCCTCATTTGTTGAATAGATAGTTGTTGGTTGCTTGTTGTTTTCCCTTTGTATTGAATGTGTATATGTAAAAACATGAATGTGTTAGAAACGGACGTAAGTACTGTATTGAGATTGTGAATAATGTGAAGGACATAGGATACTTGTGAACATGTTTCAAAAAGGCAAATTAGGTGTACGTCCGGAAAGTGGGAGAAAATGTAACGGGCTTTGTGAAATTGTTTACAGGAACTTGTTATTGTCATATGAATTTTGAAAAAGGTAACATGAAGAAAGAAAAGTAAAATGCTTATGTTGTTGAACGAAATGAATGATTTTGAGAAAATTTCCTATATAAGTATATTTCTGTATAAACCATCACATTATGTATATGATATGATTTAAAGCATTCATGATCATAGCTAGCTGTATATTGTTATTGTTTAGGATCATATTGGGACCCCTACTGGACTTTATGTTTATTCGACGTTGCTAATCCTTTTTCAGGTGAACGTCAAGAAGGGTTTCAAGATCGAGGATCTTCTTTATGTGTTGGCCACGTAACCTTTTATTTGTAGGCGGAATGCCATTGATATAAAAGGGTTAAACCCTTTCTTTTAATTTAAAAGATGTAAGCAATTTATTTATTTTTATCTCATGTTGCATTCATTTTATATTCAAATCAGAGAACCTTTAATAATAGTACTCGTTAATGTATTAAATTTCTGCGCGTGATCTCTGAAATTGTGTTATAATGAAAGATTTGGTAATGGTATTCGTTGATATAAAAAGTGGGGCATGACAGACTCGCCTCGCTACGGTGTTTATGGATAAATGGCGTCTATCTCTCAGGATACAATAATCTTCACAAATTGTAGTAGCACTCCAAACAATTTGTACGGTGAACAAAACTTGTGTTCTATACTCTCAGAATTTTTTTCCTAAAATTGGTATGTAGAATAATGCAAAGAGAGCACAAAGGAAAGCAAGAAAAAATGAATTTTCGGAATGAAAAATCTGCTAGATATGTCTTGGTATATATAGGTGTCACGACCCAAACCTGGCCCTATAAGTTTAGCATCGTAACCGGCCAGTAATCCTGGGATTACCGAAGGCCTTTGAGACAAATTAACATAATAATAGGGGCAAGCGAAAGCAAATAATAAATATACAACGTCTATTGAGCTGTGCAGACTTATATGAGACAGAAAAATTTTAAACTTTTTATATACATATGTACGCATCATCCTTATGTCATTATATATATATAGATTAAACAAAAAGGGACTTAGCCCTATTTACAAAATACACAAGACTTGTCTAACCAGTCAAAAAAACAAAACTTAAACTTCAAATAGGGCTAAGTCCCTTTTTGTTTAATCTGTATAAACTTAAAGTTTACAAAATACACATAGGTTGGCTGACAAAATACACATGTATCTGCATGTATCTTGACTGGTTGGCTGACAAAATACACATAGGTTGGCTGACAAACTTTTTGTAAACTTGTCTAGCCCTATTCATATTTTGCAAAACTTTACAAAATACACATAGGTTGGCTGACAAAAACAGATTCCAGGCAGATGCCTCTAAGCCTGGTCAGCGCCTGTTCACCTACATACATAAATAATACAGTGAGCTAGAGCCCAGTGAATAATAACAGAGTAAAGGGTTTTAATGAATGATGTCTATCACAGAGTCAGAAATCAGAGTTTATATCAGAAACATATTCTCATCGGAAACAGAGTTTTATGCATATTCAGATTTCAAACCAGAAATAGATTCAGATACATGTTCATATTCATATTCATATTCATATTCATATTTTGCATAAGATCATACGTGGTACACCCATTAGCTATCATATCGACTTGGTCTTGAGACCCACATATATAGTCGGTACCAACGACCATAAAGGTCCATATCTTGCGCGCAAGTAGCCATGGTATTGTTACCCCCAAGTGAGGGCCACGTGAATATAGGCCTCGGTATTGTTACTCCCAAGCAAGGGCCACGTAAATATAAGCCACAGTATTGTTACACCTGGGCGAGGGCCACATGCATATTGGCCACGGTATTGTTATCCCCAGGCAAGGGTCACGTGAACTAAGGGTGCCACAAATATATTTCAGAAAATTGGACATTCATTCATAATTCATAAAAATAGCATTTCAGAAAATAGATCGTATCATATTAGTCAGAAAATACTTAAAGTTAAACATAACTTTACAGAGTTATTACTCATAGTGTTCTGGTGCTTGATTCATAACACATTGGGTCATATTACAATTCATTCCATTCTTTAACTTGTTTAACATTATTAGGCTCCTTTCATGTTCTTTAATTCATCTGCAGTGTTTAATGCATACCTAAGAGTGTTTTGAAATGAAAGAGAACGGAAGACGAAGCATAAAACATCTTTTCAAAATTTCTGAAACAGGGCCCTCCGCTCGAGCGTAGCTTCGGCCGCTCGAGCAGACCCTTTTGGTTTGCAAAAGTACTGGTTGCTTGCAAATTACGCTCGAGCGAGATTTTTGACGCTCAAGCGAGGAGTCTAGTAAAACAGGGTATGCTCGAGCGAGACTCTTCACGCTCAAGCGGACATGTTGAATTCTGGGTTTTTCTAGATTATGTTTGAGCTTGAAAACTTGGTTCCAACCATTGTAATTAATATCATAAGACTCATACCATATAACTTTTAACATCAATATAAGGGCCAATTTCACAAGATTTGAATCTCAAATTTACATAAATCCATCTCATAAACTCGAATCATATCAAACTCACTTCATAACTTCAAGGCTCGTGCAAATTAATTTCCATATCATTTTGAAATATACATACATGTGAAATATAGGCTTCATTTTCGACTTAAATAGTACAATTGATGATCACTTCATGAAATTCAACATTATCATGCTTGCGTGTGCCAAATTACATTCAATTCATTATAAAATGCATATTTGTAATCAAATATGCAAACTTATGACAATCCCTTACATGCATGAACATACAAACTTCAAATTCAACAAATTCAACTCAATTCATGTTCTTCATATCAAGCCCAACTCCAAGCTCACAAATTCTAAAACTTAAATTGAGCTTTCAAAATAATTTCAAGTCTTGGGTTCATACATGACTTATCTAAAAACATACAACTCTTAAATAATCAAGAAAATATGATCAATTTTAAATCATTTACATCAGAACTCCTTTAATTTAAAAATTGAACTCATTTGTTCATAAATTCATAATTTTCCAAAGCCTAGTTCTTATTTCATCAAAACATGAAATCAATTCCAAAAAATCTATGATGCATGTAGATTTACATCTCATATATATATCAAGGTTTCCAAAATCTAGCCCAATTGAAGAATTATAATTATTTCCATATTGATTAACCTTAACCATGTTCATTAATTAATTCCTTAATTTCTCCAAATTACATGCATGTAAAAATAAGGCTCAAATTCATATAAGATATTCAAAATCAAACTCAAAATAATTAATTTCTAAGTTAATTTTCATAATTATGAACCTAACTCATTTTCTTGCTAATTTATTTTTTGTTTATATAAAATTGACTTCAAAACCCTTTTCTATCTCCCTTCAAGACATGAAATTAAAATTATAAACTTCTTAGATAGTTATTTGCATGTATGAAATTAAGATCAAAACTAACTATTTTATATTTTCAAATCATAATTTTATTTATTGAATTGTTCTAATTTAGGTTTTTATTACTTTTCTTCATATCAAACTTAATTTAAGGTCATAAACCTTTAAATCATGAATTAAAGTCTAGAATCTTGGAAACGCACAATGCATGTAAGGTTAGACTTCAAATTTATGAAGGATGACAAGGATCAAACTCAAATATTGAATTACAACATCAATATCTTAATTATCAAACCTAACTCAAATTTTCTTCATTCTTTTCCTAATTCTTTCTATTTCCATGAAATTAAACCCATTTACTTCTTGATTTTGGTTGTTAAGTAATCAATCTATAAGGATTAAGCTTGAATTTCTTACCTAAACTCTTGAATTTGATGAATCTTTGATAAATTCTTGAACTCCCCTTTAATTCCACACCTTTCCTAGCTTCTCCTTCCTTATTTCTTCTTCTTCTTGAACTCTTGAGTTGGATTTCCAGCAGCTAGCTCTCTCTCTGGTCCTCCTCTTTCTCTCTCTTGGTCCTTTTTGCTTCCATTACATTCCTATTCCACATATATATTGAGTTCACCGTTTTTTTTTTTTTTTTCATTGATTCTAAAACTCACCAGCACACACACTCCTTTGTCTCCACATCACACGTGTATACACACACTTGTTAACCAGAATTCTCAGCACACCCACACAGGTTTCTCTCTACACCCACACACTCACAATTCTAGATTCCTTTTTAATTTAATTCATGAATAAGATTAGCTTAATTTAAATAACACTTAATCTTAATAAATCTTAATTAACACATAATTAAATTAATTACAACTAATCACAATCTCACATAATTTAATTAATTTAATTTGACTTCTATTAGAGCCCAATTAATTATATTTAAATTTATCAGTCTAAATCAAATTTTTAATCAAACTCCCAAAAAGCTCTAAATATTAGATTAAACTTATTTCCATCATTAATTTTGATTCCTCAAATTATTAAGTTCTTTAATTTAAGTTCTTAGTTTTTTGTTGGTCTGCTGCAGCGTTTTTGTTTTCTATTTTCTTTTTTTGTTGGTCTCTCACCAACTAGGAGGTTTGCGCTTCATCTAGCTCCTAGCTCCTCTTTATTGATGTTCGCTTTCAATGTACTCTGTTCGTGCTTCATCAATAAAGTTTTTCTTTGCCGATCAAAAAAAAAATTACATATTAAACTGAGCGCCTCATAAATAAATTTCATTCATATTAATCTTAATTCCCAATCCTCATAACTTAATTAACTCCAATTCGGACCCAATTGATCAAACCTTAATTTTATAAATCTGAATCGAATATTTAATTGAACTCCTATATGGTTCGATACTCGAAATTAAAATAATTCAATTCACCATTTGTACTTTCTTGAGCCATTTAGGCTTTTAATTTGTAATTTCAAAATAAATCATCAATAGAATCACATACGAATCAGTCTCCATAATTTTCATAAATCTCAGATTAAATTAGAATAATTGGCAATTAAAATCCAAATCTCCTTAATTAATTAAGTGCTAATCATTTTATGTGATGGAGTCGTTACAATAGGGCTGAACATGTATGAAATTCAAACCCAAACATATCTAATTTTGAATGAACAGGTGTAGTTACTGTTTGAACAGATAACTGGTGTAGTTTCATATATGTTCATAACTACTGGGCAATTTTAAACCTGTTCGAAACTATTGGACTGCTTTTCAATCTGTTGAACAGTTTGAACCTATTGGAAAATGGACTGAAAAAGGGCACTGTTTGCATAGAAAAAATTGGTGCAAAATTTAAATTAATTTTCCTGCAAGATTTTTTGGAAAAAATTCAAATAAATTTTGTCCAAAAAATTAATATTAGAACCGACCTGACCCACACCCGCGCACGGCCCGACCGGTGGCGGCGGCGGCGACGCGCGTATGGTGGTTTGAGCCAAGGTTCACTTTGTCCATAACTCCTCCCTTCTACAAACTTGGGGTGCCCCTTGCGGCCCAACCCAAGTGTTGCTATCTAGAACTTATATACACACATAAGTTCTTTTAAGTTTCCAATATGGGATTACCATTTCAAGGAAACCCACATTTACTTCTTTAATTGTCCATTTCACGAACTCGAAAACGACGTTAATTTTCTATTCACTCATAAATGGTTTTGACGAACCGTTTGCACTATGTAACTTGCTATGCGGCAAGGAACACGTCACTTCTTTGGACCCATCCCAAAAGACGTGTGGGTCACACTCAAATTTGGGTTCAAATTTGACCCAAAATAAGCCTATAAAACTATTATTTCCAACACAACCATCTCAGTTACCGACTACTAATGAATCACCGAATGGAGTGTCTTCTTAATCTTTAGCCTTTAGTGATTATTCAGATGTTGAATCTTCCCCAAAGGCTTCTAGCAAATCATCAAACGGATTCAGCAAGACTAGATATCACTTACCATTAGTTATAGCAAGTGTACTTGTGGCTCTAATTGTATTTTAATTCAAATTGCAATGTTCTTTATCTTTCTTTTGAGTAATGGGATCTTATAATTGGAGAACTTTGTAATAATGTCTTGGTATTGTTTTTTTACGTGACAGTGAATCAAATATTTTGAAACAGAATGTAACAGAATGGTAAAGACATTTGAATTGTAAATTTAATTTCTTGAAATAACATTCTATGGAACTATAGATGAATTAGAATAAATTTTTTAAAACATATGTTTGGAAATTGGAATGAATTGTTTAAAGCACTGAATTTTTGGTTAACATTTATTTTCTTATTTACACTAATAATTTTCCCATACTTGGATATTTTGATATGCCATGAAGGCAATTTTATTTTTCAAATGCACTAAAGCATTTGCTTCAACATCGGTTATAGAAAGCGCACACACAAATAAAATTCATTTTATGATCTCATGGTTTGTAACAATCAATTGAAAATTAAAACAAATAAAATCTCTCTCTCTCTCTCTCTCTCTCTCTCTCTCACACACACACACACACACACGCACACACATGCACACACCAAGAAAGTTTACAATTTTGGAGGAGTTTTGTAATTTGAAGGCCGTGAAATTTTACAAATTTTGGTTCTTTCCTTGCCAATTTCAAAAAATAGATATTGAAAATTATGTGCACCTAATAGCCTTCTTAGGTTTGATATGTACATAGAACTTGTTTCACAACAATCAATGATTTAAAACTATTGTTGTCTTTCAACCTAAATACATTTGAAAATAATCTAAGACCATAATTTGCTAAAAATATTGAGACAACTCACATTTCTAAATTTTATTCATGTCACATGTGACTCTAGTTGATGTAATGTTTTGTACATGCTTTCTCTTTTGGCCATCCATAGATAACTCATACTTCCTATTTTTTGCTTATTCTCCAAATGGATAAAGTACAATTTAATCCTTGAAGTATGTGTTTTTTGTCATTTTAGTCCCTTAAGTTTCAATTTTGTCATTTTGGTCCTCAAAGTTGTCAATTTAGTCCTATCTCTAAAGTCTGTTTACATTGATAATGGAAAAAGTATTTTATTATTAGATAAAAGATAGTTTCAGCCCTTAAAGTATGCATTTCTTATCATTTTAGTCCCTCAAATTTTAAATTTTGTGATTTTTGTCCTCAAAATTATCAATTTGAGCTAAGACCAAATTAACTCAAATTAATAATTTAGCATGATAGATGATCTCTAGCTATATTAACTAACTTTGATTCCCACGAACGATGTTAGGGATCATTTATCATCCTATATTAACTAACTTTGATTCATTTATCATGCTATATTATCACAATTTTTTTATTTTATTTTAGTTTTTTACAGATTGTTAATCTATGGTGCAATGCTTAAAAGACTATTAAGATAAAGTCATTACTAAAACTGCTTGATTGTTGTATGCTTATAAGTTGTTTGATGAAATGCTTGTATGAGCTGTCCTTTTGGAGCTAGTGATTCAAAATTAAGTGGAGTAGCAATGGAACTTTGTACAGAAGTTGTAATTGTTGCCCATACATACTACATTGAATGTTTTGGGACTATTGCTCATTGTGTTACTTCAAAAATTCTTCCAGGATTTGAAGGTACTTGTTTCTTGTTACTTGGTTTATTTCCTATTAATCAATTTGTCATCGAACATGAATAAATTCATTGCTATGTGCCTTTGAAAAATATTAATCTTTTAACTAACTGAATGATGCATTTAAGTTCTTATAGAAGGAAATTGTTAGGTTTTTTTGTGATTGGCAATCTCGTTGGACAAAACTACATTCAAATGTAATTGCATTCGCTCTTTTGTGAGAATGAGGGTGTTTAGATATGAATTCAACTCAATTTACAATTTGTGCTTGGGCAAAGAAGTCTGTGCTAAAGAAAAGGTGTATGTAGTCGAGCAGAGAATGTTACGCTCGAGCAAAGGAGCATTTTTGCTAATGCGTGCTCGAGCATAGGAAGTTGTGCTTGAGCAGAGACATGTGTGCTCAAGCGTTAAAAGTTGCGCTCCAATGGTCTACACATGCTTGCGGCATCTGAGAGCTTTAGAGAAAAATACTGGATCATCAAAAATTTGCTCGAGCGACCTATTGAGCGCTCGAGCAGTCTAAGTCGGTCTCAGTAACTTAAATGTGAGTTTTCGGATCAAATTTGATATAGACTCTCAGATATTCAACCCTAGAGTGTGAAAAACAAAGGAAGAGTCTCTAGAATGATCCATGTGTGTACCTTGATGGATTGAGAATGATCTATGGATCAACAAGCTTTATATTGAAGATCATCAAGGGATTTCTTTACACTTTCTAGAGAAATGTTCATCGGTGGATTCCGGAGAACTTGAGCTTGGAAACTTTGGTAGATTCTGAAGTGGTTCATCGTTTTGGATTCGACTTTGACGTTGTGGATTTAACGTTGGGCAAAGCAATTTCAATGTGAAGACAATGTTGGAAGAGGTACAACATGTTCGGTTCAATTTGGGCGTGAATTCTCGAGTTAATTGAGGGTTCTCGTGTGATTCCTTTATCTTTTTGGTGGATTGTTTTGTGACTTTGACTTGTGATTTTTTTATCATAATTGGAAGTGCCCCAATTGTGATTTTTTCCACGTTATATATATCGTTGTGTTCATTTGTTGTTGCTTATTTGTAGAACTAATTCAATTCTCTCTTAACTAGATTAGTTCTATGCTTGTTTGATTGGAAATTATTGTTCAATGAAATTGAATCCCAATTACAAATCACAATCTCGGAGGATTTGAGATTTTTCAAAAATAAATTCTTTTGAGGATAATTATCAATAAAGTACAATTGCGAAAATAGAAGCACTGATGGGTATTATGTTTTACTTGCTTTGGAGGTATGAAGAAGCATGAAGCTTTTTCAACAGTGCCATAAAAAGACTCAGAGCAAGCAATGAAAAGAAATCAACATTGACTTTTGGGATTGGTTGAACCAAATGGGATTGACATACATGCACTTATTCAAGATATATGACGCAAAGTTGTCTACAGCAGATATCATTGTTATTTTTAATTTTTATTTTTTGGGTTTGGGATATGTAAGTTAGATTACAATTGATTTTTATGAGTTTAATGTGTCAGTTTCGTGGATGTTGTATTTATATTTCATAAATAAAATTTTATTCATTTAGTTTCTAAAAGAACAAGATTTGCAGATTGGTGTTCCAAATATTATATATAATACATTTTTTTTATAATCTTTAGTGGCAGCCACAAATGCCACTAATGGTGCTATTTTGGTATCTACTAAAATAAGCATGAGCGGCATTGAAAAAACTAAATAAATAATGGCACTTGTAGATGTCACAAAATAGGAGTGTAAAAATGGTCCGCAACCCGTGGGCAGCCCGAAGCCCTCCCGCAGCCTGGGATAGGCCGGACCCATTTGGGCTCGGGCCCGAGCCCAGTCCGAGACCCTGGGCCTGGTCCATCATTTTGAAACCCGGCCCGGCCCGTGGACCCGACTCGTCAGGCCTAGCTCGTGGCCCAACCCATTGGCCTGCTTAAGGTCCACTCAAGACCCGACTCTCCCGAGGCCCAATGTCTTTTTTAATGAAAAATTATAAAATTTTGATAGAAAAAATTTAAAAAAAAAAAATAAAATAAATAGCCAAGCCCGCCCAAGCCCATCGAGCCGACCCACCGGCCTGCCCAAGGCCCAAATACCCCTAGGTCTGGGCTTAATTTTTTAGCCCGTGGCTCGGCCTGAATTTTGGTAGGAGCCAATGAGGCCCGACATGGGCCGGGTCGAGCTGGGCCAGATTTACACCCCTATTACAAAAGATCTCAAAACTATCATGGTGTAATGGCACCTACAAGTGTCATTGAAGTGCCTCTAGTATCTAGCATGACATGGATATCAATGGTACTTGTCAAAACGCCACAAGACTAAAAAATGTCACTAAATGAATAGTTTTGTGGCACTTTCTAGTGTCACTGAACTAAGAATTTGTTGTAGTGACGGTCGTTGCAATTTTACTTTGATTTGAAAACGACTATGATTTGAAAACGATTACAACTCTCTTTCACAATATAAGAGGCACCCTACATCTATATAAGTAAAGAAATTAAGGCAATGCAAAGGCAACAAGGAAATTATCAAATTAATTCATAATCTTTCATAGCAACTTTTGGATAAGTAATAATATTTTGAACCTCTTTTCTTTTAAAGAAGAATTAGGCCAAACATAGTTCGGATGAGGGTTTATTGTGAAACACATCCTCCATTTCTTACGAAAAATTAGGACCATAAGAAACCTCCAAATGTAAAAGACAAGGTGCATGGGTGCTCCTATCCCTTGTTATGGTATAACAAAATTTGTGTGAGAAAAGTATACGAAAACTGTTTTGGAACATGCCTTCATTGTTTTACAGAATGGAATTAGACCTTAAAAAACACCCAAATACAAAAAATGAGGCACATTCAATTATTCTAGGATTATTTACACAAAGACTCTAGACTATTGAGAACTATCATTGTTATCTCTTAGACTATAAAAGTGTACAAATTGACCACCTAAATTATTTATAAAAAAAAAAACGTACAAATTAGACCCCCTAACAGAAGGGGTCAAAGTAAAACATGTCAATAGTTTAGGAGGTTCATTTGCACGTTTTTATAATCTAGAGGGCAGAGCGATACTTGTAAATAGTTTATGGGTTCATTTGTATGCTTTCATAGTTTAAGAGGTCAAAGTGATACTTTTCAATAGTTTAAGGAGTCTTCATCTAAATAACTCATAATTTTATTATTGCTAGGGTGCGATGAAATCTATGCTCAATGTGACATGAAAACATGTTTCAAAAACATGTCCTCCACTTCTTATGAGATGGAAATAGATTCTAAGTCCTCGTTTGGAATGAGCTAATTTGGCCTAACTTTTTGATATTTTGGCTATTTTAGCCTAGTTAAAAAAATTATATTTGGGATAAATTTTGACTTATTTATTTATTTATTATGAGAGAAAAAGATAAAATAATTATAATTTAAATGTGATATTTTATTATATTAGTCAAAATAGCTCATGCCGAACCAGCCATGCAAAAGAGAGGGTTTTCCAACCCCTCAAGAGGTACTAAATATACCCTAAGAATTTCTATATACAACCACTGTACAATAATTTATTTTGCAATGTACAAGGGCCTTAATGGTAAGTTTGGTTCGAGTTGACATGAAATTTAAGATGAATTCAATTATGATCGAATCCAAAATAATCACACGCTAGAACAAAACAAACCCAACCCAACCTAATATAGCTCGAGTTGGAACCACAGTTGAATTATACTAAAAATAAGTGAATCAATTAATTAAAATAAACATGTCTTTAACATTTAAACATAACACAGATAAAGAATAAAATATTATTTAATAGAAGCCAACAATTGTGAATAGTATAGTGAATTCTAACTCAAACTTAAAAACAATCAATACAAATTAAATCCAGTAACACAACCAATAAAATAAAATCAACTACTATGAGATCGGCAATTGCAAATTCACAGTGCTGCAACCCTTTGGTGAAATTGGTACTAGAATATGATGATTTAGCCTTAATAATGTTAGAATATGTGTGAAAGTAGAATCTCACATCAAATAAAGAGTCAAATTGATGAGTTTTAATATACATTACACGGACTCTTCACTTACATGCTTAAGTTTTTAAGTTTGTATAAATTCCAAAAAATATATATTGAGTCCTGGTGTTAACACTACATGAAATTGGAGTTTTAGCGGCGTTTTTAAAAATGCCGCTAAAAGTTAATATTTTCATCGCTGATACGGCCACCGCAATAGCTTTATAATGTTTGAAAAATGCCACTAAATATATTAGACGGCGCTTTTGAAAACGCCACCAAATCTTTGACGCCCGCTTCAATTTCCATCACAGACTAACACGTGACATCACGATGACGTCATTTAGTGGCGTTTTTCAAAAAATGTCACTTTCATTTTTTTTTTGTTTTTTTGTTTTTTGTTTTTTGTTTCCTCCTCTCCTAAAATATAGCACAAACCAAAGAATTTAAATAAAGAAGGTAGCATGAAAATTTAACTACAAACACAAATGGCTCAAATTCACATATCCATGCGCTAACCATGCATCAAGCTAATTAGAATTTTATACATCCAACATATTGTAATCAACACATCATAAAACATTATATGGAGTTGGGGAAAAGTACATAAAAGTACTCAACTCGCCTATGAACCAAATTAATTGCACATTTCATGAGATTTTTACTACACAAAATATATGTACTCTTCAATCCACGTGCTTGTTGGCATCAAACTTCTCGCGAAGTTAAGATGCCTGAAACAATCAACCATCATTGACTAAATTAGACATGGAATATATCTGAAAAAAACACTGTTAGGGCTAATGAAATCAGAGAGAAACAATGAACTGCTAGTAGTTAGTACTACAACTGCAAATTAGTACTACAACTGTTCTATTCGTCATCAATAGAATAGCATGTTAAACATCTTAATATTTTTAAGCATGTTATTCACAGAAATGGTTTAGTCCTGTCTGCACCTAAAATGCAGCTTTTTCAAACTACCATCAGATATCTTGGACATAATATTTCAAATGGAAGTATTATTCCCATCAACCGTAGTATTGAGTTTGCCTCTAAATTTCCTGATGAAATTAAGGATAAAACTCAGTTACAAAGATTCTTAGGAAGTCTTAATTATATCCGTGATTATTATCCTAATGTTGCATCTGATTGCAGTATCTTATTTACCAGACTTCGCAAGAATCCTCCCCCTTGGGGTCCAGAACATACTGCAGCAGTACAAAAAATAAAAGCTAAAGTTAAACAGTTACCGTGTTTACAGTTACCTAATCCTAATTGGAAGAAAATTGTGGAAACTGATGCTTCCAATGAAGGATTTGGTGGTATATTAAAGCAACTTAATCCCAAAACCCAGAAAGAAGAATTATTAAGATTCCATTCTGGACATTGGAATAAAGCCGCTTTAAATTATTCCACTATAAAACAGGAATGTTTAGCCATTGTTAAATGTGTTCTAAAATTCCAGGATGATCTTTTAAATCAGTATTTTCTCATCAGAGTAGATTGCTCTGCTGCTAAACAGATTTTCAAAAAAGATGTAAAAAATTTGGCATCTAAACAGATATTTCTTACTTGGCAAAGTTATTTATCCAATTTTGATTTTGATATTGAACATATTAAAGGGGAAAATAACTCTTTGCCTGATTTCTTAACCAGGGAATATCTGCAGAAATCTGCTCCTGAAGAGGAGCATGACCAGTAGAGGATTCGGACGAGGACGTGGTCGTGGTCGAGGTGGTCATACCCCTCGCTATGATCCATCAGAATTTCCTCCTTTGAGAGGACAAACCAGTAATCCATCTACCAAGGATATTCTGCTTAAAACAGAAGAACCGTATACACCAAACAGTATTACTGAGGAAACAGTCCTCTGGATTGACACTGCTGATGAGCAATGGATGTCAGATCCGTGGGAAATTAAAAAACGATATCTCACTACTCAACAGTCACCTCCTCATTTCGATCAGTACAGATATATTTATGAACAAATCTTAACCGAAACTGGAGCTTGTGAATTCAAGCATCATCTCCATGATCCGCATAAATCTACCAGTCCCATTTCATTTAGTAAAATCACAATCCGTAATCTCATGCCCATTGCTACTTGGGGTATTCATCCGCATACATTACGAGACCTTGATCTTCGTAATAAACAGACTAAATACACCTACTGGGATTATATTGATGCTTTTACCCAGGTGTTTTATTATCAGAATCCTATCCGATCTCATTCCTGGTTTATCCGAGTTTGTCCTGATATTCTCAAACACGATGTTCCAAATTGGTTCCTCGTGTGGTGGGATAAATTTGGATTATCTCTTGATATTCTACCGGAAGAAATCCGACTTGCATTTAATGATTGGCATTATGCCTATTCCAAGGCTTATGCTTATCTGAATAAAAATCGAGACTTATCTATCAGTAAATCATTGGTACATTTTGCCATCCGCTTCAGCATCCCATGGATTTGGAAATGGGATTTTGCATGTGATTACCAGAACAAGGTTCCCCGCCTTAAAAGAATTTTCTTTGTCAAATGGTGGGATAAAGGTATGAATCCGATTATTGCTGAAACTGTAACAAAAATTCAGGAACATGCACAAGCATGTCGAGAAACAGTCAAGCAGCCAACCATCACTGCTCCACCAGCATTATCTCAAAACCCGTTTATTCAAATCCAAAAAGAATTAAGAAACCAGCATCCGGAATTAACTGAAAATGAGATAATTATTAAAAGTATGAATTATCTCAAAGAACAGTTTTTACAAATAGTACCTCCTGAGGACGATGTCTCTATGAGGTCAGGTACCAGTCAGCCCTCATCAGAACCAGATGTTGATCCAGCCGAACACGTGTTAGCTGGAGAAAGCCAATTACCCGAAGATGATGATATTGATTCCAACTTTGGTGATTTTTGGGATTCATTGACAGATGTCCTTACCGAAAAGCTCGCCAAAAGCAGAAAAGGAAAGCGACATGAATAGGTGTCGGCATAAACAGACAAAGCAACTTTAGGAAAAGTAGATTCCTCCACCAGCCAAAGAAGAAAAGGTGTCTCCACTATCCGAATTCGTAAGCACTTACGTCAGCAGTCAAGATAAGGGTAATCTGTCGGTGCAATGGCAGGCTTACACCTGTCTCTTCTCTTATCCGACCTTGTATTATAAAAGGGCATGCCCTCACCCTTGTTGAGGCAGAGTCAGAGTCAGTTTGAAGTTTGAATTTCTTTTCTTATTTTCCTCTCTCTCTCTCTCTTTCTTGTAAAATATCCCTACTTCCTCAATAAAATTTAGTTTCCTTATGTATGCCCTCTGTTGATTGCCTTGAGCAATTATTGTGGTTTTTACAATTCTGGGAAAATCAGAAACAACATTACGTTAATACACCCGTAGATTGGTATACACAACCGTATATCACTGCTCGCATAGCCGAGTGTGATCAGTAGATAGCCAGGATCCAGGAGCTGATCCAGGAACAGGTAGTGGCCTGGGCGGCCAGGAGGAATCCTCCTCCAAACTAACAATAAGTTTATGAGATCATATATGTTATAATTTGTTTTCTTTATACCTGTATTATGTACGTATTTATTCCTGGATTTGTGCTAATGTAAGGTTAATTAATTGTTGAAGTTTGAGGTTAGTGGGACGTCACCCAAGTCGCGTTAGGATAGGTCAAGTGCAGAGTGTGCGAGGACCGTTGATGCCTGTAAATCGTTGACAGACGTGCTAATCATTGCAAGCTAAAACCTTTAGTAAGCACCTTTATTGGTATCAGAGCCAAGTTTAAGTATTTACATAATACATTTATAAAGTAAATAAATTATGCATATATGATCACTCGACAACCATGATAGACCTCGAGAATACAGTATCTATACCAGAAAATGAATCCGTTACTTCTGTAGGAAATACCGTATCCTCTTTAGCCGAAGCAGCTGAGATGGTAGCTTACCAGGATGTAAAGGACGCTTTAGATAAGTGGACCATTCCCTTAGTTGATCCGAAAACAATTTATAAAAAAGGTAGATTTCAGTTTCTTAGTAAAACTATCATTAAAACTTTTGAGCATGCATCCTGCATCCAAAATAATGATGAGATAATCCGATTAATTCATATAAATGACTTTGTTCCGTTTGTCAAAGATTATAAGTACATCCACATAGGATTAGTACAAATAGCCTTCAAACCTTTGACCCTTCTAGGTCAAAATACCAGTATACAGTGCACCTTGCGTGATGGTAGATGTCTCAATTGAAGAGCATCTCTCATGGGAGCTATTGAAACCAGTCTTTCCCATGGACCAGTATATTTTGATATTTATCCGAATTTGAGTGTATCAATGACTGATCAGAATATAGCAGATGTTTTAGAACTTAGAGTTCTTACTCATGGTTATGAGTATAAACCAGGATCCCCTCCTTTTTCTGTACATTCCAGAATTTACATTAAGGCTTTAACAACTTTAAATCCTTATGTAAGAAAGAAAACTGAAAAAGGAAACACTGTATTAATTGAAACTAATCTGTATAACAGTCAGGTAGCTGTACCTAGACAAATTCCATGGTCGGAAATAACCTTTCCAGAAAGATGGCATATTCCGAATGCTGTACCACCCAAACCTATGATCCAACATAACATCGATGATGTTATTCAGACACAAGGAGGAAATGTTTACCTCCAATTCCAGAAACCTATGCTTATCCGAAGTACTTCTTCTAATGCTAGTTTTAGAACAGCTCCCAGAAGCTTGTCTAATAATAGTTTTAGAACTGCTAACCGAAGCTTTTCTAATAACAGTTTTCACTCTATACCTCCCTATAGGGTTAATTTACCAGAATCTAGTAGACATTCGGTAGACTCTCTACAAATACCAGATAGACCTCCAAGTAGACCTTCTAGTGATCCACAAGAGGATCATCTAGATCCTATGACATCAGAAATACAAGGCATACGTTTTTCTCGCAACCGGATACCTCATGGTGTATATACCACACCTATACCACCACCAGGAAGCCCAACGGCTAGTGATATGAATTTTGAAATTTAATGGATTTTACACCAGGAAGTGAAAATAGAAAATTAATCAACCAGGAATTTTATCAGAATAAAAATAAGGCATTTAGAGAATGGTATTTTACCACACATACATCAGAACAATTAGACCAGTATAAATCTCAATATTATAAACACCTTGAGTTACATCAGAAATTAATTCCATTTGTAGAATGGTTTCAAATTGAAACTAAACCTAAATTAACAGCTATAGAAGACCAGTATAAGACTTGGACCACTGCAGATGGCCAAGTAATCACTTCTATTCATCCTCCTCCACAGGCTTTAGAGTTAGTACCTAATGGTGAAACCACTAGGCACCCTTTAGTAGCCACTGCATATATAGATGCACAATCCGGGAGATTTACTAAGAATGAGTTTGCTCAACTCAAAGATTTCAGCTTAGTCCTCCGACAGCATAATTATACCAATCTAATTTGTCAAACAATGAGTAAACAGTTAACCAGAATTGAGGACATAGTTTCTACTTTTAAGGATAGAAGCTTAGCTCCACCAGTCGCTGGAACTTCACCTATTCATCCAGCATCCATTAAACCATCATTAGAACTTAGCAATTTTAAGCTAAAAGCTTCTAATACCGAATTTATGGACACCCTTTTACAGAAAATGCAACACTTAAATGTTCGTCCTCCCGACGAATCTTCCAGTGGAGCAATTAATATGCTTCGATCCGAACCACAGATCGGTGATGATTTATCACCCGAATAGATAAATGAAATTCAATTAAATTTTCAAGATCCGCCACTATCCATTAATAAATTACATTCGTATAGTTCAGGTAGACCACACACTCTACCTTATACCAGAAATTATTACGCTCGCCCAACTCCACCTGATCTTCTTTATGAAGAAACCTATCTTAATGATCAGGGTAGTTATCAGGGCAAGACTATCTATGAATGGAACATAGATGGTGAATCTGAATATGCAATTTTAAAGAAATTACACCAGATGTTAATGTTTGCAACTGTATGTCGACAATACAGTAACCAAGATCAAGCAATTGCTAAATTCATTATCAATGGTTTTACCGGCCAACTCAAAGGCTGGTGGGATAATATTATTTCTTATGCCCAACAACAGGAAATACTTAATTCCGTCAAAATTGAAGTCGATCCTACTACCCAACAACCTGTTCAACAACAAGATGCTGTTTATACTCTCATCCAAACCATTATCCTCCATTTCCTTGGAACCAGTCAGAATACGCAGGATCGAAGTCGCGAACTTCTCCAAAATCTGCGATGTCCATCCCTTACCCATTTTCGATGGTATAAGGATGTTTTCCTTATTAAAGTCATGCAACGCCCTGATGGGAACAGTGAACATTGGAAAGCCAAATTTGTTGATGGCCTTCCTACCCTTTTCGCCGAACGCGTTAGGAAAAAACTTCGGGATCGCCATGACCGGATGTCTATTCCTTACGACCAGTATACTTATGGACAACTCTGTTCCATTATAACCGATGAAGGATTAGCCTTGTGTAATGATCTCAAACTTCATTACCAAATGAAACAACAGAATTTAACCGGTAGAAAAGAATTAGGCGAATTCTGTGATCAATTTGCCTATGAACCGATGATTCAATACCCACAAAAGGCCCGAAGAATATCTCATCGAAAGTCTTCTAAGCCTTACCGAAAATCACACAAAACTAGCCATCCTAAAACCAGTAAGAAGTTTTATTCCAAAAAACCTTCCACCAGTAGACCCACAGGGAAAAGAAAAAATAAATCTGAAGTTAAATGTTATAAATGTGGACAAACAGGACATTATGCTAATCGTTGTAAATCGAAAGCTAAGTCTAAAATTAATGAATTAATTTTAGATGAAAAACTTAAAGAACAGATACTTAATGCTTTAGAAGCAGAAGAGAATTCTTCAAGTGAAGAAACTCCATCTGAAGATGAAATTAATCAGTTATATTCCACATCATCTACTAGTGATGATGAACCAACAGAATCTTGTCCTTGTAGTGTTAATCAAGACCACATATCAGAAATCAATTACTGGAAATCCATTGTTGAAATGAATGGATTACACTTAGGAGAACCCAGTAGTATTAATGTTTTAACAGATACCCAAAAAGATATGCTTGCTGTAGCAGATCAGATACAAGATCCAGAAATGAAATTAAAATATTTAAAAATGTGTTATGAACACCAACAAACAGTAAAAGAAACACCAAATATACCCGATTATTCTTATAGCCTGAAACATGTAGTGGATAGAATACAGGCAATTCAAACAAAACCAGTGATTGAACAACCAACCACCATTCAAGATTTAAAAATGGAAATTAATATTTTAAAAACAGAAGTAAAACATTTGCAAACCGCTAGTGCAGCCGCCATTAAAGATATTAAATATCTTCATACTCAACTCCCACAAAAACAGAAAGAAGTAGCTCAAGAAACTGAACAAAAACTTGAAACAAAAGATGAGTCTAACCAGTATTTACTACTTGTAAATCAAGTAACGTTTCAGAAATGGTATATTAAAATATCTTTCATGATAAAACCGGATTTTATTATTAAAGATGCTATTGCATTAGTAGATAGCGGAGCAGATATGAACTGTATCCAATAAGGTATAGTTCCTACCAGATATTTTGAGAAAACCACTCAGAGTTTAACCAGTGCAAGTGGTAATTCCATGCAGATCAGGTATAAAATTCCAGAATCATATATCTGTAATAATGATCACTGTCTTCCAACATCATTTGTGTTAGTCAGAAATCTTGCTACAAACATCATCTTAGGCACACCATTTTTATGTCTCCTGATGCCTATTCAGAAAATTGACTCAACTGGTATTTATTCTCAATTACAGGGACGATCTGTTATTTTTGAATTTATTACTCAACCATATACAAAAGAATTAGACCAGATCCGTGATATGGTTACTTTTAAACAGAATCAAATAAATTTTTTAGCTAAGGAAATTTCTTTCTTAACAACAGAACAAAGATTACAACAACCTTCTTTGCAACAGAAAATTAAATTAATTGAAAATGAATTTCAAACTGAAGTTTGTGGTACTATTCCCAATGCTTTTTGGAATAGAAAAAAGTATACAGTTACTTTACCATACGAACCCGATTTTGATGAAAAATATATTCCAACTAGAGCTCGCCCTAGTCAAATGAAAAAGGAATATATGGAATTATGCAAAACCGAAATTCAAAGTCTTCTAGACAAGAAATTAATCCGATCTAGCCAATCTCCTTGGAGTTGTACCGCTTTTTATGTTAATAAAAATGCTGAAATTGAACGAGGTATTCCTCGCCTTGTTATTAATTATAAACCGTTAAATGATAAGTTGAAATGGATCCGATATCCTCTTCCAAATAAAAAAGATCTTTTAGATCGCTTACAGGATGCAATCATATTTTCTAAATTTGATTTAAAATCAGGATATTGGCAAATTGAAATTGCTGAACAGGATCGGTATAAAACTGCGTTTACAGTACCATTTGGACATTATGAATGGAATGTAATGCCTTTTGGTCTAAAAAATGCTCCATCTGAATTTCAACATATTATGAATGATATATTCAATCCATATTCTGAATTTACTTTGTCATATATTGATGATGTATTAAATCAACTACTATGAGATCGGCAATTGCAAATTCACAGTGCTGCAACCCTTTGGTGAAATTGGTACTAGAATATGATGATTTAGCCTTAATAATGTTAGAATATGTGTGAAAGTAGAATCTCACATCAAATAAAGAGTCAAATTGATGAGTTTTAATATACATTACACGGACTCTTCACTTACATGCTTAAGTTTTTAAGTTTGTATAAATTCCAAAAAATATATATTGAGTCCTGGTGTTAACACTACATGAAATTGGAGTTTTAGCGGCGTTTTTAAAAATGCCGCTAAAAGTTAATATTTTCATCGCTGATACGGCCACCGCAATAGCTTTATAATGTTTGAAAAATGCCACTAAATATATTAGACGGCGCTTTTGAAAACGCCACCAAATCTTTGACGCCCGCTTCAATTTCCATCACAGACTAACACGTGACATCACGATGACGTCATTTAGTGGCGTTTTTCAAAAAATGTCACTTTCATTTTTTTTTTGTTTTTTTGTTTTTTGTTTTTTGTTTCCTCCTCTCCTAAAATATAGCACAAACCAAAGAATTTAAATAAAGAAGGTAGCATGAAAATTTAACTACAAACACAAATGGCTCAAATTCACATATCCATGCGCTAACCATGCATCAAGCTAATTAGAATTTTATACATCCAACATATTGTAATCAACACATCATAAAACATTATATGGAGTTGGGGAAAAGTACATAAAAGTACTCAACTCGCCTATGAACCAAATTAATTGCACATTTCATGAGATTTTTACTACACAAAATATATGTACTCTTCAATCCACGTGCTTGTTGGCATCAAACTTCTCGCGAAGTTAAGATGCCTGAAACAATCAACCATCATTGACTAAATTAGACATGGAATATATCCGAAAAAAACACTGTTAGGGCTAATGAAATCAGAGAGAAACAATGAACTGCTAGTAGTTAGTACTACAACTACAAATAAAGCCCTAGGCTTGAAAGTTTACAAGTTGTTCAAATAAAACAAATAAAATAAAGCAAGTCTTCGAGTCCAAATCCTCACAAGCTAAGTCCTTGGAGGTAGTGAACCACCTGAACCTGAAAATGAAGTACCCATATAGGGTGAGCCACAGCCCAGTAGAAAAATACTAAACCAAGCATAAGAATTAACTAAAGCATTAGCATTCGATACATGGTTAACACAAGATAATCAATTTCCAATTTCATGACACGAATGTCTACATTGTCTATGACATATTGTCTATGACACCTTTCACTTTCCAATATTTGTTCAACTTTCCAATTATATCATTATGGCTCAGAACCTGGCCAACTATAATAGTGATCCAGATGTCACAAAAATAAATGAGACTAAAGCTCAAACCACAACACTTCCATACTTCCAACTGATACACATTATAATGATGTATCATATCAACAACAAATAGCAATATTGCTATTATCAATAAGCACACATATGAGTGATGCTACTGGAGTCCATCCCCTATCTCCTCCCAACAAATCCGGTTTAGAGGTACATCCCCTATCTTCCCCTAAACCGTGGAGTTCATCCCCTATCTTCTCCAAACAACATGCATATGCAATGAAACACACAATTGCCATATATAACACATAATCAATACAAGTAATGTTCTGTATTAATTCAACAGTCAACATAAGTGACTTAATTCCAGTTATACCTAAGCCACATGCAAGGTCTACAACAATCACGACTATCCTCCACCGATAGCCCAAAACAGTTATTTCTAAACAAGAAATAAATACAACAATGAATGTAAAAATCAACATTCTCATAGGTAAGTGTTTAAACTACCCAACTATATCATTAATCTCATAATTTCCCCAACTTCATGAATTAAAACCAATTCCACATTTTTCCCTTAAATTAATTATACAAATTAATCTAAGCCAAAACCCTAAGGTTTCTCCCAAAATTACCAAACTACCCCCATATACCAAAATACCAACACTTAGGATTAAAGCGTATAAATGGAGTAGGAAATCCCTACCTCGAAGCAAGAACCCAAAAAGAAGAAGACGGAGATGATAGCCCAAACTCCAAAGTGCTCCAAATCAACAACCGTTCAGATTAAATGAAAGCCCTCACTCTCCTCTATCTTATTTGTAAAGCAACTAGGGTAAAAACACACCCTAACTAGATCAAACCTAGGAGAGAAGGTGAGTTGGGAGAGAGAAAACTCGTAACTAGGGTTTCTGGATCAAGAAGTTGTAAAAAAAATGATTTAAAACTGTTGCTGCGTATTTAAACTGGACAGGCTCGCTCGAGCGAAGACATGGTCGCTCGAGCGACTAGACACAAAAATCCACGCTCGAGCGAAGAAAAGCTCGCTCGAGCCAAAAACTCGATGCTTCAGGTCTGCAACCCAGAATCTCGCTCGAGCGACGAAATGCTCGCTCGAGCGACGAACTCGAAAACATACACGTCGCTCGCTCGAGCGAAGAAATGCTCGCTCGAGCCAAGAAACACATCTCTCAGGTCCTAAGCCCAGACGCAGACTCTCGCTCGAGTGACCAAACTCTGGCTCGAGCGAAGAACAAAAACAACAGCTCGCTCGAGCGACCAACTCCTCGCTCGAGCGAAGGTCCAAAATTCTGGACAGCAACACTTGGTTTCCAACCCAACCAACCTATAACAAACCTGCCCAACTCAACCCATAACTCAAAATCAAAGAATTAAAGAACAACAACAACAATACACAATGCCTGGATCCACGGAACTTAAGTCCGGATACAACAATCTAAAGGAAAAGACCGGGGTCGCTATAAAAACAAACAAGGCGATGCTCAACAACTTAATCAACCAATTATACTCTAAGGGCTACAAAATTAGTAAATCAATACATGTAACAAAACATCATCCAAAACAACATTTTTCTAGTGTGGTATGTATGATTTAATTGAAGTGATTTTGATTGTTACAAAATATATAATTAGCATTATAGAAGTTCTAATACATGGAAATTGCAAAATACAGTAGACCTTTAGGTCTAATCAAAGAAAATCAATAGCTGAATCAGTTTTACAATCAGAAACCAGAATTCAAGTTTAGGATTCAGATGAATTCAATTTAACTAACATACAATGCAACTATCAACTCTGATACAAATAGCTTCCTCCAATAATTGAATTCACAACTATATTAAAAAACAAAAGATTAATATAACAGCAAATCGCGATGAAACTAAGGGAAAGACATACCCATCGGCTTGGCTCAATAATAGACCAAGCTCCGCCATTGATGCTCATGTATTCTTTCAGGTTGATGAGTTAACCTATCAACATATACCCCCTTTTTTTTTTACTAATTTTACCCCCCCTTTTTTTTAACTCTAGCCTTCCACTCTCTCCATTTTTTTTCAACAAATGCCAAAATAAATTTCTTCATCGACTTGTCAGCATTAGTATTAACGAGCAAATAATTGGCAACTTTAACTATTAAGTACTCAACAACAGCATACACACAGCAACATACCAATCTAGGCACACAGCAGCAAGCCCACAACAGTATTTTTTTACTTTGTGACTATTGCATAATGCTAAAGTGAAAATTTTATACCATAATATAACATGATCAATTGGCATGCCTAATCATAACCATAAACAAAGTGTTCTAACAAATAAATTCATCATCAAGGTGCAACACTAGCTTCTTATATATCGATGTTTGGTAAAATATATTACACAAACAGACAAGTTATGGTATTGTAACACTAGCTTTCAACCTCTGTTGAGTGAGTTATGTTGTTTTTAATTTCATAATTAATATTAAATATTCGTAAATGAGATACTATCCCAAATGTAAAGAATTTTCACCCAATAATTAGCTCTACATGCTTTATTCTTCATGTAATTGTCGCCTGCCCTAATCAATCAAAATAAATAAAGAACTTATTTATCAAAATAAAGGGAATAAATGTATGCCCTGATGGAATGGTAGTGGAGGTATGGGAAGGAAAGAAGTTCTCTCTAGAGGAGAATTATAAGCTGTAAGTCAATATCAGAGAGTAATTCATGGATGCCTTTTGACACTTCACACAATTCATCTAGAGTTTGGAAAGATATCATGGCTATCAAAAATAGATACCTAGATTTGTATAGCTTCTTTGTTTCAAATATTGAATTCTCCATTGGGAATGGCAGCATAACTGTCTTTTTGGAATGATAAATGGCTGGGTAATATTGTCCTTAAAGAGTTCCTAAGGTTATTTAATCTTGACATCTCTAAAAATGATTTCTGCATTCTTCTTCATGGACAAATGGAAGAAAGGACCTAGTGGGGGAGACATTTTCAGGAGAGGTCTTAGATCAAGTGAAAAGGAGAATTTTGGGTTGCTGCAGAATAGATTAGCTCTGTTAACTCAGCTGAATGGTGACAGAGAAGACAAGATGATGTGGAAAGATGATTCATCAAGTGTGTTAGGTTTTTATTCTTGGCAATCCCGTTTGACAAAACTCTTTTGAGTTGTAATTTTATTCGCATTTTTATTTCAGTGAGGCTATGAGTTTATTAGATGCGAATCCAACCCGAATCGAGCTTTGTGGAGAAGTTTGTGATGTTAATGCTTTCAAGATTGCCACTTCGCTGATTATTACGGGGGTCAGCTCGCGGCCGAAGCAAAATTCAAAATTGCATTCAAAATTGCATATCAGCCGTTGCTCGCTCGAGCCAAGGAGTGCTCGCTCGAGCTAAGACTTTCTCGCTCGAGCCAAGGAATGCTCGCTCGAGCCAAGGATTGCGTCCATACAAAAACCTGAAGAAGTGTATTCCTTGCTCGAGCCAAGGATCCGTCGCTCGAGCCAAGGCACTAGTAGAAATCATGAAAATTACTCTCCTACTCGAGCCAGGAAAGCTTCGCTCGAGCGAGCCTCAGAATCCGGATTTCTCAAGGAGTTTGTTTTCTTCCCAATCTTGGATTACTTTTGGTTCTCTATAAATACTTGGTTTTCTCCCAAAACTAAGTAATTGATTGAAGTCCTCCAGATCTTCTTTTTGGTTCTTAAAGGTTTATATCTGGGGATATTTTGTTATTTTTTCTTTGATGTTTTATTGAGTATTCAACTCATGGTTTAAAGAGAGTACATCAAAGGTTTGTTTGTTATACACAAAAGAGAGAGTTGTTCTTCAGTTGTGAATTCTGAAGAATTCGAGCCTGAAGCTTTGGTGGAATCCGGAGTGGCTCATCAGAAAGACAATTCCGTACTGAAGATATGTCACGCCCTCAAAATTAAACCCATTAAATATAAAACAAGGCATGCATTATTAAAAGAAAAACATTATATTATTTAAATCATCAGAGTATTACGAAATAAACATCAAAATAAATGCCCTACGGGCTTACATCTTGCCAAGCCAACACTTGGACACAATTTCATGAGTTCTAACTCAAAACAAATAAAGCCCTGGGCTTGAATGTTTACATAATTCAAATAAAACAACTAAAATAAATAAAATAGATCTTCAAGTCCAAATCCTCACAAGCTAAGTCTTTGGAGGTAGTGAACCACCTGAACCTGAAAATGAAGTTCCCATATAGGGTGAGCCACAACCCAGTAGAAAAATACTAAACCAAGCATAAGAATTAACTAAAGCATTAGCATTCGATACATGGTTAACACAAGATAATCAATTTCCAATTTCATGACACGAATGTCTACATTGTCTATGACATATTGTCTATGACACCTTTCACTTTCCAATATTTATTCAACTTTCCAATTATATCATTATGGCTCAGAACCTGGCCAACTATAATAGTGATCCAGATGTCACAAAAATAAATGAGACTAAAGCTCAAACCACAACACTTCCATACTTCCAACTTATACACATTATAAGGATGTATCATATCAACAACAAATAGCAATAAGCACACATATGAGTGATGCTACTGGAGTCCATCCCCTATCTCCTCCCAATAAATCCGGTTTAGAGGTACATCCCCTATCTTCCCCTAAACCGTGGAGTTCATCCCCTATCTTCTCCAAACAACATGCATATGCAATGAAACACACAATTGCCATATACAACACATAATCAATACAAGTAATGTTCTGTATTAATTCAACAATCAACATAAGTGACTTAATTCCAGTTATACCTAAGCCACATGCAAGGTCTACAACAATCACGACTATCCTCCACCGATAGCCCAAAACAGTTATTTCTAAACAAGAAATAAATACAACAATGAATGTAAAAGTATTTAAACTACCCAACTATATCATTAATCTCATAATTTCCCCAACTTCATGAATTAAACCCAATTTCACATTTTCCCCTTAAATTAATTACACAATTTAATCTAAGCCAAAACCCTAAGGTTTCTCCCAAAATTACCAAACTACCCCCACATACCAAAATACCAACACTTAGGATTAAAGCGTATAAATGGAGTAGGAAATCCCTACCTCGAAGAAATAACTCAAAAAGGAGAAGGTGAAGATGATGCCCAAAACTTGAAAGTGCTCCGAACCAACAATTGCTCAGATTAAATGAAAGCCCTCACTCTCCTCTATCTTATTTGTAAAGCAACTAGGGTAAAAACACACCCTAACTAGATCAAACCTAGGAGAGAAGGTGAGTTGGGAGAGAGAATGGTCGGACCTAGGGTTTAGAAACAAAAAGAGATAGAAAACTGATTAAAAAACCCGCTGCTGCCTATTTAAACTGAACAGGCTCGCTCGAGCGAAGACATGGTCGCTCGAGCGACCAGACACAAAAATCCACGCTCGAGCGAAGAAAAGCTCGCTCGAGCCAAAAACTCGATGCTTCAGGTCTGCAACCCAGAAGCTCGCTCGAGCGACGAACTCGAAAACATACACCTCGCTCGCTCGAGCGAAGAAATGCTCGCTCGAGCCAAGAAACACATCTCTCAGGTCCTAAGCCCAGACGCAGACTCTCGCTCGAGCGACCAAACCCTGGCTCGAGCGAAGAACAAAACAACAGCTCGCTCGAGCGACCAACTCCTCGCTCGAGCGAAGGTCCAAAAATCTGGACAGCAACACTTGGTTTCCAACCCAACCAACCTGTAACAAACCTGCCCAACTCAACACATAACTCAAAAATAAAGAATTAAAGGATGACAACAACAATAATACAACAATGGAATCTACGGAACATAAGTCCGGATACAATAATCAAAAGGGAAAAGACCGGGGTCGCTATAAGATAGGGTTGGAAGAGGCATATAGAGGTTGGTTCAATTAGGCGTTGTGGATTCGCTAGATAATTGAGAGTATACCTGTGTAATTCCTTTAAATCTTCTTAGTGGATTGTTCTTGTGGCTGTTGCCCATGGTTTTTTAATCACAATTGGAAGGTGTCCAATTGTGGTTTTTCCACGTAAAATTTTTGTGTCTCTTTCTCTTGATTGTTTGATTGGGATTGTTATATTCTGCTTAAAATTGTTACATAATCACAAATCAACATCTAGGGGGTTTCTAGATTTTTCAAAGTGTCTTTCTGTGGAGTCTCTGTACAAATGGGTTGGTGTTGTTGTAGTCCACAGAAGGAATATTATGTCTTTCATCTGGAAGGGTTAAAGTTGGCTTGGCATGGAAGGGTTAAAGTTGCAGAGTTATTGCCAAGTTTGTTGTTATGCCAAAGAATTCAGATCGTACACAACAAACGAATCAATTTACAGTGTAGAAATTAACAAAATCAATGGCATAGAAATTAACAAATGTAGTTCTCCAAACAAACATCAATTCCCCGTTTATATATCAGAACAATGACATAGAATTTACAGTGTAAGCAACACACACACAATGAACATCAATATCAGAGAAAGGGCATAGAAATTGACAAACCAAAACAATGAACACCAATATCTGAGAAAGCATATAGATCTCAAATAGATTTGAAAAATCAGAGATCTGAGTTCATGCAAAACAAATGCATATATAATAAAAACTTACAGATCTGAGTTCGAGTAGTTTAGCAAGATAGAAAGAAGCAACCAATTGATATGCGAGATCTAATAAAAACTTAATAGAGACGCAAGATATGAGTATGAATGTATACACTCTTTAACCCAAAAAAAGAAAAAAAAAAGAAAAAGAAACAGCTAAACGAATTGAAACTCACAAAATCGAGAACCAAACTTCAAAATCTACAATCCAAGTGATGGCCTTCAAATCATCGCCAGATCTGAAATCAAGCGAGAGAGTGTGTTTGAAATCGAGTGAGAGAGTGAGTTTGTTTGAATTTTAACCACAAATGTAGAGGTCGAAAACAAATCTGGAGGCCGCAAATCTGGAGTGTGAGAACCGCAAATTTGGAGGAGTAGACTGAGAACTTTAATCGCTCAAATTCAAATCTCCAAATCTTCAAATCTTCGAGAAACTAAAGTTGTTTTATGAGTCAAAGTTGTTTCATGAGGAGTGGTCCTCTTTCCAAGCAGAGAAGCAGACAGTTAACAAAGTTTGTTTAGGGGGGGAACATTTTTCAGGAATTTTTTTAAAAAAAATATTTTTTAGAGAAAATATATATATATATATATATATTTTATATTTGGTGGTGGTAATAGTGAAATAAAGAAGGCGGTAGAGGTGGTGGCATGGTGGTTGAGTGATAACGATAGTGATGGCAACGGTGATGGTGATGGTGTCTATGGTGACATTAGTAAAATTTTAATGTAAAAAATATTTTCTTCCTTTTAAAATTAGAAAATATTTTTCGTTTAAATAGACTTGTTTTTTATTAATCATGAAAAATGGTTTGATTTTCATTTTTCAATATCAAACATCAATAAATGCAAAAAATATTTTTCAAAAAAAATATTATGCCGAAACAAAAGGAACACTAGTTTTCTTTCTTTTTTTCTCTTTGCATTTTTTTTTTCTATTAAGAAAATGGAATTATTTTGTTAAATAATATTAGCTTTATCATATTTTTCTTACATTTTGTTTAATATATAATATGTTCAAATATTAATGGCATTCATTTGAAATTATTGTATTAATGGTTGTAGGTGTATTAATTTTGTATTATTGTATTATTTATTTTCCTTATTTCCTTATTTCGTTTTGTTTTGTTTTTTTGTTTTTTTGTTTTTTTTTTCTTTTCATCAGCATAAATCAGTTTATAAATGTTATTGCTAATTTTTATTTTGGTATACTAAATATAGCTTGTATTATTAGTTATAATTTTTTTGTAGATGTGTTTTTTACCCCTTCCAAGATAAAATCCTAACTTTGTTTTGGGTTTAAGTGAAGCCTAAATCAATAACCAACAAACCTAATCCTGTCCGATTGTTTCAGTTCTTTGATTTATCAGGTATTTTGTACCCACCGACTCAACGTATTTGGTAGGTGTGAAAAGAAATAATGCAGAAGCATGTAAAAGCTCCCATCCTCAATCACTTTGAGGAGTGAATGAACTATTTTGTTTGTTAATATTAGTTTAAAATCTAAAAAAAAAAGTGTTATCAATTAAATTAAATTGATAATATGAAAAATTCAAACTCAAAATTAATGCAAATAGAAGATATAATTAATACAAGAGATAATTCACAAAGATTAGGAGTGTAATTCTCCCCATATAATATATTGGGCTGATTGGGCCATGATCATTTGCTACAAATCCTACCACGATTTAGCAACACTTGATAAGTATATTATGATTTTCTTTTTTGACAAGTGGTAGTCAGGGATAGTTTGCACACACTTCAATTAATTTCGAATTCTTGAAATTAATAACTGGACAAATCTCCAGTGACCCTTTAAAGTGACTCAAACTCGAGACTTTAAATATTATTCTTAAATTTTTACAACTCAACCAACCCTTAGAGTTGTATGTAGATTATGATTAGTGTCATCATCGAAAGATTATTACTAAACACACACACGCGCACACACACACACACACACACATATATATATATATATATATGGTAGACCCATTGAAAGTATTTTCTAGTGATTTTAGACTAGTTAAGATAAAGAGAGCATGCTCTTATCTAACACATACAATTATCATAAATAATGCTTGTGATGTGAGACAATTATTTGTTAAAAACATGATGCCTACTTTACAAGCCCAGGCTTTTCTAAGCACACACAAACTTTCAGAATATGTGGAAGGTTGAAAATTGTTATTACCAGTTTGATGAGATATAAAAAGTTTTTTTTTTTCCTTCCAGATTCTCATAGCAACATTTAATATTATCTACGTAATGCTCTAAATTAATCATGTAGTTAAAAATATTACAGATAGAACATATTAATTTGTTAGGGAAAATCGATGATTCCCACAAGTAAATCAATCAATGGGAATAAAAAACTAATGCGGAAAAATTAAATCAAAGGCAACACAAGAATTTTTACGTGGTTCCCTCAATGTGAGGTACGTCCACGGGATCGAAATCCGATTCCACTATCAACCAAATAAGTTCCAAACGATTACAAACGAGACACTAATGGTCTCACAAAACCACCCTTAGGTGAATTCCAATAATCACAAATAAACAAGAGGAAAGACCTCACCAAATAGATGAACCAAAATCTTCAGAACCAGAGTTGAAGAAGACCCAAAATAACAACCCAAATCAAACACCAATGGCTGCCAAAACCAATCCAGTGACTTGAATTCAAGCCCTGTGACTTTGAACCAAAAATCACCAAAGATGATTAATAGGCACGAATCCCAAAAACGTTATAGCAGCCGCACTTTTTCTCTTGGGGAAAAACAATACACCAAAAAATTTTGAGTCTAGGGTTTTTTTCTCAAAATCTTAGTTGTTTCCAAATTAGATTGGGTCTCCACAAATTAAATATAATATATAAAAATATATTATAATTAATACTAAACCAAATTAAACTCTTTTTTCAAAACCAATTGGGTCCCACACTCCAATAAGGAGGTACCCAACAATTCTCCCCCTACCGACTTAGGTGGAGACATCAACCATACCCGCCAAAGTTCTACACTTTAAATGTTTGTCCCTCGACAAAGTCTTTGTCAACATATCTGAAATATTATCATCTGTGTGAACCTTTTTGAGTTGTAACAATTTCTAATCTAACACATCATGAATCCAATGGTATCTCACATCAATGTGTTTCGATCTCGAATGAAAAGTAGAATTTTTGCTCAAGTGAATAGCACTTTGACTATCACAATAAAGCACATACTTTTCTTGCTTCAAACCCAAATCTTGCAAAAATTTCTTCAACCATAACTCTTCTTTGCAAGCTTCTGTAATGGCAATAAATTCAGCTTCGGTAGTTGAGAGAGCAACATATTTTTGTAATTTAGATTGCCATGCCACAGCTCCCCCTGCAAAAGTCATCAAATACCCCGAAGTAGATTTTCTAGAATCAATATCACCGGCCATGTCAAAATCTGTGAACCCATCAAGCGTCGGCTTACCATCCCCAAAACACAAACACACCTTCGAAGTCCCTCGAAGATACCTTAGAATCCATTTTACCGCTGCCCAATGTTCTTTACCCGGATTAGAGAGAAAACGACTCACCACACTAACTGCGTGAGCAATATCCGGCCTTGTACAAACCATGGCATACATCAATGAACCAACTGCTGAAGCATAAGGAACTTTCAACATCTCTTCTTTGTCTTTCTCACTTGTAGGACATTGATTCGAACTAAGTTTGAAGTGACCCGCAAGTGGACAACCAACCGGCTTTGCTTTATCCATGTTGAACCTCTCAAGAACTTTCTCAATGTAGCTCTCTCGAGACAACCAAATCAGCCCCTTTTTGCGATCACGAACAATTTTCATACCAAGTATTTGCTTTGCCGGTCCCAAATCTTTCATAGCAAAAGACTTGCTCAACTCCAATTTCAACCTGTTAATCATGGTAGAATCTTGACCGACAATTAACATGTCATCAACATAAAGCAAAAGAATAATAAATTTGCCATCCGGGAAATTTTTCACAAACACACAATGGTCCGAAGTGGTTTTAGAAAAACCATTATTCATCATGAAAGAATCAAATTTTTTGTACCATTGCCGTGGAGCTTGCTTGAGGCCATACAAACTTTTCTTCAATTTGCAAACAAATTTCTCTTTCCCTTTTTCCACAAAACCTTCCGGTTGCTCCATGTGAATTTCTTCTTCAAGATCACCATGAAGAAATGCGGTCTTCACATCAAGTTGCTCAACTTCAAGGTTCATACTTGCAGCCATGCCAAGTACAACCCGAATAGAAGACATTTTTACAACCGGTGAGAAAATCTCGTCAAAGTCAATACCTTTCTTTTGTCCAAAGCCTTTCACAACAAGACGTGCTTTGTACCTCAGATTCTTCCTATCATTCTTCAATTTGAAAACCCACTTATTTTTCAGAATTTTCCTCCTTTTAGGCAACTTCACTAAATCATAAGTGTGATTTTCAAGTAAGGAATTCATCTCCTCTTCCATGGCCTTTTTCCAATCATCTTTCTTTGCATGCTCAATTGCTTCTTGGTAGCTCTCAGGCTCCCCTTGATCGGAAATCAACACAAATTCATTTGGAGGATACTTTCTTGAAGGTTGTCGATCCCTTGTAGATTTTCTCAACTCAAGTTGTGGTGGCGGTTCTTGAGTTGGATGCTCTTCCTCAATTTCTGGCTCAACTTCATTAGGATTAGCATCATCCTCCACATCTTCAATAGGTGGCTGCACATCTCCCCCATTTTCATCATCAACTGGAGATGAAGGAGATGGATCCATGTCAATGAGATCACTAGTTTTTGGCTCCGGTTGATCACCTTTACCAAAGTCTTCAATTGTTTGGTCTTCAAGAAACACAACATCACGGCTTCGAATGACTTTCTTGTCGACCGGATCCCATAATCTATACCCGAATTCATCACGCCTATAGCCAAGAAAAATACATTGTCTTGACTTACTATCAAGCTTGGACCTCTCATCCTTTGGAATGTGAACAAAAGCTCGGCAACCAAATACTCTCAAGTGCTCATAAGACACATCTTTGCCAGTCCAAACTCTTTCAGGAACATCACCATTCAAAGGATAGCAAGGAGATAGATTGATCATGTCAACCGCTATACTCATTGCCTCACCCCAAAAGGATCTTGGCAATTTAACTTGTGAAAGCAAACACCTTGTTCTTTCTACAATGCTACGGTTCATCCTCTCGGCAACGCCATTTTGTTGAGGAGTCTTCTTAACTGTCTTTTGGTGCCGAATACCTTGGCTGCGACAATACTCATCAAATGGCCCAGTGTATTCACCACCATTGTCTGATCGGATGCACTTCAATTTCTGCCCTGTTTCACTTTCAACCATGGCTTGAAAATGCTTAAATACTTCTAGAACTTGATCTTTAGTTTTTAGTAGAAAAGCCCAAACTTTCCTTGAATAATCATCAATGAAAGTAACAAAATAAAGTGCACCACCATGTGTTCTAACTTTTAAAGGACCACAAACATCCGAATGAATTAACTCCAACACATTTTCTTTTCTAGAAGCAACATTTTTATGAAAAGAAACTCTATGTTGTTTACCCGCCAAACAATAAACACAAGTTTTAAGATGTGTACCTTTCAAACCGGGTAGAAGCTCTTTCTTGAACAAAACTTGCAGCCCCTTTTCACTCATATGGCCAAGCCGCTTGTGCCACAATTCGGTAGAAGTATCATCTTCAAGTGCATTGACAACACCTTTACAAATTTTTCCTTGCATCGAATAAAGTGTATGAGTCTTCTTGCACTTAGCCACCACCAAAGAACCCTTTGTGAGCTTCCATATTCCATCACCAAATTTGTTGTTGAAGCCTTCATCATCTAGCTTCCCAGTAGAGATCAAATTAAGGCGAATGTCGGGAACATGCCTCACATCTTTAAATAACAACTTGCAGCCCAAATTTGTTTCCAAGCAAACATCACCCATGCCGATAATCTTGGACAAACCTTCATTACCCATTCAAACAGAACCATAATCTCCTTCGGTGTAGGTAGTGAAGAAATCAACTCGAGAAGTCACATGAAAAGAAGCACCGGAATCAATCACCCAATTGCTCTCTTGGCCCACAAAATTGATACAATCATCTTCACAAACGACCATGAGATCATCGGTAGTAACTGCCGTTGTGTCTTCTTGTTTCTTATCCACACTTTTGTCACGCCTTTTCTCCTTATTCTTGAGCTTTCGGCATTCTCGCTTCATGTGCCCTTTCTTATGGCAATAATAACACTCAATGTCTTTCTTTGAAAAAGAACCATCCTTTGATTTGTCACGGCTTTGATCACGACCATGAGGAGTCTTACTCCTCCTCCTTGTTTTGCTTCGGCCCCTCACAACAAATGCTTCTGAATGAGAGAAACCCGCTGATTTTCTTCTAGTTTCTTCATTCAACAAGCTACTAGTGACTTGGCCCATAGTGACAACTCCATCGGGCGCCGAATTACTAACTGTCACAACCAAAGTCTCCCAACTTTTGGGTAAGGAACTAAGTAGCATCAAAGCCTGCAACTCATCATCAAAAATAATTTTCATAGAAGCAAGTTGGTTAACAATACTCTTTATTTCATTCAGATGTTCTGGAATAGGGCTGCCCTCTTTATATTTTAAATTAACCAACTTACGAAACAGAAAGGCTTTATTTGTGGCTGATTTTCTATCATAAAGACTCTCTAATTTTTTCCATAAATCATGTGCCGAAGTTTCAGTGGCAACATGATGAAACACATTATCATCAATCCATTGACGGATAACACCAACAGCTTTTCGATTTAACCTCTTCCACTCATCATCTTTCATATCAGCAGGTTTGCCACTATCACCCTCAATGGGTCCATACAAGTCTTTACAAAATAATAGGTCCTCCATTTTAGTTTTCCAAGTTACCCAATTACTTCCATTGAAGCTAGACATGCGACCCACATTCCCCTCCATTGATTTATAAACCCCAATAAACCGTAAGCTTTGATACCAGTTGTTAGGGAAAATCGATGATTCCCACAAGTAAATCAATCAATGGGAATAAAAAACTAATGCGGAAAAATTAAATCAAAGGCAACACAAGAATTTTTACGTGGTTCCCTCAATGTGAGGTACGTCCATGGGATCGAAATCCGATTCCAATATCAACCAAATAAGTTCCAAACGATTACAAACGAGACACTAATGGTCTCACAAAACCACCCTTAGGTGAATTCCAATAATCACAAATAAACAAGAGGAAAGACCTCACCAAATAGATGAACCAAAATCTTCAGAACCAGAGTTGAAGAAGACCCAAAATAACAACCAAATCAAACACCAATGGCTGCCGAAACCAATCCAGTGACTTGAATTCAAGCCCTGTGACTTTGAACCAAAAATCACCAAAGATGATTAATAGACACGAATCTCAAAAACGTTATAGCAGCCGCACTTTTTCTCTTGGGGAAAAACAATACACCAAAAAATTTTGAGTCTAGGGTTTTTTTCTCAAAATCTTAGTTGTTTCCAAATTAGATTGGGTCTCCACAAATTAAATATAATATATAAAAATATATTATAATTAATACTAAACCAAATTAAACTCTTTTTTCAAAACCAATTAGGTCCCACACTCCAATAAGGAGGTACCCAACAATTCACAGTAATTAGAAGCGTAACCAAATTAATATACAATACGCTTTTTTATTTACCAAAAATATCATATAAATAATATCATATAATCTTCAAAAGTATCTAAAGCTTATTGCCCAACTAATAATCCTTCCAAATGAAAGAAACCATAGTTCAACCAAACATAAGGAAGCAGGCCCAGGCCGCCTACCAGTTCCATTGTTAATATATTCAAGCTACCCTAATGTTCACACCTATCACATGCTGGTAATATATATTGTCCCTAATTTTTGTTTGTTGTTTGTTGTTTGTTGTTTGTTGTTGCTGTTGTTGTTTCAAAACATTTATAATTATTGAATTATATTAGAATTTTGAGAAATAAGAATATTAAAATATAATTCAATGACTGTGAGTATTTTAAATCAATAGACTAGCTCGTTAAAGATTTCTACCATATGCATGTATACCCTATTAAACTAAGGCCCTGTTTAGTTAACAAAATTAATGGCGAAAGGATTAATAATCCTATAAATTAGTGTAGGATTAGTTATCTAATTAAATTAATAAGATAACCATTTATTATGTATTCATTTTATTTTTTTACGTTTATACTTGAAATTATGATCGCCAACCCTTTTCAATATCAAAAATTCGTCAATTTCGTCGGGTTGAATGTCCTTTGTACATGTAATTTGATTCATAAAATTTGCAATGCAATTTCAATCCTATGCTAAAATCCTACTAAAGAAACATGCCCTAACTGGAATAGTTTAGTTGTCCACTCCTATATACTCCTAACTAGGAAGCCAGAGGTCAATTCTTTTTTGTTAGTATTGGTTGTTTGTAGTAGTTGTTGGACTATATAATTCTTTTCTTCTATTTGTAAATATCCTGCAAATTGAAGAAAGAAAGAACCAAAAAAATATATAAAAGAAAAGTTATACCCAATTGAAGTGTTGTTTGTGCAACAAATATTAATTATGACTTGAACAGATATTTTTTATCCATGCGTGCTCAAATTAAAGTCAACAATTTTTATTATGATATTAGTTACACACAAAAGTAATTTTAATTAGAATTGTACTATGCCTCCGTTTGGGAAGGAAGGTTTGGACTAAAATAGTCATATAAGATAAAATAGGCTATTTTAGCCCAATAAGACAAAACATCATATCCAACCCATAATCATTACATTCTTTCTCTCATAAAAAGTCAAAAAAGCCAAAAAGTCCTTCCCAAATGAGGCTTTTTAAACCCAGACTAAAATAGTCAAAAAACCAAAAAGCCAATTCACTTCCCAAACGTACTCTGTGCAAACTTCATTGACATAGTGTATTAATATTACCAAACTTAATGCAGAATGCATTAATGTTACTATCCAAGTCTAAGTTAAACTTTAATTGACATAGTGCATTAATGTTGCCAAACTACCTATGTCACGACCCGCTCTCCGTACCCAAGGGTTAAGTATCGTGATGGCCAGTAACTGAAGTTACCTACAGCCAATTCTTAAACAAATCAATAAACGCAAATGGAAGAAATATTTAAATGAGGGTACCAAAATAATCATCGGAACTTCTATTTTCATTACAAAATTTATTGACCAAAAAGGCCGATATTTACATATATAAAAAATAGCATAAAAGTGCTGTATGTGTCTATTCCGCAGCCCCGCATCTAAGACTTTCCAAAAGTTATTTCTAAATTTCACTGTTTCTTGAAAATTAGTAAACAACTATAAGCACATGGCAGAGTGAGAAATATTATACCAAGAGTATAAGGGATACGAAATAACCATGGATAGTTAGTTAGGCCAAAACATTTAAGATAACTTAGTCGGAACAAATAATCCTTTAAGTAGCAAAACTGAGATTATGTAAATAAATAATCATAACAACGGTAATTTGGTAAACAAATCATTTAAGTGGCAGAAACTGAAATACAGAAATTATGTAAGTAAATGACCATAACCACGGTACAGAACAGAACAGAACAGAACAGAGGTCACAAGACTGACAGTCAGAACAGAGATACGGATTCAAGAGGTGGCTCGTACTGATTCTAGAGGTGGCTCCCACAATAGTGTAGCACTTAACTCCGCACAGAACAGAGGTCAATGGATCCATGACAGACAGAGGACCACATAGTGGTCAAACAGAGGCCAATGGTTATTTAAGTCCCCCAAGGCATGGGACTCCCGTGGTGGTACTTACAAAACATAATTGTATATAAGGTCATAGTCAAATATTCTTAGAATATAAAACAAACATATCAATGGGTTTCCTTTTAAGCAAATAGGATGCAAAAATAAAACCACGTAACTGAAATGTTTATATAATTTATAATAGTTTATAAAACATAACTTGTATAAAATAAATATGGTAAGTCAAAACATATGTAAAATGCATAAGGGTAACTCAAGGTATAATATAACTTACCTTAACTTTAATACCTTACTCTTTCTTTCCACTATCAAAGACTCTTTCAACTTTCACTATTTTTTCCTTTCTTTCCTCTCTTTCTTTCTTTCTTTCTTTCTTTTCCTTTTCTTCTTTCTTTTTCTTTCTTATTTTCTTTCCTTCTCAGGTTGCACTACAAGAAAAAGCAGTTTTAGCGACTAAAAATATAAATTTCGTCGCTGAAAGTAGGACAATTGGCGACTAAAATTGAATTAGTAGCCAAAAGTGAAGACTTTTGGCGACTAAAACAGTTTAGTAGCCAAATGTATAGTTATTGAAGACCAAAAATCAGTTTAGTCGCCGATTATATGGGTTTTAGTGACTAAAACAATTTTAGTAGCCAAAAGTGAAGGTTTTTGGCGACTAAAAAAATTTAGTAGCCAAAAGTATAGGTTTTAGCGACTAAAAAATAGTTTGGTTGCCGATTATAGGTGTTTTACCGACAAAAAAAAAATTTGTAGCCAAAAGTAAAGGTTTTTGGCTGAAAATCCTAAGTGATTCTTGATTAGATCAAGATTAAAATATTCCAAATCCCAATTATTCAAAACACTCAATCTAAAATCAACAAGCACTTACGAGAGTGATTTTAGTTTGTTTGTTTTTAGGAATAAACAATAAATTGACACAAACGATTTTTACGTGGAAAAAATCACAATTGAAGAACCTTCAATTGTAATAAAAAACCACGGGCGAACCGCCACTAATCAATCCACTACTGAAGAACGAAAGATTACAAAGATAATACACAAATTACCCAACCCAGTCAATTTGTCCTCGAATCTTCTGTAACTCTTTCACCACGCCTTCGTCACGGAACTGATCAATTCTGAAGTTGATTCCACAACTTCACTTGTCGAATTAACGACTACGTAAATAATCAAACGCCTTTTGAAACTTTACGTCTTGATCTTCGGAAGCCACCAGAGAGAACTCTCTTGAATATAAAGTATCAAACTCCTTGATGTATGAATCTCAATTCATAAGTTTAGAACTCTCTCAAGAACATCAAGGAAAACTATCAAAACACTCAGAAGAAAACTTCAAACAAAACCCTAGGACTCTTGAATAGGATCTAGGAAAAGTAATCCTAAAGATAACCTAAACAGGTATAAATAGAAAATCTGAGTCCGCGATCTCCGCTCGAGCGCCCCACAGCCCGCTCGAGCGGTTTCAGCAAAATATGCGTGTGACAACACAGGGTTCCGCTCGAGCGCTTGAGATCCCGCTCGAGCGTGAAATCACACACCCCAGTACTTTTACAGACTTGTTAAACTACTGAGATACCACAAACTCCGCTCGAGCGCAACAGACCCCGCTCGAGCGGGAAAGACAAAAATACAGGAAAATATACAACTTTAACAACTCAAAGTTTTGTACCCGGATTTGACAATAAAGGGACCTAGCAATCTCCCCCTTTGTCAATTCCCGGACAAAACTTTTCTAAACATTTTCCTTAAACACACGCACTAAGTAAGATTAAAAAACAAAGAAAAATTCTAAACAACTCAAAAAACAAACACTCTTGCCATGAACACCGTCATCCAACTTTATCCAATATGCACCTGTGTAATCACAACCAACATACCAAAACAAAACTGTGGAATAGCATAAGACGAGATAAAAATAAAATGATATCCACAATACTAGCATGCTATCCAACTATCAACAAAATACCCAGAATATCCAACCATCAACAAAATAGTTAAAACATCAAGATGACAAAAAAAATATGTACCACCAATGTAATAACCAAAAACTGTCCAAATGTCCAAAGTTACCAAAGCCAAAAACTGTCCAAATGTCCAAAGTTACCAAAGTTCCAAATGTCCAAAGTTACCAAAGTTCGTTTTGTGTAACAAACTCTCCCCCTTTTTGTCCGGGAAGCAAAAACAAATCATGCATCAGGAGGCTGTGGCTGTGGAGACTGAATGAGACGGACTAACTGAGTGAGAGTCTACTCCATCTGACCAAGACGACCATCAAACGCATCAAAGCGTGCATCCAGAAAATCCAAGCGCCGGGTCATGGCCGCCTGAAACTGCTGAAGCTGAACATGAAGATCTAGAGGAGGAACAGTATCCTCACCACCTGCTACAGCGGCATCAAACTCCGCCTCCTCAGTGAGGCCAGTAGCGACACCTGCAAAAGGACCAGCCCGGGACGACTCCCCCTTAACATGAGCCCTACTTTGTGACACAGTTTTTTTAGTAAAAGGGCGAGAAGGAAAGCCAAATTCGTCATCTTCTAAGACCGGGACCTCAAGATCAGACAGAAGACGGTTTATCAAACAACCAGATGGAAGACCAAGCTGTTTATTCCCATGAACACCGATTATCTTTTTGATAATAAGGGTGGCTAGGTCAAAAGACATGTGATTGGCAGTACAGTATAAAATGAACCTTGGTCTTGTTTAATCTCGGAGGAGTGGGTGGTCACAATGATGTTGGCACAGACAATAAGATTAAGCAGTCTGAACTCCGAAAGAAGTTCAAACTGTTTAATCAAATCACCTTTTGGCCAATGGCGGGAAACACCACACAACTCCTTAGCCACAGTATCAAAATTACAGGTAGGTCGGTCTGGAACGGAAAAAGGATAGTGCTCGGGAAAGACTTGCTCAATCTTAAGGAGCTGGCGTATGAGGTCAGGGGTGACAGAAATAGATTTGGACCTAACCCAGGTTGTGAAAGAAGGCTCAAAATCACGAATACCCTCCATATTACAGTAGAATTCTCGAACCCAATCGAGATTCTGACGCCCAGAAAAAGATAAAACTAAGTCACCACCTAGTGGGTCAAATAGAGGACGGATGTGTAGGGACTCAAAAGTATCAGGTTGAACATTCCGTTCTAAGTGAACTGTACGAGCTTCAAAAGATTTATGGAAGGACTTGGATTGTTTAGCGGACTGGAACCTAACAGAATTATAGGCAGGGCGAGACACTGCAGCCTTTCGGCGCTTAGGGGCAGACATGACTCGGGATAACACAACTACAACCCAGCAACTCACAAATTCCAAAAAAACAAACCAAACAAAGACCAAATCAAACCATTAGTCCATTAAACAGTTCATGAATAAAAACAGGGCACAAAGACAACAGGATATGTACATAAAAACATCAAGGTATGGAACAATATAGAGAAAACAAAGGACAATATCACTATGGCAATATAAGGATATGAAAATGAAATCCCCAATTGTTAAACTCTAACAAAACATTCCAAACACATAATGCAATGGATGTATAAAGAAGGAAATCCCCAATGTGCAATGCTAAACATCAAGCATGAGACAAAACCAATACCTCCAAAGCCACACTATGGTATACCTAAGAGAGCACTTCGAACCCAAACCCAAAAAAAAAAACATGGAGACATGAGATCACAAAAAAAATAAGCAGAAACCCTATGTCTAAGACACAACAATGAAATGCACCAAGAGAGAGATAGAACTACTCAGTTAAAGTGTGTGAGAGAAAAGGAAAAAAAAATGAAACCCAAAACACCCAAAAACCCCGAAATACGACCCCCAAAAGTGCTGAAATTACAAAAAAAACAGAGGAGAAGAGGGGAAACAACTTACCAAAGATGAAATCGGCAATGGAGACGAAAAAGGAGGGTGGAATCGAGCCCAACACTAGTATAATAGGAACCCTAGGTCTGAGAGATATGAAAAGAGAGGAAAAAATGACCTGAAGAGTCGAGGGAGGGATTTAAATACAAATTGGGTCCGCTCGAGCGTATTTAGGACCGCTCGAGCGTAAGGAAATGCAAGCTGAATCCAGCTCGAGCGCTACTACGGAAGCTCGAGCGCAAAAATCCCTCTCTCAGAACTGTGAAAGCAAGAACAAAATGCTGCAAGGGTGAAAAATACGCTTGAGCGTAAAACATGCCGCTCGAGCGGAAAACCTTTTTTTTTTTTTTAAATAAAATAAAAACACCTAGGATGTCCTGTAACAAGCAAGGTGACCAAGTGAAAGACTATACCACAAGGACAAAAGAATCCATCAATCATGAGTCTTGAAAATTTGAGAAAAGAGTTGAAACACCAGATCATGAATAAAACAGATAGTATTAAATCAAAGCCATAAGCATCATAAGAATGCATAACTCAAAAACACACATGAGAGCTCACATAAACAATGTGTGTGTGTCCAATCCTTGAGAGCCACAAAGCTAGAGTTAATCCTCGTAGTGATCGGATGGCTGGACCTCCGACACGAGTAACTGACCATCACAGAGAAAAGTCAAACCACTAGGAATCACGGGGTATTTGTTGAGTAAATGCAGAGGCTCCCCCTCAAGCAATGATCCCTTTTTTTTTTAACTTTTCTTTCTTGTGGGCATTCATTGGTGGCATACACGCTCAAGAGTATGGAGACCAAACCAGAGAAGAATGAAATAAAAAAGATGGCCTGGTTGGTGCCTCTTGAGGTAGCCTTTTCCTAATGCCCGGATGTCATGAACTGAGGGAGAAACCATGGAAGTGAAATAAGATGGTAGATGGCTAAGAGACTATGATATACTAGTATGGGTCAATTCCTCTGAAAAAGTACAAGAAACACTGTCAGTGGTCCATAGAGAACTTTGATCACTTGTGCAGAAACCCCTGCAACAGTTTATCTCAGGGATGTGTACAGAATGAGATCATGAAGTAAATGAGTATGGGCATTCAGAATGAGCTATGAACAAAGAAGAATGAGATCTTGTAAGAAACATGAGCAGTGTTCATAAAAAAATTTGATGCAAAAATATCAGGACTCAATCACAATAAGATTAAATCATCCAAGAACAGTAAGACAACCACTCACACTCACCTCATATAAAAAAATAGGAAACAACCTAGTTACTGAGCATTACACCCAAGGTCTTTCGAAGAAACTCAAATCGAAGAAGATCAAGGGGTTTTGTAAAAATATCAGCTTTTTGATGCTCAGTAGGTACATGTTCCAAAACAACAAGGCCTTCATCCACTAACTCTCAAATAAAATGATGACGGCTGTCAATATGTTTGGTGCGAGAGTGTTGGACAGGATTTTTTGAAATGTTTATGGCACTTGTGTTATCACAAAAAAGAGTGAGTGTTCTGTTCTATTCCATAGTCATGAAGCATTTGCTTCATCCACAGCATTTGAGCACAACAACTCCCTGCAGTAATGTACTCAGCCCCTGCAGTTGAAAGAGAGATGGCATTTTGCTTTTTACTATGCCAAGAAACCAGATTATTCCCAAGGTAAAAACACCCCCCGGATGTACTTTTCCTATCATCAGCACACCCTGCCCAATCGGCATCAGAAAAACCAGTAATTTCAGTTGTAGTATCAGTGGAAAACCAAACTCCATACCCCAAGGTCCCATTAACATATTTGATGATGCGTTTTACCGCAAGAAGATGAGACTCTTTAGGACTGGCTTGGTAACGGGCACAAACACCGACACTGAAGGAAATATCAGGACGACTGGCTGTGAGATACAAAAGACTCCCTATCATACTCCTATAAAGGGTAGGATCAACATCAATCCCAGAGGAATCTTTGAAGAGGTGAAGACTGGTGCTCATGGAAGTGCGTGCATGTTTGGCAGACTCAAGACCAAACTTTGACACAAGATTTTTAGCATACTTAGACTGAGAAACACAGGAGACTGTTTAATTTGAAGACCCAAAAAATAAGACAGCTCTCCCATCATGCTCATCTCAAACTCATGTGTCATGCAATCCGAAAAATATTTCACAAGATGATCAGCAGTGGAACCAAACACAATATCATCAACATATATCTGAGTAACAAGAATATGAGACTTAGTATGTTTCTCAAATAAAGTCTTATCCACACTACCCCTTTGAAAATCATTATCAAGAAGAAAGGTAGTAAGCCTATCATACCAAGCCCGAGGAGCTTGTTTTAATCCATACAAAGCCTTGTCTAACTTGTAGACATGATTAGGACATTTAGGGTCCTCAAACCCTTTTGGTTGCTCAACATATGCCTCTTCTTTTAAGTACCCATTCAGAAAGGCACTTTTCACATCCATTTGAAACAATTTAAAGCCAAGAAAACACGCAACACCAAGCAAAATACAAATAGATTCGAGACGTGCAACTGGGGCAAACGTCTCATCATAGTCAACACCCTCTACTTGTGTGTAGCCTTGAGCAACCAACCTAGCTTTATTCCTAACAACAGTACCATTCTCATCAGATTTATTTTTAAAGATCCACTTGGTACCTATCACATTCATGTCTCTAGGTCTGGGAACTAGAGTCCAAACTTTGTTACGTTCAAATTGACCTAATTCTTCATGCATAGCATTGACCCAACTATCATCTAGCAAGGCCTCTTTAAAATTCTTAGGTTCAATTAAAGAAACATAACACATATGTGATACCTCATCCCGAATCTGTCTTCGGGTTTTCATTCGATCCGAACACTTCCAATCACCTGTTGAGCTGGATGATTCAGTTTCACCCTTGCTGATGGTTTCAGCTCAGGACTTGTAGTGACAGAAGCAACAGGAGTGATGTCCCTTTGAGCACTCTTTGGACTTGAACTTACCTGTGAGGATGGTGCTGTACAATTTCTTGTGATTGGACCGCAGCTTCTCCTTGATTTTGTGGTTCAGTATCCAAGATTGGAGCCTCACCATTGTCATCCTCATTTGTTGCTGGAGTAGGTGCACCTGTGTCATCTATAACCACATTGATAGATTCCATTAAAGATAAAGTTCGCAGGTTATAGACACGAAAAGCCCTACTGTTGGTTGAATACCCTAGAAAAATACCTTCATCACTTCGGGAGTCAAATTTGCCCAAGGGCTCCCTATCTTTGAAGATGTAACATTTACTCCCAAAAGTTTTGAAGTATTTTACGTTAGGTTTCAATCCCTTCCACAATTCATATGGAGTTTGTAAAGTGTCGGGCCTTAAATACACGCGATTTATAACATAAACCGCAGTATTTAGGGCTTCAGCCCAAAACTTAGGAGGAAGTTTCTTACTAAGGAGCATGACCCTAGCCATTTCTTGAACAACTCTGTTCTTCCTCTCAACCACTCCATTTTGTTGTGGAGTAATAGGTGCAGAAAATTCATGCTTAATTCCATGCATATCACAAAAATCCGAAAACGAACTGTTTTCAAATTCACGACCATGATCAGTTCGGATTCTTATGATACGCCCAATGGAAACACCCTGTTCATTTTGGATTTTAAGGACTAAAGCCTGGAAAGCATCAAACGTATCAGATTTTTCCCTTAAAAAATTTACCCAAGAAAACCGAGTAAAATCATCAACAGTTAGAAAAATGTATCTTTTACCTCCAATGCTTTCAGTGCGAGTAGGACCCATTAAATCCATGTGAACCAATTCAAGGGGACGTTTGGTTGTAAAGCTGTTCACCCTTTTATGAGGGGCACGGGTTTGCTTTCCAAGTTGACATGGTCCACACACATGGCTCAAATTCTTACCCAGTTTAGGTACTCCTCTCACAAGCTCTTTGTTGGCTATCTTAGTTAGGTCTTTGAAATTCATGTGACCTAATCTTTGATGCCACAAATCAATGTTACTTATGATGGCAGAGTGACAAGTGATATTATCAGTAGTCACAATCCCATAGCAATTATTAGATGTGCGAACCCCATGTAAGACAGTATTTCCCTTTTTATCTAGAATTTCACATTTATTTTTTGAAAACAATACTTCATGATGGGAATCACACATTTGACTAATGCTTAAAAGATTTGCTTTAAGACCATCAACAAGTAGAGCATTATCCAATTTGGGAAGACCAGCAACACTTATAGAGCCCTTACCAATGACTCTAGAAGTGCCGCCATCTCCAAAGGTAACAATTCCTCCTTCATATTTTTCAAGAGAGGTGAAGTAGGATTTGTTACCGGACATGTGACGAGAGCAGCCACTATCAAGATACCACATGTGTGAGTCACGTGCTTTTAAGGCAATGTGAATAACTAAACAAGTCAAATCATCTTTCCTTACCCAAATCCTTTTGATTTTGGTCAATGTCTTGGCGTTGTGAACACCCTCATGAATCTTGGTATTCCGCCTAGACATGTAAGGTTGTCTCCTAACCCAAAAAGTATTCGAATTTCTACCCTTTTGAGACACCTTACCAAACAGTTCATAGCAATAAGGAAGAATGTGGCCATACCTACCACAATGATGACAAATAAACACAGGTTTTACCTCCTTTTTGTTGATCTTACCCACTTTTGGTAGATGAAGAGAAGGATCATCTTGGTCTATCTTCAGCTTTCCTTTTGCTTGAGTCTTCAGGTTATGTGAGGTAGAAGCCTGTCCCTTGTGAGCTGTTGCACCATAGCCTAGCCCACTTTTGTCACAACCCATTTGTTGAGACTCGAGGATGTCTTCTAGAGATTTGAAACCTTTGTTCCACATGGCAATTGTTGCTCTAGCGATACGGAGTTCTTCATCTTTCTGACTGACTCTCTCTTCCAATGCAGCTTGTGACAACTCAAGACTTTCAAGCTTTTCTTCATATGTGGAATACACCTTCAGAAGTTCATTCCTTTCAGTTTCACAGGATAGAAGTTTTCCACATAAGTCTTGCCTGTCACTTGAGATCTTGATGACATTCTGTTTTGCTGTTACAAGTTCTCCTTTTAGCCGGACATTCTCGCTCTCACATGTTTTGAGTTTGAGAGAGAGTTTGTCGTTGGTTTTGGACAAATTCAGAGATTCCTCATACAGCTTTTCGTAAGCTTGTTGTAGTTCATCGACATTGATCTCATCATTGTCTTCAGATGTTTCATCATCCTCTTTTTGCTCTTCATTCTCCTTGACCTCATCCAATCTAGCAACCAAGGCAGATAAGTTGCTGGATGGTGGTGGAGGTGAATCTCTTCTTTCATGGAATTGGCTCAGAATTTCCCATGCATCTTTAGCCTTTGTGCAGTGAACAACCCGTTGCTGTTCTTCATTGGAAATTGCACCACGAATAGTGATCAGGGCTCTCTGATTGCCCGGATTATCTGCACTTTCTGTATCTTCTTCAATGGCTTGCCAACCTTCTGGTTCAAAAGCTCTCAGAAAAGCCCTCATTCTGATTTTCCAATACAGGTAGTTAGTCCCATCAAAGGTGGGAGCATGATGCAAGTTCTGACCACGAGCTACTTCCGAAGGCTTCGGAAGAGGTTGAGTAAAAGTAGTCCAAAATGCCATGAAAGCACTATCCCCATCTTCACCGGATTCAGGTTCTTCGGGTTCTTGCTCCGACCCGCTTTCATCATCCCAAGTCACAGTGTAGACTTTCTTTCGATTCTTTTTCGAAGGGCATTCAAGGGACATATGGCCAAACCCTTAACATTCATAGCACTTGACCCCTTGCCCCCTTATAATCTTCTTTTCAGTTTTTTGAGCAAATTTTGGTGGAAACGTTTTGGGTTTATCAGTACTCTTATCTTTTGAAATAGGGTCTCTGAAATTAGGCTTCTTTTTCAAAAAATTTTTAAACTGTTTTGTGAGCATAACCGTCATCTCAGACTCTAAATCAAATTCAGTCTCCGGAGGTTTTGCAGTCTCATGAGCACTCGTGAAAGCCACACTTTCTTTTTGTTTTTTCTTTGAAATTTGGTGGGCTTCATAAGTCTGCAAATTTCCAACCAATTGATCGAGCTTGAGGGTATCAACATTCTGAGCCTCCTCAATGGCTGTCACCTTTGATTGGAACCTCTCTGGAAGGGACCTCAAAATTTTTCCAACAACTTTAGCTTCCGGGATTTTTTCATCGAGAGTGAAACAGGAATTCACGATATCACTGAGTTTTGCATAGAAATCATCAAACGTCTCATCGTCGCGCATAAAAAGGGTTTCAAAGGCGGAGGTGAGACGTTGAAGTTTTGACCTTTTGACAGAGGTAGTACCTTCGTGAATCGTTTCAAGAATATCCCACGCCTCTTTTGCTACCTCACACGTGCAAATTCGACGAAATTCTTCAGGTGTGACGGAGCAAAAAAGGGAGTTGAGAGCCTTGCTGTTCCAACTCGAGTTCTGGTAATCAGTTGTGTCCCATTTATCAAGGGGTTTAGGAATATCAATGCCATCGATGGTGACAATAGGTTCACTCCACCCAAAGACCACGCAGTGCCAAACTTTCTCATCGATGGATTTTAAAAATGCTCTCATACGAGCTTTCCAATAAGAATAGTTTGTACCGTCGAGTAAAGGAGGTCTATGAGTCGAGTTACCTTCACGAATAGAATCCATAATACTAGTCACACAAAATCACACTCCTATAGTTTTGAAAAAACAAAGAGTGACCTGCTCTGATACTAATTGAAAATCCTAAGTGATTCTTGATTAGATCAAGATTAAAATATTCCAAATCCCAATTATTCAAAACACTCAATCTAAAATCAACAAGCACTTACGAGAGTGATTTTAGTTTGTTTGTTTTTAGGAATAAACAATAAATCGACACAAACGATTTTTACGTAGAAAAAATCACAATTGAAGAACCTTCAATTGTAATAAAAAACCACGGGCGAACCGCCACTAATCAATCCACTACTGAAGAACGAAAGATTACAAAGATAATACACAAATTACCCAACCCAGTCAATTTGTCCTCGAATCTTCTGTAACTCTTTCACCACACCTTCGTCACGGAACTGATCAATTCTGAAGTTGATTCCACAACTTCACTTGTCGAATTAACGACTACGTAAAGAATCAAACGCCTTTTGAAACTCTACGTCTTGATCTTCGGAAGCCACCGAAGAGAACTCTCTTGAATATAAAGTATCAAACTCCTTGATGTATGAATCTCAATTCATAAGTTTAGAACTCTCTCAAGAACATCAAGGAAAACTATCAAAACACTCAGAAGAAAACTTCAAACAAAACCCTAGGACTCTTGAATAGGATCTAGGAAAAGTAATCCTAAAGATAACCTAAATAGGTATAAATAGAAAATCTGAGTCCGCGATCTCCGCTCGAGCGCCCCACAGCCCGCTCGAGCGGCTTCAGCAAAATATGCGTGTGACAACACAGGGTTCCGCTCGAGCGCTTGAGATCCCGCTCGAGCGCGAAATCACACACCCCAGTACTTTTACAGACCTGTTAAACTACTGAGATACCACAAACTCCGCTCGAGCGCAACAGACCCCGCTCGAGCGAGAAAGACAAAAATACAGGAAAATATACAACTTTAACAACTCAAAGTTTTGTACCCGGATTTGACAATAAAGGGACCTAACATTGGCTACTTAAAAAAATTTAGTAGCTAAAAGTGGACAATTGGCGACTAAAATTCAGTTTAGTCAGCAAAAGTGGAGGTTTTGGCGACTAAAACTAAGTTTAGTCGCCAAAAGTGGTTATTTTTAGGCAAAAATTAATTTTTTTAGCGACTAAATTATTGGTAGTAGCCGAAACTAAGGTTTTTGGTGACTAAAAAAAAATTTAGTCGCCAAAAGTGGCTTCCTTTTTTTTTTTTTAATAAATAATTTATTTTTTACATAGATTATATTGAATAAAAATAATTATGTTCATATATTTATATTAATACGGGTCAATATACTATATAAATAATATATTTTACATATATATTCATGTGTTATTGTGGCATAGTGGAGTGGAGAGAGTGTGTTGGTAAAGGTTTAGAATGTGGGAGGTTGGTGGTTCAAAACTTGGGAAGAGCAAAGGGTAATTTTTATTTTTATTTTTTATTTTTTATTTTTTATTTTTTATATTTTATATTTTATATTTTATATTTTATATTTTATTTTATTTTATTTTATTTTATTTTTTTCTGAAATAAGCTTTTGGCAACTAAAATGGGTGGTCGCCAAAAGCTTCAGTATTGGCGACGAAAAAAATAGTCGACAAATGTATAAATTAAAAAAAAATAATTCATTATTGGCGACTAAAAATTTAGTCGCCAAATGTATAATTTAAAAAATATAAATGAGCTTTGGCGACGAAAATTTTAGTCGCTACAGACTTGGTTTTTGGCGACTAAAAGTTTTTTAGTCGCCAATACCTTTTGCGACAGTTTCCAGCGCGACCAAACCGGCGACTAAAAAATTTAGTCGGGGAAACTTAAAACCCGACTTTTGGCGACTAAAAATTTAGTCGCCAAATGTGTTTTTTCTTGTAGTGTTGATCAACTCTCCTTATTTATAAGGAGGTGAGGCCATCCGCGGGCCAACACGTGGCTATGCGTCATTTTCCCTAAGATTTAATTCATAATTATATAGACTCATTCTTATCCTTAATAGATATTTACGATAATTACCCTTTGACCTAATATTTTAATATAATTATATAAATAAATTAATTCTTAATTAAATTACACTTTATTGTATACCAACAGAAAATAAATAATTTATTTTACTACCACACCCATTATTATTATTATTATTATTATTATTATTATTATTATTATTATTATTATTATTATTATGACCCCTAAACTTTTACTAATTATATTGTTTTACAAAATTACGCATAATAATATATAATAAATTATATATTTTCCGAACTGAGATTAAATAATATTAGTATAAATTCTACAGAATAATTAAAAATCTGGGTTGTTACAATTTTCCCTCCTTTTAAAATTTCGTCCTCAAAATTTGTTATATGTAAGTTATCTGCTGCACACTCTGATAAATATATATTAGATGATTAATCTGATAGAAAATATTACCTCAAAAAAACTTTACCAAAAATAACTCACTGTCTAGTTGTCAAAAATTGGTTTGGGCCAAAATGATAAATAATGGGTGACTTTAAAAACTTTTCACTCGTTTTGTTTATGATAAAAAATAAATAAGAACACAATGACAGAATTATATGCAAGAATTGAAAAATTTGCGATGAACTTTTCATTGATGGGAAATAGTTTCAAAATTAGTATCTTTATAATTTGAACCCACTTTTAAAAAACATCAAAATAATTTTTTTTTTTTTGAATACTGAACTGAAAATTATAGGTATTTAATTATGTTATAATTTTGGTGGGTGCTTGAGCCCAACATTCTTCTTTTCTTGTCCTTCTTTTACTATAACAAATATAAATTATATCTAATATCCTTTACAAATTAGGCACACTAAATTTTTTTTTATTATATATATATAATCATATAAAATTATAATATAATTAAATCGACGAACAAAATATAATAATTCGGTACTAATTACCCGCTATCCTACTTCCTAAATGTGCGTGTGTCCTATGCTCCAATAATAACTTTTTTTTTAAAAAAATAAAATAAAATAAACTATTGTTTTGATACCACTTGTCACGACCTACTCCCCGTACCCAAGGGTTAAGTATCGTGATGACCAATAATTGAAATTACCTACGGCTAATTCTTAAACAAATCAATAAACGCAAGCGGAAGAAATATTTAAACGAGGGTACCAAAATAATCATCGGAGCTTCTATTTTTATTACAAAATTTACTGACCAAAAAGGCCAATATTTACATATATAAAAAATATCATAAAAGTGCTGTGTGTGTTTATTTCGCAGCCCCGCATCTAAGACTTTTTAAAAGTTATTTCTGAATTTCACTGTTTCCTGAAAATTGGTAAACAACTATAAGCACATGACAGAGTGAGAAATATTATACTAAGAGTATAAGGACACGAAATAACCATGGATAGTTAGTTAGGCCAAAACATTTAAGATAACTTAGTCGGAACAAATAATCTTTTAAGTAGCAAAACTGAGATTATATAAATAAATAACCATAACCACAACCACGGTAATTTGGTAAACAAATCATTTAAGTGGCAGAAACTGAAATACAGAAATTATGTAAGTAAATGACCATAACCACGGTACAGAACAGAAGTTACAAGAGTGACAGTCAGAACAGAGGTACGGATTCAAGAGGTGGTTCCCACAATAGTGTAGCACTTAGCTCCTCACAGCACTTTGCTCCCCACAGAACAGAGGTCAATGGATCCATGACAGACAGATGACCACAAAGTAGTCAACACAGAGGCCAATGGTTATTTAAGTCCCCCAAGGCATGGGACTTCCGTGGTGGTACTTACAAAACATAATTGTATATGAGGTCATAGTCAAATATTCTTAGAATATAAAACAAACATATCCAAGGGTTTCCTTTTAAGCAAATTGGGTTCAGAACTAAAACCACGTAACTGAAATGTTTATATAATTTATAATAGTTTATAAAACATAACTTGTATAAAATAAATATGGTAAGTTTCTTTCTTTCTTTCTTTCTTTTCCTTTCCTTTACTTTCCTTTCTTTCTTCTTTCTTTTTCTTTGTTATTTTCTTTCCTTCTCAGGTTGATCAACTCTCCCTATTTATAGGGAGGTAAGGCCATCCGCCGGTCAACACGTGGCTATGCGTCACTTTCCCTAAGATTTAATTCATAATTATATAGATTCATTCTTATCCTTAATAAATATTTACGATAATTACCATTTGACCTAATATTTTAATATAATTATATAAATTAATTAATTCTTAATTAAATTGCACTTTATCGTGTACTAACAGAAAATAAATTATTTATTTTACTACCACACCCATTATTATTATTATTATTATTATTATTATTATTATTATTATTATTATTATTATTATCTATATTGTTATTATTTATATTTTGACTCCTAAACTTTTACTAATTATATTGTTTTACAAAATTACGCATAATAATATATAATAAATTACATATTTTTCGAACTGAGATTAAATAATATTAATATAAATTTTACAGAATAATTAAAAATCTGAGTTGTTACAACCTATATTAGCATTGAGTTTTTCTTTTAGCACCATTTTTTAGTCAATAAATTAATTTATTAAACCAACTTTCCAAGGATGCCATAAAACTAACAAAAACTCTGCTAACTCACAATTTGGATCAAGAAATTTACAACGAAAGTAAATGTGTTTTTGGCCTTTAGGTAGTGTATTGTGGGGTTCATATATAGAAGCACTCTGAGCCACATATGAGTGTTTCTAGATAAAATTTTAGATAAAAATTATGAATATGTAGTACTACCGTAAAATCTAATATAACATAATGATGTGATAAATTATGATTTTATCACTATAAAATATAAATTAAAAAAAGGATTAATCATGACAGTAGTCTCTGTACTTTAATTCTTGTGTCATTTTGGTTTTTATAATTTCAATTGTCTTAATTTTGACTTTGAATTTATGACTTTATCTCAACTTGGTTTAATTGATTACAACTCTTAGTAATTTTTATTTAAAACACGTACATAAATGACATGTGTCTTAATTTTAAGAGCAAAATTATAAATTTATTTAACTCAATGAGTTAATCTCAATTAATTCAGTAATAATTTTTTTGTTAAAAATAATAACGACATTATCTATTGGACCAAATTAAGACAAAATATAAAATTAAAAGTTAAAATTGAGTCAATTGAAAATGTAGGAATTAAAACGGACCATTAGTGTAATTTACCTAAAAAAAAATCCACCAAAATAGATTATATTCTAAAACATATCCCTATATATTATTCTTGACAAAAAAAAAATGCTTTTGAAAATTCCCTACTACATGTATAAAAAGAAGCCACATGCCACATACCACAAAGTTTCCAAGCAAAACACTTTTGCACCGAACAATGGGACTAGTGAATGGGGTTCCTACTCTCCAATTTGCTTGGGTTCTTTTGGCTCTCTATGTTGGGCTAGTATCAGCAGCAGAGAGGTCCACCTATATTGTTCACATGGACAAGTCCCTCATGCCCAAGGCATTCACTGGTCCTAACCATTGGTACACTTCCACCGTTGATTCCATAAAGTCAACCAATCCCACAACATCCAACGGCCATCATTCCACAACAAACCTTCTCTACACTTATGACAATGCACTCCATGGTTTCAGTGCACTTCTCTCCAAAGAAGAACTAAAGACTGTAAAGAAGTCCTTAGGGTTTCTCTCAGCTTACAGTGACAGACAAGTCACAGTTGACACAACCCACACCTTTCAATTCCTCTCCCTCTCTCCGGCCACCGGACTATGGCCGGCGTCGGATTATGGCAAAGATGTCATCGTCGGAGTCCTCGACTCCGGCGTCTGGCCGGAGAGCAAGAGCTTCGACGACGAAGGAATGACGAAAATTCCTTCTAAATGGAAAGGAACATGCGAGGAAGGTCAAGAGTTTAATTCTTCCCTGTGTAATTTAAAGCTCGTAGGAGCTAGGTACTTTAACAAGGGTGTCAAGGCCGCGAAACCCAATGTCTCTATTAGCATGAACTCGGCGAGGGACAGCGACGGCCATGGGACACACACTTCCTCAACTGTCGCCGGGAACTATGTCAAAAGCACCTCGTACTTCGGATATGCTTCGGGAAAAGCGAGAGGGGTTGCGCCAAAAGCCCGGTTGGCTATTTATAAGGTCATCTGGGAAGAAGGACGGTACGCTTCGGATGTTTTAGCCGGTATGGATCAAGCTGTTGCTGATGGGGTCGATGTGATATCAATTTCATCGGGTTTTGATCAAGTTACATTGTTCGAAGACCCTATCGCCATAGCTTCATTCGGAGCGATGGAAAAGGGTGTGGTTGTTTCCACCTCAGCAGGAAATTCTGGTCCTTTTATGGGCCGCTTACACAACGGAATCCCATGGGTCTTGACCGTGGCGGCCGGGTCCATAGACCGGTGGTTCGCCGGAAGGTTGAGGCTAGGGAATGGTTTAACTATCACAGGATGGTCCATGTTCCCTACCAGTGCTTTGGTGGAGAACTTGCCTTTAATTTACAACAAAACCCTATCTCCATGCAATTCATCTGAGTTGTTGTCCAAAGCCCCTAATGGAATCATCATATGTGATAACACAATGCCTTTTGATTACCAAATAAGTGAAATTTCTTCCTCAAATACCCTTGCAGCAGCTATCTTCATCACTGATGACCCTAAACCATTTGAGTTCACCAATTTCCCGTACCCCGGGGCGATAATCAGCACCAAGGATGGCTTAGATGTGATCAAGTACGCCAAAAATAGGGGTGATTCAGCTACAGCTAGTATTAGTTTCCAAGAAACCGATTTGGGGACTCCGCGTGCACCGGTGGTTTCAACCTACACTTCAAGAGGTCCTTCACCGAGCTACCCGGGAGTCCTCAAACCGGATGTAATGGCCCCGGGGACATTAGTTTTGGCTTCGTGGATTCCAGGCTCACCTACTTCTATTATAGGTTCAAATATATTTTTGTATAGTGAATTCAATATGTTGTCCGGGACTTCCATGGCTTGTCCTCATGTTTCAGGCATCGCGGCGCTCTTAAAAGGCGCGCACCCTGAGTGGAGCCCGGCTGCTATTAGGTCCGCTATTGTCACCACCGCGAAGCCATACGATAACACCCTTAATCAAATCCTCGACAGCGGTTTTGGGTTTGATATTGCTACGCCTCTTTCGATGGGAGCTGGTCAGATTGATCCGAACCGGGCACTTGATCCAGGTCTTGTTTATGATGCTACTCCACAAGATTATGTGAATCTCATATGTTCAATGAACTTCACTACCAATCAAATGTTGACGATCACAAGGTCAAACGGTTACGATTGCTCAAACCCATCTTCTGATCTCAATTACCCATCGTTTATTGCTTTGTACTCGAATAAAACTGGTGGGTTGGTTCAGAAATTTGAGAGGACTGTCACGAATGTCGGCGGTGGTGCAGCGAAGTATAAGGCTAAAGTGACAGCACCAGAAGGGTCGGTTGTGACAGTCTCGCCCGAGACAATGGTGTTTAGAGAGACAAACGAGAAGCAGAGATACTCACTTACCGTAAGTTATGTGGGTGACAAAAATAGGACTGTGACATTTGGTTCAATTATTTGGGTGGAAGATAATGGAAAGCACACTGTGAGGAGTCCTGTTGTGGTGTCACCAATGATCAAGACATGGTGATTTTATATAAATACTAGGGTGGCACGTAAATGCATATTCAATTTAGTTAAGTAGTCATAAAAATAAATAATAAAGAAATTAGTATTATAATATGTATGTTATCTAAATGATAAGAGTATTCTTAATGAAACTTAAAGATCTTGGATTTAAATTTTACTTAATCATACTATTAAACACCGAATTATGTACTCACATATATAATAGTACAAATATACGACTCTGCTTGAATGGGATGTTTTGGAATGCCCTTTCTATATTCCAAAATTGTTGTGTCCTGTTCAAAGCAAAGGATAAACTATAAAATAATAAAAATTTAAATATGTGAATAAGTTTCATTATGTACATAGTTTAAAATAATACTTATAATTATTTATAGAAGAAACACCTTCCCGAACAACTTCCAACTTTTTTCTCAATAATATTAATCAAATCTTCTTACTGCATTTCATTTTTCATCTCATGTATTAACTCAACACTGCATTGAGATAATGGATTTCACCACCTACGTATAGTCCTAACGGTAAACAAAATCTAGTCATAGCATTTTTTATTTTTGTTGAATTGGTTTCCTTTCAATTTAGATCTAGGCGAGAGGGTATTGTCTGGTCTATGAGACTTACTATGAGTCATGTTTAAATAATTAAAATCATCCAATTTATTGAGTTTTTCGTGTATATAATCCACAAAAAATATTAAGTTGATCTGATAATCATAACTTTTTCAATTTATCGCATTTGTTACAAAAAAATGAATAGTTTAGTTTTACAAACACATTTGTCATCCATTTGTTTGGATATAAATCTGATAATTGAATACTTAGGATTATCAAATTAACTTAATTTTTTATATTTATTTTTTTGAATGATATATATGAAATGTCTTACAAAAAGAATGAATCAAATTATCAAAATGGGAATTATATATCCTAATTAGATTGGCACATGAAGAGTTATTATTCTTCTGGGACTAAAATATTCATCACAAAAAATAAACTTTTATTTTTTATTTTTCTTTGAATCAGCAAAAAATTTAATGATGATAATCATAAATGAAACAAGATAAATGCATCAATAAAAGAAGAGAGTGTAAAAGATATCACAATTAATTTAGAGATCCCAACTCAATTGACACCACGTGATCAACCAAATCATCCTAGAACACTACATGGATGGTGAGGAGCCCTCCTGAAAGAGGACACCCAAAAAAAAAAAAAAAAAGCCTGAGAAATCATGGAGCAAAAAGCCAGCACAGGGCCCACAGCTAACCTACAACGAAGGCAAGTTCTGATGTGCTTAAAGTTGAACAAGAAGTGTGAAATGAAAGTCTTTTGGTAGCATTTGGTAAAAAATTTTAAATATGAATCGAGAATAGGAGATGTATTTTGAGTTTGTAAGTTTTGAAAATTATAATTTGAGTGTGACAAATTTGTTTGGTGAATGGGTTTTGAATTGAGTGGGGAATTTTTAATGTGACATATGATATTTGATACAAAAACTTATAATTCATAACCAAACATACAATTTAAAATTCTATTCAAAACTCATAATTTTTTTTTTTTAAATTTCAAATTTTTTTTATTTAAAATATAAAAAATAACAGGTGCCAATTGTAAAAAAAATTTTAAAAAAAAAATTGTACTGTGCCGTTCCGATCAACCGGCTGGACGTTAGGAAGGACGACCGATTAATCTAAATTTTCCCGCATTGAATAGAGTTTTTAAAAATAAGTGTAAAATTAATTTTTAAAAATTATAAACAAATATCATAAGCAAGCTAAAGGGTGAAACTAAAGTTTCAAAACCCTTCCAAACTCAGCCTTTGGATTTTTGATTTAATCACAATGCAATCCATGTCTTAATTAATTCACAAATCTCAGTCAAGTTGGGAATAGTTGCTTTGAATAGGCAGCCATTCATGACCCTCCACAATGACCAGAGCACAGTCAAGGGGTGGCACTCCAAAGCAACCTTTCTTCTAAGTAGTACCCCCAATCACAAAATTATTGTGCACTTATTAGTAACATTTTTAATTTTTGCCACTAATTTTTTTTTTTTTAGAACTTAAATTGGTTTTGTAATATTTTTTATAACAAAATTATATTTTTGAGAGCAAAAAATATTAAATTTTAAAATTTTTATATATTGTAGTGAAACGTAGATAAAAAATGAAAATAAAATGTGTAACCATGACTCATATTAATTTTAAACCATATACCTTAGTTTCTCTAACATTTATTTTCTAAACAGGCTTGTAGTTTTCTGAATTACATTACCTAAATGACAAGGAATTGATGGTATTTGAAAGAAGAAGAAAACAAATTGATTACATATTTCACTATATTTATGGGACACTTACGTGCAAAGTACGCAGAAGAGAGCAGTTAATTGGAACTAGGTTTGAGATTGTTATTTTTGTTGTAATCAATTCTTTTTTTTGTTTTTCTTCGAATTAGCAGAAAATTTATTGATAATAATCATGAAGGAAACAAGATACATGCATCAATAAAAGAGGAGGGTGTAAAAGATATTACAATTAATTCAGAGATTCCAATTAAATTGGCACTACAGAATTAACCCAATCACCTGTTAGCACACCACAATGATGGTGAGGAGCCATCTAGAAAGAGGACACACACAAAAAAAAAAAAAAAAAAAAGCAGCCTGAGAAATTATGGAGCAAAAAGCCAGCACCTAACTAGGGCCCACAGCCAACTTACTACGAAGACAAGTTCTGATGTGCTTAAAGTTGAATAGGTAGTCATTGATTGTGAAGTGGAAGCCTTTGAACTTTAGATTTAACCACACCACAGTGCAATCCTTGTCTTAATTAATTCACAGATCTCAGTCAAGTAATAGTTGCCTTGAATAGGCAGTCAGTCTTGAGCTTCCATAATGACCAGAGCACAGCCAAGGGGGTGGCACTCCAAAGCAGCCTCTCTTTCTTCTTAGTAGTACCTCATATAGACACTCCATTTTAATCGGTCCTAAGATTTGAACGCTTTATTTTGATTACTTAATAATAAAAATAAGAATGTATTTTTCACTAAATTCTTACTAAGAAAGATGGAATTTGAGCCCTATTCCCAACCCTAAGCCTGTTTTAGCCAAATGTGTAAGTTTTGTTAAAAACTCTCTTTCGAAACTTTCTTTTCATACTTTGTTCCGAATATTTCCGTAGTATTCCGAGATTTATTTTTAAACTTTAAAAATAAAACATTTCTCAAGAAATTGAGTAAAGAACAATGTGAAAATAGGAGGAAATGATGATAATTCTGTTGAAAAAATCTGTTTTGTGCAAAATACTCAAATCTGCCAACTTTTTGTCCGGCCGACTAATTTGTCCCAAAAAAAGGGTAGTTTTGGTAGAATTCTTATTGAATGTGTGTGGCTCATGCCATTTCAGATATTCTTGATACATTCAAGCATAAGATGCGTACCTATTCCCCCTCATTTTCCTCCATTGTCCTCCATTTTCAAAAGAGCATTTGTCTCTTCCCAAAAAAGGAGCATCTAATGCAATCATCATTATCATTCTTGTCTCTCACTTTCTTCTTGACTTAGCACACTTGCATTGCATATGGAAAGATGATCAGAAGGTTAGAAGAGAGGAATCAATTAAGAGAAAAGAGATAGAAAGAGAAAGAGAAAAGTTCGAACTTTGAACCAAAAACTTCCATTGCTTAGTGATACACTGATATACCATCTCTCGTATATCAAAACCATCCCAGAAATTTTGTTATGACCAAATTCTAGTAGCTTTGATCAAAAGAGAGTGATTGTTATTGAAAGAGAGAAAAATAGAGAGTTAAACAATAACCCCCTCCCCTCCCCCACCCCACAACACTCACACACTGTTAAACAACCTAAAAACACCATTCTAACAAGAATTTTGAATTTTTGAATTGAGAATTGAGAACACACTTCCTAAACTTGAGGATGCTTAAAAGGAAGTTTGGAAATCAAGAAGTCTATCCTTTCCTTGGAACATGAATTTTGCACACTTTCATTTTCTTGCATTTTTCTATCTTATATTTGTTTTTCATACTTCAATTTCATATTATAAACTTGTTGTAAGCTAACTGAGAGTGGTTAGTTGAGCCACATACAGATTCCCTATTTGTTTTTCTGGTGTTGCAACAAAACAGAGCTTTTGACCTGGTCTAATTGGCCGGCCAACTAAATTTTTGCCCGGCTAGCTCACTTTTTAGCCAGCTAGCCAACCTTTTCCTAGACAGAACATAGAGTCTTTCGATGATGAGCAGAACAATTTTCGATGGTCTCTGAGGCTCCTGAAGCTTTTGTTTTGTTTTGTTTTTGTTTGTTTGTTTGTTTGTTTGTTTATTTTTTTTGTTTTAACTAGAGAGATTTGTGAGGATATATTTTGTTGTAATATTTTTCTTCCTCTCCCCCCTTATTGAGACATGTAATATTCAAAGTGATGTAATAATTTTCCATCCCGTTTCTTTATATCCCATTCTTTTACTTACTTTCCTTATTCTGTAAATATGCAGTATATTTTGCTTGTTATCATATCCATGTTTTGCATCCATTTTATATGCCTTAAGATTCGACTAAATTTGCATCTGTGGGTTTAATCGTTTATTATGTGATTTTGTGTACTACCTCATGTTCTTGAGATGATTCACATGTCACATATTAGAAGCTGGATCTTTAGTTGCATTTCATGAGTGAGTTGCATTTCATGAGTGAATTGCATTCACTACAACAAAATGCACATTTGGTGACCAAAATTGGTGACTAAAACAAATTTAGTCGCCCAAAGTTGTGAAATTGGCGACCAAATTTTTTTAGTCGCCAAAAGTATAATATTTAGTTACTAATTTTTTTTAGTCAGGGTACATTGATTATTGGCGACTAAAAAAGAATTTAGTCGCTAAAAATAAAAGAATTTGCGACCAAAAAAAAAATTTAGTCACCGTATATTGAGTTTTGGCTACTAAAACAATTTGGTCGCCAAATGTAAAATAAAAAATTATTTTTTATCTTTGGCGACCAAAAGTTTGGTAGCCAAAAATATATTTTTAGTGACAAAAAAATATTTTAGTCGCCATATATTGAGTTTTGGCTACTAAAATAATTTAGTTGCCAAATGTAAAATAAAAAATTATTTTTTATCTTTGGTGACCAAAAGTTTGGTTGCAAAACTATATTTTTAGCGACAAAAAAATATTTTAGTCGCCGTATATTGAGTTTTGGCTACTAAAACAATTTAGTCGCCGAATGTAAAATAAAAAAATTATTTTTTATTTTTGGTGACCAAAAATTTGGTCGCCAAAAACATATTTTTAGCGACAAAAAAATATTTTAGTCGCCAAAAAATTAAAATATTTAAAGGGAGATATTTCAAATTCTGGAGGGATTTATAAAATTAATTGGCGACTAAAAATATTTAGTCGCTAATGATGTAATATATATATATATATATTTGGTTTCCAATCCAAAACCAGACCAGCACCTCTGTCTCTGTCTCTCTCTCTCTCTCTCTCTCTCTCTCTTCAGCGTCTCTCTCTCCCTCTCCATCTCTCTCTCCATCTGCCTCTGCTTCTTCACTACTCCTCTCCCCTCCCTCGCGGTTGCCGGCAACCGGAACACCGATTCACCTCGTTGTTTGTCACCGTCGCCTGAGATTGATCACCCAAGGAAGCTTGATTGGCGGCTTCTCCATTGTAGCTCCACGCATTGCAAGGTTTTTTTCTTACTCTTTCTAACCGACTGATATATATATATATATAACAATCTCTACACCCATTGTGAGATCAATTATTGTTGCTTAAACATATCGATCTGATCCATTGTTGATTTTAATTTATCTGAGAATTGTTTCAGATTGCCTATTACATGTTTGTTTATATGCCAAACTCAAGTTGAAGTTCACATATGTGGTTTTGGTCTGCAGCCATTTCAGCTCTCTTTCTTTCTCTCTCTCTCTCTCTCTCTCTCTCTCTCTATCTCCTGGTTATGCTTATTAGGAATGGGAAGTGGGCTTGGTGAAATAGGGAGGGGGGAAGAGCATCATTTAAAAGAGTTGGCGATGACAAAATTATGGTGGACAAAAAAATATTTACTATTGGGACTAGGGAGTTGTCAAAATCTTGGAAATTCTTTTAATGCTTCCAAATATAAAATTCAAAGCATTTGAGTGCTACTTGTTTTCTTTAGTTCATACAGTGTTGAGTTTTTTCTTTCTTACTGTTGGTTTGTGTTGCTCTTTTAGGTTTATTTAATTTAACTGTTATTTTGCTTCTCTTGTGTAACTTTATGTGGTTATAACATTTATTTGATGTTAATATCCCTCAAATGAATGAAATCTCTTGAGTGGCTTACTATTTTTATTGTTTCTTCTGTAAATTGTGCTCCAGTTCTACTTCTGGAATGTATAAGATATTCCGCCTTGCTTTAGGGGAGGCAGTGAGGTATCAAAATTTATGGTTATTAGGATTCATTGTGTTTTGTAGTGTTAATTAGTACTTTATTATTATTTATTTTGTCATTATGATTACTGTGGAGATGTGGTTTGGAAATACTCTCTGGATCCTGTAAGACGCTCTTGATCCTCAGCTAGTCACCTAAAAAGGAATGAACACTCCGGTCGAGGGTGCCGGAATTAGCACTCCGACGGATAAGTCAGTGTATACTCTCTTGGTTGCTTGTATCTCAAGTTAATCTTACTTGTTCTCACATACCTTTCTTTGGCTAATGTTCATCTATTTATATATTCCTTTGGGCCCCAGGGTCGGGCCCACTTTTAATCTATTGCACGTTTATTTATTCGGCCTTTGTTCAACTGGTTTTGCGGCCGATTAGTTTACTTGGCTTTGGGCTCGTCCAGGACGAAGCCAAATACAATATTTATCCAGATTATCCTCAGACCTGTTATTCGGCTTTCTCATATGTCCATCAACATTATCCGGCGCCCACAATTGCCCCCCAAACATCCTATTAACACCAGTTAGACGGTATGTTTGGTTTCGAACGGCGTGTTTGTTTTCGAACTTGAAAAGTCAAAGAAAAAACGGCGGTTAACCTCATTTCAACGTATGTCAGTACACACGCTTTCTGGGCATCATTACATCTTTCCGCCCCTTCGTACGCTTCCTTCATTTAATGCGATTTGAACTATGTTGTCCCTTCGAATGTATGTTTTTTGAATACTCAAAGCTTTTGGTCTGCCTTTCAGTATACCTCCTCCATTTCACGACCTCTGCAACTTCCTTCCGTTTATCATTGTCTCCTCTGCTTCTTGTAAGTTCTCTTCTCCTTCATTTCGAATCCCATTTCCTTGTTTGTTTTTACTTTAGCATACTCCTTAGACTGGCTAGAATGGCAAAACATTTGAAAGACCTCTTTTTTGTGGATCGAATTTCTGGCTTTCGTTTTCCATTCCCGATGATGTCCATCTGTCACTCATAGCGGACAGCACCCTTGATATGGAGAGGACTGATGAAAGTACAATAATCTTCCATCTCCTATCAATTTCCCCCTTCACCCATTTCTTAGGGCCGTTCTTCGCCATTGGGGTCTAATCCCTTCCCAACCTAATGTAAATTTTTTTCGAATCATAATGGGGATTGTAGAGTTGAACCGATGCCTTAGGATCAATCTTGGCATACTTGCTATTCAGCATTGTTATGCCTTGGCCAAATCTTTTGGCCGGCAGGGGCGCTATTTTCTCAGGGCCAAGGACACCGACCATCACTTAGTGACTATGCTTGCCAGCTCTGGCAAGCGAGTTGATGATGTCATGGTTGTTGTCCGAGGTAACTGGGAATTCGACGAAGGCAAAGATCGTCTAGATCTTGTACCTAGACGGAAAGGCAAACCAGGTGGCCGTACAGTTCCTCATGTCTATCTACTTTATATTTACTCGGCTTTCCTTCCATGCACTTATCATTTTATTTGTGCAGGCAACGATTTGAATAAAGTTATGGTTTCGGCCGACAACGTTGTGCTTGCGGAAATCAAAATCGCACTCAAGTTCTTTGGCCGTCCAAACCTCCAGAAGCGAGGGAGGGCGGCCCATATACTTCTGAGGTACGAGCCCACTTACATAACATTTTTGGTCGCGGACAATATTCCAATTCCACAGGGCGAACAACAATTCATGGCCATTATCTTCCCTTGCTTCAAAAGCCTTAGGCAGATTGGTTTGGAAGCTTCTGATTCGGAGTAGGCCGAAGAACCAGTAGCTGAAGAAGTAGCCGAGCAGCTGAGTTAGTCCACTTTGGAAGTCGAAGAAGTTGACGAGGCTTTAAACTTGGCTTTTGAAGAAGTCGGCCTTAATCCAACCAACCCGCCATCCACCTCAGGTCGAGGGGACATCTCCTTTGAAGACATCTTTACTGATTTAGCGGATCTCCTCGGCTCGTATCCTGAGAACATGGCTGGGGAATCGCTTACGCAGTTGGTAAGGAGAAAAAATGCCGAACGGATGGCTGCCCGGAGGAGGGCCGAGACCATCCGTTCTGATCCTGTTGCCGTGACTGAGTCTTCTCCTCTTATTATCGTGGAAGAAACGGCTCAAATTGAGATGGCCGAGACGGAGCTGATAGACGAATGGTTAAGTCAGGAGGCCGACCAGAGGGGGAAAAAGCATCCCGCCAAGAGAGAAGTCTGCCCTAAAGAAAACCCAACCGATAAACGGCCGCGCATAGAGGAGTCGGACTTGGTTGTGCCATTCGTTGTTCAACCAAGGGTAAAAAACGTGCTGATTCCCTCTAATGCGTTGGCTCTGAAAGATCTAGCCATGGCGTTGAGCATGGCTTCTTCAATTTCCTTGCCGGCTGACAGGGCGACTTTTCCAACGGAGCCAGATTTGCTAGCAATAGCATTAACCGCTCAGTCGGCCATAGTGGTACTTGACTTGATCCTTATCTGCTGTTTTCTGTCTATATTTTTATTTTTATTCTAATTCCTTATTTTGCAAACGGCGGGAAGGATAGCTGAGATCGGCCGTCGTCAACACGATGCTATTGAATAGATTGGCTTTTTGAAAGCAGAAATTGAAGTGAGAAGAGCAAGGCCACGGAGGCCTCTCAAAGAGCTGAGAACGAGGCGGTGAAAGTGGCTGCGGAAAGTGCAAGGGCCGACGCCGAGTCAGCAAAGGCAAAAAGCTCCGACCAGCTTAGGTTGGCTGCTGAAGAGAGGGCAAACGAAAGTAAAGACGCACTCACGTTAGCCCAGGAGGTGATTGCCAAACTAGAAGCCGATTTGGAAGAGTCGAAGAGGGCGAAGGAAGTAGCCGACTCTGAAATTTCCAAAGCGTTCCAAGCTGGGAAGGACGCCGCCTTGAACGACTACGTAGAGGAAGTGCGCAAGTTTAAGAATCGGGGTTTCAAACACGGCTGGCTCAAAGCCCTCATTGCCGCTAATGTGACATTAGCCCAGCCAATTCCATACGAGCAGGTGGACGTTGAGCCGCTCGAGTCTGACCCTAAAGATTGATTAGGGTGATAACTTGATTTTTGTTAAGAATCTTCCGTGTATAGTTTTTTGTAGATTTTTGTTTATTTACTTAGTTTAGAAGTTAAATGTAAGGTAATTTTCATGTGTAAAATGACTACATCTGTACTCAATTTATTAATGAAAATTTCCTTTGTTTTTCTGTTTGTTACATGCGTAATCATAGAATGGGATTGTTGAAACAATTTAATAAGATAACCAATTTAATAAGATAGATCGGCGGGCAAATGATTACGTGGTTTTACAAGTAGGCCAAATTGGTTAATTAAAGGACCGAGGTTAGGCCGAATAGATCAATTAATCTGCCCTTGTCCCAGTGGATTAGTGAACGTGGCTGCCGAATATTGGCAGTCATGAATTGGCTGGGACAGATTGTCATTTCGGTACAAATTACTGATTCTAGGCCGAATAGATCAATCAATCTGCCCTTGCCCCAACAGATTACTGAACGTGGCTGCCGAATATCGATAGTTCATGAATTGGCTGGGGCAAATTGCCGTTTTGGCACAAATTAATGATTCTAGGCCGAATAGATCAATCTACCCTTGCACAAATTACTGATTCTAGGCTGAATAGATCAATCAATCTGCCTTTGCCCCAGCGGATTAGTGAACGTCGCCGCCGAATATCGGATTACCGTTTCAGCACAAATTAATGATTCTAGGTCGAATAGATCAATCAATCTGCCCTGGCCCTAGCGGATTAGTGAACGTGGTTGCCGAATTTTGGCACTTCATGGCGTAGAACTTTGAAGAGATCGCTTTGGGAGCGGTGCACCTGTGAGTAATAAAAGGGGTGGTTGTTTCGTGCGCGTAGATTCCATTAGTGTGTCCAAACTCAACTCAACCCAGTGCGTCGAATGAGGTTAGAATAGTGTGAATGTCAAATAGACTATTCTTCAACAACAGAGAGGAAGACAGGACACTGGCTGAGCTGGACTCAGCTATGAATCGAGGTGGCGAACCTTCACGAACGGGAAGTAAGACATTTGGGGAGCGTGAGAGGCGTCGCTCTCTCCGTTGTCGAAGCAGGTCACCTAGGAAGGAGAAGCGGCAGCGGGGGAACTCCCCTCATTTGCGAAGTGAAGCCAGTGGGCCACCGCGCCCGTTGAGTTTTTCAGTCTTTATCGGGAACAAACCGATGACAGAGGCAGATTCGATCATTCGAGATCCACACGTGGCAATTGAACTTGCACGATAGATTTTTCTGCCAGAAGTTCAACAATCGATGGTTGGTTGACTGGATTTTGAAGTGTTTCGAGAGGGCGTTTATGGAGCGGTGAAAGAGCTATACACCGCCTACGAAATCGGTATGCGCCTACGTGCCGCATGGCAGGAGATAGAGCAGAAAGATGAACGCATTCGAAACTTAGAAGCTCATACGGAGAAAGCCGAACGTGAATTAAGAACAGTCAACACTGCCGATACGTTGTCGGCAGGCTAATCTAACCCGATCATGGAAGAAAGGGTGACACAACGGCTTATAAGCCATGCGATTGCCGATCGACAAATGGCAAGCATGTTTATGATAAAGGCTGTAAAGACCAGGGCCTATGAACAAGGCTTCCATGATGGCCGAAAAATTAGAATACAGAAGATGAAAGAAAAACTTGCCGAGGAGGTCTGTCGATGCGAGAATCATGGATTTAAGCACGGGTGGATCAAGGCTCTCCAGGCTGCGAAAGCTCTTCGTGCAGCAGGCGTTGATTCGACGTCACCATTATATCAGGGTCACAATTTTTCTTTCTCGACTTTCGAAGTGGAGAAAAGTGACGATGAAGGTGGTTCCGAATAAAACTGAACACATTGTAACTTTTTAACGCAAATTGGATGCGGACAATGTATTTACGATCAATTTAATGAAACATATTATTTGAAATGTTTGTAAGTTATTTCAGTAAATGTTTATAAATTAATCCATGACCATCTACCATTTTATGTCAATTGCGTTGGCGCTTATCACTCACAGTATTGATAAAAGGAGCTCCGAATGTGAATGCTCGATCGTGCCGACCGTGTTTTCCACGAAGGGCGCTCCAAATTCGGAGGCATTTTGCCTTGGCCAATCATGTCATTCACGAAGGCCGCTCCAAATTTGGAGGCTTTACGTGTTGGCTAATCGTGTCATTCACGAGGGCGCTTTGAATTCGGAGGCTTTATTCAGCCCAATCGTGTTATTCATGAAGGACGCTCCGAATTCAGAGGCTTTTTGTGTTAGCCAATCGTGTCATTTATGAAGGGTGCTCTAAATTCAGAGGCCTTTTGTTTTAGTCAATCGTCATTCACAAAGGGCGCTCTGAACTCGGAGGCTTTATTCGGTCCAATCGTGTCATTCACGAAGGGCGCTCCGAATTCGGAGGCTTTTTGTGTTTGCCAATCGTGTCATTCATGAAGGGCTCTCCAAATTCGGAGGCTTTCTTCGGCCCAATCGTGTCATTTATGAAGGGCGCTCCGAATTCGGAGGCTTTTTGTGTTGGCCAATCGTGTCATTCACGAAGGGCGCTCTAGATTCGGAGGCTTTTTGTGTTGGCCAATCGTGTCATTCACGAAGGGCGCTCCGAGTTCGGAGGCTTTATGTGTTGGCCAATCATGTCATTCACGAAGGGCGCTTCAAATTCGGAGGCTTTTTGTGTTGGCCAATCGTGTCATTCACGAATAGCGCTCCGAATTCGGAGGCTTTATTCGGCCCAATTGTGTCATTCACGAAGGGTGCTCCGAATTCGGAGGCTTTTTGTGTTAGTCAATCGTCATTCACGAAGGGCGCTCTAAACTAGGAGGCTTTATTCGGCCCAATTGTGTCATTCACGAAGGGCGCTCCAAACTCGGAAGCTTTATTCGGCCCAATCGTGTCATTCACGAAGGGCGCTCCGAATTCGGAGGCTTTTTATGTTGGTCAATCATGTCATTCAAGAAGGGCGCTTCGAATTCGGAGGCTTTTTGTGTTGGCCAATCGTGTCATTCACGAAGGGCGCTCCGAGTTCAGAGGCGTTATGTGTTGGCCAATCATGTCATTCACGAAGGGCGCTCCGAATTCGGAGGCTTTTTGTGTTGGCCAATCGTGTCATTCACGAATAGCGCTCCGAATTCGGAGGCTTTATTCGGCCCAATCATGTCGTTCACGAAGGGTGCTCCGAATTCGGAGGCTTTTTGTGTTAGCCAATCGTCATTCACGAAGGGCGCTCCAAACTCGGAGGCTTTATTCGGCCCAATCGTGTCATTCACGAAGGGCGCTCCAAACTCGGAGGCTTTATTCGGCCCAATCGTGTCGTTCACGAAGGGTGCTCCGAATTCGGAGGCTTTTTGTGTTGGCCAATCGTCTCATTCACGAAGGGCGCTTCGAATTCGGAGGCTTTTTGTGTTGGCCAATCGTGTCATTCACAAAGGGTGCTCCGAATTCGAAGGCTTTATTTACCCCAATCGTGTCATTCACGAAGGATGCTCCGAATTCGGAGGCTTTTTGTGTTGGCCAATCGTGTCATTCACGAAAGGCGCTCCGAATTCAGAGGCTTTATTCAGCCCAATCGTGTCATTCACGAAGGGCGCTCCGAATTGGGAGGCTTTATTCAGCCCAATCGTGTCATTCACGAAGGGCGCTCCAAATTTGTAGGCCTTTTGTGTTGGCCAATCGTGTCATTCACGAAGGGTGCTCTGAATTCGGAGGCTTTATTCGGCCCAATCGTGTCATTCACGAAGGGTGCTCCAAATTCGGAGGCTTTTTGTGTTAGCCAATCGTCATTCACGATGGGCACTCCGAACTCGGAGGCTTTATTCGACCCAATTGTGTCTTTCACGAAGGGCGCTTCGAAATCGAAGGCTTTATTTGGCCCAATCGTGTCATTCACGAAGGGCGCTCCGAATTCGGAGGGTTTTTGTGTTGGCCAATCGTGTCATTCACGAAGGGCGCTCCGAATTCAGAGGCTTTATTCGGCCCAATCGTGTCATTCACGAAAGGCACTCCGAATTTGGAGGCTTTTTGTGTTGGCCAATCGTGTCATTCACGAAGGGTGCTCTGAATTCGGAGGCTTTATTCGGGCCAATCGTGTCATTCAAAAAGGGTGCTCCAAAGTCGGAGGATTTATTTGCCCCAATCGTGTCATTCACGAAGGGCGCTCCGAATTTGGAGGCTTTTTGTTTTGCCCAATCGTGTCATTCACGAAGGGCGCTCCAAATTCGAAGGCTTTTTTGTGTTGGCCAATCGTGTCATTCACGAAGGGCGTTCTGAATTCGGAGGCTTTATTTAGCCCAATCGTGTCATTCCCAAGGGGTGTTCTGAATTCAGAGGCTTTTTGTGTTGGCCAATCGTGTCATTCACGAAGGGCGCTCCGAATTCGGAGGCTTTATTCGGCCCAATCGTGTCATGCACGAAGGGCGCTCCGAATTCAGAGGCTTTATTCAGCCTAATCGTGTTATTCACGAAGGGCGCTCCGAATTCGAAAGTTTTTTGTGTTGGCCAATCGTGTCATTCACGAAGGGCACTCTGAATTCGAAGGCTTTATTCTGCCCAATTGTGTCATTCACGAAGAGCGCTCCAAATTTGGAGGCTTTTTGTGTTGGCCAATCGTGTCATTCACGAAGGGCGCTCTAAATTTGGAGGCTTTATTCGGCCCAATCGTGTTGTTCACGCAGGTTGCTCCGAATTTGGAGGCTTTTTGTGTTAGCCAATCGTCATTCACGAAGGGCACTTCGAACTCGGAGGCTTTATTCGACCCAATTGTGTTATTCACGAAGGGCGCTTCAAATTTGGAGGCTTTATTTGGCCCAATCGTGTCATTCACGAAGGGCACTCCGAATTCGGATGCTTTTTGTGTTGGCCAATCGTGTCATTTACGAAGGGCGCTCCGAATTCAAAGGCTTTATTTGGCCCAATCGTGTCATTCACGAAAGACGCTCCGAATTTGGAGGCTTTTTGTGTTGGCCAATCGTGTCATTCATGAAGGGCGCTTTGAATTCGGAGGCTTTATTCGGGCCAATCGTGTCATTCACAAAGGGCGCTCCGAATTCGGAGGATTTATTTGGCCCAATCGTGTCAGTCACGAAGGGCGTTCTGAATTCGAAGGCTTTTTGTTTTGGCCAATCGTGTCATTCACGAAGGGCGCTTCAAATTCGAAGGCTTTTTGTGTTGGCCAATCGTGTCATTCACGAAGGGCGCTATGAATTTGGAGGCTTTATTCAGCCCAATTGTGTCATTCACGAAGGGTGTTCTGAATTTGGAGGCTTTTTGTGTTGGCCAATCGTGTCATTCACGAAGGGCGCTTCGAATTCGGAGGCTTTATTTGGCCCAATTGTGTCATTCACAAAGGGCGCTCCGAATTCAGAGGCTTTATTTGGCCCAATTGTGTCATTCACGAAGGGCGCTCCGAATTCGGAGGTTTTTTGTGTTGGCCAATCGTGTCATTCACGAAGGCCGCTCCAAATTCAGAGGCTTTATTCAGCCTAATCGTGTCATTCACAAAGGGCGCTCCAAATTTGGAGGCTTTTTGTGTTGGCCAATTGTGTCGTTCATGAAGCGCGCTCCAAATTCGAAGGTTTTTTGTGTTGGCCAATCGTGACATTCACAAAGTCCGCTCTGAATTCGGAGGCTTTATTTAGCCCAATCGTGTTATTCACGAAGGGTGTTCTGAATTTGGAGGCTTTTTGTGTTGGCCAATCGTGTCTTTCACGAAGGCGCTCCGAATTCGGAGGTTTTATTTGGCCCAATCGTGTCATTCAAGAAGGGCGCTCCGAATTCGGAGGTTTTTTGTGTTGGCTAATCGTGTCATTCACGATGGGCGCTCCGAATTCGGAGGCTTTATTCGGCCTAATCGTGTCATTCACGAAAGGCGCTCCGAATTTGGAGGCTTTTTGTGTTGGCCAATTGTGTCATTCACGAAGGGCGCTCTGTATTCGGAGCCTTTTTGTGTTGGCTAATCGTGTCATTCACGAAGGGTGCTTCGAATTCGGAGGCTTTCTCAAGCAATCAGAACTCACTGGGAAAGAGGACATTATATTGAAAAAAGAAAGATACACACAGCGTAAAATCAAAACAGGCTGTCGTGCCGTACAAGTTAATGATAAAACTTGCGCAAGTGTGTGGAATTCCATGGGCGCGGCAAACTTCTTCCATCCATGTCTTTGAGCCGATATGCCCCTGTTCCTGTGATTGAATCAATCTGATAGGGGCCGTCCCAGTTAGGACCAAATTTTTCGTCAGCCGGATTCCTGGTAGCGGAAAGTACTTTCTGGAGGACCAATTCTCCTAGTGTATAACGGCGTAGCTGAACACGTTGATTATATGACTTAGCGAGCTGTTGCTGGTACTGTGCCATGGATGCAAGGGCACGGTCTCGGCGTTCTTCAATCAGAGTCAAGTCCAAGGCCAACGTCATGTCATTTCCTCCCATATCAAAAACTTTCGATTTCAAGGTTGGGAGGCTGATCTCCAGGGGGATGATTGCTTGGGTTCCGAAGCATAAAGCAAACGGCGTTTCCCCAGTAGATCACCTCGGAGTAGTGCGATGCACCCATAACACACTGGGCAACTCTTTGACCCATCTGCCTTTAGCTTTCTCCAGCCTCTTCTTGATGCCGTCCAAAACAACCTTGTTGGTGGCCTCCGCTTGACCATTGCTCTGGGCGTAAGCCGGCGAGGAAAAGTAGGACCGGATATCATAAGTATCGCACAATTCTTGATACACGCCACAATCAAACTAGGTACCGTTGTCAGAAACAAGTGCTCGTAATACACTGAATCTTGTTATGATGTTTTTCTATACAAAACGCTTTACGTCGGAATCTCAAATATGTGTTTGTACCTCCGCTTCGACCCATTTCGTGAAATAAGCCGTCGCAACAATTAGGAATCGCTTGTTGCCCGGGGCCCATGGTAACGGTCCAACGATATCAAGGCCCTATTGAGCGAACAGCCAAGGGCTAGTGATAGAATTTAATTCCTCGGCTGGCAGGTGATTCAAAGGGGAGAACTTCTGACATTGACCACATTTCTTGACATAACACTCGGCGTCAGTTCGCATGGTATAGACTCGACTTTCTTCGTGTGCCCCCCTTTCGGAGAGGCGCGAATTGGTCTCCTACAGTTTGGACTCCTGTCATGGTTCTGAATCTAATCTCACAAAGTGCAATGTGAGACTGATAAACACCAAAGAGTCTAATCCGGCAAATCATTTTGGAAAATTGATTTTGAATCAAATAATGCCAAAACTGAACTGCTTCGCCAGATTACAGAGTCGCCACCTAAATATTTTATTTTTGAAAAATTTAGGAAACCCTGACTCATGCCAAAGGCCATGTGTCCGTCATCACCAAAGTTGCCTCGGCTCGGAAACTTGGGTATGAGAGGGGAAGCTCCTGAAATGAGCACCTCCGCTCGCCCGATCAAAGGATCGGCCTCTACTAAGCATGATATCTTGTTTTATAAGCCTCATGTGTTCTTATCCGGTTATTAGCTAACTTTACTATGTGACGCACACATACAAGTATAGACTAAGTCGCGAGAATTGGAACAAATCGACTCATGTTTGTTTTCGAAAATGGTTTGAAAGTGTTACTCGCAAGTGGGCTAAAGCACGGATTTGCCACCCTCAAGTGGGCTTAAAATATGATTTGCCACTTCGCAAAGTGGGCTTAAAACTCACATTTATCGAATTGTTCCAATTTAAACAATAAAGCCTTCATCCACAGGCATTCAAGCAGTTAATCAAGTAAGCAAATAGCCTCATGGCAAGCATGCGAAACATGACAACACTCACACTCATGCAAGTATGCTAAAGCGTAAAAACTTACAGTGTACTCCAAACCAAAACAAAAGCTAGTTAGAAACAATGCATGATCCTAACTATACAGAATGCCTAATGCAACACATGCAATATGCAACTAATAGGCTCGGCTATCTAAGATGGCATATGAATGCAACAATTTGATACATGTATTCAAATAAGTATTGAAATACGATGCAGTTTGAATGATGCGCCGAGCCCGGTGCATGCAAGACAAATTAATGATGCAAATAGGCAAGCATAAGGTATGCTGGTCAAAACGTGCCCTAATCTAACCATCGAAAGTAGTTAAGTAAAAGGGAGAAAGACGTAGGGTTGGAAGACATGCACACATACACGCACGCTTATTACAACATTGCGCCCTCTCGAAGGAGGGTCCAAATAAATAAGCTAAGCTACACTAAGCTAAGCTAATTATTACAAACCAACTAATTAACTATTCTAAGCTAATTAATTATTACAAACCGAATTAAAACTAGCTATGCTAAGCTAATTAAAATATTACAAAACAAATTAATCTAATTAATTACAACACATGTAATAATTAGCAGCAACTAGCTAATAAAGCAATAAAGAAAAGATGGCCTTGCGGGAGAGGGAGACATGTATGCTCGGTTGGCTTCATCCCGAAAAATCGATCATTTTGCCACCGGTTGCCTCTGTTTGCACTCTCCCTTGATTTCTTAACATTGAACCAACTTCCAGATTGCCTCTTCCTCAAAACAGGAACACTTTGGACAATCTTTAAATTGGTGGCCAGTCGATTACTGCAAGTGGCCGGTCGGTTACCTCACCTGGCCGGCCGACTAGTGCAAGTGGTCGGTCGGCTACTGCAAGTGGCTGACCGGCCACCCATTTTTCCAAACTTCTATTTTTACTGCAACAGAGAACAACAGAGGCAAAGGAATTTATTTTTCGAGAAATGTGAGTACTGCCACCCTCCTTATCATTTCTCAAGCTCAAAGGAGTGTGGCACTTGGCTCTTAAGCCACCAATCAAGCATTTCAACGCATGATGGCCAAAGAACCAAGCTTTGTACAAGCTTATTGAATGCGTACATAAGACTCAAATGGCCACCACCCTATCATGCATGATCAAGGGTGATGGCGACCAAGAAACGTGACACGTTTCATCACTTTGAATATGAAACGTCTCACATTTCTTGTGTTTGGATTAACGTCCAATCCAGACACATGCAATGCAACACGAATGCTTATCTTGTTCATGTTTTACTTTGCTCGTTTCTTTTTTACACATTTTACATTACCAAACCATCCTTTAATTGGTTAAGTCCAATGTGAAAGTCCTCTAATGGGAGGGTGATCAACGAAAGAATGGTTTAAGGCATGAGTGAGATCATGCCTTTGGCAAGGAGGAACCCTCATAAGAGAGTTAAAGCCATTTGAGCACAAACTCTATCAAGCTTAAACACAACCCTATGGCCAACCAACCCTCAAAACAAATGGAAAAATGAAGAAATAAGGGAGGTTGCAGAATTTCAGTGCTGATATGGCGTGCTAAAGACCTTAAATCATGCAAACAACACATACACAACATGTTGAAAGCCAAAAACATCAAAGCTAGTAAAGAGCATTACACAAGAGGCATACAATGCTTAGCTTAAATGATCAAACCAGCTTTGGACAGAGCTTAATCATGCCAAATCAGTGGCTAAAATATGCTGAGATTGAAGTTCAAATAGCAAGAAAAACATGCTCGCATGTTGGCTCACAAACAAGGCACAAAGCACAACTCTCAAAAGCAATGAAAGAGTGGAATATGTGAGAGTGTGACTAAGCTATATGCACTGAAATCACATGCTAAATGATGCCAAAACATACGGTCATCTCAAGCAAAGCATGGTAGAGGCCTCAAAACTCAAAGCTAGTGAAGACCAATTACACTATGGCTATACAAAGCAAGCCTCACATGACCAAGACAGCTCAAAATAGTCCTAAAACAACTTAAATAAAGTTCTAAAACATGCTTGAAGTAGGCTAGAAAGAGCTAGAATAAGAGGCTAATGCATAGCACAAACTAAACTAGCAAGCATGATTACACTACAAGTGTAAGAAGCAAGCAACAAGTGACTTAACCAGCCAAAAACAGAGCTAAAGCAGGTAAAAAAAGTCACAAAAACATGCTGAGATCAAGCCATGAGATGCTAGAAAAACATGCTCACATGTTGGGCCATCTACACATGCAAATAAGATGCGGAGGCCACCCCCTCCTATTTTGGACCTCAAAACCAACTTTTTACCACTGAAAAATCTCTGAGTTTTAGTGGTTAAAAGGCCAAGAAAAGGGGGTTTCAAAAGCTTTGAGAGATGGCTCAAAAGGCTTTACAAGCCAAAGAGCAAAGGGAGGAAACCACCCCCTAACTAAACAAGACTCAAACTATCATTTTAAAGCCTTAAAAAATAGAGTTTTTTAGAGGTTAAAACCAGCCTCAAAATAGCATGCAAAGGTGGTTAAACAAGTAACTAAAGCAAAGCTTAAAAGGAACAAGTCCTTACCCTTGAAGCACAGCAACAAATGGCCACTTTCTGAGCCAAAACCAGCTTTCAAAAGCTCAAATAAGACTTACAAGAACCTTAGCTACAAGATAGTCTAAGTTGGCTAAGGGGTTGTATGCAAAAATGTAAAGAAAACTCAGTTTCAAGCACAATATATATATATATATATATAGAGAGTTCTAGAGAGAGAGTGAAATTTTGCTCCTCAATTTTCTGAACCCCCAAAATGAGGAAGAGACCTCCCCTTATATAGAAAATGCAAGCCAAAGCTTGCTTGAATCCCTCCATACACTTGTATGGAGATGGCATTCAATGACCAGTAGTTGGCAAAGAAAATATCTGAAAAAACAGAAAAATGGCCGTCGGCCACTCCAGGTGGCCGATCGGCCACCTCCTCTAGTAGGCCGTCCACTTCAAGTGGCCAGTGAGGGGAACAAGTGGCTAACAAGGCTGAAAAATGAGAAAAATGGCCGTCGGCCACTTTAGGTGGCCGGTTGGCCACCAAAAATCTACTTCCATGCTCGACTTCAAACAGGCATATTTCCTTTGTCTGGACTCGGCTTTAGGAGATTCTTGAGTGCAAAATGAAGCCCCAGAAGTCCTCTTTCCAACAGTGGTGGCCTCATAGCTGAAATCCAAGTTTACAAAAGGGTAGGCCTGATTTGGCGAGGGCCGCTCGACTCTCCCTTATCGATTCAAGCCCAACTTCTTCCCCAACTGGGTTTCTTCTCTCCTCTCCTCTTTTCTTCAACTCCAAACCTTCTAAACAAGATGTTTTGAAAGATTTTTCAAAGAGTTCACGTCTCTTTCATTCATTTCCACTTTGTCCTTGCTCGGTTTACCGAAAAGCGCAACATTTAACGAAATGCGAGCCTCGGAACATCGTAGGAACTTTTTCAAAGATATTTTGAAAGAGAGGGTTTTACGGTCTAAAATCTTTGTTCAAAATAGTTTTAGTCCAAAAATGGGATGTAAGGTTGGGATTTGAAGCTCCTCCTACTGAAGAAATCAAACATTTGCATAACATAGCCTGTACCATCAAGTAAGCAATCAGTGGCGCCCAAGTCTTAAGGGTCGTAAAAAATGGGGTGTTGTAGACACCCCATTTTTGACCGTCCTCAAGACTTGGACGTCACCGTTTGAACACACGGTGATTATCCGTGTTTGTGTTCATCTCGAGTTCCCGGAGGCCTTGGCAGCGCGCCTCGTCTCAAGACCTCCTGACTCGACTGCTTCGTGTTTGGTTTTGGCACCAAACACCTGTGTGTTTGCCTTGAAGGGTAGGGAATGGCTTGTTGGCCATCCCCACACCCCACCAGCCCTCTCATATCATCACCGGCTGCATAGGTGTACCACCGGCAGTGTTTTATTAAAATCTTTGGCCGGTCGGCAATTGTTTTAGTCGACCGGCACTTTATTGTGCCAGTGACCTATTTGGTTGGCCGGCGACCTTTCTGCATCCATTGGAGCATGGTGCATTCCAGCTGTGCCAGCTGGAATGCACCCACACCACTCCCCATGCTCGGGGATGACCCCTTTGCACCTTTTTACCCCCAAACCTTCTAGAAGCTTGCACCCTTTGGCCAAGCTTCTTGGAGAAGCTTGGCCAGCTGTCTTAGCTTCTCCAAGAAGCCAAGACCCCTTTGCACCCTTTGCCCCTTTTGTTATAGCTTCTTGGAGAAGCTTTGAGTGTTTTTTTTTGCCTATATAAGCACCCCTCCTCTCCCATTGAAAGGGGTTAGCCATTTTTGAGCAAAAACCAGAGCTTCTATATCTATATATCTGTGTTATACTCTCTCTCTCTATATCCCTCTCTCTCTCATCCTTGTGTGTGTGTTTTAAGCCTAAATAGTGTGTTTTTACCTCACTTTTGCACTAATACACACACCATTACACCTTAGCTCGAGATTGAGGGACTTGGAGGGTTGTTTGTTGAGATTTTGGACTGATTTTGATCATTAGAAGGGGGCTGCACCACCTGTTCTTCAAGGGTAACTACTTTACTTTAGTTTCCCCAATCTTGCATTGACTTTTGACCTATTTTTCTTTGTGTTTTGAGCTTTGTGTATAACTAAAAAAAGTCTTATTTTTTCTTGCTCTAGAACTTTCATTAAGGTCATTTTGTGGTTTGAGTGCAAACTCACCCACTTAGTCCTTGTTTTGGCCTCTTTGGTGCCTTTTCGGTAAGGCTTTGTTTGCTTGTGTGTTTGGATCTTTTCACCACTGAAATCTAGTGGATTTTCAGTGGTGAGAAGGTGGTTTGAAGTCTTGCATAGGGGAGGGACACCCCTCTCCCCTTTGTCCCTCTTTTGCCTTTGTTTTTGGCCTAAAGGATAGCATGTATGAGTACTTGCATTTGGCTTCATTTCAGAGTTTATTTGAATGTTTTGGAACATGTTTTACCTCTGTCTAATGGTGGTTTTTTGGCCTCTTTCATGCATATTACACTTGCTTTGCATTACTCTATTTGGCATAGAAATGTATCTTGTGTTTAAGCCATGATTCTTGCATGTATTAGCACAATTCCATGAGGACATTAGCATCATTTTGCCATGTTTAAGGGCTATTAGCCACTGATTTTGTCATGTTTGACGTGCTTGACATAGTTGCTTTGCATTGAGGCTTGTAAGTCTTGAGGTGTGAGACCTAAGCATGCATTTGGTTAGGCTATTTTAGTGATTTGGAACCATCTAACATACTATTTCAGTCCTTATACCATGCTTATATGTCTCCATTTGTCATCTCTTCCATGTTTTGAAATGTTGGTCTCTTATGCTTTAAAATGGGCATTGTGCATGATTGTATGTTCTAGGCATTTGGGCTGCCATATCAAGGGGTTTTTGGGGGCATTTTTGATGTGCTAGGATTCTGTTTTTACTTGCCTAATTCATGCCATGAGTGGTCTTGTTAGAGGTAGTGGAGTGCTCTCCTTTATGCCTTGGTTTTAGGCCCATTAGCTTGCATGTTTGCTCGAGTAATTGTCCATCATTTTGGGGCACTTTTTGCCACTATTTTGGGGAGGTTCAAGGGCTGCCCCATTATGGTTTAAGTCCACCGTTGCACATTTGTCTAAATGTTAGTTGCATGTTTGATTAATATGGTCTTGCCACTTGCTAGTTCCATTGCATAATCATCCATGTTTGCATTGCATTTGCATCTTGCATGTTGCATTACATTTGGCATGTTTGTATCTTACCATTAGGTTGCATTGTTGAGCCATGTTTGCATAACATGCATTGCATTACTTGGTTTGGGGTGTCAAGCCAAGTGTGGGAGTTGGGAGGAGTTCATACTACAAGTGATGCAACTTGTCTCAACTCTTGGTCACCAAGGCCCTTGACCTTGACATGATAGGGTCTCGGTCTTCATTTGTTTGTTTGCATGCATATACATTGAATTGCAACCTTGATCCCTTTAGGCCATCATGCATCAAGATGCATAATTGATGGCCCGAGGGTCGAGGGCCATGCTCTCTTGAGTCTAACACATAATAGGGAGCATGGCCGTGCTCACATTTGTCCAAAATTCCATGCCATGCACTGTCTGTCCTTGTTGCTGTCAAAAACTGTCTTCTGCAGGAATTTTCTGCCGGCCGGCAGTATATAGTGCCGACCGGCCATTTATGTGTGGCCGATGAACTCATGAGCAGCCGATGGACATTCTACATGGCCGGTGGCCATTTCATCCAGCCGATGATGATCCTCAGTGTGCAGGGAACATTCCTTGAGACTTTGGAAGTTTTCCAGAGAAGCAGGACAGTAAAAACAGAGGCAACAGTGGCATGGTACGGGTTTCCCGGGGGAGTCGGATCCGAGCATGCATCATTCATGCATCCCGAGGCAGGGGCTGTGGCCTTCTTTCTTTTTGCACTTATTTACTAAGTTATTAGAAATTTTGTAATAATTTATTTATTCATTATTCGGACTGTATATTCTTTTGGCCCCTCTGAGTGAGGGCGTATTTGTAACAAGTGTGCGTGAGTGTGTGTATGTCTTCCAACCCCACGTCTTTCTTCCCTTTTATTTACCTGCTTATGATGGTTAGATTAGGGCATATTTCAATTAGCATACAGTATGACAGCATGTTTGCATCATTCATCTGTTTTGCACGCACCGGGCTCGGCGCATCATACAAACTGCATTTGTATTTCAATTCCAAATTGAATACGTGTTAGTTGTAGCATTCCATATGCCATGTTTAGAATAGCCGAGCCTGCTATAGTTTGCATTTTTGCATGTGTTGCATTAGGCAATTCTGTGTATCTAGGATCATACATGGATTTCTAATAAGTTTCTGTTTTGGCTTGGAGTACTCGGTGAGTTTTTATGCTTTAGCATCCTTGCATGCGTGTGAGTATTGCCATGAATAGCATGCTTGCCATGAGGCTAACTGCTTATGTGATATAACTGCCTTGAATGCTTGTGGGTGGAGGTTGGATTGCTTGAGTTGGAAAAACTCATTGAAATCCGTGTTTTAGCCTACTTGCGAGTAGCAAATTCCAAAGCGCTTTTCAAAACAAACGGATATGCAATGCTTGTTTCCAAATTAGGCAATCTAGTCTATACTTGTTTGTTGTGCGCATAACATAGTAATTCTAGGCTAATAACCGAAACGAGAACACATAACATTTTCAAAATCGGATATCATGGCTAGTAGAGGCCGGTCTCTGGACCGGGCGAAAAGGGGTGCTCATAACTGACCTTCCCCGATCGTACCCAAGCTCCCGAGCCAAGACGACTTTGGTGATGACGGACACGTGGCCTTCGGCACCGAGTCAGGGTTTCCTAAATTTCCCCATTAAAAAATATTTAGGTGGCGACTGTGTATCTAGCAAAGCAGTCCATGTTTGGCACTTCTTTCTCAAAAATCTGTTTTCTCAAACGATTTGCCAGAGTTGGACTCTTTGGTTCAGGTTAAGAACCGCAACAAACAAAAAGGGAGTCCGAACTGTAGAGCGAAGCCCAAGGGCGCGTCTACAGGTGTCTACAGTTGGCCCTCTTTGACAGAGTTCAGAGTCATGAAATGACGTGAGTGAATGTCAAAGCCCAGAGGTGACCCATTTTTGACAAGGCCGAAGACTTGGATAAACAAACAAAATACAAATGCAGTTGGTTGAACCCAAGGGTTGCCTATGTATCCCTTTGCAAGGAATCAAACTAGCGTAGTTCAGGGACAAAATGCAAAATGATACACAATGCAACAAAACAATACAGACGATATGCAATGTAACGAAACAATGCACATGATATACAATGTAATTGAATTATCAAACCCCAAACAGTGCAAAACCACACAAATATCATAAAGAGATGGAGATGCAAAATCAAACTACGTTTAACACAGAAAAGGTGCCGGAACCCTCAAACCACAATTCTCTTAGTGGAATAGGCGTGTGCACATGCAGAACTGTGTGTTTCGCAGAAAGAATACAAGTAATTGGGTGGTGTGATATAAGTGAGGAATGACCTGTTGAGGAAAGATCGTGATCCTAAATGCTGAATGCAACAAAACAAAGTACAATGTAATGGATGCAGTGGATGAAGTGAATAAGGCGTGTGGCCAAACCACATCTTGCCTAGAAAAGGCATAGACACAAAACAGACCACATCTAACACAGAAAAGGTGCCGACACCCTCAAACCACAATTCTCTTAGTGGAATAGGTGCATACACATTATCACAGAACCATGCTTCAACGAAGGAAAGTATGGACGCATGCCAAACCAAGCTGAACATGGAAAGGATACAGGTGATAAAACATATATGATGCAATAGATGCATGCGATAGATGCTATATGCAATGCGATAGATGTTATGCAACACTTATGATAGATACGATGATGCAACTAGGAAGTGATGCTCTCGAAAGTACCTTACAAGGGCAGTTGGTGATGCCTCACCTTATGCTATTGGGGATCTCCCGCTTCTGCATCTTGATTGAACTACAGGTACTACTTTTGTCCTTGGCTATGGTCGCAGCTTTCCTTATTCTCCAACAGGGTGACAGACTAGGTTGGTTCAGTATCCAGAATTGAGGCGCATACATGCTACCTCAACCTATGGGGCTGCTATACAGATTTCAAGCCGAGGATACACCCCTGGGTATTTAAACCAGACTTTAGTCTCGAAAATCCCGAACCTTTGCGTTCTAGGCATCGGCCATTTGAACTCTAGTTTCTACCGTCTCAGTTGATCTCTTAGGAACTCACCGTAAACATAGGTAGGTGGCTATACCAGACCATTGGAAGTCGTTCTGGCAGGACAAACACCAAAGGAATTGCACCTTCAGAGGATTTAAGGTCTCTTAGACCAGTGAGTACACAAAACAGTGCGAATGAGGGTGAATGCACAAAATAGATATGAATGCACAAGACAGTGCAATATGCAAGGTGCACAAGACAGTGCAGTGCGCAAGAAAGCGCGAATGTAATGCACAGAAAAAAGTGCGATGTGTCCAAACACGCCTTACGCAAGTGGAGAAAGAGTGAATAAATGCGCAAGAAAGTGCGAGTGTAAATTCCAATGCACAAGAAAGTGCGATACGCAAGAAAGCGCAAGTGTAAGATGAAACGCACAAGACAGTGTGAGTACATCCAAACGCGCCACACGCGAGTAGAGAAAGGTTGTGCAAGAAAGCGTGATGCACAAGACAGTGCGAGTACATCCAAATGCGGCACACGCAAGTGGAGAAAGGTTGCGCAAGAAAGCGCAATGCACAAGAAAGTGCGAGTACATCCAAACGCGGCACACGTGAGTGGAGAAAGGTTGCGCAAGAAAGCGCGATGCACAAGAAAGTGTGAGTACATCCAAACGCGGCACACGCGAGTGGAGAAAGGTTGTGCAAGAAAGCGTGATGCACAAGACAGTGCGAGTACATCCAAAAGCGGCACACGCGAGTGGAGAAAGGTTGCGCAAGAAAGCGCGATGCACAAGAAAGTGCAAGTACATCCAAACGTAGCACACACGAGTGGAGAAAGATTTCTCAAGAAAGCGCGATGCACAAGAAAGTGCAAGTACATCCAAACGCGGCACACGTGAGTGGAGAAAAGTTGTGCAAGAAAGCGCGATGCACAAGAAAGTGCGAGTGGCACACAATCACAAAGTGTACAAGATAGTGCGAGTGATACGAAATTGTGAAATAGATGCACTGAGTGAGATTATTGTGTGATATGTACACGATGTTAATTGAAAGCATGTTCTATGCATGAAATAAGAATATTATATGCAAGAGACAAAAACATATTCTACGCAAGAATCATAAACGATGTAAGGCACGCATGTAACAAAAGTGTATATGAAAATGTACATTCTAAGCAATAGAGGGGAAAATATGTACTTTGGTGCCTCCAATTTACCTCTCAGAGGACTTTGCAATGTGCTTAACTCAAAAAGGGTACACCCTGTTGGCGAGGAGTAACATTTGCATAAGAAACCACAGGTGCTGCTTGGATCACCATTCTGACTGGAAGCAGGCATGAACTCAGGGTCAAGGCACACTCATACTTCAGAGAAATGGCGAGGCCTGAGAAGGTGCACCTGGAATGCAGTCTCAGAATTTGTTGAAGTTGAAACATGCTAAGATGCTCTGCATTTTCCCTCTTTTTTTTGTTTTGCAGTCCGAAACCCATGTAGCTTCAGATAGGTCCTGGTTTTATTGTTCTCACAATGACCTGGGTTGAACCCTACAGTTTTATAAAAGAACAGATCTTGTTTTGCACAAATGTGGAGAACGGCACAGCACTCTGAGCACAAAATGATTTTTTTTTTTTTTGAAATTGAAATTGAGAAATGAGTTCTTAACCAGGTATTGAGCCTACGACTGACCACAATCAAAACGACTCAACAAAAGAAAAACAAAGGTGAAACAACCTAAACACATCTCTTGACACTCAAAACGACTCAAAACAAGAATCGAGACAAACAAAAACACATACACAACACTCAGATGTGTACCACAGTAGGAGACCTCTCAGTTCACGAGGAGCCTGTTTCTCCGGGTATTGTTTCCCACCATTTCTTATTTGTGATTTTCACATCACTTGGCACTCAATCTCTTTTTCTCTGAAAAGCCTTTTCCTCACTTTTGCTTTCAGCGCACATCTCTTTATTCTTCAATCTCTCTTATTTTTTATCCCTCCCCTGGGTGGTTGATGGATAAACAAGAAGTCGTGGGCTCTTGCCCCTAGTATTCTACTAGATTCTCCTTCTTTCACTCACAACAGTGAGCTTTCCCACAGGGGGGTTACGATGCGACTAGATGTGTAGCCGATTTGCAATTGACATCGGTTGACGATGCGCTTGGCCAGTTTGGATGTGATCAGACCTGTCCAAATGAGGGAATGGAATACCCTGCTCCATTCTAGTTTATGCTTCGCACATGGCTTGATACCTCGCTGCTTGGAGGATGTGAGAGCTTTCGGCCATTCGTTGTTAGCTTCAGTTGTGCCCTTTCCGGCAAATACGGCGCCCTTGCTGGCAAGTATGGTGCCCTTTCTGGCAAGTATGCTGACAATGGGAAAAAGACAGGAAACCTGACTCAACCGTGCCCCTAGTTCATCATTTTGACCATTTTTTGTTTTTGGCTTCTGCTAAAACAATTTTGACCAATATGAGAGTTAGATTAACATGCTTGTTCGATTTTCTGATTTGAAATCATGCAAGTCAGGTTGTGTGCACTGAAAATTTTCCCTTTTTGGGTCCAAGAAATGGTCTAGTTTTGGAAAAATATGGAATAATTTTCAAGAGAAAATTAGCCAACCTCATTAAAAATCTTCAGAAACTATTTTTGCAAATGGCCATTGCTCAACCAACATAGAATTTACTCTCGAGATGCACAACCTTAGATCTGAACTTGAATTGTCTTGCAGCTGAATCTTCTCACATAGTAGGACAATCAATTTTGAATGAAGACGAGCCAATTTGCACATGGATAAGATAGCCGAGTTAAACAAGGATAAACCAATCAACATGGATGAGCCAAGCAGGTTAAAAATGATTGGGGCCGAACTTCAAAATGAAGATGCCTACCTATCCCAAACATGGGAATCAGGCCTGACGTAGTTCCGGGTTGAGATTCACTCGGGTGTTGACACTCTCCTTTTGCGCTCTAGCTTTTGCCAAGGCCGTCCTTCCGGGTTTTCAACCTTACGAGCTCTGTTTTGCTTTTCTTTTCATTTATTTTCATCTCTTCTTCTTTTCTTATTTTTCTTCTTTTCATTTTTTCTATCTTTTCTTCTTTTCTTTTCTTTTTTTCATTTTTGTTCTTTCTTTTTTTCTTTGTCTTCTTTCTTTTTCATTTGCTCTAACTTTTGCCTGGGTTGTCCTTCCGGGTTTTTGGCCCAACGAGCCTCTCAAGGATAAAAAAGGGTTTAAGTTGTCCATGTTGATCAGTTTTGAGATCTCGAAGCCATCTGAATCTAGGAGAATGGCCGCTGTTCGTTGATGATATAGGAGTCTATCCAACCAGGTCGGAATTTGCCCCTAGTGTTATGGATAGGAACTTGATTGTTCTTCCACAATAAATTTTCTTCTTTTCAATTATGGGATTGGGCTTTCTTGCCAGTCTTCCTTGGTTTGCGGAATGACCCATCCTTTGAATCTTTGAGCACATTTGACATTTTTGCCCCTCGTTCAAGGGATGCTTCTGATCTAGCTTCATAAGCTTCCTTTGATAACATTTGATCTTCTTGATCTGACTTTCTTGCCCCTAGTTCGAGGACTGCTTCAAATCTGGCCTAGCAGGCCTCCTTTGATGTCATACGACCTTATTGCCCCTAGTTCATGGGTTGCTTCAAATCTGGCCATACAAGCCTCACATTGTGGTTGACCGTTGAACACTCTGAATCCAAGTTCAAGGTTTGAAAGCAAAACGAGTTGAGTCTTGAGGCTAAGAGCGATCCTATGTTGCACAATCTCGAGAGCAATTCCATACATGTCTTCGTAGGACCACGCAAAACATTTTTTTGAAATCGTTTAAGAAAGTGACTAGTTGCTCGTGAAGACAATTTAGAATCAATCTAGATCAAGCCAGGATCCTTCTCAATACTCATAGTAACAAACATGACCTCAGTCATGAAGGGCCTAGCACGCCTCTCTTTCTCTCAATTGATCAAATTTTTGCAAATCTAGAAGAATTCCTCCCTCTTTGTTTTCAACACAGTGTTAGAAAAGTTTTAAAAAACTTAGGTCAATGCAATGATTTCAAGGCACAGAAAAGTAGGTGAAAATGCACTGCCGTTTCATTCAGATCTACTGGTACAACTGGCTTCATGGAAGAAACAGACTCAAAAGAAAGAGTGTAAAAGGCAAACACAAAATAAACAAGTGATGCCCGAGGTAACACCCTTGCAATCACCCGACTCTAACACAATGGGACTGACTCGATACAACAAGACAAACTCAATACAACATAACAAAACTAACTCAATACCCAAGTCAAAAAGTTAAGCAAACAACATTCACACATTGCTCAAAACAGTGTATGCCATCCGCCACATTTGGAGTAAACTAAGCGCCATCCGCAGGTGGTTCATCCCTTGATCACATAGGCACATTATCCCCTAAGTTCACCGATCCGGTGCCAATAGACTTTGTAGGACCTGGTGCGATGATGACCTTGTTGTCAATCAAATCTTGTATTTCATTGCGAAAATGAAAACACATGTTAGTGTCATGGCCGGCTTGTTGATGGAAGGCACAGTACTTGGCAGCATTATGCTTAGCCGGAAGGGGATTCAGGAGAGGCCGAGGCTCAAGGGGTTTGAGATGGCCTTGTCTTATAAGGATTTGGAGAGCTTTGGACAAAGTCATGTGGAGGGGATTGAAGACCCTCTGGCCTCGGGGTGGGTACTTTGCAGGTTGCGGGGTAGTTCCAGATGTGCCAGCAAAGGGATTGGCAGATGCTGACTGGGTTTGATGATCTCTTCCGAGTGTAGGATCAGAGTTGAAGGGGGTGTTTCTGGTACAACAACCCTTTTCCTGACTTGCCCCTTGTTTCGAAATGCCTCGAACTTGAGTGGCAAAAGTGTCATCCACAGTTTTTGCAACAACTGCGAGCACTTGTTGTTTGTTCAGTCCTTCAGTCTTCAAAGTCTCAATAGCCCACAAAAGGTGTTCGTAGGGACCAATGCCTGCCCCTACCTTGTTCTTACCACTTGCCTCCACTTTGTCAAGGGATTGGGTCGCTATATCAGAGCGAAGCCCAATTGTTGTCAACATGTCATTGCCCAGACCTGGGATGGATTCAGGTTGGCCATTTTCAACCCCAGCTCGCCTCAAGATTGGGGAGCCTTTCGGCGTGAAATTTCTGGCATGTGATGTGGTTGATGACGGAGCCAATATCCCAAAGGCTAGATCTGTCATAGTTCTCTGAAGATCTTCAATCATTCTCATCAGCTCAGAAGTAATGGGTTCACGGATTTGAGATGATTGGGGCTCAAGTGCATCCATCATGCACAATTCCGTGCTTTTTGGAATGAACACCTCAGGCTTGGGTAAATGGGCCGGGGTGATGTATATGTTGGGGTTGTAGGTGGATTGCAGTGTATGGATGAGGTTAAGGTGTGGATGAGATACTTGGTCATTGGGGTCTTGAGGTGGAGTTATCGTCTGGTTGTTGATGAGATTCTGGACCTCATGACGAAGGCGGTAGCAACGATCGATGCCATGATCACGCTGTTGATGATACACGCGGTATTTAGTGGTGTTATGTCTGGCAGGGAGTGGGTCAGGCAGAGGTTGAGGATCGAGGGGTTTGAGATACCCTCTTTCCATCAGGACTTTTAATGCACTGGTTAGGCTAATATAGAGGGGTGTGAAAGTTCTACCTTGAGCTCGGGCTGGGCTGGCTGTTTGTAGGCTTGTTTTGGCAAAAAGGTCGGCTGTGGCGACTGTATTGATTTCAGTGGGTTTGGGAATAGTGCTACTACCAGTATTGGTACTCCTGGAAATCACTCTTCTTGTCGGTTCACTTGTTCTGGGAATAATCCCTCTATTGAACGCATTCTCGATCTGAACCCCCAATTCATGCAAACTTTTGAAAGTGAATAGTGGAGTGACTATTAACTTTTGCAACATATCATGCTCAAGGTTCTGCACCACTATTCGCACTTGATCCCTCTCAGAAGGGCGATCTGTCATCTGTGCTGCCTTTGCTCTCCATCTTGCAACAAATTCCACAAAAGGCTCTGTTGGGTTCTGGTGGGTTGCTTCAAGCTCTTGAGTGGTCATTTCAACTTGGGTATTGTAAGAATACTGATCGAAAAAGGCCTCAGCCAACTCTTCCTAGTTTTGCTTCACTGAATCCTCCAACTTGGCATACTAAGTGGCTGCTACACCTGACAGGGTTCTTCCATACAGAGAGAGTTTCTAAGGCTTAGTCAGACCCATCGGTTTCAGGACGTCCAAGAAAAGCCGGATATGTACCATAGGATCTCCAGACCCGTCGAAACGGTCAATATGTGGCATTTTGAATTTGTCTGGGAGTCGTATGGCAGCCTCGGTGTACCCATCCTCAATGTCAGGAATGGAGTTAAGGCCTTGTGCCCTTTTGAATTGCTTCTCAAGGTTTACAATTTTCACCAAGGTCAGATCGAGATCAGTAGTATCAAGGGAATAAAGCCTCTCATTAGGCTGCACCAGGGGCTTGAAAACTTGAGCCTGAGCCAACCCTTCTCGGGGATCCGGACCATGCGAATCTTTAGCTGGCGGAACTGGGTCAAAGTTTGGCTAGGGTCCTGAGGTTAGATGTGTGGTAGGTGCCCCAAATGGGCATTGCATTTCAGCATTAGTCTCATCCTACATAGCGATTCCCTAGTTTAATGTCGCTATCATGGCCACAACTTCTTTCGGACTCTGTGCCACCACGGTCTGCTGAGTTTGAACAAAGGTGATGTGACTGGTGACTGTCGGATCAATTGAACCAATGAGCCCTGTTTGGTCCTTCTTTGCCCTCCCACCGGCGAAGGAAACACTGGTTGCCCTTGAACTCAATCTCTGACCTGACAAAGTCTATCAACACAAGTCCAATGTACCCAAGGGATATTGGAGCCTTCTGAAGCTATAGTTCCAGGACTACCTAGCAAAAGAGAAAACAGACAGCACCTTAGCCTGGTTTCACTAGAACAGATATGAGCATAGCTGAATGACTGTGCTCTCTACTGAATTCTGTCCCAAATTTTCTGCCTCAAAACTGATATCCCCAAACTGATACCCAGACTTGCAACTGATACATACATTCCTGTAGAGACACACCCTAATAGCTCATATCAAGCAAGTGAGAGCCAAACCACCCCTATGGTGGGATAGGGTTTCCCTGCCCTAGTTTCGTTAGGAACTAGGGATTCACTATGCACGCATGTGGTTTCAAACAATCCTGCATTCGGGTGAGCAACCTGTCCTAGTTTAGAACAGTCTTTAAGGCTTCCGATATGCAACTAGGTCGATTGGTCAAAAAGGGTACCTAAGCAAGACCACCTAAAATACCTCTCGCTCCTAACATCGAGAAGTGAAAGGAGGATCAAACGGTACAGTGGTGATCCAGATCCAAGGTTTGTGTTCCCATCGTGGCAGAGCCCGCAACCGGTCAGCCTTATGGCACGTTTTTCCAAGCAAGCCTCTAGAAAACCGCTCAGGAATAACAAATGGCAAACACTGTGACTTAGGCGCACCTATGCAAATGCAATGCAAAGAAACACATAAATGTAGATAAAACAACATATCATGAGTTCAAGTCAAGTTCTCTAAATCCCCAGCAGAGTCACCAGAAACTGTAGACTCGACTTTCTTCACGCGCCCCCCCTTTCGGAGAGGCGTGAATTGGTCTCCTACAGTTCAGACTCCTGTCACGATTCTGAATCTAATCTCATAAAGTGCAATGTAAGACTGACAAACACCAAAAAGTCCAATTCGGCAAATCATTTTGGAAAATTGATTTTGAATCAAATAATTCCAAAACTGGGCTGCTTCGCTAGATTATAGAGTCGCCACCTAAATATTTTATTTTTGGAAAATTTAGGAAACCCTGACTCGTGCCAAAGGCCACGTGTCCGTCATCACCAAAGTTGTCTCGGCTCGGGAACTTGGGTACAAGAGGGGAAGGTCCTGAAATGAGCACCCCCGTTCGCCCGATCAAAGGATCGGCCTCTACTAAGCATGATATCTTGTTTTATAAACCTTATGTGTTCTTATCCGGTTATTAGCTAACTTTACTATGTGACGCACACATACAAGTATAGACTAAGTCGCGAGAATTGGAACAAATCGACTCATGTTTGTTTTCGAAAATGGTTTGAAAGTGCCACTCGCAAGTGGGCTAAAGCGCGGATTTGCCACCTTCAAGTGGGCTTAAAATATGATTTGCCACTTCGCAAAGTGGGCTTAAAACTAACATTTATTGAATTGTTCCAATTCAAACAATAAAGCCTTCATCCATAGGCATTCAAGCAGTTAATCAAGTAAGCAAATAGCCTCATGGCAAGCATGCGAAACATGACAACACTCACACTTATGCAAGTATGCTAAAGCGTAAAAACTTACAATGTACTCCAAGCCAAAACAAAAGCTAGTTAGAAACAATGCATGATCCTAACTATACAGAATGCCTAATGCAACACATGCAATATGCAACTAATAGGCTCGGCTATCTAAGATGGCATATGAATGCAACAATTTGATACACGTATTCAAATAAGTATTGACATATGATGCAGTTTGAATGATGCGCCGATCCCGGTGCATGCAAGACAAATGAATGATGCAAACAGGCAAGCATAAGGTCTGCTGATCAAAACGTGCCCTAATCTAACCATCGAAAGCGGTTAAGTAAAAGGGAGAAAGACGTAGGGTTGGAAGACATGCACACACGCACGCACGCTTATTGCAACATTGCGCCCTCTCGAAGAAGGGTCCAGATAAATAAGCTACACTAAGCTAAGCTAATTATTACAAACCAACTAATTAACTATTCTAAGCTAATTAAATATTACAAACCAAATTGAAACTAGCTATGCTAAGCTAATTAGAATATTACAAAACAAATTAATCTAATTAATTACAACACATGTAATAATTAGCAGCAACTAGCTAATAAAGCAATAAAGAAAAGATGGCCCCGCGGGCAAGGGAGACATGTATGCTTGGTTGGCTTCGTCCCGAAAAATCCGTCACTTTGCCACCGGTTGCCTCTGTTTGCACTCGCCCTTGATTTCTTAACATTGAACCAACTTCCAGATTGCCTCTTCCTCAAAACAGGAACACTTTGGACAATCGTTGAACTGGTGGTCGGTCGGCTACTGCAAGTGGCCGGCCGGCCACCCATTTTTCCAAACTTCTATTTTTACTATAACAGAGAACAACAGAAGCAAAGCAATGTATTTTTCGAGAAATGTGAGTACTGCCACCCTCCTTATCAATTTCTCAAGCTCAAAGGAGTGTGGCACTTGGCTCTCAAGCCACCAATCAAGCATTTCAACACATAATGGCCAAAGAACCAAGCTTTGTACAAGCTTATTGAATGCGTACATAAGACTCAAATGGCCACCACCCTATCATGCATGATCAAGGGTGATGGCGACCAAGAAACGTGACACGTTTCATCACTTTGAGTATGAAACGTCTCACATTTCTTGTGTTTGGATTAACGTCCAATCCAGACACATGCAATGCAACACGAATGCTTATCTTGTTCATGTTTTACTTTGCTCGTTTCTTTTTTACACATTTTACATTACCAAACCATCCTTTAATTGGTTAAGTCCAATGTGAAAGTCCTCTAATGGGAGGGTGATCAACGAAAGAATGGTTTAAGGCATGAGTGAGATCATGCCTTTGGCAAGGAGGAACCCTCATAAGAGAGTTAAAGCCATTTGAGCACAAACTCTATCAAGCTTAAACACAACCTTAAGGCCAACCAACCCTCAAAACAAATGGAAAAATGAAGAAATAAGGGAGGTTGCAGAATTTCATTGCTGATATGGCATGCTAAAGACCTTAAATCATGCAAACAACACATGCACAACATGTTGAAAGCCAAAAACATCAAAGCTAGTAAAGAGCATTACACAAGAGGCATACAATACTTAGCTTAAATGATGAAACTAGCTTTGGACAGAGCTTAATCATGCCAAATCAGTGGCTAAAATATGCTGAGATTGAAGTTCAAATAGCAAGAAAAACATGCTCGCATGTTGGCTCACAAACAAGGCACAAAGCACAACTCTCAAAAGCAATGAAAGAGTGGAATATGTGAGAGTGTGACTAAGCTATGTGCACTGAAATCACATGCTAAATGATGCCAAAAGATGCAGTCATCTCAAGCAAAGCATGGTAGAGGCCTCAAAACTCAAAGCTAGTGAAGGCCAATTACACTATGGCTATACAAAGCAAGCCTCACATGACCAAGACAGCTCAAAATAGTCCTAAAACAACTTAAATAAAGTTCTAAAACATGCTTGAAGTAGGCTAGAAAGAGCTAGAATAAGAGGCTAATGCATAGTACAAACTAAACTAGCAAGCATGATTACACTACAAGTGTAAGAAGCAAGCAACAAGTGACTTAACCAGCCAAAAACAGAGCTAAAACAGGTAAAAAAAAGTCACGAAAACATGCTAAGATCAAGCCATGAGATGGTAGAAAAACATGCTCACATGTTGGGCCATCTACACATGCAAACAAGATACAAGGAGCGGAGGCCACCCCCTCCTATTTTGGACCTCAAAACCAACTTTTTACCACTAAAAAACCTCTAAGTTTCTGTTGTTAAAAGGCCAAGAAAAGGGGGTTTCAAAAGCTTTGAGAGATGGCTCAAAAGGCTTGACAAGCCAAAGAGCAAAGGGAGGAAACCACCCCCTAACCAAATAAGACTCAAACCATCATTTTAAAGCCTTAAAAACTAGAGTTTTTTAGAGGTTAAAACCAGCCTCAAAATACATTGCAAAGGTGGTTAAACAAGTAACTAAAGCAAAGCTTAAAAGGGACAAGTCCTTACCCTTGAAGCACAACAACAAATGGCCACTTTCTGAGCCAAAACCAGCTTTCAAAAGCTCAAATAAGACTTGCAAGAACCTTAGCTACAAGATAGTCTAAGTTGGCTAAGGGGTTGTATGCAAAAATGTAAAGAAAACTCACTTTCAAGCACAATATATATATAGAGAGAGAGTTCTACAGAGAGTGAAATTTTGCTCCTCAATTTTCTGAACCCCCAAAATGAGGGAGAGACCTCCCCTTATATAGAAAATGCAAGCCAAAGCTTGCTTGAATCCCTCCATACACTTGTATGGAGATGGCATTCAGTGACCAACAGCTGGCAAATAAAATATCTGAAAAAACAAAAAAATGGCCGTCGGCCACTCCCGGTGGCTGGTCGGACACCTCCTCTAGCCGGCCGTCCACTTCAAGTGGCCGGTGAGGGGAACAAGTGGCCAACAAGGCTGAAAAATGAGAAAAATGGCCGTCGGCCACTTTAGGTGGCCGGCCGGCCACCAAAAATCTACTTCCAAGCCCGACTTCAAACGGGCATTTCTTCTTCGTCTGGACTCGGCTTTAGGAGATTCTTGAGGGGAAAATGAAGCCTTGGAAGTCCTCTTTCCAACGGTGGTGGCCTCATAGCTGAAATCCAAGTGTACAAAAGGGTAGGCCTAATTTAGCGAGGGCCGTTCGACTCTCTTTTATCGATTCAAGCCCAACTTCTTCCCCAACTAAGTTTCTTCTCTCCTCTCCTCTTTTCTTCAACTCCAAACCTTCTAAACAAGATGTTTTGAAAGATTTTTCAAAGAGTTCACCTCTCTTTCATTCATTTTCACTTTGTCCTTTCTCGGTTTATCAAAAAGCGCAATATTTAACGAAATGCAAGCCTCGGAACATCGTAGGAACTTTTTCAAAGATATTTTAAAAGAGAGGGTTTTAAGGTCTAAAATCTTTGGTCAAAATAGTTTTAGTCTAAAAATGGGATGTAAGGTTGGGATTTGAGGCTCCTCTTCCCGAAGAAATCAAACCTTTGCATAACATAGCTTGTACCATCAAGTAAGCAATCAGTGGCGCCCAAGTTTTAAAGGCGGTCAAAAATGGGGTGTCTACACATGATCGGCCAATAGTAGCCCTGCGATATGGCGCGGTGAGCTAGAGAACATCCGCTCAAATGGGTACCACTGTTGCCTTCATGTATTTCAGACAAAAGTTCCTCGATTTTATCTGGGTGAACACACTCTAAGTACGGCTCGGACAAAGATTTTTTGTAGAGCTTCCCCTGCGGATTCAAATAGTATCGGAAGGCTTTGTTTCGGAGTTTGTGCGCTTCTTTCTTATCCATCGGGAGCTGTTTTGAAGACAGGAATGCGGCGATAAGGTCCATCCAACTCGGACTTGATTCGATAACGTTGACCTGAACTGGTTCTGAAGAGGCAATGCTCGGCTCGAGAATAAACCCTACTTTAATTGTCTGCTTAATTTCTGAGTTGATTGTAGAGGCTAGGCAAGCCAAGGCGTCTACATGCGTGTTCTGATCCCAGGTTACTTGATTCAACTCAGGATGGTCGAATTTTGCCAGCAAAGAATTCGACGTTTTCATGTAGGCTGCCATACGGTCATTTTTGGCTGCGTATTCCCCCTTCAATTGGTTGATGACTAGTTTTGAGTCGCAGAAGATAATCAGACGCCGAACATCAAGAAGAAGTGCATTTCGTAAGCTGGTTAACAATGCTTCGTATTCGGCTTCATTGTTCGATGCTTCGAAACCCAGTTTGACAGCCTGCTCGATTATTGCCCCGTCGGGAGCCATGATCACTACGCCCGCCCCACTGCCACGTTGGTTGGATGATCCGTCATAATACAACTGCCAAATGTCCCCAACGTAAATTCTCTAGTTTGGTTTAGGTAGAATTTGATCAGACTTAAAGTCGGCAAGACATCCAGTGAAATCGGCCACAAAGTCGGCGAGCACTTGGCCCTTGATTGAGGTTCTGGACAGAAATTGAATATTGTACTGGCCGAGTTCAAGAGCCCATTTTGAAACGTGCCCTGATGCTTCTGCACTACGGAGTACTGACAGAAGGGGGTAGTCCGTTAGTACCCCAATGGTATGCCCCTAAAAGTAATGCATCAGTTTTCTTGCTGCTATGACGAGAGCAAGGACGAGTTTTTCCAGCGGAAGGTAATGTGTTTCGGCGTCAACCGTTGCTTTGCTCACATAATAAACTGGTCGCTGCTCCCCTAGTTCTTCCTTTAACAGTATGGCACTGACAGCCCGTTCGGAAACTGCCAGATATAAAATGAGCAGGTCACTTGCCGAAGGTGTTGTCAAGAGTGGAACTGATCGGAGGTAAGTCTTCAAACCGTCCAAAGCAGCTTCACACTCGGGAGTCCATTCAAAAGATTTATCCTGCCGAAGGGTATGAAAGAATTGTCAGCAGCGATCTGTGGAACGACTGATGAACCTGTTGAGTGCGGCGGCCATTCCCATCAACTTCTGAACCTCTTTGACCGACCAAGGAGAATCGAGTTTTAGAATTACTGTGATTTGCCTTGGGTTGGCTTCGATTCCGTGGTGGTTAACCATGTAGCCAAGGAATTTGCCAGATTCAATGCCAAATGCACATTTGGAAGCGTTCAGCTTTATTTTGTATTTGCGAAGAATGCCGAATCTCTCTTCTAGATCGGCTAGATGAGTTTGCTCTTCTTTGGACTTGACCACCATATCGTTGATGTACACTTCCATAGTATGGCCGAGTTGTTCCTTGAACATGTCAGTGACTAGTCTTTGGTAGGTTGCCACCGCATTCTTCAGCCCGAAAGGCATAACCTTATAGCAATAGGTTCCTCTTGGGGTGAGGAATGCAGTTTTTTCTTGGTCCTCCAGATGCATGGCAATTTGATGGTAGCCTCTATAGGCATCCAGGAAGCTCATACGTTGATGATGTGCCATTGCATCTACAAGTTGGTCTATTCTAGGGAGGGGGAAGCAATCCTTGGGACAAGCTTTGTTTAAGTCCGTGAAACCCACACAAACACGCCAAGTTCCATTTTTCTTCTTCACAACCACAATATTCGACAACCATGTAGGATAGGTCACTTCGCGGATTGCCCCGGCATCAAGCAACTGGTCAACTTCTTCAACAACGACAGTAGTGTGTTCTGTGGTTGACCATCGGCTTTTCTGAATAATCGGCTTACATTTGGGATCAACGTTTAAGCGGTGCTGAGACATAAATGGATCCACCCCCGACATCTCATATGGTGACCATGCAAATACATCAAGGTTGCCAAGTAAGAAGGAAATTAGCTCCTGCCTGTCGACTTTATTCAGGGAAGCGCCGACCATGAAGAATTTGTCAGGATTCCTATCGATTTCAACCTGATCCAAGACTCCGGTTGCTTTTTCACTTGGGAGCTGCCCAACGTCGTCGAGGCTCTCCCGATCCGACACCACAATTGAATTCACTTCCAGCTCTCTTGGTGTCTTTGCAGCAAGAAGATAACATGGCTGTGCGGATTTCTGGGAACCTCGAATTTGCTCTATGCCGCGTTCAGTCGGAAAGTGAAGTAGTTGATGATAGATGCTTGGCATGGCCTGCATGGTATGCAGCCAAGTTCGTCCCATGATGAGATTATACGGCGAAAGAAGCTTGACAACCAAAAATTCTACATCCACTGATCGGGAGCCTGCCCGAACTGGTAGTGTGATTTTGCCCAAAGGCTATTCTGGATTAGCGTTGAAGCCGAAAAATGGATAATGAGCTGGAGACAGGTCCGACTCAGTGAAGCCGAGTTTAACGAAGGTCTTGTAGTACATAACTTCTGAAGTACTTCCCCGGTCAATGAGAACACATTCAACGGTGAATCAGTTTATGCGTAGTTCGATGACTAAGCGATCAATGTGGGGGAGCGTTACGCCGACCAAATCAGAATCATCGAAAGTAATACTCACATCTTCATGGGGCCGTTTCGTTGGTGTGAGTTGCTTTTGGGGGTTAGGATGTGACTGAATTGTATGTACTGCGGATGCCGTCGGGAAGCTGTATATCATATGGATTATGCCAAGTGGAGGTGAATCTTACCGTAAAGCTACGGTTTTGGTTGAGTTGTTCTTTCGGACGTGTTGCATAAGCTAACCGTCTTGTACCAACTCCTCAAGGTGGTCCTTCAACGCATAACAATTGTCAGTATCATGACCGTGGTTTTTGTGATATTCGCACCGCCTATCCCGTCTTCTCGTGTCGGGAGGTCCCACCATCTTGGGTGGCCATTTAAAGAACGGAAGGTGTTGAATTTTAGACATAACCGCGCTAATCGGCTCCGATAACTCCGTATATTTCTTGTCCGCATGCCTTGTGCACCTGCTATCCACTTGAAGTTGTTCATTAGCTCAGTTTGAACATTGGTCATTTGATCGGTGCGAATCTCGTCTTTTGTCTCGTTTAGCTCGATTCCGAGGTTTAGGGCTCCGTGATGGTACAGAATTTATCGGCTGAACAATTTCAGATGGGGCCATCTTGTTAGCCTTGTGCCCGGCTTTGACCCGCAGAGCATCACTTCCACTTTGTAGTATTCCTCGACTTTCTTCATTAACGACCAGACTGTTTTGGGGGGCCTTCTGGTTAAGGAGCTGCGGAGGGCACTATCAAGATGCAATCCCATCTTAAAGGTGGTGATGGCCATAAAGTCATTGCAGGCATCATCCACTAGATTAAAGCATTCCCAATAGTGCGTCGAATACGCATGAAAGGTTTCTCCTAGATGGATTTGCATTGCCCAGAGAGAATCGGCCTGCTCCGGCTGGACCTCATTGGTGATGAACCTTGCCCTGAAGGATTTTTGGAGTTGATGGAAGCTCTTAATCGATGCCGGTTCCAATTTATAATGCCATCTGACGGCTAATGGTCCCAAACTGCTTGAAAATATTCGACACATGAGGGCCTCGTCGTTTGCATGAAGCGTCATGGCTTGCTTGTAATGACGAATGTGATCGATGGGGTTCGATTTTCCATCGTGTAGGGTGAACGATAGAGCTTTGAACTTTTTGGGTAGCATTGCCCTTGCGATCCGTCGCACAAAGGGGTCATGTTGATCCTCTTCATCTGAATCATTTCTTCTTTGCTTTGTGCACGCGGACTTCCTCTAGAAGAACTGGAGACTTTAACTCGTCCCTTCTTTTTGGATTCTGGAGATGATGAGTAAGAATCACTGCCACTATCATGTCTCTGAATTCGAGGTCGTCGACCATCCTTTCCCAGAGGTCGTCCCAGATCTTAGCGCGTGGCCTATTGGGATTTTGCCACCTCCAAGGCCAAATCCTGTCGAAGGCGTTCCTTCTCAGCCATCATATTTTCCAACCTCTGTTCATTTTGCTTCGCCTGATCCATAATCGCTTGCATTGTCTCATGTGCTGATGTCGAGGGTGAGGTCTGGGCAACTGAGTCGAAGTTTAAGGCCCTTCGTACGGAAATGTTCTCTGGCCCAAGCATGTTTCTTGGAGTGGTATCATCTCGTGGCGTAAGGTCGTCAGCGACTACCGGAGGATCTTCTGTCACGCCTGCCATGGATGTGCTAGAGTATTCCCACAGACGGCGCCAATTGTGGAGATGTGGTTTGGAAATACTCTCTGGATCCTCAGCTAGTCACCTGAAAAGGAATGAACACTTCGGTCGGGGGTGCCGGAATTAGCACTCCGACGGATAAGTCAGTGTAAACTCTTTTGGTTGCTTGTATCTCAAGTTAATCTTACTTGTTTTCACATACCTTTCTTTGGCTGATGCTTCTCTATTTATATCTTCCTTTGGGCCCCAGGGTCAGGCCCACTTTTAATCTATTGCATGTTTATTTATTCGGCCTTTGTTCAACTGGTTTTGTGGCCGATTAGTTTACTTGGCTTTGGGCTCATCCAGGACGGAGCCGAATACAATATTTATCCTGATTATCCTCAGACTTGTTATTCGGCTTTCTCGTATGTCCATCAACATTATCCGGCGCCCACAGTTACTAAGTTCTGTAGTATTATTACCTTCATTTTATTCTTCTTTTCACTCAATCTCTAGGGAGATGCCTCTAGCAAAACTAAAAAACAAGTACAGAAAAATTTCATCACTAGAGAAAGCTCATAGTGGTTGGGAAGGTGAATATGAAGTTTCATCTAAGTAGGTAAGTAAGATCCTTCCTGAACTTATTCATGCAAGGAAGTCACTTCATATGAACTAATGTAAGGCTTAATTTTTTGGTCAAAATATTTTCTAGCATTAGTACACAACATAACTACTAATGAATAATTAATATTATTAAATGACCAAGAAAAGTAGCAATTCGACAGCACATCCTTCAATATATAATGATTAATTCAGTGTTTTGTCATGTAATTCATTATGGCCGCTATGAATAGTATAATGCCTATCTTCACCAAGTCCCATTGTCAAAAATCAATTTTTGTTTCCGTCTTTACTATCCATTCCTTGTTCATCTTCTGTTCTTTCTCCAGCATTGTTTGGTAACTGTAGAGCTAAATTATATTGTGTTTTACTTTGAAGGGAGTTTGAGTACGGTAAGTTTTATATCGTTGTGGTGGAAAATTATAGCTGGTTTTTCTTGCTACAATAATTTTCTGATTCTGGACAATAGTTTACAATTTAAAAAGGGATTTTTAGCTTGCCTCAGTTTTGTGCATGTTGGCTTTGGCTTTTTTTTTTTTTTTTTTGGCTCACCTTGGAAATATGTTTTTCCCCTACAAAGTAAAGAAACAGTCCATCTATCATTGCCAAATATGTGGCTGTGTATCGGAGCTGCACTGAACACGTGTATACTTGTGGTCTAATGTCAAGAAAATTTGGTTAAATGGTATCTGGCATCGCTATGTGCTCAAAAATTGAAAATGTTTGAGAGACTCCCATAATTTGACCTACAATGATATGACATGATAGATGTCGACTTTTGATTTGTCACACTTAATTATATAGGTCCAAACTCCCTTGGCACATCATTGTAGATGAATTTAGGGGTCTAAATTGTTGGTCTTTATCATTTCTAACTCAAAAGTTTTTTTTTTTATTGGAGTTGGTGTTGTGCTTTGCCTGTGACATATAGGTCATCACAGTTGTGCAAAAGCTGAAGTACACAAAAGTTGAGATGAAAGGCTTGGTTTCAAGTTTATTATACTTTTTGCTAATTTATTTTTATTTTTATTTATTTATTTATTTCAAGATTCTGATATGCCATCTGGAACTGTCTTGAAATTCTTACATATTGTTTCTGGTATTAATTCTATTACCAGCTAAACTTCAGAACTGGATATACTTCATGCCGAAGCTGCTGCAAGAATGTGTCCAAAATGTCTTATTTATTTATTTTGATTTGATTGCAAACTGTTCCTCTAGATTAGTTTTTTTTTTTTTTTTTTCTTTAATCTAAAAAAAAAAAACACAAAATTCCTCTTGCTTTATTGAGGGTGTTATTGCTTTATTGAATAAGTGGTAATGGTGAGAGCATTATGGAGCGAGTTTTCTATAATGCCCAAAGCACTGACCCGTGCCTCTATTTTTTGTGTCACCTGAATTAAATTTCAAATGGTTTATTTCCCATTGTTTTACTTTTAAATTAATTTAATTTATGGATTCCATCTCTCTTTATGGTGGGCCTTTGTGCTCTGTCAATGTTCTTCTTAATCACACAAAGGATGAGGTAATTTATTTTTCACTTGTTTGATTGATCAAGAAATCACTAAGATTGTATTTGGATCTTAAATTTGTGAATAATTTTGTGATAATAATAAAAAAAAAATGAAATGAAAGAAAAATAAAACATAATGAAACATTTGTTTGTTCCATCCTGAGTGACAAGAGATTGAAACCTGAAATAGGATCCCATGTCTAGAAAAAAAATATGTTTGTCATGTTGTCTTGTTGTAGACACCCCATTTTTTACCGTCCTCAAGACTTGGACGTCATCACTTGTGCATTTGATGATTATGTTTGTTTGTGTTCATTTTGAGTGCCCGAAATCCTCGACAGAACGCCCTGTCTTTGAGCCTTTAGACCTTGTCCCTTTCTGTGCCTTGTTTTGGATCAAAACTTGGTGCCTGAAACTTGTGGTGACCTGTCGGCCACCACCAGAGGCTGTCGGCCATGGCTTGTGCTTGTCGGCCATTGGTGTGGCCGGTCGGCTACCACCGGTAGCCGACGGCCACCAGTCTCTTTTTCCAGATATTTTAGATATTTGTTAGTTGTGCCAACAGTTAGCACATTGAGCTGTATTTCCCTACACGTGTATGGTGGGATGTTTCTAAGCTCAAGGGGTATTTTTCTATATATAGGGGGGTTCCTCTCCCATTTTTGAGGGTTAGAAAATTCAGAGCAAAAACCTCTCTCTCTCTCTCTCTCTCTCTCTCTCTCTCTCTAGATTTCTCTCTCTCTTACAATTTTGTGCCTAAGTGCTTGCCTTCTCTACACTTTTGCATACACATCCTAAATCAAATCCTCTTACCTTTGAGCTGAGGTTACTTGGGGTCCTCTTTGAGCTCTTAAAGGTGGTTTTAGCTTGGTTTTGTGCCAAGAATTGCTCTTTGCTTCAAGAGGTAGTTTACTTGCCTTGTTTACTTTGTTTTGCAAGCTTGTTTTACCATCTTTTCTTACTATTTTGGGGGTGGTTTTGAACTGAGAAAAGTTCTATTTTTGTGGCTTAAAAGTGGTGGTTTGACCCCTTTTTTAGTTAGGGGGTGGTTCACCCTTCTTGCTTATTAGTTTGTAAAGCTTTTGTGCCTTTGTTCATCACTTTCAAATCAACTTTTTAAGGCTTTTTAACCACTGAGTTTCGGAGGTTTTTCAATGGCAAAAAACTTATTTTGAGGTCCAACTTTGGAGGGGTTAGCCTCCCCTCCTTATGTCTTGTTTGCATGCCTAGTTAGCTTCACATGTTAGCATATTTTTCTAGCTTAACTTAGCTCAAGGCCAGTATGTTTTAGCCTCTGAAATAACCTGTTTTAGCTTTGTTTTTGGCTGGTTAGTTTGTTTGAGTCTTGTTTCGCATGGTTGTAGTGCAAGTTCCTTCACTAGCTTAGTGTTTTAAGACTTTAACCATCATTGGTTTGAGTCGATTGCATGTTTTAGTGCTTTTTCCACTTCATTTCAGCACTTATGATCTCTGCAATCTCCCTCATTTCTTCCCTTTTTGGTTTTGCTTTGAAAGTGGTTTCAAACCACTTGTTTGCCTAAGTGTGAAATGGAGGTGCTACACCTAATGGTTTAATCCCCTAGGGGGCATTACCAACAGTGTAATGCCTCTTTCATGCCCAAAGCAACTTGTGGTTTGAATCCTCTTTCCATTAGAGGACACTCACCAATGGACTTAATGGATTAAAGAATGATTTGGTAATTAAAATGAGTAAACAAAATTGGCAAGTAAAAGAGGCAAGATAGGCATCTCTTTGTGTTGCATTGCATTTGTTCAAATCGGACGTTAATTTGAACACAAGGTAAATGGGACATTTCATACTCAAAAGTGATGACATGTACCATTTTCCTTGGTCTCCATTACCCTTGATCATGCATGATAGGGTGATGGACATTTTGGTCTTGTTTTGCATTTCTTGAACTTGCACAATTGGTTTCACAAGCCATCATGCAATGAAATTTCTTAATTGATGGTTTGTGAACCAAAGCTTGTCCCTCCTTTGATTTTCCCATGAAAAGGAGAGGCAAAGTGTGCAAACAACCCTTGAGAAATACACTGTTTTGCTCTATTTTGCTCTCTGTTACAGCAAGGAAGTTCAAACCAGCAGTGGCCGACAGCCATCACCAGTGGCCGACCGGCCACCAATGGTAGCCGATCGGCCACCATTGGGCCACCAATGAAATTTGCACAGTGTGTTGGTAAGGTGGAACAGAGGTGTTCTGGAAGTGGACAACTTTGTTGGTGTTCATATGTGCAAACAGAGGCTTTCAGCAGCAAGGCAGTGACTTTTCGGGTGAAGAATCGAGCATGCATGCATCCCTCACTTCCCGGGATTAGCTAATTAGTTTAATTAGCATTAGATCAAATACGTGTTGTAATTAATTAGTTGTAGCTAATTAAGAGTTGTAATTAATTAGTTAGTTTAATTAGCTATTTGATTCCGTTTTGTAATAATTAGTTAACTAGAATAGTTAATCAATTTGGTTTGTAATAATTAGTTAGCTTAATTAGCGTAGCTAGTTGGTTAGCTTATTCATTCGGACCCTCCTTCGCGAGGGCGTAATGTTGTAATAAGTGTGCGTGCGTGCGTGTATGTCTTCCAACCCCACGTGTTTCTCCATTTTATTTAATTGCTTTCGATGGTTAGATTAGGGACATGTTTCAATTAGCATATCGCATGCTTGCATCCATTCATTTGTATTGCATGCACCGAGGCTCGGCGCATCATTCAAATTGTATTGCCATTTCAATATCTTCTTTGAATCCGTGTTTAATCGCATGTTGTTCAAATCGATCCATATGCCATATTAGTAGCCGAGCCTATTAAATTGCATATTGCATTTGTTGCATTAGACACTTAACATGGTTAGGATTATGCATCTTTCTAATTAGTTTCTGTTTTGGCTTGGAGTACTCGAAAAGTTTTTATGCTTTAGCATACTTGCATAAGTGTGAATGTTACCATGATTAGCATGCTTGCCATGAGGCTGTGTGCTTAAATGCTAAACTACTTGAATGCCTGTGTGCTTAAATGCTAAAATAGTGTAGAGAAGGCTTGTTGTGAAATTTGTCTAAACTAGAATGTTGGTGCTCAATGGAAACATCTGATGATTGCATTCTATTTAAGTATTTTTCAACATGCTTTATATAGGCTGTCTCATTAGGATTTTGATGTAGCTGACTGTTATAGAATTACAAGTCTTGTTGGTTGCTAGAAATAATCTCCAGGTTTGTTTTTTGTGTTCTTCTCTAGCTCTATATGATTGATTTCGGTTTTGATTATTTTCCCTAGACTTCTTGTTTTTCAATTTTTAGGAATACATTTTTTTATCAGCTCTAGTATTTTACATTGTGATATTTCATTGATGCATATGTAGATTTTTTAGTTTATGTACAATATGTCATCTCAATGATCAGCTATCTAAATATGTTGTGAAAAAGGATCTTATATATTTCGTCTATATTTTGTTCTTCATTCTAATTTTGGATACATGTTATTTGTTTTAATAGCTTCCTATCTCAATGGAAGGTATAGACATTTTTCCTTTGAGAATTGGAGTTTTCTAATTCTTTACCTTCCCCTCTCTCTGTCTCCATCTCTCCATTTTTCTTCTTCTTCTTTTTTTTTTCTTTTTCTAATGTGTTTTGTAATTATGTGGTTTAGGGAAACTTGTCGAAGAGATCACTCCACAGTAATGCAGAGAAGTTTGAATTTCAGGCTGAGGTGTCTTGGCTTATGGACATCATTATCAACTCACTTTACAACAATAAAGATATCTTCTTTAGGGAATATGTTTGGCATGATAGTCGATATATTTGTGTACGGAGAACATGTTTTGGTATAATTCTCTGTTTTGTATGGAATAATATTATTATTTTAAGTTGGAATATACTTAATTTGTATGAAATTTGACATTAAAAGTTATTCCTTTTTGGATGGTTGGAAGTGAAATGGATGCAAATTGCTGAATGATTGATGATAGATGTATTGTTTTATTTATATATATGATACAAGTTGCATGGAATACATACATGTTGTGGATAAATTAATCAAAAAATAAAATAAAATCATGTTTTTGGCGACTAAACAATTAGTAGCTAAAAATGAAGTAAATATTTTTAGTGACTAAATAGTTAGTAGCTAAAAATAAAAATAAAATGGAAAAAACTTTTGGCTACTAAATATTTAGTAGCTAAAATAAAAGTAGACTTTAGGCGACTAAGAATTTAGTAGCTAAAAAAAATAAAATGAGAAAAATAAAAAAAAATAAGGTGAAAAAAAAACCCTTTGGCGACTAAAACTTTGGTCGCCATAGATACTTCAAGTTTTGGCAACCAAAGTTTTAGTAGCGAAAAATAAGATTTTTGGGGACTAAAATATTATTTTTGGCGAGTAAAAATATTAGTCGTCATTTATAGGACTTTTGGCGACTAAATATTTTTTAGTCGCCAATACCTGCCCCGACAACCTTCTCGCGACCAATCCAGCGACCAAAATATTTAGTCGGGCACAATTTTTGGCGACTAAAATAGTACTTTTGGCGACTAAAATTTAGTCGCCAAAAGTGAAATTTTTTGTAGTGATTAGGATTTTGTATATAGAATCACGCATATTTTACTAACTTTGTTTTGTAACTGTTTGCGAGACGTTAGTAAATATGTAATCTTTTATGCTTTAGCATCCGATTTGTGTATGTTTTCTTTACTATGTTTAGCATCCTGCCATAAGGCTATTTGCTTATTTGATGTAACTCTATGCATGCCGGTAGGTGAAGGTTGAGTTGTTTGATTTAGAATAAAATTGATTTTCATGTTTGTAAAATTCAATTTTCTGTGTCTTGTACACTATTCAAAACATTTTCAAACTAATGAAATCAAGTTATTCCAAAATAAACGACATAGTTTATATGTGTTTGCTTCACATAGTAATTTTTAGGATTATTAATAATTGAAATATGAACATATAAATTAAATAAAAATCATATCATGGTTTCGTAGAGGCCGATCTTTGATCAGGTGAGCGAGGGTGCTCAATTAATGACATTCCCCCCTCATACCTAAGGTCTAAAGCCAAGGATCATTGGTTATGACGAACAGTGGCCTTGGCACAAGTCACAAGTTTCCTAATTTTTTCAAAATATTAGGTGGTGACTCTAAGATCTGGTGATGTAGTTTATTTATGGCAAGGTTTTTCTACAATAAAAAGGATTTTCTATAAAGTTGCCAAATTTGGACTATCGTCTATGTTTCACACTACACTCGTGAGACTAGACCTAAGAGATCGAGGGTCTGAACTGTTTAGCGCATGTGGGAACCCCCCGGGCGATGTTACATCCCCAGCCCAGCAATGGAGAATTGTTTCACCGATCCTAGCATTGCACCTTGCACATCCCACCAGTTAAATAAATCAGTCCAAACTTGCCAAGAGAAGGGACATAATAGCAAAACATGGTTCAGAGATTCACACCCAGCCTTATAGAACACACACAAATATGGAGTAAGGCTTTGAAGAACTCCAATTCTATGAAAGTGCTCAGCAGTCTTGATCCTGCACTGAAGAACCCACTCCCTTGAGTTGCCTTTTCTCTCAAACGTCATTCTTACTAAATCCTCACTTTTTCCAAAGATAGCCTAAACAGGCTTGGGAATTCTTCTGTTAAACTTGTGGTACCACACCACCTATCAGTCCAGAATTTGACTCTATTACCATCCCCAATATTGATATGAAAATATAACAAGAAGAATCCATAAAGCTTGTGCCTATGTTCAGCAATTGAAACTATTCCTTTCTATACCCTTGAGTAACTGTTATAGGGGCTAAATGATGTAAGCCAACTTTCAATATTCAACTTGTACTTGTTGCAAATGATCCTTCTCCACAAAGCATCCTTTTCATTACCAAAACTCCACCACCACTTTATCAAGAGGCAAGCATTAACTATGACGCCCCAAAATTTAAGGACATCATAATAATGTTTAGACCTTAAAATCAATTTTCTTAATTAAGAACTCCTTATTAATGTTGCCACTAAGTTTATAATCATTCATTAATTAACAACACAGAAATTAAAAGTTCTTAAATTACAACTCCAATAAACTAAAGACTTACTCTTAGTACATGAAAGAAAGATACACATACAAAAAAAAAAAAAAAACAACAACAACAGCAACTAGAGAAAAACTAGAAAAAAAAATTCAAAAAAAAAGGGTTCATGGAACTTGGGCACACTTCAAGCTAACCAAGGCTGAATATCGCCTTCCAAGACCTCGGTGTTTCCTTTGGTTTCTTCGGTACCAAGCATAAAACGTCAGGGCAACGGGAATGCCAATGAGCGCCGAGCTCAATAAGATACTACAACCCGAAAGTACCCACCCCGATAACAATACTCACAATTAATGAATAATATGTAGTACCAGAGTAACAAACAACGTTTAATAAGCATAACAAGAATGCTATCAGTTGATATAATAACAATAGATAATAAGAACAATGGCAAGCGAAAGCAGTAATTCATCAGAAGGAAAATGTCAACTTTTCTTTTAAATTCACATAAGTTTAGTTTATCAGGTAAGTCTAAGTAACTCCCCGCGGAGTACTATTTCCACTCAACCACTAAGCAATGGCCAAGAGCAATTCTGACTCCCCCTTGGTCAAATATTCAAATGTTACTTGCTGTAACTACCAATGATGCCCACGCACCCGGGTTATGTACCCGAGTCGTGACATCATGGTCTGCCCCAAGGGAACAGTCTATGTTGTGACACCCGCACCACCAACCTTATATCGCCTACACCGATAAGAGCCGAAATATCATCCCGTGCCATGTTAGGGTTCGCAACTCACTTGCGCAAGACTCTAAACCGGGCTCACCCCATCACTTTTAAACTTTAATGCATCGATTCAATTTCGTGTTTCTTTACTTCGTCGAATTCAAATTTTGATGCATGTACGAGTTTTAGTTTGCAAACCACAGTGACATAGGGCTTATATAGCACAACATAATCATATATGGTATAGAAAATAAATATTATAGAATGTCTTAGGAGTCATCACAAAATTTCAATGAATTTCTCACACTTTTTCTTTTCAGCACTGTATAGTCAGACTAAAAATAATGAAACCCATATCAAACAAAGTTCAATTATTACAATATTTTAACTGGTGCTAGTTCATTAAGTTAGGAAAATATTTCACGAAGAATACTAGGGCTAAAAATGATTTTAAAATAGAGAAATAAAATTTGGAAGAAAACTGGTTTTTGGGACAGTGACTTACAGTAACTTCCACAAGTGATCTGTGTTTGAAAAATAAAAAGGGGCATCAAACAGTGCCAAAAAGAGGTATGGTTAGAATGGCTTCCTAGATATTTGAGTTTAGAACATATTTCCAGAAGAGTTTGAAGACTGAAAACCAATGGAAGATAGTGAAATAATTTTTCTAAGAAAATATGACAGATTCTGTCGCATTTTAGTAAAGCTACAATTTCTCCTTTTAGACTTATCTTTTGTGAAATCAGCGGAAAATGAAAGACAACTCTTATATCTAACTATCCTAAGTGGTCGTGCAGAAAAATACCATTTGTAGAGAAAATGGAACCTGTTTGAAGTCACTATGTCTGTTGTGTTGTGAACAACACTTAGGACAAAACTTACTACGGTAAGAAAATGGTGTCCAATGATTTTATAAAAATTTACAGGTGTATTGAACACCTATATATACTCCCAGTACCAACAAATTTTTGACACAAGTTATTTTCAATTTATTAAAGCATTTTACCTCCAATAAAATCTGAGACAGTGAAGAAAATATAAATTTCGAATAAAAGTGAACCAATCTTATCTCATTTTACCCCCATGCAAGATTATTTCAAATAATGGAGAATATTTGAACACATAAGAAGATAAAATCAGTAGCTAATCCATCTAATCTATGCTTGCAAGAAGGAATTGAAATCATATAATCATGAAATTATTATTCCATCAAAATGTAAACATGCATTGAGTTATTCTTGCTATGCATGTATTAACAATACACACTCTTACATATTTTTAATATATAGATTCAGTAAAAAGAAAATATCTAAGGGAGGATAGAGGTTGAGTGTTCCTACCTCAAGAGCTTTTACAAACTATTCTCAAGATTAGTCTTGAAATGGTGATCACCAAGCACCCTCTCCTCTTCCTCTCTTTTTCTTTTCTTCTCTCCTCTCTTTTTCTTTTTTCCTCAGCCGTGCGTATTGAAATGAAATAGCTGAAATAGTGTTCTATTTATAGGAGTTTGGAGGCCTATTTTTATTTTATTTTATTTTCCTCTTGGCTTGGGAAATATTATCTACATATACAGGCTTAGGGTGTGATTGTATGCATGCCTTAGCATGCTTGCTCTTAGTAGCCTCCTTCAAGGAAGGGTGGTGTAGACACCCCATTTTTGACCGTCCTCAAGGCTTGGACGTCACCGCTTGAATACTCGGTGATCCTCTTTGTTTGTGTTCGTCTCGAGTTCCCGAAGGTCTTGGCTGCGCACCTTGCCTCAGGATCTCTCGACTCGACTGTTCCGTGTTTGGTTTTGGCACCAAACACTTGTGTTTTTGCCTTGAAGGGCAGGGAATGGCTTGTTGGCCATCCCCACATCCCACCGGCCTTCCCCTAGCATCACCGGCTGTTTATGGGTGCCACCGGCCATGGTTTCTTAAAACCAATGGCCGGTCGGCACTATATTTGGCCGACCGGCACTTTATTTTGCCGGCGACCTCTTTTGCTGGCCGGTGTGACTCCTTTGCACCCTTGAGGCATGGTGCATGCCAGCTGTGCCAGCTGGAATGCACCATCACTCCTCCCCGTGCAGTTTTTGGCTGGTGTGAACCTTTGAACCCCCTTTCCTTCTAGAAGCTTGAACCCTTTGGCCAAGCTTCTTGGGGAAGCTTGGCCAGCTGTATTAGCTTCTCCAAGAAGCCAAGAACCCTTTGCACCCTTTGCCCCTTTCATCTAGCTTCTTCGAGAAGCCTAGAACCTTGGCCTTTGCCTATATAAGCACTCATCCTCTCCCTTTGTTAAGGGTTAGAGCTTTTGAATCAAAAAACCAGAGCTTCTATATCTATACATCTGATATATCATCCTCTCTCTCTATATCTCCCTCTCTCTCTCATCCTTAGGGTGTGTTTGGAAGCCTAAAAGTGTATTTTGACCTTACTTTTGCACTAACACACACACCATTACACCTTGCTCCGAGATTGAGAGGCATTGAGGGTTGTTTGTTGAGGTTTTGGATTGATTTTGATCAGTAGAGGGTGGCTGGATCATCTGTTCTTCAAGGGTTCTTCAAGGGTGAGACATTTGTTTTAGTTTCCCCAATCTTGCACTAGTTTTCTACCTGTCTTGCATGCTGATTTAAGCTTTGTGTATAACATAAAAAAGTCTTGTATTTTCACGGTTAACATCTTTCATTAAGGGTGTTTTGGCATTGGGGGTCGAACTCCCCCCCCCCCTTAGGCCTCTTTTGGCCCATTTTGGTGCCTTTTCTTTAAGCTTTGTTTACTTTGTTGTGTTGGTCTTCTCACCACTGAAATCCAGTGGATTTTCAGTGGTGATGAAGTGATTTTGAAGTCTTGTGTAGGGGAGGGACACCCCTCTCCCCTTTGTCCTTCTTTTACCTTTGTTTTTGGCTTAAAGGGCAACATGCATGCTTGTTTGTTTTTGGTCCCATCTCAGGGGTTTTTGGGTGTCTTTTAGTCATGTTATATCTCTGTCTTTGGTTGGATTTGTAGCCCTTAGCATGCATCTTATACTTGCCTTGTAATTCCTTATCTTGCCTAGAAATGTGCCATGTGTTTAGCCTAGTATATCTTCATGATTTGGTTTAGCTTATTGAAGCTTTTGGTCATGATTTGTCATGCTTTAGGTCTGTTGGCCACTGTTTTTGTCATGTTTGACATGCTTTATATAGCTCCTTTGCATTCTAGAATTTTGGCCTTGAGTGAGTGAGTCATTAGCATGCTTTGCTTAGGTTGTTTAAATGATTTGGAGTCACTTCTTATGCTATTTCAGTCCCTATATCATGCTTGTATGATAGCATTTATCATCCCTTTCATGCCTTGAGGTGTTGTAGTTTTGTGCCTTGAAATGGGCATTGTGCATGCTTGTATGTTTAAGTCACTTGGGTTGCCATTCATGTGGGTTTTAGGGCGTGTTTTAATGCATTAAAACTCTGTTTTTGGTTGTTTCATTCATACCATGTGTGGTCATGATAGTTGTGGTAGAAGGCTTCTTTTTATGCCTTAGCCTTCTGCTCTTTGGTATGCAAGTTTGCATGAGTATTTGCCCATCATTCCATCACTTTTGGCCACTGTTTTGGGGTGTGGCTGAGGGTCCTCCATCTTAGTGTAAGTCCATGGATCATATATTTGCATCTTGTAGTATGCTCATGACATTGCATGTTGTGGTATCCTTATGGTTGTGCATTGTTGCATGCCCACCTCTTTACATACTTGCCTATCTAGTGTGCATTGTAGTGTTGCTTGTAGTGTTGCATGCTAATGGCATTACCATGTTGTTTGCATGATAGTTTGCATTGCATCACATTTGACATGTTTTGCATCTTAGCTTCTTGTTGCATTTTTTAGCCATGTTTGCACAACATGCATTGCATTGCTTTGGTTTGGGGTGTCAAACCTAGTGTGAGGGTGAGAGGTGTTCATACTACAAGTGATGAAACACATCTCAACCCTCGGTCACCGAGGCCCTTGACTTTGACATGATAGGGTCTTGGTCCTCATTTGTGTGTTGCATGCATTTTACATTGAATGGCAAGTTTGGTCCCTTAGGCTATCATGCATAATTGATGGCCCAAGGATCAAGGACCATGCTCCCCTGAGTTCAATACATGATAGGGAACATGACCATGCTTACATGTGCTTGAAATTCTATGCCATGCACTACCTGTCCTCTGTTGCTGTCAAAACTGTTTTCTGCCGGAAGTTTTTGCCGACCGGCAACATTTAGTGCCGACCGGCCATTAACGAATGGCCAATAACTTCATCAGCAGCCGACGGCATTTTACCATGGCCGGTGGTCATTTCACTTAGCCGATGGTGTTCTGCAGTGCTCATTGAAGATACCTTGGGACTTTGGCAATTTTCAGAGAAGCAAGGCAGTGAAAACAGAGGCAGTAGTGCTATGGCAACGGGTTTCCGGGCAAGAGGGATCGAGCATGCATCATTCGCGCATTCCAAGGCGGGGCTATGGCCTTTTCTCTTCTGCATTTATTTTGTTAAGTAATTAGAAGTTTTGTAATAGTTAATTAATTCAGTATTATTTGTTCGGACTGTAATATTTATTCGGACCCTCCGAGCGAGGGTAATTGTGTAATAAGTGTGGGTGCGTGTGTGTATGTCTTCCAACCCCACGTCTTTCTTCCCTTTTATTTACCTGCTTTCAATGGTTAGTATTAGGGCATATTTAAATTAGCATACCTTATGCTATGCATGCGTGCATCCATACATTTGCTTTACATACATCGGGCTCGGCACATCATGTTAATTGCACTTGTATTTCAAATTCCAAGTTGAGTACTTGTTAGTTGCAGCATTTCACATGCCATCTTTAGGATAGCCGAGCCTATTATAGTGGCATTTTGCATGTGTTGCATTAGCCATCTTAACATGAACTAGGATCATGCATATGATTACTAACTAGTTTCCGTTTTGGCTTGGAGTACTAGGTAAGCTTTTATACTTTAGCATATCGCATGCGTGTGAATGTTGCCATAATAGCATAATTACCATGAGGCTAGCTGCTTATGTGATATAACTGCTTGAATGCCTGTGGATGGAGGTCAAATTACCTAAATTGGAATAATGCATTAAAACTGAGAGTTTTAAGCCCACTAGTTAGTGGCAAAACCATCTTTTCTAAAGCCTACTTGAGGGTGGCAAAATCTGCATTTTAGCCTACTTGCGAGTAGCAAACCCTTTTCAAAACAAACATGAAATGTTTTGTTCCAATTTAGGCGACTTGGTCTATACTTGTTTGTTGTGCGCATAACGTAGTAATTCTAGGCTAATAACCGGAATAAGAACACATAATGTTTTCAAAACAAGATATCATGGTTAGTAGAGGCCGATCTTCGGATCGGGCGAGAGGGGGTGCTCATAGCTGACCTTCCCCAATCGTACCCAAGCTCCCGAGCCAAGGCAACTTTGGTGATGACGGACACGTGGCCTTTGGCACCGAGTCAGGGTTTCCTAAATTCCCCCATTAATAAAATATTTAGGTGGCGACTCTGTATCTGGCGAAGCAGTCCATGTTTGGCACTTCTTTCAAAAATCTGTTTTCAAAAAACGATTTGCCGGATTTGGACTCTTTGGTTCAGATTTAGAACCGTGACAAAAGCGAGTCCGAACTGTAGCGAGGTCCCCTTGCAGGCGTTGTTGCAGTTTCTGGCGACTCTGCTGGGGAAATTTAGAGAGCTTGACTCAAACTCGTGATATCCTGTTTTGATTTCATTTATGTGTCTCTTTGCATTGCATGTGCATTGGTGCGCCTAGGACACCGTGTTGGCCATCTGCTATTCCTGAGCGGTCTGCCGGAGGCTTGACTATGTCGAAGCATGCCATAAGGCTGACCGGTTGCGGACTCTGCCAGTATGGGAACACAAACCCCGGTTTTACCGGGGCACCCTTTTCGACCATTCGACCTAGTGCATATTCGGAATCCATAGTGACCATTCCAAATTAGGACAGGTTGCTCACCCGATCTTAGGTTGTTTGAAACCGCTGCGTGCATAGTGAAACCCTAGTTCCTGACAAGATAGGGCAGGGAAACCCTACCCCAACATAGGGGTGTATTGGCTCTCATTTACTTGCTATGTGCTTTTAGAGTGTATCTCTACAGGGAGTGCATATACCAGTTTGCAAGTCGGGGTATCCGGCCTGCTAGCATCAGTATCAGTATTTTGGGAATCAATTATCTGTGGATATTAGGTTCAGACTTAGGGACAACGATTCAGAAACAGTGATCAGTATTTGAGGAACAGTGTGTTCAGCTTATTGGCAGCATATTATGATACCCAACCGCGTGTTGTATGTTTATTTTACGCCGTTACGCTGTCCGATTGTCTGTTTATTTATACGCTTTATTTATCTTTTTGCTAGGTAGTTGAGCACAATTGCTTCTGACCCAGTAGATATTCCCCAAGCACTCTGGACTAGAGGTCGTCGACTCCATCGATCTGAGGATCTGGTAGACGGACAACCAGTGTACCACTCTCTACCCCCGGTTACTAGACGGAGGACCGTTAGGCAGTGAGCATCAGTGCAGCAGCCAGTTCAGAGGGCCTTATCTATCCCACCTGAGTTCAGTAGAGATCAGGGTCTTGTTTCGCCTACAGAGAGGGAATATATACCGGTAATTCAACCAGAGTAGAATAATTTGGCTAGCTTAGAGGAGATGGTGCGCCAGCTCCAAGAGGGCATGAAAATGATGCAGCAAGATGTTGTCCGACAAGCAGAGTTCGCTAAGCAGCAGGCCACGGTTATGAATGAACAAGCAGAGTTAATTGTAAGGTTACAGCAGCAAGCTGGAGCCTCTGCTTCGCAACAAGTTCCTCCCCCACCAGGAGTTCCAAACCTCGGGGAGACAGCCAATGCTCAGAATGATACAGAACTTCCCACAAGACCACCTCCACCCCCGATCCTACCCCAAATCCAACCTCAACTATCAAAGACACCCACCAACCTACCAGACTCTCCCTTTGAGTTTGAAACTGATCCCACCGCACTAAAGTTGAACAAGCTTGAAAAGTTGTTCAAGAGATCCTAGGGAGCCAAGACCATCCCCGATATTGAAAACGGGTATACCGACACAGCTGTGACGCTGCCAGACAGATTTAAGATGCCCCATATTGATCGATTTGACGGGTCCGGGGACCCCATGGTGCACCTGAGACTGTTTTCCGATATCTTAAGGCCGATGGGCCTCAGTAGACTGCAGAAGATGTCTTTGTTCGGCTGGACCCTGTCGGGTGTGGCGGCCATATGGTATGCCAAATTAGAAGATGATGTCAAGAGAAACTGGGATGAGATGGCTGAGGCCTTCATTGCGCAGTACTCATACAATACACAAATTTAGATTACAACCCATGATCTCGAGACAACAAGGCAAGAGTCTAAGGAGAGTTTCTCAGAATTCGTAACCAGATGGAGGGCCAAAGCTTCGATGATGACCTTAAGACCTATAGACAAAGACCAGATTCGGATGATTGTGCGCAATCTTCAGCCGAAGTTGATGTAAAAGATGATTGTACTCCACTTTCCTACTTTTTTCTGACCTGCATGAAATGGGGGTGCAGATTGAGGATGCCTTGAAGCAAGGCTTAATTGATAACGACCGGGAGCAACCCCGAAGAACTTTCAACCGCAACACTAATGCGGGCCCGAGCGGCACTACAACTACAAGAGCCTCCGAAGTGAGCATGGTCACCACCAACCCCCCTCCGAGAACCACAGCAGCTGCACCATTCTCCGGTGCGTCCGGAAGTAACCCACCAACAGCCAAATACCCACCCAAAAACACCAGAACTTTCGCTCCACTTTATATGCCCCTGCCCAAAGCTCTGGGGGTTTTGATCAGAAAAGAGCACTTGAAGCCCCTAGAGCCGCGGCCCCTACCAGAAAGACTTCCCTCTACCCACAACCCAGCCAAGTATTGCGCATTTCACCAACAGCACGGTCATGACACCGATCTGTGCTTCCAATTACGTCATGAGATTCAAGATCTCATCGATAACGGGGTGATTCTGCCGCCCGAAAAGCCCAATGTTACTACAAATCCTCTCCCCGCACATAACCAAACTCCACCACCCAAAAGACTTAATTTCATCCATACCGGGGTCGTGTCCTACGATCCTAGTATCTATATCACACCTTCCCACCTGCCTAAGCCGGAGGTTCTCCTTCCCGATTGCACCGACTTGTGCATGATGGACATCTCCGTAACTCAACCCGAGCCAGCGGTGGTGACTGTCGAAGACAGGAGAGAGGAGGTCCCAAAGGAGAAGAGGATTGTTGAGCCAGAGTCTGCGGAATCTGGAAGTTGTGTTGAGAAGACATATAATCCGGGTGACTACATTTCATCAATAGGCCAGGATAGGCCATATATGAAACTACCAACAGAGGGAGAGCTGTGTGTGATCCAAGGGGACGGTCTGGGACAAGGAACAGACAATTTAACGGCTGTGGGAGAGGATTTTGCCAATCTCTAGTTTTACAGTGACCAAGACCCGGGGGACGTGGCAGTTAGCTGGTATGATTATGAGGAGTCGACAGAGGCTACGGGATGGTTAGACGATCAACCAGATGTGGTAGAAGAGTTTCAGTTAGAACAGGGCCCGGCAGGGGCAAGAATGTTAGTAACAGCCAGAAGGGTCGAAGGACAGAATGTATCGCCGGAGAGCGCTGGTGTCAAGAATTTTGCTCGGGATTGGAGCATTTCGAGTACGGGGATTATTGAACAGTCGGTTGTATCGACACACCCAGAACAGGAAAGATTCGAAGATTCCGAGCGAATCCGGAAGGCAAAGGCCCATATGGGGACTGAAACTGCTGTGTGCACAGGAACTGAGAATGCTGCGAACATATGGGTGAAAGGTGCTGCGAGTACAAGAACAGTCATACCAGAGCCGGACAGATGTTTGTCAGCTGCTGATGGAATGTGGTGGGAAGATGAGGACTTGTGTCTTGCCCACACAGATGAAGATTGGGGGAACAACCAACCCGATGACACCTGGTACCTTGGAGAGGTCGACCATATGACGCGGAGCGGGCGGTACTTCAAACCCCCGCACCTAGATCAACCAGAGGCCTCGGGGAAGGATAGAGAGGCTGAGAAGCAAAAGGAAAAGCAACTTGAGGAGGAAGCTGTACTCAAGCAGCTAAAAAAGATACAAGCAGACATCTCCATCTGGGGACTGCTCATGGCATCACGGGTGCATAGACAGGCTGTCTTATCAGCCATAGACAAAGCGAAGCTTTCAATAGAAACCACGCCAGAGCAGCTGGTGGGATTAGTCTTTCTGGGATGAGCTACCCTGACGCTGACTTTTTCCGACAAGGAATTACCACCCGAGGGGGCAGACCATAACAAGCCTCTCTACATTTCCGTGGAGTGTAGAAATAAGTGGATACCGGTGGTTCTTGTTGATACCGGATCCGCCATTAACGTCTGCCCAGCAAAGATAGCGTATGCGGTCGGCTTGAAAACCGCGAATTTTGTACCAACAGCCCAGGTCATCCGGGCGTATGACAACACAAGCCGAGAAGTGATGGGAACAGTTAAAGTTCGGACCAAAGTTGGGCCGGGACAGCACGAGATAGATTTCCATGTCCTAGAAGTCCCCGCAACTTTTAATATGCTTTTGGGGCGGCCGTGGCTGCATCAGGTGAAGGCGGTGTCATCCACTCTGCATCAAATGGTGAAATACCCCTATGGGAAGGGAGTAGCCATTGTTTTCGGAAATTCATCAATCCATCCGCCACCGGAGGTATCCACGCCTGTTCTAGAAATCGAGCATGGCATGGAAGATGTGTTCATATCAGGTTTTACCCTAGCTGAGGCTCAGGTTGTACAGAACATCATGGCTGCTAACGAGGGAATATATGTCAGCGCCCAAGCAGTGTATCTCATGAACAAGCTCCAACATATCCCCGGGATGGGATTAGGAAAGAGCGGCCGCAAGGGCGTCGCAACATTGGCCGAAGTGCCACACAACCCCCATACCTTTGGCTTGGGTTATCTGCCCACCAAGGAGGATTGGGCAAGGAAAGGAAAGAAGATGGCTGGGAGAGCCAGAGCAAAACAAATGGGGAGGCCTTTCGACTTAATGCACCGGCCTATTCAGGGTACCCTAAACAGACGCTTTGTCCGGGAGGGGGAAGACTTTCCATTTTGTGGTTTTCCGGAACCGTGGCTTAACGCGGAGAGGAAGCGCGTACCAGGGTTCGAGATTTTCTTTGACCTACAGTTACCTAGGGATGATGTTGCTGAAGAGCAGACATACCCAATGGTTGAGGTTGAACAGAACAGGAAAGTGGAGTCTGAGGACACCGGACTTGAAATGGGGGTAGCACTGGCATGTCTACTTTCAGATCCTTCGATCGACCAGCTGTGCTTGGGGGATAACTCCTCGGTGTCCATGATTGGGAATGAAACGGCTGCGGGCCTACTATCAACTATTTTGGATGCATCCATCGCACCTTCCCTCACCTGGCAGTACGAAGAGGGATTTCTGTCAAGCAGCACCGGGTCAGGTAGTGAGCCGGAATCTGATTCCACCGAGTCTTGTGAGTCGGAATCAGGTTCCAGCTCGACTGAGTCTGAGTCTGGTATTCCTGGGGGTGATAACCCGAATGCCACAGTCCTGTCCAGGTCGTCTTTTTCTTTCTCTTTTGAGTCTGTTGTAACAGAAGAATCGGACGGTTTGGAAGTACATAATGAGAATGATATAAATGTGGTTTCCGAGTACTTTTCTGTGCCTTTGATTTATTGCTTAAATCAGGACTTTCAAAATTTTGATGAAAACGACGAGGACGAAATTCCTCCGGTTTTACAACGTTTAATTGAACAAGAGCAGGAGAGGTTTGTCAAACCTTTAGTTGATGAAATCATTACTGTGAATGTTGGTACTGAGAAGGACCCGCGGCTGGTCCAGATCGGGTCCACGTTGTCTTCAGAGGAACGCGAGCGCTTAGTCGCTTTATTAAAAGATTTCAAAGATGTTTTCGCGTGGTCCTACGAAGACATGCCTGGAATCGATCCTGAGATTGTACAGCACCGGATCCCTCTCGATCCCGAGGCCCGACCTGTCAAACAGAAACTCAGGAGGATCCGCCCTGATTGGGCCATTAAGATCAAGGAAGAGGTCACCAAGCAAATCGACGCAGGCTTCCTGCTGGTATCCGAATACCCGACTTGGTTGGCCAACATTGTTCCAGTACCGAAGAAGGATGGCAGAATTCGGGTATGTGTAGACTTCAGGGATTTGAACAGAGCCAGTCCGAAGGACGACTTTCCCTTGCCACACATTGATGAGTTGGTAGATTTCACAGCGGGGCATGCTTTGCTTTCGTTTATGGATGGCTTCTCAGGCTATAATCAGATAGTAATGGCACCTGAAGACCGGGAGAAGACTGCATTCACCACCCCGTGGGGTACATACTGCTACAGAGTAATGCCATTTGGGTTGAAGAATGCTGGAGCTACTTATCAACGGGCAGCGACCACAATATTGCACGATGTGATCCACAAAGAGGTTGAGGTGTACGTGGACGACATGATTGTCAAATCCAAAGAAAGAGAGGGTCACTACACCGCCTTGCAAAAGTTTTTCCAAAGGATCAGAGAATTTCGGCTGCGGTTGAATCCTCAGAAGTGTACATTTGGTGTTACAGCAGGAAAAATGCTAGGGTTTCTGATTACGCAAAGGGGCATCGAAGTCGACCCCTCTAAAATCAAGGCCATCTTAGAAATACCACCACCAATGACTGACAAGGAGGTGCGAGGCTTTCTAGGTAAAGTGCAATTCATAACGCGGTTTATCTCAAAACTAACCTTGACTTGTGAACCACTTTTTGGTCTTCTGAAGAAACGAAAGAAATTTCAATGGGACGGCCAATGCCAAGCAGCTTTTGAACAGATCAAAGAATATTTACAGAACCCGCTTGTATTGTCACCGCCAGAGCCGGGGAAACCGTCGATATTGTACCTATCAGTAACCGAAACCACAATGGGCTGTATGCTCGCACAAGAGTCAGAAGGCAAAGTGGAAAGGGCCATCTACTATCTGAGCAAGAAGATGTTGGATTACGAGACCCGCTACACTCCATTGGAGAAGGCTTGTTTGGCCTTGGTATGGGCTACCAGGAAGCTGCGGCACTACCTGTTAGCTCACTCTGTAATGTTGGTTTCACGACTTGATCCCATCAAATATCTTTTCGAGAAACCGGCACTTACGGGTAGGCTAGCTCGTTGGCTGCTGTTGCTTTCCGCGTTTGATTTGAAGTATGTGACGCGTAAGTCAGTAAAGGGAAAAGCGGTGGCAGAGTTCCTTGCCGACCACCCGGTTGAAAGGGATAAAGCAGTTGAGTACCTATTCCCAGATGAAGCCATTTTGCACGTCGAAGATGAAACTTGGACGATGTACTTTGACGGAGCGTCAAACCAATACGGATATGGGATAGGGGTGTTGCTGATAGCGCCCGACAATTCCCGTATCCCGTTAACATTCAAGCTCCGGTTCAAAGTCTCGAACAACGAGGCGGAATACGAGGCATGTATTGCCGGCTTAGAAGCAGCTCTAGAACTAGGGGCAAAACGGTTGGACGTCATTGGGGACTCGAACCTTGTTGTGTCTCAAGCAAAAGGAGATTGGAAGGTCAAAGAAGAAAAGATGATAATTTACCACCAGACCTTGGATTTGTTAATTCCTCGGTTCGAAAAGCTAAACTTCACTCACCTAGTAAGAGAGAACAACAGGTTCGCAGATTCACTAGCAACTCTATCTTCCATGATAGACATCCCGTCCGGAGTCCGGATGCGTCCAGTCATCATCGATCAGAAGTTTGTGCCAGCATATGAGTCAATTTCTGCCATAGATGAGGTTCAGGATGAGAACCCCTGGTATTACGACATTTGGAACTTCTTGGAGAAGGAGGTGTATCCACCAGGGGCAAATGCCAAAGATAAAAGGGCAATCAGGAGAATGGCTGTTCAGTTCATCATCTGCGGGGGTAAGCTGTACAAGAGAGGTCATCTGGGAATGCATAAGCTGTGTGTAGAAGCTGAGGAGTCGAAGCGCCTGATGGAGGCCATCCATGGAGGAGAATGTGGTGCACATATGAATGGGGTAATGCTGGCGCGGAAGATCCTCAGACAGGGTTATATTGGTCCACCATGGAGGAGGATTGTATTGGCTTTGTTCGACGATGCCATAAATGCCAGATCCATGCAAACCGCATGAACATCCCGCCGTCAAAGCTATACAACATGACTTCGCCATGGCCATTCTCAGTATGGGGAATCGATGTGATCGGGGCTGTTACTCCAAAGGGGTCGAATGGGCATGAGTTCATCCTCGTTGCGATAGATTATTTTACAAAGTGGGTTGAGGCCCAATCTTATGCGGTATTGAAGGCTTCACATGTCGCGAAGTTTATCAGGAACAACATCATCTGTCGCTATGGAGTCCCGAACGAGATTATTTCGGATAATGGTTCCCACTTCAAGAAGGAGGTGATTGATTTGTTGGAGAAATACAATGTGGCTTTTCATAAGTCATCCACATACCGGCCGCAGACCAACGGAGCAGTTGAGGCCGCCAACAAGAACATCAAACACATATTGCAGAAGATGGTGGAAACCTACCGGGATTGGCCAGATAAGTTGCCGTTCGCTTTGTGGGGCTACCGGACTTTGATTAGAACTTCTACTGGGGCGACTCCGTATTCATTAGTCTATGGGATGGAGGCTATCCTACCTATCGAGATCGAGGTTCCGTCATTACGAGTATTGGCTGAGTGCCAAATAGCCGAGGCAGATTGGCAGCAGAGCAGGTTTGAGGAACTCATGCTCTTCGATGAGAGAAGACTGAAAGCACTGTACCATGTTCAGGGTTATCAGCGCAGAATTGCCCGGGCTTTCAACAAGAAGGTTAAGTCCAGGAATCTAAAGGAAGGAGATTTGGTGCTCAAAGACAACCGAGCTCCCATCCATGACCCAAGGGGCAAGTTCAGACCCAATTGGACGGGTCCCTACATCATCAAAGCTATCTGGTCGGGTGGAGCTGTGGTTCTGATGGACCTAGATGGCCTGGAGTTCTCACAACCGATCAACATGGACAAGTTGAAGAAATATTACCCTTGAGAGGCTTGCTAGGCCGAAAACCCGAAAGGGCGACCTAGGCAAAAGTTAGAGCACAGAAAATTAGAAAATAGAAAAACTGAGCTCGCAAGGTTGAAAACCCGCAAAGGGCGGCCTTGGCAAAAGTTAGAGCGTAAAAGGAGAGTGAAAATACTCGAGTGAACCTAAGCCGAACTACGTAAGGCTTGATTCCCATCTTTGGGATACGTAGGCAGCTTCATCCTGAAGTTCAGCCATAAACTTTTCCCCATCAACTTTGTCCATTTGATCATCTCAGTCATCTTTGTCTATCAGCATTCATCGTGATCTCCGGTGCAGTGCTTTTCAGACTAGGGGCAACTTTCCGTTGCCGTGCAGTGCTGCGGTGATATTCAGACTAGGGGCAACTTTCCAGTTGCTGGGATTCGGGATTGTACATCTCAGTGACAAATTTCAGGCATGTTCAGTTCTGATCCATATCGAAAATGGTTTTGAAAAGTTTTAATAAAAGTTGACTTTGTTCAAATTAATCTTTTTACAACTAAGACCATTTTTAGACCAAAGCGGAAAATTTTCAGTACCACAATCTTCAATTTCATTGATTTTAATACAGAGTTCTCCTGCTCTTGCATACAATTGAAGTTGCTTTTTATTACAATCATAAGGAAAACTTGAAAGTTCTAATAAAGCAATAAAACCGGGGCATAGTCAAGTCAGGTGCCCCTGCGCCCCCTTCCAGAGCTGGTCGAAGTCTCTAATACCAATCTAGGCCCATTCTGTGCCTCTTCATTGAGCCAATCCCAACACTCATCAGACAAAGTGCAATTGAAAATGGGAGCGGGGGCCAGGAGCTCTCTGGTGCTCCATGCTGTAGCATATCGGGCAAGCTGTGCGCCTCAGATCAGGAATGCAGCTGGGTACTCTATCTCTTCTGGTGGACAAGTCTGGTCATGACCGAATTGACGTCGGATCCGGAATGGAAAATAGAAGACACAGTGAGTCAAGCCAATCAGCTGAATCCCAGGTTGGCAAGTCATACTGTAGCTCATTGCCGGTAGATTGAGCCAAGGACATCGCCAAGCAATGCGATCCGCGGACAAGCTACACATCCAGTCGAACCACCAACCCTCATCAAGGGCATCGACTAGGCGTTGCCTGAAGAAGTAACCACGGGCTGAGTATGTTGGGCAAGAGTCCACAACCTGCAACTTGTCCATCAACCATATCTGGGGAAGGATGAAAAATGAGAGAATGAAGAATAAAGAGGTGTACGATGAGAGAAAAGTAAGAAAAGGGTTTTGTGAGAAAACCGAGCTTGAGAGCCGAGTGACGTGAGCAATACATGTGAGAGATTGGGTGGGAAACTTTACCTGCAGTAGTAGTGGACTCCCCGCAAATTTGGTTGCTTCGCGACGATAGAAAGCATCCAAGCCCGTCAACGTCTCAGCCAGAGTTATGATAATGCAACTCTTACCCTCCTTCAAACCTTGGGTAACTTCAATCAATCGGACGCTAGATCCTCCAGAACCCGAGGCAAGTAAGAAATGAGATAGCATACACAAACAAAGTGCGTGTTGCCGAAAACCTTGCCAATGACGGTCATCGCGGTCACTGGGGCCAGAAAAACGATAAATCAAACTCGGAATATCCAGCATTCCGTCACAAATCAGAGATCGAGCATCAGGTACCGAGAACCCGCACATTTGTCCTAAGGCTTGGGCATGGCCAAAACGAGGTTGGGGCAAGATCTCTTCATTGCGCTCAGACTCCATTAAAACTTGAAAATCTTCAAAGGTGGGACATACCTCTTGCCCGCCAAAGCTAAAAACATGTGTCACCGGATTCCAAAACCTTGCCGCGGCATGGAGAAACGGAAAGTGTAGCGGGGTACGACCCAAAGTGAATAGTGCATTTATGCCGAAATCCTGAAAATTTAGCTTTTTTGAGCCATCCAAGTTGTTAATCCAAGCTGGAAGATTTTGGGCAAGAAATTCTTCCATTTGGAGTAAATCAGTGTTGCAATGAGAAAAACTACGAAGATGGGGCCTTTTTGTAGGGGATAAGGTTGACTGAAGGACAGGTGTCAGCATTCTGCTGGTTTCTTCCATTTTTGGCTGGCCGGCCAAGTATGGTGCCGACCGGCCATCACTTTTGGCCGGTGGAGATTCCTCATGGCCGGTGGCTCTTCCCTAGGGCCGGTGGTCTTTCCCCTTGGTTCCCTAAGTTGTTTATGTTCAGAAGTTGGGGAATCCCACCATTTCCAATGCCCTCCAGTGATCAATTCTTGCGGGGCCGCGCCCATTTGCTTATCGAGTTGTTGTACATTTGTTTATCGAGTTGTATTTCACTCTCTTTAAGTCTTCGTGTTGCTTATCGAGTTGTACTCGCACTTAGTTAGCTTATCGAGTTTTCTCGTTTTGCTTATCGAGTTGTAAGTCGGTTCGCTACCTGATTATTACGATGCAAGTGCTTAATTTTCAAATGAATTTCAGTTTCATTCACATTGTTATGTGATGCCTTGCGATGCGATGCATAGAACGTGCAAATGTAACATCTTTTGAATCCAATAGCAATTTCATTTCCGTCATGTGTTTTGCAAAGAAATACACAGTTTTGAAAAACGATGATAACAAACCTGCCTGAGGCAGTGCAATGTGCTTGAACTACCAGTAAAAAAGGAAAAGTAAAGCAGAAGAAGAGTAGGGCAGCAGAGTATCGGGATTGATACTGGTAACCCCTCCCCTTGCGGTCGACGCACCTCCCGCACCCTTGTTCGAGTCAATTGTTTGGTGTGACATCTTCATTATTCAAGACGGTGCGAAGAAGCGCACTTCTAAAACATTAGTAGGCTTTCGAGTTGACCTCAGGCCATATCTCTTTGAGCGACGCTCCGTATGTGCGAGGAACATCCCTTCCCGTATCCTTTTGCATCTTGTGAGCTCCACAACATGCTTCAATTGTATTGTGTTGCAGTGCTTTGCATTACACGCCTCAGGTTTCTATACGCATTGCCTGCGTAGACTGCATGTTTTACTTGCGTAGACCGCATGTTTTATCATTACTTGCGTAGACCGCATGTTTTATCATTACTTGCGTAGACCGCATGCTTTACTTGCGTAGACCGCATGTTTTATCATTACTTGCGTAGACCGCATGCTTTACTTGCGTAGACCGCATGTTTTATCATTACCTGCGTAGACCGCATGTTTTACTTACGTAGACCGCATGTTTTATCATTATTTGCGTAGATCTCATGTTTTATCATTACTTGCGTAGACCGCATGTTTTATCATTACTTGCGTAGACCGCATGCTTTACTTGCGTAGACCACATGTTTTATCATTACTTGCGTAGACCGCACGCTTTACTTGCGTAGACCGCATGATTTACTTGCGTAGACCGCATGTTTGTAATCAATTTCATTGCTTGCGTAGACCGCATGTTTTATCATTACTTGCGTAGACCGCATGTCTCGTTTGCGTAGACCGCATGCTTTACTTGCGTAGACCGCATGTTTTATCATTACTTGCGTAGACCGTATGCTTTACTTGCGTAGACCGCATGTTTTATCATTACTTGCGTAGACCGCACGCTTTACTTGCGTAGACCGCATGTTTTATCATTACTTGCGTAGACCGCATGATTTACTTCCGTAGACCGCATGTTTGTAATCAATTTCATTGCTTGCGTAGACCGCATGTTTTATCATTACTTGCGTAGACCGCATGTCTCGTTTGCATAGACCGCATGATTTACTTGCGTAGACCGCATGTTTGTAATCAGTATCATTACTTGCGCAGACCGCATGCTTTGTTTGCATAGACCGCATGCTTTACTTGCGTAGACCGCATGTTCGTAATCAATATCAGTACTTGCGTAGACCACATGTCTCGTTTGCGTAGACCGCATGTTTTGCTTGCGTAGACCGCATATTTGTAATCAAATCCATTACTTGCGTAGACCGCATGTTTTGCTTGCGTAGACCGCATGCTTGTGTTCAACTTCATTGCTTGCGAAGACCGCATACTTATGTTCAAATCCATCGATTGCGTGGACCGCATACTTCACTTACACGTGTTCAATATTCATTGCTTGCGTAGACCGCATCCTTTACGTACATGTGATTGTACCTTCACAGCATGGTCATACCTCCCACTTAGTTTGTGTTGTCACACATTGTCAATTGCATTATCTGCATGTTACTAATAAAATCATACCTGTTAAGTTTGTTTCCTTTGCAGGCACGATATTGTATGTACGGGTCATTTGAGAATTGCATCCTCCGGGTGAGACGTATTGAGAATTGCATAATTCTCTTACATCCTTTCTGCATTGTAGTGTAGTTTGGTGTATGCTAGCTTAAAATTGTTGCATGTGTGCTTCGTTACAGCTTTCTATGCATGATCATCAGTTATGCTCGGCATCTTGCATTGTCTTGCATTCTGCCCCCGCCTTCGGGCGCATATCTTTGTCTGCGGCTTGTTGCCTTGTCCAAGTCTTCGGCCTTGTCAAAAATGGGTCGTCTCTGGGCTTTGACATTCACTCCCGTCATTGTTATGACTTCCGAGTTCTGTCAAAGAGGGGCAACTGTAGACACCCCATTTTTGACCTTCCTCAAGGCTTGGACGTCACCGCTTGAACACTCGGTGATCCTCTTTGTTTGTGTTCGTCTCGAGTTCCCGAAGGTCTTGGCTGCGTACCTTGCCTCAGGATCTCTCGACTCGACTGTTCCATGTTTGGTTTTGGCACCAAACACTTGTGTTTTTGCCTTGAAGGGCAGGGAATGGCTTGTTGGCCATCCCCACATCCCACCGGCCTTCCCCTAGCATCACCGGCTGTTTATGGGTGCCACCGGCCATGGTTTCTTAAAACCAATGGCCGGTCGGCACTATATTTGGCCGACCGGCACTTTATTTTGCAGGCGACCTCTTTTGCTGGCCGGTGTGACTCCTTTGCACCCTTGAGGCATGGTGCATGCCAGCTGTGCTAGCTGGAATGCACCATTACTCCTCCCCGTGCAGTTTTTAGCTGGTGTGAACCTTTGAACCCCCTTTCCTTCTAGAAGCTTGAACCCTTTGGCCAAGCTTCTTGGGGAAGCTTGCTGTATTAGCTTCTCCAAGAAGCCAAGAACCCTTTGCACCCTTTGCCCCTTTCATCTAGCTTCTTGGAGAAGCCTAGAACCTTGGCCTTTGCCTATATAAGCACTCATCCTCTCCCTTTGTTAAGGGTTAGAGCTTTTGAATCAAAAAACCAGAGCTTCTATATCTATACATCTGATATATCATCCTCTCTCTCTATATCTCCCTCTCTCTCATCCTTAGGGTGTGTTTGGAAGCCTAAAAGTGTATTTTGACCTTACTTTTGCACTAACACACACACCATTACACCTTGCTCCGAGATTGAGAGGCATTGAGGGTTGTTTGTTGAGGCTTTGGACTGATTTTGATCAGTAGAGGGTGGCTGGATCATCTGTTCTTCAAGGGTGAGACATTTGCTTTAGTTTCTCCAATCTTGCACTAGTTTTCTACCTATCTTGCATGCTGATTTAAGCTTTGTGTATAACATAAAAAATTCTTGTATTTTCATGCTTAACATCTTTCATTAAGGGTGTTTTGGTATTGGGGGTCGAACTCCCCCCCCTTAGGCCTCTTTTGGCCCATTTTGGTGCCTTTTCTTTAAGCTTTGTTTACTTTGTTGTGTTGGTCTTCTTACCACTGAAATCCAGTGGATTTTCAGTGGTGATGAAGTGATTTTGAAGTCTTGTGTAGGGGAGGGACACCCCTCTCCCCTTTGTTCTTCTTTTACCTTTGTTTTTGGCTTAAAGGGCAACATGCATGCTTGTTTGTTTTTGGTCCCATCTCAGGGGTTTTTGGGTGTCTTTTAGTCATGTTATATCTCTGTCTTTGGTTGGATTTGTAGCCCTTAGCATGCATCTTATACTTGCCTTGTAATTCCTTATCTTGCCTAGAAATGTGCCATGTGTTTAGCCTAGTATATCTTCATGATTTGGTTTAGCTTATTGAAGCTTTTGGTCATGATTTGTCATGCTTTAGGTTTGTTGGCCACTATTTTTGTCATGTTTGACATGCTTTATATAGCTCCTTTGCATTCTAGAATTTTGGCCTTGAGTGAGTGAGTCATTAGCATGCTTTGCTTAGGTTGTTTAAATGATTTGGAGTCACTTCTTATGCTATTTCAGTCCCTATATCATGCTTGTATGATAGCATTTATCATCCCTTTCACGCCTTGAGGTGTTGTAGTTTTGTGCCTTGAAATGGGCATTGTGCATGCTTGTATGTTTAAGTCACTTGGGTTTCCATTCATGTGGGTTTTAGGGCATGTTTTAATGCATTAAAACTCTGTTTTTGGTTGTTTCATTCATACCATGTGTGGTCATGATAGTTGTGGTAGAAGGCTTCTTTTTATGCCTTAGCCTTCTGCTCTTTGGTATGCAAGTTTGCATGAGTATTTGCCCATCATTCCATCACTTTTGGCCACTATTTTGGGGTGTGGCTGAGGGTCCTCCATCTTAGTGTAAGTCCATGGATCATATATTTGCATCTTGTAGTATGCTCATGACATTGCATGTTGTGGTATCCTTATGGTTGTGCATTGTTGCATGCCCACCTCTTTACATACTTGCCTATCTAGTGTGCATTGTAGTGTTGCTTGTAGTGTTGCATGCTAGTGGCATTACCATGTTGTTTGCATGATAGTTTGCATTGCATCACATTTGACATGTTTTGCATCTTAGCTTCTTGTTGCATTTTTTAGCCATGTTTGCACAACATGCATTGCATTGCTTTGGTTTGGGGTGTCAAACCTAGTGTGAGGGTGAGAGGTGTTCATACTACAAGTGATGAAACACATCTCAACCCTCGGTCACCGAGGCCCTTGACTTTGACATCATATGGTCTTGGTCCTCATTTGTGTGTTGCATACATTTTACATTGAATGGCAAGTTTGGTCCCTTAGGCTATCATGCATAATTGATGGCCCAAGGATCAAGGACCATGCTCCCCTGAGTTCAATACATGATAGGGAACATGACCATGCTTACATGTGCTTGAAATTCTATGCCATGCACTACATGTCCTCTGTTGCTGTCAAAACTGTTTTCTGCAGGAAGTTTTTGCCGACCGGCAACATTTAGTGCCGACCGGCCATTAACGAATGGCCGATAACTTCATCAGCAGCCGACGGCATTTTACCATGGCCGGTGGTCATTTCACTTAGCCGATGGTGTTCTGCAGTGCTCATTGAAGATACCCTGGGACTTTGGCAGTTTTCAGAGAAGCAAGGCAGTGAAAACAGAGGCAGTAGTGCTATGGCAACGGGTTTCCGGGCAAGAGGGATCGAGCATGCATCATTCGCGCATTCCAAGGCGGGGCTGTGGCCTTTTCTCTTCTGCATTTATTTTGTTAAGTAATTAGAAGTTTTGTAATATTTAATTAATTCAGTATTATTTGTTCGGACTGTAATATTTATTCGGACCCTCCGAGCGAGGGTAATTGTGTAATAAGTGTGGGTGCGTGTGTGTATGTCTTCCAACCCCACGTCTTTCTTCCCTTTTATTTACCTGCTTTCAATGGTTAGTATTAGGGCATATTTAAATTAGCATACCTTATGCTATGCATGCGTGCATCCATACATTTGCTTTACATACATCGGGCTCGGCACATCATGTTAATTGCACTTGTATTTCAAATTCCAAGTTGAGTACTTGTTAGTTGCAGCATTTCACATGCCATCTTTAAGATAGCCGAGCCTATTATAGTGGCATTTTGCATGTGTTGCATTAGCCATCTTAACATGAACTAGGATCATGCATATGATTACTAACTAGTTTCCGTTTTGGCTTGGAGTACTAGGTAAGCTTTTATGCTTTAGCATATCGCATGCGTGCGAATGTTGCCATAATAGCATAATTACCATGAGGCTAGCTGCTTATGTGATATAACTGCTTGAATGCCTGTGGATGGAGGTCAAATTACCTAAATTGGAATAATGCATTAAAACTGAGAGTTTTAAGCCCACTAGTTAGTGGCAAAACCATCTTTTCTAAAGCCCACTTGAGGGTGGCAAAATCTGCATTTTAGCCTACTTGCGAGTAGCAAACCCTTTTCAAAACAAACATGAAATGTTTTGTTCCAATTTAGGCGATTTGGTCTATACTTGTTTGCTGTGCGCATAACGTAGTAATTCTAGGCTAATAACCGGAATAAGAACACATAATGTTTTCAAAACAAGATATCATGGTTAGTAAAGGCCGATCTTCGGATCGGGCGAGAGGGGGTGCTCATAGCTGACCTTCCCCAATCGTACCCAAGCTCCCGAGCCAAGGCAACTTTGGTGATGACGGACACGTGGCCTTTGGCACCGAGTCAGGGTTTCCTAAATTCCCCCATTAATAAAATATTTAGGTGGCGACTCTGTATCTAGCGAAACAGTCCATGTTTGGCACTTCTTTCAAAAATCTGTTTTCAAAAAACGATTTGCCGGATTTGGACTCTTTGGTTCAGATTTAGAACCGTGACAAAAGCGAGTCCGAACTGTAGCGAGGTCCCCCGCGGGCGTTGTTACAGGTGGCCGGATTCCTCTGCCCCAAAAAAGTTTGATTTCATTTTTTTTTTTTTGAGTGTGTACAAAAATAAAAATCAATGTATATATATAGCCTAGTCACTAGATCTTTTGCTCCCTACTATCCTCTAATTAATTTAGTTACTATTTATTTAACTCATTTAGTTTCCACAACTATATTTAGATATAGAAATTTAATCACAGAAAAATAAATAAATTTATTTAAAGGAATTTAATATTGATATTAATCATAATGCTATTAACATTATGATTTAATAATTTAATAATCACTATTAATTGACTTAATATTGTTATTAACAAACTAATTAGTTATCCAAAAATTCAGGCTCTTATAACCTATCCCCCTTAAATAATTTCGTCTTTGAAATTTTAATGCGTTCCTTTATCTTCAAACAACTGAGAGTAGTTGGTTCGTATTGCATCCTCTCTTTCTCAAGTAGACTCCTCCACTCCTCGATGCTACCACAACACTTGCACCAAGTGGATGACTTTGCCTCTCAAGTTCTTTTCTTGTCAATCCATAATCTTTATAGGCCTTTCCTCAAAACTTGCATCTTCATTGAGATCAATCTCTCCCCAATTGATAACATGAGACGGGTATGGCTCATATTTTCTTAACATTGAGACGTGAAAAATATTGTGCACCGCTGTGAGCTATGGTGGTAGTGCTAAACGGTATGCCACCTCTCCTACCTTGCTCAAAATTTCAAAGGGTCCCACATAACGAGGTGCAAGTTTCATTTTTTTCCCAAATCGTGTAGTACCTCGACGAGTTCGAACGTTGAGAAAAGCATGATCCCCTACCTCAAACGTTAAGGGTTGTCTTCTTTGATCCGCATAGCTCTTTTGTCGACATTGGGCTATGATTAGCCGTTGTCTTATCAGTTTTATCTTCTCAATGGTTTCCTGAACCAAGTCTGGTCCTAACAAGGTTGTTTCCCCTACTTCAGTCTAACAGACTGGTAATCGACAATGTCGCCCATAAAGTGATTCATACAGTGTCATCCCAATACTAGCCTGAAAAACTATTGTTATAAGCGGACTCAACGAGAGGTAGGTGTTTCTCCCAACCTCCATTAAAATCCATAACGCAAGCTTGAAGCATATCCTCCAAGGTTTGTATCGTCCTTTCAGATTGTCCATCTGTTTATGGATGAAACGCCGTGCTAAAGCACAGGTTCGTTCCCATTGCCTTTTGTAAGCTCTGCCAAAATTGCGAAGTGAATCGAGGATCACAATCGGACATGATGCTAACTGGTATTCCATGTAATCTAATCACTTCTTTGATGAACAATCTACTGAGTGAATCTAACTTATCTGATGACCCGACAGGTAAGAATCGGGCTGTCTTAGTTAGTCGATCTACCACAACCCACATGCCGTCACGTCCTTGTGGTGATCGAGGCAAAACCGTCAGAAAATCCATGGTTATGTGTTCTCATTTCCACTCCAGGATTGGCAAGGGTTGAAATGTTCCTGCCGGTCTTTGGTGTTCAGCGTTTACGTGTTGACATGTTAGGCACTGAGACACAAATTTTGCTACATCTCTTTTTATTTCGCCCCATTAATATTTTAGCTCTTAGTACATTTTAGTAACTCCTGGATATACTGCGAATACTGAATGGTGGAATTCTTTAAGTACCTATTCTTTAAGTACCTTTTCCCTTAGTGAGTCGTCACTTAGCGCGAAGATTTGACCTTGATATTTCAAACTCCCATTTGTGTGAATTTCCCAACCAGGTATGGTTTCACTAGATTCTATTCGTTCCTTGATAAATGCTACCTCCTGATCGTATTTTTGTGATTCTAATATCTCACTCAAAATTTTAGGCATAGAAATCTAAGCACCAAGGTAGGCCCTTTCATCTTGAACCTCCATCTGTACCCCAAATTCATTGAGCGTTCCAACCATATTCCATTCTCTAAGTGCTAAACTAGCAGCAATCCCTCTATTCTTGCGACTTAGCACATCTGCCACCACGTTAGCCTTGTCGGGATGATAGGAAAGGGTAAATTAGTAATCCTCGAGATACTCCATCCAGCGTCTCTGACGCATGTTCAGGTCCTTTTGGGTGAACAAATACTTCAAGCTTTTGTGATCGGTGAATATCTCAAACTTTTCACCATACAGGTAGTGTCTTCAAATTTTGAGTGCGTGAACTATAACTACTAACTCAAAGTCATGAATGGGATAATTCTTCTCATGGTTCTTTAATTGCCTTGATCCATATGCCACTACCTTGCCATTTTGCATCAATACGCACCCTAGACCTTCTTTAGAAGTATCACAATACACATTGTACCCAACGTCACGTTCTGGTACTATGAGAATAAGGGCACTTGTCAATCTTTTCTTGAGTTCTTGGAATGAGTTTTCACAAGGCTCGTTCCATTCAAACTTAACTCCCTTTTTAGTCAAATGTGTCATTGGTTTGGCCAATTTTGAGAAGTCTTGAATGAATCTTCAATAGTAACCGGCCAATCCTAAGAAACTACGAATCTCAAATGTGTTCTTAGGTTGCTTCCATTCTGTCACTGCTTCTACTTTAGTTGGGTCCACTAATATTCCCTTTTCAAACACCACGCGACCCAAAAAACTTTACTTCCTCCATCCAGAACTCACATTTACTAGCCTTAGCATACAGTTGGTTCTCTCTCAAGGTTTGAAGTACTGTTCTCAAATGTTGTTCATGGTTTCCTTCAGACTTGGAATGCACCAAAATATCATCAATGAAAACTACCACAAATTGATCTAAGTAAGGCATGAATATTTTGTTCATTAATCTCATGAACACGCTTGGTGCATTGGTTAGGCTAAATGGCATCACTACGAACTCATAGTGGCCGTAACGGGTTCGAAACGCAATCTTAAGAATATATTCTTCCCGAATACGCAACTGGTGATACCTAGACTCGAGGTCTATCTTTGAGAAATACTTTGCCCCTCTAAGCTGATCGAAGAGGTCATCAATCCTAGGTAGTGGATACCAATTCTTAATGGTGACTCTATTGAGTTGTCGATAATCAATGCACAACCTAAGTGTCCCATCTTTCTTTTTAGCAAATAAGGAGAGTGCTCCCCACGGGGACGTGCTTGGCCTTATAAATTCCTTGTTTAATAATTCTTGCAACTGTGTCTTTAGCTCTCTCAATTTAGCTGGTGCCATACGATGTGGTGCCATTGAGATTAGTGATGTACCAGGTTGTAGTTTAATGGTAAAGTCTACTTCTCACTTTAGGTAGTTCCTCCTGAAATACATCAGCATACTCACACACCACATTGGGTAGCCCTAGTTCCATACGATCTTTACCTTCCAGAACTAAGTGGCTAGCCACCCAGCCAGGTGATCGTGCCACTTTGACTTTCGAAGTGTCAGTGCTAGAGAATCTTGTCTATCCTCCTTAAATTAGAATCGCGTTCTGTCCTGAGAGTAAGCAGTCACTGTCTTTCGATAGCAATCAATGGTGGCTCTATGGGCTGATAACCAGTCCATTCCTAGGATAACGTCAAAGTCTGACATTTCCATGACTCGTAGGTCGCAAGTTAAATGCAAATTAGAGACTCCTAGTTCACATGATTTGCATACGAGATCTACTCGAGTTTGACCTCCTAGTGGTGAAGCTGCACTCATAGGTGTTACTAAACGTTCAGGCTCTAATCCCAAGGTTGTAACACATGAAGCAGATATGAAAGAGTGTGATGCTCCAGAATCAAACAAGACTTGTACACAAGAGTTCATAAGGATGAGTATACCTTGAATAGTGCAAAGACTTTCTCGGTGGCACCCTGATTTGGCATCCAAGGTTTCCTTGCATTGGCATCCCCTGGTTGTTGAGTCCTCGATTGTCCCACATTCCGATTAGCTGGCGGTTGACCTTTGCCGGATTGGGAATTTTGCGCAGCTCGTGTTCCCTGAGTTGGCGCGCATTTGTTTCGTTGAGTGGCTCGCCCTTGATTGATGTAGTAGTCTGACCTTTAAGGACAGTTGTTCCTAAAGTGCCCTTCTTGGCCACATTCGTAACACTTTCTAGCCCCTTTCCTACCACGTTGTTTAGGATTGTACCCCTGCTGTTATTGTGGCACCCTAGCATAGGGTAACGAAGTAACAGGGGTCCTATTGTTCCTTGAGGGTCCTCCACTTCTTTGCTGGTTGGCTCTGGACTGCTGACGTTGAGTTCTTGCAGTGTCCATAAACTTTCTTTCTAAAATAAGAGCCCTATCTACTACATGTGCATAAGTAGGTAGCTATACTACAACCAACTTGTCTCGGATTCCCGAGTCAAGTCCCCACTCAAAGCGCCTTACTTTCTTTATTTCTTTTGCCACTATAGTTATGGCATGGCGAGAAAGGGCCTCAAATCGATTGGCATACTGTGTCACAGTCGTGTCCCTCTGTTTTAGTTGGAGAAATTCTTCATCATCTCCAGCCTTACTGCGTTTGGGATGTACTTTTCCGTAAACAATTCCTCAAACTGTCTCCAAGATAGCTCTACCACTTGATGGCTTTCTTTAATCATCGTCCACCAGAAATCAGCCTCCCCATCGAGAAGAAATGAGGCGAGGGACACTTGGTCCTCCTCATTTTGAATTTCTAGCGTCTGCAATATTTTCTTCACTTGCCTTATCCAAGCCTCAGCTATGTAGAGATTGGGTTCTCCGAAAAATTTTTGGGGTCTAAGTTTTTGAAATTTCGCTTCGTTGTTTTCACGCTTGGGTTGGTTTCTTAGTTCATTAGTAATTGCTTGAACGAAGTTCATGACGTCACTATTGTTGTTGTTGTTGTTGTTGTTGTTGTCGTCATTGTTGTTGTTGTAATTGGATCCATTTCCCTTAGTTATTCCTGCCATTTTCTGTACATAGGATATTGTTGTTACACCCTTTATTTATTTATTTATTTATTAATTATTATTATTATTATTATCATTATTTATTTATTTATCTATTTAAAGATAAAATGCATGGAAAACAGTCCAAGTTGAACACACAAACTTTTAAATACTAGGATTTTATTAATAATAATAACAGATCAGTACATTCATAAAAAAAAACAAAAAACAAAAAACAAAAAAAAAACAAAATTCATTCTATCCTTTCCTATCTGATTGCGGTATTTTTTCCCAAAAAACCCTAAGTTAGAAACTAAGACAATTACAATTAAATACTACAAAATTTGTTGTCCTAACTTCTACACTTGCCATCTCCTAACCAAGCAAGTGGGCACATGTAGACACCCCATTTTGACCACCTTTAAGACTTGGACGCGACTAATGGTTTTGAAAGTTGTGCAGTGCAAAGGTTCAATTTCCTCGGCAAGGAGAGAGAGTCAAATCTCAACTTCATACCCCTTTTTTTGGACCAAAACGATCTTGATCAAAAGATTTTAGTCTTAAAACCGTCTCTTTCAAAACGTTTTTGAACTAAAGCTTTTACGATGTTCCGAGGCTCACATTTTGTCAAATATTGCGCTTTTCGGTAAACCGAGCAAGGACAAAGTGGAAATGAATGAAAGAGAGATGAAATCTTTGAAAATCTTTCAAAACACCTTACTTAGGGGTTTGGAGTTGAAGAAAAGAGGAGAAGAGGGAAGAAATCCAGTTGGGGGAGAAAATGGGCATGAACCGTTAAGAAAGAGTCGAACAGCCCTCGCCGAATCAGGCCTATTCATTTGTATACTTGGAATCAAGCTATGAGGCCACCACCATTGGAAATAAGACTTCCGGGGCTTCATTTTTCACTCAAGAATCTCCTAAATCCAATTCCGGACGGGGGAGATATAGTTGATTAAAGTAGGGCATCACTCCGATTGGACTGAAATTTGTGCGGCTTCACCAAAAAGGGCATAACTTTTTCCAAAGGAGGAATTTTAATGCAAGGTTTGCGCCATTGGAAAGCTAACTTCCGGGGCTTCAATTTGAACACTTGAACAGCCACCATTGGACTTCCCTAGCACTGGCCGGCCACCTTTCTTTCCGGCAGACCTATTTTTTTTCTGAAAAGTAGCAGGCCGGCTAGAAAATGTAGCAGGCCGGCCAGAAAATGTAGAGAAAAAGTAGTAGGCCAGCCACTTACCTAGTTGGATGACCTTTTTTGCCCTTTTGAGCTGGCCGGCCATGACCCTCCTCCCAAGTGTGTTCCAGCCATGTATTTTGTTTTGCACATCACCCATGTCCGAGGGTTTGGCCCTTTGGGGGGGATTTTTGAATTTGTTTTCCCCCCCATTTTTCCCCCTCTTTTCCACCTCTTTTTTCTATATAATCAGACCCTCCAGCTCTCATTTGGGGGGTTAGACACATTGGTTTGAGCCTCCTACACTATATCTCTCTCTCTCTATATTCTAACCATCAAAACCTTCCAAACCCTACACCATTTCTACACCACCACCTAGCACCACACCACCACTCCATTCCAGCAGCTTGGAGGGTCTTTTCAGAGCTTAGGAGGCATCCATTCTCAAGCCAAGAGGCTGCTAAAGTTCGGTCTTCAAGGGTGAGCTACATTCCCCCTCTTTTTAAGCTTATTTTGCATGCTATCTAAGTCATTCTTGCTTGCATTTTTGGGCTCCGACCCTAACTGAAAATAGCATCATTTTGAGGCCCTTTTCATGTTTGTTTAAGGGTCCTTCCCTGTTTAAGGTCCCTAACCACCACCTGCCGCTTTAGCTCTCTTATATGCCTCTTTCTTGCATAGTATTTTAGGCCTATTTATAAACTGTTTTGAGCTCTTTCATAAACTGAAAAGTAGCTTATTTTGAGCCCTTCTTCAACATTGTTGAAGGTCTCATCACTGTTTGAGGCTTCCTTTTGCCACTTGCCTTTGTATCCCTCTTTTGGCCTTATTTTTGCATGATTTGTTAGCCCCTTGTGCTTGTATTTTTGGGCTTTGGTCCGAACTGTAAATAGCCTTATTTTGATCCCCTCTTAATGTTTTATCAAGGGTCTTTTGTTGTTGGAGGCTTCCTTCTTGCTCTTTGTGTTTAAACCTCCTTTTTGGCCTTATCTTGCATAGTATTTTAGGCTTGCTTGTGCACTGTTTTGGGTTTGGTCACTAACTGTAAAATACCATGTTTTGGGCCCCTCTTCAACTTTGTTGAAGGGCCCTCCTCTTTTTGAGGCCAGAAACCATTACTTGCTTCTTTATCTCCCTTTTGGCCCATTTCTTGCATAATAATTTAGCCATACTTGTGTTCGTTTTCGTGGCATGTTGTAAACTGTAAAGTGATTCATTTTGAGCCCCTCTTCAACTTTGTTGAAGGGATCTTGGCCATTCATGGCTGGAAGCTACCACTTGCTTCTTTATCTCTCTTTCGGGGCCATTTTTGCGTGATGGTTTCGCCCTATTTTTGTTCACTGTTTGGCCTTACTTAAAACTTTAAATATGCTTGTTTTGGGGCTGTCTTGATTATTTCTTCATACTTAATGTTCAAATAATGCATGCATTGCATAGCCATAGGTCATTCCATGTACCTAATTTCATGTTTCGGGATTCATTTCATGCATCGGGTGCCATTTTGCCATGCTTCGGGGCTGTTTTGCATCACTTTTTGCTACTAAAATTTGCATGATAGTATGCCATATTCCATGCCTTGTCATGTCTTGTTAGAGTGGCATTTCGTGCCTTAGGTTCGGTCCTCGATTTGCGTGCACGTGTGCACGCATCTCGAGTGTCTCATTTTCATCTAATGGCCTCCTATGTGAGTGTGGCCGAGGTCCACTTGTGTTGGTGTAAGCCCATTATGCATTGTGTATGCTATTTCATTTCACAGCATTGTGTATGCTAGGTTGTATATTAGCGCATTTTGTATGCCATGTTACCTTGTGCATCGTGTATGCCATTTCATAGCATTGTGCATGTTAGGTTGTATCTTAGTTGCATCCATGCATGTCATGCATATTGCATTGTGTTTGGGATATGAGTTAGCCCGAGCACGGGAAATGAGGTACGTTTCGTACTCCGAGTGACGGAACGTGTCTCAATTCCCCAGTCACCGACACTCCGGATTGTCCATGATGGAGTTAGGTCTTAGTTGTATTTTCATGTGCATTCATTCCATATTGAGTTGTGCAATTCGACTCCTCGGCCATCATGCATCGATATGCGTGATTGGTGGCACGAGGATCGAGGTATGCATACATGTGTGAAAATACTTTGCCATGCCCCTCTGTTGCTCTCTGTTGTAGCAAATCAAGAATCAGCAGCCTTCCTAAGCTTGGCACGCATTCCAAGAATAATTACAAACAGAGGCTATTTGGGGCATCGCCATGGATTTCCGCGCAAAGGCAACCCGGACATGCATCATTCATCATCCGGAGCAGAGTCGAGGTAGTCCCTGGCTTGCATGCCAATTTAATGCTTTTCTAGTTAAATTTGTTAATTAATTAGGGTTTTGTACATATTTGGACTGTATTATTTATTTGGACTGTACTATTCATTTGGGACTGTATATTATTTTATTCGGACCCTCTGCGCGAGGGAAATGTTGTAATAAGTGTGTGTGTGTGTGTGTGATGTATGTCTTCCAACCCCACGTCTTTCTTCCCTTTTATTTACCTGCTTATGATGGTTAGATTAGGGCATGTTTTAATTAGCATACAGTATGATAGCATGTTTGCATTCATTCATCTGTTTTGCATACACCGGGCTCGGCGCATCATACTAACTGCATTTGTATTTCAATTCCAAATTAAATACTTGATAGCTGTTGCATCTCATATGCCATGTTTAGAATAGCCGAGCCTACTATAGTTGCATTTTTGCATCTGTTGCATTAGGCATTTCTGTATAGTTAGGATCATGCATGATTTCTAATCGGTTTCTGTTTTGGCTTGGAGTACTCGGTGAGTTTTTATGCTTTAGCATCCTTGCATGCGTGTGAGTGACTGCCATGAATAGCATGCTTACCATGAGGCTAATTGCTTATGTGATATAACTGCATGAATGCCTGTGGGTGAAGGTTGGGTTATTTGGATTGGAACAATTCATCAAATGTGTGTTTTAAGCCCACTAGATAGTGGCAAAATCATGTTTTCTAAAGCCCACCCGAGGGTGGCAAATCCACGTCTTAGCCTACTTGCGAGTAGCACCATCAAACCATTTTCAAATAAACAAACATGAAGTGTTTTGTTCCAATTCAGGCGATCCAGTCTATACTTGTATGCTGTGCGCATCACATAGTAAATCTAGGCTAATAACCGAAATAAGAGCACACAATGTTTTCAAAACTAGATATCATGGTTAGTAGAGGCCGATCTTTGATCGGGCGAGCGGGGGTGCTCACGAAGTGACCTTCCCCAATCGTACCCAAGTTCCCGAGCCGAGGCAACTTTGGTGATGACGGACACGTGGCCTTAGGCAAACGAGTCAGGGTTTCCTAAATTTCCCAAAAATAAAATATTTAGGTGGCGACTCTGTATCTGGCAAAGCAATCCATGTTTGGCACTTCTTTTCTAAAAATCTGTTTTCTCAAAACGATTTGCCGGATTTGGACTCTTTGGTTCAAGATTAAGAACCGTGACACAAATCGAGTCCGAGCTGTAGCGAGGTCCCCCCGCGGACCTTGTTACAGTTTCTGGCGACTCTGCTGGGGATTTAGAGAACTTGACTCGAACTCATGATATCTGGTTTTGACTATACTTGTGTGTTTCTTTGCATTTCATTTGCATTGGTGCGCCTAGGACACCGTGTTTGCCATCTGCTATTCCTGAACGGTTTGCCAGAGGCTTGTCTTGTCAAGGCATGACCATAAGGCTGACCGGTTACGGGCTCTGCCAGTATGGGAACACAAACTCCGGTTTTACCGGGGCACCCTTTTGACCATTCGACCTAGTGCATATCGAAATCCGTAGTGACCATTCCAAACTAGGACAGGTTGCTTACCTAATATAGGTTGTTTGAGACCGCTGCGTGCGTAGTGAAACCCTAGCTCCTGACAAAATAGGACAGGGAAACCCTACCCCAACATAGGGGTGTTTTGGCTCTCACTTGCTTGTTATGTGCTTTAGAGTGCGTCTCTACAGGAATGCATGTATCAGTTTGCAAGTTTGGGCATCAGGCCTGCAGGCACCAGTTCAGAATTTTGGGATTCAGTTTACCTGAGGGTATCAGTTTACGGGCAGAATTCTGTAGGGGCACAGTCATTCAGCTCGGCTCATATGGGTTATCGTGAAATCAGGCTGAGATGCTCTCGATTTTCCCTTTTGCTAGGTAGTCTTGGAACCATAGCTTCAGAAGGCTCCGATATCCCCCGAGGTTCATCGAACTTGTGCTGATAGACTTTGTCAGGTCAGAGGTTCAGTTCAAGGGCAATCAGTGTTCCTTTGCCAGAGGCAGGGTAAAAGGGCCAGTCAGGCACAAATCACCAGTTCAGCAGTTACCAGATCAGGGGCCCTTATCCACCCCACCAGTGAACAGTCAGGCTGAGGTCTCAGTTTCTACTGCAGGGATAGATACCAGTCAGTTAGATGGATCAGCAGAACACATCAGGGATGGAGGCAATGATGCGCCAGATGCAAGAAAGTATGAAACTCATGCAGCAAGATGCTGTCCGCCAAGCTGAATTCGCCAAACAACAGGCTGCGGTCATGGCCCAACAGGCAGAGCTAATCACCAGATTGCAACAGCAAAATGGAGCATCTGCTTCGCATCAAGCTCCCCCCCCCCCCACCAGTAGATCCAATACCCGGGGAGACACCAAATGTCCAGGAAGGTACAGACATTCCGACAGGGCCGGCTCCGCCCCCAATCTTATCCCAGCTGTCTAAAGCACCAATCAACCCACCGGACTCTCCCTTTGAGTTCGAGGTAAACCATATAGCGTTGAAGTTGAGCAAGCTTGAAAAGTTGTTCAAGAAATCCCAGGGGGTAAAGTCCATCCCGGACATTGAGGATGGGTACACCAACGCAGCTGTGACACTACTGGACAGGTTCAAAATGCCTCACATCGACCGTTTTGACGGGTCAGGAGATCCCATGGTCCACCTGAGTTTGTTTTCAGATGTTCTGCACCCGATGGGCTTGACAAGATTATAGAAGCTTTCCCTTTTTGGCAGGACCCTGTCTGGTATTGCAGCCATCTGGTACGCCAAATTGGAGGATTCAGTGAAACGAAGCTGGGAGGAGATGGTCGAGGCCTTCGTCGCACAATATTCATACAATACCCAAATCGAGGTTACGGCCCGTGATCTTGAGACGACGAGGCAAGAGCCTAAGGAGAGCTTCTCAAAATTCGTGGCCCGCTGGAGGGCCAAGGCCTCAATGATGACCATTAGGCCAACGGATAAGGATCAAATACGGATGGTTGTGCGCAACCTCCAGCCCAAACTAATGCAGAAAATGATCGTGCTCCCCTTCCCTACCTTTTCAGATTTGCATGAGATGGGAGTACAGATCGAGGATGCTATGAAGCAGGGCCTTATTGACCAGGAGAAGGTGCAGCCCAGGAGGGCGTTTACCCGCAGTTCGAATGCGACCACCAGCGGTGACACAGCTGCAAGATCTTCCGAAGTGGGCATGGTCGCCACCACCACACCAAGAGCAACCACCCCCTTTGTTGGTGCATCCACTTCAAACCCCCGAACTTCAGACTATCTACCCCGAGGCAAGAGGGTTTTCACCCCACTCTATATGTCTTTGTCTAAAGCCCTGGGGGTCCTACTCAGGAAAGGACATCTGAAACCGTTAGAACAACGGCCTCTACCCGATCCTCTCCCTCCAAAGCATGACCCGACTAAGTACTGTGCTTTCCATCAACAAACTGGTCATGACACCGACAGTTGCGTCCGTCTCTGCCACGAGATACAAAATTTGATTGACAACGGGGTCATCCCCGCACCAGGTCCTGCAAAGTCTATCGACACTTGATCAGTGAACTTGTGGGGGATAATGTGACTATGTGATCGGGGGATGAACCACCTGCGGGCGGCACTCAGTTTACTCCAGACGTGGGAATGGCACGCATTGTTTTGAGCATTTGCGAATGCTAGTTTTGAAGTTTCTGACTTGGGTGTTGAGTCAGTTCTGTAATTTTGTTTTGAGTCTGTCTCTTTGTCTCGAGTCAGTCTTTTTGATTAAGGGTCTGTCTTGTTATATCGAGTCAGTCCTGTTGTACAAAAGGTCGGGTGATTCCGGGGGTGTTACCTCGGGCATCACCATTTTGTTTTGCGTCTGTTTCTGCCAGGGAGCCAGTTGTGCCAACAGTTATGAACGAAACAGCAGTGATTTTCACGCTCTCGCATTTGCTTCTGCCATGTGCTAGTTGTGCCGGGATTTGAATGAAATGACAGCGCATTCCACCTGTTCTCTTGTGCCTTGAAGTCATTATAATGACCTGAGTTCCTGAGTTTTTCAAAACTTTTTGAACACTGCGGTGAAAACAAAGAGGGAGGAATTCCTCGGGATTTGCAAAACTTTGATCAAACTGAGAGAAAGAGAGGCGTGCTAAGCCCTTAATGATTGAGATCATGCTTGTTAGTGTGAGTATTGAGAAGGACCCTAGCTTTGATCCAGATTGGTTCTACATTGTCTTCAGCGCAAGCGATTTTGTCGCTTTCTTAAAAACTTTCAAAAAATGTTTTGCGCGGTCCTGCAAAGACATGTGTGGAATCGCTCTTAAGATTGTGCAGCTTAGGATCGCTCTCAGCCTCGAGACTCGACCCCTTGCTTTCAAAACCTTGAACTCACATTCAGAATGTTCAACGGTCAACCACCATGTGAGGCCTGTGTGGCCAGATTTGAAGCAGCCCTCGAACAAGAGGCACCAAAGTTAGATCACGAAGATCAGACCTCATCAGAAGAAGCTTGCAAAGCTAAATCAGAAGCACCTTTCGAACTAGGGGCAAAAATGTCCGATGTGCTCAAAGAGCCGAAGATGGATCCTTCTGCGAATCAATACAGCAGTCATTTTCCTGGATTCAGATGACTTCAGGATCTCAAAACCGTTTGGCATGGACAAAGCTACACTTTTACCCTTTGAGAGGCTCGCTGGGCCAAAAACCCAGAAGGGCGACCCAGGCAAAAGTTAGAGCAAGAAGAAAAAGAACAAAAAAAAAAAGAAAATGAAGAAAAGGAGAAAAGAACAAAAAAAAAAAGGGAAAAATGCAAAGAAAAGAACAAAAAAGAAAAACAAAAAAAGAAAGAAATGAATGAAAAGAAAAGAAAAACAACGCTCGCAAGGTTGAAAACCTGCAACAGGCGCCTTGGCAAAAGTTAGAGCCTGAAAAGGAGAGGTTAATACCCGAGTGTACCTTAACCCCGAACTACGTAAGGCTTGATTCCCATCTTTGGGATACGTAGGCAACTTCATTCTGAAGTCCAGCCGTAAAACACTTCAATTTGATTGTGTCCATGCGATGGTTCTGGTCATCTTTGTCTTCTCTATATCTGAGGATTTGGTTGTGTTCGTCACTCTGAGGACTGACTACAATGCGCTGCGGCATCATCCAAACAAGGGGCAACTTTCCGTTGCCATTCAAAACGCCGCGGTGTCATTTCAAACAAGGGGCAATTTTCCATTGCTATGGGTCCGAGGTTGTGCATCTCAAGAGTAGGTTCCGTGCTCGTTGAGCAGTGGCCGTTTGCAAAAATAGTTTTTGAGAATTTTTACTGAGGTTGACTAATTTCTCGAAAATTATTTCATTTTTCAAAACTGGACCATTTCTTCGACCCAAAAAGGAAAATTTTCAGTGCTCATAGCCTGACTTGCATGACTTTAAATCAGAAAATTGAACAAGCATGTTAATCTAACTCTCATTTTGGTCAAAATTGTCTTAGTAGAAAGCCAAAAACAAAAAAACGGTCGAAATGATGAACTAGGGGCACAGTTGAGTCAGGTGTTCTGTCCTTTCCCCATTGCCACAATACTTGCCAAAAAGGGCACTCTACCTGCCAGAAAAGGGCACAACTGAAGTTAACAGCAAAAGGGCTGAAAGCTCTCTCACCCTCCGAGCAACGAGGTATCAAGCCAAGTGCAAAGCACGAACTGGAATGGATCGAGATATTCCACTCCCTCATCTAGACAGATCTGATCATGTCCAAACTCCCCAACAGAGCATCGTCAACCGATATCAGCTGCAGATTTGCTACACACCCAGTTGTAGCACAACCCCTCTGTGGGAGAAACTCACTAGCTGCGTGCAGAAGAAGAAGAATCTAGCGGAATGCTAGGGGCAAGAGCCCACAACTTTCTGTTTATCCATCAACAACCCAGGGGAGGGATTTAAAATGAGAGATTGAAGAATAGAGAGATGTGAGTTGAGAGAAAAAGTGAGAAAAGGGCTTTTTCGTGAAAAACAGAGCTTGAGGGCCGAGTGATGTGAGAATCACAAATGAGAAAGGGTGGGAAACACTACCCGGTGAAACAGGCTCCCTATACACGTCTGAGTGTCGTGTCTTTTTGTTTTATCTCGATTCTTGTTTTGAGTCGTTTCGAGTGTTACTCGATATGTCTAGGTTGTGTGCCTTTTATTTCCTTGTTGAGTCGTTTTGCTGCGTTCAGTCGTAGGCCCAATACCTGGTTGAAAACTCATCTCTCAAATTCAAAAATCAAATCGTTTTGTGCTCAAAGTGCTGTGCCGTTCTTCACGTTTGTGCAAAACAAGATTCGTTCTTTCATAAAACCGCACGGTTCAACCCAGGTCATGTGAAAACAGTAAAACCAGGACCTATCTGAAGCTATATGGGTTCCAGACTGCAAAGCAAAAGAAAAGAGGGAAAATTGAAGCATCTAAGTATGTTTCACCTTCAGCAAATTCCGTGATTGTACTCCGGATGTACCTCCTCAGGCCTTGTCACTGCTTTGAAGTATGAGTGTATCTCGGCCCCAAGCTTAAGCCTACTCCAAGTCAGGATGGCAATTAAAGCAGCAGCAGATGTTATCTCTCTCTGGTATGAACAGGGTGTGCCCATTTTTGAGCTGAGTGTGTTGCAAACCCCTCCGAAAGGTAAATCGGAGGTCACGGTTGAATTTGGTCTCGTTAAGGCTTGTATTCCCTTATTCGGCATTTTGTTTCAAATATGCGTTGTCACGCACGTTCCATTTGCATTGCGATGCACTTCCACCTGCATTGTTATGCACCCACTTCACTTGCATTGTGATGCACGTTCCAATTGCATTGATTATGCACATCTATCTAGCATTGTTATGCTCATTACTTGCATTGTTATGCACCTTTTCACTTGCAATTATCATTCTTTCTCCTCGCGCGTGCGACGGGTTAGACCTTCTTTGGTTTAGAGCATTTGGAACACGTTCCAATGCCCGCATCTTTTTTCGAAACACCGGGATACGTCTCTACGTTTCTCTCTCTTTCCGAAACACTGGGATACGTCCCTATGTTTCTCATTCCTTGTAGAACACCGGGATACGTCCCCATGTTTCTCCCTCCATTCTGAAACACCAGGATACGTCCCTATGTTTCTCCTTCTTCGGTTAAAAGCGTTCGGAATACGTTCCAATGCTCACACCATTCTGAAACACCGGGATACGTCCCTATGTTTCTCCCTCTTCGGTTAAAAGCGTTCGGAATACGTTCCAATGCTCACACCATTCTGAAACACCGGGATACGTCCCTATGTTTCTCCCTCTTCGGTTAAAAGCGTTCGGAATACGTTCCAATGCTCATACCATTCCGAAACACCGGGATACGTCCCTATGTTTCTCCCCCTTCGGTTAAAAGCTTTCGGAATACGTTCCAATGTTCACACCATTCCGAAACACCGGGATACGTCCCTAGGTTTCTCCCTCTTTGGTTAAAAGTGTTCGGAATACGTTCCAATGCTTATACCATTCCGAAACACTGAGATAAGTCCCTATGTTTCTCTCTTTGTCCCCTTCCTCACACGATTTCAGCGTGTTTGGAATTTATCTTAGGTTGCGTAGAACGCGCTCCTGATTGATTTTGTTTGTTCTTCCTCCACTCACGAGTCCAGCGTGGTTGGTATATGTTGCCATTTTGCATCTATTGTACTCTCTGTTGCATCGCATCTATTATCTATTGCATCACATCTATTACATCCATTACATCATATCTGTTTTATTGCCCGGTCTAGGAGACCTTAAATCCTCTAAAGGTGCAATTCCTTTGGTGTTTGTCGTGCCCGAACGACTTCCGGTGGTCTGGTATAGCCACCTGCCAATGTTAGCGGTGAGTTCGTAGGAGACCAACTGAGATGGTGGAAACTAGAGTTCGAATGGCTCATGCCTAGAACACAAAGGTTCGGGATTTCCGAGACTAAAGTCTGGTTTAAATACCCAGGAGTATATCCTCGGCTTGAAATCTGTATGGCAACCCCATAGATTGAGATAGCATCTGTATGCGCCTCAATTCTGGATACTGATCCAACCTAGTCTGTCACCCTGTTGGAGAATAGGGAAAGCTGCAACCATAGTCAGGGAGAAAAGTAGTACCTGTGGTTCAATTAAGATGTAGAAGCGGGAGATCCCCAACAGCCTGAGGTGAGTCATCACCAATTGCCCCCTGTAAGGTACCTCCCTTTTCCTAGCTATCACATTGCATTTTAGTCATTACAGTGCATTGCATAAATCCTCAATTCTCAAACCGGCTTCGCGTAGCGTATAAGTCCAATTTTCAAACCGGCTTCGCGTAGCGTATAAGTCCAATTTCCATACCAGCTTCGCGTAGCGTATAAGTCCAATCTTCAAACTGGCATCGCGTAGCGTATAAGTCCAATTATCAAAATCTTTCTGCTTATCATTTTGTATCCTGCCCCTGAACTACGCTGGTTTGATTCCTTGTAAAAGGATACGTAGGCAGCCTGCGGGCACAACCATTTATTTATCTATATTTTGTTTGTTTGTCCAAGTCTTCGGCCTTGTCAAAAATGGGTCGTCTCTGGGCTTTGACATTCACTCCTGTCACTTCTTAACTTCTGAGTTCTGTCAAAGAGGGGCAACTGTAGACACCTCATTTTTGACCACCTTTAAGACTTGGACGCGACTGATGGTTTTGGAAGTTGTGCAGTGCAAAGGTTCAATTTCTTCAGCAAGGAGAGAGAGTCAAATCTCAACTTCATACCCCTTTTTTTGGACCAAAACGATCTTGATCAAAAGATTTTAGTCTTAAAACCCTCTCTTTCAAAACGTTTTTGAAATAAAGCTTTTACGATGTTCCGAGGCTCGCATTTTGTCAAATATTGCGCTTTTCGGTAAACCAAGCAAGGACAAAGTGGAAATGAATGAAAGAGAGATAAAATCTTTGAAAAATCTTTCAAGACACCTTACTTAGGGGTTTGGAGTTGAAGAAAAGAGGAGAAGAGGGAAGAAATCCAGTTGGGGGAGAAAATGGGCATGAACCGTTAAGAAAGAGTCGAACAGCCCTCGCCGAATCGGGCCTATTCATTTGCATACTTGGAATCAAGCTATGAGGCCACCACCGTTGGAAATAAGACTTCCGGGGCTTCATTTTTCACTCAAGAATCTCCTAAATCCAATTCCGGACGGGGGAGATATAGTTGATTGAAGTAGGGCATCACTCCGGTTGGACCGAAATCTGCGCGGCTTCACCAAAAAGGGCATAACGTTTTCCACAGGAGGAATTTTAATCCAAGGTTTATGCCATTGGAAAGCTCACTTCCGGGGCTTCAATTTGGACACTTGAACGGCCACCATTGGACTTCCGTAGCACTGGCCGGCCACCTTTCTTTCCGGCAGACCCATTTTTTTTTCTGAAACGTAGCAGGCCGGCCAAAAAGTAGCAGGCCGCCCAGAAAATGTAGAGAAAAAGTAGCAGGCCGGCCACTTACCTAGTTGGATGACCTTTTTTTCCCTTTTGAGCTGGCCGGCCATGACCCTCCTCCCAAGTGTGTTCCAGCCATGTATTTTGTTTTGCACATCACCCATGTCCGAGGGTTTGGCCCTTTGGGGGGGAATTTTGAATTTGTTTTTCCCCCCATTTTTCCCCCTCTTTTCCACCTCTTTTGTCTATATAATCAGACCCTCCAGCTCTCATTTGGGGGGTTAGACACATTGGTTTGAGCCTCCTACACTATATATCTCTCTCTATATTCTAACCATCAAAACCTTCCAAACCCTACACCATTTCTACACCACCACCTAGCACCACACCACCACTCCATTCCAGCAGCTTGGAGGGTCTTTTCAGAGCTTAGGAGGCATCCATTCTCAAGCCAAGAGGCTGCTAAAGTTCGGTCTTCAAGGGTGAGCTACATTCCCCCTCTTTTTAAGCTTATTTTGCATGCTATCTAAGTCATTCTTGCTTGCATTTTTGGGCTCCGACCCTAACTGAAAATAGCATCATTTTGAGGCCCTTTTCATGTTTGTTTAAGGGTCCTTCCCTGTTTAAGGTCCCTATCCACCACTTGCCTCTTTAGCTCTCTTGTATGCCTCTTTCTTGCATAGTATTTTAGGCCTATTTATAAACTGTTTTGAGCTCTGACATAAACTGAAAAGTAGCTTATTTTGAGCCCTTCTTCAACATTGTTGAAGGGCTCATCACTGTTTGAGGCTTCCTTTTGCCACTTGCCTTTGTATCCCTCTTTTGGCCTTATTTTTGCATGATTTGTTAGCCCCTTGTGCTTGTATTTTTGGGCTTTGGTCTGAACTGTAAATAGCCTTATTTTGATCCCCTCTTCATGTTTTATCAAGGGTCTTTTGTTGTTGGAGGCTTCCTTCTTTCTCTGTGTTTAAACCTCCTTTTTGGCCTTATATTGCATAGTATTTTAGGCTTGCTTGTGCACTGTTTTGGGTTTGGTCACTAACTGTAAAATATCATGTTTTGGGCCCTTCTTCAACTTTGTTGAAGGGCCCTCCTATGTTTGAGGCCAGAAACCATTACTTGCTTCTTTGTCTCCCTTTTGGCCCATTTCTTGCATAATAATTTAGCCATACTTGTGTTTGTTTTCGTGGCATGTTGTAAACTGTAAAGTACTTCATTTTGAGCCCCTCTTCAACTTTGTTGAAGGGATCTTGGCCATTCATGGCCGGAAGCTGCCACTTGCTTCTTTATCTCTCTTTCGGGGCCATTTTTGCGTGATGGTTTAGCCCTATTTGTGTTCACTGTTTGGCCTTGCTTAAAACTTTTAATATGCTTGTTTTGGGGCTGTCTTGATTCTGTCTTCATACTTCATGTTCAAATAATGCATGCATTGCATAGCCATAGGTCATTCCATGTACCTAATTTCATGTTTCGGGATTCATTTCATGCATCGGGTGCCATTTTGCCATGCTTCGGGGCTGTTTTGCATCACTTTTTGCTACTGCAATTTGCATGATATTATGCCATATTCCATGCCTTGTCATGTCTTGTTAGAGTGGCATTCCGTGCCTTAGGTTCGGTCCTCGGTTTGCGTGCACGTGTGCACGCATCTCGAGTGTCTCATTTTCATCTAATGGCCTCCTATGTGAGTGTGGCCAAGGTCCACTTGTGTTGGTGTAAGCCCATTATGCATTGTGTATGCTATTTCATTTCACAGCATTGTGTATGCTAGGTTGTATATTAGCGCATTGTGTATGCCATGTTACCTCGTGCATCGTGTATGCCATTTCATAGCATTGTGCATGTTAGGTTGTATCTTAGTTGCATGTCATGCATATTGCGTTGTGTTTGGGATAGGAGTTAGCCCGAGCATGGGAAACGAGGTACGTTTCGTACTCCGAGTGACGGAACGTGTCTCAATTCCCCAGTCACCGACACTCCGGATTGTCCATGATGGAGTTAGGTCTTAGTTGTATTTTCATGTGCATTCATTCCATATTGAGTTGTGCAATTCGACTCCTCGGCCATCATGCATCGATATGCGTGATTGGTGGCACGAGGATCGAGGTATGCATACATGTGTGAAAATACTTTGCCATGCCCCTCTGTTGCTCTCTGTTGCAGCAAATCAAGAATCAGCAGCCTTCCAGAGCTTGGCACGCATTCCAAGAATAATTACAAACAGAGGCTAATTGGGGCATCGCCATGGATTTCCGCGCAAAGGCAACCCGGACATGCATCATTCATCATCCGGAGCAGAGTCGAGGCAGTCCTTGGCTTGCATGCCAATTTAATGCTTTCTTAGTTAAATTTGTTAATTAATTAGGGTTTTGTACATATTTGGACTGTATTATTTATTTGGACTGTACTATTCATTTGGGACTGTATATTATTTTATTCGGACCCTCTGCGCGAGGGAAATGTTGTAATAAGTGTGTGTGTGTGTGTGATGTATGTCTTCCAACCCCACGTCTTTCTTCCCTTTTATTTACCTGCTTATGATGGTTAGATTAGGGCATGTTTTAATTAGCATACAGTATGATAGCATGTTTGCATTCATTCATCTGTTTTGCATGCACCGGGCTCGGCGCATCATACTAACTGCATTTGTATTTCAATTCCAAATTAAATACTTGATAGCTGTTGCATCTCATATGCCATGTTTAGAATAGCCGAGCCTGCTATAGTTGCATTTTTGCATGTGTTGCATTAGGCATTTCTGTATAGTTAGGACCATGCATGATTTCTAATCGGTTTCTATTTTGGCTTGGAGTACTCAGTGAGTTTTTATGCTTTAGCATCCTTGCATGCGTGTGAGTGACTGCCATGAATAGCATGCTTACCATGAGGCTAATTGCTTATGTGATATAACTGCCTAAATGCCTGTGGGTGAAGGTTGGGTTATTTGGATTGGAACAATTCATCAAATGTGTGTTTTAAGCCCACTAGATAGTGGCAAAATCATGTTTTCTAAAGCCCACCCGAGGGTGGCAAATCCACGTCTTAGCCTACTTGCGAGTAGCACCATCAAACCATTTTCAAATAAACAAACATGAAGTGTTTTGTTCCAATTCAGGCGATCCAGTCTATACTTATATGCTGTGCGCATCACATAGTAAATCTAGGCTAATAACCGGAATAAGAGCGCACAATGTTTTCAAAACTAGATATCATGGTTAGTAGAGGCCGATCTTTGATCGGGCGAGCGGGGGTGCTCACGAAGTGACCTTCCCCAATCGTACCCAAGTTCTCGAGCCGAGGCAACTTTGGTGATGACGGACACGTGGCCTTAGGCAAACGAGTCAGGGTTTCCTAAATTTCCCAAAAATAAAATATTTAGGTAGCGACTCTGTATCTGGCAAAGCAGTCCATGTTTGGCACTTCTTTTCTAAAAATCTGTTTTCTCAAAACGATTTGCCGGATTTGGACTCTTTGGTTCAAGATTAAGAACCGTGACACAAATCGAGTCTGAGCTGTAGCGAGGTCCCCCCGCGGACCTTGTTACAGAACAACGTTGACGCACTGCCTCCTCCAACTCCCATGCCTCATCGGGTAGTCTATAACACTCCTAGCGGACAAGGACCATCCGCATCCCATTTTGACACACCATTCGCCTAATCACGCAGACAGGGATCTCATGATATGTGGCAGCTCTATAAAAATTCACCAATGGGTCTAGGGTTCGGACAACATAATCAAAAGAAGGTTAGGTAGTCCGGATATCTTGGAGTAGAAATGCATCACCCTTGTTTGCAACGTACTACGATGGTAGGTTTCATACTCGATAGAAATTATTGTCCAAATATTCTCTTATCTGGACTGGCCCAATAAACATGTCCATTCTAGGAGAGCTTCTCCAATAGCACATCCTAGTAGGGGTAACCCTTACAAATACTTCCTTCCCGTACGACAGGACAGGCGTCACTTTCATCTGTCTCAAGGCCACCTTAGGGTTGTCCTCTATCGAGGATTCAGGATCAGACTTCTCCATTTCCTGATCAGAGTCAAACTCAGAATCGAAATCACCCTCAACTCCTACTCCGAATTATTCTTTTAAGTTTTCTTCTGGTTCTTCTAGATCCTCCTTCCAATCAGTAGGTTCTTCTAACATCTCAGGTTCCTTCTCCAACCATTCATTTTGATTTTCGTTTGCCATCTACAAAAATCAAAATTTTACTTAGTAACTAAAAATGTTCACTATAACCACTAATAAGTTATTTAACAAGCAGGCTTACGGTTCCTCAAGGTCTCAAGGGTTTCTCAACCTATGCTCTGATACCAAGTTGTGATGCCCCAAAATTTAAGGACATCATAATAATGTTTAGAACTTAAAATTAATTTTCTTAATTAAAAACTCCTCATCAATGTTGCCACTAAATTTATCATCATCCATTAATTAACAACAAAGAAATTAAAAGTTCTTAAATTACAACTCCAATAAACTTAAGACTTAGTCTTAGTACATGAAAGAAAGTCACAAATACCAAAAAAAAAAAAAAAAAACTAGAAAAAAAAAAAATCAGAAAAAGGGTTCTTGGAACTTGGGCACACTTCAAGCTAACCAAGGCTAAATGTCTCCTTCTAAGACCTCGGTGTTTCCTTCGGTTTTTTTGGTACCTAGCATAAAATTCTAGGGCAATGGGAATGCCAATGAGCGACGGGAATGCCAATGAGCGACGAGCTCAATAAGATACTACAACCCGAAAATACCCACCCCGATAACAATACTCACAATTAATGAATAATATGTAGTACCGGAGTAACAAGCAGCGTTTAATAAGCATAATAGTTGAAATAATAACAATAGATAATAAGAACAATGGCAAGCGGAAGCAGTAATTCATCATAAGGAAAATGTCAACTTTTCTTTTAAATTAGCATAAGTTTAGTTTATCATGTAAGTCTAAGTAACTCCCCGCGAAGCACTATTTCCACTCAACCGCTAAGCAATGGCCACGGGCAATTCTGACTCCCCCTTGGTCAAATATTCAAATGTTATTTGCTATAACTACCAATGATGCCCACGCACCAGGGTTATGTACCCGAGTCATGACATCATGGTCTGCTCCAAGGGAACGGTCTATGTTGTGACACCCGCACCACCAACCTTATATCGCCTATACCGATAAGAGCTGAAATACCTTCCCGTGCCATGTTAGGGTTCGCAACTCACTTGCGCAAGACTCTAAACTGGGCTCACCCCATCACTTTTAAACTTTAATGCATTGGTTCAATTTCATGTTTCTTTACTTCGTCGAATTCACATTTTGATGCATGTACGAGTTTTAGTTTGCAAACCACAGTGACATAAGGTTTATATAGCACAACATAATCATGTATGACAAACAAAATAAATATTACAGAATGTCTTACGAGTCATCACAAAATTTCAATGGACTTTTCACACTTTTTCTTTTCAGCATTGTATGGTCAGACTAAAAATAATGAAACCCATATCAAACGAAGTTCAATTATTATAATATTTTAACTGGTGTTAGTTCATTGAGTTAGGAAAATATTTCACGAGAATACCAGGGATAAAAACGATTTTAAAATGGAGAAATAAAATTTGGAAGAAAACTGGTTTCTAGGATAGTGACTTACAGCAACTTCCAGCACAAGTGATCTTTGTTTGAAAAATAAAAAGGGGCATCAAACAGTGTCAAAAGGAGGTATGGTCAGAACGACTTGCTAGATATTTGAGTGTAGAACATATCTCCAGAAGAGTTTGAAGACTGAAAACCAATGGAAGATGGTGAAATAATTTTTCTAAGAAAATATGACAGATTCTGTCGCATTTTAGTAAAACTACAATTTCTCCTTTTAGACTTATCTTTTTGTGAAATCGGCGGAAAATTAAAGATAACTCTTATATCTAACTACCCCAAGTGGTCGTGCAAAAAAATACCATTTGCAGAGAAAATGAGACCTGTTTGAAGTCACTGTTTCTGCTGTGTTGTGAACAACACTTAGGACAAATATATACTTCAGTAAGAAAATGGTGTCCAATGATTTTATAAACATTTACAGGTGTATAGAACACCTATATATACTCCCAGTACCAACAAATTTTTGACACAAGTTATTTTCAATTTATTAAAGCATTTTACCTCCAATAAAATCTAAGACAGTGAAGAAAATATAAATTTCGAATAAAAGTGAACCAATCTTATCTCATTTTACCCCCATGCAAGATTATTTCAAATAATGGAGAATATTTGAACACATAAGAAGATAAAATCAGTAGCTAATCCATCTAATCTATGCTTGCAAGAAGGAATTGAAATCATATAATCATGAAATTATTATTCCATCAAAATGTAAACATGCATTGAGTTATTCTTGCTATGCGTGTATTAACAATACACACTCTTACATATTTTTAATATATAGATTCAGTAAAAAGAAAATATCTAAGGGAGGATAGAGGTTGAGTGTTCCTACCTCAAGAGCTTTTACAAACTATTCTCAAGATTAGTCTTGAAATGGTGATCACCAAGCACCCTCTCCTCTTCCTCTCTTTTTCTTTTCTTCTCTCCTCTCTTTTTCTTTTTTCCTCAACCATGTGTATAGAAATGAAAGGGCTGAAATAGTGTTTTATTTGTAGGAGTTTGGAGGCCTATTTTTAATTTATTTATTTTATTTTTATTTTTATTTTTTTCCTCTTGGCTTGGGAAATATTACCTACATGTATAGGCTTAGGATGTGGTTATATGCATGCCTTGGCATGCCTTAGCACGCTTGCTCTCAGTAGCCTCCTTCCTTGGGAAGGAAGAGTGGCCGAATTCCTCTGCCCCAAAAAAGTCTAATTGCATTTTTTTTTTTTTTTTAGTGTGTGTACAAAAATAAAAATCAATTTATATATATAGCCTAGCCACTAGATATTTTTCTCCATATTATCCTCTAATTAATTTAGTTATTATTTATTTAACTCATTTAGTTTCAACAACTGCATTTAGATACAGAAATTTAATCACAGAAAGATAAATAAATTTATTTAAAGAAATTTAATATTGGTATTAATCATGATGCTATTAACATTATAATTTAATAATTTAATAATCACTATTAATTGACTTAATATTGTTATTAACAAGCTAATTTGTTGTCCAAAAATTCAGTTTCCTACATTAACATCCCTTACTCTTCTAATGCCTAAGCCTCCTTGATCCACCCTTTTTGTGATATCATCCTATTTAACTAAGTGAATCTTTTTTCTCAGATTAGACCCTCCCCATAAAAATGATGCTTGAAGCTTCTCAATTTCCTTGGCTACACCTTCAGGCATCTTGAAGAGAGATAGGTAGTAAATTCGCAAAGAAGAGACTACAGATTTAATTAAAGTAAGTCTACCTGCAAAAGACAAGAATCTTCTCTTCCACCCAGCCAATTTTCTCTTCAAACTATCCAAAATAGGTTTTCAGGTTGCTTTCCTATTTGGGTTAGCCCCTAATGGTAAACCAAGATATTTGAGAGGGAGAAATTGAACTTTGCAGTTGAGTTTGGAGGCAAAGCTTGACAAGATATCATTGGGCACACCAACACTCCACACTACACTTTTGTGGTAGTTAATCCTCAAGCCAGAGATGATTTCAAAACATCTTAGGATCCTTTTGAGGTTCTCCACTTCAACCAAATTAGCATCACAAAATAATATGGAATCATTAGCAAATTGCATGTGGGTGAGCTTTACCTCATTACTTCCCACCTTCACACCTTTGATAAGCCCCAAATCCCAGGCTCTGGAGAGTAGAATGTTAAACCCTTCAACTGCTATATTAAACAAGAATGGTGATAGGGGGGTCTCCTTACCTAAGGCCTCTTTGTGGACTGAACTCTTTAATTGGAGAACCATTGACTAGGATTGACAACCTAGCTGATGAAATACATTCTTGAATCCAGACCTTCCACTTAGCACCAAACTCAAAATTTTCCAATGTAGAGAGCAAGAATTCCCAATTGATAGAGTCAAAGGCCTTCTCAAAGTCCAGTTTGATGATTACACCTTTCTTTTTAGCTTTTTTCCATCCATCAACCACCTCATTATCTATTAACACACTATCAAGGATGTTTCTGCCACCTAAAAAAATGGATTGGGCTTCACCTATCACCTTTGATAGCACAGCTTTAAGTCTCCTTGTCAACACCTTAGCTACTATTTTGTATAGTGATCCAACTAGGCTTATACGCCTATAATCAGACAAGCCAAGTGGGTTCTGTTTCTTTGGTACCAGTGTGATAAAGGCACTATTGATCCCAGTCACTAGACTGTTGTTTCTATGAAAGCCATTCATGAACTGGACCACTTCACCTTTCATAATCTTCCAAAATTTCTGGAAGTAAGCCAGGTTGAATCCATCTGGACTTTGTGCTTTGTTACCATCATATTCAAACACTGTAGCCTTGATTTATTCTTCTGAGAGAGCAGCTTCTAATTGATTAAAAGTTGGGCTCCTCCTCACCGATTTGAATTGCCCAGCAAGCTTTAGGTCTTGACTTCCATGACTCTAAAAAGTGGTTCTTGAAATGATTATACACCCTAGAGTTAACCTCACTAGGATCCTCAAGCACCACATCCCCCACCTTAATAGAATTAATATCATTTTTGTTTTGTCTACTTCTAGCAATGATATGAAAGAACCTGGTATTCTTATCCCCCTTTAAAGCCCAGCTTAACCTAAACTTTTGTAACCATGTCCATTCTACCATCCTACTCAATCTCCCCACTTCAAGTCTGACCTCTCTTCTTCTAGCTTTCTCTGTAGCATCTAAGTCCATCCCTTCAGCTAAGAGGTCAAGGTCATGCAACTCTTCCTCTGCTTGCTTTAGTTTGTGAACATTTCTAAAGACTTCTCTACTCCACTTTTTAGAGCTAATTTCAAAGCCTACAATTTTCTTAGTATAAAACCAGCCCATCCCACCAGTGATGATTCATTCCATGACTTTTCTAAAAAGGAAGGGAGTGATGGATGTAGAGTCCAAGCATTAAGGCCTAGGGCCCCAATCTTTTTCATCCTCCATTAACAATAGAGGGCAATGATCATATATAATTCTAGGTAATCTCCATAGTTTCATATTAAATTTTTGCACCCATTTTGGATTCACCAAGAATCTATCAATTTTGCTCCATTTTTCTCCCTCCATTGCATTGCACCAAGTAAATTTCCTACCTAGTAGTGGCAGATCAATTGCTTCACACTTATCAATAAAATCATTGAGTTCTTTCATCCCTCTATCCCTTCTAGAGCAACCCCTCCTTTCACCTATATTTTTGATTTCATTAGAGTCGCCACCCAAGCACCAAGGTTTTGGAAATTCCTTCTTTAAATTAATCAAACAAATCCATAACTCACCCCTACTACTCACCTCATTAGGAGCATAGACATTTAAGATGGCACATTCAAATTAGTTAAAAAGAGTACATGATATTAGTATGAACCTTCTATTGCTGCAACATTCAGATAATTGTAGTACCTCTGGATCCCATATGCATAGCAGGCCTCCAGTTAAGCCTTCAAAATCCACAGCCATGTATTCCATCTTGTTCCTTGACCATAATGATCTTATCTCCTCTTCAGAAACAGAAGCCTTCTTCGTCACCTGAAGCATAGCAATGTCTATATTTCTTTCCTTCATTAGCTATCTTATTTTGCCTCTCTTTTCTTTCCTCCCTAACAATCTTACATTCCAAGATAGTCTCTTCATAATAACCTGATTGACACCCTTATACCCCTAGCAACTTCCTTTACACAGCTGCCCCAAGTTCCCCATCAATCCTCTCCTTACCTTTCAACTCAAGATCCACTATTTTGTTGACAGTTTCAGCTTCTTTCCCATTGAGTTGTAGGTCCAAAATTCTTCCAATCTGCAGTGTAGCTTGTGCTTCATTGAGAATGAGCCTACCTCTATTAGTTCCACTACTAGTTGAAGTAGATAATGAAAGTGCTGCCACTGCTACTCTATATATTGCATTTCTTGGACCTGGCTTGCTTGTTGATGGCCCCTTATGCCCATATCTTCTTGCCAGGTCAATGTAGCTTTAGTTCAGAATTGGTGCTTTCCCCTTTATTTTTTGCTTACTTTTTTCTTTCCTTTGTTCTTCTGGTTAGCACTCTTTTTCATATTGGCCCTCTTCTCCTTTCCTTTCCTTTTATTGTTATGATTTTGGTCCTAGATTGCCAGAAAATCATATTTGTTTGTTTCCTCCAAGGGCCGGCCCTAAGGGCAAGCAAGAGAGGCCTGCGCCTTGGGCTCCTAAATTTGGGCTAAAAATAAGGGTCCCCAAATATAATTTTGTGTTTTAGATATAAAAAAAAAGGCTCAAATATTATAGGCCCAATTGAACATAAGGCCTAAAAAAAAAGCAACAAGACTAGAATTTTATTTTTTTTAAGTATTTGTAATAGTTGCTTCCTATCTTAATATATGAAAGTAAATTTTTATTTATAATTTTAATAATTATATGTGCAAGTAAATTTTTTGGTGACTACAAACAAATAAAAAAGTTGTAACCTATCGTTTTTGTCCATAAATTTTTTTTTTTCAATGTAAGAGGGCCCCATTTCCAAAGTGTCACCTTGGGCCCCTAAATCTCAAGGCCGACCCTGTTTCCTCCACAGATTCGATCGCATCCTCCTCATCCTCATCTTTACTTCCGGTTATGCTGTTAACATATTCATCCCTCCCCTTGTTGCTTTGACATGAGACATTGTTGTAATCAATTCTTATCTTGTTTTATTTGAGTAATGATTCACAAATAAAATTTGTGTACAAAAAATATATATGTAATGATGTCACATAAAGTCAAAATTCCTATACTATTGTTTATGATTGTAATATTATCATTATCACATCATTTATATGTTCAATTCTATATGAAAATTATGTATGAATATCATATATATATATATATATTTTAAGTTTACTCTATAATTAGTTTTACTATGATTTTTGTTGTAAAAATTATTTCAAATATTAATCAAATGTTGAAAAACAAAAATAAAAAATTATTTTTGGACAAAATTATTTTACATTACTGCAAAACAAAGGAAGCCCAAATTTAGATGATATTTTAAATTCATAGGTATTCATCTAAATAATAGAATTTTATTAATTTTATATTCATATTTTAGGAAAGTATTAAAAAAATGTAGTATTGTTCAAACAATTCTTAATAAATTTTGGGACACGTGGGATAATAAATAGAGAATACGACACATGGCCGTCAAATAAGTATGGTCGTTCGAAAGCAGCCCATGTTGTGATAGAGGGTTCGTTTGGAAAAAGGGGTTAATTTTTTTATTATTTTAGTTTGGGGTTAAAATTTTTGTTTGGATTACATTTTTTTTAGTTTTTTTGACTTTTAAGAGTGAAAAAGTAAAATGATTATGATTTGAATGTGACATTTTATTTTATTAATTTTTTAATTTATTTTGTCTTTTTGTGACTATTTTAGCCCCATGCCAAACGAAGACAAAATAACATGATATATATGGCCATTCTATTTGAATTCAAAAATTATCTTAGTACGTCTAACTTAAATTTTAAAATTTTAATTCTTAGTATACCCTAATGTGAATTTACTAATAAGGATAACACATATTAAAATTTGAAATAAAATATTATTTTTTTTTATGGTACACCCTAATCAATTATACGTAATCTTCCTATTCAAATGTCTTCATTTTTTCCCCCAAGTTTGAACAAAATCAAACAATGAATGAAAGTAATAATCAAAGCAGTTTTTTTAAAACAACCCATCAATGAGGAAGTAAGTATTTACATAAATATCAAAGTACAATTATTGATTTCTGTGTGTTTTTTTACATAAAAGGGAACATTTAGCCTTTTTTTCGTCATTATTGTTCGGACTTTCAGAACCATACAAATTCATTTTATTCGACAATGTATAGTGGAACAAAGTGAATTTGTTTGGTTCTGAAAGTTCAAACAAATTCATTTTGTTCAGTTTTGAAAGTTCAAACACAAAATTCACCTTCTCATTCTCCTTCGTCGTTCTCCTTCATCGGTGCCGAGTGTCCTGGTTGTATTCCCTTTATGTACATGAACAAAAGAAATATTTTTCAAAGAGTTTTATAAAGTAATTTGAATTTTTTAATTTGTTTTATTTGGATATACCTCAAAAGGATAATGTAGAGAGAAAAAAATAGAGTGTACTGAGAATAAATTGTAACCTTAAATAATTTAATGGGAAAATTATTATGTAGTCCTATGTAGGGGATGTATTTCCCTTCTAATCCCACTATATTTTTAATAGACTAATAGGTCCGCAGTTTTTTAAGTTTTATACCCGGAGGTCCCCGTTTTTACTTTCTTATTTTTTAAATGACTGTATTACCCTTTGATCTGAGATATATATATATACGTGAAAAATAAAATATTCACCTATGCGAGGTTGTCTGCGATCTCGATCTCTCTTCGTGATGTCGATCTCTTTGTGCTGTGAGGTCAATCTCATTGTGCTGTGAGGTGGATCTAGTTGTGTGATCTGAATCTCTATGTATAGGCAATCTCTGCGTATGCTCTGTGTCTGTGTCTGTGTGTGTTTGTGTCTCACTCTATCTCTATTTGTCGATACATATATATATGTATATATATATATATATACAGATAAGCAAATTTGCGTGATCTCTAGTTTGTGTTTGGCAATGTTGTTATAGTTTTTTGTTTTGTGATAAACTTTGTTTGTTTGATACTTATTTTGTGATTTTTGTATGTGATATAGTGTAATGATTTTGATTTTATTGATTATGTTTGTTATATAGTGTAATGTGTTTTGAAGTTGTAGTTTGAAATTGTGAATTCTGAAGTTTTGATATTGATATGTTGTAACTGTATAATTTTGCAGTTTGGAATTGTGAATTGTGAAGTGTTGATACTGATATGTTGTAATGTATAATTTTACAGTTTGGAATCTGTGAACAATTGTTTACTGGTTTGTGATTTTGTAGTATGGAGGGGCGTTCATGTTAATGTGCAAATACAGTAAGTCTTGTGCTGCTATTAAGATTAGTGAAGGATGTAGTTATCATGAAGTTGTTGAGAAAATATCTGCGAAGTTCAAGGAGTTGAGTGTTGATAACTTTTGTTTGTTTTTCTCTATTCCTGGATATTTTAATTGTATTGTTGAATGTGATGATGATTTGGGGAATATGATGTCAATGGTAGGTTGTAGTGGTTCTCATATTGTTGATATTGTTGTGGATGATAGGAGAATTGTGGAGGTTGATGATAATTCTTGTAGGATTGATTCTGTAATTTGTGAGAGTTCTTTGGTTAACGATTGTAATGATTTTGGTGGTTTGTTGCCTAGTTTTTATCCAGAACCAGAAAGAGTTTTGTTGTCTGCTAGTTGGAAGGGGATTATATACAATGTTAGTCAAGAATTTGAAGGTGGAGTGCCGGCATTCCGCATTACATTGGCTAAGTATGCAGTTGAGTATGGTTTTGCAGTGAATTATTTGAAGAATAATGCAACAAGAGTAACTACTGAATGTATGATGAAGTCATCTACGAGTTGTAAATGGTTTGTGCATGGAATAGTGTTAATGAATTCCGGTATTTTTTTATTATAAAGTTGGATAATGTGCATACTTGTGGGGTTGTTGCTCGTAGATCCTGTAACAAAATGGTTGGTTTTAGACTTGTGTCTGATATTGTGCATAATGATATTAGTGATAATCCGTTAACTCGTCCTATAGAAGTTAAAAAAAAGTTGAAGAAGCAATATGATATAGATGTTTCTTATCGAGTTGCATGGTTAGGAGTTGATAAGGCAAGAGGTGGGTTGTTTGGTGATTTTGCAACTTCTTTTAACCAACTTCGATAGTATCTTGAGACGGGTATGAAAACGAATCCTTGAAGTGTGTTTGAATTAGATGTGGATGAAAGTAGTGGGTGTATTCGGAGGTTGTTTGTGGCATTTCATGGATGTTTGTATGGCTTTCAATTTTGTTGTCCGTTGTTATTTGTTGATGGTACATTCTGAAGGGGCGTTACAAGGGGTATTTGTTTGCAGCAACATCAAAGGATGGTAATCAAGGTATGTATTTATTTGTAGTTAGTATAGTTTTGGTTTGTCAGTGTGTTTTGGTAGTTGGTGGATTTTAGTTTCTGTTTGTAGACACCCCATTTTTTACCGTCCTTAAGATTTGGACGTCACCATTTGAACACTCGGTGATCATCCATGTTCATTTTCGTCTTGAGTTCTCGGAGGTTTCGATCGCGCGCCTTGCCTTAAGACCTCTCGACTTGTTTGTTTTGTGCTTGGTTGTGCACCAAACACTTGTGTTTTTGCTTCTGAGGGCAGGGAATGGCTTGTTGGCCATCCCCACACCTCACCGGCCTTGGTCTGAGGACACCGGCTATGTTTTTTTTTGCTACCGGCGAATAGTTTTGGCTGATCGGCACTATAGTTGGTTGGCCGGCCATTGATTTGGTCGATCGGCCATATTTTCTGGCCGAGACCTTTTCTTTGCCTTTTTCAGGCATTGTGCATGCCAGTTGTGCCAGCTGGTGAGCACAAATCCTGCCCTCCATACACGTGTATGGAGGGATTTCATCCTTAAACTTAGCTTCCTTTGGAAGCTTGGATTTGCATTGCCTATAAGAGGAGGGCCTCCCTTCCCTTTCCAGAGGTTGAAGCATCTGATATACAAGATATATATCTATATCTCTCTATATCTCCCTCTCTCTATATAGTTGTGTGTGTAATAGTGTTCTAAAGGGGTTTTTGTTCTTAGTTTTGCACTAAGACACCTAGTGTTACACTATACTTTGATTGCTGAGGTTTTAAGAGGTTGATTTCAGAGTTTTGAGTTGGTTTTTGATCAAAAGGAGGTGCTGGAGTTGGTGTTCTTGAAGTGTTCTTCAAGGGTGAGAACTTAGCCTTTTATTCGCATTTTTGCTTAAGGTTTTAGACCTATTTGCATATTGTTTTGAGCTTAGTGTATAACTGATAAAAGTTTTGTATTTTCATGCTTAAGATGTTTGTTTAAGGTTGCTTTTGGGTTGGGACCTCCCCTTTTGCCTTGTTTGGCCTCTTTTGGTACCTTTTTGTTTGGGCTTTGGCCCCCATTTATTTCGAACTTCTCACCACTGAAATCCAGAGGATTTTCAGTGGTGGAGAAGTGGTTTTGAGGTCATGTATAGAGGAGGGACACCCCTCTCCCTTTGTGTCTCATTGCTTGCATTTAGGGCTCATAAAGATAGCATGTTTGCTTAGCTTTATTTGGCCCCATTCCAGAGGTTTTTTGGTGTTATTTGGTCATATTATATCTATATTTTTTGTCGGATTGGTAGTCCATTGCATGCATCATACGTTTGCCTTGCAATCCCCTCATTTGCCTAAACATGCATCATGCATTTAGACCACCATGATTGCATGTTTTAGCTTGACTTCATGAAGCTTTTAGTCATGTTTCATCATGTTTAAGCTCTGTTTGGTGTTGATTTGCTCATGCTTTTCATGCTTTGTATAGCTACCATGCATTTTAGTTTGTTTGCTTTGTGTGTGCGAGTCATAAGCATGCTTCACTTGAGCTATTTCAGTGATTTGGAATCACTTATCATCCTATTTCAGTCCATGTTCCATGCTTGTATGATTGTATTTACCATTCTTTCAATACTTTGAGGAGTTGTTTTGTGCCTTAAGAATGGATCATTGTGCATGCCTCTTTGTTTAAGTCCTTGGGCTGCCATATCAGTGGGTTTTGGGGCTCCTTTTGGCATATCATAGCTCTGATTTTCATTGAATAATCCATGCCATGTGTGGTCGTGATAGGTGTAGTATAATGCTTCCTTTATGGCCTTGCATGCCCCTTGTTTTGTGCCCATCTTTTAAACATGTTTTGGCTCCATTCCACGCATGTTCTAGGCTTGTTTTGGTCGGCCTTGGGACTGTTTTTGGTCGGCCTTGGGACTGTTTTTGGTCCCCTTGGCCCTTTGGGGCTTGGTTGATATGGCTATGGTGTTAGCCCCTTGACTAGTTTTGAAGCATTGGGTCCATTAGCATGCTATACTTCACTTGTGCATGTGATTTGGCATCATTCTCCACTTAATTTCAGAGCTTATTGCATTGTCATGTTCTCATGTTTATCCCATCTTGCTCGTGGTTGAGGATTGTGCATCATTGCCTAGCTTATGGATTCATGAATGTGGATGCATATCTTTTTTTTTTTGGTACCTTGATTTGGGTGTTTTTGGCCACTGTTTTGGGGCATGGCTGAGGTCTCCCATTCTGGTTTAAGCCCATCCTTGTATATAGTTGCATGTTTGACATGTTGCATCTTGTTACATACTTGCTAGTTTACACTTTGTTACATGCTTGTGCAAGTTGCATTGAGTAGGCACACTCATGTTGCGATACATTATTTGCATACTTGCATTATATCATGTTTGCATGTTTAGTATATTGCATGATGCTTAGCTAGTTGCATTACATAACCTTGTTGTATACTTGGCATGTTCATGTTACATTGGCATTAACTTGCATGCTTAGGTAGCATTAGATTTCATTGAGTGAACATGCTCATGTTGCATTGCATTGGTTGCATGCTTTGCATTGTATATGGCATGCATACATTACATTATGTTTGGCTTGGGGTGTCAAATCAACATGAGGAATGAGGGACGTTCGTACTCAAAGTGACGAAACGCGCCTCGATCCTCGATCACCAATACTCTTGATCTCAACATGATAGAGTGTGTAGCATTCATTTGTTTTGTTGCATTCATTTTACATTGATTTGCAAACTTGGCACCTTTGGCCATCATGCATTGAAATGCATGATTGGTGGCCCGAGGGTCGAGAGCCATGCTCCCTTGAGTTCATTGCATGATAGGGAGAATGGCTATGCACACATTGTCTTGTAAATGCCTTTCCATGCACTGTCTGTCCTCTGCTGCAGCGAAAATAAGGTTCTGCAGGAATAGATGGTCGGTCGACCATCTTTAATGCCGACCGGTCATTAATTATGGGCCGATATCCCCATTCCTGGTCAATGACCATCCCACCATGGCCGGTGACCTTTTATTCTGGCCGGTGACTTTTCAGCATGACTATGAGGTAATTCAGGAGCATCCCGAGGATTTTCACAATTCTTAGAGGTGCAGAATAGTGCAAATAGAGGCAACAGTGGCATGGCAACGGGTTTCCGAGCGAAGCCGAGCGTGCATGCATTCCTCCCTCTTCCCGAAGCTGCTTTACTGTTTTCAGTAGCTTAATTAATTTGTTTAATTCGTTAAGTATTGTGTAATATTTAATTAGCTTGTTAGTTAATTAATTTGTATTATTCTTTCGGACCCCCCGCGAGGGGCCAACTGTTGTAATAAGTGTGCGTGCGTATGATGCATGTCTTCCAACCCCACGTCTTTCTCCCTTTTATTTACCAGCTTATGATGGTTAGTTCTAGGGCATGTTTCAATTAGCATCTATATGTTCACATGCTTGCATTTATTCATTTGTATTGCATGCACCGGGCTCAGCGCATCATGCTAACTGCATTATATTTCAATTCCAAGTTGAATACATGTCAGTTGTTGCATTTCATATGCCATTTTAGAATAGCCGAGCCTATCTTAGTTGCATTTTTGCATGTGTTGTATTAGACATTTCAGCATAGTTAGGATTCATGCATGTTTTCTAATTAGCTTCTTTTCTTTGGCTCGGAGTACTCGGTAAGTGTTTACGCTTTAGCATCCTTGCATGCGTATGAGTGACTGCCATGATAGCATGCTTACCATGAGGCTATGTGCTTATGTGATATATCTGCCTGAATGCATGTGGGTGAAGGTTGGGTTATTTGAATTGAAACAATTCACCAATTGAGAGTTTTTTTTAAGCCCACTTGAGAGTGGCAAAATCATGTTTTCTATGCCCACCCGAGGGTGGCAAAATCCACGTCTTAGCCTACTTGCGAGTAACACCTTTAAACCATTTTTTTTAAAAAAAGAACATGAGATGTTTTCTTCCAATTCAGGCGACCCAGTCTATACTTGTATGCTGTGCGCATCACATAGTAATTCTAGGTTAATAACCGGAATAAGAGCACATAATGTTTTCAAAACTCGATATCATGGTTAGTAGAGGCCGATCTTTGATCGGGCGAGCGGGGGTGCTCACGAAGTGACCTTCCCCAATCGTACCCAAGTTCCCGAGCCGAGGCAACTTTGGTGATGACGGACACATGGCCTTAGGCAACGAGTCAGGGTTTCCTAAATTTCCCCAAAATAAAATATTTAGGTGGCGACTCTGTATCTGGCAAAGCAGTCCATGTTTGGCACTTCTTTCCAAAAATCTGTTTTTCAAAACGATTTGCCGGATTTGGACTCTTTGGTGATTTATCGGTCTCGCATTGCACTTTGCGGGATTAGATTCAGAACCGTGACATTGCGTCCGAACTGTAGTGAGCTCAAAAGAACAATACGGGATTTTTCCTCCCGGGACGTTCGGGGACGTCTACACTGTTATTGTATTGTGAGTCTGCTAATTTTTGCAGTTTCATGTTATTTTTGTTTTCAAGCTTGTTTCCTTTAGCTTTTGCGATTGTTGATGCAGAAAATTAAGATAATTGGATGTGGTTTTAAAGTCAGTTGTTAAAAGCTGTTGGTTCAGGCTGGAGATTGACCTTTGTGTCGGACCGTCAACATGGATTGCTACACGCTCTTTCAGTGGTTTTTCCTAATGCACATCATGCATATTGCTTGAACCATTTGAAGAGAAATTTGATTGACAAATTGGTGGGACTTCATACTAACTATAAGCTGACTTTGATGAAAATATTAGTTAAATGTGCTTATGCGCCAACTGTTGCTTCTTTCTAACATTCTATGGAGAAATTGAGGCGTATTGCTGGGAATGGTAGAGTTGATAGTATGTTGGATGATTTGCAAAATGATAAGTGGGCCAATGCATTTTTTAGAGGGAAACGATATGGTGAAATGTCATCTAATGTTACCGAGTCTTACAATAATTGGATTGGTGGGGCCCGTGAGTTGCCTATTACTTGTATGGTTGATATGATTAGGGTTCAAATCATAACTCAATTGTCTAATAGAAGAGCTGAATCTAAAAGATGGACTACCAAATTGTGTCCAGTTATGGAAAAGAAGTTGGTGGACTCTTTGAAGCTAGCTAAGTCTTGGGATGTGATTGTTGCTAGTGATACTATGCTTGAGGTTCATTCTTTTGTTTCTTTTTATGTTGATATTGGTAGACGGACTTGTTCTTACCATGAATGACAATTGAATGGTTTTCCTTGTTGTCATGTTATGCATGCTTTGCGTAGTAGTGGTAGAGATGTGTATGATTTCATTGATCCTTTTTTTCATGTGGATTGTTTTAGAGAGTCGTACAAGGAATCTGTTTATCCAGTGCCTTCAAGTGAGAGATTTGACTTTGATGGTACCGGTAGTTTGATTATCAACCCTCCTATAACGAAGAAGTAGCCTGGGCAAAAGAAGAAGAAGAGGATACCTTCTAGTGGTGAGAATGTGAAGAAAATCAAGTGTGGAAGGTGCTTGAAATATGGGAATCACAATAAGAAGGCGTGCAAGGCTGCTATTTGAGGCCATAGTCTATTCTTTTGGATTTGTATTTGAAGTTGAGGAATTGTGATAATAAAATGTGATACTTGGTATTATGGAAGTAATGAATAAAGTTGGTTGCATTTTTTTTTTCTTTTTTGATGTGTTCTTTAGTTATTGAAGTTGTTTTTGTAACAATTTTATTTTTATTTTTATTTTTTTGTGGATTTGGTTGGTTTTATTTTTGTGGAATGCTGAGAAGGTTGTTGAAAATTTCTTATTAAAATTATATAATACTACATTATATATTTATTTAATATTTCGTAGTAACAAAACTGTATAATTTTGCAGTTTTATTTTCAATTTTGAAATACAGTTCATCTATTTGTTTGAGTGATGAAATTGGATAATTTTGCAGTTTCAAAAATTATGTAGGAAATACATATTATAATGCGTGGAAGGCACTCATGATAATGAAACTACATAATTGTGTAGCATAATTTTTGTTTGAGTGATGAAACTACATAATTTTGCAGTTTTAAGAATTATGATAAACAACCTGATGAAATTGCATAACTTTGCAGTTTTAAGAATTATTAGAAACAACATAATGAAACTAAATAATTTTGCAGTTTGAGGAATTATTAGAAACAACCTTTCTTGTATGAATTTATATGCAACCACAAATGTGACGAGAATAATAAGCACAAGAACACAAACAAGAATAATAAGCACAAGAAGAACAACAATAAGAATAATACCAACAAGAAGAGCAACAACGACATCAATGACAACAATCATTTTCACCATGATAACCACAAGAAGATCAATTACCAAAAGCATAAAAAGTACTTGTCATATGTTAAAAAAAAGTACAAAAATATATTCACATAAGTATTTGTATTGTAAAGAAGTTTGTTCATTGTTTCTATGGTTTGGTATGTTTTGTCAACATTTGGTAGTGCTCGAGTTTCCAAGATCGGTTCTTATCATTGAGGAATTGAGTAATGATTTCTGCTCGAAATTTGACCCACTCAGTTGGTCGAAGTGATTTCTACACAGGTTGCCGGTTGATATATTGGTTGATAACATTGCAGACGGCGATTGCACAATCATTCTTGCAAAGTTTTAGATAAAGTTAATTAGTTAGGTAAAACTGCAAAATTCAGCATATTGAAACATTAGTTATTGAGTTTATATCTTACGAGTGTGGGATTTATTGTGGGTATTCCTCAATTGATGCAATTATTGTCTCACACTCTTGAAATGATAACATGTTTCCTTGATTGCTGAATAATGCTTTATTCCATCTCAGTTGATGTTGTTGCTATAAAATAGTTAGTGAGTGTTTTTGTTAGTTATAGTAATGTGCTGAGATGTTTTGAAAGGAATGAAACTAAGTAGGAAATTTTATTTAACTTACAATTTCCTTTGCAATTTCAAAGTGCTTGTTGTAACAATCTTTTGCTGGCCTCAAAGAGTCATAGTGCCTCTATATCCCATCAGCATTGTCAAAGACCACAATTCTACAATGGTTGTCGTGGTTGATTAGGAAATGGATATATCTGTTTTTCATTGCTTCTGGAAAATGGTTGTCCATCATTTTTTCTCTCAGTGCCTGATCTTGGTTTTGTAGTGGAGTTTGTAATTTATAAATGTTTGAAATATGTTATAAAAGTATGTAGTAAGACATGTTAAGAAAGTAGAAAATTTTGCAGTTTAAATAATATTGAAAGGTATGTTAATAGTTTTGTTTACATTGATGAGTGTTGAGAAAATGTAAGATCTTCCTGCATATGGATTTCTTGCAAACGCTAGATCATGCTTCTCAAATTCTTCAATTGATGGTTGGAGTGCCAATTTCATTTCTGCAAAGGCATCAATGACCTGAAACATGTTATATATGAGAATGTGTTAGATTTGTGGAATAGGTTATTGAATATGAACAGAAACTGCAAAATTGTGCAGTTGGAGACCTACATTCCCATATAAGGCTTCCCTGTTGGTCAATCTGCATATATCTGAAAAGTATATGCAATTTTCATCTTTGCTGCCAGACCAGACACAAGCAGTTGATTGTGTGTTGTTGATGAGTTGAATTTAGTCTTGGTCTTTTTTGGATAGGCTATGCCAAACCTTGTTTGTTTTGCGGCATGAAAGGGCGAGTGGCTTGTTGTGGATTGATTCTTCCTTGAAATCATCATCACTTTCCAATACTTGAACTTGTGTCTTCCCTTGATTGGCATCCTCTTTTGGCTTGGTTTCAGCAGCACTTTCTTTCTCTTGGTCGATATCTTCTTTCATCTTTTCTTTCCCCTGCTCTTTTGCTTCATGAGCACCCTCTTTTGGCTCAGGTTCAGTAGTAAGTTCTTTCTCTGTTTTGATTTCTTCTTTTTTTCTTTTCATTCTTCTTCTCTTTTTCTTCATCGGTACCCTCTGTTGGTTTGGGTACATCAGCAGCAGCTTCTGTCTTGTTCCTTGTATCTTCTTTGGCTTTTGTCATTAGTTGGTATTCAAAATCTGGCTTATGTGCTTGTTTTCTTGACTTTTGTTTGATTCTCTTGACCATTGATCTTTGTTGGGGACTTCCAGTTTTTTTGGCGGACATTTCCTTCAACTGGTCTTCTTTTCTACGTAATTCAGCCATGAATTTTTGTTCTATTTCTTGCATTTGTGCTCTCATGGCTACTATGAGCTTGTCCTTGTCGTCCTCTTTGGTTGATGTTTTTGCTTGGTTATCACCTATAAAAATGTTGGATTTTATTTTGGTTAGTTTAATTAAATTTTGCAGTTTGGTTCAGTATTAGACAAGAGTTTACCTTGTGCATGAAATGTGTCAAATTTCTATTGGAGTTCTTCTTGTTGTTCTATCCTTTTTTCTTCTTGTTGTTTTGCTTGTTCTTTTTTTTCATGTTGTTATTGTTGTTGGTCTGTCAGTTCTTGTTCATTGACTTCTTGTTGTTGGTTTGTTTGTTCTTCTTCTTGTTCTTGTTGTTGGTCTTCTTCTTCATCAGTGTCTTCTTGTTCATTACCTTCTTCTTCTTCATCATTGTCTTGTTGTTTATCAGCTTGTTCTTCTTCTTCTTCTTCTTCTTCTTCTTCTTCTTCTTTAATCTCTTGTTTTTTTTTTCTTTATCACTCTCTTCTTCTTGTGGTTCTTGCTTTCTTTTCTTTCTTTTTTGTTGTTGTTCTTGTTCTGATTCTGATTGGTGTTCTTCTTCGAGAAAGTCATCCTCATCACTGTCTAGAAGGTTTTTGTTTTTTTTTTTTCGCTTGTTGTCCTTTTTGTGGTCATGTTTCTTCGCTAAAGAGTATGTTGATGTGCTTTGATTGATATGCAATAACTGTATTTCTTGTTCAGTTGGGGTTAAAGCACTTTGGTCAACCTGCATTGGAACAATATGGCATATATCAGTAATACTGTAAAATTGGTCTGTTTTATAACATGATTTGTACTATGAGTAATATGAGTTAAATGTTGAAAATATGTTGTTTGAAACTACAAACTTTTACAATTTCATAACATGATTGTTAGTATAATGAATGTGAAAGGATTGTTGAATAGATTGGTGCGTTGAAATTGCAAACTTTTGCAGTATCATAACATGAGTGATAGGAGTGTTAAATAGGTGTGCGCTTTGAAACTGGAAACTTTTACAGTTTCATAACATGAGTGATAGGAGTGTTAAATAGGTGTGTGCTTTGAAACTGCAAACTTTTACAGTTTCATAACATGATTTGTACTGTGAGTAATGTGAGTTAAGTGTTGCAAATATGTTGTTTGAAACTGTAAACTTTTACAGTTTCATAACATGATTTGTACTGTGAGTAATGTGAGTTAAGTGTTGCAAATATGTTGTTTGAAACTGTAAACTTTTACAGTTTCATAACATGATTGTTACTATAATGACTGTAAAAAGAGTGTTGAATAGATTTGTGCTATGAGGGTATAGAAGAGTTGGAATACCTTTTCAAAGTCAGCAAAGCTGATGTGTTTCCACTTGGAGTACATTTTGCCAAGGTTCCACTTCATAAACCTTGGGAAGCCTTCTTTGTTGGATGGTTGGAGGAGTTTACTATGCTCATAGTACCAGTACTGTAAAAAAAAAAAAAAAAAAAAAAAAAAAAAAAAAAAAAAAAAAAAAAAAAAAAATTGAAATATGTTAGATAGTTTGAAATAGTTAGATGTTTGATATTTTTGTGTGAAGTAGTTAAGTAGTGTATTTACGAAGAGTAACATAACACATCCAGTGACATGCCTTGGGTTGTTGTTTGCATTTGCTATTGAATTCATTAGTGTGTCTTTTATTGCCTCAACCCAATTGTACTTCTTGATGTTGTTGAGATTGTCAACATAGTTTAGGAAACTCCAACTCAGTGTATGGCCTGTTGCAGGCATGAGAAGTTTCAGGCACAAGTAAAGGGTGATGACCCTTGCAAGACCTTGACGATCATTGGTTGATTTTCCTTTTTTTGTTTGTTGAAACATTTTGGTCAATGGCTTGGTATCCGATCTCTTTACTGATTTGCATCTTCATTTGTAAAATGCGAGCTCAAAATCCTTTGGTCTTGCATAGGATTTGGTGGTGATGCTGTCTTCTCCACAGTTGATACCAAAAATGAGCCTCACATCACTATTTCTGAGTTTCATTTCCTTTTTGCCAAGTATAAATGCTCTCTTTTTTTTTTTTTTTTTTTGTAGAGTGTTGTCATTTCTGCTACAATGGAATTGTAGCATCTGCACCAAGAGGCCTTCAGTTGTGTTGGTGAGAGGGCATTTATAATGGGCCAAAAAGGGATTTTTTGCAGCTCTGTTTGTTGGGCTGTTGTGAATTTGACCCCCTTAAACAGTTTGATTACCGTTTCGATGTTGGAACAGTAATTAAACTGTTAGACTCTCTTTGTAGGGACTGCTCCTTTTTTCCCTTTGATGCCTTGGTTTTTGTTTCGGGAGTTGATTGGCTTTCTTGGAGCTTTCTTTTTTCTGGTTGGAGGAGCTTCTTGTTTTTTTGTTGGCTTTCTTTTGTTTGTTTTTGTTATGGTTAGAGATGTGGTTGGTGTTTGTTGTGTGTGTGGGGTCTATAGTGTAGTTCTTGGGCTTTTTCTTGTAGGTAGTGTGGTTGTTTTGTGGGTTTTTTTGGTTGTTTTTGGTTGTGGTGGTTGGATTTTTTGTAGAGGGAGAGATGGTGGCATTTCAGTGGATACAGGTAAAGGACTGTCAAAAGGAGAGATACTTAAATCCTTGATTGGATTTTTGGGCATATTGGTTTGTTTCTTCCAATATCTTCCAACAGCTATTTCTGAAAAAATGAAAGCAACAGCAGGCTATGAGTAATATAGTGACAAAATTGCATAATTTTGCAGTTTTATATGCAGTTTAATATGAAGTTATATTTATTTGTTGTTAATAGTTACAAAACTGTATAATTTGGCAATTTGATTTGCACTTTATAATAAGTTACTTATTTGTTTTGAATAGTGATTAAACTGTGTAATTTTACAGTTTTATTTGCAGTTTGAATAAATTTAGATATGTTACTTGTAGAGTGATAAAACTGTCTGATGTTTCAGTTTTATAAACACTATCAACAATAAGAACAACCCATTGTATTTTGTAAACAACAACAATAACAACAAGAAGATTAAGTATTCAACAAAATATAGCAACAATAGGAAGAAGAAAAGTCAATATTTAACAAGAAGAAGAAGCAACAACAATAAGAATAAGAACAAAGAGTTGAATGTGTAAAAACAGGGATTTATGTGTAAAAACAGGGGATTAGAATCTTTAAAAATAGGGGACTAGAATGTTTTAAAACAGGGGATTATATATAAAATAGGGTTTATACATTTTGAAGTATGTAAAATGTGTTTTACAAAGGTTTTTTTTATGAAAGTGTTATTGAAATGGTATGATATATACAAAATATCAAAGAATAATGTACAAATTTGAATGAAAAATAATAGGTGAAGAGAGATGTTACTTTTTTTTCCCCATTTCTGTGAATCGGAAGTCAGGAACTATGAAATTTCTTCAGAGTCGTGATGGTTCTTCGTGTTGTTGAGAGTCACCGATTGGAGAAGATGAACGACTTCGTGTTGTGTTGGTGAGAGTGGACGATTGGAGAAGATGAACGGGTTCGTTTTGTGGTTAGGGTAGGGTTTCAGAGGTAGTGGAGTCGAACGGTGGAGAGATGGAGGACTGAGAATGCAGAGGCGAGTGGCGAAGATGTGACAGTGTACTGATCAGACTGGTGTGAGACGATCGTGGGTGAAGGTTGCGCGCGTGTAAATTGGATGATATGTGTGGGAATTTTCGTCTGATTGATAATTTGAGGACTTAATGGAGTATTGAATTTGTTTTGGGGCTAAATGGGGCATAATATGTTAGGCTTGAACCTTTGGATCAGTTCTTTTAATTTAATAGAGTATACTAAAAAATTGGGCTCACTTAAACAATTTTTGGGTGTAAATAAAATTCCCCATATATATATATATACAAATGTAATGCTGGCCCAGCCCACCAAGATGACCCAATCTTTGGGCCCAAGACCTACGACTAGCAAGTTGAAACCCTCCTGACAAAACATAACATAATTAGTTTCCTACGGTTGGTTTGAGAATAGACTATTTTAATAATTTTTTAGTTAAAATAAGAGTGGAAAAAAATTAGTATGTTTAAGATGATTTTTTAATTTTTTACAAAAAAAAAAATGTGCAAAAAATAAAGAGAAAAATGAACATTTGACTTTTTTTTTGTATAGTTCTGCGACTTTTTTGTGATGTTTTTGTCTTTTTATCTATTATAGTATCTTTCCAAAACAAGCCTTAATCACACATAAAGGACACTTTTTGGCTTACAGATACAAAAAAAAAAAAAAAAAAAAAAAATCGATGGAACCAAGCAGACCAATCGAAACCGACTGAAATTTTAATTTTTGGTATGTTTTTCATAGCACACGGTCTATTTCAATTTTAAATTTTTTTATACTGATGCAAATCGAACCAACCAAATATTATATTTAAATACTTTTATATTATAATTTTTTAAACTTTATATGATAAATTATAGGGCACTCAGCTCATAAATCTAATTTTGGATTTTCGTTGTCCAAAGGCCCACATTCTAAAATACTTTATCCATAAGAACAAACTCCCTCAAAATGAAAAAAAATACCCATATATATATATATATATATTGTTTTCCAAACCAAACCCTAACCAAATCGCCTCTCTCTCCTCTTCATCTCTGTCACTGCAGACACCACAAAAAATGTAGCAACAATGGCGACGATTAGTTCTCCCTTCTCATCTATTTTCTCTCCCCACCTCTTCTACTTGATGAGCTCAACGGTAGCTATGGGGGTTGTCAATGATAACGGCCGCAACGAAGAACTCGAAGATAATGCAGGCGGTGGCAACGAGGTTGTCAAGGTCCTAGTAGATGGGATGGGGCCTAAAGTGAAGGTGGACGGTAGAGGTAGAGAAGCGACTAGCGCTATTGGCGCTACTGCGTAGATCTGGTAGCGACGTAAATTTGGTTGAGGCGATCGATCATGGTGTAGATCTAGTCGATGAATGGAAGGCTCAGATCTATTCTCATATTCTTCTTAGTAAAAAAGCAAGACTCAAATTTGTTTGAGTTTGACTTTTGAAAACTCTTCTTCATCTTCATTATCATCAACTTCTTCTGATTTGTTCCAATAGAGTTTGAGTTTTGCAAAAATTATGACAAGAATTTCAGCATATGGCATTTCACACAGATAGATTTTGAATAGATAGAATCAAAAGACAAATAGAATTCAGGAAAAAAAAAAATTGAACAGATAATAAAATTTGAGGTTAATTACACAAAAAAAATCTTAGGAATCTGGGAAAATTTTCAAATTCAAACCCATATGTTCAAGCACTTATATCTCACTTGTCATAATTCCGTTTCACCCCATTTTTGCATCGTTCTATCCACCTGATGGCCTAGTTTTTATTTCACCTCTAATACATCTTGTTTCATCTCTCTTTCCATGTCGTTAAAGCTCCAAAAGTTGGCTTAAAAAAAAATTTCTCTTTGGGCAAAATTTTTATATTCAAACCAACATGTTCAAGCACTTGTATCTCCTTCGTCGTAACTTCATTTCGCCTCATTTTCGTGTCGTTGGGTTCATTTCATGACCTAGTTTTCATTCCATCCCTCATACACCTTGTTCTACCTCTTTTTGCGTATTGTTGGAGCTTCAAAAGTTGATTGAAAATAAGATTTTTCTTTTTCTTTTTCTTTTTTTTTCATTTTTTCCCTCTATCTTCTATCTCCATATACTTCTTCATTCCTCTTTCTTTTTCATAATTATTCTCTATTTTCCTCTTCCTTCATAACCCTTCCACTGAGCTCATGGTAGTGACCGAACCTCTAACATAATGGCCATGAAAGAAGAGGAAAAAAGAGAATAATTGTGAAGAGGAAGGAAGAAGGAAGATGTATGGAGATGTGAAACAAGGAATATGAGGGGTGGAATGAAAACTAGGGCATGATATGAATCCAACGACAGAAAAATGAGGCGAAACGGAGTTACGACGAGGGAGATACAAGTGCTTGAATATATGAGTTTGAAATTGAAAACTTTGCCTAAAGAGAGACAAATCTTATTTTTGGCAAACTTTCCTTTGATGGCACGCAAAAAGAGGTAGAACAAGGCATATGAAGGGTGGAATGAAAACTAGGCCATGGGGTGAATCTAACAACGCAAAAATGAGTCGAAATGAAGTTACGACGAGGGAGACACAAGTGCTTGAACATGTGGGTTTGAATCTGAAATTTTGCCCAGATGTCCGTTAGTTCAATATGACGGAGATGGACAAGGCGGCCAGATTGAAACACGGATAGAAGGATGGGGTTTAATTTGTGAAAATTGAAAACTTGGGGTTTAAAGTGAAAAATGCACGAAACCCTTGGGGTTTTTGTGTAATTAACCCTAAAATTTGGACAAATAGATTTACACAGATAAGCTAAAAAATTGAACAGATAATAAAATTTGAACAGATAAGGGGAAAAAATTGAACAGATAAACAAAAAATTAAACAGATAAAAAAAATGTTTGCATAGATAGTCAAAAAAATTCAACAAATAGATTAAGGGATAAAATTAAAAATAAAATATTCTCAAAAACAACAAATGGATTTTCACCAAACTATTTCACAAGGGATGGACCTCTCACCAACAAAAATATCGACTGAACCTAACGCCTTAGGCAATTGCTAGATTGGACTTTTCAACAATTTTCTCTAAATTATATAAGAAGTAATTAATGTAATACACTTTCGTGATAAAAACTAGGGAGAGAAATATTTAGAGCAATTTTCATACATTTTCTTTATTTATTTTCAAAGTAAATTCTATAATCTACTATAAAACCCTTTAAAACCTTATACAAATTTCTTTTTACATCAAACTAACAAAATTGATAAAATCGAACCGTAACATACAGTCTATATCGGTTTCTCAACCATAAAAATCAAAAAAATCGGTTCGATACTAAATATGTCCACACTAATTGAACCAAACCGTTGACACCCTTACTCTAGCTTTTGTTAAATTAAACGTCAAAAGGCTCCTAGAAGACACTCTCCGATGCATCCTAAGGGCTTGTTTTGCAAATATCAAAGAGGAAGAAGGTCCAACCCATCTCTATATAGCTAGCTATCCATCATCTAACTCGATCCATATACCATCTATTTATTGATATCATCAAAACTTATTAAGTATTTCATACAATGACTATTTCACATGACTGAATTGACGTATAATGACCCTGTTTGGTAGGGCTTATTTCCAGCTTATTTCAGCTTTTAACTTAATTTAAGCTATTTTAATGTGTTTGGTTCAGCTTAACAATACAGCTTATAATTTTTTGTAAGTCAAAAATCAACTTATTCTTTAAGTGGGGGAGTAGAAGCTTAATTTATAAGTAAAAAATCAGCTTATGTTCACAACTATAAGCTATAAAGCTGTTATACTATAAGTTATAATCGTTTTCCCGCAGCTTTACCAAACGGGGCCAATATAATAAAAAGTGATAATGAAGTTTGATATGATTGAACCATTACAAAATGATTTCTCGAAGTCTAATAATTACCACATGAAAAATAATCATTAAAGGAAAATGACCCAAACCCCTAGTGGGGTGACCCCCACCACCCCCACTATTTTCTAATTGGTGGAAATTTATTTTTTTTTATTTTTTTTTATTTTTTTAAAGTCCTGCTATCAGAGCCCCCACGTGGAAGTGGGGGTGTTGGGGCCACCCCCACTGGGATCCCCAGCAGTACTGATCATTAAAATAGCATATTGTGTCAGTTTCACATACACATACATTCATTATATTGAATACATTGTCTGACTAATGTTTGTTTTATTTAGAAATTATTTGAAGTTTTTTTTTTTTTTTTTTTCTGAAGTTTATAGTTGGGATATTTGATAACTTTTGTTTATAGGCTTTCATATTCTCTGCAAATAGGTTGTGCATTCGACTTCACCCACATCTACTCTTCTTCTTTGAAAACCAATGTCCTGTAAGAAAAGTTATCAAAAATTTAGAATAAATCAATGAATTGAACTTCTCTCAAGTTCAAATCTGATAACTTTTCTAACCCATTAATTATTCTAAATTTTCGTTAACTTTTTCTATAAAACGTTGATTTTCGAAAAAGACAGTAGATTTGGATGAAACCGAATCCACAACCTATTTGCAGAGAAATTGAACTAACTCGTTTATTACTAAGAACAAAACATAAGGATGGAGCTTAATGACAGCTTTCATTATTATTATTATTTACAGAAAAATGTAGCTGTACACCACATCCAGCTACCTCATGCCAATGGTTCTCCAGCTAGCATTTTTTCTTTTTCTTTTCTTTTCTTTTTTTTTTGGATTTTTTGGGATAAAGTTATTAATAAAAAAAAAAAAGTAGAAGTATTTGATAAATGTCAAAAGAATTATTTTTTGGCTAGTAAGAAAATCGAACGGTCCTTAGCTTTTTTTTCTTTATTACCTTTTTTAATAAAAAAAAAGAAACATTTTTTTTTTTGCGCTTAATTAATCAAAAAAATAACCAAAAAAATTTAAATTAAACAACACCTATGTAAGCTTAAAAGAATTCACATATGTAGGGGCAAATTTGGCCAACAAACCTAAATTGATCAGTGAGATTTAAAGCTGAAAGAGATTTTGTAAGCAAGGATGAATTCAGGATTTTCAACCGAGAGGGGCCAAAATATATAAGTCATATCTTTTAAATTCTTTCAATATATATTCTTTAGCAACAATAAAATTTCAAAAGCTTAATTGATGTACAGAGTTTATCACATTGCTTATTATTATTTAATATTTTTTGTCTTGATTTTTTTTTTTTTATTTGAAACTTATAATATTTATAGTGTTAATTATATAATGGTGTAAGATATTCATTATTTTCTTGATTTATTTATTTATAATTGATATTAATAAAATATGTGACTACAATAATGCTAATGACAAAGAAAAGTATCAAGAAAATAATGTGTGATTCAAATTCATTTTATGTGTAAATCCCACTATACAAAAACTAAATCTAGGCCACATATTATTTTTTCTTGATATTTTTGTGTCTGAATTGTTGTTCTAACTATAAGAAGCAGTTTTGAAAAATATTATGATAAGTAAAAAATCAAGAGGAGATTTTAAGGGACAACAAAAAAATTATTAGAATTTTGAAGGGATCAAATTAAATTTATTTAAAATTTAGGACTGATATACTAATTATATTGTAAATACTCAAAATTATATAGGGTATAAATAAAATTTTCCATATTTCAACGGTCCCTTAACAATTTCACCCCTGTTTGTAAGTGTCTAAGCTAATTTGAAAAGTATGGTATCTTGAAAATAAATAAATAAAGCTGAAATCTGAAATTGAAAGCTCATTCTTAATCCAATGTACCAAGTTTTGGGGTAGATCATTATAGTTTTTTCATGCATGTCAACCAAGCTAAAATCCTATTTTTATGGTCCAAACTTGCAGGATTTGGTTTATAATGCTTGGTACAATTAAAGCCATCGTATAAAAATCCAGGCATGCATAATATGTAAAAGAATAATGTATTATATAAATGAATTTTTCATTAAATTTTATTTTAACTAAATATATATGTACGTAGAATTCATATTAATAAATACATGTGAAACTCGTGTCTTTGTATATGCATAGGATTCATGCTATTAGCAAGCTTCCCTATGGGATTAACAGTTCATTTATCATCCTTATTCTTAAGAATGATAATCCCTGTGATCTGTCTGATTACAGACCTATTAGTTTGGTGGGTAGTTTGTACAAAATTCTCTCCAAAGTTCTGGCTCATAGACTCAGGAAAGTTCTTTTTGTAGTTATTGATGAAACACAATCTGCTTTCTTTGGGGGGAGAAGTATATTGGATGGTGTACGAGCATGAAATAATCTTCTCGTACAATTATGTTGATCAAGTTTGCACTCTTCCAAACGTTGTCGCTTTGTCACTTGAAAACACAAACGTGAGCTAACCGGCGGGTGTGTGCCGAAAACCTCTCTAATGCCTAAGTCTGCAAATAGACAATAGACAAAAGCTCTATGTATTCGAGAGTTGAAATTGTGATACCTCCACATAAGTCTTACTATGAGCTTTTATAGATTCTACCTGGCACAATCCTAGTAGGACTCCAACTTTCTTTATAAGAGTCCTCCTAGGAATCACACTCCCAAGGATAATGTCTATCCTGATAACTCCCTACTCACTACTAGCCAAGTAAGACGGCTTGAACCTACTACCTCAGCTCGGTAGTACACTCAACCGAGCTAACATGGCCCTATTCTATGCTGGACAGAACCAAGATGGTATTCGACTGAGATAAACTTCAGTCTGGTATGCTACAAATATACCTCGGTCAGAGTTGCTGTTTACATCCAGCCAATCTGCTCTAGTCCTTGGACTGATATCTGTACACCTCAAGACCGAGCTATAAAAGCTCTTAGCTCGGCCGCAAGTGTGCCCCTACGAATTGAGGAATCTACTTAGCTCAGCCCAATACTTAAACCAAATGGACCTAGCTCAGCCCAGTTTATGCATATAAATTACCCTCTCAATTGTCCCTTAATTCCATCTGCGAAGCATGACTGGGATTATTACCTTCAAGCCGTGCTAAGATATCACCCGAAGTAAAGTACTTCGGCTAGCCGAGCTAAGAAACCCACTCGATTTTTCCATCTTTGACATAGTCCAGCCCGCTTTCCCACGCTGATGACACCACGTCCTTACTAGGATACGTGGCTCCCCTTGATTGGCTCTACCGCTATGATAGCTGTCAATCATAACTCCAAAAATTTGAACAGTCTCGCCCTTTTACCTCCATTTTACACTTACCCCCTTAGTCTTAAAACGTCCATTGTTATTGTTCATCTGCTCTCTGGAAAACCTCTGGCATTTTTAACTCCAAATCCTCATCTTCTACTGCCAAGTCTCAATCCCAGTACCTAAATTGCCTGTTTTGCTTATCCCAGTCACAGGGTCTCGTTCTATTGAATTTTGTTTTCACGCCCCTAATCTGTAAGTTCCTCATGTCATTTTCTCCATTTTTACTGATACACCTTTGTTTATTTTCTTTAAGAATTGCATTTTTGCACCACATATGCATTTAAGGACTGAACCAGTATTAAGAACCTTGAAACTCCATGTGTAACATTGGAAACACATTTAACTGGGACTAAACTCAGTCTTAAAACCGTGTTTTTGATCCAAAACCATGCTGCAACCAGAATAGAACCCCGTTCGTGGCTTTAGGCTCGATTTTGACCGGACTAAAGAACACTTGCCGAACAAACCGAGCTAAGATGCTGCCCAAGTCTCTTAACCAAATTGATTATACCCCGGTTCTTCGAACCGAAATATTTCTATTTTCCATTTGTTCCCTAGCCGAACACAAACCCAGTATATGCCCACGTTCTGCCGAGCTTAGACTTCATCAGTCTTAACTTGTTATTTAGCCCGGTTTAATGACTTGGGCATAACTCCTTTCTATTTCTACTTTGCAGACTTGACTAGGTTGGCCAGGCACACCCTTGCACTTTGCCCCTTGGCGACATTGCTCAACCGAGCCCACCTCTGTTCGTCTCATCACCCCGCTAGGCCATCGTATAGCCTCTTAGAACACTAAATTTGAACACATGGGCAAGTACTGATTTATAGTAAGCTCACCAAGCACCATAGCCGAGTTTCGGAGAGAATACAACATCCCTGATGACGTCTAATTCACACTAGCCGAGCTAGAAACCACACCATGGGGCAAGCCCGGTTTTGTCTCTTTCACCTTTTTATCCATTGTTGAAGGTAGACTTCGGTTCCCTATTCAACCTTTAATATGCGAGTTCCTAAGACAAACCCGATTATGCCCTACCCAGTTATCCACCAACAGCTACAGAATAATCAACGGCGTGGCCGAACTAAACCGCCGTCTAGGCCTCAACCTCAGTTTGGCCGAGCTTTTCCACCAATATTCTATCGGTCAAAATGACGATGGTTGGGTTTACTACCAACGAATCTGAAAAGGCCGAGAGAAAATTATCAAAGGCACACCAGACAAGGATTTGAATGATGATGATTTTCTCTGGGTCAGAGGTAATTTTGAGGACAACGAAGCCCCTATATTGGGCCTAAATATTAACTGGAACAAGGGGACCGCTGGTAAGAACAATTCAGTTCAGTTCCTTCTTTATTTCGTGTACTACTGCCGTACTAACCCTTGGTCATTTTAATTTTTGCAGATTTGAATCACCTCAAGTCTACCTACACTTACGCGAACTAAGACGCCTTTCGCGCCACGCTCCGTTACTACAACCTTTCTCCTTGAACCATCACTTGAACCAGACCCAAATTTGCCCTAAATCAACCTTGTTCCTCTTACTGAAGAGCAGGAAATGGCCAAGCGACGAGCTGTTCGTGCCCTTATCACCGAGCAAACCTTAACTTCCACCCAAATTTGCCCTAAATCAACCTTGTTCCTCTTACTGAAGAGCAGGAAATGGCCAAGCGACGAGCTGTTCGTGCCCTTATCACCGAGCAAACCTTAACTTCCACTGCTGAGATGCAAGCTGAGATACCACAGGCCGGTCAATCACGCGATGCTGTAGTGGTCCTTCCAACTACCCGAGCTGCCACATCTCAGCCAAACAAACAGCCCTGCACCAGCTCTACCACGCCACAGCGCCTGACGGATGAAGATGACACCGAGCCACTAGAAACTGATCTGCCAGAAGTCAGTCTGCCCCAAAGTCGCAACCGGCCAGGCCCTTCCAATCCTCTATTCCCTCCGGTGTGGGCACTAACCATGTCCTTCAAGGGTCGTGCCGTAACCGCCTAAGACTCTGTCAGTGCTGAAAAGGATCATCTTCTAGCATTCAATCTAGCAAAAATCATCTGCATGCCCGCTAACATGTAGCGGCATGAAGGTTTGATCAAGCTGAAAGTCATTCTCTCGGCGTCCAAATCTATGATATTGGTAAAATCTGAAATCCCTGTAACTTAATAATTGATACCGTCATGGACCCAATGCTCTATTTTTATGTAACTGCTCTGAATGTTGTGCAAGCCCTGCAAAAGAGCCAAGTGGCTCACAAACGTGTGCTTGTACAGCGGAAGACAACATGGTCAGCCATGGTTGATGCAAATGCCAAGGCAGCCGAACTGAATGAGGCTAAGGCCAAGCTAACCAAGCTGGAATCTGAGAACGCAAGGCTAGCCGAACTGGTCAACACGGCAGAGGCTGACAAACAAAAAGCCTTAGTCGAGAAAAAAGATCGTTACCTGCGGGAGCTGGCTAAGTTGGAGAAGAAAAAGAATGTCGAGCTATAAGAAATGAAGAAAAAGTTGGAAGACGCAGAGGACCGAGGTTTTAAGGAAGGAAAGGAGACCAATGTGCAGCAATGTGAAGCAACCAAAGACATATTCTTTAAATGTGGTTGGAAAGCTGCTGCTTAACAGCTCCGTCAAGGACATGACTCCAAGATCTTCCTGAATCATCCTCCCCATTTCATACTGGGCTATATAAAAAACTATGCAAATGTGGTCCAACAGAACTTCCTTCAGAATGGGGAGAAGGATGAGGACCCTGCTCCACTTAACACCCCTCATTCCAACACTAATCTCAGTCATCAGTCTTTAGTTCCAACTCTGGTGGACTCAAGCCAACCCTTGTCTAGCGCGGTTAACAAAAGTGCCCGCGAGCGAGCCAAACCAGGGAGCTAATGTCGGAGCTGGCCTGTCTATGGGTGAAGTCCGGGTCGATTTGGATGCCGAGCTAGTTGACCTTTTTGCCTGATTTCTTTTTCTTTTCTGTTTTTTCCTTAATGAAAATGTAATCGAGCTACAAGACCCTCATCTTGTACTCACTTTTCTAATGAATGGAAGTGTCGTTGGTTTATTTTTTTGCCATCTTTTTGTTCGGTCACAGTTCTTCTTTGCTTCAGTGTATCATATTTACTACTAGAATAGCCAGCTTAGTTAGCTCGGCCTTATCCTTCCCTCCTTTTCGGCCGAGATACTTATCTCGGCGGAAGAACAACTTGGGAAACTAGAAAACTTTTATAATCGAGATTTTCGCTTCCATTTTTATCTCGGTTAAAGGAAAACATTCTTGAGCCTAGATCCTTATCTCAGCTGAAGAAGAATCTAAATGTTGGTCAAACCTGCTAACCTTCTTGAGCCTAGATCCTTATCTCGGTTGAAGAAGAAACTAAATGTTGGTCAAAACTTGCCAACCTTCTTAAGCCTAGATCCTTATCTCGGCTGAAGAAGAAACTAAGTGTTGGTCAAACTTGCCAACCTTCTTAAGCCTAGATTCTTATCTCGGCTGAAAAATGAATTAAATAATGGTCAAACCTGCCAACTTTCTTAAGCCTAGGTCCTTATCTCAGCTGAAGAAGAAAAAGTGTTAGTCAAACCTGCCAACCTTCTTGAGCATAGATCCTTATCTCGGCTAAAGAACGCACTAAGTGTTGGTCAAACCTGCCAACCTTCTTGATTGCCCCCAGTTGGCAATAAATATGAACAACTTTTACAAACAGAGGAAAGAATTTTACTAGAAAAAAGTCTACTTGTTTTATTAAAAGAAAAATTACAAGTGTTTTAAAAAAAAGCTAAAAATAAAATACTTTGAGATTGGCTGTGTTTCATGGCCTGTGAATGGCTTTGTTGTCCACATCTTCTAAGTGATATGCCCCTTTTCCTGCTAAACCAATCACTTTGTATGATCCTTCCCAGTTAGGGCCTACCTTGCCATCTCCCGGTACCAAAGTATTGCCCATTACTTTGCGCAGTACCCAATCTTCAATCTTGAATTGCCTTGGATACACTTTTTGTTGTATTTCCTGGATAACTCTTGTTGGTATAAGGCAATGTGCATCAATGCCCTTTATTTTCTTTCTTCTGCAAGGTCCAGTTCCAAGGTTATGGCCTCACCATTCAAGTTTGGATCAAAATTTTCATTTCTAATAGTGGGGAGGCCCATTTCCAGTGGGATTACCGCCTCCATGCCATAGGCCAAGGAAAAAGGTGTTTCGCCAATCAATCGTCGAGGTGTAGTTCGGCAAGCTCATAAGACGTGGGGAAGATCCTCAGCCCACTTGCCTTTTGCTTTTTCCAGCCTCTTTTTTAGACTGTCTAGGACTACTTTGTTGGAAGCCTCAACCTAGCCATTAGCTTGGGGGTATGCCGGTGTAGAGTTGTAGAATTCTATCTTGTATTCTTCGCAAAAGCCCCTAAAGATTTTGCTATCAAATTGAGTGCCGTTGTCGGATATTAATGCCTTGGGTATGCCGAACCGAGTTATGATGTTCTGCCAGATGAATTTTTTGATATCTTTTTCTTTTATGGATGCGAGTGCTTTTGCCTCTACCCACTTTGTGAAATAGTCCGTTGCCACGAGAAAGAACTTTCTATTGCTTGGCGCAGTTGGGAGTGGTCCCACTATATCCAAGCCCCACATTGCAAAGGGTCGCGGGCTGGTTAAAGGTAGGAGCTCTCTAGCTGATTGATGTATTTGATGTTCGAACTTTTGGCATTTCTCATACTTCTTGACATATTTCTCTAAATCTGCTTGCATGTATGGCCACCAATACCCTTGTGAAATTGCGCGGTGGGCCAGCGATCTTCCCCCTTGGTGGCTTCCGCAAACGCTTTCGTGTATTTTGAACAAAAATGCCTCGAGCTTACTGGAATGGACACACTTCAAGTAGGGTCCTGTGAAGGATTTTTTGTACAGTGCTAGTGATGGGGAGAGCCAAAATCGCTGTGACTTTGCTCTAATGTTGTTGGCTTCTTTCTTTTCTTCAGGTAAGAAGCCATCTTTTAAAAATACTATGATTGGATCCATCCAGGAAGGGCCTAGCTCGGCACAACATACTTTGGCTGCTTCGGGTTCTTCAATACTTGGTCTGGGTAGGAAGTCAATCAATAATGGGTATGGGATAGATGCATCTTCCATTAACGCAAAACCAGCCAGCTCATCTGCTTTGTTATTTTTCTCTCGACTGATTTGCTCTATCCGAACTACTTCAAACTTCATGATCTCCTTTCTGACCAACTTTTGGTACTTAGCCATTCTATCATCCTTTGCTTCATAGTCGCCCGAAATCTAGTTGACTACCAGTTGGGAGTCACTGTATACCATCAGCTCGGTGGCCTTCATGCGAAGTGCTGATTTCAAACCTGTTAACAATACTTCATCTTCCGCCTCATTGTTGGATGTTGGGATCCTAAGGTTGACTGCCTGTTCAATTGTTAGACCATCTGGTGAGATGAGGACTATGCCTAGCCCTGCACTGTCCCTGTTGGATGCTTCGTCGATGAAGAGTTTCCACATCTCTCCAACGAATAGCTTCCGGCAAGTGGAGGGATCTGATGATGTCTTGGGATCAGGGGCGTTGCTGATGCCTTCTTCCTGGTTAATGTCTGTCGTTGGGCTTTGATCATCACTGTTTGACTATCTCAAGACTTTACTTTTAGGTGAGTCCTTATTGGCAGTGTTGCGGTCTGTTCCTTCTTCCCATTCTTCAAGACTGAATGGCTTACTATGCAGTTGAGCATCCTGCTTTGGGGGCTGCTCTATTCCTGCAACACTTTTCCACTTTCTTTTGGTTGCCTCAGTCAAGTCGATTGGGTAAACATGATGACTTCCTAGTGCGAACTCAGCCACGAAGTCTACCAAAGCTTGGGCCTTTATTGCGATTCTTGGTTGAAACTTAATGTCGAACTGCCCCAACTCCACTGCCCACTTCAAAATTCGTCCTGAAAAATCCATCCTCTTAAACAAGGCTTTTAAGGGAAAGGCCGTTAAGACAATCATGGTGTGGGCATGGAAGTAGTGCGACAATTTTCTTAAAGCCATCATTAAAGCTAAGGCCAGTTTTTCCAATGGCAGGTACCTTGTTTCAGCGCCCAGTAATGTCTTGCTCACATAAAAGATAGGCAGGTGTTGAATTCCTTCAGCTCTTACCAATACTACGCTAACTGCATGTTGGAAAACTGCTAAGTAAAAAAAGAGCTCCTCTCTTGGTACTGGGGTCACTAACAATGGAGGAGAGGTCATGTAGTCTTTCAAGCTTTCCAGGGCACGGGCACACTCATCATCCCACTCAAACTTGGCCTTCAGTGCCTAGAAGAACGGTCGACGCCTATCTGACGATCGACTTATGAATCGGTTTAGCGCGGCTGCTAGGCCAGTGAGATGCTGCCCCTCCTTAACTATGTTAGGCCTCCCAAGATCTTGGATGGCTTTGATCTGATAGGAATCAGCTTCTATACCCCGATTGGTCACTAGAAAGTCCATGAATTTGCTTGACCCCACGCCGAATGCGCACTTAGATGCGTTCAGTCGTAACTTGTGGGACTTCAAAATTTGAAACATCTCATATAGGTCCCTGAGATAGTCCATCCTTTTCTCTGATTTGACCACCATATCGTCTATATAAGCCTCCATTGTTCTGCCTAACAATGGTTCAAACATTTTGGTGATCATCCATTGGAATGTTGCCTCTGTATTTTTTAGGCTAAAGGGCATGACCTTGTAGCAATATAGCCCTCTGGATGCTGTAAACGACGTGACCTCCTGATCTGGTTCATACATAGCGATCTGATGGTAACCGCGATACGTATCAAGAAAGCTAAGTCGGTTATGCCCTGCTGTTAGGTCTACCAGTTGGTCTATTCGTGGTAGGGGAAAGTTGTCTTTCGAGCATGCTTTGTTAACTATTTTGTAGTCCACGCAAACCCGCCATTTGCCGTTCATTTTTGGTACTACTACAGTGTTGGAAATCCACTTTGGATAGTGTACTTCTCTGATTGCCCCTGCTTCCAACAAGTTTCCCACTTCTTCCGCCACTATCTCTACGTGGTGAAGTACCGATCGGCGAGTTTGCTGTATAATTGGTCAGGCCGTTGGATGGACATTAAGTTGATGGCAGATGAAATTGGGGTCAATGCCAGGCATATCATACGGCGTCCAGGCGAACACTTCGATGTTAGAGGTCAAAAATTTCATGAGTGCTGGACAGAGACAAGCCAAGCAAAAAGAACTTCTTTGGGTTTTTTTTCATCTATTCGTACCTTTACCAAGTCTTCCACTGCCTTCTGTTCGGATGCTTTGCCAACGTCAGCGAACAACTCGATGCTTTCTGGCTCTTCTACCATTTGTACAAACCCTTTTGCAGCCCGGCTGCCGTTTACTATAACAAAGCACTGTTTCGACATGATTTGGTCCCCTAAGACTTCTTCAATCATTCTGATTTCGTTGGGGAACCGTAACACCTAATGGTAGGTCGATGCCACTGCTCACATGGCGTGCAACCATACTCTTCCCAAGATTATGTTGTAAGTGGAAGGGACTTTCAATACCCAAAATTCCACCTTTTTCGTCATCGTTCCTGCCTTGATTGGCAGAATTATCTTGCCCACCGACTATTTTGACATTGAGTTGAAGCCGACTAAGGCAGATGTTGTGGGTGCCAAGTCTTTGTCCTCCAATTTTAGTTGCTTGAAGGTCTCATAGTACATTATCTCGCGGGAGCTCCCTTGGTCAATTAGGATCCGCTTGATGTCGAAGTTCTTGACGCGCAGAGTAACCACCAGTGCATCATTGTGAGGGCTTTGCAACCTTGCTAAGTCTCTGTCAGAAAAGGAGATAACGTTCGTTGTCTCCGTTTTTTCCCTTTTGATGGTAGGTTACGCATTTAGTACCTCTCTCAAGTGTTCAGCCTTTTTGACCATCCCTCTGAGTTGACATACCCATTTAGGTTCGATGATCCCATGTATTACATTGATAATGACTTGTGGTGGACCATCGACCGGCATCCCATTCGGCCTGTTGTGGTCTTGAGGGGCCGGCTGTGTTCCGCCCTCAATATATTGGTCTAGGTGGCCTCCGGCTACTAACTTCTCCAGAAATTGCCTCAATAGCGTACAATTTTCAGTTCAGTTCCCCTTTTCATCATGGAAGGTGCAATGATATCTATCATCATAGCCCCTCTGTGCTTCTCCCAACTTGGATGGCCGCCGAATGAAGGGTTCATCGCGTATCTCGCTAAGAATCCGGTAGATAGGTCACAATCGATTCAATCCGTTCTTAATTCACATATTCCTTTCTAAGCTTAATTTTTATTCTTCTAACTCATTTACAATGCTCAATGTATGCCTAAGAGTACTTAGAAGTGAAAGGGAACGGAAAACGGAACATATAATGCATTTTCAAAATTTCAAAAAATAGGGTCCCCGCTCGAGCGTGGACTTCCCCGCTCGAGCGGACCCATGAGGTCTGCAAAAGTGCTGGATGCATCGAATTTACGCTCGAGCGTGAAGTCTGGCGCTTGAGCTGAATGTCTATCTACATAGCTCCCCGCTCGAGCGTGAACTTCCCCGCTCGAGTGGACACCATGTCTGCAAAAAGTTCTGGGAGCACGTATTTCCCGCTCGAGCGGCGGTTTCCACGCTCGAGCGGACACCAAAAATTCTGGGTTTTCCAGCAATGTTCTTGAGCCAAAATTTGACATTCAAAGGTTCCAAAACACATGATTTTAGTTCAAAAACATGCAAACACATTACATTACATGAGAGTATAAAAGTATGTCCCCAAATTGTTCAAAATCATCATTTAATTCCCAAATAGATCGACATTTCTTTCGTATAATCAAAATCCAAACATTCAAACTTCATACCAATTCCATAACTTCTTCAATCATGCATGCATGTCAAATTTTAACTTCATTTCCGTTACAAATGGTACAAATGATGCTCCAAATCATGAAGCTACACAAAACTACTCATGCATGTAAGGTTTGATGCTCTATTCTTCATATTTAACATGCTACATGCTAGAACACCCAAAATTGTAACAATTATGCACATGCATGTTCATTTTAACTTCAACTTCAGCTCAATCTTAGCCATGAGCTACTATACCGCTTGATTTCCCAAAATTACATACTCAATTCATAAATCAAGAATTGATTACTCACCTAGGGGCTTCAAACACTCAATGTTCTTTGAGTTTTAACTTCCAATTTCACAATCTTGAATCAAAATGCATAACTCTTCCTTCTCTCTCTCTAGAACCAGCCCTCTCTCTCCCTCTTTAGAGAAATCTCAGCCCAAATGGATAAAGGAGAGGAATTGTGTACATTGTGCAATTTTATGTAAGTCCCACTAGTCAAAATTATTAACATTAATTAATTGGGCACTTAATTAATCATTCTGAATCTAATTATTTTGATCCGAAACAATTTTCAATTAAATTTCACCATAGGTTCTAAAAATTATGCCAATCACAATGGCGCAATCAACTTCGACTTTTACGGCCGATAAGGCCTTCAATTTAATATTCTAAAGCAGATAGTCAAACAGATATTCCTACGGTGAACAGATAGAAATTCAAAACCACATATTTTCACATCATGGCACACAAATACATATCAAACACGTAATCACATTTATAATAAGGACCATTTAGCATAATTACGGAATAGGGTTATCACATGATGTGTTTCCACTTGGAGTACATTTTGCCAAGGTTCCACTTCATAAACTTTGGGAAGCCTTCTTTGTTGGATGGTTAGAGGAGTACACTGTGCTCATAATACCAGTACTGTATAAAAAATAAAAAAATAAAAAAATTGAAATATGTTAGTGTAGACACCCCATTTTTGACCGTCCTCAAGACTTGGACGTCACCGTTGGAACACTCGGTGATTATCCATGTTTGTGTTCGTTTGGAGATTCCCGGAGTTCTCGGCTACGCGCGCCTTGCCTCAGGACCTCCGAACTCGACCGTTTGGTGTTTGGTTTTGCACCAAACACTTTTGTTTTGCCTTGGGAAGGCAGGGAATGCTTTGTGAGGCATCCCCATATACCACCGGCTGTGGCTAGAGGCCACCGGCTGGCTGGTGTGGCCACCGGCACTATATTGTGCCGGTCGGCATTATTTTGTGCCGGTCGGCACTATTTTTGGCAAAATGACCATTTTGCCCAGCCGGCTACTTTACAGCTGCTTTCTGAGATATTTTCAGACAGCTGTGTGCAATTTGATTCCCCTCCATACACGTGTATGGAGGGATGAGCCCTTAGTTGCTTAGCTTGTAAGTCTTACAAGTTCTATAAGAGGAAGGTTCTTCCTCTTGGCTTAAGGTTGGGATTTCTTGAGGGGTTTCAGCCATTTTAGAGAGAGAGAAAGCTCTGGTTTTAGGTTAGATCATATATCTATCTTATCTCTCTCCTTTCTTGCTTATTTAGTACACTAGGTGCCTTAGTTCACACTATTGCACACAAGCACCTAGTGTCTCACCTTCTCTTTGCAACTGAGGTTCTAAGGGCTAATTTTTTAGTGTTCTTGACTGATTTGGAGCTCAAGGAACCAACAACTCCAACCTTTGTGAAGAAAAGCTTCAAGGGTAAGAAACTTACTTTATTTACCCCATTTTTGCACTCCTTTTTTACCTAGTTTAAAACAGTTTTTGAGCTTAGTGTTTGGCACAAAAAAGTTCTGTTTTTTAACCCTCTTTGTTGTATCTTAAGAGTGTTTAGTGGTTTGGGGGAGTTTGCCCCCCTTTAGGCCTTGAAAAGGGCTCATTTTTGTGCTATTTTGGAGAGATCCGGGACTTGTGTGCTTGGACCTCTCCACCACTGAAATCTTGAGGGATTTCAATGGTGGAGATGGTGCCTTAAAGTCCTAGAAAGGGGAGGGCCACCCCCTCTCCTTGATGTCCTTGAAAAGGGCAAGTTTTGCTTCCTTATGGAGCTTCATGCTTGAGTGAGTGTTGAGCATGTTTGACTTGTTTTCCATGCTTATATTGCCATGTTATAACATGATTTCAAGTTGGTTTAGGCCCCTTATGCATGCTTAGCATAGTTGCCTTGTAATGCCCCTTATTGCCTTAACATGCTTAGGTTGTATGCCTCCATTTCTAGCATGTTTTAAGCTTGCATTTGTGAAGCTTGTATGCTTATTTTGCCATGATTTAGCTCTGTCCATAGTTGCTTTGGTCAATCTCATCATGCATTACATAGCTCCTTTGTATTTGGCTTGTTGGCCTTGAGAGCATGTGAGTGTAGCATGCCTTGCTTGCCTTATTTATTATGGTTTGGAACCATTTAGCATGGTATTTCAGACCTTTTAGTGTACTTGTATGCACGCTTTAGTTGCTTCTTTAATGCTTTAAAAGCATGTGTTGAATGCTCCATGTTTTGGTCATGTTGCACGCCTTTGTGCTTGAACCTCTTAGAGGCCATCTAGGTGCTCCTTAGGCTTTGTTTAGGTCTGCTTGTGACCTGTTTTGAGTCCCTTTAGCTTTGTGAGGCTTGGTAGACTTGGCCTTAGTTTAAGCCTTAATGGCTTGTTTCAAGACTTGGACCATTTGTTGCATGCTTTGGCTTGCTTTGTTGCATGATTTGGCATCATATTTTGCATGATTTTCAGAGCTTCATATGCATGCCAATTGTCCATGTTTAACTCACTTCAAGTGTGTTTGAATGTTGTTGTTATGCTTAAGTGTTGGTACCTTAACATGTGTATGTGTGCATGTGTGTTTGGCCCTCATAATTTAGCATTTTGGCCACTGATTTTGGGCTTTTTAGAGCTGCCCAATTCATGTTTAAGTCCATCTTTCAATTGGTTTGCATGCTTGCCTTGTATGCTTACTTACATGTTTGCATTGTATTGCCATGTTGCATGCTAGTTGCCATGTCTAGGATTGCATCATATTGGCATGCATGCTAGGCCTCTTGAAGTGAAGTATGATAGAGGTTTGAGCACCCTTGTTTGCTTGTTTGCATTGCATGCATTTGAAATCAAAGTTGCATTCTTGGTTCTTAGGGCCATCATGCATGGAAATGCGCGATTGGTGGTCCGGGAATCGAGGCACATGCCCCTTCGAGTCAATAACATGATAGGGAGTGTGTTTGGTGCATACATGCCTTGAATTGCATTGCCATGCAAGTTTTGCCCTCTGCTGCTGTGAGTTGCAGGTTCTGCAGGTGTTAAGTGCCGACCGGCACTATTTAGTGCCGACCGGCAGTGATTCCCCAGCCGATGGAAAAATCCAGTGCCGGTGGCCTCCTCCTTCAGCCGGTGGTTCTCTACCCCAGCCGGTGGTACTCCCCAGTGCCCTGAGAGGTACTCCTGGGACTTTGGTAATTTTCTGAGGAGGGTAGCAGGGAAAACAGAGGCACACTTGCATGACAGTGCGATTCCGAGCCAATTCCGAGCGCGCGCTGCATTTGGGCCCTCCTCCCGAGGCATTTACTGTTTTAATTAGATTAATTATTTGTCTAATTAATTTAGTGAATTTGTAATAATTAATTAGCTTGCGTAGTTAATTATTTGTATTATTATTTTGGTCCCTCCGAGCGAGGGCAAAAATGTAATAAGTGTGTGTGAGTGGGTGTATGTCTTCCAATCCCCATTTCTTTCTATCCCTTTTATTTACCCGCTTTCGATGGTAGATTAGGGCACATTTAAATTAGCATACCTTATGCAATGCATGTGTGCATTCATGCATTTGTCTACATGCATCGGGCTCGACACATCATGCAAACTGCATCGTACTTTCAATTCCAAATTGAATACGTGATAGTTGTTTCATTTCATGTGCCATGCTTAGGATAGCCGAGCCTGTCTAGATTACATTCCGCATGCGATGCATCAGCCACTTAACATGAACTAGGTCATGCATGTTTGCTAACCGGGTTATTTGTTTTTGGCACGGGATACGATGTAAGTATTTTATGCTTTAGCACTTTGCATGCGTGTGAATGCTAACATGACAGTATGCTTACCATGCGGCTAAATGCTTATGTGTTATAAACTGCTTGAATGCCTGTGGGTGGAGGTTGGATTGCGTGAGTTGGAACAACTCATTGAAATCCGTATTTTAGCCTACTTGCGAGTAGCAAAAACTAACACGTTTTTCGAGACAAAACGGATATGCAATGTTTATTTCCAAGTTGGGCAATCTAGTCTATACTTTTGTGTTGTGCGCATCACATAGTAATTCTAGGTTAAATAATCGGAATAAGAACGCATAAAGTTTTCAAAATTGGATATCACGGTTAGTAGAGGCCGGTCTTCGGACCGGGCGAAAGGGGGTGCTCATAGCTAACCTTCCTCGATCGTACCCAAGCTCCCGAGCCAAGTCACTTTGGTGATGACGGACATGTGGCCTTCGGCACCGAGTCAGGGTTTCCTAAATTTCCCATTTTAAAAATATTTAGGTGGCGACTCTGTAATCTGGCAAAGCAGTCCATGTTTGGCACTACTTTTTCAAAAATCTGTTTTTTCTTCAAAACGATTTGCCAGAGTTGGACTCTTTGGTTCAGATTTAGAACCGCGACACAACAAGGGAGTCCGAACTGTAGAGTGAAGCCCACGGGCGCGTCTACAGTTAGATAGTTTGAAATAGTTGGATGTTTGATATCTTTGTGTGAAGTAGTTAAGTAGTGTATTTACGAAGAGTAACATAACACATCCAGTGACATGCCTTGGGTTGTTGTTTGCGTTTGCTATTGAATTCATCAGTGTGTCTTTTATTGCCTCAACCCAATTGTACTTCTTGATGTTGTTGAGATTGTCAACATAGTTTAGGAAACTCCAACTCAGTGTATAGCTTGTTGCAGGCATGAGAAGTTTCAGGCACAAGTAAAGGGTGATGACCCTTGCAAGACCTTGATGATCATTGGTTGATTTTCCTTTTTTTGTTTGTTGAAACATTTTGGTCAATGACTTGGCATCCGATCTCTTTACTGATTTGCATCTTCATTTGTAAAATGCGAGCTCAAAATCCTTTGGTCTTGCATAGGATTTGGTGGTGATGCTGTCTTCTCCACAGTTGATACCAAAAATGAGCCTTACATCACTGTTTCTGAGTTTCATTTCCTTTTTGCCAAGTATAAATGCTCTCTTTTCTTTCTTTTTTTTTGTTGTAGAGTGTTGTCATTTCTGCTACAATGGAATTGTAGCATCTGCACCAAGAGGCCTTCAGTTGTGTTGATGACAGGGCATTTATAATGGGCCAAAAAGGGATTTTTTGCAGCTCTGTTTGTTGGGCTGTTGTGAATTTGACCCCCTTAAACAGTTTGATTACCGTTCCGATGTTGGAACGGTAATTAAACTATTGGACTCTCTTTGTAGGGACTCCTCCTTTTTTCCCTTTGATGCCTTGGTTTTTGTTTCGAGAGTTGATTGGCTTTCTTGGAGCTTTCTTTTTTCTGGTTGGAGGAGCTTCTTGTTTTTTTGTTGGCTTTCTTTTGTTTGTTTTTGTTGTGGTTAGAGATGTGGTTGGTGTTTGTTGTGTGTGTGAGGTCTATGGTGTAGTTCTTGGGCTTTTTCTTGCAGGTAGTGTGGTTGTTTTGTGGATTTTTTTGGTTGTTTTTGGTTGTGGTGGTTGGATTTTTTGTGGAGGGAGAGATGGTGGCATTTCAGTGGATACAGGTGAAGGACTATCAAAAGGAGAGATACTTAAATCCTTGATTGGATTTTTGGGCATATTGGTTTGTTTCTTCCAATATCTTCCAACAACTATTTTTGAAAAAATGAAAGCAACAGCAGGGTATGAGTAATATAGTGACAAAATTGTATAATTTTGCAGTTTTATATGCAGTTTAATATGAAGTTATATTTATTTGTTGTTAATAGTTACAAAACTGTATAATTTGGCAGTTTGATTTGCACTTTATAATAAGTTACTTATTTGTTTTGAATAGTGATTAAACTGTGTAATTTTACAGTTTCATTTGCAGTTTGAATAAATTTAGATATGTTACTTGTAGAGTGATAAAATTGTCTGATGTTGCAGTTTTATAAACACTATCAACAATAAGAACAACCCATTGTATTTTGCAAACAACAACAATAACAATAAGAAGATTAAGTATTCAACAAAATGTAGCAACAATACGAAGAAGAAAAGCCAATATTTAACAACAAGAAGAAGCAACAACAATAAGAATAAGAACAAAGAATTGAATGTGTAAAAACAGGGATTTATGTGTAAAAATAGGGGATTAGAATGTTTAAAAATAGGGGACTAGAATGTTTTAAAACAGGGAATTATATATAAAATAGGGTTTATACATTTTGAAGTATGTAAAATGTGTTTTACAAAGGTTTTTTTATGAAAGTGTTATTGAAATGGTATGATATATACAAAATATCAAAGAATAATGTACAAATTTGAATGAAAAATAATAGGTGAAGAGAGATGTTACTTTTTTTTCCCCATTTCTGTGAATCGGAAGTCAGGAACTATGAAATTTCTTCAGAGTCGTGATGGTTCTTCGCGTTGTTGAGAGTCACCAATTGGAGAAGATGAACGGCTTCATGTTGTGTTGGTGAGAGTGGACGATTGGAGAAGATGAACGGGTTCGTTTTGTGGTTAGGGTAGGGTTTCAGAGGTAGTGGAGTCGAACGGTAGAGAGATGGAGGACTGAAAATGCAGAGGCGAGTGGCGAAGATGTGACAGTGTACTGATCAGACTGAAGTGAGACGATCGTGGGTGAAGGTTGCGCGCGTGTAAATTGGATGATATGTGTGGAAATTTTCGTCTGATTGATAATTTGAGGACTTAATGGAGTATTGAATTTGTTTTAGAGCTAAATGGGGCATAATATGTTAGGCTTGAACCTTTGGATCAGTTCCCCTAATTTAATAGAGTATACTAAAAAATTGGGCTCACTTAAACAATTTTTGGGTGTAAATAAAATTCCCCTGATATATATATATATACAAATGTAATGCTGGCCCAGCCCACCAAGATTGTCATGACCCCATTCCGCCCCTAGTAGAATGGTGCCATGATGGCCAGAAATTCGAGATTACCGAAGGCCAGCTTTCAAAATTCACACACAAACAGAGTATAAATACATGGGGCTCACAAGTGCGGAAGCAATATATACAAATGATCTAATTTGTCCATAAGAGCTGTGCGTAAGTCAAATGAAATGGCATGCATCATAGCATGGTTTTATAACTTGAATACAATTAAAATAGAGTACATTTTACATCTTGATCAAAAGGCTTCTCAAGCCGACATACACAAAAGAAATGAAAGACAAAGCCGAGAAGCATAATCTTCAAGATGTTACAAAACATGAATCCAAAAACACATCTAGGCGTCATCGCCTTCTTGCTCGTCACCTACATATATATAGAGAGTGTGAGCTTGGATACTCAGTGAATGGTACAAGTAATAAAGGGTTTGCATGCATGATATCCGAGATCTTTAATGAAACAATACATAATCATAGCTTGTAACAAAACATGAGATGAATCAAGTTCACTTAGCAAATCTTTCAAGACTTCCAAATCAAGGGATGACATTAAACAAGGTTGTGCTACAAATGCTTATAGTCCCCTAGCACGTACGGACTTTCAAAGGTTGTGCTACGAATGCTTATAGTCCCCTAGCACGTACGGACTTTCAAAGGTTGTGCGACGAATGCTTATAGTCTCCTAGCACGTACGGACTTTCAAAGGTTGTTATCAAAACTACGCTACTACTCGATGTACCAAAATAGGGATAGTCATTCATGCTTAACAAATACTTTTCCAAAACAAGCAAGGCAAAGCTTTATCAAAACTTTATAACATAACTTTATTAAAAATACCACTCACCTAGTTCTTCAAACGTCGGGGTCAAGGCAAGTCCAAGTCCTACAAACACATGACAAGGCCTATTGAATGCACTATCAAACAAGCTTCACATGCATACAGATGATCTCGGCATTCCTCAAAGACTAGGTCAAATCAAAACAAAACACTGTTTCGTATCTCAGGAAAACATGCTGGGCACCAACCAGGTCTTGGCCGAGGTCCCACACCTTCTCGCCGAGGTGTGGTTCCGACGGCCACATTCAAAGGCAAGGTCGGGAAAATCTGGGTTTCCCTCTGCTGAAGAACATGAAGAACATGAAAAACATGAATGCTCAATCATAACTTGTTATTACAAAATCTGGGATTTCATGCTATGAATTCAAAAACATGGACCTGGGTACCCATACTTGAAGATCTTGGGAAAACAAACACAAAAACATGGATCTTAATGCAAGCTTTCGGATCAAATCATGGCTTTTCCTCAAGAACACATGAATATCATATTCTCTTTCTAAAATCGAACTTTAAACCAATGCATGGCTTTCAAAACATGTTCGATCATGCAATGCAGTTAGATGAACAATAAGAACAACAAGAGTAGATCAAGATTCTAACCTCAAAATGTGAATCCAACGGTTTGATCTCTAAGGGTCAAGCTTGGAAATCTATTCCTTCTCTAAGAACTTCTCTCTCCTCAAGAACAAAGACATATAGCAAATGATACATTCTAGGTCTGCCGGCTGACTTAACACTCAGCTGGGACACGTGGCTTCGGCTGGTTGGCTCTTCTCAAAAAGGTGACTGAGTGAAAAGACAAGACTATGACAAAGTGTGTTCAACAAGCAAGATGGCATAGGTACTCCGGCAGGTAATGACATCGGCTAAGAACTAGGCTTCGGCAAGTAAGGTTCCAATGATCTCGGCTAGGAAGGACAACACTTGACTTAGCTGTGCCACACCTCGGCCTAGATGTGCCACACCTCGGTCTAGGTCGCACCAATCCAGGAACAAGATCACTAGGTGCAAGGATAGCATCTCGGCCTAGAAAATGACATCTCGACCAATATGCCGGGGTGAAGGTGGAGGCCAACCAAAGTGGTTTCAAGGTGATCCTAGGTGCTAGAGGTTCCAACGTGTAACCTAGGCTTAAGATGACCTCGGCTAAACACACACCAAGCAAGGAACAAAGCATGCAAGTAACACTTATGCAAGACAAGTCTAGGTTTGCAAATGCAACATTTCAAGACAAGGTCATGTAATATATATGCAAGCATGACTAGAGTAAAATGAGGGTTGTTACAAAGATGACCCAATCTTTGGGCCTAAAACCTACGACTAGCAAGTTGAACCACTCCTGACAAAACATAACAGAATTAGTTTCCTACGGTTGGTTTGAGAATAGGCTATTTTAATAATTTTTTAGTTAAAATAAGAGTGGAAAAAAATTAGTATGTTTAAGATGATTTTTTAATTTTTTACAAAAAAAAAAGCGCAAAAAATAAAGAGAAAAATGAACATTTGACTTTTTTTTGTATAGTTCTGTGACTTTTTTGTGATGTTTTTGTCTTTTTATCTATTATAGTATCTTTCCAAAACAAGCCTTAATCACACATAAAGGACACTTTTTGGCTTACAAATACAAAAAAAAAAAAAAATCGATGGAACCAAGCAGACCAATCGAAACTGACCGAAATTTTAATTTTTGGTATGTTTTTCATAGCATACGGTCTATTTCAATTTTAAATTTTTTTATACTGATGCAAATCGAACCAACCAGATATTATATTTAAATACTTTTATATTATAATTTTTTAAACATTATATGATAAATTATAGAGCACTCGGCTCATAAATCTAATTTGGATTTTCGTTGTCCAAAGGCCCATATTCTAAAATACTTTATCCATAAGAACAAACTCTCTCAAAATGAAAAAACTACCCATATATATATATATATATATATATATTGTTTTCCAAACCAAACCCTAACCAAATCGTCTCTCTCTCCTCTTCATCTCTGTCACTGCCGACACCACAAAAAATGTAGCAACAATGGCAATGATCAGTTCTCCCTTCTCATCTATTTTCTCTCCCCACCTCCTCTACTTGATGAGCTGAACGGTAGCTATGGGGGTTGTCAATGATAACGGCCGCGACGAAGAACTCGAGGATAATGCAGGCGGTGACGACGGGGTTGTCAAGGTCCTAGTAGATGGGATGGGGCTTAAAGTGAAGGTGGATAGTAGAAGTAGAGAAGCGACTAGCGCTATTGGCGCTACTGCGCAGATCTGGTCGCGACGTAAATTTGGTTGAGGCAATCGATCGTGGTGTAGATCTAGTCGAGGGATGGAAGGCTCAGATCTATTCTCATATTCTTCTTAGTAAAAAAGCAAGACTCAAATTTGTTTGAGTTTGACTTTTGGAAACTCTTCTTCATCTTCATTATCATTAACTTCTTCTGATTTGTTCCAATAGAGTTTGAGTTTTGCAAAAATTATGACAAGAATTTCAACATATGGCATTTCACACAAATAGATTTTGAACAGATAGAATCAAAAGACAAATAGAATCCAGGAAAAAAAAAATTGAACAGATAATAAAATTTGGGGTTAATTACACAAAAAAAATCTTAGGAATCTGGGAAAAATTTCAAATTCATACCCATATGTTCAAGCACTTATATCTCACTTGTCGTAATTCCGTTTCACCCCATTTTTGCGTCGTTCTATCCACCTGATGGCCTAGTTTTTATTTCACCTCTAATACGTCTTGTTTCATCTCTCTTTGCATGTCGTCAAAGCTCCAAAAGTTGGCTTAAAAAAAAATTTCACTTTGGGCAAAATTTTTATATTCAAACCCACATGTTCAAGCACTTGTATCTCCTTCGTCGTAATTTCATTTCGCCTCATTTTCGTGTCGTTGGATTCATTTTATGACCTAGTTTTCATTCCATCCCTCATACACCTTGTTCTACCTCTTTTTGCGTATTGTTGGAGCTTCAAAAGTTGATCGAAAATAAGATTTTTCTTTTTCTTTTTCTTTTTCTATTTCTATTTCTTTTTCTTTTTCTTTTTTTTGTTCATTTTTTCCCTCTATCTTCTATCTCCATATACTTCTTCCTTCCGCTTTCTTTTTCACAATTATTCTCTCTTTTCCTCTTCCTTCATAACCCTTCCACTGAGCTTATGGTAGTGACCGAACCTCTAACATAAGGGCCATAAAAAAAGAGGAAAAGAGAGAATAATTGTAAAGAGGAAGGAAGAAGGAAGATGCATGGAGATGTGAAACAAGGAATATGAGGGGTGGAATGAAAACTAGGGCATGAGATGAATCCAACGACAGAAAAATGAGTCGAAACGGAGTTACGACGAGGGAGATACAAGTGCTTGAATATGTGAATTTGAAATTGAAAATTTTGCCTAAAGAGAGAAAAATCTTATTTTTGGCCAACTTTCCTTTGATGGCACGCAAAAAGAGGTAGAACAAGGCATATGAAGGGTGGAATGAAAACTAGGCCATGGGGTGAATCTAACAACGCAAAAATGAGTCGAAATGAAGTTACGACGAGAGAGATACAAGTGCTTGAACATATGGGTTTGAATCTGAAATTTTGCCCAGATGTCCGTTAGTTCAATATGACGGAGATAGACAAGGCGGCCAGATTGAAACACGGATAAAATGATGGGGTTTAATTTGTGAAAATTGAAAACTTGGGGTTTAAAGTGAAAAATACGCGAAACCCTTGGGGTTTTTGTGTAATTAACCCTAAAATTTGGACAAATAGATTTACACAAATGAGCTAAAAAATTGAACAGATAATAAAATTTGAACAGATAAGGGGAAAAATTGAACAGATAAATAAAAAATTAAACAGATAAAAAAAATATTTGCATAGATAGTCAAAAAAAATTCAACAGATAGATTAAGGGATAAAATTAAAAATAAAATGTTCTCAAAAACAACAAATGGATTTTTCACCAAACTATTTCACAAGGGATGGACCTCTCACCAACAAAAATATCGACTGAACCTAACGCCTTAGGCAATTGCTAGATTGGACTTTTCAACAAATTTCTCTAAATTATATAAGAAGTAATTAATGTAATACACTTACGTGATAAAAACTAGGGAGAGAAATATTTAGAGCAATTTTCATACATTTTCTTTATTTATTTTCAAAGTAAATTCTATAATCTACTATAAAACCCTTGAAAAAAAAAATACAAGTCACATATGTAGGGGCAAATTTGGCCAACAAACCTAAATTGATCAGTGAGATTTAAAGCTGAAAGAGATTTTGTAAGCAAGGATGAATTCAGGATTTTCAACCGAGAGGGGCCAAAATATACAAGTCATATCTTTTAAATTCTTTCAATATATATTCTTTAGCAACAATAAAATTTCAAAAGCTTAATTGATGTACAGAGTTTATCACATTGCTTATTATTATTTAATATTTTTTGTCTTGATTTTTTTTTTTTATTTGAAACTTATAATATTTATAGTGTTAATTATATAATGGTGTAAGATATTCATTATTTTCTTGATTTATTTATTTATAATTGATATTAATAAAATATGTGACTACAATAATGCTAATGACAAAGAAAAGTATCAAGAAAATAATGTGTGATTCAAATTCATTTTATGTGTAAATCCCACTATACAAAAACTAAATCTAGGCCACATATTATTTTTTCTTGATATTTTTGTGTCTGAATTGTTGTTCTAACTATAAGAAGCAGTTTTGAAAAATATTATGATAAGTAAAAAATCAAGAGGAGATTTTAAGGGACAACAAAAAAATTATTAGAATTTTGAAGGGATCAAATTAAATTTATTTAAAATTTAGGACTGATATACTAATTATATTGTAAATACTCAAAATTATATAGGGTATAAATAAAATTTTCCATATTTCAACGGTCCCTTAACAATTCCACCCCTGTTTGTAAGTGTCTAAGCTAATTTGAAAAGTATGGTATCTTGAAAATAAATAAATAAAAGCTGAAATCTGAAATTGAAAGCTCATTCTTAATCCAATGTACCAAGTTTTGGGGTAGATCATTATAGTTTTTTCATGCATGTCAACCAAGCTAAAATCCTATTTTTATGGTCCAAACTTGCAGGATTTGGTTTATTTATTGCTTGGTACAATTAAAGCCATCGTATAAAAATGTAGGCATGCATAATATGTAAAAGAATAATGTATTATATAAATAAATTTTTCATTAAATTTTATTTTAACTAAATATATATGTACATAGAATTCATATTAATAAATACACGTGAAACTCGTGTCTTTGTATATGCATAGGATTCATGCTATTAGCTAGCTTCCCAATGGGATTAACAGTTCATTTATCATCCTTATTCTTAAGAATGATAATCCCTGTGATCTGTTTGATTACAGACGTATTAGTTTGGTGGGTAGTTTGTACAAAATTCTCTCCAAAGTTCTGGCTCATAGACTCAGGAAAGTTCTTTTTGTAGTTATTGATGAAACACAATCTGCTTTCTTTGGGGGGAGAAGTATATTGGATGGTGTACGAGTATGAAATAATCTTCTCGTACAATTATGTTGATCAAGTTTGCACTCTTCCAAACGTTGTCGCTTTGTCACTTGAAAACACAAACGTGAGCTAGCCGGCGGGTGTGTGTCGAAAACCTCTCCAATGCTTAAGTCAGCAAATAGACAATAGACAAAAGCTCTGTGTATTCGAGAGTTGAAATTGTGATACCTCCACATAGGTCTTGCTATGAGTTTTTATATATTCTACCTGGCACAATCCTAGTAGGACTCCAACTTTCTTTATAAGAGTCCTCCTAGGAATCACACTCCCAAGGATGATGTCTATCCGGATAACTCCCTACTCACTACTAACCAAGTAAGACGGCTCGAACCTCCTACCTCAGCTCGGTAGTACACTCAACCGAGCTAACCTGGCCCTATTCTACGCTGGACAGAACCAAGATGGTATATTCGACTGAGATAAACTTCAGTCCGGTATGCTACAAATATACCCCAGTCCGAGTTGTTGTTTACATCCAGCCAATCTACTCCAGTCCTTGGACTGATATCTGTACACCTCAAGACCGAGCTATAAAAGCTCTTAGCTCGGCCGCAAGCGTGCCCCTACGAACTGAGGAGTCTACTTAGCTCAACCCAATACTTAAACCAAATGGACCTAGCTTGGCCCAGTTTATGCATATAAATTACCCTCTCAATTGCCCCTTAATTCCATCTGCGAAGCATGACTGGGATTATTACCTTCAAGCCATGCTAAGATATCACCCGAAGTAAAGTACTTCGGCTAGCTGAGCTAAGAAACCCACTCGATTTTCCCATCTTTGACGTAGTACAGCCCGCTTTCCCACGCTGATGACACCACGTCCTTACTAGGATACGTGGCTCCCCTTGATTGGCTCTACCGCTATGATAGCTGTCAATCATAACTCCAAAAATTTGAACAATCTCGCTCTTTTACCTCCATTTTACACTTATCCCCTTAGTCTTAAAACGTCCATTGTTATTGTTCATCTGCTCTCTGGAAAACCTCTTGCATTTTTAACTCCAAATCCTCATCTTCTATTGCCAAGTCTCAACCCCAGTACCTAAATCGCCTGTTTTGCTTACCCCAGTCACAAGGGCTCGTTCTATTGAATTATGTTTTCACCCCCTTAATCTGTAAGTTCCTCATGCCATTTTCTCCGTTTTTACTGATACACCTTTGTTTATTTTCTTTAAGAATTGCATTTCTGCACCACATATGCATTTAAGGACTGAACCAGTATTAAGAACCTTGAAACTCCATGTGTAACATTGGAAACAAGTTTTACTGGGACTAAACTCAGTCTTAAAACCGTGTTTTTTTATCCAAAACCACGCTGCAACCGGAATAAAACCCCGTTCGTGGCTTTAGGCTCGGTTTTGACCGGACTAAAGAACACTTGCCGAACAAACCGAGCTAAGATGCTGCCCAAGTCTCTTAACCGAACTGATTATACCCCGGTTCTTCGAACCGAAATATTTCTGTTTTCCATTTGTTCCCTAGCCGAACACAAACCTAGTATATGTCCACGTTCTGCCGAGCTTAGGCTTCATCAATCTTAACTTGTTATTTAGCCCGGTTTAATGACTTGGGCATAACCCCTTTCTATTTCTACTTTGCAGACTTGACTAGGTTGTCCAGGCACACCCTTGCACTTTGCCCCTTGGCGACATTGCTCAACCGAGCCCACCTGTGTTCGTCTCATCGCCCCGCTAGGCCGTCGTATGGCCTCCTAGAACACTAAATTTGAACACATGGGCAAGTACTGATTTATAGTAAGCTCACCAGGCGCTATAGCCAAGTTTCGGAGAGAATACAACATTCCTGATGAAGTCTAATTCACACTAGCCGAGCTAGAAACCACACCATGGGGCAAGCCCGGTTTTGTCCCTTTCACCTTTTTATCCATTGTTGAAGGAAGACTTCGGTTCCCTGTTCAGCCTTTAATATGCGAGTTCCTAAGACAAACCCGATTGTGCCCTACCCAGTTATCCACCAACAGCTACAGAAGTGGCCGAACTAAACCGCCATCTAGGCCTCAACCTCAGTTTGGCCAAGCTTTTCCACCAATATTCTCTCGGTCAAAATGACGATGGTTGGGTCTACTATCTACGAATCTGAAAAGGCCGAGAGAAAATTATCAAAGGCACACCAGACAAGGATTTGAACGATGATGATTTTCTCTAGGTCAGAGGCAATTTTGAGGACAACGAAGCCCCCATATTGGGCCTAAATATTAACTGGAACAAGGGGACCGCTGGTAAGAACAATTCAGTTCAGTTCCTTCTTTATTTCGTGTACTACTGCCGTGCTAACCCTTGGTCATTTTAATTTTTGCAGATTTGAATCACCTCAAGTCTACCTACACTTACGCGAACTAAGACGCCTTTCGTGCCACGCTCCGTTACTACAACCGAGACTGGGCCGAGCTCTTAAATTTTGAGCCGATCTACTAGTACAGTGGAAAAAGAAAAACCAAAGTTACTAATTTTCTCCTTGAAGCATCACCTGAACCAGACCCAAATCTGCCCCAAATCAACCTTGTTCCTCTTACTGAAGAGCAGGAAATGGCCAAGCGACGAGCCGTTCGTGCCCTTATCACCGAGCAAACCTCAACTTCCACTGCTGAAATGCAAGCCGAGATACCACAGGCCGGTCAATCACGTGACACTGTGGTGGTCCTTCCAATTACCCGAGCTGTCCCATCTTGGCCAAACAAACAGCCCCGCACCAGCTCTACCACGCCACAGCGCCTGACGGATGAAGATAACACCGAGCCACTGGAAACTGATCTGCTAGAAGTCAGTCTGCCCTAAAGTCACAACCGGCCACGCCCTTCCAATCCTCTATCCCCTCCGGTGTGGGCACTAACCGTGTCCTTCAAGGGTCGTGCCGTAACCGCCCAAGACTCTGTCAGTGCTCAGAAGGATCATCTTCTAGCGTTCAATCTAGCAAAAAACATCTGCATGCCCGCTGACATGTAGCGGCACGAGGGTTTGATCGAGCTGAAAGCCATTCTCTCGGCGTCCAAATCTATGATATTGGTCAAATCTGAAATCCCTGCAACTCAATAATTGATACCGTCATGGACCCAATGCTTGGTTTTTATGTAACTGCTCTGAATGTTGTGCAGGCCCTACAAAAGAGCCAAGTGGCTCACAAACGTGTGCTTGTGCAGCGGAAGATAGCATGGTCAGCCGTGGTTGATGCAAATGCCAAGGCAGCCGAACTGAAGGAGGCTAAGGCCAAGCTGACCAAGCTGGAAACTGAGAACGCAAGGCCAGCCGAACTAGTCAACACGGCAGAGGCTGACAAACAAAAAGCCTTAGTCGAGAAAAAAGATCGTTACCTGCGGGAGCTGGCTAAATTGGAGAAGAAAAAGAATGCCGAGCTATAAGAGATGAAGAAAAAGTTAGAAGACGCAAAGGACCGAGGTCTTAAGGAAGGAGAGGAGACCAATGTGCAGCAATGTGAAGCAACCAAAGACATATTCTTTAAATGTGGTTGGAAAGCTGCTGCTGAACAGCTCGGTCAAGGACATGACTCCAAGATCTTCCTGAATCCTCTCCCCATTTCATACTGGGCTATATGACGGACTATGCAAATGTAGTCCAACAGAAGTTCCTTCAGGAGGGGGAGGAGGATGAGGACCCTGCTCCACTTAACGCCCCTCCTTCCAACACTAATCTCGATCGTCAGTCTTTAGTTTCAACTCTGGTGGACTCAAGCCAACCCCTGCCTAGCGCGGTTGACAAAGTGCCCGCGACTGAGCCAAACCAGGGAGCTGATGCCGGAGCCGGCCTGCCTATGGGCGAAGTCCGGGTCGATTTGGATGCCGAGCTAGATGACCTTTTTGCCTGATTTCTTTTTCTTTTCTATTTTTTCCTTAATGAAAATGTAACCGAGCTACAAGCCCCTCATCTTGTACTCACTTTTCTAATGAATGGAAGTGTCGTTGGTTTATTTTTTTGCCATCTTTTTGTTCGGTCACAGTTCTTCTTTGCTTCAGTGTATCATATTTACTACTAGAATAGCTAGCTTAGTTAGCTCGGCCTTATCCTTCCCCCCTTTTCGGCCGAGATACTTATCTCGGCGGAAGAACAACTTGGGAAACTAGAAAACTTTTATAACTGAGATTTTTGCTTCCATTTTTATCTCAGTTAAAGGAAAACCTTCTTGAGCCTAGATCCTTATCTCGGCTGAAGAAGAATCTAAATCTTGATCAAACCTGCTAACCTTCTTGAGCCTAGATCCTTATCTCGGTTGAAGAAGAAACTAAATGTTGGTCAAAACTTGCCAACCTTCTTAAGCCTAGATCCTTATCTCAGCTAAAGAAGAAACTAAGTGTCGGTCAAACCTGCCAACCTTCTTGAGCCTAGATCCTTATCTCGGCTGAAAAATGAATTAAATGTTGGTCAAACCTGTCAACTTTCTTAAGCCTAGGTCCTTATCTCAGCTGAAGAAGAAAAAGTGTTAGTCAAACTGGCCAACCTTCTTGAGCCTAGATCCTTATCTCGACTGAAGAACGCACTAAGTGTTTGTTAAACCTGCCAACCTTCTTGATTGCCCCTAGTTGGCAATAAATATGAACAACTTTTACAAACAGAGGAAAGAATTTTATTAGAAAAAAGTCTACTTGTTTTATTTGAAAAAAGAAAAATTACAAGTGTTTTAAGAAAAAGCTAAAAATAAAATACTTTGAGATTGGCTGTGTTTCATGGCCTGTGAATGGCTTTGTTGTCCACATCTTCTAAGTGATATGCCCCTTTTCCTGCTAAACCAATCACTTTGTATGGTCCTTCCCAGTTAGGGCCTAACTTGCCATCTCCTGGTACCAAAGTATTGCCCATTACTTTGCGCAGTACCCAATCTTCAATCTTGAATTGCCTTGGATGCACTGTTTTGTTGTATTTCCTGGATAACTCTTGTTAGTATGAGGCAATGTGCATCAATGCCCTTTATTTTCCTTCTTCTGCATGGTCCAGTTCCAAGGTTATGGCCTCACCATTCAAGTTTGGATCAAAATTTTCATTTCTAATAGTGCAGAGGCCCACTTCCAGTAGGATTACCGCCTCCATGCCATAGGCCAAGGAAAAAGGTGTTTTGCCAGTCAATCGTCGAGGTGTAGTTCGGTAAGCTCATAAGACGTGGGGAAGTTCCTCAGCCCACTTGCCTTTTGCTTTTTCCAGCCTCTTTTTTAGACTGTCTAGGACTACTTTGTTGGAAGCCTTAACCTAGCCATTAGCTTAGGGGTACGCCGGTGTAGAGTTGTAGAATTCTATCTTGTATTTTTCGCAAAAGCCCCTAAAGATTTTTCCATCAAACTGAGTGCCATTGTCGGATATTAATGCCTTGGGTATGCCGAACCGAGTTATGATGTTCTGCTAGACGAATTTTTTGATATCTTTTTCTTTTATGGATACGAGTGCTTCTGCCTCTACCCACTTTGGGAAATAGTCCGTTGCCACGAGAAAGAACTTTCTGTTGCTTGGCGCAGTTGGGAGTGGTCCCACTATATCCAGGCCCCACATTGCAAAGGGTCACGAGCTGGTTAAAGGTAGGAGCTCTCTAGCTGATTGATGTATTTGATGTGCGAACTTCTGGCATTTCTCATACTTCTTAACATATTTCTCTGAATCTGCTTACATGTATGGCCGCCAATACACTTGTGAAATTGTGTGGTGGGCCAGCGATCTTCCCCCTTGGTGGCTTCCGCAAACGCTTTCGTGTATTTTGAACAAAAATGCCTCGACCTTACTGGAATGGACACACTTCAAGTAGGGTCCTGTGAAGGATTTTTTGTACAGTGCTAGTGATGGGGAGAGCCAAAATCGCTGTGACTTTGCTATAATGTTGTTGGCTTCTTTCTTTTCTTCGGGTAAGAAGCCATCTTTTGAAAATACTATGATTGGATCCATCCAGGAAGGGCCTAGCTCGACACAACATGCTTTGGCTGCTTCGGGTTCTTCAATACTTGGTCTGGGTAGGAAGTCAATCAATAATGGGTATGGGATAGATGTATCTTCCATTGACGCAAAACCGGCCAGCTCATCTGCTTTATTATTTTCCTTTCGACTGATTTGCTCTATCCAAACTACTTCAAACTTCATGATCTCCTTTCTTACCAACTCTTGGTACTTAGCCATTCTATCATCCTTTGCTTCATAGTCGCCTGAAATCTGGTTAACTACCAGTTAGGAGTCACTGTATACCATCAGCTCAATGCCCTTCATGTGAAGTGCTAATTTCAAACCTGCTAACAATGCTTCATACTCCGCCTTGTTGTTGGATGCTAGGATCCTAAGGTTGACTGCCTGTTCAATTGTTCGGCCATCTGATGAGATGAGGACTACGCCTAGCCCTGCACTGTCCCTGTTGGATACTCCGTCGATGAAGAGTTTCCACATCTCTCCGAAAAATAGCTTTCGGCAAGTGGAGGGATCTGATGATGTCTTGGGATCAGGGGCGTTGATGATGCCTTCTTCCTGGTTAATGTCTGTCATTGGGCTTTGATCATCACTGTTTGACTATCTCAAGACTTTACTTTTGGGTGAGTCCTTACTGGCAGTGCTGCGGTCTGTTCCTTCTTCCCATTCTTCAGGACTGAATGGCTTACTATGCAGTTGAGCATCCTGCTTTGGGGGCTGCTCTATTCCTGTGGCACTTTTCCCCCTTCTTTCGGTTGCCTCGGTCAAGTCGATTGGGTAAACATGATGACATCCTAGTGCGAACTCAGCCACGAAGTCTACCAAAGCTTGGGCCTTTATTGCGATTCTTGGTTGAAACTTAATGTCGAACTGCCCCAACTCCACTGCCCACTTCAAAATTCGTCCTGAAAAATCCGCCCTCTCAAACAAGGCTTTTAAGGGAAACGTCGTTAAGACAATCATGGTGTGGGCATGGAAGTAGTGCGATAATTTTCTTGAAGCCATCATTAAAGCTAAGGGCAGTTGTTCCAACAGCAGGTACCTTGTTTCAGTGCCCAGTAATGTCTTGCTCACATAAAAGATAGGCAGGTGTTGAATTCCTTCAGCTCTTACTAATATTACGCTAACTGCATGTTGGGAAACTGCTAAGTACAAAAAGAGCTCCTCTCTTGGTACTGGGGTCACTAACAATGGAGGAGAGGTCATGTAGTCTTTCAAGCTTTCCAGGGCACAGGCACACTCATCATCCCACTCAAACTTGGCCTTCAGTGCCTGGAAGAACGGTCGACACCTATCTGACGATCGACTTATGAATCGGTTTAGCATGACTGCTAGGCCAGTAAGATGCTGCCCCTCCTTAACTGTGTTAGGCCTTTCAAGATCTTGGATGGCTTTGATCTGAGAGGAATCAGCTTCTATACCCCGGTTGGTCACTAGAAAGTCCATGAATTTGCTTGACCCCACGCCGAATGCGCACTTACATGCGTTCAATCGTAACTTGTGGGACTTCAAATTTTGAAACATCTCATCTAGGTCCCTGAGATAGTCCCCCTTATCTCTGATTTTGACCACCATATCGTCTATGTAAGCCTCCATTGTTCTGCCTAACAATGGTTCAAACATTTTGGTGATCATCCATTGGAATGTTGCCTCTGTATTTTTTAGGCCAAAGGGCATGACCTTGTAGCAATATAGCCCTCTGGATGTTGTAAACGACGTAACCTCTTGATCTGGTTCATACATAGCGATCTGATGGTAACCACGATACACATCAAGAAAGCTAAGTCAGTTATGCCCTGCTGTTAGGTCTACTAGTTGGTCTATTCATGGTAGGGGAAAGCTGTCTTTCGGGCATGCTTTGTTAACTATTTTGTAGTCCACGCAAACCCGCCATTTGCCGTTTGTTTTTGGTACTACTACAGTGTTGGAAATCCACCTTGGATAATGTACTTCTCTGATTGCCCCTGCTTCCAACAAGTTTCCCACTTCTTCCACCACTATCTCTACGTGGTGGAGTACCGATCGGCGAGTTTGCTGTATAATTGGTCAGGCCATTGGATGGACATTAAGTTGATGGCAGATGAAATTGGGGTCAATTCCAGGCATGTCATACGGCGTCCAAGCGAACACTTCGATGTTAGAGGTCAAAAATTCCATGATTTCCAATCTCTCAGTGCTGGACAGAGACAAGCCGAGCAAAAAGAACTTCTTTGGGTTTTTTTTCATCTATTCGTACCTTTACCAAGTCTTCCACTGCCTTCAGTTCGGATGCTTTGCTAACGTCAACGAACAACTCGATGCTTTCTAGCTCTTCTACCATTTGTACATACTATTTCGACATGATTTGGTCCCCTAAGACTTCTTCAATCATTCTGATCTTGTTGGGGAATCGTAACACCTAATGGTAGGTCGATGCCACTACTCGCATGGCGTGCAACCATACTCTTCCCAAGATTATGTTGTAAGTGGAAGGGACTTTCAATACCTAAAATTCCACCTGTTTCGTCATCGTTCCTACCTTGACTGGCAGACTTATCTTGCCCACCGACTATTCTGACATTGAGTTGAAGCCGACTAAGGGAGATGTTGTGGGTGCCAAGTCTTTGTCCTCTAATTTTAGTTGCTTGAATGTCTCATAGTACATTATCTCGTGGGAGCTCCCTTAGTCAATTAGGATCCGCTTGATATCGAAGTTCTTGACGCGCAGAGTAACCACCAGTACGTCATTGTGAGGGCTTTGTAACCTTGCTAAGTCTTTGTCAGAAAAGGAGATGACGTTCGTTGCCTCCGTTTTTTCCCTTTTGATGGTAGGTTACGCATTTAGTACCTCTTTCAAGTGTTTGGCCTTTTTGACCATCCCTTTGAGTTGACATACCCATTTAGGTTTGATGATCCCATGTATTACGTTGATAATGACTTGTGGCGGACCATCAACTGGTATCCCATTCGGCCTGTTGTGGTCCTGCGGGGCCGGCTGTGTTCCGCCCTCAATATATTGGTCTAGGTGGCCTCCGGCTACTAACTCCTCCAGATATTGCCTCAATAGCGTACAGTTTTCAATTCGGTTCCCCTTTTCATCATAGAAGGTGCAGTGATATCTATCATCATAGCCCCTCTGTGTTTCTCCCAACTTGGCTGGCCGCTAAACGAAGGGTTCATCGCGTATCTCGCTAAGAATCCGATAGATAGGTTTATTGAATACCGTGAAGATGGCAATGCGGACTCTCAACTTCCTTGCGTGGGGGTCCTCTCTGTTGGCTCGTCTGCCTCGCCCATTTTTGCTCAGTTGCTCTTCCCGTCCGACTGTGCTTACTTTTGCCACAGGTTTTCTGTCTGACATCACTGTTGTGCCAGCTTTTGCTTTGGTGCACAGGACATCTTCCTCTACCCGGATGTGCTAATTTACCCTTTCCATTAGGGCCTCCATTGTGAGGGGTGGAGTCATTGTCATTGAATCTCTCAATTTATTGCCAGTCGGCAAACCTTGTTTGTATTGTGCTATAACTAGGTTTGTGTGGGCAATCTCCAATCTGATTAAAAGTCTTCCAATATTGGTTATTGTAAGACCTCAATGTTTCCTTCTCACCCATGTCAATGGAGAGAAGCTGGTCAATCTCCACTGGTGTCTTGGTGTTCGTTCTGAATCTGGTCACAAATGCCTCTGCTAGTTGTGCCCATGAAGCTATACTACCTTATAGCAACCTTTCAAACCATGTTAAACCCAGGTCACCAAGGCTGGAAGGAAATAGGATACACATTAGAGCCTCGTTTCATCGATATAAGACCATAAACTGGCAAAAGTGGTGAAAGTGCATGTAGGGGTCTGACTTCCCCTCATAGGTAGTGAATTTGGGCTGGTGGAAGCCTGAGGGTAATGGTACGTTCTCTATCGCCAAAACGAACGGCGAACTCTGCAACCTTGCTAACACTTTGTCTGCTGGTTCATAGGCAAGGCGCGACTTTAGCATTCTGACCTCGACACTCCCATGTGTTCTAGAGGCCAGCCGTTGCAGTGCAGAGACTCTGCGGAAGTCGCGAGCCTAAGTGTCTTCTCTCCTTCGAGCCCTTTCCTCAAGCACTGTCCGCAGGTCCACCGATCTAGGCAACTCCGTGTGCCTAGATGTCGTTTGGTGCGAATGCAAGGGCCGATAACTGCTTCCCTTCGTGTAAGACCTTTCAATCCTTGTTTTCTCAGACCTAGAGTAACGAGTCCTGGAAGTCCTTGATTGTGTATCGCTGGTCCTGAGGCTTCTACTTTGAACTTGTGACGGCATGACTTGCCTGTCACGATCTTTTGAGTGGTAAGAGCGTGTGTTGCCTTTGTGCCCCTCTTCTGTTGCTACCCCTTTTCCTTTTATCTGGCACTTCATTGTCTCAATGTCTGCTGCCATCCTCCGTATCAATTTGTCTTGCTTCCTTACCCGATCTTCTAGAACTTGAGGATCCAACCTCCGCCTCTACCTTTCAGGTCTTTGGGAGCGATGAGGACTGCAGCCCCGTCTTTCTCGCGTGTCCCTCCGCGGGTTTCATCGCTGGGGATCTAACTCTGTCATGGGCGAGATAAAAGGCAAGCCTTCGCACCTCCCGCCCCCCTCCGGGGTTTGCCCATCAATAGCAGAGTGTGGCAAGTCTTCATTATGCGCCATTGAAATCAGTTGAAAGAAAACTTAATCAAGAGGTTTGTTCTTTGCAAGCGATTCCCACAGACGGCGCCAATTGTACGAGCACGAAATAATATTGTCATATAATCATGTTGATCAAGTTTGCACTCCTCCAAACGTTGTCGCTTTGCCACCTGAAAACACAAACGTGAGCTAGCCGGCGGGTGTGTGCCGAAAACCTCTCCGATGTCTAAGTCAGCAAATAGACAATAGACAAAAGCTCTATGTATTCGAGAGTTGAAATTGTGATACCTCCACATAGGTCTTGCTATGAGCTTTTATAGATTCTGCTTGGCATAATCCTAGTAGGACTCCAACTCTCTTTATAAGAGTCCTCCTAGGAATCACACTCCCAAGGATAATGCCTATATTGATAACTCTCTACTCGCTACCAACCAAGTGAGATGGCTCGAACCTCCTGCCTCAGCTTAGTAGTACAGTCAATCGAGCTAACCTGGCCCTGTTCTACGCTGGACAGAACCAAGATGGTATTCAACCGAGATAAAGTTCAGTCCGGTATGCTACAAATATACCCCGGTCCGAGCTGCTGTTTACATCCAGCCAATCTGCTCCAGTCCTTGGACTGATATCTGTACACCTCAAGACCGAGCTATAAAAGCTCTTAGCTCGGCCGCAAGCGCACCCCTACGAACTGAGGAGTCTACTTAGCTCGGGCCAATACTTAAACCAAATGGACCTAGCTCGGCCCAGTTTATGCATATAAATTACCCTCTCAAATGGAGTGTTTATTGCTAATGAAATAGTTGATGAATGGAAAAAATCTAGAAGAAAAGATGTTATTATGAAACTGGACTTGGAGAAAGCTTATGATTCAATCAATTGGGAATTCCTATTCTCTATGTTATCTAATTTTGGTTTTGGATCTAAGTGGATGTGCTGGATGAGTGAATGTATTTCTACAGCAAGGCTGTCTGTCTTAGTGAATGGTTCACTAACGGAGGAGTTTTCTCCACAGAAAGGTCTCAGACAAGGTGATTCTCTTTCTCCTTTTCTATTCAAAATAGTGGCTGAAGGTCTGAATATCTTAATGAACAGAGCTTATGAGAAAGGCATTATTAAGGGGGTAAAAATGGGAGTAAAAGAGGTAGTGATATCCCATCTCTAATTTGCTGATGATTCCATTATATTTTGTGAGACAAATATGGATCAAATAGTGCACACAAAGAGGATCTTAAGAAGTTTTGAAATATTGTCTAGAATGAGAATAAATTTCAACATGAGTATGGTATGTGGTGTGGGTGTGGATGAGGAAACTTTGGTTTCTTTCACTAATATTCTAAACTGCAAGGTTCATGGCCTGCCACTCAAATTTTTGGGTCTTCCCTTAGGTGCTAAGCCAGGAAGGAAATCAACCTGGAAGCTAGTTTTGGATAAGATAAAGTCTTGGTTGGCTGGGTGGAAGAGAAGGCTCCTCTCCTTTGCAGGTAGATTAACTTTGATTAAGTCTGTACCGTCTAGCCTTCCTATTTATTATCTATCTTTGCTCAAAATGCCTAGTGGAGTGGTTAGAGAAATTGAAAGGCTTGAAGCTTCTTTCTTATAGGGTGGGAATGGGTTAAAGAGAAAGACTGGATGCATGCTCGGTCGCCTCGTTCGGAAATCCGTCGCGATGCCCCAATTTGCCTCTGTTGCAATTGTTTCCAGAACACTGCACAAAGCTCCAGAAAGCTGAAACTCCATCATGGGAACCTGTGGGAGGGCTGCTGACCAGTTGTTGAGGAAGGAGACCACCTGCCGACCACTTTCTGTGCTGAAAACCAGAAAAAGTGGTCGGCCAGCTAGTAATACTGGTCGGTCGACCAGTTGTTGTTGCCAGACTCCACTTTGCTGCAACAGAGAGCAAGAAAGGGCATGGCAATGTATTTGCAAGATATGTGTGCACAACCACCGTCCCTATCATTTCATAAGCTCAAGGGAGTGTGGTTATCGACCCCCGGGCCACCAATCACGCATCTCGATGTATGATGGCCGAGAGGCGAAGTTGCACAATTCAATATGAAAGTGAATGCACAAGTAAACACATAAGGCCTAGAACTCTATCATGTATGATCAAGAGCGTCGGTGACCGAAAATTAAGGCACATTTCATCACTTCAAGTATGAAATGTCCCTCATTTCCCGTGTTTGGACTAACACCTATTCCAAACACAATGCAACACAAGCATGGCATACACAATGCGACTCAAGCATGCAAACATGCAATGCAACTTAAACATGCAAGCATGCAATACAATAAAACAGACATGCAAACATGCAATGGACTAGCATGCTAACAACATGTTACAAGCAATGTAATGCATGATCTTTAGAGAAAAGCAATAAACAAAGCGGCGCTTTAAAAAAAAAAACACCTCATGGGGTGAGTGGCGGTGAACTGCTCTACTCTGACGGGGACCTTCCCTTGTATTCTTCGAACACTTACCTTCAACTCGCAGTACAAAGGTCCTGAAATGCGGACAAGTACAACACCTGCATATGAAAGCCACAACTGTTTCCCTTCCTGATCATATTCATGACTTTCCCTCATTGCAAACACAACCAAGATAACCCTGGTAGGGAAAGGTACTCAGGGAGAGCACATCTGATCGCCATTCTGGCTTTGAAGTAAGCTTGAACTTGCGCTTGGGGTAGAGGCACACTTATACTTCAGAGTATTGACAAGTCCTGAAAAGATTCATCCAGAATACAATCATGGAATTTGCTGAAGGTGAAACACACTGGATCGAGTCAGTCTTTTGTTTGGGGTTTGTCTTGTCGTATCAAGTCAGCCCTGTTGTATAGGAGTCGGGTGATTCCGGGAGTGTTACCATGGACATCACTATTTTGTTTTGCGTTTGTCTTTTCGCTTTCTTTTGAGTCTGTTTCTGCCGTGAAGCCAGTTACACCAGAAGATCTGAATGAAACAGCAGTGGTTTTCATACTTTTGTATTTGTTTATGCCCTGAAGCCAGTTGTGCCAGAAGATTTGAATGGAACGGCAGTGCTTTTCACTTACTTTTCTGTGCCTTTAAATCATTGCATTGATCTAAGTTTTTCAAAACCTTTTGAACACTGTGGTGAAAACAAAGAGGAAGGAATTCCTCGAGTTTTACAAAAATTTGATCAATTAAAAGAAAGAGAGGCGTGCTAAGCCCTTAATGATTGAGATCATGCTTGTTAATGTGAGTACTGAGAAGGATCCTAGCTTGATCCAGATTGGTTCTACTTTGTCTTCCGCGCGAGCGACTGGTCGCTTTCTTAAAAGATTTCAAAAAAATGTTTTGGGTGGTTTTGCGAAGACCTGTGTGGAATCGCTCTTGAGATTGTACAGCTTAGGATCACTCTCAGCGTTGAGACTCAACCCCTTTGCTTCCAAACCATGAACCTTAATTCAGAATGTTCAAAGGTCAAACATGATGTGAGGCCTGTGTAGCCAGATTTGAAGCAGCCCACGAACTAGGGGCAAGAAAAGTCAGATCAAGAAGATCAGATGTTGTCAAAAGAAGCTTGCGAAACTAGATCATGAGCACACCTCGAACTAGGGGCAAAAGATGTCAGATTATGCTCGAAGAGTCAAAGATGAAGATCAGCAAGAATGCCAAATCCCAGAAGAGAGGAAAGAAGAAAGTATTACTGAAGGACAATTGAGCTCCTATCCACAACACTAGGGGCAAATTCAGCCCCCCATTGGATGGACTCCTACATCATTAGCGAACAACAGCCACTCTCTTGGATTCAGACGGCTTCGAGATCTCAAAACCATTTCACATGGACAAAGCTACACTTTTACCCTTGAGAGGCTCGCTGGGCCGAAAACCCGGAAGGGCGACCCAAGCAAAAGTTAGAGCAAGAGAAAAAGAAAAGAAAAAGAACAAAAAAGGAAAAAAAAATGAAAAAAGAACAAAAAAGAAAAGAAAAGATGAAAATAGAAAAGAAATGAAAAGAAATGAAAAGAAAAGAAAAACAAAGCTCACAAGGTTGAAAATCCGGAAGGGCAGCCTTGGCAAAGGTTAGAGCGCAAAAGGAGAGGTTAATACTTGAGTGTACCTTAACCGGAACTATGTAAGGCTTGATTTCCATGTTTGGGATACGTAGGCAACTTCATTCTGAAGTCCAGCTGTAAACACTTCTAAAATCGATGGTGTCCATGTAATGGTTCTGATCATCTTTATCTTTTCTGTATCCAAGAGTTCGATTGTGATCGTCACTGTGAGAACTGGTTACAATGTGCTGTAGTGCTATCCAAACAAGGAGTAACTTTCCGTTGCCATGCAGTGCCATTCAGACATGGGGCAATTTTCCATTGTTTTGGATCTGAGGTTGTGCATCTCGAGAGTAAATTCTGTGTTGATCGAGCAGTGGCCATTTGTAAAAATAGTTTTTGAGAATTTTTACTGAGGTTGATTAATTTTCTCGAAAATTATGCCATTTTTCCAAAACTGGACCATTTCTTGGACCCAAAAAGGAAAATTTTCAATGCTCATAACCTAACTTGCATGATTTCAAATCAAAAGTTGAACAAGTATGTTAATCTCACTCTCATATTGATTAAAATTGTTTTAGCAGAAGTCCAAAACAAAAAATGGTTAAAATGATAATCTAGGGGCACAGTTGAGTCAGGCTTCCTGTCTTTTTCCCGTTGTCAATGCACTTGCCAGAAAGGGCACCATACTTACCAGGAAAGGCACTCTACCTGCCAGAAAAGGGCACAACTGAAGCTAACAACAAAGGGTTGAAAGGTCTCTCATCCTCCGAGCAGCGAGGTATCAAGCCAAGTGCAAAGCACGAATTGAAAGGGATCAAGACATTCCATCCCCTCATCAAGGGCATCGACTAGACGTCGCCGGAAGAAATAGCCATGAGCTGAATATGCTAGGCATGAGTCCACAACCTTTAATTTATCCGTCAACCATATTTGGAGAGAGATGAAAAATGAGAGATTAAAGAATAGAGAGGTGTACGTTGAGAGAAAAAGTGAGAAAAGGGTTTTTTGAGAGAAAAACCAAGCCTGAGGGTCGAGTGATGTGAGAATCACAAATGAGAAAGGGTGGGAAACAGTACCTGGAGAAACTAGCTCCTCGTGACCTGAGAGGTCTCTCGTCTTTGGAATACGTCTGAGTGTCGTGTCTGTTGTTTTGTTTGTCTCGATTCTTGTTTTGAGTCGTTTCAAGTGTTTCTCGATGTGTTTAGGTTGTTTTACCTTTTGTTTCTTTTGTTGAGTCGTTTTGGCTGTGGTCAGTTGTAGGCTCAATACCCGGTTGAAAACTCATTTCTCAATTTCAAAATGAATCGTTTTGTGTTCGGAGTGCTGTGCCATTCTCCACATTTGTGCAAAACAGGATTTGTTCTTTCATAAAACTGCAGGGTTCAACCCAGGTCATGTGAGAACAGTCAAACCAGGACCTATCTGAAGCTATATGGGTTCCAGGCTGCGAAGCAAAAGAAAAGAGAGAAAATTTGGAGCATCTGAGTTTGTTTCAACCTCTACAAGTTCCGTTACTACATCCCGTATATTCAGAATGAATTGTGTGTGTGTTCAGAATGAGCTGTGTGCCAAACAAATTGAGTACTGTGTTTTGAGCTATGTGTTCAGAATGAGCAGTGTGCTATATAAGCTGTGTGCCAAATAAACTAGAATGTTGTGTTATGAGCTGTATGTTCAGAATGAGCAGTGTGCTGTACGAGCTGTGTGTTCAAAGTGAACAGAATACTGTGTTGACTGTTTCGATGCCAGAACGTCGATTAGAAGTGCTCTCCCTGAGCACCGTCCCTGCCAAAGGTATTTTGGCTGTGTTTGCAATGAGTTCCTAAGAGATCAGCTGAGACAGTGGAAACTAGAGTTCGAATGGCGGTTGCCTAGAACACAAAGGTTTGGAATTTTTGAGACTAAAATCTGGTTTGAATACCCAGGGGTGTATCCCCGGCTTAAAATCTGTATGGAAGCCCCATAGGTTGAGGTAGCGGGTATGCATCTCGATTTTGGATACTGAACCAACCTAGTCTGTCACCCCGTTGAAGAATAGGAGAAGTTGTGAATGTGATCAGGAAGGAGAATGGCATTTGGGATTTCTATATGCAGAAGTTACCCCTTGTCAGCATTTCAGAACCTTTGTACTGTGAGTTGAAGGTAAGAATTTGAAGAACACAAGGTAATAGTTCGAAGAACATAATGGAGGGGAGATCCCCGTCAGGGTAAAGTGGTTCACCACCACTCACCCTGTGAGGTGCTTTTTAAAGTGCCGCTTTATTTGTTTATTGCATTCCCTAAACGTCATGCTCTACATTGCTTATAACATGTTGTAACATGTATCATATCATCGCACTTATTGCATTTATCTGCATCTTGTGTTATCTTGTATCATTTATCCCTTTACGCTACGCAGCATTTAAGATCGTTGTCCCCCGGGGCTTTCCCAAGATGCATGAACCACGGCCTTGGGCGTGTTTTATCTCAGATTGCATCGTGTACGGCCCTGGGCGGTTTGTTTTCTGACCTCTTCTCACGATTTCAGCGTGATTAGAGTTTGTTCCTTCCTCACACAATTTCAGCGTGTTTGGAATTTGTATCCCTCTTCTCACGATTTCAGCGTGGTTAGAGTTTGTTCCTTCCTCACACGATTTCAGCGTGTTTGGAATTTGTATCCCTCTTCTCACGATTTCAGCGTGGTTAGAGTTTGTTCCTTCCTCACACGATTTCAGTGTATTTGGAATTTGTATCCCTCTTCTCACGATTTCAGCATGGTTAGAGATTGTTCCTTCCTCACACAATTTCAGCGTGTTTGGAATTTGTATCCCTCTTCTCACGATTTCAGCGTGGTTAGAGTTTGTTCCTTCCTCACACAATTTCAGCGTGTTTTGAATTTGTATCCCTCTTCTCACGAGTTCAGCATGGTTAGAGTCTGTCCTTCCTCACACGATTTTAGCGTGTTTGGAATTTGCCTTCCCTCTTCTCACGATTTCAGCATGGTTAGAGTTTGTTCCTTCCTCACACGATTTCAGCATGTTTGGAATTTGTATCCTTCTTCTCACGATTTCAGTGTGGTTAGAGTTTGTTCCTTCCTCACACGATTTCAGTGTATTTGGAATTTATCTCAGGTTGCATCATGCACGCACCTGGGTAGTTGTTTTTGGACCTCCTTTCACGATTTCAACGTGGTTTGAGTGTCCCTTTCCTCACACGATTTCAGCTTGTTTGGAATTTATCTCAGGCTGCGTTGAGCACGCTCCTGATTGGTTGTTTTTGGGATTTGTTTTCCTCCTCTCATGATTCCAGCATGGTTGGAGTATATCCCCATTTGCATCTACTATACTATCTGTTACATCGCATCTATTATCTATTGCATCACATCTAGTATGTCTATTGCATTGCATATAGAATCTATCACATGCATTTACTACATTATCCGTTGCATCATGCATCCTTTCCATGTTAAGCTTAGTCTGGCATGTGCCCATACTTTTCGCGTTAAAGCATGGTTCTGCAATTATGTGTACGCATCTATTCCACTAAAAGAATTGTGGTATGAGGGTGTTGGCACCAGTTCTGTGTTAGACGTGGTCTGTTTTGTGTCTATGCCTTTTCTAGGCAAGATGTGGTTTGGCCGCGCACCTGATTCACTCCGTCCATTGCATCCATTGCATTGTAGTTTGTTGCATTCAGCAAGTAGGATCACGATCTTTCCTCAGCAGATCATTCCTCACTTATCATGCCACCCAATTACCTGTATTCTTTCTGCGAAACACATAATTCTGTCTGTGCATGCACCTATTCCATTAAGAGAATTGTGGTTAGAGTGCTCCGGCACCTTTTCTATGTTACACGTAGTTCGTTTTTGCATTTCCACCCCTTTATGATATTTGTGTGGTCTTGCTCTGCTTGTGGTTTGATTATCTCATTTACATTGCATATCATTTGCATCTTACCCCTGCCTGCGGGCGCATCTCTTTGCTATTTTGTTTGTTTGTCCAAGTCTTCGGCCTTGTCAAAAATGGGTGGTCTCTAGGCTTTGACATTCACTCCCGTCACTTCTTGACTTCCGAGTTCTGTCAAAGAGGGGCAACTGTGGACACCCCATTTTTGACCGCCCTTAAGACTTAGGCGTTACTGATGGTTTACTTGGTGTTGAAAGCTGTGCAATGCAAAGGTTCGGTTTCTTCGGCAAGAGAATAGTCAAATCCTAACCTTACACCTCATTTTGGACCAAAGGTATTTTGAATGATTTTTAGACCTTAAAAGCCTCTCTTTCAAAACATTTTTGAAACAAAGTTCCTACGATGCTCCGAGGCTCACATTTCGTTAAATGTTGCGCTTTTCGGTAAACCAAGCTAGGACAAAGTGGAAATGAATGAAAGAGAGATGAAATCTCTGAAAAATCTTTCAAAACACCTTGTTTAGGGGTTTGGAGTTGAAGAAAATGAGAAAGGAGAGAAGAAAACTAGTTTGGGAGAAGTTCGGCATCAATCCGGGTAGGATCAAAATTGCGCGGCTTCACCAAAACAGGCATAACTGTTTGCACAGCTGGAATTTTGATGCAAGGCTGGCGCCATTGGGAAGCCAACTTCTGGGGCTTCAATTTGGACACATGGCCGACCACTTTTGGTCTTGCCAGCCATTGGCCGACCACTTTTCTTTCTGGGAGACCACTTTTTGTCCTGAAAAACCAGAAAAAGTAGCTGGCCGACCACTTCAATTGGTTGGCCACTTTTATCACCTTTTTGGAGATATTTTCTTCCAGCTGGAAGGCACCAGAACCATCCTCCATACATGTGTATGGAGGGATCGCCTTGGACCCTTAGCTTCCTCAAGAAGCTCTGCTTTTGTTCTCTATAAGAGCGAACCCCCTCCTCCCTCCTCTAGGTTCAGAATTTTGGAGCTTGTGTGATAGATATACACTTGTATCTATACTTCCCTCTTTGCTTCATTTTTGTGCCTTAAAGTGTAGTTTTGTCTTACTTTAACACACAAACACATGCTCAAACACCATACTCTTGGAGCTGAGGTCCCTTGAGGTTGTTTTTGAAGCTTTTGGACTAGTTTTGGTTGGAAAAAGCTGCTAGAGTTTTGGTTTTGAAGAGGGTCTTCAAGGGTGAGTTTTTAACCTTTTAAACCCCCATTCTTGCTTAAGCTTTTGAACCTATTTTCATGCTTTTTTGAGCTTAACTACCTACTGCAAAAAGTTCTGAATTTTGGTGCTTAAGATCTTTGTTTAAGATCACTTTTGTGTTTGGGGTTGTTTACCCCCTCTTAGGCCTTGTTTGGCCTTGCTTTTGTGCCTTCTTTTTAAGCTTTGGGACCACCTTGTTTTGGCCTTCTCACCACTGAAACTCAGAGGAATTTCAGTGGTGGGAAGGGTGTTTTGAGGTCCCAAAAAGGAGAGGGTCATCCCCTCTCTTTGTGTCTTCAATACTTGTCTTCATTAGCCTCATGTGTGAGCCTGTTTGTTAAGCTTATGTTGACCATATCTTGGCTTGTATTTGGGCTTATTTTAGCATGGCATGCCACTGTTTTTACTTGGTTTTGTCACTCCATGCATGCCTAATACACTTGTAGTGTAAATCTCACAAACTAGCTTTGTATGCTTTATGAAGTAGCATGTCATTCTAGCTTGTTTTATTTTCATTTCAGAATGTTTTTGGTGATGTTTTGCCATGTCATACCTCTGTTAGGGTTTGGTTTGGTCACCTCTTGCATGCTCCATGCACTTGTAGTGCATTTCCATGAATTAGCCTAACATGCATCATGTTTTAACATGTCATTCTAGCATGCTTTTGGCTTAACTTCAAGAAGCTTTTGTCCATGTTTTAGCATGCTCTAGCTCTGATTTTGGTTGTTTTGGCCATGCATGACTTGCTTTGTATAGCTATAGTGCATTCTAGCTTGTTAGCTTTGTGTGTCAAGTCCACTAGCATGCTTTACTTGGCCTATTTGAATGATTTGGCATCATTTCATATGTGATTTCAGTCCATATTTCATGCTTATACACTTGCATTTATCACTCATTCAATGCGTTGGAGGGTATCCCCATTTATGCCTTAACATGAATCATTGCGTATGCCTTCATGCCTTAGCTTGCGAGCCATCATTTCAATGTGTTTTTGGGGTTATCTTACCATGATATAACTCTAATTTTTGTTGGTTAAAGTCATCCCATGCTTGGTCTTAATAGGTGTAGTGTAATCCACCTTATTCGCCTCTTATGCATCATGCCTTATGCCCTTCATGATAGCTTGTTTTGGCTTCCTTCCACGCATGTTTTAGACTCATCTTGACATGTTCTAGGACTATTTTAGGTTGCCTTTGCCATATCCTTCATGCTTTGTATAGCTGTAGTGCAATTGGCCTTGCTAGCTTTGTGTTTTGTTGACTCATGCATGCTATCTTTGAGCTATCTAGATGATTTGGCACCATTTAATTCTTCATTTCAGAGCTTTTAGCATTGCCATGTTCCCACTTCTTTCATGCTTTGAATGCCTTTAAGTGTTGTGCATTGTTGCCTTACCTATGGCCTAGCATGTATGCCATCTTGCCTAGGTCTTTGAGCCTCCATCTTAGCATGTTTTGGTAATTGTTATAACCTATTTTCAGCTCTGTCCATGTTTGGTTCATGCACTTGTGCCATATATTGCATGCCTCCTTTGTAGTCCTCTTTACTAGCTTCATGCTTTAAGGACCTTTGCATGCTTTGCTTGCTTTGTTTGAATGATTTGGCATCATTTCTTCCTTAATCTCAGTGCATTTAGTGTTGTTACACTTCCACATTTATCACTCCTTGAGCCTTCTTGAGGGTTGTGCTCTTAGGCCTACTTGGTTGGCCAATGCATTGTGCATGCATGCTTTGTATTTTGTGCCTTTGTTTTAGGTGTTATGGCCTCTATTTTGGGCATGGCTGAGGTCTGCCCATCTTGGTTTAAGTCCATTGAGCATTGAGTATGCCATGTGGTTCATTGCATTGTGCATGCCACGTAGTTTTTTGCATTGTGTATGCCAAGTAGTCCTTCGCATTGAGTATGCATGTCCCTAGCATTGATAAGTTGCCCTTGTTGCATTGCATTGTGCATGCATGCATTACATTGTATTTAAGATCTTAAGTTGCTTTGCATTGAGCATGCATGCCATTGGGCGTTGAGTATGCTATGTTATGATGCCTTGCATGTTGTTAGCATGCTAGTCCATTGCATGTTTGCATGTTTGCATGTTTGTTTTATTGTATTGCATGCTTGCATGTTTAAGTTGCATTGCATGTTTGCATGCTTGAGTCACATTGTGTATGCCATGCTTGTGTTGCATTGTGCTTGGAATAGGTGTTAGTCCAAACACAGGAAACGAGGGACGTTTTGTACTTGAAGTGATGAAACGTGCCTTAATTCTCGGTCGCCGACGCTCTTGATCACACATGATAGAGTTCTAGGCCTTATGTGTTTACTTGTGCATTCACTTTCATATTGAATTGTGCAACTTCCCCTCTCAGCCCTCATCCATCGAGATGCATTATTGGTGGCCCGAGGGTCGATAACCACACTCCCTTGAGCTTATGAAATGATAGAGAGGGTGGTTGTGCACACATATCTTGCAAATACATTGCCATGCCCTTTCTTGCTCTCTGTTGCAGCAAAGTGGAGTCTGGCAGCAACAACTGGTCGGCCGACTAGTATTACTAGCTGGCCGACCACTTTTTCTGGTTTTCAGCACAGAAAGTGGTCGGCAGGTGGTCTCATTCCTCAACAACTGGTCGGCAGCCCTCCCACAGGTTCCCATGATGGAGTTTCAGCTTTCTGGAGCTTTGTGCAGTGTTCTGGAAACAATTGCAAACAGAGGCAAATTGGGGCATCGCGACGGATTTCCGAACGAGGCGACCGAGCATGCATCCAGTCTTCTCCCTCTGAGAATCTCCTGTTTTACTCCTTTATTTAGGTTCTTTACTTAGCTAGATTGGGCATTCGTTTTGTACTTCAATAGTTAATGCGTTTAGCTATTTCAATTTGTTTTGTAATAATTAGTTAACTAGGATTAGTTAATTAGTTTGTTGTGTAATAATTAGTTTAATTAGCTTAGATTAGCTAGTTAGCTTCTTATTTGGTCTCTCCCTCGAGAGGGCCAACTGTTGTAATAAGCGTGCATGTATGTGATGCATGTCTTCCAACCTCCATTTCTTTCTCCCTTTTACTTAACCGCTTACGATGGCTAGTTTTAGGGCATATTTCGATTAGCATACCTTATGCTTTGCATGTGTGCATCCATTCATCTGTTTTGCATGCACTGGATGCAGCGCATCATACTAACTGCATTGTATTTCGATTCCAATTTGAATACATGTACCAAGTTGCATTTCACATGCCATCTTAGAATAGCCGAGCCTATTTTAGTTGCATTCCCGCATGTGTTGCATTAGCCATCTTAACATGAACTAGGATCATGCATGATTTCTAACTAGTTCTTTGTTTTGGCTCGTATTATACTGTGAGTGTTTACGCTTTAGCATACTGCATGTGTGTTATTGATTACCATGAAAGCATGCTTGCCATGAGGCTAACTGCTTATGTAATTAACTACCTGAATGCCTATGGGTGAAGATTGGATTACTTGAATTGGAACAATTCATTAAAATCCCTGATTTAGCCTACTTACGAGTAGCAAACTCCAAACCATTTTCAAGCGAATATGCAATGTTTTGTTCCAAATTAGGCGATCTAGTCTATACTTGTATGCGATGCGCATCACGTAGTAAGATTAGCTAATTAACCGGAATAAGAGCACATGTGTTTTCAAAAACAAAATATCATGCTTAGTACAGGCCGATCTTTGATCGGGCGAGCGGGGTTGCTCATTGCATGACCTTCCCCTCTCGTACCCAAGTTCCCGAGCCGAGGCAACTTTGGTGATGACGGACACGTGGCCTTAGGCACGAGTCAGGGTTTCCTAAATTCCCCCAAAATAAAATATTTAGGTGGCGACTCTGTATCTGGGAAAGCAGTCCATGTTTGGCACTTCTTTATTAAAATTAGTTTTCCTAAAACGATTTGCCGGATTTGGACTCTTTGGTGATTTATCGGTCTTGCATTGCACTTGGCGAGATTAGATTCAGAACCGTGGCATTGAGTCCGAACTGTAGTATCTCGGAACAAGACGAGATTCGCGCCGCCCTCGCGAGCACGGATATCGGGGAGTTCCCGGGAGCGTGTCTACAGTTTCTGGCGACTCTGCAGACCTAAGTTTTTCAAAACCTCTTGAACACTGTGGTGAAAACAAAAAGGGAGGAATTCCTTTGGATTTGTAAAATTTGATCAGCTGAGAGAAAGAGAGGCGTGCTAAGCCCTTAATGAATGAGATCATGCTTGTTAATGTGAGTACTGAGAAGGATCCTGGCTTGATCTAGATTGGGTCTACATTGTCTTCAACGTGAGCGACTAGTCGCTTTCTTAAAAGATTTCAAAAACTGTTTTGCGCCGTCCTGCGAAGACCTGTGTGGAATCGCTCTTGAGATTGTGCAGCTTAGGATCGCTCTCAGCCTCGAGACTCGACCCCTTGTTTTCAAACCTTGAACCTCAATTCAAAATGTTCAACAGTCAACCATCAATGTGAGGCTTGTGTGGCCAAATTTGAAGCAGCCCACGAACTAGGGGCAAGAAAAGTCAGATCAAGAAGGTCAGACGTCATCAAAAAGAAGCTTGTGAAGCTAGATCAGAAGCCCCTCGACCTAGGGGCAAAATATATATATATATATATATATCAAATGTGCTCGAAGAGCTAAAGATGGATCACTCTGCAAATCAACGAAGATCGGCAAGAATGCCAAATCCCAGAAGGGAAGAGAGAAGAAAGTATTACTGAAGGACAACCGAGTTCCTATCCACAACACTAGGGGCAAATTCAGCCCCCCATTAGATGGACTCCTACATCATCAGTGAACAACAGCCACTCTCCTGGATTCAGACGGCTTCGAGATCTCAAAACCATTTCACATGGACAAAGCTACACTTTTACCCTTGAGAGGCTCGCTGGGCCGAAAACCTGGAAGGGCGACCCAGGCAAAAGTTAGAGCAAGAGAAAAAAAATGATGAAAAAAGAACAAAAAAGAAAAGAAAAGAAATGAAGACAAAAGAAAAGATGAAAATAGAAAAGAAATGAAATGAAAAGAAAAACAAAGCTCGCAAGGTTGAAAACCCGGAAGGGCGGCCTTGGCAAAAGTTAGAGTGCAAAAGGAGAGGTTAATACCCGAGTGTACCTTAACCCTGAACTACGTAAGGCTTGATTCACATGTTTGGGATACGTAGGCAACTTCATTCTGAAGTCCAACCGTAAACACTTCTAAAATCGATGGTGTCCATGTAATGGTTCTGATCATCTTTATCTTTTCTGTATCCAAGAGTTCGATTGTGATCGTCACTGTGAGAACTGGTTACAATGTGCTGTAGTGTTATCCAAACAAGGGGCAACTTTCCGTTGCCATGCAGTGTCATTCAAACAAGGGGCAATTTTCCATTGTTTTGGATCCGAGGTTGTGCATCTCGAGAGTAAATTCCGTGTTGATCGAGCAGTGGCCATTTGCAAAAACAGTTTTTGAGAATTTTTACTGAGGTTGATTAATTCTCTCGAAAATTATTCCATTTTTCCAAAACTGGACCATTTCTTGGACCCAAAAAGAAAAAATTTCAGTGCTCATAACCTAACTTGCATGATTTCAAATCAAAAGTTGAACAAGTATGTTAATCTAACTCTCACGTTGGTCAAAATTATTTTAGTAGAAAGCCAAAACAAAAAAAATGGTCAAAATGATGAACTAGGGGCACAGTTGAGTCAGGTGTTCTGTCTTTTCCCCATTGTACATACTTGCCAAGAAGGGCACTTTACTTGCCAGAAAGGGCACAACTGAAGCTAACAACAAAGGGCTGAAAGCTCTCTTATCCTCCGAGCAGCTTGGTATCAAGCCAAGTGCGAAGCACGAATTGGAAGGAATCAAGATATTCCGTCCCCTCATCAAGGGCATTGACTAGACGTCGCCGGAAGAAATAGCCGTGAGCTAAATATGCTGGGCATGAGTCCACAACTTTCAATTTATCCATCAACCATATCTGGGGAGGGATGAAAAATGAGAGATTGAAGAATAGAGAGATGTGCGCTGAGAGAAAAAGTGAGAAAAGGACTCTTTTAGAGAAACAGAGCCTGAGGGCCGAGTGATGTGAGAATCACAAATAAGAAATGGTGGGAAACAATACCTGGAGAAACTGGCTCCCTGTGAACCAATAGGTCTCTTGTCTTTGTAACGCGTCTGAGTGTCGTGTCTTTTGTTTTGGTGGTCTCGATTCTTGCTTCGAGTCGTTTCGAGTGTTTCTCGATGTGTTTAAGTTGTTTTACCTTTATTCTCCTTTGTCGAGTCGTGGTGCGCTGCGTTCGGTCGTAGACTCAATACCCAATTGAAAACTTATTCTCACTCTTAATTTCAAAAAAAAAATTGCTTTGTGCTCGGAGTGCTGTGCCATTCTCCACATTTGTGCAAAACAGATTTGTTCTTTCATAAAACTGCAGGGTTCAACCCAGGTCATGTCAGAACAGTAGAGTAAGGACCTATCTGAAGCTACATAGGTTCCAGACTGCAAAGCAAAAGAAAAGAGGGAAAATTTGGAGCATCTGAGTTTGTCTCAACTTCTGCAAGTTCCGTCACTACATCTAGTATGATCAGAATAAGCTATGTGTTCAAAGTGAGTAGTGTGTTGTATGACCCGTGTGCCAAATAAATCGAGTACTGTGTTATGAGCTGTATATTCAAAGTGAGCAGTGTGCTGTACGAGCCGTGTGCCAAATAACCCGAGTACTGTGTTTTGAGCTATGTGTTTAGAATGAGCAGTGTTCAGGATGAGCCGTGTGCCAAATAAATCGAGTACTGTGTTATGAGCTGTATGTTCAGAGTGAGCAGTGTGCTGTACGAGTTGTGTGCCAAATAAACTAGAATACTGTGTCATGAGCTGTGTATTCAGAATGAGCAGTGTGTTGTACAAGCTGTGTGTTCAAAGTAAATAGAATACTGTGTTGACTATTTCGATGCCAGAATGGCGATCAGAAGTGCCCTCCCTAAGTACTAACCCCTGCCAGAGGCATCTTGGTTGTGTTTGCAATGAGTTCCTAAGAGATCAATTGCGATGGTGGAAACTAGAGTTCGAATGGTTGTTGCCTAGAACACAAAGGTTTGGAATTTCTGAGACTAAAGTCTGGTTTAAATACCCAAGGGTGTATCCCTGGCTTGAAATCTGTATGGAAGCCCCATAGGCTGAGGTAGCGGGTATGCATCTCAATTCTAGATACTGAACCAACCTAGTCTGTCACCCCGTTGAAGAATAGGGAAAGTTGTGAATATGGTCGGGTAGAAAAGCGGCATCTGTGGTTTCTACATACAGAGGTTACCCCTTGTCCGCATATCAGAACCTTTATACTGTGAGTTGAAGGCACGATATTGTATGTACGGTTCATTTGAAGCTGGCACAACCAGACGATGTTGTATGTGTTTCAGTCAGAGGAACTCCGGGTGAGATCATTCCTGTTCTCTCGAACTCGTTTGGATACCTTTCTCCTCTCGCATGAGACTCGCTTGGACGTATTCGCATCCCTCTCTGGTCTAGAAGACCTTAAATCCTCTGAAGGTGCAATTTCTTTGGTGTTTGTCGTGCCCGAACGACTGCCGGTGGTCTTGTATAGCCACCTGCCTGTGTTTGTTGTGAGTTCCTAAAAGATCAACTGAGACGGTGGAAACTAGAGTTCGAATGGCTCATGCCTAGGATGCAAAGGTTCGGGATTTCCGAGACTAAAGTCTGGTTTAAATACCCAGGGGTATATCCTCGGCTTGAAATCTGTATAGCAGCCCCACAGATTGAGATAGCATGTGTATGCGCCTCAATTCTGGATACTAAACCAACCTAGTCTGTCACCCTGTTGGAGAATAGGGAAAGCTACGACCATAGCCAAGGAGAAAAGTAGTACTTGTGGTTCAACCGAGAAGAATGGGAAGATTCCCACATCAGCATGAGGTAGGACATTGCTGAGGTAGGTCATTGCCAATTGCCCCTGTAAGGTACCATCACTTCCTAACTACTACATCATCTAGTATGTCTATTGCATTGTACATAACATTTATCGCATGCATTCACTGCATATCCATTTTATCGCCTGGGCCTTTCCATTTTAAGCTTAGTCTGGCATGTGCCCATACTTTTCGCGTTAAAGCATGGTTATGTGATTATGTGTATGCACCTATTCCACTAAGGGAATTGTGGTTTGAGGGTGACGGCACCATTTCTGTGTTAGACGTGGTTTGTTTGTGTCCATGCCTTTTCTAGGCAAAATGTGGTTTGGCCGCGCGCCTTATCCACTCCATCCATTGCATTTTAGCTATTACATTGCATTGTACATAGCATTTATCGCATGCATTCACTACATATCCATTTTATCGCCTGCACCTTTCCATGTTAAGCTTAGTCTGGCATGTGTCCATACTTTTCGCGTTAAAGCATGGTTATGTGATTATGTGTACACACCTATTCCACTAAAGGAATTGTGGTTTGAGGGTGACGGCACCATTTCTGTGTTAGATGTGGTTTGTTTGTGTCCATGCCTTTTCTAGGCAAAATGTGGTTTGGCCGCGCGCCTTATCCACTCCATCCATTGCATTTTAGCTATTACATTGCATTGTACATAGCATTTATCGCATGCATTCACTACATATCCATTGTATCGCTTGCGCCTTTCCATGTTAAGCTTAGTCTGGCATGTGCCCATACTTTTCGTGTTAAAGCATGGTTATGTGATTATGTGTACGCGCCTATTTCACTAAGGGAATTGTGGTTTAAGGGTGACGGCACCATTTCTGTGTTAGACATGGTTTCTTTGTGTCCATGCCTTTCTAGGAAAAATGTGGTTTGGCCGCGCGCCTTATTCACTTCATCCATTGCATCTATTGTGTTGTACTTTGTTTTGTTGTATTCAGTATTTAGGATCACGATCTTTCCTCAGCAGATCATTCCTCACTTATATCATACCACCCAATTACTTGTACTTTGTGGTCTCTCTACGAAACACATAGTTTTACATGTGCTCGCACCCCTTTCACATTGAAACACGGTTCTGTTATGTGTAAGCATCCATGCTGGGCTGGGCCAGCACTAAGGATGTAGGCACTTAGTCTGTGTTAGGCGTCGTTTGGCTCGTGCCCACTGCCTTTTCTGTGTTAAAAGTAGCCTGATGTTGTATCTCCATCCCTTTATGATATTTGTGTGGTTTTGTACTGCTTGTGGTTTTATTATCTCAATTACATTGCATATCATTTGCATTGTTTCGTTACATTGTATATCATTTACATTGTTTTTTTTTTTTTTATATTGTGTATCTTTTGCTTTTTGCCCTTGAACTACGCTGGTTTGATTCCTTGCAAAGGGATACGTAGGCAGCCTGCGGGTGCAACCATTTATTTATCTGTATTTTGTTTATTTGTCCAAGTCTTCGGCCTTGTCAAAAATGGGTCGTCTCTGGGCTTTGATATTCACTCACATCACTTCATGACTCTGAGCTCTGTCAAAGAGGGGCAACTGTAGACACCCCATTTTTGACCGCCCTTAAGACTTAGGCGTTACTGATGGTTTACTTGGTGTTGAAAGCTGTGCAGTGCAAAGGTTCGGTTTCTTCGGCGAGAGAAGAGTCAAATCCCAACCTTACACCTCATTTTGGACCAAAGCTATTTTGAATGGTTTTTAGACCTTAAAACCCTCTCTTTCAAAACATTTTTGAAACAAAGTTCCTACGATGCTCCGAGGCTCACATTTCGTTAAATGTTGCGCTTTTCGGTAAACCGAGCAAGGACAAAGTGGAAATGAATGAAAGAGAGATGAAATCTCTAAAAAAATCTTTCAAAACACCTTGTTTAGGGGTTTGGAGTTGAAGAAAATGAGAAAGGAGAGAAGAAAACTAGTTTGGGAGAAGCTCGGCATCAATCCGGGTAGGATCGAAACTGCGCGGCATCACCAAAACAGGCATAACTTTTTGCACAGTTGGAATTTTGATGCAAGGCTGGCGCCATTGGAAAGCTAACTTCTGGGGCTTCAATTTGGACACATGGCCGACCACTTTTGGCCTTGCCAGCCATTGGCCGACCACTTTTCTTTCTGGGAAACCACTTTTTGTCCTGAAAAATCAGAAAAAGTAGCTGGCCAACCACTTCAACTGGTCGGCCACTTTTATCACCTTTTTGGAGATATTTTCTTCTAGCCGGCACAGCTGGAAGGCACCAGAACCATCCTCCATACACGTGTATGGAGGGATGGCCTTGGACCCTTAGCTTCCTCAAGAAGCTTTGCTTTTGTTCTCTATAAGAGAGAACCCCCTCCTCCCTCCTCTAGGTTCAAAAAAAGTGTGCTTGAGTGATACATATCATCTATATCTATACTTCTTCATTTTGCTCTTGTTTTGTGCCTTAAAGTGTAATTTTGCCTCACTTTTGTACACAAACACACACTCAAACACCATACTCTTGGAGCTGAGGTCCCTTGAAGTTGTTTTTGGAGTTCTTGGACTGGTTTGAACTCAGAAAAGTTGCTGGAGTTGCAGCTTTAAAGAGGGTCTTCAAGGGTGAGCATTTAACCTTTTAAACCCCCATTTTTGCTTAAGCTTTTAGACCTATTTGCATGTTGTTTTGGACTTAACTTTCTACTGCAAAAAAGTTCTATTTTTCAGTCCTTAAAATGTTTGTTTAAGGTCACTTTTGTATTGGGGGTGGTCTACCTCCTCTTAGGCCTTGTTAGGCCTTGTTTTGAGCCATCCCTTTAGGCTCTTGTTGTAGCCTTTGCATGACCTTTCTACCACTGAAATCCAGAGGATTTTCAGTGGTGGAAAGATGGTTTTGGGGTCTTAAATAGGAGAGGGTCATCCCCTCTCCATATGTTTTCAATACTTCCTTCATTAGCCTCATGTGTGAGCATGTTTGTTAAGTTTATGTTGGCCATATCTTAACTTGTATTTGGGCTTATTTTAGCATTGCATGCCACTGTTTTTACTTGGTTTAGTCACTCCATGCATGCCTAATACACTTGTAGTGTAAATCTCACAAACTAGCTTTGTATGCTTCATGAAGTAGCATGTCATTCTAGCTTGTTTTGTTTCCATTTCAGCATGTTTTTGGTGATGTTTCGCCATGTCATACCTCTGTTAGGGTTTGGTTTGGTCACCTCTTGCATGCTCCATGCACTTGTAGTGCATTTCCATGAATTAGCTAACATGCATCATGTTTTAACATGTCATTCTAGCATGCTCTTGGCTTAACCCTAAGAAGCTTTTGCCCATGTTTTAACATGCTCTAGCTTTGATTTTGGTTGTTTTGGCCATGCATGACTTGCTTTGTATAGCTAAAGTGCATTATAGCTTGTTAGCTTTGTGTGTCAAGTCCATTAGCATGCTTTACTTGGACTATTTGAATGATTTGGCATCATTTATTATGTGATTTCAGTCCATGTTTCATGCTCATGCATTCACATTTATCACTCATTCAATGCGTTGGAGGGTTTGCCCCTTTATGCCCTAACATGAATCATTGCATATGCCTTCATGCCTTAGCTTGCGAGCCATCATTTCAATGTGTTTTTGGGGTTATTTTGCCATGATATAACTCTGATTTTTGTTGGTTAAGTCATCCCATGCTTGGTCTTAATAGGTGTAGTGTAATCCACCTTATTTGCCTTGTATGCATCATGCCTTATGCCCTTCATGCTAGCTTGTTTTGGCTTCCTTCCATGCATGTTTTAGACTCATCTTGGCATGTTCTAGGACTGTTTTGGGTTGCCTTGATCACATGCTTCATGTTTTGTATAGTTGTAGTACAAGTGCCTATGCTAGCTTCAAGCTTCGGGCACCATAGCATGCTTCATTTGTGTTGTGTACATGATTTGGCCTCACTTAAAATGTTATTTCAGAGTACTTAGCATTGCCATGTTCCCACTTCATTCACTCTTTAAGTGCCTTTGAGTATTGTGCATTGTTGCCTCTTTTATGGCCTAGCATGTATGCCATCTTGCCTAGGTCTTTGAGCCTCCATCTTAGCATGTTTTGGTCATTGTTTTGACCTATTTCAGCTTTGTCCATGGTTGGTTCATGCACTTGTGCCATATATTGCATGCCCCCTTTGTAGTCCTCTTTACTAGCTTCATGCTTTAAGGACCTTTGCATGCTATGCTTGAGTTGTTTGAATGATTTGGCATCATTTCATACCTTATTTCAGTGCATTTAGTGTTGTTACACTTCCACATTTATCACTTCTTGAGCCCTCTTGAGAGTTGTGCTCTTAGGCCTAGTTGGTTGGCCAATGCATTGTGCATACATGCCTTGTCTTTTGGTGCCTTTGTTTTGGTGTGATGGCCACTAATTTGGGCATGGCTGAGGTCTACCCCTTTTTGGTTTAAGTCCGTTTAGCATGTTTATTTACATGTTGTTCGCATTCTTATTGTTCATTGCGTTAAGTATGCCATCTTACATTGCATTGTGCATGCCATGTGGTTATTTGCATTGTGTATGCCAAGTTGTTTCTTTGCATTGAGTATGCATGTTCCTAACATTGCTAAGTTGCCCTTGTTGTCTTGCATTGAATATGCATGCATTAGCATTATGCATTGTGCATGCCATTAGCCTTGTTAGGTTGTTGAGTTGCATTGCATGTTTGCCATGTTATGTTGTTACATTGTTGTTTGGATTAAGTGTTAATCCAAGCACGAGAAACGAGTGCCTCAATTTTCGGTCACCGATGCTCTTGATCATACATGATAGAGTTTTAGGCCTTATGTGTTTACTTGTGCATTCATTTTACATTGAATTGTGCAACTTCGCCTCTCGGCCATCATGCATTGAAATGAGCGATTGGTGGCCCGAGGGTCGAGAACCACACTCCCTTGAGCTCATGACATGATAAGGAGGAGGGTTGTGCACACATATCTTGCAAATACATTGCCATGCCCTTTCTTGCTCTCTGTTGCAGCAAACTGGAATTCAACAGCAACAACTGGTCGGCCGACCAGTATAACTAACTGGCCGACCACTTTTTCTAGTTTTCAGCACAGAAATTGGTCGGCAGGTGGTCTCCTTCCTCAACAACTAGTCGGCAGCCCTCCCACAGGTTCCCATGATGGAGTTTCAGCTTTCTGGAGCTTTGTGCAGTGTTCTGGAAACAATTGCAAATAGAGGCAAATTAGGGCATCACGACAGATTTTCGACCGAGGCGACTGAGCATGCATCCAGTCTTCTCCCCCTGAGAACCTCCTGCTTTATTGCTTTCCTTAGCTGTCATGCTTAGATAGCTAGCTTATGCTTCGTATTATACTTTAATAGTTAATGCGTTTAGCTATTTCAATTTGTTTTGTAATAATTGATTAACTAGGATTAGTTAATTAGTTTGTTTTGTAATAATTAGTTAAATTAGCTTAGATTAGCTAGTTAGCTTCTTATTCGGACTCTCCCTCGAGAGGGCCTACTATTGTAATAAGCGTGCGTGTGTGTGATGCATGTCTTCCAACCCCCATTTCTTTCTCCCTTTCACTTAACCGCTTACGATGGTTAGTTTTAGGGCATATTTCGATTAGCATACTTATGCTTCGCATGTGTGCATCCATTCATCAGTATTGCATGCACCGGGCTCAGCGCATCATACTAACTGCATAGTATTTCAATACTTACTTGAATACGTGTTCAAACAGCATGTTATCAAGTTGCACTTCACATGACATCTTAGAATAGCCAAGCCTATCTAAGTTGCATTTTCGCATGTGTTACATTAGCCATCTTAACATGAACTAGGATCATGCATGATTTATAACTAGTTCTTTGTTTTGGCTCGGAGTACACTGTGAGTGTTTACGCTTTGGCATACTGCATGTGTGTTATTGACTGCCATGAAAGCATACTTGCCATGAGGCTAACTGCTTATTTGATATAACTGCCTGAATGCCTGTGGGTAAAAGTTGGATTACTTGAATTGGAACAATTCATTAAAATCCCTGATTTAGCCTACTTACGAGTAGCAAACTTCAAACCATTTTCAAGCGAATATGCAATGTTTTGTTCCAAATTAGGCGATCTAGTCTATACTTGTATGTTGTGCGCATCACATAGTAAGATTAGCTAATTAACCGGAATAAGAGCACATGTGTTTTCAAAAACAAAATATCATGCTTAGTACAAGCCGATCTTTGATCGGGCGAGCGGGGGTGCTCATTGCATGACCTTCCCCTCTCGTACCCAAGTTCCCGAGCCGAGGCAACTTTGGTGATGACGGACACGTGGCCTTAGGCACGAGTCATGGTTTCCTAAATTCCTCCAAAATAAAATATTTAGGTGGCGACTCTGTATCTGGCAAAGCAGTCCATGTTTGGCACTTCTTTATAAAAATTAGTTTTCCAAAACGATTTGTCGGATTTGGACTCTTTGGTGATTTATCGGTCTCACATCGCACATTGTGAGATTAGATTCAGAACTATGACATTGAGTCCGAATTGTAGTAGCTCATAACAAGACGAGATTCGCCCTCCCGTGACATTGAGCGCGTCTACAGTTTTTGACCGACCTTAAGACTCAGACGTCATCGATTGAGCGCTCGGTGATAGTGCATGTTGTGCTCGTTTCGAGTTTCGGAGTTTTGGCTGAGTGCCTTGCCTCCGGGCCTCTAAACTCTTTGCGCTTCGATTCGGTTTGTGGACCAAGCCTTGTTTTCCTTGCCTGAGGGAAGGAGAGGTCTTGTAAACCCCTTCTTGTGGTCATAGGCCACTTTTCCCGTTTAGAGACTAGTTTCCGATTTTTGGAGCCTTCGGCCGCGCACCTTGTCTCAAGACCGCTTAACGTTCTCTGTTTGGCGTGATTTTTGAACCACACCTTATTTCCTTGGCCTAGAGGGCCACTGTGGTTTGGAAGACCACTTTTGTGGTCGTGAACCACTTTTGGTGCTTATCAGCTAGTTTTCGAGGCTCCCGGCTGCGCGCTTTGCCTCCTGAACTTTCGTCTTGCATTCGTTTTGGTTTGTTTTTGGTACAAACCTTGTTTTCCTTATTTGGAAGGTGGTACAAGGGTGGGAGACCAGTATTTCCCCTTGGAGACCACTTTCCCTCCTGCCAGCCAGTTTTCGGGTTTGACAACTGGTCTCCCTGATCTTTGGACCATCAAAAGTGGTTGGCCACCACACCATTTGTTTGTTTTCATCCTCTGGACTCTCTCCCACCATGGCCGACCAGTTTTTGTTCTGGGAGACCACTTAAAGTGGTCGGCCGACCACTTTAAGTAGCTGGCCGACCACTTTAAGTGGTCGGCTGCTTTTTGTCACCTTTTTGGAGATATTTTCCTCTAGCTGGCACAACTGGAGCACACAACAACCATCCTCCATACATGTATATGGAGGGATGGCCTTGAACCTTAGCTTCTCCTAGAAGCTTTAGCTTTTGTTCTCTATAAGAGAGAGGCTCCTCCTCTCTCCTCTAGGTTCAGAATTTTGGAGCTTGAGTGATAGATATACACTTGTATCTATACTTCCCTCTTTGCTTCATTTTTGTGCCTTAAAGTGTAGTTTTGTCTTACTTTAACACACAAACACACCCTCAAACACCATACTCTTGGAGCTGAGGTCCCTTCAGGTTGTTTTTGAAGCTTTTGGACTGGTTTTGGTTGGAAAAAGCTGCTGGAGTTTTGGTTTTGAAGAGGGTCTTTAAGGGTGAGTTTTTAACCTTTTAAACCCCCATTCTTGCTTAAGCTTTTGAACCTATTTGCATGTTGTTTTGAGCTTAAATTCCTACTGTAAAAAGTTCTAAATTTTGGTGCTTAAGATCTTTGTTTAAGATCACTTTTGTGTTTGGGGTTGTTTACCCCCTCTTAGGCCTTGTTTGGCCTTGCTTTTGTGCCTTCTTTTTAAGCTTTGGGACCACCTTGTTTTGGCCTTCTCACCACTGAAACTCAGAGGAATTTCAGTGGTGGGAAGGGTGTTTTGAGGTCCCAAAAAGAAGAGGGTCATCCTCTTTCCTTGTGTCTTCAATACTTGTCTTCATTAGCCTCATGTGTGAGCATGTTTGTTAAGCTTATGTTGACCATATCTTGGCTTGTATTTGGGCTTATTTTAGCATGACATGCCACTATTTTTACTTGGTTTTGTCACTCCATGCATGCCTAATACACTTGTAGTGTAAATCTCACAAACTAGCTTTGTATGGTTCATGAAGTAGCATGTCATTCTAGCTTGTTTTGTTTCCATTTCAGAATGTTTTTGGTGATGTTTTGCCATGTCATACCTCTGTTAGGGTTTGGTTTGGTCACCTCTTGCATGCTCCATGCACTTGTAGTGCATTTCCATGAATTAGCCTAACATGCATCATGTTTTAACATGTCATTCTAGCATGCTTTTGGCTTAACTTCAAGAAGCTGTTGTCCATGTTTTAGCATGCTCTAGCTCTGATTTTGGTTGTTTTGGCCATGTATGACTTGCTTTATATAGCTATAGTGCTTTCTAGCTTGTTAGCTTTGTGTGTCAAGTCCACTAGCATGCTTTACTTGGCCTATTCGAATGATTTGGCATCATTTCATATGTGATTTCAGTCCATATTTCATGCTTATGCACTTGCATTTATCACTCATTCAATGCGTTGGAGGGTTTCCCCCTTTATGCCTTAACATGAATCATTGCGTATGCCTTCATGCCTTAGCTTGCAAGCCATCATTTCAATGTGTTTTTGGGGTTATCTTGCCATGATATAACTCTAATTTTTTTCGGTTAAAGTCATCCCATGCTTGGTCTTAATAGGTGTAGTGTAATCCACCTTATTTGCCTTGTATGCATCATGCCTTATGCCCTTCATGATAGCTTGTTTTGGCTTCCTTCCACGCATGTTTTAGTCTCATCTTGACATGTTCTAGGTCTGTTTTGGGTTGCCTTTGCCATAGCCTTCATGCTTTGTATAGCTGTAGTGCAATTGGCCTTGCTAGCTTTGTGTTTTGTTGACTCATGCATGCTATCTTTGAGCTATTTAGATGATTTGGCATCATTTAATACTTCATTTCAGAGCTTTTAGGATTGCCACGTTCCCACTTCTTTCATGCTTTGAAAGCCTTTAAGTGTTGTGCATTGTTGCCTTACCTATGGCCTAGCATGTATGCCATTTTGCCTAGGTCTTTGAGCCTCCATCTTAGCATGTTTTGGTCATTGTTTTGACCTATTTTCAGCTCTGTCCATGTTTGGTTCATGCACTTGTGCCATATATTGCATGCCTCCTTTGTAGTCCTCTTTACTAGCTTCATGCTTTAAGGACCTTTGCATGCTTTGCTTGCTTTGTTTGAATGATTTGGCATCATTTCTTACTTAATCTCAGTGCATTTAGTGTTGTTACACTTCCACATTTATCACTCCTTGAGCCTTCTTGAAGGTTGTGCTCTTAGGCCTACTTGGCTGGCCAATGCATTGTGCATGCATGCTTTGTATTTTGTGCCTTTGTTTTGGGTGTTATGGCCTCCATTTTGGGCATGGCTGAGGTCTGCCCATCTTGGTTTAAGTCCATTGAGCATTGAGTATGCCATGTGGTTCATTGCATTGTGCATGCCATGTAGTTCTTTGCATTGTGTATGCCAAGTAGTCCTTCGCATTGAGTATGCATGTCCCTAGCATTGATAAGTTGCCCTTGTTGCATTGCATTGTGCATGCATGCATTACATTGTATTTGAGATCTTAAGTTGCTTTGCATTGAGAATGCATGCCATTGAGCATTAAGTATGCTATGTTATGATGCCTTGCATGTTGTTAGCATGCTAGTCCATTGCATGTTTGCTTGTTTATTTTATTGTATTGCATGCTTGCATGTTTAAGTTGCATTCCATGTTTGCATGCTTGAGTCGAATTGTGTATGCCATGCTTGTGTTGCATTGTGCTTGGAATAGGTGTTAGTCCAAACACGGGAAACGAGGGACGTTTCGTACTTGAAGTGATGAAATGTGCCTTAATTCTCGGTCGCCAACGCTCTTGATCACACATGATAGAGTTCTAGGCCTTATGTGTTTACTTGTGCATTCACTTTCATATTGAATTGTGCAACTTCACCTCTCGGCCATCATCCATCGAGATGCATGATTGGTGGCCCGAGGGTCGATAACCACACTCCCTTGAGCTTATGAAATGATAGGGAGGGTGGTTGTGCACACATATCTTGCAAATACATTGCCATGCCCTTTCTTGCTCTCTGTTGCAGCAAAGTGGAGTCTGGCAGCAACAATTGGTCGGCCGACCAGTATTACTAGCTAGCCGACCACTTTTTTTGGTTTTCAGCACAGAAAGTGGTCGGCAGGTGGTCTCCTTCCTCAACAACTGGTCGGCAGCCCTCCCACAGGTTCCCATGATGGAGTTTCAGCTTTCTGGAGCTTTGTGCAGTGTTCTGGAAACAATTGCAAACAGAGGCAAATTGGGGCATCGCGACGGATTTCCGAACGAGGCGACCGAGCATGCATCCAGTCTTCTCCCTCTGAGAACCTCCTGTTTTACTACTTTATTTAGCTTCTTTACTTAGCTAGATTGGGCATTCGTTTTGTACTTCAATAGTTAATGCGTTTAGCTATTTCAATTTGTTTTGTAATAATTAGTTAACTAGGATTAGTTAATTAGTTCGTTGTGTAATAATTAGTTTAATTAGCTTAGATTAGCTAATTAGCTTCTTATTCGGTCTCTCCCTTGAGAGGGCCAACTGTTGTAATAAGCGTGCGTGTGTGTGATGCATGTCTTCCAACCTCCATTTCTTTCTCCCTTTTACTTAACCGCTTACGATGGCTAGTTTTAGGGCATATTTCGATTAGCATACCTTTTGCTTTGCATGTGTGCATCCATTCATCTGTTTTGCATGCACCGGGCTCGGCGCATCATTCTAACTGCATTGTATTTCGATTCCAATTTGAATACATGTACCAAGTTGCATTTCACATGCCATCTTAGAATAGCCGAGCCTATTTTAGTTGCATTCTCACATGTGTTGCATTAGCCATCTTAACATGAACTAGGATTATGCATGATTTCTAACTAGTTCTTTGTTTTGGCTCGGAGTACACTGTGAGTGTTTACGCTTTAGCATACTGTATGTGTGTTATTGATTACAATGAAAGCATGCTTGCCATGAGGCTAACTGCTTATGTGATTAACTGCCTGAATGTTTGTGGGTGAAGGTTGGATTACTTGAATTGGAACAATTCATTAAAATCCCTGATTTAGCCTACTTACGAGTAGCAAACTCCAAACCATTTTCAAGCGAATATGCAATGTTTTGTTCCAAATTAGGCGATCTAGTCTATACTTGTATATTGTGCGCATCACGTAGTGAGATTAGCTAATTAACCAAAATTAGAGCACATGTGTTTTGAAAAACAAAATATCACGCTTAGTACAGGGCGATCTTTGATCGGGCAAGCGAGGGTGCTCATTGCATGACCTTCCCCTCTCGTACCCAAGTTCCCGAGTTGAGGTAACTTTGGTGATGACGGACACGTGGCCTTAGGCACGAGTCAGGGTTTCCTAAATTCCCCCAAAATAAAATATTTAGGTGGCGACTCTGTATCTGGCAAAGCAGTCCATGTTTGGCACTTCTTTTTTAAAATCAGTTTTCCTAAAACGATTTTCCGAATTTGGACTCTTTGGTTTGCACTTTGTGAGATTAGATTCAGAACCGTGACATTGAGTCCGAACTGTAGTAGCTCGGAACAAGACGAGATTCGCGCCGCCCTCGCGAGCGCGGATATCGGGGAGTTCCCGGGAACGCGTCTACAGGAAGGTTCTTCTGGTGAATTGGCCCGAAGTATCCAAAAATATTAATCAAGGAGGACTGGAGATTAGGTGAATTAAGGATATCAATGCAAGTTTACTCATTAAATGGTGGTGGAAATTTGGAAGTGAAGTAAATGCACTATGGAGAAAATTGGTGTGCAGTAAGTACATGATTGAGGAGGCTAGTTGGATACCACATGTGCACTCATCATCTAGACAATCTAGACTTTGGAGAGATGTTCTTTCAATTGCAGGTCATAATCAACCTCTGGTGGAGTTCTTTTTGGGGTAGTATCAGATAAAGGTTGGGAATAGGCACAGAATTAAGTTTTAGTTTGATAAGTGGGTTGGTAATAAGTGCCTTAAAGATGAGTTCCCTAGACTCTTTAGTTTGTCAAATGGCAAGAAGGGCACACTGTCTTATTTTTCAGAAGGAAATCCAGCTTAGTGGAGTGGAACTTTGCCTTTAGAAGGGTGTTCTATGATTGGGAGAAAGCGGAGGTCAATAGGTTGGTGGCAACATTGAGGGAGACCCCTTCTCTAAGTCCTGATGTAGAAGACTGTCCTGTTTGGATTGGTTCTACTGGAGGTAACTTTAAGGTATTTGATATCTATAGGTTCAGTGATTCCCTTTTGGGCCCTCATATCAAAATTTGTAAGTTTATTTGGAACAATGGTATTCTCCCCAAAGTTCAATTTTTTTGTTGGTTGGCTTGGAGCAATAGAGTTAAAACAGGGGTTTTTTTACAACATGTTGGTCCCCTTAATAGTAGTGCTTCTATCTTATGTGCTTTTTGCAAAAGTGAAAATGAATCTACTATTCATATTCTACTACACTGTCCATTTTCATGGAAAGTTTGGTCTGATTTGTTGCATTGGTGGGGGTGTTTGTGGGTGGTGCCTAAGTCTATTGATTGCTTATTCCAGTGGTGGTTAGGCTAGAATCATAAGAAATTGGTTAGGAGGTTGTAGAGGGCCTTACCTTCTATTGTTCTCTGGTCTATTTGGAAGTTAAGAAATGATTGTGTATTTAATGGAATCCAGCCTAGTGGGTTTGAGTTATGTGAAATTATTAAGGTTAGATTTTCTCTTTGGGTTAAAGCTTCATCAAAGGGATCATGTACTCTGTCATGGACTTAATCAACAATCTAGAACAGATTAACGACTACAGCTAAGATTTGTTCTGTCATATGCTGGTTGCTGCTTGGGTGTTTTAGGGGGCTTTTTGGATTTTGGATTTTGTTGGTATGCTGATTTGCTGGTTTGGTGAACAGTTGCTTCACTCCAGGCTGTGCTAGTTTGGGCAACACTTGCTGGTCTGCCATCATGTATTGTGAGTTGGTCTGTAATTTTCTTGTTGCTGTTTGTGGTGTTTTGGGTGACATTTTGGTATTTGATGGTTTGGTGGTTTACTGGTTTAGGTAACACCTCTTTCAATCTTGGTTGTGTATCTATCTGCTGACTGTGTATCTATCTGTCTCAATGCTATATCTATCTGGCATTTTGGTGTCTGCTAGGTTGTTGGTTTACAAGTTTGGGCAACACCTGTTTCAGTCCTAGCTGTGTATCTGCTAGAATTGGTAGCTCTATTGTGTGCTTTTTGCTAGTTGTTGGTTTACTAGTTTGTGCTGTGTATCTGCTAGAACTGGTAGCTCTACTGTGTGCCTCTTGGTCAGATTTTGTTCCAGGTGAATCTGCATTACATTGAGGCTGCTGATATGTTTGGGAGGCTAATGTTAATGTGTTAGTGGTTGCTATTCTTCTGCTGTTAATGTTCTAGCTTTGGTTGTATTTTGTGGAAGCTGTGTATCTGCTAGAACTGGTAACTCTATTGTGTGCCTTTGGTGTTGTGTCACTGTGTTGGCCTTTTGCTGGTTGTTGGTGGTGGTATGTTTTTGTTAGAATGTTATGCTCAGCAAAGGACAGGTTCCCTTAGCAGTGGACTGTTACATTAGTCTTGTGTATGGAGTGTTGCTCTGCTGCTAGGAATGTTTGTGGTCTTGTGAGCTAGTGTTGGTTTCTCACCAACACTATGCTTGGTTATCCTTTTTTCTCCTTTTTTATTTCTTATCCTTATTATTGAACTCCCATATGTAATGTATGGCTTCATCATCAATAAAGATTTTCTTTGCTGAATTTAAAAAATAAAAAAAAAATAGTAATAAATCAAATAAGAAATATGTTTATGTATTACATTTTCCTATCTAAAATGCAAGATGAAACTATTAGTTTATTTCTTATTACAACAAGATTGTGTGTTTATACAGCCACTCATACGAGTTTAATTTGTTCGCCCACCTAACAAGTGTTTGAACAAAACCTACAAAACAAAACCCACAACCCTAATTGGTTAAAGAGTGATTCTATTTACACTACACTTTTATGTCATTACACACTTAATTTCCTTTTTCTTTTTATTACAATGTTACCCTTATCTAAAATTATCAAAAAAATTCTCAAAACTTACCCCAAACTTCTCAGCCCACTCACTCATTCACCATCATTTCCATCTATCACCACCACTGCCAGTAATCAGCAATACCATCCACTGCAGTGGCACCACTCCTAGCACCCTCTCTGCCTCACTCATCCTCCTTTTTTTTTCTTCATATTTGAAATCCTACTTTCTCTCTCTCTCTCTCTCTCTCTCTCTCTCTCTCTCTCTCTCTCTTGCAAGGTTGCACAATGGAAACGGCTAGGTCGCGTTAGAGGCAACTAGTTCGCAGTGGAGCTGGGCTGATGAGTCACGATGGATAGGGCTAAGGAGGGAATTGCAATGGGGAGGGAGACTAGAAGAGGAGTAATAGTGGGGAGGGGTGGCTTAGAAGGTGATCGCATTGGGGAGCCGTCATTATGGTCGAATGTGGTGGTTGCAAGAGGCAATAAAGGGGTAGCGGTGGTGAAAGGGGTCACCAGAGGGGGAGAGAGGTTATAGTGGGGAAGGGAGGTTGCCGATGGGGAAGGAGTTGAGGTTTGTGGTCAAAGGCGGCGACAATGGCTACCAAAAGTGGTGTTTAGAGGGTGGAGTAGGATTAGGGTTTGAAAATTTGGGGTTTAAAGATGAGGACAAATTTGGTATTATAGTGAGTGTAAAAAGAGAAAAACATTTTTTTTTTAATACGTAACGTAATTAGAAATTGAGTGCAATGACACACAAAAAAAAAAAAAAGTATTGTGTAAATAAAATGACAATTAAAACAAGAAAATTTATTATTTTAAATGGAATCCACCCAATTGTTTTAACCAGTCACACAATAGAGTTTTATTTACCCACTAATAAGTGGGTGGAATAAAATTAATTTCAATTTTTTTTAACAAAATTAATTTCATCATAAAATAGAAATAAACATCACCCCATATACAAAGGCTGAAAACAAAATCATTGGTATCTCTTGAAACAAACACAAAATGACAATATTGACATATTTATATATAACATATTTGTATGCCGAAGAATCACCTTTCTAGCTTCCACCACCCAAATTTTTATAGTAAAATCAAAACTTAATCTCATTAATTTAAAGTCTCCCTCGTACAACCCAATGGATTCTATGCCGACCATAGCCTGTTTCTCATTTTTTATTTTTTTATTTTTCTTTTGAGGCATTTAATGAATATTTTGCAACAGAAAAAACACTATAAATAGACCCTTAAACCCTTATAGTGTCCCATCCAGAGACAGCCATTAGAGCTCACTGAAACCAATACCAAAAAAAATATTTCTAGAAAAGTGAATCAAAGAGAGCTCTAATGACTTCTAACAATTTGCTTGTCATCCTTGCCATTGTGGCAATTGTTCTGCCTTCAGTCACCATGGCTACTGATTATTGGGTTGGTGACTCTAGTGGTTGGACCAATGGCTATGATTACCAAGCTTGGGCTAAGGATAAAGTATTCTATGTTGGAGACAAACTAGGTAAACTAGCTTCTTCTTCTTTTTTCTTTTTTTCTTTTTTTTTCTTTTGTTTTTTTTTTTTTAAAAAAAAAAAAAAAAAACTAACGAGGAGCTCCAGGTAAGGTCGCATCTGGTTGGCCAAGCTTGCGAAATTAGTTCCCAAACTCACCTATAGCTAAGCCTTACAAGTTTTTTTTTTTCTATCAGGCCGAGTCAGGTTAGTCCAAGATCAAAAAACCTTAAGCTTAAGCTATGTCTAATGGGCTTGGCCTATATAAGATTTTTATTGTTTTTTATTTTCTGTGGGCCGCCACATGCAAAATAGGCGAGGGATTCTATATGTATCTAAAAAATCATTAAATAGGTTCAATTTCTCAGTACACTCTATTAAATTATTTAGATTTATATTTACTCTCAATACACTCTATGTTTTTTTTTTTTTTTTTTTTTTTCTTCCAAATTACCCTTCAAGGTACACTCAAATAATAAACAAATAAAAAATTTCTAAATTACACCACTTTGAAAAACCCTTTCAAAACCCCTTAACTAGATTTCTCATTATAGTTATTCTTTTTGTTCACATACAAGGAACGACGACACCAGCAAAAGAGAAAAATGAAAAATTAGGGGTTTGATTTGGGGCTTTAATTTGTACATATTTTTTAGCTGCATTTTATCTTTTTGAGTTGTATAGTGGAGAACCATGAATGTTGCCCAACCTAGACAAAGGAATAGCAGAATTAATGGAGTTGGAATGTTCTCAGATACAATTGACTTCCTTATGGATAGGGCTGCAAACGAGCCAAGTCAAGTTTTAATATGTTTGAGTTTGTTTATTAAAATTTTAACAAGTTCAAGTTCGAGCCTGAACTCAATAAAAATTTAACGAATTGAGCTCGAGCTGAGTTGGATGAGGCTTTACTCGAGTTCGGGTCTGTTCACAAACCTTAACGAGCCAAAGAAATTATAAGTTCATACTTGCGTATGAGACTAAATTTACAATTGAAATTTTGTAAACATACTATAAAAATAAAAAAAAAAGTCAATATCTTACCAAAATAATAATTTTTATCACTATACCAAAAAAAAAAGTCCAAGATTGAGGTCAGACTTGACGGCCATAGCGGCCATGGTGGTGAGGAGTTCACGATGGCAGGACAACCACGAACCTAGAAGAAAAAGAAGATGGTCGGGCTCGATGGTCGTGGCGGTGAGGAGTTCATGAAGGCAGAACAACCACGAACCCAGAAGAAGAAGAAGAAGAAGAGAGAAGTGGAAAGGGATCGCAGTGGTGAGAGGTGGTGGGAGGGTGGTTGGATCTACTAAAGAAGAAAAGAAGAAGAGAGAAAGGAGGCTGTCGGCCGAGTGGAGTGGAGTGGAGTGAAGTGAAGGTGGAGGTAGAGGGTTAGGGTCAGCGTTAGGGTTAGGGTTGGGAGGATAGAGATAGGTAAAAATGGAAATTGGTGTTAAGACAATAAAAAAATAATAATAAATAAATAAAATAGAAGAGGTGGAAGTCCAAAGGAAAAACGTAGGTACTAATAGTATCACTCTTACTGAAACTTGTTTAAAATACCAAAAGTATCCTTATGAAAAACATAATTTATTAATGTGGAAGGTTATTTTGGTAAAATGAAATAAAACACTTTCTTTTCCTTTCTCTTACTTATTTTATCTAAATAAGATAGGTGAAAAATCACATTCTCTTTCCTATTATTCATCCAAATATAATGGTAAGAAACAATAATAATTTCTTTTCTTTTTTTACCTAGGTAAGAGACCACATTTTTTTTTCTCACCTCCCCTCACGATCCAAACAGAATGTAAGTCCTGACTCCGGTGGGATCAAAAAAGAGTAGGGAACAGAGCTTTAAACTATTGATCTACTCCTTAGTGACTCTGTGAGTTTGAACTCTAAGAAAAGGATTGGGCTGCCCAAAAATACTCATAGAGTCACTGAATCACAAGAAAATCTCAAGATACGGGAATCTTGAGTTATAATTCTACGATTGTATCACTAAATCATTGAGAATCTTAGACACGGCAATCTTGAGACATAATCCAATAATCGTGAGTGTTTTATGACAATGAAATAGAGAAATTTGGGACAAAAAATCTCATGATCATTTTAATTATTCATCTTTTAACCTAAAATAAGTGTTCAACTGTGTCACTTTGAATAATTTCTTCTTCTCTATTTGTTTGTTTATTTCTCATACAGTTTTTAACTATACTATGGGAAATCATAACGTGTTCAAAGTGAACGCTACTGGCTTCAGCCAATGCATTATCCCACCATCAAATGAGGCATTGACCTCTGGACACGATATCATCCCCCTTATGGTCCCCGGAAAAAAATGGTACATTTGCGGTGTGGGGCAGCACTGTGCTCAGTTTGGCCAAAAACTTGTCATCAACGTCGAAGGCGAAGCTCCGGCACCGGCCACTGTGAAAAACTCTGCTCATGGGATATTAATTTCTAGGTATCAATTTTTCATGGCAGCAGTGTTTGCTGTGGCTGCCATGATTGTGGCTTGATTAATATGAGATTTGGGTCATGTAGATCAACAAATTTTATATTGTTTTCAGAATAAGACATGGAAGTTGTACTCGCTGTGGCTGCTGTGATTGTGGTTTGACCAATAAGACATGTATGTCACTTTTGATCAACTGATTCTGTGTTGTCTATGAATAAGATTCAATTGAACACAACACCATTTACAATCTTTTGTAGCTTTTTTATGTATGCATTTTGTATACCTTTGTGATGAATTAATTCTTATATTTTGAAAATTGAATAATATGTATGTGTTTGTGTTGCCTTTTATTTATTCTGGAGAAAATATTATTTTAACTCTTAAATTATCACTCAAAAAATCAATCCAATCCTTGTTCTTTTAATAATATTAATTTTATACCTAAATTATTCGATTTTGCATCAATTTTACCCCTAAACCTTCTTTTCTCTTGTGTTTTTATTATAACCAAATAAAAAGTGAGATTACAGTTCTATTTGTTTTGACGTAAATGTTTTTGTCAAAAATACTTTACTCATTTTCCGTTATTTTATTGAATAAAAAGCAAGTAAATATTTTTTAAGAAAAATATTTTTGCATCATTTTCGCAAAAACGACTTACTTTTAAAAATTCCGTAAATGAATTTTTATAAAGTTGACTCACTCACTACATTTTCAACACATTTAGCCTTTTCAAATAAATATCTTAGCTCATTTAAAAATCATAGAGGACACTTTATTGAATCAAAATTTCTCTTTTAGACAAAAAAAAATATTTTTGTTTCAAGTGTCAGCCAAACACTAAAAAACAAAAACAAAAGCATTTTTTATGTTTACAATCAATTTATAAAAAAAATATTTTTTTGTATAAAATATTTTATATCGAAACAAACAAAACTTATTGTTATTATTTTTTTTTCTTTTTACATTTCTCTCATCAAATAATCTAACCAAACACTCCCTTAGAGAACGTGAGCAAATAGAAAGGTTCAAGGACCACTCTTTTATTAGGTAAAACATAACAGAATTACTTTCTTAATAGAACAATGTTTGAGACACCAATTTTTTTATGGGGGACTTATCGGTAAATTCCATACATAAAGTTCAAAATCTATCTAGTTCCAAAACAAAATATTTGTACCAATTAAGCCTACATATTTTTAATTGTTACCAAAAAATTCTATTTTTTTTTTTAATTTACAAACGCTGCTACATCCCACCATCGTGGGACTTCTGTCAGACGGTCACCGAAAACTCGTCAAAATGTTCAACATCAACTAGAAGTTGCTAGAAGTTCGCCGGCGTGTTCTGAACGTCACTGGAAGTCGCCGGAATGTCCAAAACGTTCGTTGGATGTTAAGAATATCGTCGAAAACTCATCAGAATGTCTAAAATATTGCCAGGAAAAAAAAAAGAATAAATGGAGAAATTAAAGCAAAAAAACATAGCAAAATGTGTTAAATATTGATAAACTGAAAGGGAAAAAAAAAGTAACAACAAAAAACAGCAACAATGGAAAAAAAAAAAAAAAAAAAAACATATGTTATTTTTGAATTTTTGTAGAGTTTAAATAAATAATCTCTAATATTGATCAAACTGAAAAGAGAGCTTTGAAACTGAAACTATAAAATGTTACAGTTTCAAAACAAAAATCTGTTAAGTATATATCTTTATTAATCCAACTGAAAAATATGATATGAAACTGCAAAATTTTGCAGTTTTAAAGAATCTTATGAAACTACAAAATTTTACAGTTTAAACCATGATTTATTTCAGCACCAAAAAAATTGAAATTGTAAAATTTTACAGTTTTCACTGTCTATAACTAAAACTCGAAAACAACTTGTTTAGAACTTAGAAATTTTCTCCATTAAAATAAGGGGGGAAAAAAAAGTGTATAGTAGAGAAAAGATAGAAAAATTGAAAGATCGAAGGAGAGAGACAGATATAGAGAGAGGATTGTACTCCAGCAACTATTTTTTGTTTAGATTGAGTTGGATCTGATGTAGATATACTCAGATCTGATGTACATCTGAGTAGATCTACTCATCTTCTTCATCAGAAACAGATCTTCTTCACCGTCGGTGAAAAGGAAGCAATGAGTCGTGCTCAGTGGTAACCGGTGAACCATAATCGATGGTGGTTGTCAGTCGCCGATGATTGTATATCAGAAAAAGAAAGAGAAGAAGAAAGACATGGTCACCAGTCGCCGATCACCGGAAATCAGGCAGAGAAAAACAAAGACAGAAAATAAGAAAAATGTTAGGGACTTTTGGGTATAAATAAAAGGTTGTGGGACTAAATAGGTCACACCTCTTTCAAAAAGGACTTGTTGGTAACTTGCCCCCCCCCCCCCCTTTTTTTTTATCAAAAAACATACCAATCACTTGCATGAGTGTGTATGGGTCCTACATTCATGTGAGTATTTAGTAAATTCCTTGATAATTTTGTTAATATCCACAAAGGACACCCTCTGGCTTATGTTAATGTCACAGGGCTCTTATAGGATAGGACACTCTAATGTATCCTAGGGGCTTGTTTTGCAGATATTCATGGGGAAGAAGGAGTAGTTATTGGTTAGTCTAGAAGAAGTGCCACGTGACGCGCCGTATGCATTGTGATTGGTGTAGGGGGTTGAGTCTACGATTTTGTATTGGGTGATTGGAAAATATGAAGAGGTATGCAGATTTGTGATTGACCTGGAGTATGGCCACGCAATGCCTTAGCACCAACCAATAAATTTTTGGGAAAAAGATCCAACTTGTCTCTATGTAGCCAGTTAGCCATTGTCTACCTTGCTCTATTAATTGATATCGTCATTACTTATTGAAGTATTTTATTAAGTAAATACTAATATATATATATATATATATATAATTCAACTTTTTAGATCCATTCAATCTAAATACATTTAAAACATATAAAATTTAGGGCACTTGGGCCAAAAATCCAGCTTTGAATTTTGTTTGGTGAGGAGGTCCAGGTGCTAAATTAGCTTGTCCATAAGGATAAGTTCAAGTTAAATGACCAAAATACCCTCTATATATACATGATATACATTGCCAAAAAATAAAATCGATCATCTCCTCTCATCTCCTCTCCTCTCTCTTTACTTCCCTTTCTGTCTCATTCTCTTCCGACGCCTCCTTTGACACCACTATGACTGTTGTGTCGCCTCCTTTGGCGAGGCTGACAAGCTCCGCTGCGACTCCATTGTCGATCTCCATAACCCTACGCACATCCGCCTCTCAACTCTCTCTCTCTCTCTCTCTCTCTCTCTCTCATCGCCATAATGTCGCAACAAATCACCGCAGTGTGCGGCACAATCGAGTCACCACCTCACCGGACTCCCCAGTCCTTCACAAGTTGGATCAAGAACGAGCAAGACTCCCACCATCACCACTGTGGAGCTATGGATCTAGATCTATTCATCAGCATCATTGATATATATATATATATATATATTGATATACATGTTTGTTTGATGTCTCTCTATCTCTCTCTCTCTCTCTTGCTCTCTAGATCTGAGTTTTGTAGTAGTTGTTGTTGTTATTGTTGATATTGATGATGATGATGAAACTTTGTAATAGAGTATTTTTTTTTTTTTTTATTTCCTGATGATGAAACTTTGCAATAGATTAGTTTTTTTTTTCTTTTTTTTTTTAATTTCCTTCTACTTTCTTCTTCTTCTTCTTCTTCTTCTTCTTCTTATGGATAGAGTGAGAAAGATCAGATAAAAAAAAAGAACTAATTTAATTTCCTTCTACTTTTTTCTTTTGCGAAGAGAATGAGAAATATTAGATCTGTTTCAACAAGAAAAAAAATACTATTTTAATAAATAAAAACTGCTATTTTTATACCTATTTGTTGAAGTTGCTATTTTAATAGATAAAAAAAATTATATAGATAAAATTTGGACAAAAAATTTTTGAACAGATAGTTAAAAATTTAGGAGATCAGGTAATAAATTTCAATAGATAATAAAATTTTAAATAGATAAGCGGAAAAAACTTGAACAGATAGAAAAAATTTTGAACAGATAGATATAAATTTGAACATATAGAAAATAATTTGAACAAATAGATATATATTTGAACAGATAGTCAATGACAAGTCAACAGATTAAAAAAAGTCAACAAATAAATTAAACGGTTAAATTGGAAACAAAATATCCTCTAGGGCTTCTTACCAAATTATTTTAGAAATTGTGGATCTCTCACCAAAAAAAAGAATTCACTGGACCTAATGACTTAGACAATTGCTATGGATTTTTCACCAATTTACTCTAAATTTATTGGAAAAAAATCTTTTCAAAAATCAGTAAATACTAACACATATACAAAAACAAAAAAAACAAATAAACAAAAAAAATCAATTTTTAAATCCATTCAATCTAAATATATTTAACACGTATAACATTTATGAAAAAACCTTATAAAAAATAAATAAATACTAACAAATATTTTTAAAAAAAAATTAGCTTTTAGATACACTCAATCTAAATACACTTAAAATATATAAAATTTATAAATATAAAATAAAAAATAAAAAACTTTTAAAAAATCACTAAATGCTAACAAACAAACAAACAAACAAAAATCAATTTTTAGATCCACTCAATTTAAATACGCTTAAAAAGTATAACACGTTTTTTTTTCACTATTTTCAAAAATATTAATTTATTAATTCGAAATGCAAATTCATTTTGTTTTAAATTTTTGGGTAAATTACACTTTGCCCTTTAAGTATTATCTTTTTCCCACTTTGGCCCTTGAAGTTTTCCCCCCCCCCCCCAACTTTGATCCTTAGGGCATATTTGTTTAGCTCTTTGGAGAGGAAGATTGGAATAACATCTATAGAGTGTTTGGTTGGGGACATGAGTGAGGAGATTAATTATTCCCTTAGACTAGTAACCCCTTCCATTGGTAGGTGTGATAACCCAACCCGTACTATGCTTAATTATGCATGTGATTATGTGTTTGATATGAATTTGCAAGTTTAAGTATATGAATTATATGAATTTGGAATAATATCTATTGAATATAGGAAAATCTGTTGTAATTACAACTTTGAACTGAAATTGAAAGCCTTAGAGGCGCGATAAGCCAAAATCGACTTCATATTTGTGTTTAGCATGATTTTTAGAGCCTACAGTGAAATTTTTAAAAATTATGATTTGTAATGTTTTAATTAAGTTTTATAAGTTAAGTTATATCTATAATGTATTTGGCTCATGAGTTCATCATTTGGTTGAGAGCTTGCTACGGTGAGTTAAAGAGAGAGGAAGAGGAGAAGGAAAAGCTAGGGTTTTGGAAGAGAATCAGAGGGCAAACCGTAGACTTGAGCTAAGGTATGATAATCTACTTATAATCTTTGTCTTTAACTCATCTTTGGCAGGAAATCAAGAAGAAATTGGGAATTTTGAGCTAGGGTTTTGAGTTGTGTAAGGGTTTGAAATAAAATCATGAAATCTCTTCATTTTTATTTGATTTGAGTTTATTCTTGTGATTGATACATGAAATAAACCTTAGATGGTTCATACAATCAAGATTTGTAGGAAGATCCACCATGTTGTATCTATATTGAGCTTGTGCATGTAATTTATGAATATATGAAATAATTGAGACCATGAATCTAATGGTGAGGCAAGATTGATGTGTGTAATATGGAATTATACCTAAATCATGCTAGTATATCATGTTTTTGAGTGAGTTTTGCTTTGATTTGGACTTGGAAATGAGGTTAGGAAGTTTGCATCTTTGAACCATTTTTCGAATTGTCTGATTTTGCCCAGACCGCACGAGCGGCCTGTTGGGTATACCTCCTTATTAGAGTGTGGGACCCAATTGGTTTTGGAAAAAGAGTTTAATTTGGTTTAGTATTAATTATAATATATTTTTATATATTATATTTAATTTGTGGAGACCCAATCCAATTTGGAAACAACTAAGGTTTTGATAAGAAAACCCTAGATTCAATATAATATGTGTATTGTTTTTCCCGAAGGAAGAAAAAAAGCGGCAGTAGCAGTTTGGTGCCCATTAATCAACTTGGTGTTGTTTTGTTATTCTTGATTTGACTTGGTCAATCAAGAATTGGTGCTTTGATTTGTGAAGCAGTTTGGTTCAATTTTCGGTTCTTATTTGGTTCATTATTTTGGGTTTTCTACAACTCTGGTTCTGAAAATTTTGGTTCATCTATTTGGTGAGGTCTTTCCTCTTGTTTATTTGTGATTATTTGGAATTCACCTAAGGGTGGTTTTGTGAGACCATTAGTGTATCGTTTGTAATCGTTTGGAACTTATTTGGTTGATAGTGGAATCGGATTTCGATCTCGTGGACGTACCTCACATTGAGGGAACCACGTAAAAATTCTTGTGTTGCTTCTGATTTAATTTTTCCGCATTAGTTTTTATTCCCATTGATTGATTTACTTGTGGAGAATCACATATTTTCCCTAACAACTGGTATCAGAGCTTACGATTTATTTGGGTTTAATTATTTGTGTAAATCAATGGAGTGGAATGTGGGTCGTATGTCTAGCTTCAATGGAAGCAATTGGGTAACTTGGAAAACTAAAATGGAGGACCTATTATTTTGTAAAGACTTGTATGGGCCTATTGAGGGTGATAGTGGCAAACCTGCTGATATGAAAGATGATGAGTGGAAGAGGCTTAATCGAAAAGCCGTTGGTGTTATCCGTCAATGGATTGATGACAGTGTGTTTCATCATGTTGCTACTGAAACTTCAGCACATGATTTATGGAAAAAATTAGAGAGTCTTTATGATAGAAAATTAGCCACAAATAAAGCCTTTCTGTTTCGTAAGTTGGTTAATTAAAATATAAAGAGGGCAGCCATATTCCGGAACATCTGAATGAAATAAAGAGTATTGTTAACCAACTTGCTTCTATGAAAATTGTTTTTGATGATGAGTTGCAGGCTTTGATGCTACTTAGTTCCTTACCCGAAAGTTGGGAGACTTTGGTTGTGACAGTTAGTAATTTGGCGCCCGATGGAGTTGTCACAATGGGCCAAGTCACCAGTAGTTTGTTGAACGAAGAAACTAGAAGAAACTCGGCGGGTTCCTCTCATTCGGAAGCATTTGTTGAACGAAGAAACTAGAAGAAGACTCATACACTTTATTCGATGCAAGGAAAAATTTGTAAAGGTGTTGTCAATGCACTTCAAGATGATACTTCTACCGAATTGTGGCACAAGCGGCTTGGCCATATAAGTGAAAAGGGGCTGCAAGTTTTGTTCAAGAAAGAGCTTCTACCCGGTTTGAAAGGTACACATCTTAAAACTTGTGTTCATTGTTTGGCGGGTAAACAACATAGAGTTTCTTTTCATAAAAATGTTGCTTCTAGAAAAGAAAATGTGTTGGAGTTAATTCATTCGGATGTTTGTGGTCCTTTAAAAGTTAGAACACATAGTGGTGCACTTTATTTTGTTACTTTCATTGATGATTATTCAAGGAAAGTTTGGGCTTTTCTACTAAAAACTAAAGATCAAGTTCTAGAAGTATTTAAGCATTTTCAGGCCATGGTTGAAAGAGAAACAGGACAGAAATTGAAGTGCATCCGAACAGACAATGGTGGTGAATACATTGGGCCATTTGATGAGTATTGTGGCAGCCAAGGCATTCGGCACCAAAAAACAGTTAAGAAGACTCCTCAACAAAATGGCGTTGCCGAGAGGATGAACCGCACCATTGTAGAAAGAACAAGGTGTTTGCTTTCACAAGCTAAATTTCCAAGATCCTTTTGGGGTGAGGCAATGAGTACAGCGGTTGACGTGATCAATTTGTCTCCTTGCTATCCTTTGAATGGTGATGTTCCTGAAAGAGTTTGGACTGGCAAAGATGTGTCTTATGAGCACTTGAGAGTGTTTGGTTGCCAAGCTTTTGTTCACATTCCAAAGGATGAGAGGTCCAAGCTTGATAGTAAGTCAAGACAATGTATTTTTCTTGGCTATAGGCGTGATGAGTTCGGGTATAGATTTTGGGATCCGGTCGACAAGAAAATCATTCGAAGCCGTGATGTTGTGTTTCTTGAAGACCAAACAATTGAAGACTTTGGCAAAGGTGATCAACCGGAGCCAAAAACTAGTGATCTCATTGATATGGATCCATCTCCTTCATCTTCAGTTGATGATGAAAATGGGGGAGATGTGCAGCCACCTATTGAAAATGTAGAGAATGATGCTAATCCTAATGAAGTTGAGCCAGAAATTGAGGAAGAGCATCCAACTCAAGAACCGCCACCACAACTTGAGTTAAGAAAATCTACAAGGGACCGACAACCTTCAAGAAAGTATCCTCCCAATGAATTTGTGTTGATTTTCGATCAAGGAGAGCCGGATAGCTACCAAGAAGCAATTGAGCATGCAAAGAAAGATGATTGGAAAAAGGCCATGGAAGAGGAGATGAACTCCTTACTTGAAAATCACACCTATGACTTAGTGAAGTTGCCCAAGGGGAGGAAAATTCTGAAAAATAAGTGGGTTTTCAAATTGAAGAATGATAGGAAGAATCTGAGGTACAAAGCACGTCTTGTTGTGAAAGGCTTTGGGCAAAAGAAAGGTATTGACTTTGACGAGATTTTCTCACCGGTTGTAAAGATGTCTTCTATTCGGGTTGTACTTGGCATGGCTGCAAGTATGAACCTTGAAGTTGAGCAACTTGATGTGAAGACCGCATTTCTTCATGGTGATCTTGAAGAAGAAATTTACATGGAGCAACCGGAAGGTTTTGTGGAAAAAGGGAAAGAGAAATTTGTTTGCAAATTGAAGAAAAGTTTGTATGGCCTCAAGCAAGCTCCACAGCAATGGTACAAAAAATTTGACTCTTTCATGATGAATAATGGTTTTTCTAAAACCACTTCGGACCATTGTGTGTTTGTGAAAAATTTCCCGGATGGCAAATTTATTATTCTTTTGCTTTATGTTGATGACATGTTAATTATGGGTCAAGATTCTACCATGATTAACAAGTTGAAGTTGGAGTTGAGTAAATCTTTTTCTATGAAAGATTTGGGGCCGGCAAAGCAAATACTTGGTATGAAAATTGTTCGTGATCGCAAAGAGGGACTGATTTGGTTGTCTCAAGAAAGCTACATTGAGAAAGTTCTTGAGAGGTTCAACATGAATAAAGCAAAGCCGGTTGGTTGTCCACTTGCGGGTCACTTCAAACTTAGTTCGAATCAATGTCCTACAAGTGAGAAAGACAAAGAAGAGATGTTGAAAGTTCCTTATGCTTCAGCAGTTGGTTCATTGATGTACGCCATGGTTTGTACAAGGCCGGATATTGCTCACGCAGTTGGTGTGGTGAGTCGTTTTCTCTCTAATCCGGGTAAAGAACATTGGGCAGCGGTAAAATGGATTCTAAAGTATCTTCGAGGGACTTCGAAGGTGTGTTTATGTTTTGGGGATGGTAAGCCGATGCTTGATGGGTTCACAGATTCTGACATGGCTGGTGATGTTGATTCTAGAAAATCTACTTCGGGGTATTTAATGACTTTTGCAGGGGGAGCTGTGGCATGGCAATCTAAATTACAAACATGTGTTGCTCTCTCAACTACCGAAGCTGAATTTATTGCCATTACAGAAGCTTGCAAAGAAGAGTTATGGTTGAAGAAATTTTTGCAAGAGTTGGGTTTGAAGCAAGAAAAGTATGTGTTTTATTGTGATAGTCAAAGTGCTATTCACTTGAGTAAAAATTCTACTTTTCATTCGAGATCGAAACACATTGATGTGAGATACCATTGGATTCGTGATGTGTTAGATTCAAAATTGTTGCAACTCGAAAAGGTTCACACGGATGATAATATTTCGGATATGTTGACTAAGACTTTGTCGAGGGATAAACATTTGAAGTGTCGAACTTTGGCGGGTATGGTTGATGTCTCCACCTAAGTCGGTAGGGGGAGAATTGTTGGGTATACCTCCTTATTGGAGTGTGGGACCCAATTGGTTTTGGAAAAAGAGTTTAATTTGGTTTAGTATTAATTATAATATATTTTTATATATTATATTTAATTTGTGGAGACCCAATCCAATTTGGAAACAACTAAGGTTTTGATAAGAAAACCCTAGATTCAATATAATATGTGTATTGTTTTTCCCGAAGGAAGAAAAAAAGCGGCAGTAGCAGTTTGGTGCCCATTAATCAACTTGGTGTTGTTTTGTTATTCTTGATTTGACTTGGTCAATCAAGAATTGGTTCTTTGATTTGTGAAGCGGTTTGGTTCAATTTTCGGTTCTGATTTGGTTCGTTATTTTGGGTTTTCTACAACTCTGGTTCTGAAGATTTTGGTTCATCTATTTGGTGAGGTCTTTCCTCTTGTTTATTTGTGATTATTTGGAATTCACCTAAGGGTGGTTTTATGAGACCATTAGTGTCTCGTTTGTAATCGTTTGGAACTTATTTGGTTGATAGTGGAATCGGATTTCGATCTCGTGGACGTACCTCACATTGAGGGAACCACGTAAAAATTCTTGTGTTGCTTCTGATTTAATTTTTCCGCATTAGTTTTTGTTCCCATTGATTGATTTACTTGTGGGGAATCACATATTTTCCCTAACACGGCCACGGGCTCCGCACGAGTGGAACATGAAGAAAAACAGAGGTTTTCATTTTGCTCTCTGGGCGCTCAAGCAGCCAGTGTTTCTACTCGAGCGGATTTGAGCCGCACGAGCGGTGAAGACTTCTGCACGTGTAGAACCCCTATTTCAGCCCAATTGCAAAAAGGCATATCTCCTTCATCCAGACTCCATTTTAAGCCATTATTGAGCCTAAATTCAAGCCCTTGAAGTCTCGTTTCTAATGGTGGTGGTCTCACATCCAAATTCTAAGTACACAAATAGATATGTTCAAATTAGTGAATGCTGTTTATTTTCTTTTAACCGTTTCATGTCATTTCTTACTATAACTTAGTTTCCTTTCGCTTCTTGCTATTTCCTTAAACCTTAAATATGTAAACATGATATTTTCAATGAAAAACATATGAAATTGTTGTAGGAAACATTAATTTAAGTCATGAACATTTAGAGCTGTTTAAAGTACATCTTTGACACATAATTTGTACGTGATTCACATGTAGAGAAGTATAACATTAAACACTTGAGAGGAATTAAAGAATGGGGAACGATTGAACGGTTATGTAATGAATAAATTAATTGAGTGAATTGAAGGCAATGTGTTTTGAAATGTAATGTTATGCTAAGTCATTAAAGAGTATCATCCGACCAAGCACTGTGAGTAATTTCTTTGTAACGGTATTTTCATATGAAATACTGTACAATTGTGAAACTTATGCTTTGTATAAATTATGTGCCTTGACGAGTGTTTTCGAAATGATAAAATATGCTTGAAATCTTCGGAGCAATTATGCTATGGCAAGTTTCTGAAATAATGTTTTGATAAGAATGAATAAGTTTTCTTTTGAGCAATGATTATGATAAATTGGGAAAATGTACTTTGACCATCAGTAACTATTATTTGTCTATGATCCGTCTTAGATGTTTTGTATAAGCTAATGATTCGCTATAAACGTTCTGTATGATGTCAATCTTTGACGATTGTCCTATATGATAATTCAGCAAGTTAATTAAGGCCTTCGAGTACTCCGTTACGACTTGGAGTTATGAAAGGTTTGATAAGCAATATTTGATACTGATGATGCAGTTCGTCTAGATGAATGGGCTGGACCGATCCAAGCTCCTCAGATCCAATGGGCTACCTGCAAATAAGTTCGGCGGGGAACGGGGTAGTCCCCCGGCGAACCCTCCGGTGTATGAATTAGAAGAGGTGATAGACAAAAATATAGGGAGGGAGAGAGAGAGAGAGAAGGAGATAGATAAAACTTAACCTTCTCTTTTGCCTCAGGCTTTGCTTATATCTCTTGGTAATCATTTCGTTCCTTGCCGAAAGCTTGTGCCGTCATTCGTCTTGTTCAGGGTGAGGGGGTGCCATTCCGGCTGAGGGGTGTTGTCGCAATAAATGCTGTGATGGATTGCATTAATGGTGATGTGTTGTGGTAATAACTTTGCAGATCATTGTCTGCTGATGTGGCCTCTCCTGCATCCGCCATGTGTCTGGATATTATGGGTCCTCCCTGCCCAGTTGGCTTCCAGAGGTGCTGGGTTTTTCTAACCGGGTTGTGTAATGGGGTCTAGATGGTGGGCTTGGGTTTACTCATGGTGGGCCGTGATCCTTGTGGGCCTATCCCTGTCAGTAGTCCCCCATTCCCAAGTGCAGCTTTAGTCCAACGAAGGGAATAATGATAAGGAGGACGAATTCGACCGGTAGGCTGAGTGGACCAGGCTGACCGTGAGGGTAACCGAGTGGATGAAGCCGAGCACAAGGGTGACCGAGCGGGCGAGGCCGACCGCAAGGGTGGCCGAGCGGATGAGGCCGAGCGTAAGGGTGGCCGAGCGGATGAGGCCGACCGCAAGGGTGACCGAGCGGGCGAGGCCGACCGCAAGGGCGGCCGAGCGGATGAGGCCGAGCGGATGAGGCCGAGCGTAAGGGTGGCCGAGCGGATGAGGCCGACCGCAAGGGTGACCGAGCGGGCGAGGCCGAGGGTAAGGGTGGCCGAGCGGGTGAGGCCGACCGTAAGGGGGACCGAGCGGACGGGCACGAGGCTCAAGAGGCGGCGTGTCACGTGGCGATTTGAAGCGGAAAAGACAAGGTGAGGGCAGGAGTCAGTGCATCTGGACCATACACGTGGCCGGGTTTCGGGGGAAGGGGAAACGTCAAGCGTTGGATCAGGAGTGAAGCGTCAGGGGCATTATTACGGGTATTGATGGTACAGTTTTGGCGGATGATTTGAAAAGTTTTCAAACTGGCGAACGTTAATTTGGATCCTTGGAATACGGGCAAACCGTGGGCTTTTGGTATCATACGATTCACCTACTTGTTTACAAAAACTCAAAATATTCGAAGTATCAATTCCTTCGTTGCTCACGATACCCCATTAAAACACTTCTGCGATTTTCTGGAACCTGCATCTGAAGCTATTCGCAAACACAGCTTAGCAATGGCGCAGGAAGGGACTGGGGATGTGAGGATGGATCCGCTGGGAGAGGACGATACTGTGGAGCTGGCGCAGCAATATAGATCAGGGAGGGTGGAGGTGCCAACGGTGCGATCCCAAGGTTCCGTCATGATAGCAGTGCCGCAGCCGATCAGCCAGGTGGAAACAGATCACTGGCACTCGAGGGCTGACAGGTCCATTGTTACGGCGGCGGAGTTGGAGGCTATCCGCGAAAGGTACCAGATTCCGACGGAGGTAGAGTTGGTGGTGCCAAAGTCAACAGAGCGGCCATCTGACGTCAGGCCAGGGGAGTTCTCCCTCTACGAGGAGGCGCTGAAGGGTGGGTTGCGATTGCCGCTGCCGCAGATCGTGGTGGATGTGCTTAATCGTTTGGACATGGCACCAGGGCAGCTGATGCCCAATGCGTGGAAGATTTTGCTGTCGTGTGCGAGCGCCTGGCCAAAGGCAATGGAGGGGGAGGCCATGACAGTGGATGAATTCTTTTGCTGCTACAAAGCTTCAGGGCAGCAGGAGACTTGGGTAACCCTACAGGCCGTGGCGGGGAAGGGCTTGGTGGCAGGGTTGCCAACCTCGATCAAAGGTTGGAGGCATAGGTGGTTCTACGTGTCCAACTCTGGAGGGGCTGGGGCACGCAAGACGTGGAAGGTGCCGACCAAGTTTGTGGAGTCAAAGGGGGGTGCGGCGATGGAGGAGAGAGTAAAGAAGGTGAAGGAGTGGAGGGAGAGGGAAAAAGTTAGGTGGGACGAGCTGGTTCAGCCATCTACGCTGTTTGAAGCGGGGTTGGGCCCACAACCGGTCGGGGGGGACCTCGACCGAGCGGAGTTGGAGGCCAAGAGAAAGGCGCAGGAGGCGGAGGATCAGGCCATGCTACTGAGAGCTCAGAAGTTCAAGGAAGCCCAAGTTGGCCGATCGTCTCAGCCGGTGGCGAGGGAGAGGATTCGACCTCGCCCCAAGTCCCTGGGAGAGAAGAACTTGAGCGAGTTTGTGCCGCGACCGCTCCCCAAAGATCCTTTAAAGGAGAGGTCACTGAAGGAGATGGAGGAACTGGGTGTAGGGAAGAAGAAGAAGAGGTTGAGGCGGGGGGATGGAGAGCCAGCCCAAAAGAGAAGAAAGAGGTGAGAACGGAAGAGGCGAGTGTGGCCAAGCAAGTGGAGGGGGGGAGTTGGGGCAAGGCCCAGAAGGAGTGAGCGTCTTGGCTGGGGAAGAGGTCTTTGTGGCTAAGGACACCCCAGAGGTGGTGATAGTCAGTCCAACGACGGACGTTGTGGAGAAGACCCCAGCAGAACAAGTGGGAGCTGAGCTGGCTGGGGGTGAGCCAAGTGGGGGGTTGGAGAAGGCCCCAGTGGTGCAAGTGGAGTGGGGTTGGTTGGGGCAGAGCCAAGTGGGAGGGAGCAGACCCCAAGGGGGCCTGCGCCTCAGGAAAGAGGAGTTGGTCTGGGGGCCACCATTTACCATGCGCGTGCTGTGGCTGGAAGGTTGGAGGGAGATGGGGGACCAGCTAAGGCGGTGGCAGACCGTCTGGTGAAGATGGTGGAGGAGCCAGCTCTGCGCTCGGCCTCTGGATTCGGGGAGGCCGACCTGTTCAGGGGGTTATGCTCCGCCCAAATGGAGGTAACTACCCTGGCAGGGGCCTTGCTGAGGAAAGGTGCAGCGGCCAAGATCAAAGCTGATGAGGCCAAGGCAGACTTAACCAAGCTGAAGAAGGAGAGTGCTGCCTGGAAGGCTGCCTATACCGAGCTGCCATCAGTCAAGTCGGAGTTGGAGGACACACGCCGCAGGGTTGTGTCGCTCGAGTTCCAGTTGACTGGTGAGCAGAAGAAGCTGAGGAGTCCCAAAAGGCCTGTGCTACTGCGATCGAGCGTCATGAGGAGGCCATGACCAATAATGAAGATCTCGTCAGGCAGAGAGATGACGCAGATGCTAAAGTGGAGGTTCTTCAAAAAGAGATGGAAGGCGAGCGCGCTAGGCGGCCGAGCAGAGGGAGAGTCTGTTTAAGGAGTGGGAGGTGGAGCGGAGTAGGGTGGTTGCAGAGAGGGAGAGTCTGCAGAAACAGTTTGAAGCAGAGAGGGGGAGGTTGATTGCGGAGGCAGAGGCCTTAAAGAGGGGGTTAGAGGCTGAAAGGGAGAAGGCCGCTGCTGACAGGGGGGCCTTGATGAAGGAGTTGGGTGAGGAAAGGGCGAGGGCGGCCTCGGAGAGGGCTGCCTACCCAGATATGTGCATCGCAGCTGTTGAGCAGTTCAAGGCATCGCCAGATTTTCAGATGGCCATTGATGCTGCTGTGGCCAGTAGTTTAGCAAGGGAGGAGTCTGGGGGAGCTGGCCCATCAAAGACAGCCGCTGAGGGGAGGTCTGAGGCTGAAGTGATTGCAAACTTCCAAGAGTCGGACTATTACAAACATGAAATGTCAGAGTACTGGGACAGTGGGTGGAAAATGTTCAGACGAAAGCGGAGGAGCTGTTTCCAGAACTTGACTTCAGTGGCGTAACGATTGGTGAAGATGACGTGGCCCAAACCCCATTAGACGAAGGCGTGGAAGAAGAAGACCTGGCCTCAAGTGAAGGAGAAGCGTGAGCTGGATGATGAGTAGACTTAGGAGTTTTGGTTTATCGTCTTGTTGTTTGTTTTTGTTTTTTTTTTTTTTTTTTTTGGAAGGGATGTAAGTAAGTTGTACACACATTTTTGAATGAATAAAATGGCACTTATGGTTCTAGTTGAGGAGTCCAGTGTATTTCCCCTTGTGCTGGTTTGGTCTTGCTTTGTTTTTCTTGGGATTATTTTGTGCACTGATGTTTTCAGCAAATGCTTGTGCTAGGCAGTAGAGCAAGGTGAAACTAAAGTCATGCCAGAATCCAAGCCAGAATAGGACAAGGAATTTTCTAATACAGAGTGAAATGGCAAATTTGTTTAAGTGTGGGAGAACATCTTTAAAATATGACTAAGTGTCCAATTAGCTTGAAAAAGTAGACTGAAATGTAATGTTGAAGGTGTGATTTTCAAATGAAATATGGGGGAGCATCTTTAAAATATGACTAAGTGTCAAATTATTTTGAAATTATGGTTAAGAGTCAGACTATGACTGAGTGTTTTGCTTTATAAGCTTTCATGCATAGGTCTGACTGGGGCTTGTGAAAATGCTCGGGTCGGACTGAGGCTTTTGAGAGTGCTCAGGTCTGGTCGGACTGAGGCTTTTGAGAGTGCTCAGGTCGGACTGAGGCTTTTGAAAGTGCTCAGGTCGGACTGAGGCTTTTGAAAATGCTCGGTCTGGCCGAGGCTTTTGGAAGTGCTCAGGTCGGACTGAGGCTTTTGAAAGTGCTCAGGTCAGACTGAGGCTTTTGGAAGTGCTCAGGTCTGACTGAGGCTTTTGAAAATGCTCGGTCTGGCCGAGGCTTTTGGAAGTGCTCAGGTCAGACTGAGGCTTTTGAAAGTGCTCAGGTCGGACTGAGGCTTTTGAAAGTGCTCAGGTCGGACTGAGGCTTTTGAGAGTGCTCAGGTCGGACTGAGGCTTTTGAGAGTGCTCAGGTCGGACTGAGGCTTTTGAGAGTGCTCAGGTCGGACTGAGGCTTTTGAAAGTGCTCAGGTCGGACTGAGGCTTTTGAAAGTGCTGCAAATGAAAGTTTTTCGTGGAAGCTATATTAAGACAGTTGAAATATGGAAGGTTGAAACTCCAATCGACATTTGTACTATGTATTGAAAGAAAGAAGATACAAGGAGTTTGGCAATACAAAAGTAGGAATTCATTGATAGTAACGCTTCAGATGTTCAGCATTCCAGGGGTGGGGAAGATCTCGGCCATCCATGTCTTGGAGTCGGTAGGTGCCTGGCCGTGGGCGGGCCTTCACAACATAGGGTCCTTCCCATTTGGCTGCGAGTTTCCCTTCGGTTGGGTTCTTTGTGGCGAGGGTTGCTTCTCGTAGGACAAGGTCCCCTACGGAGAATTCCCGAGGTCGGACTCTGCGATTGTAGTGTGTTCTCATTTTCTGTTGGTACGAGGCCAATCTGACGGCAGCAGTCTCCCTGAGTTCTTCGATGAGGTCTAGGTCTGCTCGGCGGAGTTCTTCTGTTGAGGCAAGATCCGGATGTAAGACCCTGGGGGTGGGCAGACCGACTTCGACCGGGATGACCGCCTCCGCGCCGTATGTTAAGCGAAAAGGGGTTTCCCCAGTAGGAGTTCGGGCAGTGGTACGGTAAGCCCAGAGCACATTCGGTAGTTCTTCTGCCCAAAGGCCTTTAGCAGCTTCCAGCTTGGTTTTGATGATCTTCAGGAGAGAGCGGTTGGTGACCTCAACTTGGCCATTTGCTTGGGGATGACCGGGGGAAGAGAAGCATGGTTGAATTTGGAGATCTGCACAAAATTTCCTGTATTTAGCATTGTCGAACTGTTTGCCGTTGTCGGAGACGATGGCCTGAGGGATGCCAAATCTGCAGACAATCGATTGCCAGATGAACTTGGTGGTGTTTCGCTCGGTGATTGTGGCGAGAGGTTCTGCCTCGACCCACTTGGTGAAGTAATCAATGGCAACAATTGCGAACTTGGTCTGGCCTCGACTAGTGGGAAGTGGACCAACCAGGTCGATACCCCATTTGGCGAATGGGTAAGGGCTGCAGAGGGTGATCAGCTCAGTGGGAGGAGCATGAGGGATGTTGGCGAAGCGCTGACACTTGTCGCATTTTAGCACGAAATCAGAAGCATCTTTGTTGAGGGTCGGCCAGAAGTAGCCTGTGCGGAGTACTTTGTGTGCGAGAGACCTGCCACCCGAATGATTGCCACAGATTCCTTCATGGATCTCTTGCATTACATAGGTTGCTTGGGCGGGGCTGAGACATCGCAGGTACGGTCGTGAGAAACCGCGCTTGTAAAGGACGCCGTCGACCAGAATGTAGTTAGCCGACCGAGCTCTGACCTTGGCAGCCTGCTGTTGGTCATCTGGGAGTTCTCCAGTGGTCAAGAAGAGGAAAATGTCGGATGCCCAAGGGATGGGTTCCGTCTGAAGGACTTGTACTTCTTGCAGGTCGGGTGAGATGGCCGGGTGAGTCAGGTATTCGAGGCGAACTCCATGGCTGAGGTCGGATTGGTCGGCGGAGGCCAGCTGAGCCATCTCATCTGCTTTGGAGTTTTCCGCCCTAGGTATGTGTCTGATCTGGAAGGTGTTGAAGAGACGAACAAGGGTGAGCGCCATGTCTCTGTAAGTCCGCATTGTGGTATCCTTGGCATCGAACTCACCGGTGACCTGGCCGACGATAAGTTGGGAGTCACTGAACACGTGGATGTGGCTAACACCAATGTCTTTGGCTAGACGAAGTCCTGCTATCAATGCTTCGTATTCGGCCTCATTGTTGCTGGCCGTGAACAAGAGGCGGAGGGCACATTTGAAATAACCCCCTTCGGGGGATGTGAGGATGAGGCCAGCCCCGCTTCCTTCCCTGCGAGACGAGCCGTCAACATTGAGTGTCCAACAATGAGGATCTTCGGGTTCTGGTGGAGTCGGTGGGGGTGCAGGGTTAGTGGTTGGGGCTGGATTGGTAAATTCCAAGATGAAGTCGGCTACGGCTTGCCCTTTGATTGCTGTCCGGGGGCGATAAGAGATGTCGAACTGGCTTAGTTCTACTGACCACTGCATTAGTCTTCCTAAGAGCTCGGGTTGCTGCATGACCTTCTTCAGGGGCTGGTCGGTGAGAACCACTATGGAATGGGCTTGGAAGTAGGGGCGGAGTCGTCTGGAGGCAGTGACCAAGGCCAGGGACAGCTTTTCTAATAGGGAGTAGTTCTGCTCCGCTCCCCTGAGAGCCCGACTGATGTAGTAGACCGGGCGTTGGACTGAGCCGTCCTCTCTGATGAGTGCTGCACTGATTGCCGTGCTTGATACTGCCAGGTAGAGGAAGAGGGGCTCGCCGGTGATTGCCTGTGAGAGAAGGGGAGGATTGGCCATGCACTGCTTTCAATTGTTGAAAGGCTTCTTCTGATTCAGTTGTCCATTCAAAAGTCTGCCGCAGGACTTTGAAAAATGGTAGGCACTTATCCGTTGCGCGGGAGATGAAACGGTTGAGGGCTGCCACTCTGCCGGTGAGCCTTTGGACCTCTTTAACGGTTTTGGGCGACTGCATCTCAATCAGGGCCTTGATCTTCTCAGGGTTGGCCTCGATGCCGCGCTGACTGACCATGAATCCCAGGAACTTGCCAGATCCTACACCAAAAGCGCACTTCTCTGGGTTGAGTTTCATCTGATATTTGCGAAGTGTGGCGAAAGTCTCTCGTAGGTCGGTGAGGTGGTCAGTGGAGAGTTTGCTCTTAACCAGCATGTCATCCACATACACCTCCATGTTTCGTCCGATCTGATGGTGGAAGACTGTATTGACTAAACGTTGGTAGGTGGCCCCAGCATTCTTTAGTCCGAATGGCATGACACGGTAGTGGTAGGTGCCCCGGTCGGTGATGAAAGACGTGTGTTCCTGGTCGGATGAGTGCATCACAATTTGGTTGTACCCTGAAAAAGCATCCATGAAGCTGAGCATCTGATGACCGGCCGTGGCGTCGACCAATAGATCAATGCGGAGGAGAGGATAGCTATCTTTGGGACAAGCTCGGTTCAAGTCGGAGTAGTCGACGCAGAGACGCCACTTGCCATTGTTTTTGCGGACCAGGACCACGTTTGACAGCCACTTAGGATAGTCCACATTTCGGATAAACTGGGCCTCGAGGAGTTTGTCAACTTCTGCAGCTATGAGGTTGTTGCGCTCTGGATGGAAAATGCGCTGCCTTTGTCGGTAAGGTCGGAAATGAGGCTCGATACTGAGGCGATGGGTTATGAAAGAGGGGTCGATGCCTGGCATGTCAGCGTGAGTCCAGGCGAAGACGTCTCTGTGTTCGGTCAGGAGAGCGGTGAGGTCGGCCTTGGCTTGGGAAGGCAGTTGGCTACCAATTTTAGCAGTTTTGAGTGGGTTGGTGGGATCGATGATAATTTCGACGAGTTCCTCCACAGGTTCGCCTCTGATCAGTTCGTCCTCATCTCGGACGTCAAGTCCTTCAATGATCATTGCCTCCTTCAGTTTGACCTCTTTAAGTGAGGCCACATAACATTCTCTGGCGACGGTCTGTTCTCCTCTCGCCGTTCCGACCCCAAAATCAGTAGGAAACTTGAGGGCAAGGTGGTAGGTGGATGTGATGGCTTGGAAGGCATTAAGGGCAGTGCGGCCGAGGATGATGTTGTAGGCTGAGGGGCAATCGACAACAAGGAAAGTAAGCAACTTCGTGGTCTGCCGCGGGTATTCTCCAATGGTGATGGGAAGATCAATGGAACCGATAGAGATCACCCGGTCGCCGGTGAAACCAACCAGAGGAGTTTGGAGTGGGGACAGGCTTTCTTCCCCGATCTTCAGTTGGTGGAAGCAGTTGAGGAAAATGATGTCCGACGAGCTGCCATTGTCAATGAGGACTCGTCTGACCTTGTAATTGGAGAGGACAGTGGAGATGACAAGGGGATCGTCATGAGGATAACGGATGCCTGCACAGTCGGCGTCCGTGAAGGTAATGGGCTCCGTCCACTGCTTGGGTTGCTTAGGGGGTCGGTCGACCGTGGCAACTGTCTTGTCTGAGCCCTGTCGTATCTTCCTAAGCTCAGCCCTCTGAGCCGAGCGAGATGGTCCACCACAAGCAAGGCCACCTGAAATAACTCTGATTTCACCAACTGGCAGAGGCGGATTACCTTGAGGCTGAGGTTGCTGGTGGGGTCGATCATGCCTCTGGTCTGGTTGAGCTGGTTGCCGTGGAGGGGTATGCCTGTGATTGTCTCTGTAGGGCTCGGTCCTTTGCCTCTGCTGAGGGCGGGTATCTGTGAATCGGCTTAGGCGCCCCTGGCGAATGAGGGTCTCCACTTGATCTTTGAGGCTGATGCAGTCGTCGGTGTTATGGCCATGATCCTGGTGGAATCGGCAATATTTGGACTGGTCTTTACGATTGGAAGGGTTCCGTGGAGGAAGAGGCCACTTGAGGGGGTAGTCCCGTTGGATCTGGTTAAGAACTTGTTCCATGGGAGTATTGAGGGGTGTATATCGCTCGAACCGACCGGGGGGTTTGGCTGGTGCTGACCGGTCGGCGCGAGGGGGTCGGTCGGCTTGGCGGGATGTTTGGTTATGATGCCGAGTGTTACTGGGCTCTTGGTCTTTTCTCTTTTCGCTGGGGGTCGGGTTTTTAGTGATCGGATCTTGCCGAGCGGCTAATGAGTCTTCTGCGTTCATATATTTCTGGGCTTTGGAGAGTAGGGTTGCCATGGAGGTCGGGGGGTTTTTAGAAAGTGAGAAGAGGAAATCAGACGACCGTAGACTTGCCATGAATGCGGTGAGGATGACCTTGTCATCATTTTCAGCCACCTGCAAAGCTTCGGTATTGAAGCGAGTAACAAAGTTGCGTAGTGACTCCCCCTCGGTCTGGCGGATGTTGAGAAGTTGGGTTGCAGGACGGCGCTGACGTTGAGCTCCGATAAAGTGGCTGAGGAAAGAGTCGCTGAGGTGCTGGAAGGTGGAGACAGAGTCCGCTGGTAACTGACTGAACCAAAGCCGAGCTGACCCCTTCAATGTTACAGGGAAAGCTCGGCACATGATCTCGTCAGGAAAGGCGTGGAGAATCATGAGGGTGCAGTAGGTTTCCAGGTGATCGACTGGGTCCGTGGTCCCGTCGAATGAGTCAATGGTGGGCATTTTGAACTTGGCGGGCAGAGGTTTGTCTCGAATGGAGGCAACGAATGGTGAGTTTGTAGTAGTAGAGGGTTTGTGTTGAATGTTCTGCATGACCCCTTGGAGCTGAAGCTTCATGGCTCGGAGTTCAGCGTCCCAGAGGGGAATGTTGTCACCTCCGGAGGGGAATGGAGGCTGGGGTGGATGCTGGATACTGCTGGCTTCCTGCTCGGGAGCTGGTGGTGCGATCGACGGGTGTGGAGGTGGAGGTGGTGGAATGACTTATGGGTGAGGCGGTTGCAAGCCTCCCAAGTTAGGAAGGTTGGGTTGTGGGATGGTGTGGCTCAGGACTTGTTCGGGATGGGGCAGATCACCTGGGGGTGGCGGAGGTGGCATGGGAAGATTTCTTTGGAGCAAGGCATTTATCAGGGCCTGGTTTTGCTCGGCCATGCGGTTGATGCTATTGGTGAGCTCGACGAAATATTGTGGCGGTTGGTTTGGGTTGGGAGGGTCGGTCTGGTGGTCAGCAGCATTGTGGTGAGAAGCCATGGATCTAGTCGTGACCATTCACCTCGATGGGTAAAGGTAAAGGATCGTTGGAACGAGGGTCTCCGGCGACAATGAACACAACTGGCGCGCGGATAAGAACCAGGTTCCCACAGACGGCGCCAACTGATGATGCAGTTCGTCTAGATGAATGGGCTGGACCGATCCAAGCTCCTCAGATCCAATGGGCTACCTGCAAATAAGTTCGGCGGGGAACGGGGTAGTCCCCCGGCGAACCCTCCGGTGTATGAATTAGAAGAGGTGATAGACAAAAATATAGGGAGAGAGAGAGAGAGAAGGAGATAGATAAAACTTAACCTTCTCTTTTGCCTCAGGCTTTGCTTATATCTCTTGGTAATCATTTCGTTCCTTGCCGAAAGCTTGTGCCGTCATTCGTCTTGTTCAGGGTGAGGGGGTGCCATTCCGGCTGAGGGGTGTTGTCGCAATAAATGCTGTGATGGATTGCATTAATGGTGATGTGCTGTGACAATAACTTTGCAGATCTTTGTCTGCTGATGTGGCCTCTCCTGCATCCGCCATGTGTCTGGATATTATGGGTCCTCCCTGCCCAGTTGGCTTCCAGAGGTGCTGGGTTTTTCTAACCGGGTTGTGTAATGGGGTCTAGATGGTGGGCTTGGGTTTACTCATGGTGGACCGTGATCCTTGTGGGCCTATCCCTGTCAGATACTATGTGATTTGAAACAAGCTTTAATGTGATTTGGAATCAGACTTAAATGTGTCATTTGATCGAAATGAACAAACTTCATTAATATTATATGACATGTGCAATATGGGCCCGAGACAGTTTGTTATATGATTGGGCCAAAGGCCGCTTGTTATATGATTGGGCCTAAGGCCGTTTTGAATTTATGATTGTGGATATTGTGAGAATCTTATGATCATTTATTTACACTGCTTTACTATATTATTTTTCATTGAACTTCGCTCACCTAATGTTATGTATGCAAATGTAGATGATCCGCAGCGTAGAGCACACACCCTTAGAGTCAACTTCAGGAGCTATTTTTGTGACCCAATCAAGTCATGCCTCCGAGATGGAGTTTTGTCCTTGACTCACACCATACCTTAACCGTATTTTGTTTTTGCTATTATGGTCTTGGGTTTGTAAACAATATGTACAAATTTCCTACAATACTTATATTTTACTTGGACATGTAAATGTTTGAATGTGTTATGAGGTTAACTTTATAATTTTGTTCATGATTGGCACAGCTCAATGAAGTTCTCATTATTATACACTTTCGTTTATGGCCCATTAGCATAAATATTCTGTATGATCATTTGAGGTCTTTGGTAATCTACGGATTACTGACCGGTTATGACCAAAACTTTTAGGGACAGGTTCGAGTCATGACAATAGGACTATCAATCCCATGGTGGGGCTAAGATTAGAAATTGAGTGAGGAGATTAGAGAATTTTTAAGTAAAATTTATATTTTTTAGAACAAAAAAATAATTATAATATTAAAAAATATTTAAAATATTAATTTTATATATTAATACTAGGAGAACTTACATGTAAGTCTTAATAAGTGGACTTATTATCCAATAGGTAAATGACGTTTTTCATCAAACACTATTAGAAAACGTCACTAATTGTTCATTTTCAGCAATATTTTGAAAATTTTGTCACAAAAAATTTCAGTAATTATAAGTTTTAGCAACAGTTTAAAAAAATTGATACAAAAAAAGTCATTGATTTTTAACTTTTAGCAACAGTTTAAAAAAATGTCACAAAAAATATCACTAATTGTAAGTTTTAAAGAAAATTTATAAAAACTGTGGAAAAAATAGTCACTAAGGCCTCGTTTGGGAACCCTCTTTTTTAGCCAAAAAGTCAAAAAGTTACTAAATTAGCCAAAAAGCCAACAACCCATACCAAAAAGTCAAAGATTCTCTTTTCTCTCTACTTTTTGCACATCTTTTCGTAAAAAGCCAAAAAGCCATCCCAAACATACTAGTTTTTTTTAGCTCATATTTTAGCCAAATAGCCAAAAAGTTACTAAATTAGCATGTTCCCAAACGAGGCCTAATTGTCAATTTTTAACAACATAATTAAAAAATTGTCACAAAAATTATTTTCAGTGATAATTTTGCTAGAACGTATTTTCAGTAGAACTTGATGGAAATTAAGTCAAACTATTAGGACCGGGCGAATTACACTAATAGTCCCTATAGTTTGGGGCTCATGTCATTTTGGTTCCTGACTTTTCAATTGTGACACATTTGATCCAAAATTTTGAATCTTGTTTCAAATAAGGACAATTAAAGATATCATTGCTTAATTTTAAGGGCAAAGTCATCAATTTGATAAAATATAAACTAATTTGACAAAAATAAATGTCAAAACAATATTTTTGAATTTTTAAAAATAATTTCTACCCACCAAAGATAAAATTATGTAAAATTGATAAATCTTTTAAACATTTATTTATTTATTTATTTACCAAATTAATTTTTATTATGTGTTTGGATGATAATCATATAATGGGTGGTTGCTAGGCTTTTAATGTGTAATCGATATATTTAATATATGAAATATTTTTAGTTTTGGATTTTTTGATTTAATGGAATGGTTTAGTAATGATATCAAAGTTGTCGTCATATTTAGTTTTTGGGAAAATAGAAATTAATTTAATAAAAATAAAAACAACCACCCATTACGTAATCATTATCCAAACACGTAATAAAAATTAATTTGGTAAAAAAAAAATATCTAAAAGATTTATCAATTTTATATAATTTTATTTTTAGTGGATAGAAATAATTTTTTAAAATTCAAAAATATTTTTTTGACATATTTTTGTCAAATTAGTTTATATTTTATCAAATTGACGAATCTACCCTTGAAATTGAGTAATGGTATCTTCAATTGTCCTTCTTTGAAACAAGATTCAAAATTCAGGGATAAATGTATCACAATTGAAAATTCAAGGATAAATGTATCACAATTGAAAAGTCAGGGATCAAAGTGACACAAGACCCAAACTATAAGGACCGTTAATGTAATTTTCCCATTAGGACTTATTGATAGTTTACCCTTAATAGACTATCTATAGTATTACTAATCCGATGGTGTACAAACAAACACTCTTTATCTTATATCTCCACTTAATATCAACACACTAATAATCTTCTCACTTAATCTCATCATACTTTTAATCCCCTCCATCCTATGGATCCAAACAAACGTGGCCTTAATGTTTATAATTCTTTCCGGTTTACTCTAAACACTATCAACCTTCCAATTTTTAATAGAAAGTGCCATGTTCATTGCCCTGTGGCATAAAAAAGTTATTAGAAGGGTGCACACACTACATGTGTAACATATTATTATTCAAATTTGAAAGTAAACCTTCAAATTTGATTTTCAAAATTTGAAACTGTTATGATAGTTAAATTGTCGTTAAGACCGTGTATGTAGGTGTAGAAGAATTTTGTTTTTTTAATTATTCAATTTACACGTGGTAGAAGCTTTAGGAGACCAAATTTAGGCCTCACTTAATATAATAATATAGATTATATAAAATTCAATCCAAAATCCAAACCCAATAGCCAAACCCAAACCCAAAAACTCAACCAAAACCCAAAAACTAAAATTAAAAATCAAAACCCAAACTAGATATACTTTTTCCGAACACCAAACAAGTTACCCCCAAGATTTAATGGTTGGATTTCCTTTGCGAGAATAACACACCTGGTCAAAAATGCTATTTGGATAGGGGTGTAAAAATGGCCCGTGCCCTGTGAACAATCGAAGCCCGCCAACGACTTGGGGTGGACCCGGCCTGGTTAGGCCTATTTAGGCCCAGGCCGAAGACCAGCCCTTGACCCTAGGCCTGGGCTATCATCTTGAAGCCCGGCCCGGCCCGGCTACCCAGCATGACCCAAAAACAATTTCTAGCCCAACCCGCAGCCCACCCCCCAACGGCTCTTTGTTATCCAATGATCAAAATTCAAAAAAAAAAAAAAAAAATTTAAATTTAATATTCAAATGGTCAAATGATTGTTTACTTCCAACAATAAAAAATAAAAATAAAAAATTTACAAATTGACTCCTCTCCTCTCAAACTCCTATAAATATCCCCCATCTCCCATTTTATTTCTCACAAACAATTCTCTCTCTGAACTCTCAACTGTCTCAATTAATTTTGAAGTCTCATCCCTAAGTAGCAATTGCAATTGTGCAAGAATAAGTTTTTATCAGAATAAACTAATTTTTGTATAACATTTGCCAGTCGATAACATTAATTAGTTGAATTAAATTTATTAGTTACTCATTTTTTTACATTAATTATTTCTTAACTTATATTAGTTGTCATTATTTACTCATTATTTAAATTAATGGTTAGTTCTTATATATTATGTTACTTACATTAATATGAATCTTAATACCCCTAATGTTTATGTCGATATTGATGCATATATTAAACAACATGAATCTGTTGATTCTTCTTCTAATGTACCTAATATCTCTCTTCCAACAGCTGGATCATCATCTAGGGGCATGACTAGTAGTGTTTGGGATCATTTCGAAAAAATATCTGCAAATGATCATGATGATACAATTATATTTAAAGCAAAATGTAAATATTGTGCACATTTACTTAGTGATACATCTGTAGGGGGTACTAGTTATCTAAAAAGGCATACTAAAAAACATTTACAAAGTCAACAACTTGATATTAGAAGTCAAATGCAATTAGGGGCTTCATCAACTGGTCATTTGCAAACATTTTCATATGATCCTATATGTGCACAAAATTTTGTAGTTGATTATATTATTAAAAAAGAACAACCTTTTACTACTAGTGAATGTCTCGATTTCGTACAAATTGTTAGGACCCTACTTGTTGTCAAATTCCATGGACAAACTTATGTTTAAATCGAGTTGTAATTTTCCAATTTTTAGTCTTCCCGCTCGAACGGGCAAAGTGGCGCTCAAGCGGAGTTTACACTCTCACAGTATTTTGCGTGTCTGCAAAAATACTGAGTGATGTGTTTTTACGCTCGAGTGTGGCATCTTCCGCTCGAGCGTGAACCCTGGTTTGGAACACGCGATATAGAGTCCACGCTCGAGCGGACCTCACGATTTCAGCCTCCATAAAACCATTTGTTGCTCCAACTCTAGGGTTACTTTTCCTAGATCTTCTTCAAGGGTTTTTAGGGTTTTCTTTTAGGGATATTTTTATGATTTTCCTTGATGTTTGATTGAGGTTGAACTCATGTTCTTATAAGCACACATCAAGGAGTTTGTTTGATCTTTCTTGGAGAGTATTCTTCTTCGGTGGAATCCGAAGATTCAAGTATAGAGTAGTCAAAGGAGTTTGATGTTGTGTGTAGTCGTTTATTCGACAATAGATGTTGTGGATTCAACATCAAGCTAATCAATTCCGAATGAAGGTTGCAGTGAAAGATATACATAAGATTTGAAGACAAATGGAAGCGGTTCCAGTAATTTGTTTGGTATTTTTGTAATCTTTCTTTCTTCAATAGTGGATTGATTTGTGGTGTTTCGCCTGTGATTTTTTTATCACAATTGAAGGTGCTTCAATTGTGGTTTTTTCCACGTAAAAAATCGTTTGTGTCAATTCATTGTTTTTGAAACAACAATCTAAATCACTTTCATACGTGCTTGATGATTTAGATTGTGAGTTTTAATTGGTTGGGAATTGAAACAATTAAATCTTGATCTAATCACGAATCACTTAGGTTTTTCACAAATGATCGCAATATCAAAGTTTTTCAAAATATACTACTAGAAACAGAATTTTAAAGAAAATTTGAGGATATTAAAAATGAATTATTTGACATCTTTAAAAATTTGAATAGAAAAGTTTGTTTAACATCTGATCTGTGGTCAAATAATTGTTTAGAATATCAATATATTACTGCACATTTTATTGATAATGATTAGAAATTAAATAAAAGAATTATTTTATTTAGATTAGTTGAACTTCCATACGCTGGTCATTCGTTTGGTGTAGAAATAAAAAAATGTATTATATAAGTGAGATTTGCAAAATAAAATATTTACTATTAGTTTAGATAATGCAACATATTACAATCAGACTGTAACCCATTTGAAATTAACTTTACAATTACTTGTTGGTGATGATTTATTTAATATTCGTTGTTGTGCCCATATTTTAAACTTGATTGTTAAAGAAACTATGCATGTATACGAGACTTCTGTACTAGTAATAAAAAATGCGGTAGTTACTATTATGTCTTCTGCTAATCGAATTTCGGAATACAAAAAAATTATCCACGAGAAGGTATGTTATTTAAAAAATTAATTTTAGATATAGACAGCAGATGGAATTCAACGTATAATATGTTAAAAAGAGCTTGTAAACAAAAAAAAAAAATAATAGATTTATTTTATCAATAAGAGGAGTACTGACTCCCACAGAATTTAATTGGTGCCAAGTAGCCTTATATAAAGATTTTTCTAAAAGTTTTTGATATTGTAACAAAAAAAAAATCATATATATATATTCTTACTTCATCATTTGTCTTACATATGTTAGCAAAAATAATGAAAGTTTTTGTAAAATATATGGGTAATGAATATTATGTAGCTATTATTACTGCAATAAAAGAAAATTTTGATAAATATTTTGATCAATTGCATCATCTTTTAGATTTGGCCATAATAATTGATCTTAGGTGTAAAGACACTGGTTTATAAGAATTTTTAGAACGTATTTTTGCTGATCGAAAATAATTTGCCCTTATTATGCAAAACATTATTTGAAGAATACAGGACAGTTGCATCTGTAAATACACATATACACGCTACACCACTAGCCTCATCTCGAGGTAGAAAATTAAGCATTTTTTCAACAATAAAAAGTATAAGAATATCTCAACATACAAGCGTAAATAGTTCTGAACTACAACGTTATTTGAAAAGCCCAACAGCAGATGATTTCGAAATTTTTGATTAGATTGGATTAGTATTCCCACGACTAATAGGACTATGAATCCCTTTGGATTGTGTATCCTACCCTATGTTTAGATTGAGTTATGATTATAAGGAAGAATTAATAAAATATTATCCAATCCGATATTTATTTAAGAGGATTGGAATGGATAAGACATGACAGGACATGGGACATCCAATATATTGACCATAATACCCCTATTATAATTATTGTAAAATTTTGCACTAGCATGTGTTATAATTTTTAAAAAGCAAATTTCCCTATTGTTGCTCCACATCCATTTCGATTCATTTGAACAAAATTTAACTTACTTTTTTTAATAGAAAAAATCAAAAATCATTCAATTATAAAATTTATATATACATAAGCAACCATTAAAAAAAAATACACTGCTATTTTAATCATCTAACCATTCATTGTCCAAATTCAAAAAAATATTTATTTGAACAAAATTTAACCCCCACTTTTTTTTAAAAGAAAAAATCAAAAATCATTCAACTATAAAATTTATATATATACACAAACAACCATCAAAAAATATGCAATGCTATTTTAATCATTCATTGCCAAAATTCAAAAAAGTATTCATTTGAACAAATATATTTATGAGAAGATGCACACAAAATACCAATTATAAACATGTTGAATTAAAAGTCTAGGGTGGTAATTAATGATTACTACCATTCATAATTGTAATAATATTATTGTTCTTAGATCATTTCCAACAAAGAATATGTCAATATCATATTCTTAGTTGCATTTTGAAATTGTTTTGGGGGTTTTTTTTCCAAAATATATTAAAATTTTCTTTATTTTTTAAAATATTTATAGATTAAAAAAATATTTTATGTAAATTTTTTTTAAATATTTAAAATATTTAAATTAGGGTTAATATATATATATATATATATGTGTGTATATATATAGTCAGGGTTAATTTGGTCATTTGATGAGTTAGTGTAGACTTTGGCTTAGTCTCCCAATTTATATCCTACCCCACCTCTGTGGGATTAAATACTCCATCATATGTGGAATACCATATCCAGATGGATTATTAGTCTATATTTTAATTTTTTAACCAAACATCGGATTAATAATTTTATTGGACTATTAGTCCAATCCCAAACACATGTCCGCCCAAACAAACATGGCCTTAGTGTTCAAAGTAAGTTGGGAAGAATTATAAACAATAAGGATTAAAGTGGGAAAAAATACTTCGAGGGTCAAAATGAGAAAATGATAAAACTTAAAAGGGGCAAAGTGTACTTTACCCTAAATTTTTATATGAATTTGTAAATAACTTCTTTACAGAGTTTCATTCAAAAAAATTCAATTAACTTGAAAATATAATATACCGCATTTTCAACATAGATATCAGTTCAATTAATATAACTTTCGTAATATAGATAAATGGGTAAATTACAATAAATCCCTTTGAACTAAAGCTCATTTGCACTTTATCTCCTTAATGTTTAAAACTTGACAAGCTTGTTTCGAGTGTGCTATATAACTACACTTTTATCTTTTTTGAGTCACATTACCTCTCTACTTTTCTAAATATATCTTCATAAAAAATCAAAAAATGTACTTATTTAAATCGTCCCAAACAAATTTAAGATATTATTATTTTGTAACACTAAAATCCTTCTGTTAGCTAACTGTTAAGAATTTGGATGAAAATAAGTCACATGAGGAGCACATGACAATATATATTATATTTTCAGACCAAAACACCCTTAATTATTTTCTGCTCTAAAGATTACAACCAAACAAGGCTTTTAAACTATACAATAATAAATGTATATATCCCTCTCTTTCCTATATTTCATTTCACATCTTGGCAACAAAACCCTTCATCAAACTTTATGAAGAATGGATACTTCGAAAAACATGTCATATCCGTACTGGGTACTTACCGACATATAGTACATCATATGATACTTTTGAATACGTATTAAGTATACGAAACACGTACGCAAATGTTTTCTTCTTATCTTTTGGCATACCCAGGCGTACCTAGTATATACCCAAGCCGTACTATATATCAATTAAAAAAATATTTTCTTCTATTACAGAGATAAAACTTCTTTCACTAAATTTTCTTTTTTATTTTTTGTTTTATGTTTAGCATGATTTTAAAATTAAACTGTTGTTTGTAAGTTATTTAATATATTGACATTTAATTTTGATTGATACCTTTATTTTTGACATTAAATATTAATTGTAGGTTAGATCTTAACAAATTAAACTATTTAATTAATTTTTGTATTATCTAAATATTTTTTTATAAGTGTATCAAGTCGTACCCCATACTTCATTTTTTTGAATTTATTATATCAACGTACTCATATTGTACCAGTACCAATACTCGTTCTTCTCAAATCAAGCTCTTTTCCTCCCCTCAAGCTGAAGAACAAAACACCACTTTGCAAATCAGAGCTTTACTTACCTATCGTTGGAATTTACAGGTACTAAGGGTATGTTTGGTTTGGCTTTGTAGAGTGATTTTGGAATTTTTTTTTTAAAAAACTTGTTTGGTTTGTAATTTTTTCAAAATAATTTTCAAAATCACTTTCTCTCTTTTACACATCAAGCAATCACTTTTTTTCTCTCTCATCTCTTCTTCTCAATCACTTTTTCTCTTACACACATCTACTCAATTATAACAAAATATCAAATCATTCCAAACTTCCAAACTCCAAAACTACTTTCAAAATACACAACCAAACAAACCAAAAAAGTTTCTAAACCCTCTCCCAAAATAATTTTTAAAAGCTACTCTCTCAAAACCAAACCAAATATGCCCTAAATTCCTTTACTCCCAAATCCAACACCCAGCCGAAATCGTGTGAGAGATTTAGCGGTGCTTAAATTGCAAGGGCAAATGGAAAAAGGAAAATTTGTCTACCATTGACCTACGACGGTACTGTTGATTATTTGATGCAATAAAGTGTTTTTGTCTGCCATTGATCAAGGCTTGGTGAGTTAGAGCATCTCCAGCAATGATAGACAAAATAGCTATTCAAAATTTCACTTTACTATTTTAGTTAGTCATTTTTTTAATATACACTCCAACAAGGCTATCTACTTTAGCTATCTTTTATTAAAATATTATTATACTTTAGATATCTTTTATTAAAATATTATTAAAAACAAAAATTTGAATTGAAAAATGATAAAAAAAATTGAGAGCTAGTGTACAGTACCTCGCCTTCCCTAGCGAGGTACTGTAGCAAAATGTTGGCTTGGCGTCATAGTGGCTAGGCTGCTGGAAAAGGGATTTATGCTTATTGACTAGCTATTGTATCATTTTTGGTAAAATGCCTTGGCTGCTGGAGATGCTCTTATATTTAGCCACTTTCCTAAAATGCTTTCATTCTTCCATATATTGTGCAAATTTACATTTTTCACACAGAAGGGTAAAAATGTAAATTAACATTGTCCACTGACAGTGTTAATTGTATTTGCAATTTCTATGTTAAGTTTTAAATATTATGGAAGTAAATTGCAAATGCCTTTTTGCCAAGTTTGACATGTGTCTAAAAAGTTAAAAAGTCAAAAAGTTATTTAAAAAATTAAAAAGTTATTACTATTCACCAAAAGTCAAAAAATACGGCTGCACAACTCTCAATCTTAATTTTTCCCTACACACTAATTTATACAATTTTTTAATATACATTTTTTCATAAAAAGTCAAAAAGTTAATCCAAACAACCATAATTTTTTTCCTCAACTTTGTAGTCTAAAAAGTCAAAAAATACACTTATTTAAGATATCCCAAACAACCCCTTAGTTGAAGGGAGTTCATTGTAATTTTCTCTCAATAAATTTGATTTTAAATAATTCTGGAAGTAGAGATAAATGTATAATAGATTTGAAATAGTTTTAGAAATAGAGATAAATTTGAAATATATTTAAAATAGTTTTAGGAATAAAGATATATTTGGAATATATTTGAAATAGTTTTGGAAATAAACATAAATTTGAAATAATTTTGAGAATAGAGAAGATAAATAAATTTTCAATTTTGGGCTCTCAAACCATTTTCAAAATACGGGACCTTAGTTTTCTTCTTTGAAAACCAATGCCTTATAAGAAATTATTGAAAACGGTGGTGCTAGAGACCACTAATTTAGTGGCTCTAAATCCACCACTAATGAGGTGGCAAAGCAAAAAAATAAATAAATAAATAAATAACAGACACAACACATGCTGTGGCAGTGGGTTAGTGGTAGCTTTAGTTAGAGCTCCCACTCATTTTCCTATTGAAAACGGTGGTGCTAGAGACCAGGGGTTGTTTGAGATGACCTAAATAAATACACTTTTTGTCTTTTTACGAAAAGATGTACAGAAAAGTAAAGAAGTGATGTGATAGAAAAAAGATAAAAAGATAAATTATTTTTAGATTGCCAAACTTGACCTAAATTAATGAATTAGATTTATCTCAAGTTCAAATCTGATTACTTTTCCAACCCATTGATTTTATTCTACTATAATGATTTTCGTAGAAGTGAGTAGATTTGGATGAAGTCAAATCCACAACCTATTTGCAGAGAAGTCAAACTAACCCGTTTATTACTAAGAACCAAAAAATGATGTTGTAGCTTAATTACTATATTATGACAGCTTTCATTATTATTTTTATTTACAGGAAAATGTAGCTGTACACCACATCCAGCTACCTCATGCCAACGGTTTTCCAGCTTGCATTTTTTTTCTCTTCTTTTTTTTTTTTTGGATTTTTTAGGATAAACTTACTATTAAAAAAAATTTGACGTGTTTGATAATTTTTTTTTTTTTTTTTGGATTTTCTAGGATAAACTTATTATTAAAAATTTTGAAGTGTTTGATAAAAATACAAAACACCTCTTGCAACGTTGCCGCTGTACAATTCAGTATGTTATGAGAGAAGGCAATGCGTGTGCAGACAAGCCTACGAACCTTGGGGCTGATCATAATGAATCTTTATACTGTGTTTGGTTGGGAAATTTAAAAAGAAATTTGGAAAGAAAAAGATAAAGGGTAGTTGAGATGAAAATAAAATATACTTATATTTCATCTAATTTCATACATATTTTCTCTTTCCATTTTTAAATTTCTCTCTAAATTTTTCAACCAGCGGTAGTAGTCATGGAAGATGCACCAGAAGAAGTCAGAAATCTGGAGGTGGCTGACATATTAGGAAAAGAGTAAGAGACTTTAGACCTTTGTTTGTCTGTATTTTTTTTTTTTTTTTTTTTTTTTTTTTTTAAATTATACAAATAGTCCCTATAATTTACCCCCTTTTTTATTTTGGTTCCCATTATTTCAATTTAATCAATTTTGCCCATGAATTTTAGAAATTGTATCATATTAATCCAATAAATAATGGCGGTTAAATTTGATAGACGGAAAATCAAATGATGTTTCAATTTGGTCCTTGTAGTTTATAGGAAAGTCAACACAACATGGACTAAATTGACACATCCTATAAACTACATGGACCAAATTGAAATATCATATGATTATCCGTCCATCAAATTTAACTGCCGTTATTTATTAGACTAATATAACACAATTCGTAAAATTAAAGGGCAAAATTGAGTAAATTAAAATAACAGGAACCAAAATAAAAAAAGGTAAATTACAAAGACTACTGCTGTAATTTGCTCCCTTTTTTTTTTCCCTTCAGCTCTTGAACATTTCCGAAATATCCAAAAAAATGTTAAAAGAATTCTTTTTTCGTTAGTAAGAAAGTCGAATGGTCCTCAATTGTGATTTTTATTTTTATTTTTTTTACATTATTAGCTTTTCTTAGTAAAAAAAGAAAGAAACTTTTTTTTTTTGCACTTAATTAATTAATCAAAAAAAAAATTCAAAATTCAAAACTAAACAAAACCTATGCAAGCTTAAAAGAATTCACATATATAGAGGCAAATTTGGCCAGCGGATCTAAATTGATCAGCAACATTTAAAACTGGAACAGATTTTTTCACTGTCTAATCTAATTTGGAAAGAGTCGTATCTTGAAAATAAATTAATAAATAAATAAAGCTGAAATTCAAAGCTCATTCTTAATCCAATGTCCAAGTTTTGGGCTAGATCATTATAGTTTTTTCATGTATTTCAATCAAGATAAAATCCTATTTTTATAGTCCAAAACTTGCAAGATTATTTATTGGTTGGTACATATTAAAGCCATCGTATAAAAATGAAGGGATGTGATATGTAAAAGAATAATGTATATATAAATGAATTCCACATTAAATTTTATTGTAACTAAATATTTAGTTTGTATATATAAATTTAACATTGATCAAGATGTAGGCTGCACTGGATATAACATCTATTACTATAAGGTTAATTATTGTGCTAGGTTAGAGTTGATTCACATTGATCAAGATGTAATGAGGTTGGAGACACTTGTGGATGGAAACAGAGTAGTAGAGGTTTATGTAGGTTGTTTAGGAATGGATGGTGTTATAGGTGTCCAAGTTAATCAAGTAGGGTCAAGTACAAAAAGAAGTCAAAGAAAGGGAGTACTTATAAATATACAGGTAGCAGAAGAGGAAGATAGTGATGACTATGATCCTAATCTCTCAGAATCTTCCTCATTTGACGAGTTTGAGAAATATGAGGATAGTGACTATGGATTTTTTTGATGATGATGCATTGTATGAGGCTAATGTTGACAAAGATCTAGAGTTTGCTAATGTAGGAAGTAGTAAGAATGTAATGGCTACAAAGCCTTGGAAGCTCCTCAGATGAGCTAAGAAGTATTGACAGCTCATTTGATGAAGAAGGTACTTCTCATAGGAGGCTATATCCTATTTTTAATGTTGACTCTGATATGCACAATCCTCAATTCAAACTTGGTATGGAGTTCAAGAGTCATGATATATTTAGGGATGCTGTAAAAAAGTATGCAATTAAGTGGGGCAAACATATAACATTTACCAAGAATGACAAACAGAAGGTGAGGGCAAAGTGCAAAGTTGGTTGTCCTTGGGTTTGTTATGCTTCATATGTAAAACATGATGGGTTGTAAAGGATCAAAATACTTGTTGATGAGCACACTTGTAATAGGTCTTTTGATGTGGCATATGTGAGTTCCAAATGAATTGTCAAGAGGTACTTTGAAAGAATTAGGTTACATCCAACATGGCCAATTCAGTCATTGGCAGACACTATTTCAAGTGAGCACAATGTGAAGGTTGACTTACAAAAAGTGAGAAGGGCAAGAAACAAGGTGTTGACACAAATAGATGGTACTACAACTGAGCAATTTGCAATGTTATGGAGTTACATTGAGGAGATTAGGAATACCAATCCTAAGACAAGAGTCTGCATGAAGGTGAAACAGATTCCAAAGGTTAATGAAGAGAGTAATCCAAGGGTTAGTGATGGGTAGGGGTGAGCAGTGGAAGTACTGATCCGCCCAAATCAACCGAACCGAACCAATCCACCGCATTTTGGACAGATGTGTGATGACGAGCGGATAGTTGTGGATTGATTTTTTCCAATCTGCCTAATTTTAGACGGATGGCGGATTTGAGATTCCTTTGGCCGCAACCGAACTGTCAAACCGCGAGCATCCGTAGTAATTTGTAAGACTTTGTGTTTTCAGTTTGTTTAGATATTTTGTTTGTGTTTTCAATTGAAAACGAGTTTAAATATTTTGTTAAATATATTCTATTGAAAAAGAGTTTTCAACTTGAATATATTTTTTGAATTGAAAAAAATAAATGTATTATTTATCTATATTTTTTGATTTTTAAATCTAACTCTAAAAATAATACACCAAAAAGATTATATATACTGGTTGGTTTTTGTTTTCAAAAATAGATATAAATGTAACAATGTAGAGGCATACAATCTCTACTACTGATCTGTTTATGGTTTTAGTGCTTTGAATTGTTTTTATATTTTAAGAACCATAGATTGTAATACTTCATGTGGATGAGGCATGCTGCGAATATGTGAATGAAACATGCAATGATTGTAATACTCTAAAGTTTCAAACTTTCTTTCTTTAGATGAGGCATGCAATGATTGTAATATTTTTTTTAAGTCATTAACTGTAATACTTTCTTTTCTTTTCTTTTCTTTTTTTTGAGGAAGTACACAAGTTGAATTATGTTAAAAATTTATAAAATTTTAAACCGCTAAACCGATTCGCATCTATCCTCCAATCCGCTCAATCCACATCCGCCGGATTAGCGGACAAATGCGAATTGATTTTCTCTAATCCGCCAATCTAACAGACGGATGGTGGATTGAATGTTCCGTGGCCGCAACCGACCTGCGCCCACCCCTAGTGATGAGAGCAATACAGAGTCAAAGTTTAAAAGGTTGTACTTCTGTTGGGGTCCATTGAAAAAGCTTTTATGAATGCTTGCAGGCTAGTCATAGGAGTTGATGGATGCCATTTGAAGGGGTCACATGGTGATATTCTCTTGATTGTTGTTAGGATAGATGCAAACAATTGCATATTTCCATTTGCCTATGCAATTGTTGAGAAAGAGAAGAAGAAAACATGGTTGTGGTTTTCAAAGCTGCTAGGACATGGTCTGAATATTGTAAACTCTCATTGTTATTCCTTCATAAGTGATAAACAAAAGGGTTTGATTGATGCAGTGGCTGAGTTGTTCCCAAATGCTTCACACAGGTTTTGTGTGGGGCATTTGTACAACAATTTTAGGGGTGAACACAAGGGGTTGGTTCTAAAAGATCTGCTGTAAACTCTCATTGTTAGAGCATGCATTTTTCTAACTCTTTTATTTTGGCTTGCCTTGGAGTACTAGGTGAGCACTTATTGCTTTAGCATATCACATGCATGTGATTGTTGTCATGTCAAACATGATACCATGAGGCTAAGTACTTAAGTGATATACCTGTTTGAATACCGGTGGATGAAGGCTAATTGCTTGAATTGGGATCATTTGAGTAATGTATATATGAGATCACTTTTTCAAGTGATACACATTCGAAATAATTTTCAAACAAACATGAAATCAAAATGTTCCAATTTTTGCAAATTAGTCTATACTTATGTGCGTCACATAGTAATACTAGCCTAAATAATCATAACAAGAGCATATAATGTAAATAAGAATCACATCATGATTAGTAGAGGCCGATCTTTGATCGGGCGAGTAGGGTGCTCAATTCATGACCTTCTCTTCTCGTACCTAAGTTCCTAAGCCAAGACACTTTGGTGATGACAGATAAGTGGCCTTTGGCACGAGTCTCGGGTTTCCTAAATTTCTTAAAAATATTTAGGTGGCGACTCTATAATCTGGTAAAGCAGTCCATTTTTGGCACTTTGATTCAAAATCGATTTTCCAAAAGATTTGCCGGATTTGGACTTATTTGTGTTTATCTATTTCATATTGCACTTGTGGAATCAGATTTAGAACCACAGAGTTCGAACTATAGGGCTGATCGTATCCGAAAGGAGCACGAAAAGCAAGCTACAGTTTTTGGCTACTCTGCTGGGGACTTTAGATAACTTGACTCGAACTTCGTGATGTGAAATTTTATCTACGCTTATATGTTCTTTGCATTGCATTTGTATTGATGAGCTTAAGTCACTGTGTTTTGCCATCTGCTATTCTTGGACGGTTTGTCAAAGGCTAGCCCAAAAGCTTGCCAAAAAGCTGACCGGTCGTGGGCTCTTCTATGTTAGGAACACAACTCTTGGATCTAGACTACCGCTGTACCGTTTGATCCTCCTTTCACTTCTCGGTGTTAGGTGTGAGAGGTCTATTAGGTAGTCTTACTGAGGTACCCCTATTTGAGCATTTGGCCTAGCTGCATATAGTGAAGCCATAGAGATTGTTCCAAACTAGGATAGGATTCTCACCGGAATGCAGGATTGCGTGAAACCGCTTGATTGAAATAGTGAATCCTAGTTCATGACAAAACTAGGACAGGGTAACCCTCCCCCATCATAGGGGTGTTTTGGTTCTCTCTTAATTAGTATGTGCTTTACAGTGAAACTGTACAGGAATATGCTTATTAGTTGCACAGTTGGTATCGGTTTTGGGGTAAGATTCAGTGTGGAGGACAGGCCTACAGCTTTAATCATGTCTGTGTTGATAACATCTTAGCTGAGGTACTGTGCGGTTTCTGATTACTGCTCTTTTGCTTTATTTCTTTTTGCTAGGCAGTTTAAACCATAGCTTCAGAAAGTTTGGATCTCCCCCAAGTACTTTGGACCCGAATCAGAAGACTGTGCAAGGCCGGGGATCTTGTTCGGGGACAACCCGTGTTTACCTCATTCTCACTGGTTACAAGATGGAGGAGAATCAGACAGAGTTCACCAGTCCAATTCTTACAACAGTCACCCCTTAGTTCACCTATGTTCAGTCTGGTTCAGGAACAGTCATCCACTTCCAGTCCGATTCAAAACCAGTCACCTATTCCAATGGCACAGTATCCCCCGGCCAATATGGAGGAACTGATACTCCATCGACAACAAACAATTGAGACCCTACAGCATGATGCAGCCCATCAGGCCGAGGTCATAACCAGGCTACAGCAACAGCCACCGCAGCCAGCCATGGCCTCTACATCTTGTGTACCCACCATAGCTATCCCAGCACCCAAAGCCACTGCTAATACTGCCAATGATCAAGAAAACCAGGGTAATCCAACAGAACCTATCCCGGGACAAGCTTCCAGAGCACCGATTTATCACACTGAGGCACCATTCGAGTTCGAAGTTGATCCAACAACGCTTAAAGTCACTAAACTGGAGAAACTATTCAAAAGAGCGCAAGAGGTTAACTCCATCCCAGACATAGAGGATGGATACACTGATTATGCAGTTACATTGCCGGATCAGTTTAAGATACCACACATTGATCGTTTTGACGGTTCTGGGGATCCGATAGTTCACTTGCGACTATTTTTAGATATCTTGCAGTCGATAGGCTTAACTAGACTACAGAAGCTGTCTCTCTTCGGTCGCACCATGTCGGGTATAGCGGCCATTTGGTATGCTAAGTTGGAAGATTCCATCAAATAGAATTTGGAGGAGATGGCCGAAGCCTTTATTGCTCAGCACTCTTACAATACGCAGATTGAGGTCATAACTCGTGATCTCGAGGCAACACATCAAGAGCCGAACGATGGTTTCTCTAAATTTGTGACAAGATAGAGAGCTAAAGCCTCAATGATGACTACGAGGCCTTCCAAGAAGGACCAAATTAGAATGGTCGTCCGGAATCTACATGGCAAGTTGTTGCAAAAAATGATTGTGCTCCCGTTATTTACGTTTACAGAACTTCATGAAATAGGAGTGCAAAGCGAAGATGCCATGAAGCAGGGGCTTATTACAGATAAGAAGGAGATGACAAAAAGTCTGTTTATTCGTAGTTCCAATGCTGCCAGTGGTAGCACAACTGTGAGGCCATCGGATGTAAGTGTTGTCACCACCACAAAAACTGCTGACCCCTTTGCCAATATAGGCCCACAAACATCATCCAACCCTACTTGACCTCAGGGTAGGACTTTTAACCAACTGTACATGACCCTATCCAAAGCCAAGTAGGTGCTAGTCAAAAAAGGGCACCTAAAACCCTTAGAACCTCGCCCACTTCCCGATCCTCTTCTACCCAAACATAACCCCATAAAGTATTGCACTTTTCACCAGTAGCACGGTCATGACACCGACCAGTGCTTCCGATTACATCATGAGATTCGGGATCTCATTAACAACAAGGTGATCGCTCTACCTCTAAAACCAAATGTAACCACAAATCCACTTCCAGCCCATAATCAAGTCCTCCCACCTCGAAGTCTTAACCTGATCCATACACTGGCCACCTCTTGTGACCCCATCGTATATATTACTCATTCTCACCTTCCAAAATCGATGTTGTTCATTCCTAAGGGCACAGATTTGTGCATGATGGGCACATCTAATCCACAACCTGAGCCTCACAATGTGGTGACAATACAGGTGGTAAAGGAGGTACTAGTTTGTTGTTGGAGTGTCTTGGGGACTTATCTAAGAGGGTGTATGACCCGAGTTGCTATATTGTGCCAACTAGTCAAACCAAGCCTGAATTGGTGTTACCGATCTCGGCAAACATCAATGTGGTTAGGAAGGATGGCCCGAGCCAAGGGTTAGATGATTTGGCAGACCTCAAAGAGAATTTGGACAACCTGCAATTCTTTGATGAGCATGATCAAGAAGATATACAAATCGGGTGGTTCAACCTGAACGGATCGACTTATAATACTGGATGGCTGAGTGATGAACCAGACAAAGAAGAAGAAACTAAGATGAAACCTAAGGGAAAAAAAAACAAAGGTGGCTGCAGTGGCCAGGAAGGCTGATGAAAAAGAAAAACTGCCAGAGGGCACATGTGTAGGAAATCCAAGTCAAGAAGTGGGTGTTGTGGATACTATAGATACTGAACAGGAGGTTGTGCTAATACAGTTTGAACGAGAAAGATTTGAAGATAACATGAAAACTGCCATTGTGTGCCACCTCGAGGGAGGTACTTGTACTGTAAAGGTGATTCAGGTAGAGCCGGATAATTGTTTGATGGCATCTGATGGTGAGTGGTGGGATGACAATGATTTGCATCTGGCCCATAGTGATGAAGATTAGGGCGATTGTATCCCAGATAATACATGGTATGTTGAGGAGATAGATCATCTTACCCGAAGTGGACGGTATTTTAAGCCGCCATACATGGATCAAGCAGAGCCATTAGGAAAGAACAAAGAGGTCGAGAAATAGAAGGAGAAACAACTAGAAGAGGAGTTAGTTCTAAAGCAGCTCAAGAAAATTCAAGCTGATATTTCTATCTGGGGACTTCTTATGGCATCACGAGTACACTGACAGGCAATATTGTTGGCAATGGACAAGGTTTAATTGTCTATTGATATAACACCCGAGCAACTTGTAGGCCTGGTTTTTCCAAGTGGCGCCCAACGAATGCTCACCTTCTCTGACAAAGACCTACCGCCGGAAAGGTCGGCTCATAACAAGCCATTATACATTTTTATGGAATGTAGGGAGAAGTGAGTGCCGGTGGTGTTAGTAGATACCAGTTCTACCATTAATGTATGTTCTTCCTGTACTACTTATGTGGTTGGCATCAAACCGGCAGACTTTATCCCCACAACCCAGATGATACGGGTGTATGATAACATAAGCAGAGAGGTCATGGGTATACTGAAAGTGAAAGTTCAGGTGGGCCCATCAGAGCAAGAGATCAAGTTCCACGTACTGGATGTGCCAGCCACCTTTAACTTGTTGTTAGGGAGGCCTTGGTTACATCATGTGAAAGATGTTTCTTTGACCCTTCATTAGATGTTAAAGTATCCTCATGAGGGAGGAGTAGCCATTGTTTTTTGGAACTCAGCCATCCACCCACCACCCGAGGTGACTACGCCAGTGCCAGAGATCAACCACGGTGATGAGGATGTATTCCTCTCGGGATTCACTCTGGAGAAAGCCCAAGTAGTATAGACATTTCTGGCTATGGATGAAGGCATGTACGTCAGTACCCAGTCCATATAATTCATGAATAAACCGCGGCACGTTCCGGGAATAGGACTTGGAAGAAGTGACCGGAAAGGTGTTACGACATCTGCCGAGGTGCCACACAACCCACATGCCTTTGGACTGGGCTATATGCCAACCAGAGAGGACTGGATCAGAAAGGGAGAAGAAATGAGGGGCAAGCCAAGGCCAAGAAAGCTGGAAAGCATTATGAGCTCGTCTACAGGCCAATCCGGGGGACGTTAAATGGCCGTTTTGTTCGAGAGGGAGAGGATTTCCCTTTTTGCGGCTTTTCTGAGCCTTGGGTAAATTCCTCGAATACGCGTGTCCCTGGGTTCGAGATCTTCTTTGATCTACAGTTGCAGGACAGTGATGAGGAAAGGGTTGAACTAAGCATCAGAGCTAGCCAAAGCACAAAAGATGACTCAGACGACAACGAGCCTAGAGTAAGGACAGCACTGGCCAGTCTCTTGACAGATCCCACAACCGACACAGAGAATTTGGGAGATAGCTTTACTGTCTCTATGATCGGGAAAGAACCAAGTGTGGACCTAACCTTTAGAATTTTGGATGTATCGAGGGCACCACGTCTTACTTGGCAGCTGGATGAAGGCTTCTTTCTAGTTCCGAATCGGGTGATAAGCTAGAATCTGATTCCACTGAGTCTATGGAGTCGGGATCAGATTCAAGTCAGTCCAAGGGGTCTGAGTCTGGTATCTCTAGGGGTGGTAACCCGGAAACCAAAGTCCTGTCTAGGTCTTCATTCAGCTTTTCTTTTGAGTCTATAACCGAAGAGCCGAAACTTTTGAATGAGAACTCAGCAGATTTTGTGTACTTTTCTGTGCCACTGGTTTATTGTATTGACCAAGATTTTTAAAATTTTAATGAAAACGAAGAGGAAGAAATTCCTCTGACTTTGAAAAACTTGATTAATCGAGAGGATGAGAGGTTTGCTAAGCCCTATATTAATGAAATCATTGCCATTAATGTGGGTACTGAGAAAGATCCACGCTTGGTCCAAATCGAGTCCACGTTGTCTTCGGATGAACGTGAGCATTTAATCACTTTATTAAAAGATTTCGAAGATGTTTTCACGTGGTCCTAAGAAGACATGCCTGGAATCGATCCTGAGATTGTGCAGCACTGGATCCATCTTGACCTTGAGGCCCGACCAGCCAAATAGAAACTGTGCAGAATTCGTCCGGATTGGGCACTGAAAATCAAGGAAGTGGTCACCAAGAAAATTGATGCAGGGTTCTTGTTAGTATCCGACCTAGTTGGCCAATATCGTCCTAATGTCGAAGAAAGATGGCAGAATTTGGGTTTGTGTCAATTTTCGGGACCTGAACAGAGCCAGTCCGAAGGATGACTTTCCATTGCCGCATATTGATGAGTTTGTAGACTTCACCGCGGGCCATGCATTGCTATTGTTTATGGATGGGTTTTTCGGGTATAACTAGGTTCTAATGGCACCCAAGGATAGAGAGAAGACTGCATTCACCACTTCGTGGGGTACCTACTGCTACCGGGTTATGCCGTTTGGGTTAAAAAATGCTGGGGCCACCTATTAGAGGGCTGCGACCACCATTCTACACGACATGATCCACAAAGAGGTCGAGATGTACATGGACAACATGATCGTTAAGTCCAAAGAACGAGAAGGCCACTACACCGCGCTGGAGAAATTCTTTCAACAGATCAAAGAATACAAGTTGAGATTGAACCCATAGAAATACACCTTCGGGGTGATAGCAGGGAAAATGCTAGGATTTCTGATCACACAGAGGGGAATTGATGTTGATCTGTCCAAAATCAAGGCCATTTTAGAAATGCCACCACCAAGGACTGAAAAGGAGGTGTGCGGCTTTCTAGGCAAAGTGCAATTCATAAGACGATTTATTTAAAAACTAACCTTGACTTGTGAACCACTGTTTGGTCTCCTAAAGAAAGGGAAGAAATTCCGATGGGATGATCGATGTCAGTTTGCTTTTGAGCAGGTCAAGCAGTACCTCTAAAATCCACCTATGTTATCACCACTAGAGCCGGGGAAGCCTCTGATTCTGTATGGGGTGCATGCTTACTCAGGAATCTGAAGATAGAGCGGAGAAGGCCATCTCCTACTTGAGCAAGAAGATGCTGGATTATGAGACCCGCTACACTCCTCTTGAAAAAGCTTGCCTAGCCTTGGTATGGGCCACCAGGAAGTTGAGGCACTACTTGTTAGCTCATTTTGTAATCCTGGTTTCGAGATTAGATCCCATCAAATATCTCTTTGAGAAACCAGCGCTTACAGATAGGCTGGCTCGTTGGCTGCTTCTTCTCTCCGAATTTGATCTCAAGTATGTAACGCACAAATCAGTTAAAGAGAGAGCTATGGCGGAATTCTTGGTGTATCACTCGGTAGAAGAGGATAAGGCAGTGGAATACTTGTTTCCAAATGAAGACATTTTGCAAATAGAAGAGAAAACATGGACGATGTACTTTGACGGAGCATCTAATCAGTACGGTTATGGGATTGGTGTGTTACTGATAGCACCCGATGATTCCCATATACCTTTAGCCTTCAAACTCCAGTTCAAAGTGTCCAACAACGAAGCAAAATATGAAGCATGTATTGCTAGTCTGGAAGCTTCCCTAGAACTAGAGACAATAAGGTTAGACGTCATCAGGGACTTGAACTTGGTTGTTTCTCAAGCAAACGGAGACTGGAAAATTAAAGAGGAGAAAATAAAGGTTTATCATCAGACCCTGGATATTCTGATTCCGAGGTTTGAAAAACTGACATTCACCCATCTGTTAAGAGAGAACAACAGGTTCGCTGATACTTTGGTAACTCTATCTCTATGGTAGACATCCCGTTGGGAGTCAAGATGCATCCGATTATCATCAAACAAAAATACACGCCATCTTATGAGACCGTCGCTGTGATAATTAAGGTTCAAGACAAAAACCCCTAGTACTATGATATTTGGAATTTTCTGGAAAAAAGAGACATATCCACTAGGGGCAAATACCAAAGACAAATTGGGAATACAGCGTCTGGTCATCCAATTCATCATCTGCAGGGGTAAGCTATACAAAAGGGGTCATCTAAGAATGCACAACCTGTGTGTTGAAGAAAAGGAATCGAAACGGCTCATGGAGGCCATACACAGAAGGGATTGTAAAGCACACATGAACAATGTGATGCTAGCCCGGAAGATCCTCAGACAAGACTATTACTAGTCCACTATGGAGGAGGATTGTATTGGTTTTGTATGGCGATGCCACAAATGTCAAATCCATACCAATTGCATGAATATCCTGCCGTCAAAGCTCTACAACATGACTTTGCCATGGCCTTTCTTAGTCTGGGGAATTGACGTTATTGGTGCAGCCTCGCCAAAGGGCTCGAATGGGCATGAGTTCATCTTGGTGGCAATTGACTATTTTACGAAGTGGGTGGAAGCTCAGTCCTATGCTGTGTTAAAGGCGTCGCATGTAGCCAAATTTATCAGAAACAACATCATCTGCCGATATGGGGTTCCAAATGAGATTATATTAGATAACGGCTCACACTTCAAGAGAAAGGTGGTGGATCTACTCGAGAAATACAACGTGGCTTTTCACAAGTCATCAACGTACAAACCACAGACCGATTGAGCTATTGAGGCCGCCAACAAGAATATTAAGAACATCTTGCGAAAGATGGTGGAAACATACAAGGACTAGCCGGATAAACTGTCATTCGCTCTTTGGGGATACATCATCAATTCGAACATCTACAAGTGCAACCCTCTATTCATTAGTATATAGGATGGAAGTCATTCTGCCAATTGAAATTGAAGTGTCGTCCCTGCGAGTTATGGCTGAGTGTCAGATAGCGGAGGCGAACTAGTAGTAGAGTAGATTTGATGAGTTAATGTTGTTTGATGAGAGAAGACTAAGGGCATTGTATCATGTCTAGGGCTATCAGTGCAGAATTGCTAGGGCTTTTAACAAGAAGGTCAAGTCTAGAAATCTCAGAGACTGAGACATGGTGCTCAAGGACAACCGGACTCCCATCCATGACCCTAAGGACAGATCAGACCTAATTGGACTAGTCCTTACATCATCAAATCTATCTGGTCAGAAGGGGAATTATTCTCACGGACTTAGATCGCCTAGAATTTTCATAGTCGATTAACATGGACAAGTTGAAAAAATATTACCCTTGAGAGGCTCGCTAGGCCGAAAACCCGAAAGGGCTACCTAAGCAAAAGTTAGAGCATGGAAAATTAGAAATAAAGAAAAACTAAGCCCACAAGGTTAAAAACCCTAAAGGGCGACTTTGGCAAAAGTTAGAGTGCAAAAAGAAGGAGTTAATACTCGAGTGAACCTGAACCGCACTACGTAAGGCCTGATTCCCATTTTCGGGATACGTAGGCAACTTCATTATGAAGTTCGGCCGTAACCATCTCTATCTCAATTGTCCTGTCCATCTATTTGATCAGGTCATCTTTGTCCATCATTATTTATCTCGGTTGTGTTGCCTCTATTTTGGCAGAAGGACCAATTGCAAGGCAGAGCAGTGATGATGAATATAGTTATGGACAGTTATAATCTTCTGATTTGGGGTTGTACATCTTAAGGACTAACTTTGTGCGTGTCAAGCAGTGATCACTTTCAAAAATGGCTTTGAAAAGTTTTAATAAAAGTTGATTTTGTTCAAAATTTTACCTTTTCACAACTTAGACCATTTTGGAACCAAAAAGAAAATTTTTAGTGCTCAAAACTTTAATTCTATTAATTTCAACGCGGGTACATTCCTCAACTCTCTGAGTTAAATCAAAGTTACTTTTACATCATAAAACTTGAAGAAAAAAAAAAGTCAAAGCAATAAACTAGGGACATAGATGAGTCAAGTGTTCCTATGTCCTCTACTTGTGCTCGCGGAAGCCTCTGCAGCCAAAGTTGGCCCAACCTGTGCCTCGTCCTCAAGCTAAGCTAAGCACTCGCTGGAAAGGGCATAACTGAAACTAGGGGTAGGGGCCAGAAGCTCTCTCGTCCTCCAAGCAGCGAGGTACCGAGTCAAGGATGAAGTGCGAATTGGGAATAGAGCCGGGTATTCTACTCCCTCTTCTGTTCGGGTCTAATCGTGTCCAAACTAGAGTCTGAACCGGAAAGGGAAATAGAACATGCCATGGGTGAGGTCAATCAACTGTATGCCCGGTTGTGGAGACATGTTGTAGCTCATCTCAGCCAAGTTAAGCCAGGGGCAACGCCAGGCAATGTCAACCGCAGATCTGTTGCACATCCAGTCACACCACCATCCCTCATTGGGAAAGTCCACTAGTCGCTGGATGAAGAAGTAAACTCGGGCTGAATATTCGGGGCAAGAGTCCACCACTTTCAGCTTATCCATAAGCCATACTTGGGAAAGGACAAAAAAGAAGAGAGATTAAAGAATAGAGAGATGTATGTTGAGAGAAAAATAAAGAAAAGGGTTTTAAGAGAAAATAGAGCTTGAGTGCCGAGTGATGCAAGCCATAAATAAGAAAGGGTGGGAAACAATACCTGAAGAAGTAATGGACTCCCCACGAATCGAGTAGTCTCTCGCTGATAAAAAGCGTCCAAACCCATCAGGGTCTCGGCCAGGGCCAAACCAATGCAACTCTTACCCTCCTTCAAGCGTTGGGCCACCTCGATCAACCTGATGCTGGCTCTGCCGCAACTAGAGACAGAAGAAAGTGTGCGAGCATACATAAATAGAGGGCATGTTGCCTAAAGCCTCGCCAAATAAGGTCACCTCTGTCGCTAATGTCGAAAAACTGGTGGATCAACCCAAGTATGTCTAGCTCCCCGTCATGAGCTAAAGATTGAGCTTCGTGCAAAGTCAGTCCACACATTCGCCCCAAAGCCTGGGTATGGCCAAAACGGGGCTGAGACATGATTTCATCATCGCGACGGGATTCCATCAATGCTTGAAATTCTTTAAAAGTCGGGCACAGTTCTTGTGCTCCGAACCAAAATACGAGTGTAATTGGATCCCAACACCGGACCGCGATATGAAGGAACGGGAAACAAAGTGGAGTACAGCTAAACAAAAAAAACGCATTTATGCCAAAACCTTAGAAATTTACCTTTTTTCGTGTCGTCCAAAGTGGCTATCCAATTTTTGAGTTTCTCAACAAGGAAGATCTCCATTTTCAAGAAAACAGCAGCTAAAATGAGGTTCTGGTGAAGAAATTGCGAAGGAGCACCTTTTATAGAAGATAGGTTGTGAGTGGAAGCCAGCTGTCAGTCAACTGGTGGATCACCACAAGTGGCCAACCGTCCACTTTTGTGGCCTGGCAGTTTGGCATTTTGGCTTTGTCCTGGTCTTTGTGTTTTGGGATTTTGTTTTGAGTCTTTTGTTTATAACAAGTGTAAATAGTTGTGTTTAAGTTGTTTTTACTTTGTTTTTCTTTTATCAAGTTGTGTTTTGTATTTTGGTCGTTGGTTGGCTCAATACCTAGTTACGAACATTATTCCAATACAAGCAGTTTCAAATTCAATTCCATTTTACGAACATTATTCCAATACAAGCAGTTTCAAATTCAATTCCATTTTCATTCTACACGAATGTGGTGCTCATGATGCAAAAACAATAACTCTTTTCATAAAACTGCAGGGTTTTTTCCCCGATCATAGTTTTTTTACAAAAGAGATAACAAGCTCGAGAGGCCCTCTTCGTCCTCTTCCTCAGATGAGACTCAGGGGCATTGTCTCCATCGACATCGTTATCAGAATCAGACTTTGAGCCAGAGCCAGTGTCATTATCTCCACTCCTTGACTCAAAGCCAGCATCGACGTCGTCTTTGCTCCCTAACCCCAAGCCAGCATCATCGTCCCCGCTCTCAGACTCAGAGCATCGGCTCACTGCCTCTTCAGAGTTGTTGGTCTCAATATCATCCCCACTCAAAACTAGCTCCGAGCTTCTCCAACTCCGAGCACCTTTGCCCCTTCCTTAACCTCAACGCTCGTCTCGACCGCATACTGGAGCCTGTCTACTTCTCTTCCCTACCGCTGGAGGAGGTGCCGCCAGTGCTGCTGGTGCCCTCGGTACAGGTAGAACCTGAAGAAAAACAAGCATCAACAAATCAGATACAGTGTATGTATTGTTATAGAATCGAGTATGCAGTATGAGTATGATATAGAAAATAGATGCAGTATAGGTACAATGTGTCGGTGCAGTGTGAAGCAAAATCAGAATGTATGTCAGTATGCACTGTCACTGTGAGTGTCGCACATGTAGACACCCCATTTTTGACCGACCTTAAGACTCAGACGTCACCGATTGAGCGCTCGGTGGTGTCGCATATCGTGCTCGTTCAGAAGTCTCAGAGTCGCGGCCGTGCGCCCTGCCTCCGGACTTCCGAACCCTCTTCTGTGCCTTGCCTCGATTTGCGAACCGGACTCGGTTTTCTCTATTTTCTTTCCTGAGGAGAGGGAGAGGTCCCGTAGACCATCTCTCAGTGGCCGTGGGCTACATTTCGTGGCCGTAGGCCATTTTGCCCATTTCGGAGCCAGGTTCCCGGTTTTCGGAGCCGTCAGGCCGTGTGCCTCAGTTCGGGACCACCCAACCATCTCCGATTCCTCCGTTTTTTGGCATGCATCTCATTTACTCCCTTTCGAGGGACACTGGGGTCTTAGATACCCACTTCGTGGCCGAACACCACTTTCGGTGCTTAACGGCCGATTTTCGGGACCCCGAACTGCGTGTTTTGGCCCCCGAGCATTCGTTTTGCATCGGTTTTCGTTCATCTTTGGCAGGTACCTCTGTTTTATCACCAGGAAGATCACTGGAGGGTGGGAGGCTAGTAATTGTCTCAGCAAGCAGTTATGCTCTTCCGGCGCCCCCCGGCGCCCGTTTTTCTCACTTCCGGGCTAATGTTGAACACCCTAGGGCCATTTTCTTCAAGCCAAAACCACATATTTGTGATGTACACACATGGGAGGACCCTAAAAACCTATGGCCGGCCAGTAACTCTCTTTGACCCTTTTGAACCCCTCTTTGAATTGGCCTATTCTCTCTCATGTTTTAGAGTTGCCAAATTTGAACCACAGGGTCTTGTTCAGCACACCTGGGAGGACACCAATCCTTGGTGGCCGGCCACTAAATCAACTTGACCTTTTTGACCCTTGGCCGGCCGGCCACCTGCAGCAAAAATACCTGGCCGGCCATGCTCCTTGGGATGTGTTCCTTACAGCTGTGCAGCTATTTCCCCCAGAAAAGATCTGTATCCGGGGGATATTTTGGAGGGGAATACTTGGGTGCATTTCCCTCCACTTGCCTCCTCCTCTTTGGCTTATATAACAGCAGCTCCAACACTCTCCCAAGGGTTGGAAAAACTTGCCTCAAGTATACATACACCTATCCCTCTCTATCTCTCTCAAACTCTCAAGTTTAGTGCCATTTCTTGATCATCATCAAGCACCACCATCACCACTCCATTTCCAGCAGCAAGGAGAGGTTCTTAGAGGCTTAGAAGCAACATTCCTCAAGCCAAGAAGCAAAGAAAGAAAGGTCTTCAAGGGTAAGAGTCCATTCCCCTCTTTTGTACCCTTTTCTTGCTTCATTTCTTAAGCCTACTTGCTCACTATTTTAGGCTCCGACCTTAACTGAAACTAGGTCTATTTTGAGCTATTCTTCATGTTTGATCAAGGGCTCAACTCTGTTTGAGCCCTCTATGGTGCACTTGTTTCAATGTCATCTTGTATGTCAATATTTTGCATTGAATATTTGGCCTATGTGTGATCTGAATTGGAGCATCTCATGAACTGATATTGTACTTATTTTGAGGCCCTCTTCAACATTGAAGAAGGGATCAACCTTGTTTTCATGCTCCATATGCCACTTGCTTTGAATCCATGTTTTACCCTTGTTTTTGCATGCTTTTTCTAGCCTAGGAGTGATCTGTTTTCAAGCATAATGTAAACTGTGAGTGGGCCTATTTTGAGCCCCTCTTCAACATTGAAGAAGGGCTCAACCCTGTTTGGCCTCTCTATCATGCACTTGCTTCATAATTTCTCATATTTACCGTAAACTTGCATGATTTGTTTGACCTACATGTGGTCTGTTTTGGAGCATCTCATGAACTGTGAGTAAGCTTATTTTTTGTCCCTCTACAACATTGTAGAAGGGATCAACCTTGTTGGGGGTCTCCATGTTATACTTGTCTCTAAACCCCTCTTTGACCCCCATTTTGCATGCTTTTTTAAGCTTATCTAGCTTCTGTTTTCGGCCATCATCAGTACTGGAAAGAGTCATATTTTGATCTTCTTGACATATTTTATTAAGGGTCTCTGCTGGTTTGATGGATGTTTCGGGGTACCTCATGTTATAGCCTTATGTATCCTCAATCTTGCATGGCATTTTTAGCATATTTTCATACTGAGTTGAGGGATGTCATCTACTGTAAATGTTCATATTTTTAGTCCCTCATCAGTGTTGTAGAAGGGTACTTTTCCATTTGGGCATCGCATGTATCACTTGCTTCAATACCCCTCTCTTGGCCCGTATTTTTGCATGCCATTGTTGCCCTATCTATGCTTGCTATTTAGCCTTTTTGATGACTGAAAAATGCTTGTCTTGGGGCTGCCTTGCTACTGTATTTTCATTCCATGTCCATATTGTGCATGCATTGCATGGCTGTAGGACATTTCGGGCGCCTAATATCGCATTTCGGGACCATTCCGTGCATTTGGTGTCATTTCCCCACCTTTCGGGACTGTTTTGCATCATTTGTGAGTGCTGAAATTCCATTTGCATGCTTGCATATCATTTTCTATGTCATTTCATGCCTTACGGCCATCGCCTCGGTTTGCGTGCCCGTGTGCACGCATTTCGAGGCACTTCATTTTTTCATCCTACGGCCTCTTATGTGAGTGTGGCTGAGGCTCTCTCATATTAGTATAAGTCCAATTTGTATTTGGAGTGCCATTTCATGCTTTAAGGTATTGCCTCGGTTTGCGCGCCCGTGTGCACGCATTTCGAGGCACCTCATTTTCATCCGACGGCCTCTTATGTGAGTGTGGCTGAGGCTCACTCATGTTAGTGTAAGCCCATTTTGCATTCTGCATGACATTTTAGCATCATTTCACGCCTTAGGATCATCGCCTCGGTTTGCGTGCTCGCGTGCACGCATTTCGAGACATCTCATTTTCATAGCATTGTGCATGCTAGGATTGTATTTTAGCCGCATTCCATGCATATCATGCATATTGCATCGTGTTCGGGATAGGAGTTAGCCCGGGCACGGGAAACGAGGTACGTTTCGTACTCCGAGTGACGGAACGGGTCTCAATTCCCAAGTCACCGACACTCCGGATTACCCATGATGGAGTTAGGTTTTGTCATAGCATTCATCTGCATTCATCCTATATTAAGTTGTGCAATCCGACTCCTCGGCCATCATGCATCGAGATGCGTGATTGGTGGCACGAGGATCGAGGCATGCATATATTTGTGAAATACATTGCTATGCCCCCTTCCTGCTCTCTGTTGCAGCAAAATAGAGAATCAGCAACTTTTCGGAGTCTGGCACGCATTTCGAGAAACATTGCAAACAGAGGCCGATCGGGGCATTCCAGTGGATTTCCGCGCAAAGGCAGTCCAGCATACATCATTTATCAGGATCGAGGCAGCCCCTGGCTTGCATGCCAGTTTACAGCTTTCTTAGTTTAATTTGTTAATTGATTAGGAATTTGTATATTCGGACTGTATATTATTCGGACTGTATTATTCTTTCATTCGGACTGTATTATTTATTCGGACCCTCTGCGCGAGGGCATAATTGTAATAAGTGTGAGTGAGTGTGATGTATGTCTTCCAACCCCACGTCTTTCTCCCTTTTATTTACCCGCTTATGATAGTTAGATATAGGGCATATTTCAATTAGCATACAGTATGACAGCATGTTTGCATCATTCATCTGTTTTGCACGCACCGGGCTCGGCGCATCATACAAACTGCATTTGTATTTCAATTCCAAGTTGAATACATAATAGCTGTTGCATTCCATATGCCATGTTTAGAATAGCCGAGCCTGCTATAGTTGCATTTTGCATGTGTTGCATTAGGCATCTCTGTATAGTTAGGACCATGCATGGATTTCTAACGAGGTTTTGTTTTTGGCTTGGAGTACTCGGTGAGTTTTATGCTTTAGCATCCTTGCATGCGTGTGAGTGATTGCCATGAATAGCATGCTTACCATGAGGCTATATGCTTATGTGATATAACTGCCTTGAATGCCTGTGGGTGGAGGTTGCGTTACTTGAATTGGGACAATGCGTTGACCGTTTGTTTTAAGCCCACCAGATAGTGGCAAAATCATGTTTTCTAAGCCCACCTGAGGGTGGCAAATCCACGTCTTAGCCTACCTGCGGGTAGCAACATCAAACCATTTTCAAACAAGCAAACATGAAATGTTTTGTTCCAATTCAGGCGACTCAGTCTATACTTGTTTGCTGCGAGCATCACATAGTAACCTAGGCTAATAACCGGAATAAGAACTCACAATGTTTTCAAAATAAGATATCATGGTTAGTAGAGGCCGGTCTTTGACCGGGCGAGCGGGGGTGCTCACGAAGTGACCTTCCCCAATCGTACCCAAGTTCCCGAGCCGAGGCAACTTTGGTGATGACGGACACGTGGCCTTTGGCACCGAGTCAGGGTTTCCTAAATTTCCCATTTAAAAAATATTTAGGTGGCGACTCTGTATCTGGCAAAGCAGTCCATGTTTGGCACTTCTTTCAAAAAATCTGTTTTCCAAAACGATTTGCCGGATTTGGACTCTTCGGTTCAAGATTAAGAACCGTGACACAAATCGAGTCCGAGCTGTAGCAAGGTCCCCCGCGGGCTTGTTACAGCACAGTATGAGGATCGTGTATCAATGGGAATATGGCATGTCAGTACAGTGTGGAAAGTAATCCAATGCATGGGGGGAAGGGAAGTATACCTGGATACTATGCAGAACAAGCATCATCTCCCTTCTCTGCACCATATGAACTAAGGAGGCAACCAGCTGAAGAAGGCCCTCCGTATACTGTGTGGGTGTCTGCAAATGAAACTGAATAATCAGTATCCGAAAAGGGAGAATGCGAGATGCAAGATGTCAAGCAGTGGATTGGAAAAAATCAATCCACAACCGTCCACTCATCATCACGCATCCGTCCAAAATACAGTAGATTAGTTCGGTTTGATCTGTTTGGGCGGATCAAAATATCCGCTGCTCATCCCTAACTCCACCATCATTTCCACCCGTCACCACCACTACTAGTAGTCAGCACCATCATCCACTGCCGTTGGCACCACTCCCAATGTAATAACCCACATTCATGTCTTAGTCATGTTCATGTGCATTTGCATGATTTTGTCTTGTTAAGCTTGCATTTGTAGACTTTGACTCGTTTTGCCTAGGTAAAGGTCCCTGTCTTGTTTTGTGCTTATGTGATTTGCTTAAGTGTTATGTGCATGCTTTGTTCCTTCCTTGCTGTCTCAAGCCTAGGTCATGTTAAGCCTAGGTCATGTCAAGCCTAGATCATGCCAAGCCTAGGTCATCTCAAGTCTAGGTCATGTGAAGCCTAGGTCATGCCAAGCCTAGGTCATGTCAAGCCTAGGTCATGCCAAGCCTAGGTCATCTCAAGCCTAGGTCACACCTTTGAACCTCTTACACCTTGGACCATCTTAGAACCACTTTGGTTGACCTCCACCATCACCTAGGCATATTGGCCGAGATGTTATCATCTAGGCGTCCGAGATCCTTAATCCTTGCACCTAGTGATCTTGTTCTGGGACTGGAATGACCTAAACCGAGGTGTGGCACATCTAGGCCGAGGTGTGGCACAACTTGGCCAAGTGTTATCCTTCCTAGCCGAGATCATTGAGACCTTACTTGCCGAAACCTATGTCCTTAGCCGAGATCATTACCTGTCGGAGTGCCCATGTCACCTAGCTTGTTGGATACACTTTGTCTTACACATGTCTGGTCTTTCTATCACCTTTTGAGGAGAACCAATCCGGTAGTGCCACGTGTCCGTGCAGAGAGTTAAATCAGCCGGTAGAGAGAGAAAAACATATCATTTGCTATATCCTTGTCTTAGAAGAGAGAGAAGCTCTAGGAAGAGGAAGAGGAATTCTAGAGAGAGGTAGATTTCCAAGCTTGATCTTCACACCTTGAACCGTTAGATCCGTGTTTTGAGGTTAGATTCTTGGTCTACTCTTGTTGTTCTTATTGTTCATCTAGCTGCATTGCATGATCTAGCATGTTTCATGAGCCATGCATTGATTTAAAGTTCGGTTTTAGAAAAAGAAAGTGATGTTCATGTGTTCTTGAGGAAAAGCCATGTTTTGATCCGAAAGTTTGTATCAAGATCCATGTTTTCGTGTTGTTTTCATATGATCTTCAAGTATGGGTACCAAGGTCCGTGTTTTCGAACTCATAACATGAAATCCCAGATTTTGTAATAACAAGTTATGATTTTAGCATTCATGTTCTTCATGTCCTTCAAGGAGGAAACCCAGATTTCCAGACCTCATTTCCCTAGGTGTGATCACCGAGACCACTCTTGCCTAGATCCCACACATAGGCCAAGCATCGTATCTCACCTTGGCCTACCTTGCATGATCACTTGCACGTTAGTTTATCTTGCATGCACACCTAGGCTAACCACTGAATCACCTAGGCCGAGATGTTTATCATCTAGGCCAACCATGGTACACCTTTGCCGACACCTAGTAACAACTCGGCAGGCAGCTGTACACCGAAGCCTAGGTAACCACACCTCGGCCAAGAGTTGTGGGACCTCGGCCAAGACCTCCTGAGTTCACTCAGCTAGGTCATTTTTGCCTAGATCATTTCTGTGCATCCATTCCAAGACCTGGTTGGTACCCAGCATGTTTTCCCTAGATGAAAAACAGTATTTTAACTTCTAGCATGTTTTCCCTAGATCATTTGCATTCATGTAAAGTTTATTTTTAAGAGTGCATTCAATAGGCTTTGCCATGTGTTTGTAGGACTTGGACCCTTGCTTTAACCCCGACGTCCGAAGAGCTATGTGAGTGGTATTTTTAATAAAGTTATGTTATAAAGATTTGTTAAAGCTTTACTTTGTTTTAGAAAAGTATTTGATCAAGCATGAATGACTATCCCTATTTTATGTATCAAGTATAAGCTTTGTTTTGATGACATCATGTTAAGTCCTTACGTGCCACAGGACTATAAGCTTTTGTGGCACAAGTCCGTACGTGCTAGGGGATTTTAAGCATTTGTAGCACATTCAAGTTAAGTCCGTACGTGCTAGGGGACTTTAAGTATTTGTAGCACATTCAAGTTAAGTCCGTACGTGCTAGGGGACTATAAGCATTTGTAGCACATTCAATTTAAGTCCGTACGTGCTAGGGGACTTTAAGCTTTTGTAGCACACATGTTTTGAAAGACCAAGATTGATGTACAAGCTATGTTATGTATTGTTTTGAAAAGATCCCTATGTTTTTGTACAAGCTATGTTATGTATGGTTTTGATAAAGATCTCGGGTGTCATTCATTTAAACCTTTATTACTTGTACCATTCACTGAGTATCCAAGCTCACCCTCTCCTTATATATATGTAGGTAATAAGCAAGGAGGCGGTGACGCCTAGATGTTGTTTTGCAAGATGTTTTGGATTCATATTTATGTCGGCAATCTTGAAGATTATGCTTCTTAGTTTTGATTATGTATTTTGTATATGTCGGCTTGAGAAGCCTTTTGATCAAGATATAATATGTACTTTACTTTATTTGTATCCAAGTTGTAACTCATGTTAAGATGTATGCCATTTCATTTGATCTATGCACAGCTCTTATGGACCACTTAGACTTATATATATTGCTTCCGCACATGTAAGCCCCATATGTATACTCTGATTGTGTGTGAATTTTGAAAGTTGGCCTTCGGTAATCTCGGATTACTGGCCATCACGGCACCATTCTACTAGGGGCAGAATGGGGTCGTGACACCCAACCCCCTCTCTACCTTACTCCTCTTTTTCATTCTTCATATTTAAAACCCTAGTCTCTCTCTCTCTCTCTCTCTCTCTCTCTCTCTCTCTTGCAAGGGTGTGCAATGGAGATGGCCAGGTTGTGATAGAGGCGACTAGTTTGCAATATGAAGGAACAAGAGGCCTGAGTCACAGTAGAGGGAGTTGGGCTGATGGATCATGATGGATAGGGCTAAGGAGGGAATTGCAATAGAGAGGGAGGTTTGAAGGGAAGTCACAGTGGGGACAGATGGCTCAAAAGGTGATCATATTCGGAAAGGGTCGTTGTAGTCAAAGGTGGTGGTTGTAAGGGCCAAGAAAGGGGTAGCGGTGGTGAAAGGAGTCACTAGAGGGGAAAAGAGGTTAAAGTAGGGAAAGAAGGTTGCTGATGGGAGAGGAGTCAATGTTTGTGGTCGAAGGCGACGACAATGGCTGCCGAAAGTGGTGGTTAAGGGATGGAGTAGGATTATAGTTTGAAATTTTGGGATTTAAAGATGAGGACAAATTTGGTGTTATAGTGAGTGTAAAAAGAGAAAACTATAAAAATTGAGTGTAATGAGAAAAATAAAAAAAAGTATTGTCTAAATAAAATGACACCTAATTAAAACAGTGAAATTTATTTATTTTTTTAAATAGAATTCACCTTGTTTTAACCAATCACACAATAGAGAGTTTTATTTACCCACTAAGTCGATGGAATATAATTAATTTTCTTTTTTTAAACAAAATTAATTTTATTATAAATAGAAATAAACATCACCCCCATATACAAAGGCCGAAAACAAAATCACTTGGTATCTATTAAAACAAACACAAAATGACAATCTTGACATATTTATATATAATAACATATTTGTATGTAGAAGAATCACTTTTCTTGCTTCCACCACCCAAATTTTTACAGTAAAACCAAAATTAAATCTCATGAATTTCAGGTGTCCCTCGTACAACCCAATGTGATTCTATGCCGACCATAGCCTGTTTCTCATGTTTTTTATAGGCATTTAATGAATATTTTGCAAGAGAAAAAACACTATAAATAGACCCTTGAACACTTATAGTGTCCCATCCAGAGACAGCTATTAGAGCTCATTGAAACCAATACAAAAAATATATATTTCTAAAAAAGTGAATCAAAGAGCTCTAATGGCTTCTAACAATTTGCTGGTCATCCTTGCCATTGTGGCAGTTGTTCTTCCTTCAGTCACCATGGCTACTGATTATTGGGTTGGTGATTCTAGCGGTTGGACCAATGGCTATGATTACCAAACTTGGGCTCAGGATAAAGTATTCTATGTTGGAGACAAACTAGGTAAACTAGCATTTCTTTTCTTTTTGCCTTTTTTTTTTTAAATTTTGTTTTAAATAATGAGGAGCTTCCTCGTAATTCATCTCTAGGTAAGGGTCGGCATCTGGTTGGCTCAGCTTGCAAAATTGGTGCCCACATTCACACATGGGCTAAGCCTAACAAGTTTGTTAATAGACTGAGTCAAGTTGGTCCAAGGTCAAAAAAACCTTAAGCTCAAGTTGTGTCTAACTGGCTTGACTTGTGCAGAAAATATATATATATATATATATATATTTATTGAACTTTTTATTTTTTTTTAATTATTTTGTCTAATTTATATGCCGCCTCATGCATAATAAGCCAAGCTATCGAGTCGGGTTTTGGCACCTAAGCCCAACACAAGCCTTATTTGGGCTAACCTAGCTTGCCAAAGGTATAACTTTGGATTGAATAAAATTCAACTGACTAGACACTCTTCAGACTAAATGATGACTCTTATCTCTCAATATATATAATCATTTGTCCTATATAGCAAGTAATTGTTGGGCCTAAGTCCTAACTAGGGTGGGATCAAAGAGGAGTAGGGAGAGAGCTTTTTACTCCTTAAGTTCAAACTCATGACTTCTCGTATGACAATAATAGGCTATGGGCAAGTGAAACAACTTAGTTGGTTACATAATAAAAGTTGAGTTTCAATTTACTAGCCACTACTCTATGCCTAAATTTTAGTCTTGTCAAGAAATATTTACAGTCATTGAATCACATAAAAGTCATAAGGAATGGGAATATTAAGCACTATCATGCCTAGGGATGTAATCAGTTTGATACGGTTGGTATTTAAGTAAAAAATGTCACCGAATTAATAATATCGATTTTATTATTTTGAGAACCGATACATATCATTTCTCCCATCAAACCGCACCACACTGCACTGCACTGAACCGAACCGAACCGAACCGAACCGATTGAAACGGTTCAGTTTAATCAATTTATGACTTTTCAAAGTTAAGCTACTTTTTAATATAGTCACTAATCTATATAAAAACATTGAATTAGTTATTTTTCCACCATTTCAAACATATTCAATCCATCCATTTAATAAAATACTTTTCAATTCCTAGATTAACAAAAATACAAACAAAAAAAAGTTAGAAAATACTAAGGTTTCAATAATAATGAGTTAAAGTTAAGATTATATATAACAAAAAATTATAAAAGGTTATAGAGATGATAAGGTTAATTAATTAAGGTTAATAATTTATTATATTTATTAATATCATTATATTATTAGATTATATAGATTATAAATATAATATGTTGAAGCAATCGGGTTTCGGTTTAATTCGGTGCACAAAGTGCTTGAATCAATACCGAACCAAAAACAGAAAAAAAAATCAAATTTAAAAACTGCACAAATCAATTCTCATTAAACCAAACCAAACCAAGCCTTAAGTCCCATCAAATGAGGTCGGCTACATGAATTATTTTTCTCCACGCTGTCCTATCAAAGGTCATTTAATTAGTTAAATTAAGTAGATCCATATCTCTATTTATAACGCTAACCAACGTTAATCTAGGCCTACCATGTCCTCTAACACTTCCATCTACCGTTACAGTATTGCATCTCTTTACTACTGCCTCTGTTGATCTCCGTTGAATATGACCAAACCATCTCAACAAATCGATTCTCATTAAAAAACAGACAAAATATAGCTAGTTCAGTCCTGTTCAATTGGTTTGACGGGTTTTTTCAATTTTTTTACATCCCTAATCGTGTCATTGAATCATTGAGAATCTTAAGACACATGAATATTGAGACATAATCTAATGATCGTGAGTGTTTTATGACAATAAAACAAAGAAATTTGGGACAAATGATCTCCTAACCGTTTCAATTATACCTCTAATAACCGAAAATAAATATTCAACTATGTCACTTCAATTAATTTCTTCTTCTCTATTTGTTTGTTTGTTTCCCATACAGTTTTTAACTACACTATGGGAAATCATAACGTGTTCAAAGTGAACGCTACCGGCTTCAGCCAATGCATTATCCCACCAGCAAATGAGGCATTGACCTCTGGACACGATATCATTCCCCTTATGGTCCCTGGAAAAAAATGGTACATTTGCGGTGTGGGGCAGCACTGTGCTCAGTTTGGCCAAAAGCTTGTCATCAACGTAGAAAGCGGAGCTCCAGCACCGACCCCTACGAAAAACTCTGCTCATGGGATACTAATTTCTGGATATCAATTTTTCATGGCAGCAGTGTTAGCTGTGGCTGCCATGGTTATGGCTTGACTAATATGACATTTAGGTCATTTAGATCAACAAATTTTATATTGTTTTAAGAATAAGACAAAGAAGCTGTACTGGCTGTGGCTGTTGTGATTGTGGCTTGACCAATAAGACATTTAAGTCACTTTTGATCAACTGATTCTATGTTGTCTAAAGAATAAGATTCAATTGAGTACAACACCATTTACAATCTTTTGTAACTTTTTTACGTATGCATTTTGTATACCTTTGTGATGAATTAATTCTTATATTTTGAAAATTGAATAATATGTATGTGTTTGTGTATAAGTGTTGTCTTTCATTTTTATGGAGAAAATATCATTTTACCCTCTAAACTATCACTCAAAAATCAATTCAATCTTTGTTATTTTAATATTATCAATTTTATACCTAAACTATTCGATTTTGTATCAATTTTACTCTCACTGTCAATTCTCATCTACAATCAAACAAAAGTTGTTAATGTGGCATCCAAATTTCATTTAAAATTTCATTTTACCCCAAACATATCTCCAAAATATCAATTAGACCCCTGAATAAAATGAAGTTTGGGGGTCTAATTGCTATTTTAGAGATAGTTTGGGTGTAAAATGAATTTCAAACGAAATTCCGATGCCATGTTAACAACTTCCATTTGATTATAAATTGCAGGTAACGGCGGAGGTAAAATTGATTTAAAATCAAATTATTTAAATATAAAACTGATGTTATTAAAAGAATTCGAACGAGAGTTGAATTGATATTTAAATAATATTTAGAAGGTAAAATGATATTTCCTCTTTATTATGACACTTTTAACTCTTGTTGAAATTATGAGTAATATTGCTCCTCCTAATTTTATGTGATGCTCAAAAAATTGTCTGACTATTTTTTCACCAATTGTGAACAGCGCACTCATTATTAAAAGAAACAAATTATTAAAAAAAAAACTATTCGATTCCTTTGTTCTCTTCCGGGATGAAGGAGCTAACCAAACCAGCTCCAAAGTTCATGAGTGAATCTCAATCAAATCAATGTAAGCGGATGGCCGCAAGAAGGCTAACAACTCTCATTGGTCTCCTATAAAGGTTTAGTTTCGTTAGATCTTCTTGTCATTTCAAAAAGCCAAACAAATAAATAAATAATAGTGACCAAAGTCGCATGTTGATGTGAGAGTTTTCTAATAAAATTCTAAATAAATTTTTAGTCACCGCAATAGTATCCGCAATATTATTGCAATAATAAATAATCATTCTACAGTGCCTAAAAGAAAATATGTGTATATATATATATTGATTTTTCTCAATGGCATGAGATTATTTGTTATCAAATTTCTTTTTTCCTTCATTCTAGAACCGTCGATGAAAAATGAGCTGGGGTTTGTGGTCAGAGACAACGACAATGACTGCCAAAAATGGTGGTTAACGGGGGGACTAGGTAAATTTGGGCATGCTGCTGCGCACCCCGCGCAGCAGCATCTGTTGTGCGGTGAAATGGGCTCATTTGGGGGCCTATTTTGATAATCCAAACCGTTCATATTTTAGAATACATCAAGTAGAACATGCCTGCAAAAAAATCAAGTTAATCGGATATCGTTTACCTATTCATCCACTCATATTTATATTCATTTTAATACTTTAAATCACAATTATTATTTATTTTTGTAGATAGAAATGTTAGTGGATGAATGGGTAAACGATATCCGATTAACTTGATTTTTTACAGGCATGTTCTACTTGATGTATTCTAAAATGTGAACGGTTTGAATTATCAAAATAGACCCCAAAATGGGCTCATTTCACCGCACAACAGATGCTACTGCACACCCCGCGCAGCAGCATCCCCAATCCCGAGTAGGGTTAGGATTTGAAAAAATAGAATTTAAAGATGGGGATATTCTGCAAGAAGTCCCTCATTGTAATACTTTAATGGGAAAAGGACACGTGCGTGGATTGTGTTGCAATAAGAAGTTTAATTTAGTTTGTTCATAAAATTGACAGTAAACTTTTATCTGATGTGGCATTTTTTTTTTTTCACTTCTACACAGTAAAATTTTACTATTTTCGCAGTTGAACATACTTCAACATCTTCATTTGAGATCCTAACCTCAGTATTCGAACTTATCATTAACAATAACAATAATAAACTTTAATTTTAAAAAAACTTCCAAAAAATAGGAAATTTTTACAAATTTAAACCTCCACCAACCTTAATATTCAAATAGATTGGCGTCAGAGACGAGTTAATGATTCAACTTACCACTAGAGTGATTTTTCCAAGATTTTATCTATCTTCAATATGTATTAGACATATTTTAGTATCTCTCTCTTCTACTTTTTTGTTTTATCCCCCACCTATTAGACTAAGCACATGATGGATGGGGATTAGAGGTGTACGCAGGGCGATTCGGTTGGTTTGAGTGTAAAATTATAAATCGAATAACGGTTTAGCGAATTGACAAATCGTAGTTTGGATGGTTTTAGATGGATTGGCGGATTAAAAAAATATTATAACCAATTATCAAGTATTTGCATAATATATAACACTAATTTAAATAATATTTTTCATATATATAACACAAACTAATTTTATATAATATGTTTCATATATATAATTATTAATTTGTAACAAATTTCACATCTTAAATCTCTTTCACACTTATTTTTATTTTGATATTTCATTAGAGGTTAAAAAATACATATATATTAACTATAACGGAACGGAGTGGTTTCGAAGGCAAATTATAAATTTTAAAATTTGATCCGTGATTTGCGGATAGAATGATACGTATTGATGTAAATCAATGTAATTTTAACGAATTGAATAGTATTTTACACAGCCTAATGGGAACTACACATACATGACATGTAGACCACATTAGATTATGTGCATATTAGCTCTATTCGTAGCAGTACTAGGGGCAAAATTGTCTTAAAAAGTTACGTACTTGTTTCTCATTAGGGTACGTTTGGGGAGCCTCTATTTGCACACACCATTTACCCTCTTTACACACACTTAATGAATTTTTTTTTATTACATTTCCGTCCTAAAATGAAACTACCAAAATAACCTTCCTCTTCTTCCCCAACCCGTCTCTTTCAATCCAAAAACCTAACCCTAACCCTAACCCTAACCATCAGTCACCACCATCCTCCATGGCCGCTGCCTCTCTTTTCCTCCATCACCGCCGTTACCTCTTCCTTCACCACTGCAACTCCCTTTCATCTGCGAACCCATTGCCTTCCCACTTTTCTTCCCCACCACGTCGGGCATCGTGGAATCGCCTCCGTTCGGACTACCAGTGTCGAACGAATCGCCTCCGTTCGGAAATCAACCATCGAACCAATGAATCTGGTTCGACTATCACCATCCGAACAAAGCACATTGGTTCGACCATCAACATCCGAACTCCCTTTCGTCTGCGAGCCGCCGTCGCCGTTCGTCTGCGAGTCGTCGTCGCCTTCCTTTTCGCGACTGAGAGGAGAAAGAGAGAGAGGGGGGATCGCCGGTGCTGTGTCGCCGCCGGCAAGGTGGTTGCTGCCTAGGGTTAGGGTTAGGGTTTGATCGTTGTTGGCTGGTGTGGAAGAAGATGTGTGAATTGGGAGTGTGTGTATAGGGATATACCTGGAATAAAATTGTGTGTGTTGAGTAAATTTTTTTTTTTTTTTTTGGTGTGTGAATTAAGAAAGATGTGTAAAAAGAGGAATGTGTGTGTGTAAATAGAACCTCCCGTACGTTTGGTATTATAGTAAGTATAAAGAGAGACAAAATTTAAAATTTTTGATATAATTAGAAATTGAGTATGACGAGAAAATTCCGTAAATAGAATGCCTCTGGATTAAAACAGTGAAATTTATTATTTTAAGTAGAACCCACCCTATTCTTTTAAGGGGAAGCATCAACAAATTTCATTTTCATAGATCCTCCGAATAATCTAATGAGCCCAACAGTTCCATCTATGTAGAAATGACAGAATAATCTTATATTTTGCATTCGGAATGCTAGTTAATAGCCATAAATAATCAAAATATCCATATCTTGAAATTACATGTTTATCCAAAATTTATTAAAGGGTTTTTGTACTCCTTAGAATGTTTGGAGAAATTCATAAATTAAGTCATTTCAAAACAAGAAGATTTTCATATTAATTTTTCCTCTTTTGAATACCCAAACCCCAACTCGATTCCCCCCATTTATGATATGATTTTTAAAGTGTGGGTAGATTACATTCGTGTACACTTGAATACCCGAACCCCACCCCAATTTTCTTCCATTTATGATGTGATTTTTAATATGCCGGTTACATTAGTATACACCCAATTTTCCCCCATTTACGATGTGGCTTTTAAAGTGTGAATTACATTTGTATATATTTTCAAAATAAAATATTAATAAATAAATTTTAAAAAAAACCTCATTGTGAATACCCACCCACCCCCCCCCCCCCCCCCCCAACCCCAAAAAAAATAAAAAAAAATTGCCCCATTAAATTCATTGTTGTAATTTATTTATTTGATGTTGGAAGCCACATTAGCTGAGGTTAATTTATCTCCTAAACTATATTCCATTCATATAGGGGATTTTTTTGCTTATAGCTTATGCTCAATGTAAGTCAATGTAAATGTGCACAATATTACATCCCACACTGGTTGAATGGGATCCCTAACAAGAACATGAATTATGATTATGATATGAAGATGTGACTTAATGTTGATTTGCAAAATATTTTATTTTTTTAAAATAAAATGTTGGTCATGTGTGGATATGTATTTTCTATTGTCATCCACAACATATATGTTAGAAATCTATTATTTTTATAAATTGTGGTCTCACTCTAATTAATCACATGATTCCCTCAACAAAATCCCAAAAAATATTTTCGAACTTTTTTCCTAAATAGAAAAATCAATTTAAATCTGTATGGAACAAAGTCAGAAACGGAAAACTCCACCCAAGAGAATATATTATTAAATCCACCTTACCAACATCAATAGGATTAATTTGTTCATAAGAAATCTCATGAGATTAAATGGATTATTATGTAGTTTCTCAAGATGAGAGTTTTATTTATCCATTTGTAGGGGTGTAAATTTGGTCTGGTCCTACCCATGCCGGGCCATGGGCTAGAAAATCAGGCCTAGGCCTAGGGAGTATTCGGGCCTTGGGCGGGCCTAAAGGCCAGGCCGACAGACTTGGGCAGGCTTGAACATTTTTTTTTTTTTGTCCACCAAAATTTTATTCTTTTTCACCAAAAATGACGGTGGGCCTCAGGCAGGCTAGGTGGGCAAGGTCTCGAGCCGGGCTTTGAGTGGGTCTTGAGTGGGTTGATGGGTCGGGCCAAGCAAGTGGGACTCATGGGCCGCGCCGGGCCGAGCGTCAAAATGACGACCAGGGTCCTGGACTAGGCTCAAGTCGAGCCCACCCCGGGCCGCGGGCGAGTTTCAGACCGCCCACGGGCTGCGGGTCATTTTTACACCCCTACCCACTTGTAAGTAGGTGTAATAAAATTTTTTTTTTTTTTAACAAAATTAATTTCATCAAAAAATAAAAATAAATATCAACTCCATATACAAAGGCCGAAAACAAAATTTGGTATCTCCTGAAACAAACACAAAATGACAATGTCCACATATATATATATATAACATAGTTGTATGCTGAAGAATCACTTTTCTTGCTTCCACCACCCAAATTTTTATAGTAAAATCAAAAGTAAATCTCATGAATTTCATGGCTCCCTCGTACAACCCAATGTGATTATATGCCGACCAACGCCTGTTTTTCATGTTTTTTTTTTTAGGCATTTAATGAAATTTAGAAAGAGAAAAAACACTATAAATAGACCCTTGAGACCCTTACAGTGTCCCATCCAGAGACAGCCATTAGAGCTCATTGAAACCAATACAAACTAATATTTCAAAAAGGTGAATCAAAGAGAGCTCTCATGGCTTCTAACAATTTTCTTGTCATCCTTGCGATTGTGGCAGTTGTTCTTCCTTCACTCACCATGGCTACTGAATATTGGGTTGGTGACTCTAGTGGCTGGACCATTAACTATGATTACCAAGCTTGGGCCAAGGATAAAGTATTCTATGTTGGAGACAAACTAGGTAAACTAGTTTTTCTTTTCTTTTCATTTTTATTTTTATTTTTTTTATTTTAACTAACAAGGAGTTTCATCTCAATTGATCTTCGGATAAGGTTGGACATCTGGTTGGTCCAAACTGTGAAATTGGTGCCCAAATTCACCCGTGGGCTAAGCCTAACAAGTTTTTTTTCTTACAAGTTGAGTCAGGCTGGTCTAAGGTCAAAACCTTAAACTCAAGCTCTGTCCAACGGACTTGGCCCATATAAGATTTTTTTTTGTTGTACTTTTTATCTTGTATTATTTTTGTCCAATTTGTGTGCAACCTCATGCATAATAGGCCAAGCTATCGAATCGGATTTCAGCCATGGGTCAAATAAAAGCTCAACGGACTAGGCAACTTTCAAGCCGAATAATAACCCTTATCCCTCAATATATATAATCCTTTGTCCTATATACCATCCAAGTAATTGTTAGCCTAAGTCTGGACTAGGGTTGGATCAAAAGAGTAGGGAACAGAGCTTTTAACTATTGATCTAATTCTTCAAGTTCAAATTCATGACTTCCCATATGGGAGTCATAGGCTTTGGGCAACTGAAACAATTTAGTTGGTTACATAATATAAGTCAAGGTTCATTTTTACTGGCCACAACTATGTCCCTAATTGTTTTTATGATTTTGTCCCAAAACATTTACAGTCATTGAATCACATGAAAATCTCAAGGTATGGGAATCTCGAGTCATAATTTTACGGTTGTATCACTAAATCATTGAGAATCTTAAGATATAATTCAATGATCGTGAGTGTTTTATGACAATGAAATAGAGAAATTTGGGACAAATGATCTCCTGACCGTTTCAATTATTCCTCTATTAACATAAAACAAATATTCAACTATGTCACTTTGATTGATTTCTTCTTCTCTATTTGTTTGTTTGTTTCCCATACAGTTTTTAACTACACCATGGGAAATCATAACGTGTTCAAAGTGAACGCTACCGGCTTCAGCCAATGTATTATCCCACCATCAAATGAGGCATTGACCTCTGGGCACGATATCATTCCCCTTATGGTCCCAGGAAAAAAATGGTACATTTGCGGTGTGGGGCAGCACTGTGCTCAGTTTGGCCAAAAGCTTGTCATCAACGTAGAAGGCGGAGCTCCAGCACCGGCCCCTATGAAAAACTCTGCTCATGGGATACTAAATTCTGGGTATCAATTTTTCATGGCAGCAGTGTTGGCTGTGGCTGCCATGATTGTAGCTTGACTAATATGCAATTTAGATCGTTTAGAATCAACAAATTTTATATTCTTTTAAGAATAAGTCATGGAAGCTGTACTGGCTGTGGCTGCTGTAATTGTGGCTTGACCAATAATACATTTAGGTCTCTTTTGATCAACTGATTCTATGCGTACAACACCATTTACAGTCTTTTGTAGCTCTTGTATACCTTGTGATGAATTAATTCTTATATTTTTGGAAAATGAATAGTGTTTGTGTTTGTGTTGCCTTTCCTTTATTATGACACTTTACTCTTGTTGAAATTATGAGTAATATTATTGCTTCTCCTAAACCAGTTGCTGAGTTCATGAGTAAATCTCAATCAAATCAATGTAAGCAGATGGCCACAAGAGGACTAACTACTATCCTGGTCTCCTATAAAGGATTTGTTCTGTTAGGTCTTCTTGCCATATCAAAAAAGAAAGGTAGAAGGAACTAGCATAGAGGAGTTGGATCCAAGCAGGTCATTAGCATCATGATCTCCCTTGCTCAGATCAAAAGGACAAACAAATATATAAATAATAGTGAGCAAAGTCACATGTTGATGTGAGTGTTTTCTAATAAAATTTTAAGTAAATTTTTGGTAACCATAATAATATTGCAATAATAAAAATCATTTTACAGTGCACAAAAGAAAATATTTGTATGTGTATGTATATTGATTTTTTGCAATGACATGGGATTATCTGTTCCCAAATCCCTTTATTCCAAAACATTCATATCTATTGAATCATATTTTGAAATTATCACACATCAAGAATTTTAATAATTTAATGATTATGAGTTTTAAAATAGAAAAATTTGAATATGGAGAATCCTTGATCAATCACAATGACTAATAAGTATTTGCAAGATAGTCTACCCCAATCACATGAAACTTTTGAATATGGAGTACCCTTGATCAATCACAATGACCAATAAGTATTTGCAAGATAGTCCACCCCGATCGCATGAAACTTTTCATTGATTTGGTCACATCTAGATTAAGGTTGTTGAAAGAGTAGAGAGAATTCATACCTATTGAATCATATTTTGCAAAATTGGTGCCCACATTCACACATGAGCTAAGCCTAACAAGTTTTTGTTAATAGACTGAGTCAAGTTGGTCCAAGGTCAAAAAAATCTTAAGCTCAAGTTGTGTCTAACAGGCTTGACTTGTACCCAAAAAATAAAATAAAATAAAATAAAATTATATTTTTATTGAACTTTTTTATTTCTTTTATTATTTTTTGTCTAATCTGTACACCGCCTCATGCATAATAAGCCAAGCTAACCTTGTTTGGGCTAACCTAGCTCGCCAAAGGTATAACCTTGGATTGAATAAAAATTCGACTAACTAGGCAATTTTCAGGCGAAATGATGACTCTTATCTCTCAATATATATAATCGTTTGTCCTATATACCAAGTAATTGTTGGGCCTAAGTCCTAACTAGGGTGGGATCAAAGAGGAGTAGGGAGAGAGCTTTTTACTCCTTAAGTTCAAACTCATGACTTCTCGTATGACAATAATAGGCTATGGGCAAGTGAAACAACCTGGTTACATAATATAAGTTGAGTTTCAATTTACTAGCCACTACTCTATGCCTAAATTTCTATTTGCTCCCGCCCCAACTGACAAAGGATCCTTTAGTCTTGACTGGAAATATGAATCACATAAAAATCTTAAGGAATGGGAATCTTAAGCACTATCATGTCTAGGGATGTAATTAGTTAGATACACTCGGTATTTAGGTAAAAAATTTCACCGAATCGATAATGTCGGTTTTATTATTTTGAGCACTGATACATATCATTTCTCCCATCAAACCGCACCACACTACACCGAACAGAACCGATTGAAACGGTTCGGTTTAATCAGTTTATGACTTTTCAAAGTTAAGCTACTTTTTAATATAGTCACTAATCTATATAAAAATATTGAATTAGTTATTTTTCCACCATTTCAAATATATTCAATCCATCCATTTAATAAAATACTTTTCAATTCCTACATTAACAAAAATACAAACAAAAAAAGTTAGAAAATACTAAGGTTTCAATAATAATGAGTTAGTTAAGATTATATATAACAAAAAATTATAAAAGGTTATAAAGATGATAAGGTTAATTAATTAAGGTTAATAATTTATTATATTTATTAATATCATTATATTATTAGATTATATATATTATAAATAGAACATATGTTGAAGCAATCGAATTTTGGTTTAATTCAGTGCACAAAGTGCTTGAACCGATATCGAACCAAAAACCGAAAAAAAAATCAAATTTAAAAACCGTACAGATCGATTCTTATTAAAAAAAAAGACAAAATATAGCTGGTTCAATCCGGTTTAATCGGTTTGACCGGTTTTTTCAATTTTTCTTACATCCCTAATCGTTTCATTGAATCATTAAGAATCTTAAGACACAAGAATCTTGAGACATAATCTAATGATCGTAAGTGTTTTATGACAATGAAACAAAGAAATTTGGGACAAACGATCTCCCAACCGTTTCAATTATTCCTCTATTAACCTAAAATAAATATTCAACTATGTCACTTCAATTAATTTCTTCTTCTCTATTTATTCGTTTGCTTCCCATACAGTTTTTAACTATACCATGGGAAATCATAATGTGTTCAAAGTGAACGCTACCGACTTCAACCAATGCATTATCCCGCCATCAAATGAGGCATTGACCTCTGGACACCATATCATCCCCCTTATGGTCCCTGGAAAAAAATGGTACATTTGCGGTGCGGGACAGCATTGTGCTCAGTGTTGTGAAGACGCATGCACCGTAAATGCACAACTCCAACAGTCCCCGCTAACTCCACCGAGTCTGCAAACGATCTATCCCCTCCAAATCCAACAGCAGATTAAGGGATGGATCCCAACACATGAGATTCACAAAAACACCGTCTTCACGTTTCTCTGCAACAATCTTTTCCAATCTTCAATGAACACCAACGGTCATGCCGCTTCCACAGAAGCAAACACCCGGAGTCTGAATCGTCACCTAGACTACCAATAGCTGATGTCTTCGAATAAGGAACAGATTGCGAAAATGAAAATCCACAAGAAGAAGAAACAATCAAGTCTCACAAACCGAAGACACCCCTAGATCTAATTAGACACGATCATAGATCCCAATTGTAATAATGAATCTCAACAAACCACAACTCCAAAGAAGTCACCAGTAATCCATGAAATGCCTCCAGTAGACATTGGAAGAGAACGCCAAAACTCCACCAAGATTTGAAGTAGATTGCTACAACTTCTCCTTCAAATCAACAAATGTGGATACCAAGGCTTTACCGGAAGCGGATTTTCCAACAATGATCCATGAAGGATCTCCAACGCCTCCACAGAGGCCAATGCCAATAAAGTACTACAATTTCGACTTATTACACATGCCAAATCCCCGTAGTACACTCTGCCAATGCTGGTTCTCTCTATTCCCTAGAGAAATCCCAATGAACTCTGAAGTTCTACAACTAACCTGAGAGTCTCCAAATGAACTGATAACTTTTACAACTGACTCTGAAGGGTCTTCAATTGGCTTTAACCGGGTGAACAAAATTTTTCACACCCATCACCCACATGGATGATAAAACATCGTTGTACAAATATGCCTCCATTTCACCGAGCATCTGAAGTGAATCTGCACCTCTTACTTGGAATGTCTTCAACCGCTACACATAATCCTGCATGGCTCGCACCTCTATCACCAGGTACTTGCATTCTCCAATAGAATGCTCACCGTTTTCCTATTGAGGTGACTCCACCCAAACTCTCTCGGTGCCTGTCACGACTTCACTGCCACGAACTAGATTCAGGACAAAGAAAGAGATCTGCTTCTCCCTGGATGAGCTCTGTAGTGTCTTATCCCATTTAATTTCTCTGTCTGGAGCTTTCTTTTGTGAACTAGTTGCTGCCGTCAAGCCAATATCCTGCACACTGCACCTCTGTACAACTCTACTACGTATTCTTTTGTACTATTGTACGTCTGCACCTTATACGACAATCCTATATACTCATTTGTGCTCTCGTAGCCACGTGCTCCTACGCCTTATGTGTACACTACTACAGCTGTTGCTTTTCCACATTCACATACTACTAGTACTTCTCGTATTATGTTTGACAGTAGCTCCAACTGCCATAACATTCCCCTGAGCCTGCACTAGTTACCAATCATCTGTCTCCCGATGAAGTGGTCTTCTTTTGTTTGAACCAGATCTCTCGATCAACTCTTGAGATAGTTATCTGCAATCCTTTGATTGCCCCTGACCAATCATGATCTCCCTTGATTCGCCATTTGATCAAGCTTGATCTCCTTTGGTCTTTAATGATCTCTGTCTGAAAATCAAGCTTCGTTGTTGAGTCTGAATTGGTCAAATTAGCTGGAAAAGCACTTCAAATTGCCAAAATAAAAACTGCAAATTTTTAAAATTTTATTTGCAAAATCTAACCATACAGATGTGTCTGGAATATTCTAAATAGTTGGAAAGCACAATTGGATCATAAAAAATGGACTCAGAATGGCTCAAATCAAGCCAAAAATTGTATCTGGTGTGGGTGAGATGCACCGAATAATTCCTTCAGATTGGTTGACATTAGCGCGGCGTCAGTGGCGGTGGTGTGGCTTGGCTGGTGAGTGGCTCGGTCAACAGTTCAGTGAATGAGCCTTGGTCTACGGCGCGGCTCCGGTCAGCGACGCAGTCAACGGTGGCTTGGTCAGCGGCGCGGTCAACGGCTCTGGCTCGGCTCGGCTCGGCTCGAATGACGTCAGCGGATGACATCAGATCATCTTCTCCGTTGGATTCACGTGTGAGGCGCGTGCTGCCAGTCGACGGCACGTGAAAATGGCGTCACTAGCACGTAAAGCGCGTGCGACATCTTCCGGCCTCCATTTTTTATGCGATTTTTTCCAGTTTGCTCGTCTCGTCAAGAGCTTTTATTTGGTGTGATCAAAAGTGGATTTTGACCACTTCTAATTCTGGGCAATTTTTGAAAAAGCACACTCTGTTTTTTTGAAAACGCACAAAACCGGCTCTGATACCATTTGTTAGGATCATGGACACCCTGAAAATGAACAACCAACAATCACGCACACAAAAGAGACACAAATATTTAACGTGGTTCGGCCCAATGCCTACATCCACGGTAGAGAAACCAATATCACTATAACAATGAAGAGATTACAAAAAGAACACAATGGAGGAGGAGACTTTCTCTCTCAACTCAACACTCAGCTCCCCCTCTCACACCGAAGGAGCTCCCTCTCTGTCACAGAGGATCTCTCTATTTTTCTCTCTCTCTTTCTCTCTCTACATTTTGCTCACTCTTAGGTTTTCTCACACACATCATCTATTCACTCTTTCTCTATTTATACACAAGGATAAGAAAGAGAGAAGGACAAACCCACCAAAACTTCCACCTCCTTTTGGTGGAAGTCAGAAATGGCAAGAGGAAGGCTCATTCTTTCTTCACTTTCAGTGGAGCTAATCACCTGCTCTTTAGCTTGAGCCAGCCTTCATTGTTGAACTACCTAGAAGAAGAAAGATGATCACCCCTTTCACATAGGGTGTTGGGTGGTTTTTGGTAGCTGTAAGGATGGTGCATCATCTTGTGTCTACCGGTTGGAATTGCAGTAAGAGGAATCTGGAGTTTGCTCGACACTTCAGAACTTTTTTGGCTCTTGGTATTTTGTAAGTTCATTTGAAGTTTGTTCCGATACTTCCGAACTGGTTAGAGCCTAACTACATCCACAATCCAGTATTGTTTGGTGGAGAACTTGCCTCAGTTCTCGGAGAATTTGTTTGGCTCTCTTGATTAATTCGAGCTTGAAGATAGTAGTGTTGTGTTCGATAGTTGATCAGACATGATGTTTTTGGTACCGCTTTTGAAGTTGCTTTGATGGAGAATTTGAAGCCTTTCTTGTTTAGTCTCCTCAAAACTAGTTCAAGCGGGTTGCTCACCATGTTTTGTTTGGAGTTGCCAAGGACAACTTGTTTAGCGCCTATGGAAATCGGAACTTGGCACTATGGTGGAGCTTGAGTTGCAAAAAATCGAAGAGCTAGCTCGATTGGTTCTGCATGTTCTTTGCATTGGCTCAATGTGATTTTGAGCAATAGAATATGTTGTGTTTTGGAAGAGCGCTTGTGTTTTGTATAGTAGATGGCATTCAGTTTTGATTAAATGATTGGATACCTGGGTTATGGTATCGGTTTTGATTCCGTGGTGGCGAACGCACCTCTTGATAAAACAGAGTAGTTACGGATCTCTCAGGTGAGCTCGAGCGCAGGAGAAGAGATAAAGCCATGATGAGCACTCAAGGAGTATGGGTGCGGGTACTATGCTAGGTGTTGCATAGTTGGTGACTTGTACAGATCTGTTGAAGTTGCTTTGGCAAAGAGAGCTACTGTCAACCGTCAATCTAGTAGTACAAGTGAAAGATGTGCAGGTAACGCGTATCACTGAACTAGAGATCAGGGATTGCAAAAGGCATGAACAACAAGTGTGTGGAAACACTGGAAAGTTATTCAGGAGTGCAAAGGGCAAATGCTGATAGTTCAGGATAGTTCAAGGGAAACTCCGAGCAAAGAAAACCAAAAACATTGACCAGGCAAACGAAGAGTTTTATGTTGCTCCAGTTTTGGTCTTGCAAGGAGATACATGGCAAGATTGTGGCATTTCAGGAAAGAGCTGTAGTGTCACAAAGCACTCAAGGGAGTGCAAGGCATCCCGGGCAAGGGGTGCTGGCATTCGATTAGGGGGTGCCGAATATTTTGATCATGCAAATTTAAGCATGGCAGGTGAAGGCATCCGTGACAGAGAAGCGTAGAAGAGATGTGTGTGAGATAGAGCAGGGCTCTCTCCAGAAGAGAATCAGAGAGTAATGTGAGTTGAGTTGAGAATGTTGGATTCCCTCCTCCTCTTGTATCTCTGTATTCATCTGGTATTTATCTCTAGTTTCTACCATGGACACCTGGATAAAAGGGGTGTTAGGTATTTTGTCAAGGGTTGCAGGTGTCTTAGTGTGGAGATGCAGACTATACCAGTTTTGGGCGTGACAAGATGCGCAGCATGTTTTGTTGCGAATCACCTCACATGGGCTGAAGGGGTGATTGTTGTGAGGTCACCCCATATGAAAGGGGTGATCATCTTTCTTCTTCTAGGCAGTTCAACAATGAAGGTTGGCTCAAGTCAAGGAGTAGGTGATCAGCTCCACCGAAAGTGAAGAAAGAATGAGCCTTCTTCTTGCCATTTCTGACTTCCACCAAAAGGAAGTGGAAGTCTTGGTGGGTTTGTCCTTCTCTCTTTCTCATGCTTGTGTATAAATAGAGAAAAAGTGAATAGATGATGTGTGTGAGAAAACCTAAGAGTGAGCAAAATGAAGAGAAAGACAGAGACAGAGACCTTCTGTGGAAGAGAGGGAGCTCATTCGATGTGAGAGGGGGAGCTGAGTGTTGAGTTGAGAGAAAAAGTCTCCTCCTCCATTGTATTCTCTTTGTGATCTCTCCATTGTTATAGTGATATTGGTTTCTTTCCCTTGAACATAGGCATTGGGCCGAACCACGTTAAATATTTATATCTCTTTTGTGTGTGTGATTGCTAGTTGTTCATTTTCTGGATGTCCATGATCCTAACACTCAGTTTGGCCAAAAGCTTGTCATCAACGTACAAAGCGGAGCTCCAGCACCGACCCCTGTGAAAAACTCTGCTCATGGGATACTAATTTCTGGATATCAATTTTTCATGGCAGCAGTGTTAGTTGTGGCTGCCATGGTTATGGCTTGACTAATATGAAATTTAGGTCATTTATATCAACAAATTTTATATCGTTTTAAGAATAAGACATAGAAGTTGTACTGGCTGTGGCTGTTGTGATTGTGGCTTGACCAATAAAACATTTATGTCACTTTTGATCAACTTATTCTATGTTGTCTAAGAATAAGATTCAATTGAGTACAACACCATTTACAATCTTTTGTAGCTTTTTCACGTATGCATTTTGTATACCTTTGTGATGAATTAATTCTTATATTTTGATAATTGAATAATATGTATGTGTATGTGACTGTGTATGTGTTGTCTTTCATTTATTATGGAGAAAATATCATTTTGCCCTCTAAACTATCACTCAAAAATCAATTCAATCTCTATTATTTTAATATTATCAATTTTATATCTAAACTATCCGATTTGCATCAATTTTACTCTTACTGTCAATTCCCATCTATAATCGAACAAAAATTGTTAATGTGGCATCCAAATTTCATTTAAAATTTCATTTTACCCCAAAACTATCCCCAAAATATCAATTAGATTCCTGAATAAAATGAAGTTTAGGGGTCTAATTGCTATTTTAGAGATAGTTCAACTGTAAAATAAAATTTCAAACGAAGTTCCACTACCACGTCAGCAACTTCCGTTTGATTATAAATTGTAGGTAACAACGGGGTAAAATTGATCTAAAATCAAATAGTTTAGATATAAAATTGATATTATTAAAAGAATTCAAACGAGAGTTGAATTGATTTTTAAAAAATAGTTAGAGGGCAAAATGATATTTCCTCTTTATTTTGCCACTCTAACTCTTGTTGAAATTATGACTAATATTATTGCTTCTCCTAATTTTATATGATGCTCAAAAAATTGTTTGAATATTTTTTCATAAAATAGTCACACCAATTGTGAACATCACACTCATTATTAAAAGAAACAAATTATAAAAAAAACTGTTCGATCTCTTTGTTGGGGATGAAGGAACTAATTAACTAAACCGGTTCCAAAGTTTATGAGGAGGCTAACAACTATCCTTGGTCTCCTACAAAGGTTTTGTTCCGTTAGATCTTCTTGCCATTTCAAAAAAGAGAGATAGAAGGAACTAGCATAACGGAGTTATATCCAAGCAGGTCATCAGCATCATGATCTCCCTTTGTCAGATCAAAAAGCCAAACAAATAAATAAATAATAGTGAGCAAAGTCACATGTTGATGTGAGTGTTTTCTAATAAAATTTTTAGTCACCCCAATATTATTATTGCAATAATAAATAATCATTTTACAGTGCCTAAAAGAAAATATATGTAGATATATATTGATTTTTTTGCAATGACATGAGATTATCTGTTCTCAAATTTCTTTTTTCCTTTATTCCAGAATTGTCGATGGAAGACGAGCTGGGTTTGTGGTTAGAGACGACGACAATGGCTGTCGAAAATGGTGGTTAAGGAGTGGAGTAGGGTTAGGATATGAAAAATTAAAATTTAAAGATAGGGATATTCTGCAAGAAGTCCCTCATTGTAATACTTTAATGGGAAAAGGACACGTGCGTGGATTGTGTTGCAATAAGGACATCTATAAAATGATTACAAAAATACTCTTAACAACTTTTTTTTTTTTCCAGTCCTACTATAGACCACTAAAACATGAGCACTAGGAGTAGCTCTAATTACGTGGCATCCAAGAAGGGAGGAAAAATCACACCTTCATATTACAGTGCGTGTGTTTCACGCACTGTGAAAAAAAAAAAAAAATCCCGCTCAAAATTTGATAACAGAGGGAGAAGAAATCGTGTTTCCGCTCTATTCCAAGTGTAAGGGTTTCCACCGTCGTCCCTCTCCTCCACGATTCGGCGTTCGTTCGCTGTCTCCATCACGCTCTTCGTGTCTCTCTCCGTCTTCCCTCTCTCGGTCAAGCATTTGCAAATCTCTCCCTCTCTGATTGTCGTCCCTCGTCCAGGTCAGTTTCTCTCTGGCTTTTGTCCATCTCTTTCTCTATACTTACACATATACATACATACATATATATATATAATAGGATTTTGAGAATGATTTTTGTAATGAAATTGTTTGGAAATTGTACTTGTATTCTATAATGAAATATATATATATAAACATATATTGAAGAGCTTGTTATAATCTGTTATATATATATATATATATATAACAGGTTATAACTTGGCTCTGATGGAACAAGTCAACTATTTTTCCTCTATTTACAACTTTAGTCAACACCAAAAACAATTCCCTACTTTGCTCATTTTTATATCCAAATAGAAAGTTCCCTGGATATGGCAATATGCAATTGATAACAACATCGTCATCCAGCAACATTTTGTGAAATGGTGGGATAACTTCAAAGTTCCACCCATTATTGAACAAGTCCAGCTTGAATTCCCAGTCAATGTTCATGCTCCAACTCCAGCTATGATTACAGCTCAGCCGATCCCAACTGCTTCAGTCACCCAAGGAAGCCAACTTCCTCCAGTCAATCTTGGAAGTCCTAATAATCCACCATCTAGTTCTTCCAAGCCCAAGTCATCAAAGCCTGCTTAGTCAAAGCCCAAGGTTAAACCTGGATTAACCAATGATGAATTAATCAAGATGGCCTAACTCCTTATGGCCCAAGCTAAGTCACACTTGAAAGATGAACCCTCTAATGATGAGCCCCCAATTCTAGCCAAAAAGCCCAGCTCATCCAATTCATCCAATTCAACTGAAGAATCAACCAATTATGATCCTTATGGAGCCCAGTTCCAAGATGCTCAGGACCCATATGCCTAAAACAGTCATTGGATTCTATATAGTTATATTTATCAGCTTCAATCAATACTCTCCTTTTGAGAAAAGCTACTGATATATATACCTATATTGATTCCCTCAGTCACATGCCTCCACTGAAAGCAATGAATAGTGGAAAAAGTCAAATTTACTGTTCACTATTCATCAATCAGACAAAGTCACTACAGTTAAAAGCATCCATCAACTTTAGTCACTCACCGAAAGTTGCAGCTGGCTCCCATGTGCTTCTTTCAGTCAGATTCCTTCACAAGGCTCACAGTAATCTCTTTTGTGCATAAAAGAGCCTCTTCAATCAATTGGAAGGCAGAGTTAGAAAAATTGAGAGTTGCATTACCTCAAACAAATAGCTATCTCTGTAATTTAATATTCTGAAAATCTATTTTCAAGCTATGTATTTTGAAGAAGTATTTGCTTCATTTCAGTAAACAATTGTAAGTCATTATTTTTGTATTTCAATTTACGTGTGTTGTTAATTTACTTGTTTTATCCTATTGTTAATTTAGCCTTTTGTTAATTGATATGTGCTGCTTCCGCCTCTTTTGATATGTGTTGCTTCCGCCTCTTTTGGTATATATATACATATACATCAGGATTGATGGGAAAATCTCTGGTATGGCACCATAATAAGACCACCATTGAAGGAACCATGTAGGGATAACTGATTTGAATTAATGATCAAATTGAAGAAACCAGGAGTGACTGTATGACTCATTTTGATATAAGAAAACTTTAAACCATGCATCCAGATAGTCATAATAACTATATTGGATTGAATGACCAGGTAAATCACGAAGGAGGAAAGGAAGTCCCCATTCATCAAGAGAGACAATGTTATGAATGTAAAGGGAGTAATAAACAATTTTACTAGTGAGAACTTGATCATAAATTGGTTTAATAACAATTGACTTATCAAGATTGAGAGGAACAAAATGTCATCCTAGAGGAAAATAACTTGTAACTAAATCAAGAACATCATGTTTGTTCTTGTGAGTAGGTTCTTTGAAAAATAAATTGGTTGACTGGAATTTAATGTAATTAGAACGAGAAGTTTTTACTGGATTGGGTGGATATAGAGTAAGTGACTGGGAGGATGAAGCAAAGGGATCTGAAGCAATGGCAGAAGTGTAACTAGGTTTAGGAATATTACCAAGAACTTGGTAACGATTGACCATGTCAATGGGAGGAATAGGTTGACTAGCTAGCACTAGGAATGGCAACGGGGCGGGCCCAGGACGGGCCGGGCCGGGGATCACACTCCCCGTCCCCAATTCCCGATGGTGGAAACTCCCCTGTCCCCAGCCCCGATCCCCGATGGGGAACCTATCGCCGCCCCCACCCCCGCCCCCTAACGGGGATCGGGTTTCCCCGACCCCGAAATTCCCTAGCCAAAAAAAAAAAAAAAAATCAAATCTGAGCTCCAAATCTACAAGAATTCATCAACAATCACCAAATCATATCTGTTCATCATCATCATCATCATCAGCAACAGCACAACCATATACCAGATTTAACATATACATTCAACAGATGTAAAAATACCAATCGACGTCGTTGAAAATGAAAAATAAAAATAAAAATAAAAACCTTGGATCTTGGCTCAACAGATCAAAACAGATCAAAAATTAAAAATTAAAAATCAAAAACAGATCTGAGCTCAACTAGGATCTTGGCACTGGTGGTGACCAAAACTTCCAGATTTGAAGAACAAAATCGAAAACCAAAGAGAGAGAGAGAGAGAGAGAGAAAGAGAGAGGTCTCTTATTGTTCTGTGTCGTCGGCAACGGCGAGTAGGTCGGATCTTGGCACCGGAGTGAACCCAATCGACGTCGTAGAAAATGAGAGGTCGCTTGTTCTGTGTCGTCGGCGACGGCGAGTAGGTCGTCGGAGTCGCTGAGATTAATGGATTCGAGAAAGAAGGGTTTGAGATGAGAGGCCACCAGTAGAGAGAGAGAGAAAGAGATCGGCTTTGATAGAACCACGAAGAGAGAGAGAGAGAGAGAGAGAGAGAGAGAGAGAGAGAGAGAGAGAGAGAGAGAGATTAGCTTCAGTTCTGTGAGAGAAGAAAAAAAAATGAGAGAAAAAGTGAGACTAATAACCCTAATACCCTATATATATATATACATGGGGAATTCAAGGATTAACGGGGCGGGGCGGGACCGGGTCGGGCCGGGTCTCGGGAACCTATGCCTGTCCCCGGCCCCAAAGTTGTAGGGGATTTGATTTTTAATACCATCCCCGGCCCTATGGGGAGTTATTTTCGGGGAAACCCCGCTTTAATCGGGGTCGGGGGATCGGGTCCCCGTCGGACCGGGTTTCAATTGCCATCCCTAGCTGGCACAAGGGCCCTGCTGAAAGGTCTCAAAGGTTTTTGACTAGACATCTGTAAAAGAAACGAACAGAATTTAGCATCCACTAAGGATATCTAATTGGTCCATGTGATAATGAAGACAATTAGTATAGTGAGCAAGTAAATGTCTGTGACTGGCAATTTGATGAAACTGAATAAATTATGCACGACAAGTAGTTTTGCTAGCTAGTTTAAGGAAAGCAATGCAGTAAGTAGTTTGGTAAATAAGTTGTCGATAATAAGTAACTTGTAATTTGTGGTAGGAAATAAAAAGAGTTGCCATCCTCTATCCCCCCTGTAAAAATTCTCGGGTAAGGAAATCAGGAATAGAATTTTGACTACCAGGTATATATTCAATATCGAAATCAAAAATACTTAAAATAAATTGCCATCGGGCAAAAATATGTTTACTAGCAATATTTTGAACATCTTTTTCAAGAACATATTTAGCACTTTTACAATCCACACGTAATAAAAAAATTTGATTTAAAATATCATCTTGAAATTTACTAATACATAAAACAATAGATAAAATTTCTTGTTTAATAGTACTATAATTTTTCTGTGTTGTGTTCCAGACACCAAAATGGAAATGAACAATTTGTTCAGATGACTGAGGGGTGAGTTTCCGAAGAAGAATACCACCATAACCAATTTCAGAAGCATCAGCTTGAATAATTTTGAAAGAATTATCAGCAGGAATACCAAGACAAGGCAAAGTCTTGACATATTTTTTGACTTGTTGAATAATGGAAGTATGAAGAGGAGACCAAGGAGGAAGATTATCTTTCAACCTATCAAAGAGGGGTTGACAAGTTTTCCTAAGGTCTTTATAAAATTCAACAATGTAATTTAAAGAACCTAAAAATCTTTGTAGCTGATTTTTATCGAGAATTTCATCAGGGAATTTAGAAGCAAATTCAATAGATTGACTAATGGGAAGAATAGTGTTGTGGTGAATATCATAACCTAGGAATCGGACTTTAGTTTGAAAAAGTTTAATTTTTGGTGCAGAGACGACTAAACCATTATATTTAATGAGGTGGAAAAAAGAATTTAGATGTTTCCAATGTTCATCTATAAACTTAGAGAAAATGAGGATATCGTCTATATAAACAATGGAAAAATGACTAAAGGGATTTAAAATTTCATTCATAATATTTTGAAATTCACTAGGAGCATTTTTTAATCCAAAGGGCATGACATTCCATTCATAATGTCCAAAATGAGTAGTAAAAGCAGTTTTGTAACGATTATTAGGATGAATTTGAATTTGCCAAAATCCACTTTTTAAATCAAATTTACTAAAAATTACGGCTTGACTAAGTCTTTTAATTAAATCTTTTTTTATCAGGGATTGGGTATCGAAAAACTTTATTTAATGGTTTATAATTAATAACGAGTCGAGGAGCCCCTCGCTCAAGTTCAACATTTTTATTAACATAAAAAGTAGGACAAGACCAAGGTGACTTACTATGACTGATAATTTTATTTTTTAATAATTCATTAATTTCTTTTTTACACATTTCTACTAATTCATGATTCATTTGAATAGGGCGAGATTTAGCGGGTATTTGTCGTTCATTAAAATTTTTAATATATGGAAGTGTAACTACATGTTTTTTCCTATGCCAAAATGCACTAGGCAAAGTAGAACAAACAATATTTTCTAATTGGGCTTTAAAGTGGTCAATTTTAGATATCAGAAGAGGATCAGTTAATTGAGTTTCAACTCTCTTATACTTTACTTCTTCTTTAAGATATTTAAGGTGTTTAGTTAATCGAATGATTGATTGAGAAATAGAACATTCTTTTAATTGATTTAATTCTTTAATCTCAGGAGGAAACAAAAAATTAAAGGTAACTGTGTGACCAAAAGCTTGAGTAGTTATTCATTTATTAATAGTAGTAAAAGGATATAATAAAAAGATAAATGGTGTTCCTAAAATAACTTTATCGGTTAAATTTTTCACTAAAACAAAAGATGTTTTGAAACAAACATTATCTTGGCAAATGTGTACTTTGGGTAACTTATAATTGATATACATTTGACTTCCATTGGCAGAACTTAATTGTTCAGTAGATTTATGATAATATTTGGTTGGAATTAATCCTTCTTGGATACAATTTAAATCAGCACCAGTATCAATGAGTGCAATAACTTCTGTTTCAAAATCATGAATAATTAATTTGACTTTTGAATGCCATTTTTGAATATTAATTTGATGAATTATATTAAGACGTTTATTATCATGATCACTAGTGTGTGGAGGAGTACAATTATCAAAGATGACTTTGTCAAGATCAGGTTCAAACCCAGATCCAACTTCGGATTCATTAGCAGATTTATCGGTTTGTTGAAAATCATTAGGGGTTTTGTTGATTCGTAAGATAGCAATTTCCTCTTCTAAAGATTTGTCTTTAATTTTTAATTCTTGAATGGTTAATTTAATCTGATTAATTTCATTTTGCAAATCTTGTAAAGTAATTTCTTTATGTTTCTCTTTTTTAAATCGATCTAAAGTTTTATTTAAACTAATGATTGGTTTATCATGTTTAGGTTTTTTATCTTTTTTTGTCAATAAGGATTTGAGTTTATTAGTATATTGCCTTTTTAAATCAGGGTTTTCGAGTTTAGCAATTAATTCAATAAGAGCAGTTTCTTCTTGTTGGGATTTACTAAGAACATTAACTATTTTACAACAAGTATCATTACATCCTAATTCAATATAATTATCAATGTTATTAGTAGGAGAATAATAAGAAGAAGTGTCACTAGGGGAAATATTATTGTCAGATGAATTACTTGATTGATCAGGGGATTGATTCGGAGTAGGGGTTAATTTGAATATATCAAATATTTGTTGTTGATTTTCTTCAGTAATTTGTAATTGATTTAGTTTAGTTTTAAGTTTTTCTTTTACTTTACATTTATTAGTATAGTGTCCCTTTTTACCACAGTTATAACAAGTAACATCAGGAGTGGGTTTTGACCCTTTTTTGGATTTCTTATGATATGTCTTTTTGGGTTTAGTGTAATATTTATCTATGGATTTAGAAGGATAATATTTCTTTTGAGATTTAGTGGAATATTTGAAAGAATGTTTATTTTTGTTTTTACTAGTTTTTCTTCGAGAATGGGCTACTGGAGGTAAACCATATTGTTCACAGAAATTACATAATTCATATTTAGCTTTATGTTTATCTTTGGCAGTTTTTTGACTAAGTTTTAAATCAATACACATTTTTAGTCCTTCTTTCTGAATTGTGCTAATAATATCACCATAAGTTAAATTATCATATTCTATAATACCAGTAGGTTGACTGAGGACATCCCTAATCTTATGGGCAAAAAGGCTAGGTAATCCATTAATAAATTTTTCTTTCCAAAATGATTTAGTGCAATCATCTCTAAGCATTACTTTAGAGGTAAAAACATCTTTATACCATCGAAAATCGCTTAAAGTAGGGCAGGTTAAGTTACTAAGTTGATCATGAATACGACAATAAATATTAGTAGGTGTTCCAATAAAATGTTTAATTATGGTATATATTAAAGTATTAATACCATCAGGTATAGTTGAACCTATTTCTTCATCAAAGATTGGAAATCCTTCATCATTCATTTCGACAGCATATTGAATAGAGTCTCTTTGATCATAAGTAAGATATTTATCCCACCAAGATTTGAGTACCCCGGTAAATCCAGTAGTAATTAAGATAACTATTTCTGGTTGAGTATAATCAGGATAATTAGTAAGATAACTATTTGAAACCATAGATAAATGATTGAGTTTTTGAAGTATTTGGTGTTCACTAAGACCACCTATATTCCATTCATATAACTTTTTAGCAGAAATAGAAAATTGATTGCTAACATTGGTTTCTTCAAATTGGAGATCAGGGGGTGTAGGTTTAGTATACCAATTTTTGGTAAGAGTGGTAGGATTAACTTTGGGATATGTGATTCGGTTAAGATTGGAGGAATGAAATTGTTGTGCCAAATGATCTATTCCATTTTCACTAGATGTATCAGAATGACTAGGAATTTCTAATGGAGACTGTTGTGTTAAGACAGTAATCCCTTTGTTAGTAGATGATGTTCCTTTACTGGTAGATGTGGATAATTGACTAAACATTCTTTCAATAGCATCAACAGTGGTATGATCTTGGGTATCTAAACTTAATCGTTTTCTATTACTAGGAAGATTAAGAAGAGGTTTATCTAATGATTTATTCATGGAAGTATGAGTGGTAAAATAGTCTTCAAGTGTGTTTTCAATTTTATCCAGTTGCTTACCAATAGTTTTTAAACATTGATTGGTCTAATTATTTTGTTCAATGACTTTTTTAGTTTTAGATTCATCACTAGGAAGTTTAAAAGGAGAAGCATTAATTATAGCACCTTTATGTTCTATTTTTATATTTTCTAAAAAAGGGTGACTGGACAAAACAGAAGTGGTAGGAGAAGTCTTCCATTTGGTTTTTGTAACTACATTGACTTTTTGATAATAATTTTCTAAATAGTCGAAGAAATGAATTTCAGTGTTGACTTCTAACATAAATTTATACCATTTTTTGGTAATTTTTTATTGTTGTTTTAGATCATAAGTATTCCTATAACTTTGTCTTTTTAACTTATTTGTCATAGATTTAAATTCATCATGTAGTTTGTTAAGATCTGGAGTAAAAGGTTTACTAAGAGTTAATAATTTCGGATTAACCGGAGGAACTACTTCAAAGTCAGTTTGAGTGGGTGAATCCTGAGAAGCAGTATCTTCATCTTGAAGATGTGTATGGGTAGAGTAAATTGGTTTACTTATTTGAGAAGTAGAGGAGTTATCAATACCTTTTAATTTACTATGTGTGTGTTGGGTTTGTGAAGAGGGTTCACAAAGGTGGAGTTTCCTATCTCTTCAAGTAAACAAAGGGGTATTGAAGATTTCATCTTCATCAGTATCAGTAGGTAAACTAGAGGTATTGTGGCGAGAAGACTGGCTAGAAAGTCTATTAAATCTAATATGGACTAAACCATCACTATATTGTTGAATATTTTGAATATCATGACTAGTAGAAGATTGTTGGTTTTGGGAATAATTTTCATTAACAGTAACCCAATCATCTGGAAGAGTGATGTCTTTCCAATGGATCATCTTTGGAACAGAAATATTGGTGTCATTAGTACTTCCTTGAATTAGTGAAGTTTTATCTTTTGGACTTTTGGTTAAAGCTTGAACATTTAAATTAGTTTTCATACACTTATAATAAATTTGATAAATTAAAGCAATGTCGTGGACATTTTCTAACATATTAGTAAATTCACCAAACAATTGAATATTTAATGTTAAGGCTTTTAATATGTGAGGATCACGTAAACTTAAAGTAAAATCAGGAAAACAATTAAAGTGGACTGGTCCTTTATGAAGGCCAAATTCCATCATTCCCATTACACTTGCATGGTAATTAAGAAACCGAGCATCTTTTAAACAGATAAGAACAAAGGTATTTGTACCCTGGTGAGTTAAAGGTTTTATTCCCACTTGAATTAAGCCTAAATGTATAAAATTATGACCATCTTTAAGATGCTTTCTGATTGATTCTGTAGTTAATAATTGACATGTTTCACGAAGTCTAGTTAAAGCATAAACATTTTCAATTGTTTTGACTTGTAAATCGACATTAAAGGTTGATTGCAGAAAACTAGTTTTATAAATTTCTTTTGTTTTGACTTTAGGAATATTCCAACTTAAATCTATTTTAACATCTTGGTACTCATGTTCTTCTTCATTAATTAGTATATCTGTACTAGGTATAGGAGCAAGCATTGTAGATCTAGAGCTGACTGAAGAATTACTTCTAAATAATTGACTCATTTTAATTTTATCAAATTAAATCCAATTTGCTAAATCTTGTTTTGTAACTTATCATGTTTTCACATACAGTGTGTTCGCTCATATCCTTTCCGGGAACCCCTATATCCTTCGACTGCCTAAACCTAAGAACTTACACTGGATTGGGACAAAAGGTGGCTGGCTATTGGCAAAGTGGAATACGAAGATAAGTGAAACAAGAATAGGAAGTTGGAATTTAATTTGAACAAAATCAAATGGGAAGTTTAAACAGAAAGTATCTCAACAATAAGCAACATATCAACAACTTGGCTCTGATAATCTGTTATATATATATATATATGTATGTTATATGAATAGTAAAAAGTCAACTTACTGCTCACTATGCATCAATCAACAACAATCAACCACAGCTATCAGCTTTAGTCAATCAGCCGAAAGCAGCAGACAGCACCCATGTGCCTCATCATGCTCTTTCCAGTCACAAGCTTTACCTTTATTGTTTTTGCTTATAAATTAGTCATTGGAATCATTTGTAATCAAGAGTTAGAAATTGTGTTCCTCTGAGTGAGAACCAACACCTTTCTCTGATATTAAACCTTATTTTGAAGTTATGTATTTTGAAACAACTTCTTGCAGTTACTTCTAGTAAACAATTGTAAGTTATTTAAGTATTAAATTATTATTACTTTGGTTATTTTGTGTGCATATTATTCCAAACTTCCGATTCAATTCTACTTTCTTCTGTTTCTTCCATCTATATGCGTTGCTTCCCCTTTTGGTGTCAGAGCCAAGTTATTGTTGTTGCTGATGTTGAGTTATTGTTGTAGTTATTCTGCTTAATCAATTTATGTTTCATTCTTGTTCTTTTGTCATTCAAGTTTCTTATCTCTTATTCACTTATCTCTGTTGTCCACCTTGCTAGTAACCACCTGCCTGTCGTCCCACGTCTTAGTTAAGTCCTTTGGTTAGGCAGTGATAGACATAGGGGTTTCCCGGAGAGGGTATGTGCGAACACATGGTATGTGAAAACATGATAAGTAATAATAGAATTTAAGAAATTGAATCCCAATAACAGAATAAACAATGAATCGATTATTCTAAAGTAACTCGTCAGTTAGCTCTAGACCATCTTCTACAATCTTAGCTCCTATTCCAAATACTGAATTAGTAATTAATGAGGAAGAAATTGAAATACAGAATAATGATCAAATTGATTTAAGTTGGAATATCCCCAAAATACCAATTAAAGAAATTTACAAAACAACATTCTTACAATCATCTTTCAAAGTAAATCTTTATGTTAAAACTCTTGAACAAGTTTATGCTTTAACTAAATTTAGAGAAACTTGCCAATTGTTCTCTGCTGAAACTATTAGGCGTCATTTAGCCACTGGTTACAATTTTATTCACTTAGGATTAATTCAAGTTGGAATCAAACCATTAACACAACAAGGTAAAAATTCATCTGCTCTTCTTTGTTTACGTGATGCTCGATTTATTGATTTTAATGATAGTATTATAGGAATGATGGAATCTGGCCTTCACAAAGGACCAGTTCATTTTAATTGCTTTCCTGATTTTGCTCTTAGTTTACGAGATCCTCATATATTAAAAGCTTTAACTCTCAATATTCAAATATCTGGTTCAGCTGCTAATATGATTGAAAAAGTTCACAATCTTGCTTTAACTTATCGTGTTCATTACAAAGTTATGAAAACCAATTTAAATGTTCAAGCCTTACATAAAAGTCCAAAAGATAAAACTCTGCTTATCCAAAGTAGTACCAATGAAGCCAATACTATTGCCCCTAATACGCTTAGTTGGAAAGATATTACTTTACCTAATGAATGGATTACGACTAATGAAAATTATAATCTCAATCCACACACACATCATGATGAACTTAAAGAAATTCAACAATTCACAGATGGATCTATCCATATTAAATTTAATCGCACAAAAAGTCAATCTTCTAGACATAGTACCTCTAGTATTCCCACTACTGAAATTGATGAAGATGAAATATTTAATACACCTTTATTTCGAAAAAATAGTCATATCAATCTTGGTCAATCTTCAAATATTCATACGAAATTAAAAAGCATAGATAATTCCTCTACTGCTCAAATTAGTAAACCTGTTTATGAAGAAGATACTGAATTTCACGATTCACCTACTTAAACTGACTTTGAGGTAGTTCCTCTTGTTAATCCACAATTGTTAACTCTTAGTAAACCATTTACTCCTGATCTACCTAAACTTCATGCTGAATATAAATCTAAAGCCAATAAAACTAAACGTCATAATTATTACAAACAATATGATGATAAACAGCAAACTAAAATTACTCGCAAATGGTATAAATTTATGACTAAAATTAATATTGAAATTAAATTCTTTGATTATTTAGAAAATTATTATCAAAAAATTAATGTTGTTACCAAAACTAAATGGAAAACATCTGCTACTACATCTGTAACTGCTAGTCACCCTCCTTTGGCAAATATAATTATTGATCATAAAGGTACCACTGTTCCTGCTTCTCCATTTAAGTTACCTGGTGATGAGTCCACTGATGTTAAAAATGATGTTAAAAAAGTTATTGAACAAAATAATTATACGAATCAATGTTTAAAAACTATTGGTAAACAATAAGACAAAATTGAAACATCTTTTGATGATTATTCAACTAATCACACCTCAACTAGTAAACCCTTAAATAAACCTTTAATTAATCTCCCTAATTCTAGACAACGATTAAGTCTTACCACTCATGATAATACTACTGTTGAATCTATTGAAAAAATATTCAGTAAATTAACTGCCTCTTCTACCAAAGATACCAAAGAAAACAAAGTATTAACACAACCACACTTAAATGAAATACATAATAGTGAATCTAAAACATCCAATGATGAAATTACTCAATTAGCCTCCCAATTTCAAGCTACTAATCTTAATCGAATCACCTATAATAAATCTAAAGTTAACCCTACTTCACTTACCAAAAACTGGTATAATAGACCTACACCTCCTTATTTACAATTTGAAGAAACTAATATTAATAATCAATTTTCTATTTCTGCTAAAAAATTATATGAATGGAATATTGATGGTCTTAGTGAACATCAAATCCTTACTAAATTAAATCATTTATCTATGGTTGCAAATAGTTATTTAACTAATTACCCTGAATATACTCAACCTGAAATTGTTATCTTAATCACTAATGGATTTACTGGAATGCTCAAATCTTGGTGGGATAAATATCTCACTTCTGAACAACGTGAATCTATTCAACATTATGTTCAAATGGCTGATAATGGTTTTCCTATTTTTGATGACGATATAGGATCTAGTATCCCTGATGGTATTAATACATTAATCTATACTATAGTCAAACATTTCATTGGAACACCAACCAACATTTATTCAAGAATTCATGATCAACTCAGTAACTTAATATGTCCTACTCTTAGTGATTTTCGATGGTATAAAGATATTTTTACCTCTAGAGTCATGCTTAAAGATGATTGTACTAAATCTTTTTGGAAAGAAAAATTTATTAATGGATTACCTAGTCTTTTTGCTCACAAAATTCGAGATGTCCTTAGCCAACCTACTGGTGTTATTGAATATGATAATCTCACTTATGGTGATATAATCAGTACTATTCAAAAAGAAGGATTATGAATGTGTATCGATTTAAAACTTAGTCAAAAAGCTACTCGAGATAACATAAAGCTAAATATGAATTAGGAAATTTCTGTGAACAATATGGTCTACCTCCTGTTGCACCTTCTCGAAGAAAACACACTAAATATAAATCGAAAAACATATATATATATATATATATAACAGATTATAACATACATATAATCTGTTATTGAAAGGGTAACTGGTAACTAGTAACTGGTAACTGGTAAACATACATATATAATCTGTTATAACATACATATATATATATAACATATTAGAAAATACATAAATTGTTATAATATGTTAATTTTTGAAAGGGTAATATGTTATAATTTGTTGAAAGGGTAATATGTTGTAATCTATTGAAAGGGTAATATGTTATAATCTATTGAAAATGTAATATGTTATAATCTGTTGTTAATTTTTGAATAATCTATTGTAATGAAACATACAAGAGCTTGCATCATTGAAAGAGTAACTGGTATAATCTGTTATTGAAAGGGTAACTGGTAACTAGTATAATTTGTTATTAATTTTTGAATAATATGTTATGAATAGCTTGCATCATTCAATGGAGATTGGTTCGAATAGTGGTGAGAATCCTTTATTAAATGAGAGTGAAGAAGTTGAGGAACCTAAGAGGGGTATGTGTTTTAGCTCAAAGAAAGAAGTGTACGCATTTTATGACAAATATGCTAAACATGTCGGATTTTCCATAGCTTATAAAACTCAAGTCTGTGGTGATCGTGGTGAATTAAGATATTTTGGGATTGAATGTTCTTGATTGGGAAAGAGAACCAAAAAATCAGAAGTAAACCCTCTGAAGCCATCTCTGTCCACAAAAATTGATTGCAAAGCAAGGGTACAGGCGACCTTACAAAAGGATAGGAGATTTATGTTAACCACAGTTAACCTTGACCGTAATCATGACTTGATTCCTACTGACTCACGTCATTTTGCAATGAATAAGAAAATTCTTACTCCTGTGAAGAAAAGATTAGAAATTAATGATCAAGTAGGGATTGGGGTATCTAGGAATTATAACTCAATGGTTGTTGAAGTTGGGGGTTATGAGTCATTAACATTTGATGAGCTAGATGAAAGGAATTACATTGACAGAGCAAGAAGATTGAGGCTTGAAGAAGAAGATGCCGATGCACTTCAAAAATATTTCTTAAGGATGCATGCACAAAATTCGAGTTTCTATTATATGATTGATGTTGATACTGACTTTCGCATTAGAAACTTGTTTTGGGCAGATGCAATGAGTCGGGCGGCTTATGAAGAATTTGGAGATGTTGTTTCATTTGACACAACTTATCTCACTAACAAATATGATATGCCATTTGCTCCATTTACAGGAATTAACCACCACAGACAGTCGATTTTGCTTGGTTGTGGGTTGTTATCTAGTGAAGACACTGATACATTTGTTTGGTTATTCAAATCATGGTTAAATAGTATGTCAGATCATCCTCCAAAAACTATAATAACTGATCAATGCAAAGCTATGCAAAATGCTATAGAAATTATCTTCCCAAATACTCGACATCGATGGTGTTTATGGCATATAATGAAGAAATTCTTGAGAAATTGAAAGGCTATTCCCAATATGAATCCATGAAGTTGGCTTTGCAAAATGTAGTGTATGACACTTTCACAAAAAATGAATTTGAGATGAGATGGAAAAAGATGATTGCAAAATTTAATCTTTATGAGAATCAATGGTTGGGGGTATTATATGATGAGCGACATCCATGGGTTCCTGTCTATGTGAAAGATATTTTTTGGGCTAGCATGTCAACTACACAATGAAGTGAGAGCATGAATGCCTTTTTTGATGGATATGTCAACCCGAAGACTACATTAAAGCAATTTGTTGAACTATATGAAAATGCTTTGAGAAGTAAGGTAAAGAAAGAGAAGAAAGCTGACTTCAAGTCTCGACACAAAGTGTTTGATTGCCTAACTGTGTATGGTTTTGAGAAGCAATTTCAGGATGCCTACACCAATGCAAAATTCAAAGAAGTGCAAGCAGAGATGAAGAGATTACTTTATTTTTAGCCGTATCTTGTGAAAGAGGAGGGTTCAATTTGCACATACTTTGTCAAGGAAGCCGTGGTAGTTTTGGAAAGATGAAGCATGTGGACTTTATTCAACTGAAGTGGATATTCAATGTATGTGTCGGTTGTTTCAATTTAGGGATATCATGTGTGCTCACTCACTCGTTATGCTCATTGCAAGATGCATAAATGAGGTTCCACCTGAATTCATTCTACCACGATGGAGAAAAGATTTGGATAGAGGGTACACATGCATCAAAACCACATACACTGGCTTTGGGGATAATTTCAACACAAAGGTTTTTGATAAGATGAACAAAAAATTGATTGGCATTGTACAAGTAACTGGGAACTTTGAAGGAAAAATCAGAATTATCAACCGTGGGTTGGATGAAATCAGGGCAAGAGTGATGAAAGATGATGAAGGTGGTGGGAGTAATGTACCAGCTTCTACTAGTAATGTGCCATCTATTACTAGTAATGTACCATCTTCCCCGATTGGGAGCATTAATAGAAAAGCAATCAGTAATACGAAGTTGCTTAGTCCTTTGGTTGCTTGCCGAAAAGGTCATCCAGTTACGAAACAAAAGGTTGCCAAAGTGGATCAAATAGTGAATCGGTCGAAAGCAAGCAAAGAAAAAATAACAAATCAAAAGTAAATTTCATGGTATTCTCCATTGATTTTTCAATATTGTATCATTTATCTCTATTGAACTTATCATTTATCTCTACTCATGGATCTTGGTTAATATAGGGTACTAAGGTGCTTGGAGCTCAAGCTCAATCTCAATCTCAATCTCAATCTCAATCTCAACCTCAACCCTAGTTCACATAGAGAGCTTTATCCTTGTATGGTTGGCATGCAAAATAGTATTTACATCGATCAATTTATTTTATTTGTCAATAATATATAATAAATTGTTTTTTTCATGTCATTGTACTTGAATAAGGAGAAATGATAAATGTGATTGGAGGCACACCCGGAAGTATGGACATTATGAGAAGACAAAGTTTGATCACTCCTCCAACCCAGATTTATGGAGTGGACACATCTCTTACCCCGTCGGAATGTATTGGAGGCACACTGGAGTTATTGACATGATGCGAACTCAACAATCCATGAGTGCTACGAATCAAATTTATGGAGCCCTACCGTCTTCTTTTGTTGACTTCAATGTACAAATGGACCGAAATGAGTCTCGTTTTTGTTAGTTGGAAACTTGTAATTTTAACTTCGAGTTTATTTTGTAGTGGGAGTAATTTAATGTTGCTTTGTTGTTATATTTGATGGAGCATAATTTATGAAATTTATAGAAATTTGATGTTGCTTTGTTGTTATATTTGTTGTTTTGCTCTATACAGAAATGGATTTAATATGATAAAAATCTGTTACAAATCTGTTACAGATTTAATGTGTTCCAAAAACTATCTTCAATATCTATGTTCCAAAATCTATGAAAAAATCTGTCTTCAAAAAACTATGTTCAAAAACCTGTGTGAAAAAATCTATCTTCAAAACTGTGTTCAAAAAATTTATCTTCAAATCTGTCTTCAAAAACCTGTGTGAAAAAATCTGTCTTCAAAACTGTGTTCAAAAACCTGTCTTCAAATCTATCTTCAAAAACCTGTGTTCAAAAATCTATCTTCAAAACTGTGTTCAAAAAATCTGTCTTCAAAAACCTATGTTCAAAAAATCCTTCTTCAAAACTGTGTTCAAAAACCTTTGTGAAAAAATTTGTCTTCAAAACTGTGTTCAAAAAACCTGTCTTTAAATCTGTCTTCAAAAACCTATGTTCAAAAAATCTGTCTTCAAAACTGTGTTCAAAAACCTATGTGAAAAAATTTGTCTTCAAAACTGTGTTCAAAAAATCTATCTTCAAAAACCTGTGTTCAAAAAATCTGTCTTCAAAACTGTGTTCAAAAACCTGTGTGAAAAAATCTGTCTTGAAATCTGTCTTCAAAAACCTGTGTGAAAAAATCTGTCTTCAAAAAGTTATGTTCAAAATACCTCTTCAAAAATCTATGTTAAAAAACCTATCTTCAACCTGTGTTCAATTATTCTTCAAACAAACAAAAACAACCTCTGTCCAAAAATTCTTCAAACAAAGAAACATATAACAACCTCTGTTTAATCAAACATCTAACAATATGTGTTCAAGCATTCCTCAAACAAACAAACATATAACAACTTGTGTTCAATCATTCTTCAAACAGACAAACAGATTACAGATTACATCTTCATACTTCTCAAAAATAATTGTCATATATCATAAATCTTCATACATATCATCTATTTCAACTTCTAACTGTCATTTAAATTATTACATCTTCATAACGAATACAACACCAATTACAAGGAAGAAAAAGATCCTATAAATACAACACCAACTTCGATTTAAGTCTATCTACAATTTTTAAATCAGCGCGCTCTGAAATTGAAGTTGTTCGTTTTGAAATTGAAGGTGTTCACCCATACTTCGAAGTTGTTCGGTGACTGTTGGTATGTTGTCCATTTGCACTTGTCCTTCATGTCTACATGGTGAATTTGTAGGCAAGCACCATCTAAGAAAACCACCGCAGTCATGACAACAATAAAATAACTTATTTTTGTTTCACTCTGTCTCAAAAATTTGAATAACCGCTTTTTTCCGACATTTAGGACAATTTTTGTTACAATATGTCAAATGATCTGAGGTACTGCCGCTAGCACTTGAAGTTGACATCTACAAAAATATGAAGCCAAATCTCAATCAATTAGTGTATTAGTCTGAGGACTGTTTAAAAAGCAGGAGAGGTGCATTTAGCCCCTCATTTATGATTACCAGCTTTTAACTTGCTAGAAACAATGTGTAACAAAACAATGCGTAAGATATATATTTAACATCTAAGTATGAATTTAGATATATTTTTCTAAGTGATTTAGAAAAAGTGACGAAATCCTTACAATTCACGATTTCAATCATGATTTGACAATTATGGTTGCAGGCTATGGACAACCATAGGAGTGTGAGAGGCAAATGAGGTCAATGGTGGTTCCTTGAAGGCTAGGGGTGGCCATTGTTTGGGCCTTTGGTTATGGTTTTTCCTACTCCCATTGTGACTGCCATGGTGTTTCATGAAGGGGAGTTATGTTGAAGAAAGAGCTAGTTATAGGTAGTATGGATTTGAAGGAATTCTTGGTTGATTTGGGTATGAGAGATGATAGGGAATTCAGTGGTGGTGTATGTATTCAGTGGTTGATTGGCAGCTAAGTCGCTTGGTCACCTGTGAAAGAGTGCAATTGGTGGTCTAATAGTTATGGGACTTCTCATTCAGGTTTTGGGCAAATGTGTCATGTGAGAGTTTAATTGTAAGAAGAAGATAGATGGTGAGTGGGTGACCCATGTGGGTGTAGTGATAGCTCTAATCATTACTTAATCAAGTAAATCAGTGTCAAATGGAAGCAAACAATATTTAAATCTGGAAGAGAGGCTGCTACCAGTAGCATTTGCAAAGTGTAGTTGTTGCCTGTCTGGATCTAGTTTATTCAAGTGTACACTTCTATGGTACATCCCAGCGAGCTTTTGCCCAATCGGGTGGGTTTCTAACCTTGGAAAGTGCTTGATTGAATTCAGTTAATACTATTTTCATACATTATTTTGCATGTAAGTATTAAAAAACTGTGTCGAAGAATCTGTCTTCAAATCAGTCTTCATATATCACAACATGAAGAATTTGCCAAAACAATTCAACAACAAATGGTTGGTTCTTTTAGGTAAAAAAGGGGGAGACTCATATATTATGAGAAATGAATGTCAGAAAAATGCACGAGCTTTTGAGATTTCAATTTACGGGTCATAACCTCCAAAAAATTACCCCCGTCCGCCAATATTTCCACAAGTATCATCAAGTCTGAAGAAAAGAGGCAAACTACTCTTTTGTAACATATCAATATCTGATGTAGATTTTATGGAAATTTTATACAAGATACATATGAGAGCACAACAAAATATGAGAACAACATTAGTTTCAATTTTGGAAATGTAGTCAATCATATTGGCGCCACACATTAAACTTGGAGTCGTAAACTTTATCTGTAACGCCCTCAAAAATAAACCCATTAAATATAAAACAAGACATGCATTATTAAAAGAAAAACATTATATTATTTAAATCATCAGAGTAATATGAAACAAAACATCAAAATAAATGCCCTACGGGCTTACATCTTGCCAAGCCAACACTTGGACACAAATCCATGAGTTCTAACTCAAAACAACTAAAGCCCTAGGCTTGAAAGATTACATTATTCAAATAAAAATAAATAAACAAATCTTCAAGTCCAATCCTCACAAGCTAAGTCCTTGGAGGGAGTGAACCACCTGAACCTGAAAATAAAGTTCCCATATAGGGTGAGCCACAGCCCAGTAGAGAAATACTAAACCAAGCATAAGAATTAACTAAAGTATTAGCATCTGATACATGGTTAACGCACTATAATCAAGTTACAATATTCATGACACGAATGTCTACACTGCCTATGACACATTGTCTATGGCACATTTTACTTTCCACTTATGGCTCAGAACCTGGCCAAATAACTCAACAGGGTTTCATCTTTTATTACCATTACTTCCAATTCAACAGGAATAACACTCAAGTTAGACCTAATCATAACAAATACACATGTTGGTATTGTATCAATCATAATCACTTCACTTCCATACTTCCCAGCAGATACACATTTTAGTGATGTATCATATCAACAATAAATAGACATATATCTATTAATCAATAAGCACACATAAGAGTGATGCTACTGGAGTCCATCCCCTATCTTCTCCCAATAAATCCGGTTTAGAGGTCCATCCCCTATCTTCCCCTAAACCGTGGAGTTCATCCCCTATCTCCTCCAAAACCAAATGCATATGCAATGAAACACACAATTGCCATATACAACACATAATTAATACACAAATGTTCTGTATTAACTCAACAGTCAAACAATTGACTCAATTCCAGTTATACCTAAGCCGCATGCAAGGTCTACAACAATCAATGGCTATCCTCCACCGATAGCCCAAAACAGTTATTTCTAAACAAGAAATAAATACATCAATGAATGTAAATTCAACATTCCCAAAGGTAAATATTTAAACTACCCCAAATATATATCATCAATTCATTAAATTTCCCAATTCCATGAATTAAACCAAATTCCATATTATTCCTTTAAATTAATTATACAAATTAATCTAAACCAAAACCCTAAGGTTTCTTCCAAAATTACCAAACTACCCCCCACATACCAAAATACCAACACTTAGGATTAAAGCGTATAAATGGAGTAGGAAATCCCTACCTCGAATATATAACTCAGAAAGAAGAGGATGAAGATGATGCCCAAACTTCAAAGTGCTCCAAATCAAGAATTTCTCAGATTAAATGGAAGCCCTCACTCCCCTCTATCTTATTTGTAAAGCAACTAGGGCAAAAACCCACCCTAAATAGATCAAACCTAGGAGAGAAGGTGTTTAGAGAAAGAGAGAACTCGGAAATTAGGGTTTTAGATCAAAAAGGGGCTGAAAAACTGTTTTAAAATACGCTGCTGCGTATTTATACCTGACAGGCTCGCTCGAGCGAAGACCTGGTCGCTCGAGCGACCAGACACAGAAAATCATCGCTCAAGCGAAGAAATGCTCGCTCGAGCGAATAACAAACCAGCTCGCTCGAGCGAAGAAAGCTCGCTCGAGCGAACAAACACTGCTTTCAGGTCTAAGTACTGGACGCGAAGCTCGCTCGAGCGAAGGGACCCTGGCTCGAGCGAAGGACCAAAATCAAAGACCTCGCTCGAGCGAAGAAGAGCTCGCTCGAGCGACCAACCCAAAAACTGAACATGAACTCTTGGTTTCAAACCCAACCAACCTGTAAACAACCTGCCCAACAAATCCTATAACTCAAAACTGAAGAATTAAAGGACAATAACAACAACAATATGGTAATATAATCTACGGAACATAAGTCCGGATACAATAATCAAATGGGAAAAGACCGGGGTCGCTATATTATCCTAATTGGTTCCGGTTGAATTTTAACATCAAATCTGATATGATTAGTGGAACAATGGACTAGAGCAACTGACCGAGTAAAATGGGAAATTTCAACATAGTCACCATAAACAGGTTCACTATCCTTCATAATTATTGACCTCAACTACTAATGATGATTGAAACTCCAAAGGAAAGAAGGGTGCTCGATCAGCTAGAAACAAATACCCTTTTCTCCAAATTTCTAATTTCAGCACAAGATAGAATCATTATGCAACTTATGTAAAAATCCCTCCCACATATAATTATTTTTCTCTGTCATTCCAAATTTATCGGGTTTTCCCCGAAGGCGCACACACAATTAATCTTCCTACATAGAGTTCCATAATTCTATGTGCATATACCCTTTTTCATATATCTAAATAATTATTCATCAAACCCATTAAACATATAATCTAATTCATTATACTTGTTTCTCAATGAAAACATTCCATGAATCTTGAACAACCGAGGAAGCAAAACATAACCAAAAAAATCAGGGAAGCAATCTGGACTTTATCAATCAAACAGTTTGGTTGGTAAGCACATGCCATGTACAGCCCATATTGAAGAATCTTGCACCATAATTCAATCAATTTATTTTAGATTTTTTTTTTGGCAGTGGCTTCACTAATGGTTAGTCACTTTTCCATAGCTAATCCAATGTAAAATTTGGGCAAATCAAAATCAAAATCCTCCTAAATAGATGAAATCAAAATCAAAGTCATCCAATGTAAATTTGGGGCAAATCAAAATCACAATCCTCCTAAACAAATGAAATCAAAATCAAAGGCATAAAAATCTCAACAAATCAACGCATATATATATATATAGAGAGAGAGAGAGAGAACTGACCTGTGCAGACAGATCTGTCGATAAAACACAGAGAGTCGAGAGAAGCGAGTCTGGCGAGAAGACGGGGAGAGACTCGGTCGTCGGGAGTGTCGATACAGGTTGGACAGAGACTCGATCGTCGTCGTGAGTGACTTGGTCAACTGAGGACTGATACAGGTTGAACAGAGACTCACTCGTCGCCGTGAGTGACTCGGTTGACTGAGGACTGATACAGGTTGGACAGAGACTCGATCGTCACCTGGGTTGGAGAGCTGTGCTCGTCAGGTCGTTGGTCGTCGAGGAGCTCGTCGAGAGAGAGGCACAACAGAGAAGAGAAGGAAAAATAGAGAGAGGGAGAGAGAGAGTGTGTGTATCTTCAACTGTATTCTGAAAATGAATTTGAAATGTGACATGAATAAGAAAGAGAGGGAAACGAGCAAGTTTGTATCAGTTTTCCACATTGGCGGCCACGTCATTAGTGCTAATTTAGTGATGAAGTCGAAAGCATTTTTGTTTTTTTTTTAAATTATATAACTTTTGATAACTATCTATTTGTTTTTAATAAAATTAGTATTTTTAAAATTCTCTCATCAAAATCTATTAAACAATAATCACGTTGGCCATCAAATTTTATAAATAAAAAAAAATTAATAAAATATTTACCGTCAAAATTAATGTTAACAGTAAAATTGTACTTTATCTTACAATCAAATTTTACTTTGATTTATAGTAAATTTTACCGTGAAATTTTAACATTTTAAGAAGACCCGTGTCCTTCATGAAAGACAAACAAATTTATTTTCATTTATTTGTCAACTTTTAATATGTACTCTGCCAACTTTGAAAATTTTACTATGGTTTGAGTTTTGTTTGGTGACAATTTGTTTATAAATGACAGTAAAAGTTTAGTTTAGTTTGTTCATAAAATTGACAATAAACTTTTATCTGATGTGGCATTCTGTTTACTTTTACACTGTAAAATTTTACTATTTTCGCTGTTGAACATACTTCAACATCTTCATTTGAGATCCTAACCTTAGTATTCGAACTGATCATAAATTAATAATAATAAACTTTTATTTTTAAAAAATTTCAAAAAATAGGAGATTTTTACAGATTTAAACCTCCTCCAACCTTAATTTTCAAATAGATCGGCGTCAGAGACGAGTTGATAATTCAACTTACCACGAGAGTAATTTTTCCAAGATTTTATCTATCTTCAATATGTGTTAGACATATTTTAGTATCTCTCTCTTCTACATTTTTGTTTTTTTCGCCGCTGCTAGACTGAGCACATGATTGGTGGAGACTAGGGGTGTATGCGATGCGATTCAGATGGTTTGAGAGTAAAATTATAAATCGAATGACGGTTTGGCAGATTGACAAATCACGATTTGGACAGTTTTGGACAGATTGGCCGATTGAAAAATATTCTAACCAATTATCAAGCATTTGCATAATATATGACACTAATTTGCATAATATTAATATATATAACCCAAAGTGATTTTACATAATATGTTTCATATATATAACTACTAATTTATAATAAATTTCACATCTTAAATTTCTTTCACACTTATTTTTATTTTGATATTTCATTAGAGGTTAAAAAATACATATGTATTAACTATAGCAAAGAGAAACAGTTTCGAAGGTGGATTATAAATTTTAAAATTTAATCTATGATTTGCATATAGAACGGTATGGATTGATATGAATCGATGTGATTTTAAGAGATTAATCAATATTTTAAACAATTTAGTGGGAACTACACATATATGGCATGTAGACCACATTAGATTCTGTGCATTAGTTCTATGCGTAGCATTACTGGGGCAAAATTGTCTAAAAAAGTTATGTACTTGTTTCTCATGGGTGCCTCTATTTACACACCACATTTGGTCTCAAGGCACACCATTACTCAGTTCATACCTTTAATAATTTTAAAAAACATAATTTTTCTCAACACACACCCCAACTTTCCATTTTTACCCTTAGTCCCACACCACTTAGTACACATCTCAAATTCAAAAAAAAACTTGTGTAGAGAATGTGTTTCTAAATTTTTCTCTTCTAAATCTAATCACACTCTCTCAAATCCATGGTTGCATTAGCCTGATCATCCTCTCTCCATGCCTCTAATTCATCAATCTATTGTTCAATCAAACTCAACCCATGTTGTCCCACACCATCACTCCTCACTGCAACAAAAATTACTCGGACGAGCCTCCTTCTTGGGCTCGAGACGAAGCTTCTCAGAGTGCTTTGCAGCAGAGCTTTCAGATCCCCTTCTTCGTCTACTTGCTTGCCTTTGCTATCACTGCAATTGCCGCTGTGAGCTTCCAAACCCAATTCTTTTTCCTTTTTTTTCACTCATTTGTGTTCAATGTTCTACGTTTTTTGTTTTTTTGATTGAAATTTGTGGGTTTGTGCAGATTGCTTCTGTTTTTGAGTACTTGAATCAAAAACTTGTTTTATGCTCCGTTGCTCGGATTCTTTGCAGTGGTGGCTAGGGTTAGAGTTTGGATGTGTATTCAATTAAGGTGTGTATTAGTTGTGGTCATTTTGGTCATTTTAGATAAAGTCATTATTGTAATAAAAAACAACTAATTAATGGTGTGCCTTGAGACCAAATATGGTGTGTAAATAGAGGCACCTGTTTCTCATTAAGGTTCATTTGGTATCATAGTACATATAAAGAGAGAAACAAAATTTAAAATTTTTGATGTTATTAGAAATTGAGTAGATGAGAAAAAAGTATTCTTTAAATAGAAGGGTTAATTACACTAATAGTCCCTATAGTTTGGGACTTGTGTCACTTTGGTCCCTGACTTTTCAATTGTGACACATTTGACCCTGAATTTTGAATCTTGTTCCAAATAAGGACAATTGAAAATATTATTAGATTTTTCAAGGGTAAAATCGTCAATTTGATAAAATATAAACTAATTTGACAAAAATAAATGTCAAAAAAATATTTTTAATTTTTTTAAAATTATTTTTATCCACCAATGATAAAATTATGTAAAATTAATAAAAATTACATGATTAATTTTTTAAAATTAATTTTACATGATCATCATCCAAACACATAATAAAAATTAATTTGGTAAAAATAAATAAATAAATGTCTAAAAGATTTATCAATTTTACATAATTTTATTTTTAGTAGGTAGAAATAATTTTAAAAAATTCAAAAATATTTGTTTGACATTTATTTTTGTCAAATTAGTTTATATTTTATCAAATTGACAATTTTACCCTTGAAAAATCTAATTATATATTCAATTATCCTTATTTGGAACATGATTCAAAATTCAGGGTCAAATGTGTCACAATTGAAAAATCAGGGACCAAAGTGACACAAGCCCCAAACTATAGGGACTATTTGTGTAATTTGCCCTAAATAGAATGACTCTTGATTAAAACAATAAAATTTATTACTTTATGGGTAAATTACAAATACACTCTCTGAGATTTATTTAAAATACGAATTGCCCATGTAGTTTAGAAAATTACAAATATCTCCTTGGCAGAATTTTTTATTTAACAGAATTAATTGAAAAAGTGAAATTTTTAACTGTTCACCTATACAATAATAAAATTATCTGAATTATTAATTGAAATAAAATTTAACATTATTAAAAACTGTTAATTAACTTGATAGTTTATTAATAAAATGACCTATTTGTTATGAAATTAGAAACCTTAGAGGGCATAATGTAATTTCTAGAACCACAAGAATAATTTGCAATTTAAGTAAATCTCAGGGAGTGTGTTTGTAATTTACCCTTATTTTAAATAAAACTCACCCTATTCTTTTAAGGGTAAAGTACCAATTAATTTTATTTTCATAAATCCTCCAACTAATTTAATGAGAAAATATCATTTCACCCCCCAAATTTTACGCGTTTTTCAATTTGACCCCCAGACTTTGATTAATATCAATTTTACACCTAAACTTTCAAAATTTTGATCAATTTGACCCTTACCATCACATTCTATCTACAATTTGACAGAATGTGCTAACGTGGGGGGTAAATTAATTTTTAAGGTATAGTTTGGGGGGCAAATTGATTTTAATTTGGGGGGCAAATCGATTTTTAAAGTATAGTTTGGGGGGTAAAATGAAATTTCTAATGAACTTTGGTGCCACGTCAACACATTCTGTCCAATTGTAGACGGAATGTGACGGCATGGGCCAAATTGATCAAAATTTCGAAAGTTTTGGTGTAAAATTGATATTAATCGAAGTCTAGGGGTCAAATTGAAAAATGAGTGAAAGTTTGGAAGGCAAAATGATATTTCCTCTAATTTAATGAACCCAACAGTTCCATCTATGTAGAAATGACAGAATAATCCTACGTTTTGTGTTCGGAATGCTAATTAGTACTCGTAAATAATCAAAATATTCATATCTTGAAATTACACATTTATCCAAAGTTTATTAAAAGGTTTTTGTACTCCTTAGAATGTTTGGAGAAATCCATAAATCAAGTCATTTCAAAACAAGAGAAGATTTTCATATCAATTTTCCCTATTTTGAATACCCAAACCCCACCTTGATTTTCCCCCATTTATGATATGATTAAGTGTAGATGGATTACATTTGTATACACCTTCAAAATAAAATCAATTAAAGCTCAATGTGAATACCCGAACCCCACCCCAATTTTCGCCCATTTATGATGTGATTTTTAAAATGTGGGTTACATTTATGTACACCCAATTTTCCCCCATTTACAATGTGCCTTTTAAAATATGAATTATATTTGTATACACTTTCAAAATAAAATAAAATAACCTCATTGTGAATACCCAACCCAAACCCCCCCTCCCCCCACCCAACATTAGCTTAGGTTAATTGTCTCCTAAACCATATTCCATCCATATAGTGGATTTTTTTTGCTTATAGCTTATGCTTAATGTAAATGTGTACAATACTACATCCCACACTGGTTGAATGGGATCCCTGACAAGAACATGAATTATGGTTATGATATGAAGATGCTGTTAGACAATCTTCATTGTATTTAAATAGATTAAATTCTGTTGTGTACTAAACAACAACTAGAATATAAAAAGAAATAAAAGAAAATAGAGAATTTGTTTGATTACAAAAATCAAACTAGAAATAGAAATAAATAAATAAAAACAAATTTTATTTTGTTACAAAAACAAAATTAAAATCTGATTTAAATAAATAAATAAAATAGAATAATAAATTAAACAACTTACTTGATTAATTTCTTCGAATAAAAATCTGATCAAGTCCAGTGTTTGACACTGTGTCCTTAAGACAGATTCGTCCTCTCCACGGTGCTTTCAGAATGCGGACGTCTATCTCCCAGGATGAAATGATCAACAACAAATATATGCAGCACTACAATATATTTGTACAACGAACACACTAAGTGTTTTATACTGTCTCTCACAAGAAAATAATGCAGCAAAATGAAGAATAAATTTGCAGAGCTATTAAGGACGAAAATTCTGAATGTCAAAATCAAATGAAGGGCTGATCTATTTATAGGCAGAATTGTGGCTGTTAGTTTTGAATTAAACAGGTGCAAAACCTGTTTGAACAAGTATGATACCTGTTCAGTTTGAATAAACAGATACAAGTCTGTTGGGTTCAAAATTTGAACAGATAAAAACGGAAAGGGCCCTGTTTGGGTGTACAAGAAAAACCGGACCAGTGTTAATTCCGAAATTAATTTGAATTCTGGATTTTATTTTTCAAAAAATAAAATTTAATTCAAATGTTTTTGACCCAAAAAGATTAGTATTGGGCCGAACAAGCCCAACCCAACCACACACCATGCACCTGCGCCCAAGCCCAGGCCCGGCCCAGCCCAGCCCGCCCGATTGACCGGACGAACGGACGGCGCGCGCGCATGTGTGGTGATTTTTGGGTCCAATGGGTCTAGCCCATTTTGCCCATAACCTCCCTCTCTAAAACACTTGGGTACCCCTTGGGGCACACCCCAAGTTCCAATCCCATGCCTTATAAACCCATTCAAAACTTCCCACCAAATCAATGTAGGACAAGCCTTATTCAAACCTTTAAGGATTTTTCACCAAAACTCCATTTCCATGGAGCATACTTTGGCTTCAATTTCCCATTCACTCGGTAATGGTTTTGAGCAACCAAATATATCACGTGAATCACAACGCGGCATAGAACGCGTTACCACTTTGACCCGCAAAAATCGACGCATGGGTCCCACCTAAATAATAGACCAAAGTTAGAAAAAAATTCTGGTTTTACCCAGAATTTTCCCAACCATTTCCAACAGATGTGACTTAATGTTTGCAAAATATTTTATTTTTTTAAAATAAAATGTGGGTCATTTGTGAATATGTATTTTCTATTGTCATCCACAACGTATATGTTAGCAATCTATTATTTTTATAAATTGTGGTCTCACTCATTTAATCCCGTGATTCCCTTAATAAAATCCCAAAAAATACTGTTTTATATTTTCAAACTTTCTTCCTAAATAGAAAAATCAATTTAAATCTGTATGGAGCAAAGTCAAAAACGTAAAACTCCACCCAAGAGAATATATTATTAAATTCACCTTACCAAAATTAATAGAATTAATTGGTTCATAAGAAATCTCATGAGATTAAATGGATTATAGTTTTTCAAGCCGAGAGTTTTATTTACCCACCCACTTGTAAGTAGGTGGAATAAATAAAAAAAAAAATTAACAAAATTAATTTCATCAAAAAATAAAAATAAATATCAACTCCATATACAAAGGCCGAACAGAAAATTTGCCATCTCCTGAAACAAACACAAAATGACAATGTTCACACACACACACACACATACATATATAACATAGTTGTATGCTGAAGAATCACTTTTCTTGCTTCCACCACCCAAATTTTTATAGTAAAATCAAAAGTAAATCTCATGAATTTCATGGCTCCCTCGTACAACCCAATGTGATTATATGCCGACCAACGCCTGTTTTTCATGTTTTTTTTTTAGGCATTTAATGAAATTTTGAAAGAGAAAAAACACTATAAATAGACCCTTGAGACCCTTACAGTGTCCCATCCAGAGACAGCCATTAGAGCTCATTGAAACCAATACAAAAGAATATTTCAAAAAGGCGAATCAAAGAGAGCTCTCATGGCTTCTAACAATTTTCTTGTCATCCTTGCCATTGTGGCAGTTGTTCTTCCTTCACTCACCATGGCTACTGAATATTGGGTTGGTGACTCTAGTGGCTGGACCATTAACTATGATTACCAAGCTTGGGCCAAGGATAAAGTATTCTATGTTGGAGACAAACTAGGTAAACTAGTTTTTCTTTTCCTTTCATTTTTTCATTTTTTTTTTTATTTTAATTAACGAGGAGTTTCATCTTAATTGATCTTCGGATAAGGTTGGACATCTAGTTGGTCCAAACTGTGAAATTGGTGCCCAAATTCACCAGTGGGCTAAGCCTAACGAGTTTTTTTCTTACAAGCTGAATCAGACTGATCTAAGGTCAAAACCTTAAGCTCAAGCTCTGTCTAACGGACTTGGCCCATACAATATATTTTTTTTATTGTACATTTTATCTTGTATTATTTTTGTCCAATTTGTGGGCCACCTCACGCATAATAGCCAAGCTATCAAATCGGATTTCAGCCGTGGGTCGAATAAAAGCTCAACGGACTAGGCAACCTTCAAGTCAAATGATGACCTTATCCCTCCATATATATATAATACTTTGTCCTATATACCATCCAAGAAATTGTTAGCCTAAGTCTTGACTAGGGTTGGATCAAAAGAGTAGGGAACAGAGCTTTTAACTATTGATCTAATTCTTTAAGTTCAAATTCATGACTTCCCATATGGGAGTCATAGGCTTTGGGCAACTTAAACAATTTAGTTGGTTACCTAACATAAGTCAAGGTTCATTTTTACTGGCCACAACTCTGTCCCTAATTTTTTTTATGATTTTGTCCCAAAACATTCACAAAGTCACTGAATCACATGTGAGAATCTCGAGTCATAATTTTACGATTGTGTCACTAAATCATTGAGAATCTTAAGACATAATTCAATGATCGTGAGTGTTTTATGACAATGAAACAGAGAAATTTGGAACAAATGATCTCCTAACCGTTTCAATTATTCCTCTATTAAACTAAAATAAATATTCAACTATGTCACTTTGATTAATTTCTTCTTCTCTATTTGTTTGTTTGTTTCCCATACAGTTTTTAACTACACCATGGGAAATCATAACGTGTTCAAAGTGAATGCTACCGGCTTCAGCCAATGCATTATCCCACCATCAAATGAGGCATTGACCTCTGCGCACGATATCATTCCCCTCATGGTCCCTGGAAAAAAATGGTACATTTGCGGTGTGGGGCAGCACTGTGCTCAGTTTGGCCAAAAGCTTGTCATCAACGTAGAAGGCGGAGCTCCAGCACCGGCCCCTATGAAAAACTCTGCTCATGGGATACTAAATTCTGGGTATCAATTTTTCATGGCAGCAGTGTTAGCTGTGGCTGCCATGATTGTAGCTTGACTAATATGCAATTTAGATCGTTTAGAATCAACAAATTTTGTATTCTTTTAAGAATAAGACATGGAAGCTGTACTGGCTGTGGCTGCCGTAATTGTGGCTTGACCAATAAGACATTTAGGTCTCTTTTGATCAACTGATTCTGCGAGTACAACACCATTTACAATCTTTTGTAGCTCTTTTACTTGCATATTTATGCATTTTGTATACCTTGTGATGAATTAATTCTTATATTTTGGAAAATGAATAGTTTTTGTGTTTGTGTTTGTGTTTGTGTTGCCTTTCATTTATTATGACACTTTACTCTTGTTGAAATTATGAGTAATATTATTGCTTCTCCTAATGTTATATGGTGCTCAAAAAATATTTGAAAAATTTTACTATAAAATAGTCACGTCAATTGTTCACAGTGCGCTCATTATTAAAAGAAACAAAGTATAAACAATTATATGATTTCTTTCTTTCCTTATGAAGGGAAAAAGCTAGTTAAACCAGTTGCTGAGTTCATGAGTAAATCTCAATCAAATCAATGTAAGCAGATGGCCACAAGAGGACTAACTACTATCCTGATCTCCTATAAAGGATTTGTTCTGTTAGATCTTCTTGCCATATCAAAAAAGAAAGGTAGAAGGAACTAGCATAGAGGAGTTGGATCCAAGCAGGTCATTAGCATCATGATCTCCCTTGCTCAGATCAAAAGGCCAAACAAATATATAAATAATAGTGAGCAAAGTCACATGTTGATGTGAGTGTTTTCTAATAAAATTTTTAAGTAAATGTTTAGTAACCATAATAATATTGCAATAATAAAAAATCATTTTACAGTGCACAAAAGAAAATATTTGTATGTGTATATATATTGATTTTTCACAATGGCATGGGATTATCTGTTCCCAAATCCCTTTTTTCCTTTATTCCAAAACATTCATATCTATTGAATCATATTTTGAAATTATCACACATCAAGAATTTTAATAATTTAATGATTATGAGTTTTAAAATAGAAAAATTTGAATATGGAGAATCCTTGATCAATCACAATGACTAATAAGTATTTGCAAGATAGTCTACCCCAATCACATGAAACTTCTGAATATGGAGAACCCTTGATCAATCACAATGACCAATAAGTATTTGCAAGATAGTCTACCCCAATCACATGAAACTTTTCATTGATTTGGTCACTTCTAGATTAAGGTTGTTGAAAGAGTAGAGAGAATTCATACCTATTGAATCATATTTTGCAAAATTGGTGCCCACATTCACATGTGGGCTATGCCTAACAAGTTTTTGTTAATAGACTGAGTCAAGTTGGTCCAAGGTCAAAAAAACCTTAAGCTCAAGTTGTGTCTAACGGGCTTGACTTGTACCCCAAAAAAAAAAAAAAAAAAACTATTTTATTTCTTTTATTATTTTTTGTCTAATCTGTGCACCGCCTCATGCATAATAAGCCAAGCTATTGAGTCGGGTTTCAGCACCTAAGCCCAACACAAGCCTTATTTGGGCTAACCTAGCTCGCCAAAGGCATAACCTTGGATTGAATAAAAATTCAACTGACTAGGCAATTTTCAGGCGAAATGATGACTCCTATCTCTCAATATATATAATCATTTGTCCTATATACCAAGTAATTGTTGGGCCTAAGTCCTAACTAGGGTGGGATCAAAGAGGAGTAGGGAGAGAGCTTTTTACTCCTTAAGTTCAAACTCATGACTTCTCGTATGACAATAATAGGCTATGGGCAAGTGAAACAACCTAGTTACATAATATAAGTTGAGTTTCAATTTACTAGCCACTACTCTATGCCTAAATTTCTATTTGCTCCCGCCCCAACTGACAAAGGATCCTTTAGTCTAGTCTAGAAATATTTACAGTCATTGAATCACATAAAAATCTTAAGGAATGGGAATCTTAAGCCCTATCATGTCTAGGGATGTAATTAGTTTGATACAGTCAGTATTTAGGTAAAAAATTTCACCGAATCGATAATGTCGGTTTTATTATTTTGAGCACCGATACATATCATTTCTCCCATCAAACCGCACCACACTACACCGAACGGAACCGATTGAAACGGTTCGGTTTAATCGGTTTATGACTTTTCAAAGTTAAGCTACTTTTTAATATAGTCACTAATCTATATAAAAATATTGAATTAGTTATTTTTCCACCATTTCAAATATATTCAATCCATCCATTTAATAAAATACTTTTCAATTCCTAGATTAACAAAAATACAAACAAAAATAGTTAGAAAATACTAAGGTTTCAATAATAATGAGTTAGAGTTAAGATTATATATAACAAAAATCCTGGACATATGAAGATGGATTGTCCAAAATTGAAGAATCATAGAAAAGACTACAAAAGAAACAAAAAGGCCATGGTAGCAGCTTGGGGAGAAAGTGAAGATGAAAGCTCAAGTGATGAAATTGAAAATGAAGTAGCCAACTTATGTCTCATGGCTCTTGAAGATGAAGACTCTACTCAAGATAAGGTAACTACTCTTTATGAAGAACTTGAAAGTGCATTCCATGAACTATCAAATGAATTTAGAAAAATTCGTGCCAAAAATAATGTGTTGAAGAAATCTGTTGCATCTTTATCTATTAATGTAGAAGAATTAAAGAAAGAAAAAATTATTTTGAAAAATGATTTTGATACTATCTCTAATGAGAAAACTACTTTAAAAAATAATGTTGATGATTTAACAAAAAACACTTGAAAATTTTGTAAAAGGTAGAGATAATCTCAACATGCTTCTTAGAAATCAAAGATGTGTTTTTGATAAAGCGGGTATTGGATATGACCCTATTAAGAAACAAAAGAATCTCAATACAATTTTTGAAAAGGCATCTCTCATGACACACCCTCATATTACTTGTCATTATTGTAGAAAGAAATGCCATTATATATCTTATTGTCCATTCAAAAAGAATATGAACATGGGAATTAAAAAGATTTGGATTATTAAGGGATCTACCAAAACTAACCAAGAAGGACCCAAGAAACTATGGGTACCAAAAACCAACACTTAATTATCATCTTGTAGGGTTTGCTTTAAGTCCAAAGCTAAAGAAGGGAAGTGGTACCTTGATAGTGGATGTTCCAGACACATGACCGGAGATAAATCATTCTTTACTAAACTATCATCGAAAGATGGAGGATTTGTTACTTTTGGAGACAACAAGAAAGGAAAAATCATCGGTATTGGTAGCATCGGTATTTCTCCTAACCCTTCTATTGAAAATGTTTTACTTGTTGATGGACTTAAGCATAACCTACTTAGTATTAGTCAATTATGTGATAAAGGTAATCGAGTTATTTTTTATAAATCACATTGCACAATTGAAAGCACAAATGATCATAAAGCTTTATTCGTTGGTAATCGCCATGATAATGTTTATGTTTTTCATCCTAATGATCTCTATGCCAGTGATGTTAAATGTTTATATGTTAATAATGAAAATAGTTGGTTATGGCATAGAAGACTTGGTCATGCTCATATGGATTTAATGGCTAAACTTTTGAGAAAGGATTTGGTCATTGGACTTCCAAAAATTAAATTTGAAAATAGTTTTTGGAAAGATGAAGCATGTGGACTTTATTCAACTGAAGTTGATGTTCAATGTATGTGTCGGTTGTTTCAATTTAGGGGTATCATGTGTGCTCACTCACTTGTTGTGCTCATTGCAAGATGCATAATTGAGGTTCCACCTAAATTCATTCTACCACGATGGAGAAAAGATTTGGATAGAGGGTACACATGCATCAAAACCACATACACTGGCTTTGGGGATGATTTCAACACAAAGGTTTTTGATAAGATGAATAAAAAATTGATTGGCATTGTACAACTGGGAACTCTGAAGGCAAAATCAGAATTATCGACCGTGGGTTGGATGAAACCAAGGCAAGAGTGATGAAAGATGATGAGGGTAGTGGGAGTAATGTACCAGCTTCTACTAGTAATGTATCATCTTCCCCGATTGGGAGCATTAATAAAAAAGCAATCAGTAATACGAAGTTGCTTAGTCCTTTGGTTACTTGCCGAAAAGGTCGTCCAGTTACGAAACAAAAGGTCGCCAAAGTGGATCAAATAGTGAATCGGTTGAAAGCAAGCAAAACAAAAAATAACAAATCAAAGGTAAATTTCATGGTATTCTCTATTGATTTTTCAATATTGTATCATTTATCTCTATTGAACTTATCATTTATCTCTACTCATGGATCTTGGTTAATATAGGGTACTAAGGTGCTTAGAGCTCAAGCTCAATCTCAATCTCAATCTCAACCTCAACCCTAGTGCACGTAGAGAGCTTTATCCTTGTATGGTTGGCATGCAAAATAGTATTTACATCGATCAATTTATTTGATTTGTCAATATCTAGTAAATTGTTTTTTTTCATGTCATTGTACTTGAATAGGGAGAAATGGTAAATGCGATTGGAGGCACACCCGAAAATATGGACATTATGAGAAGACAAAGTTTGATCACTACTCCAACCCAGATTTATGGAGTGGACACATCTCTTACCCCATCGGAATGTATTGAAGACACACCAGGACTTATTGACATGATGCGAACTCAACAATCCATGAGTGCTACGAATCAAATTTATGGAGCCCTACCGTCTTCTTTTGTTGACTTCAATGTACAAATGGACCGAAATGAGTCTCGTTTTTGTTAGTTGGAAACTTGTAATTTTAACTTCGAGTTTATTTTGTAGTAGAAGTAATTTAATGTTGCTTTGTTGTTATATTTGATGGAGCATAATTTATGAAATTTATAGAAATTTGATGTTGCTTTGTTGTTATATTTGTTGTCTTGCTATATACAGAAATGGATTTAATATGATAAAAATCTGTTACAAATCTATTACAGATTTAATGTGTTCTAAAATCTGTGTTCCAAAAACTGTCTTCAATATTTGTGTTCCAAAATTTGTATGAAAAAATTTGTCTTCAAAAAGTTGTGTACAAAAACCTATGTGAAAAAATTTGTCTTCAAAAACCTGTGTGAAAAAATTTGTCTTCAAAACTGTGTTCAAAAACCTGTCTTCAAATTTGTCTTCATATACTTTTGTGAAAAAATATGTCTTCAAAACTGTGTTCAAAAAATCTGTCTTCAAAAACCTGTGTTCAAAAAATCTTTCTTCAAAACTGTGTTCAAAAACCTGTGTGAAAAAATCTGTCTTCAAAACTGTGTTCAAAAAATCTGTCTTCAAAAACCTGTGTTCAAAAAATCTGTCTTCAAAAACCTGTGTTCAAAAAATCTATCTTCAAAACTGTGTTCAAAAACCTGTGTGAAAAAATTTGTCTTCAAAACTGTGTTCAAAAAATCTATCTTCAAAAACCTGTGTTCAAAAAATTTGTCTTCAAAACTGTATTCAAAAACCTGTGTGAAAAAATCTGTCTTCAAAAACCTGTGTGAAAAAATTTGTCTTCAAAAAGTTATGTTCAAAATATCTCTTCAAAAATCTATGTTAAAAAACCTATCTTCAACCTGTGTTCAATTATTCTTCAAACAAACAAACATATAACAACCTCTGCAATCATTCTTCAAACAAAGAAATATATAACAACCTATGTTCAACCAAACATCTAACAACATGTATTCAAGCATTCCTCAAACAAACAAACATATAACAACTTGTGTTCAATCATTCTTCAAATAGACAAACAGATTACAGATTACATCTTCATACTTCTCAAAGATAATTGTCATATATCATAAATCTTCATACATATCATCTATTTCAACTTCTAACTGTCATTTAAATTATTACATCTTCATAACGAATACAACACCAATTACAAGAAAGAAAAAGATCCTATAAATACAACACCAACTTCGATTTAAGTCTATCTACAATTTTTGCATCTGCACACTCTGAAATTGAAGTTGTTCGCTTTGAAATCGAAGGTGTTCACCCATACTTCGAAGTTGTTCGGTGACTGTTGGTATGTTGTCCATTTTCACTTGTCCTTCATGTCTACATGGTGAATTTGTAGGCAAGCACCATCCAAGAAAACCACCGCAGTCATGACAACAATAAAATAACTTGTTTTTGTTTCACTCCGTCTCAAAAATTCGAATAATTGCTTTTTTCCGACATTTAGGACAATTTTTGTTGCAATATGTCAAATGATCTGAGGTACTGCCGCTAGCACTTGAAGTTGACATCTATAAAAATATGAAGCCAAATCTCAATCAGTTAGTGTATTAATCTCAGGACTGTTTAAAAAGCAGGAGAGGTGCATTTAGCCCCTCATTTATGATTACCAGCTTTTAACTTGCTAGAAACAATGTGTAACAAAACAATGCATAAGATATATATTTAACATCTAAGTATGAATTTAGATATATTTTTCTAAGTGATTTAGAAAAAGTGACGAAATCCTAACAATTCACAATTCCAATCCTGATTTGACAATTACGGTTGCAGGCTATGGACAACCATAGGAGTGTAAGAGGCAAGAGAGGTCAATGGTGGTTCCTTGAAGGCTAGGGGTGGCTACTGTTTGGGCATTCGGTTATGGTTTTTCCTACTCCCATTGTGACTGCCATGGTGTTTCATGAAGGGGAGTTGTGTTGAAGAAAGAAAGAGTTATGGGTAGTATAGATTTGAAGGAATTCTTGGTTGATTTGGGTATGAGAGATGATAGGGAATTCAGTGGTGGTGTATGTATTCAGTGGTTGATTGCCAACTAAGTCGGTTGGTCACCTGTGAAAGAGTGCAATTGGTGGGTCTAATAGTTGTGGGACTTCTCATTCAAGTTTTGGGCAAATGTGTCTTGTGAGAGTTTAATTGCAAGAAGAAGATAGATGGTGAATGGGTGACCCATGTGGGTGTAGTGATAGCTCTAATCATTACTTAATCAAGTAAATCAGTGTCAAATGAAAGCAAACAATATTTAAATCTGGAAGAGAGGTTGCTGCCAGCAGCATTTGCAAAGTGTAGTTGTTGCCTGTTTGGATCTAGTTTATTCAAGTGTACACTTCTATGGTACATCCCAGCGAGCTTTTGCCCAATCGGGTGGGTTTCTAACCTTGGAAAGTGCTTGATTGAATTCAGTTAATACTATTTTCATACATTATTTTGCATGTAAGTCTTAAAAAATTGTGTCAAAGAATCAGTCTTCATATATCACAACATGAAGAATTTGCCAAAACAATTCAACAACAAATGGTTGGTTCAAAAAAGGGGGAGACTCATATAGAGAAAATTTCTATTATGAGAAATGAATGTCAGAAAAATGCACGAGCCTTTGAGATTTCAATTTACGAGTCATAACCTCCAAAAAATTACCCCCGTCTACCAATATTTCCACGTATCATCAAGTCTGAAGAAAAAAGGCAAACTACTCTTTTGTAACATATCAATATCTGATGTAGATTTGATGGAAATTTATACAAGATACATATGAGAGCACAACGAAATATGAGAACAACATTAGTTTCAATTTTAGAAATGTAGTCAATCATATTGGCGACACATACTAAACTTGGAGTCCTAAACTTTATCCTAATAGGTTCCGGTTGAATTTGAACATCAAATCTGATATGATTAGTGGAACAATGGACTAGAGCAACTGACCGAGTAAAATGGGAAATTTCAACATAGTCACCATAAACAGGTTCACTATCCTTCATAATTATTGACCTCAACTACTAATGATGATTGAAACTCCAAAGGAAAGAAGGGTGCTCGATCAGCTAGAAACAAATACCCTTTTCTCCAAATTTCTAATTTCAGCACAAGATAGAATCATTATGCAACTTATGTAAAAATCCCTCCCACATATAATTATTTTTCTCTGTCATTCCAAATTTATCAAGTTTTTCTCGAAGGAGCACACACAATTAATCTTCCTGCATACAGTTCCATAATTCTATATGCATATACCCTTTTTCATATATCTAAATAATCATTCATCAAACCCATTAAACATATAATCTAATTCATTATACTTGTTTCTCAATGAAAACATTCCACGAATCTTGAACAACCGGGGAAGCAAAACATAACCAAAAAAATCAGGGAAGCAATCTGGACTTTATCAATCAAACAGTTTGGTTGGTAAGCACATGCCATGAACAGCCCATATTGAAGAATCTTGCACCATAATTCAATCAATTTATTTTAGATTTTTTAGGCAAATAATATTTTATATTTTTTTTTGGCAGTGGCTTCACTAATAGTTAGTCACTTTTCCATAGCTAATCCAATGTAAAATTGGGGCAAATCAAAACCAAAATCAAAATCCTCCTAAACAGATGAAATCAAAATCAAAGTCATCCAATGTAAAATTGGGGCAAATCAAAATCAAAATCACAATCCTCTTAAACAGATGAAATCAAAATCAAAGGCACAAAAATCTCAACAAATCAGCGCATATATATATATGTTGGTGATAATTACAAATAAAACACTGAAAAATACAAATAATAAAAATTACAATAACTATTGTAAGGGCTGAGGCGCGGGAAATTCGCTCTCTTTAAGGAGATTCAAGCCCTCTGCGGTTAGGCAAAACCTCATACCGGTGCAGCAGAAAAAACCTTGACTTGTCCCCCCCAAGATACAACAGCCCGACTAAGTCATATGGTTCACCAATACTGCGCAATTGGTTGAACCCAAAACTTTATCATATACACCCTTTTTTATTTGCCTGATAATCTTACACAAAACATAATAAAGCAACAAAAACTTCTTCTCCCTTCCAAGATAAGAAGTTAGATCAATTTATAGGAGATGAAAGCTTGGTGGACAAGTTTCTTGGAGGAGGATTCTTGGAAGTTGCTTGGAGGCTCCTTGGAAGTAGCTTAGAAGATAAGACTTGACTCTTGGAAGACTTAGAAGAAGACTTGACTAGGGAAAGACTTGGAAGACTTGAAGGATTCTTGTACACCAAGAAAGGATTAACTTGGAGAAAAAGAAAACAAATCAAACCAATAACACATTATAATATTAAAATATCTGCTAACAATATATATATATATATAGAGAGAGAGAGAGAGAAAGAGTGAGAGAACTGACCTGTGCAGACAGATCTGTCGAGAAAACACAGAGAGTCGAGAGAAGCGAGTCCGACAGGAACACAAGGAGATACTCGGTCGTCGGGAGTGTCGATACAGGTTGGACAGAGACTCGATCGTCGTCGTGAGTGACTTGGTCAACTGAGGACTAATACAGGTTGGACAGAGACTCAATCGTCGCCGTGAGTGACTTGGTCGACTGAAGACTGATACAGGTTGGACAGAGACTCGATCGTCGCCTGGGTTGGAGAGCTGCGCTAGTCGGGTCACTGGTCGTCGGGAAGCTCGTCGAGAGAGAGGCACAATAGAGAAGAGAAGGAAGAATAGAGAGAGGGAGAGAGTGTGTGTCTTCAACTGTATTCTGAAAATGAATTTGAAATGTGAAATGAATAAGAAATAGAGAGAAATAGACAAGTTTGCATCAGTTTTCTACGTTGGCAGCCACGTCAGGCCAAGTTTGGGAAGACTAAATAAGTGCACTTTTTGACTTTTTATGAAATATGTGTTGGATTTGGGTTGGGTTTGAAGTGATGTGTTAGAGGGGTGATGTGACTTAAATAAGATGATGTGACTTAAATAGGATAGTGACTTTTTGACTTTTTGGATTTTTTTGAGGATGCCAAACTTGGCCTGATGAAGGTTTAGTGGTCGGAAGTATTTTTGTTTTTCTTTTTAAATTATATAACTTTTGATATCTATCTATTTGTTTTTAATAAAATTAGTATTTCTAAAATTCTCTCGTCAAAATCTATCAAAAAATAATAATGTTGGCCATCAAATTTTGTAATAAAAAAAAAAATTAATAAAATTTTTACCGTCAAAATTAATGTTAACAGTAAAATTGTACTTTATCTTACAATCAAATTTTACTTTGATTTATAGTAAATTTTACCGTGAAATTTTAACATTTTAAGAAGACCCGTGTCCTTCACGAAAGACAAACAAATTTATTTTCATTTTACTGTCAACTTTTAATATGTACTCTGCCAACTTTCAAAATTTTACTATGGTTTGAGTTTTGTTTGGTGACAATTTATTTATAAATGACAGTAAAAGTTTAGTTTAGTTTGTTCATAAAATTGACAATAAACTTTTATCTGATGTGGCATTCTTTTTACTTTTACACTGTAAAATTTTACTATTTTCGCTGTTGAACATACTTCAACATTTTCATTTGAGATCCTAACCTGTATTCGAACTGATCATAAATTAATAATAATAAACTTTAATTTTAAAAAAACTTTCAAAAAATAGGAGATTTTTACAAATTTAAACCTCCTCCAACCTTAATATTCAAATAGATCGGCATCAGAGATGAGTTGATGATTCAACTTACCACGAGAGTAATTTTTCCAAGATTTTATCTATCTTCAATATGTATTAGACATATTTTAACTCTTCTACATTTTTGTTTTTTTCACCGCTGCTAGACTGAGCACATGATTGGTGGGGACTAGGGGTGTACGCGATGCGATTCAGATGGTTTGAGAATAAAATTATAAATTAAATGACGGTTTGGCAGATTGACAAATCACGATTTGGATGGTTTTGGACAGATTGGCTGATTGAAAAATATTCTAACCAATTATCAAACATTTGCATAATATTAATATATATAACCCAAAGTGATTTTACATAATATGTTTCATATATATAATTACTAATTTGAAATAAATTTCACATTTTAAATTTCTTTCACACTTATTTTTATTTTGATATTTCATTAGAGGTTAAAAAATACATATGTATTAACTATAGCAAAGAGAAACAGTTTCAAGCGCGGATTATAAATTTTAAAATTTAATCTATGATTTGCATATAGAACGGTATAGATTGATATGAATCGATATGATTTTAACAGATTAATCAATATTTTAAACAATTTAGTGGGAACCACACATATATGGCATGTAGACCACGTTAGATTCTGTGCATTAGTTCTATGCGTAGCATTACTGGGGCCAAAATTGTCTAAAAAAGTTATGTACTTGTTTCTCGTTAAGGTACATTTGGTATCATAGTACGTATAAAAGAGAGAAACAAAATTTAAAATTTTTGATGTAATTAGAAATTGAGTATGATGGGAAAAATGTATTCTTTAAATAGAATGACTCCTGATTAAGACAGTAAAATTTATTACTTTATGAGTAAATTACAAATACATTCTCTGAGATTTATTTAAAATATGAATTATCCATATAGTTTAGAAAATTACAAATATTTTCTTGGCAGAATTTTTTATTTAGCATAATTAATTGAAAAAGGGAAATTTCTAACTGTTCACCTATACAGTAATAAAATTATCTAAATTATTAATTGAAATAAAATTTAACATTATTAAAAACTGTTAATTAACTTGATGGTTTATTAATAAAATGATCTATTTGTTATGAAATTAGAAACTTTAGGGAGCATAATGTAATTTCTGGAATCACAAAAATAATTTGCAATTTAAGTAAATATCAGGAGTGTGTTTGTAATTTACCCTTATTTTAAATAGAACTCACCCTATTCTTTTAAGGGGAAAGTACCAATTAATTTTATTTTCATAAATCCTCCAACTAATTTAATGAGAAAATATCATTTCAACCCCCAAATTTTTACGTGTTTTTCAATGTGACTCCCAGACTTTGATTAATATCAATTTTACACCTAAACTTTCAAAATTTTGATCAATTTGACCCCTGCAGTCACAGAATGTATAGTTTGGACGGAATGTGTTAACGTGGGGGCTAAATTGATTTTTAAGGTATAGTTTGGGGGGCAAATTGATTTTTAAAGTATAGTTTGGGGGGTAAAATGAAATTTCTAATGAACTTTGGTGCCATGTCAGCACATTCCGTCCAATTGTAGACGGAATGTGACGGCATGAGCCAAATTGATCAAAATTTCAAAAGTTTTGGTGTAAAATTGATATTAATCGAAGTTTAGGGGTCAAATTGAAAAATGAATGAAAGTTTGGAAGGCAAAATGATATTTCCTCTAATTTAATGAACCCAACAGTTCCATCTATGTAGAAATGACATAATAATCCTATGTTTTGTATTCGGAATGCTAATTAGTACTCGTAAATAATCAAAATATTCATATCTTGAAATTACACGTTTGTCCAAAGTTTATTAAAGGGTTTTTGTACTCCTTAGAATGTTTGGAGAAATCCATAAATCAAGTCATTTCAAAACAAGAAGATTTTCATATCAATTTTCCCTATTTTGAATACCCAAACCCCACCTTGATTTCCCCCATTTACGATATGATTTTTAATGTGTGGATGGATTACATTTGTATACACCTTCAAAATAAAATCAATTAAAGCTCAATGTGAATACCCGAACCCCACCCCAATTTTCACCCATTTATGATGTGATTTTTAAAATGTGGGTTACATTAATTATGTACACCCAATTTTCCCCCATTTACAATGTGGCTTTTAAAATATGAATTATATTTGTATACACTTTCAAAATAAAATAAAATAACCTCATTGTGAATACCCAACCAACCCCCCCAACATTAGCTTAGGTTAATTATCTCCTAAACTATATTCCATCCATATAGTGGATTTTTTTTTGCTTACAGCTTATGCTTAATGTAAATGTGTACAATATTACATCCCACACTGGTTGAATGGGATCCCTGACAAGAACATGAATTATGCTTATGATATGAAGATGTGACTTAATGTTTGCAAAATATTTTATTTTTTTAAAATAAATTGTGGGTCATGTGTGAATATGTATTTTCTATTGTCATCCACAACGTATATGTTAGCAATCTATTATTTTTATAAATTGTGGTCTCACTCCAATTAATCCCGTGATTCCCTTAATAAAGTCCCAAAAAATACTGTTTTGTATTCTCAAACTTTCTTCCTAAATAGAAAAATCAATTTAATTCCCTATGGAGCAAAGTCAAAAATATAAAACTCTACCCAAGAGAATATATTATTAAATTCACCTTATCAAACAACAGCGATTGGGACCTCGAATCTTCTTCTCCCGAATCCCCCTAATCATCGAAACGACGTCGTTTCGTGTTTTTTTTTTTTTTTTTTTTTTTTCGATTTCAGAAGAAGAAAAACGGAAGGAGGAGGAAGAAGAGAAGAGAAGAAGAAGAGAAGGGGAGGGGAAGGGGGAGGGGAGGAGGGAGGAGGAGGAGGGGGAAGGGGAGGGGAAGGGGGAGGGGAGGGGGCCCAATTATTAGGGCTGGAGGCGGAGGCGGGGGCCGGGGGCGTTGCGCCGGAGGCACGATCGGCGAAGCTGCGAGCTCGGAGGCGGAGGTCGGAGGCTCGGCTGGGCCGACGAGCTCTTCTCTCTCTCTCTCTCTCTCTCTCTTTCTCTCCCTCTCCCTCTTCTCCCTCTTCTCCCTCTCCCTCTGCGTCAATGGCGGAAAAAAAGAAAAAAAAAAAAATTCAAAATCACTGAAACGACGTCGTTTCAGTGATTCGGGGGATTCGGGGGAATGTTTTTCGAGGTGCAAAACATTTTTGCCTTATCAAAATCAATGGAATTAATTGGTTCACAAGAAATGTCATGAGATTAAATGGATTATAGTTTCTCAAGTCGAGAGTTTTATTTACCCACCCACTTGTAAGTAGGTGGAATTAAAATAAATAAATAAATAAATTAACAAAATTAATTTCATCAAAAAATAAAAATAAATATCCACTCCATATACAAAGGCCGAACACAAAATTTGGTTATCTCCTGAAACAAACACAAAATGACAATGTTGACACACACACATAACTATATATAACATAGTTGTATGCTGAAGAATCACATTTCTTGCTTCCACCACCCAAATTTTTATAGTAAAATCAAAAGAAAATCTCATGAATTTCATGGATCCCTCGTACAACCCAATGTGATTATATGCCGACCAACGCCTGTTTTCCATTATTTTTTTTTTTTTATAGGCATTTAATGAAATTTTGAAAGAGAAAAAACACTATAAATAGACCCTTGAAACCCTTACAGTGTCCCAACCAGAGACAGCCATTAGAGCTCATTGAAACCAATACAAAAGAATATTTCAAAAAGGTGAATCAAAGAGGGCTCACATGGCTTCTAACAATTTTCTTGTCATCCTTGCCATTGTGGCAGTTGTTCTTCCTTCACTCACCATGGCTACTGAATATTGGGTTGGTGACTCTAGTGGCTGGACCATTAGCTATGATTACCAAGCTTGGGCCAAGGATAAAGTATTCTATGTTGGAGACAAACTAGGTATACTAGTTTTTCATTTCTTTTCATTTTTTCTTTTTTTATTTTTTATTTTAACTAACTAGGAGTTTCATCTTAATTGATCTTCGGATAAGGTTGGACATTTGGTTGGTCCAAACTGTGAAATTGGTGCCCAAATTCACCCGTGGGCTAAGCCTAACGAGTTTTTTTTCTTACAAGCTGAGTCAGGCTGGTCGAAGGTCAAAACCTTAAGCTCAAACTCTGTCCAACTGACTTGGCCCATACAAGATATTTTTTTTATTATACTTTTTATCTTGTATTATTTTTGTCCAATTTGTGGGCCACCTCATGCATAATAGGCCAAGCTATCGAATCGGATTTCAGCCAATGGACTAGGCAACTTTCAAGCCAAATAATAACCCTTATCCCTCGATGTATATAATCCTTTGTCCTGTATACCATTCAAGTAATTGTTAGCCGAAGTCTTGACTAGGGTTGGATCAAAAGAGTAATTGTTAGCCTTAGTCTAATTCTTAACTTCAAATTCATGACTTCCCATATGGGAGTCATAGGCTGTGGGCAACTGAAACAATTTAATTGGATACATAATGTAAGTCGAGGTTCATTTTTACCGGCCACAACTCTGTCCGAATTTTTTTTATGATTTTGTCCCAAAACATTCACGGAGTCATTGAATCACATGAAAATCTTAAGGTATGAGAATCTTGAGTCATAATTCTACGACTGTGTCACTAAATCATTAAGAATCTTAAGACACAAGAATCTTGAGACATAATTCAATGATCGTGAGTGTTTTATGACTATGAAGCAGAGAAATTTGGGACAAACGATCTTCTAATCGTTTTAATTATTCCTCTATTAACCTAAAATAAATATTCAACAATGTCACTGCAATTAATTTCTTCTTCTCTATTTGTTTGTTTGTTTCCCATGCAGTTTTTAACTACACTATGGGAGATCATAACGTGTTCAAAGTGAACGCTACCGGCTTCAGCCAATGCATTATCCCACCATCAAATGAGGCATTGACCTCTGGGCATGATATCATTCCCCTTATGGTCCCTGGAAAAAAATGGTACATTTGCGGTGTGGGGCAGCACTGTGCTCAGTTTGGCCAAAAGCTTGCCATCAACGTAGAAGGGGGAGCTCCAGCACCGGCCCCTATGAAAAACTCTGCTTATGGGATACTAATTTCTGGGTATCAATTTTTCATAGCAGCAGTGTTAGCTGTGGCTGCCATGATTGTAGCTTGACTAATATGCAATTTAGATCGTTTAGAATCAACAAATTTTATATTATTTTAAGAATATAAGACATGGAAGCTGTACTGGTTGTGGCTGCTGTAATTGTGGCTTGACCAATAAGACATTTAGGTCACTTTTGATCAACTAATTCTATGCGTACAACACCATTTACAATCTTTTGTAGCTCTTGTATACCTTGTGATGAATTAATTCTTATATTTTTGGAAAATGAATAGTGTTTGTGTTTGTGTTTGTGTTTGTGTTGCCTTTCATTTATTATGACACTTTACTCTTGTTGAAATTATGAGTAATATTATTGCTTCTCCTAATGTTATATGGTGCTCAAAAAGTGTTTGTGTTGCCTTTCATTTATTATGACACTTTACTCTTGTTGAAATTATGAGTAATATTATTGCTTCTCCTAATGTTATATGGTGCTCAAAAAATGTTTGAAAATTTCACTATAAAAATGGTCACGTCAATTGTTGACAGTGCACTCATTATTAAAAGAAACAAAGTATAAAAAATTATATTATTTCTTTCTTTCCTTCCGAAGTGAAAAAGCTAGTTAAACCAGTTGCTGAGTTCATGAGTAAATCTCAATCAAATCAATGGAAGCAGATGGCCACAAGAGGACTAACTACTATCCTGATCTCCTATAAAGGATTTGTTCTGTTAGGTCTTCTTGCCGTATCAAAAAAGAAAGGTAGAAGGAACTAGCGTAGAGGAGTTGGATCCAGGCAGGTCATTAGCATCATGATCTCCCTTGCTCAGATCAAAAGGCCAAACAAATATATAAATAATAGTGAGCAAAGTCACATGTTGAAGTGAGTGTTTTCTAATAATATTGCAATAATAAAAAATCATTTTACAGTGCACAAAAGAAAATATTTGTATGTGTATATACATTGATTTTTCGCAATGGCATGAGATTATCTATTCTCAAATTTCTTTTTTCTTTTATTCCAAAACATTCATATCTATTGAATCATACTTTGAAATTATCACACATCAAGAATTTTAATAATTTAATGATTATGAGTATTTTAAAATAGAAAAAATTTAACATGGAGAATCCTTGATCAATCACAATGACCAATAAGTATTTGTAAGATAGGCTACCCCAATCACATGAAACTTTCCATTGATTTGGTCACACCTAGATTAAGGTTGTTGATAGAGGAGAGAAAATTCATACCTATTGAATCATATTTTGAAATTATCACACATAAAGAATTTTAATAATTTAATGATTATGAGTATTTTAAAATAGAAAAATTTTAGTATGGAGAATCCTTAATCAATCACAATGACCAATAAGTATTTGTAAGATAGTCTATCCCAACCACATGAAACTTTCCATTGATTTGGTCACATCTAGATTAAGATTTGATGAAAGGAGAGAGGGAACAAGAAAAACAAAAACAATAAGATTGGAAACTCTATTCTATGAAGTTCATACCTTTGTTTTTATGTTTTGAATTAATATGTTTTTGGTCATAAGAATTGACATGTTACAACACTAATAAAGACATCAACAAGCATATCAACTACACACAATATTAATATTAAATAGACTCTACATCAAGTGATCAAACCCGCATGCATTTGTTAGTTTTTCACAGCATCTCTTTATTATAGAAGCCAATATGTATTTGCGGCATTCTGGTCAAGCTTTATTAATTCCTATCTTTGACACATGTCAATCCTGCAGACTTCCCTTCCCATTACTTTTATACTGTTTTTGGTTTTACTAAAGTAAAAATAAAATGAAATGAAATGGTCATTCCAACAACAAAATTGTCAGCTAGCAACATCAAAAGAAACAACATGAGAGAGACTCTCAAGTAAATATTTCCAGGTCAATTTGGTTTTTTGCTTTTTCATCATAAGAATTATAAAACGTCACATCATCAGCTCCTGTTATATGTACATAAATTTTGCAAGAACAGGGCACAAAAACAGTGTTATGTTGAGCCATCCTAAAATACATAGTCATAACATTCAATACTAGTATTGCATGTCCACACTGGGAATACTACTACCATTGCTTTTACAGCATGAATAGCCAACTCTATTGCTATCAACGGCCCTGAAACACCCAGATATACCGATCAAGTTACTGCTAATAATGCAGACTCTCAATTGTCTTCTCATTCACCATATGTTTAGATAGTGTAACTTGAAACAAGCTCGTTGAGGATGAAGATGTGGGTGAGGGAAGGGGCGGGATTAAGGGTGATGGTGGGGTTACACTTCAAAATTTCACTAGATGGCTGGCATGTGACCGTCCAAATAAGAAAACAAAATTTACAAGAATCAAATTTGTTACTGGACTATTTCATCAGCATACTTGCACTTCAGTCGATTGTGAAAGCTCAGGAACATTCACCAGAGTATTTCATCAGCATCTTGCACTTGAGTGAATGCCTCCATCAATCTGTGTAGAAAATAAGCTTTTAAAACCAGGACTAGAAATGACAAAAGCATCAAAATCTTTAAAAAGTAAACCATTCAAAGGGCTCTAGAATCAGCATTTCCAGTGTCTACGTCAAACAGTTTGAAACCGTTTGAGCGTGTTTGTAATTTTATAAGTGCGGTGGTGGGTGGTCAAAGAAGGAGATCTGTGTTACTAGCAGACATCAGAAACCATCAACAGTCCAGCAACCTATAGATAAACTAAACAAAACCAAGTTGAGCAATTCGGTGACATTGGGCAGTCGTGCAAACTCACAGAATTTCCAAAAGTGTCATGCAAGGGGAAAGAACAGACATGGATATTGAGACTGAGTCTGTTGGGTGGGAGAAAAATATTCTGCAAATCATCTGGTCTGGCTTGAACAAAATGGTCATATCTATGAACATAACAAAGAGAACTTAAAAATAGTCAAAAATGGGTGGTTTGATTTCTGGTTCGAAGATGCCAAGTAGCCTAGCTAGAATTGCTAAACCTGGGATTGAATCTCAGCTTCAACCAGATTATGGGAAAGGGCAGGGGGTTACCACCCAGTTTGCACCCACCGAGAGAGAGAGAGAGAGAGAGAGAGAGAGAGAGAGAGAGAGAGGTTAGTTCATCCGAAATGGTTTTGGTCCCAACACCATAAATGTGCTAATCGACAATTTGGATGGTTTAACCATCAGGAGCACATAATTTAACACTGATACAAGTAAAGATGGTTTATATTGGATCAGATAATCAGGACTCAAGTCTCATACAAGAAGATATTCAAAACACACAAATACAAGGCATTGTAGGGCACAAATAATGCAACAATCATAAGGAACACAAAAGAGATGTCATAAGGAATTGAAAACTCAGGAAAAAATAGAAACTATAATAACAACAATAATGCCTGGGGACACCATAGAGAGTCAAAGCAATCCACTCCATACTCCCAACATTTTGAAGTCACAAACCATTTGGAATGGGATCATTCCAAGAAGATGAGTTTAGGAGTACGGTCATAAAACTTGTCTAAATAAAAATGTGACTCAAATTTTAAAATTTTGCCAAATTTCCCGTCCTCATTGTACAGATCCCACAGGTAATACTAATCCCCAGCAGCAGCCCCGCAAACAACGAGAGAAATGGGAGAAGCGTTCCTCAGTAAATAAAGGCCAATTGAGACACCTAAGAAGCCTCCCCTAATTTTACACAATGACATGGCAGGTGACGAGTCAACTTTTGATTTTTCAGAAATGCAACCATGTAAGGCCCAACTCCCCATGTCATTGTGGATTCTAGATTGTGGATCTCTAGCATTCCTCATAAATAAAAACAATGTAACTATCACAAATCAAAAATAGAAAAGTCATGACCAAATTTGAAACACTGAAAGACATGAGATGACTTACATCTATCATATTTGCCACTATTTCCATGGTAAGGAGCCCCTCTTGTCTGTGAAGCAAAATTTAGATATGAGAATGATCACGGATTTGTATGTAAGATAAGGATTAAACAAAAATAAAATTCCTAATTAATAACTTTAAGTTAAACATGATGTAGGCATGTATTTGAAAACAGTACAAATCAGAACTTAAAAAATGGAACAATACAACAAAAAAGAAAATTTCAGTTAAATCCATCGTTGCAAACACAATACTGTAGTCTACCATGATTTCATTTTCAACTTTCATGACAATAAACAGTGTTTCAAGAACTTCCATCATTTTGCTTTCAAAATGATTAAAATATTTGAAAGAACATTTTCGACAAGAAAATAAAGAGGCTGAGTTTCTATATGACTTAAAAAGCTATCTTACAACCATACAATTCGCATGATTAGGCTGGTAAAATATTGAGGCACTTGAAAAAGGGCTTGCAAGCAGTGCTCCTCACCCCCTCCCCCTTTTCCCCTTTCTTTTTGGAGTATATCTACTTTATAAAACTATTATCAAAATTGATTTTTAATGTCATTCCTGTCAAACTCTCACCAACTTCCTTACGCACAATTCTCATAATATTGGCACAACTGAGTCATATGTTGCAACTTGTCAAATTGACAGGTTTGCATAAGCTGAAAGAAGCTTGTGTCATTTAATAAACCAAAAGTATTTCTCAATGAAAAACACCAGAAAGTAGTTAGAATGTATGGACCCCATACCTGAAAACTGTTGGGATAATCTTCAACCCCATGAAGTGATCCTGACAATAAAAATGAAAATCATCATAAATCAAAACCTGATACTTAATTCTAAGCCTGAGATACTGTGATGTATAAGCTTACCAGATGCATGACCAGAACCTTGCTGGCGGTAATAGGGCAAAGATGTCGCACCAACACGCTGGGACAATACACTGTAACAAAATACAAGGAAAACAAAAGAAGAAAATCATTATTTTTAAATGAACAAAATGTACAGGAAGATGTTAATCTGAAAGTACTGGTGAAAGAATCACTTATCATGCATGCAAAATGGATTAATCGTTGATGATATCACTAATTACGAATACATATCAGACAATGTTAAAAAAGAAAAACACACCCTGGGCTCGCAGCTGTAAAAGAACTTTCAAAGCGTGCACGAGGATACCCTCTGGGATCTGAATAAAGAGGGTCATCTCCCTGCACAGAAAACATGAAGGCATTTGAAAAGGAACGCAAATTAACAAGAGAGCATACATTAACCAATATAAGACTCACCAATAGAGAAACAGGGCGCTTCCTTGCGGGCAAAGAGTAAGGATAACCCTGATCAACAGACGCTGCTCACCAAACAAAAATAAAATGGGAAAAAAATTCAGATAGATTACAAACATTCCAACATGTTGCTATCAATTAAGATTCAAAACAGAAAAACAAACATGATTATTTACAATTATTTTCAGTAGGGAAGTAGAACCCCCAACAAATGTATATGCAGTCGCATAAAGAAGTACAATCAATTTTGAGAAAATAAGAGTTAACATTTATTGACCAATTCATGTGACCTCAATTTTGAGAAAAAGCTGAACAAATCCTATTCCATTATTAATGGCCAGAATAGATCATGGACCACTTTGATCTTTTCTCAAAAGCTCAAACCAAATCCCATCCTTCCATTCTTGTTGCACCCAAGTTTCAAACCGTTCCAAACCATTTCAGTTTATAGTGTAGATAAACTCATATTATCAGCTGGCTCCTATTTTGTCAAATTAAAACTAACTATAGTTTTGTGAAGCGAAGTCTCACATCGCCTAGATACTAAAGTAATGTGAAGTATATAAGAGTAAGGGCACATCGCCTAGCTTTTAGGATTGAGTTCTATCCAAGAATGACTAACATGGTATCAGAGCCAAATTACATAGGGATGGGTAAGAGCCAAATTACATAGGGATGGGTAACGTGCGTGTCCCTAGCTTGCACATGACAAGTGTTGCCGAGTGAGCACGCTACGCATGAGGGTAGGTGTGAAGCAAAATCCCACATCATTTAAGTACTAAAGTAATGTCAAGTATATAAGAATGAGGGCATCCCCACCTCAATAACTAGTTTTTGGGACTGTTTTACCCAAGACCATGTAACAAGTTTCTCGCAATTGTGTTCATGTTTCATTCTAGTCTTTGGAGTCGTCTATTGTCATTGTTACTTGTTATTTCAGGCAATTTTACATTAAATCCAATACAACGTTTACAAACTATGTCACATAAAAAAACATAAATTTATGCGACAAAATTTTTTTTTTTTTTTATTAAAAAGATCATCCTTTTTCGCCAGGGTACCATATCCTTCAGCTAGAGATTTGATGGATTTGACCCCTAGATAAGCACCCAACACCCCAACCCTATTCCATGTAAACATAGATGACAAATTTCAGTTGTTTAACCTGACTCCTATCTATTCATAAGTGTTAACACTGATAATTCTTACATATCAAATGCTTATCACTTTACTACATTTTTTTGCATTTTCGTCTTCAATTACAACATATTTAAGAAATTAAAGGTGAAGAAATGAAGTAATAACAGTAGCCAATGGTGTGAACAATGTAGACAACAAACCTACCAAAAAAAATTAGACAACGAATATTTTTCTCTTTTTGATAAATGAAAAAATGTAGACAGTAAAATGGCAAAGATTCTCTACGTTTAAGCAAAACAAAACAAATGCATGAATTTACATCTACAAGATACTAATTGAAAGCATTAGGATATTCTCAAGAGCAATATCTAAGAAATTAAATTGAGAGAGACATTTGGAGTACCTATGCCTAAACCTGTTTGTGGCTGCCTCTGTGATGCTTGTTGTCTCAAGAGTTGTACAAGTTCATCTGTTGTAGAAGAAGACCTTCTATTTACTTGGATGTCCTCATGGTTCCTACTGGCAGATTTTCCCTTGGTTCTAGGTTGATGTGGCATTATGACAGCTGAAAGAAATGAAAAGTACAGATTATTGATCACATACAACAATATTTTCTTCTACAAATTTCATTTAAAGCATGACATTATCTTGTTAGAAGGCAAAGGCTCAACATCTATCAATTTTTCTTATCTTATATCAAAGGAAGCACATAGAACACTCATAGAACACAATGAGTCCCTTCCTTGGGACAAACAAAAATGTAGAAAAGCAATTATATAGAGCAATTATAAAAGACCCTAAATGTCCCATTACGCTGTTAGTTTTTGAAAATGAGACATTCATGGAAAAATCCAGCATCGCAGCAAGTCATTTAAACGGCAATATGACTTGGCATTTGTTGAGAGAAAGGAATAGATGCATTTTTGAAGTCAGTGCTAGCAATTCTAAAGCTTAGGATGAGGCTTTTGCATAGTTTCTATATTTTGGTGTGAAGGAATTTTTTTTATAAATTCTCCTTTATTCTTGTAGGTTTTATAGGTGAACTCAATTTTTGCGTTGAGCCTTTTTGACTTCTCATACACTTTGTACAAACGATGCACACCTTCCAGCGCTTTTTCTTATACAATATTTGCTTATCAAAAAATTAAAGATTGTGAACCATATCATCCCATTCATTTACTACTTTTAGCACATCACAACTCACAAGAATCCTATCCACAAGCCTCTCAACGGCCTAGCACAAATATCTGCTACCCTACACAATCTTCAAATCGACTTTCCATTTTTGCTCATTCTTTATTACAAAGGATATATATAAATTAAAATAAAAAATAAAACTAGAATAGGTCCTCTATTCCTTGAATCAACTTTAATTCCAACCTATTTTTGCAAAGATATTCCACAATATCCAAATGAAAATTCTATAAAATGCTATGCACCTACACCTAATTGCCTCAAATAACTCCTAACTTGTCATAGAATCCATGGAAGAAAATCCCCTAGAAAATTACTATAATTCATGATTTGCTCCATCATGGAAACTAACACTTGTTTTTAACTTTTATCTTCATACTACTTAAAACTCCAGAATTGCCAATAGAACAATAAGTCCAAGCCATAATCCAAGAACTTCCGCACATTGGAGGCAGTGATGGGGGCCCAATTTTTTTATATGACAATTTTCACCATCACTTGTCAAGCAAGGATAAAAAAATCATTTTGGTGTGCTGTTTAGGTTAGCTTGGAAATGAAAACATTTTGAAAATACATGGGAAACGAAAAAAAACATATCAGAAATGTATGGAAATATTTAGAATAAAAAAAAGAGCCTATATAAATATTTATAGAAGCTCAATATTTAAATAAGGGTGGCAATATGCTATAACATATTATTATGGTGCCATGCACATTTGAAGACAATGACATTTTTGCCATCATTTACACCTCACAACTCTTGCAAAAGCTTTAGGACTTGTTGCTCACCATCTTTGGGGTTCAGTGGGAAATGCCAAGATTGGTAAAGGATGTGTTAAGTTGTTGGAGGCATGATTGTAGAAGAAAAACTAAGAAGAAAGCTTGGATGGTCACTCCCTTATGTTCGATGTGGAGCTTGTGGCGGTAGAGAACTAGGCACATTTGAGGAGGTGGATTTGGGAATTCATAAGCTCAAAATGGATCTCCTACATGACTTTCAATTTTACTGTAAAGGATCTGTTTGTGAATCCTTTTTTATTGAAAAATCAACAACGAAATTTATTAAGTAATAGAAAAGGTAGAGGACAAGAAGTCCTCATACAGTGAAGAAGGACCAAATAAAATAAAAACAACCATCAAAAAACTAAAAGAAAACAAGGAACTCCAATCACTAAGGATTGCGAACAGCAACACAATCCCTATAAATCAAGAAGAGTGGAACTCCTTTAAAAGGAGGAGATGCAAAGGCCCAAAACGAAGCCAAAAACCCAACCCTATCCCATAAAGAATTTGCAGCAGCCTCCTTCCATCAAAGATCCTTGAATTCCTCTCCAACCAAATAATCCAAAAAATAGCACAAACAATACAAGACCACAATGTGTTGACTCTCTTAGAGCCGCCGAACCCTTCAAACTTAACAAGAAGCATATGTGTGCAATCCCTTGGAGCAACCCATTGAACATCACACAAGCCAAAGAAACGCTGCCATCAAGAGCCACCAAACAATGAAGAAAGAGATGATCCGCTGATTCCGAACACCTCTTGCACATCACGCACCATTGAAGGAAAAGATAGTGACTAGGCCTTCTCCTTTGGAATAGGTCATTGGTCATGGCACCTCTTTGAGCTAAGGACCACACATGAAAAACTTCACTTTATGAGGGACACCCGCGTTCCAGATTTTCATATAAAGAGGAAACAAAGGAACGGAAGACTCATCAATGAGTTTTTCAAACAAAGATTTACAAGAAAAATGCCCTGAAGAGCTGATATTCCACACCCTTTTATCAGAAGATAAAAATAACAAAACCCCATCAATCAATGTCAACAAAGATGCCAACTCAAGAGACTCCCTATCGCTTAGATTCCTAAGGAAACTAAAATTCCAAGAAATTGGTGCCACGGTAGAACATGCCACCAACGCAATTGAAACATTTCTAGAATGAAACAATTGATACAAAAGTGGGAAAGCTTTATCGAAAGATGTATCCCCCAACCAAACATTTTCCCAAAATCATATACTAGCCCCATCACCCACTTTCATAGACGAAAACCGAGACATAAGTGGAGATAAACGAGAGATAGACTTCCAAGGAGAACGACAATTGCCTCTACTAACCACAATAGAATCTCTATCATTGGCCTGAACTCCATACTTGCTTTTAATAATAGAACACCATAAGGACTCGCTTTCATCGGGAAATCTCCATAACCATTTGCCCAAGAGGGCAATGTTTTTAGCAACAATATTGCCAATAGCAAGACCCCCTTTATTCCTAGGAAGAGAGGCAACCTCCCATCCAACTAAGTAATCCCTTTTACCCTCATCGCACCCTTCCCTAAGAAAGTCTCTCATCAGTTTCTCAATTTTCCTTGCAATTCGAACCGGTATCTTGAACAAGGATACAAAATAAATAGGAATACAGCTCAACACTACCTGTACCAAAGTGTATCTCCCCCCACCAAAAAAAATAAAATAAAATAAAAAAGCTCGCTTCCATCCCTCCAATCTTTTCCCAATCTTAACAAAACTGGATTCTAGAAGGTCTCTATTCTAGGGTCTCCACCCAATAGAAGGCCAAGATACTTGAGAGGGAACTTCTCAATGGGACAACCCAACATGGCTACCATTCGTTGCTCACAACTATGCTCTAGATTAATACCCACAACACTACTCTTACTAAGATTGACCTTAATGTCGAGCACAACTTCAAAGATCCTCAAAAGCATAAGCAAATTATGAACCTTACTTTCCTCCTTTGCAAAGAAAAAAATAGTATCTGCAAACTGTAAATGAGTGACATCAATCATATCTCTACCCACCACAACCCCTCAATAACAGCCTTATCCCTAGCAATGTCGATTAACCTCCCCAACACGTCAACAACTAAAATAAATAAAAACGGTCATAATAGGTCACCCTGCCTTAATCCCCTAGACGTTTGAAAAGAATTCACAATAACTGACATATTGCACGACAATAAATCCACTTCCTCCACCTAAAACCGAAACCCTTCCTTTTCAAAACGAAGTCCAAAATCTACATGATTATATACTTTCTCAAAGTCCACCTTGAAGATAACACCCTCCTTCTGCAAACCTCTGTATTCCTCCACAACCTGTAACAACTTGTTCTGGGCTACCGCTCAAGCGGTAAATCGGACGCTCGAACGGTGAAGCAGAGCTCCTAGTATCTTGCCCGTTTGCAGGCGAGATCGCTCGAGCGGTAAAGTGATCGCTCGAGCGTAGAAATGAAGCTCCCAATATTTTCACTGTAACTCTGCAAAACTTTTGAGACCTTACATTTACCACTCAAATGATGGAAAGTTAGCTCAAGCAGTCTGCTTGTATTGTGTGCATCGCTCGAGCGATGAAAAGTTCACTCAAGCGGTCTGTTTAGGTCAGCAATTTTAAAACTCAATCTAAACACATTTTGGGCTCACTTTTTCACACTCTCTCTCTCTTTATCACCCTTTTCCAAAAACCCTAGTATTAAAACACTAGATTTCATCCATTTATAGCAAGGATCCATCCTTGTGCCTTCATCAAAGTTGTTAACCTCGCTGAAAGCTACATTTTGAACCGATTGGATCGTGTCATTTTGAAAGTTCATTCTTTGGGTGTTCATCTCTTCACTCACAACCTTTTGAGGTAGGAATATCTTTACCCTTGTATATCTATATTTTGGTTTGAATATGTGTTAATCTCATGATATGGATGTGTGATTTGGAATGGGTGATGTATATATATATGGATATTAATGGTGATAGTGAGTTTTGCCCTAAAATTTGTGGAAGAATTGATTATTTCTTAATGAAAAATAATGAACACATCATATACCTTGGAAAAATGAAAGAATAGAAGGAAAAACCCTAATTATTGTTCATGGGTCTTGGTTGGTAATAGAAAAGAAATTAATGGGTAAATTGGAAATGTATTGAGATCCATTGTGTTGAGATGAAATTTGAGTTTTGGATAGTTGCTTGTTGTGTGATATGGTCTTACCCGGGTAGAAAAATTGAAGTGCCCACTTGCCCGGTCGTGTGAGGATGACAAATGTGGGACTGTTTGAGGGGTCCACATGCCCGATCATGTGAGGACAATAAATGTGGAAAACTTGAGGTGCCCACTGGCCATTCATGTAAGGATGGAAAAATGTGGAATTAAGGGAAACGATGACAATTGGGGTATGAAGTTGGGGGATTAGTGTTCATGAGTAAGGGGCATGGTTATGCATAATTTAAATCAAATGTTTATATACGTAGTTAAATATATTCTCTATTGGGCAATTACTCATTCCTATCTAACAAAATTTCAGGACTTGGTGAGCCGCAACCACCCCAGTGAAGCTGACCAACCCTTTTGTCTAAAATTCAATGATATCTTGAAGTTGTAACTAAATTGTTGAACTTTTATATTGTTTTGGAAATCAAGGGGCCTTTTTTGTTCATTGAAGACCATGTACTAAATATTTTAAGCCCGTGGGGCATTTGTTTAACTTTCTCTAACTTCTTGAACTGTGAAAGCTCAATATGTATTTTTGCAACTTTGAAATTATAGTTCAATGAGAAAGAGAACATTTGGGATTCGTGTTGTAAATTTGAGTTTGTTATTATATGTATATCTCTGCCATGTTGGATAGTTTATAATTCCAGATCTGGAGGCATTACACAACCTCATTGTCCACTAGGACCACATCCAAAATTTTCCTTCCATGCACGAAGGCAGCCTGTGAAGGAGAGATCAGACCACATCCAAAATTTTCCTTCCATGCATGAAGGCAGCCTGTGAAGGAGAGATCGTTTCCTCAAGAACCACTCAAATTCTTTTAGAAAGAACCTTCCCCAAAATTTTGTAAAGTGATGTAACCAAGCTAATGGGCTAAAATCCCCAATCTTAACTGACTTCTCCTACTTGGGAATAAGGCAAATGAAAGATGCGTTGGTGAACCTCTCTACTCTTGAAAAATTCACCAAACACTCTCATTAAATCTCCTTTCACAATGTCCCAACAATCTTGGAACATTGCCATTGAAAAACCGTCCAATCTTGGAGCCTTATCTCTCTCACAATCAAACACAGCCTGTCGCACCTCACACTCAGCAAAGGGTCTCTCAAGCAATTTCTCCTTGTAGATTTTACAGTTGAGCTCAATTTCTTCGTTAAGCTTTTTTTATTCTTTTGTATATGTTTGCACCCTTGGGGTGCTTTTAATATAGTAATACGAACTTATTTCTCAAAAAATATATATTTTACGTATATAGTAAACTCAGCTACTTATACATATATACTTGTTGGGTGCATGTCCAACTATCATATCAAACACATATCACAAGCCCTTACCCAAGCGTCAAGCATCCGACACAGGTACTCCACAAATTTAGGGAAGTCCATGTAACATAACATAGGTTTCCTCATAGCTACTACAAATCTTCCTGCCAACTATGTTATTAAAACTTTTTCCCATATTATGCATGTTAACTTGGCACCACAGCCTACATTAATAACTCCATGCATTAGCAACACATCTCTTCCATCATAGTTCAAGCCAAAGCTCCTTAGTCCTTACACATCCCAATTCTTAATTCTCAAACCAATCTTCACTAACAAGCTTCAAGCTGCCATTTGTTGGCCAAATCTTCTCAAGTTCATTTCCAAAATGGTTGTCTCCAATGATATCTCTATGTACGGAAATGAAGATATTTCTTCCAGCTAAAGATCGACTCTCGGAGGCCTTGGAACCAAATTCAGCATGGTGTTATTGATGTGGTCAATCTTTTTTTCCCCCTTTTGATAGGAAACGAAAGATTGATGTGATCACTCTTCACTCACTAAAGTAATATTAGTAAATGTAAAGGCCTAAGACAAAGAAAACTGCAGATAAAGTTTGCATGGTTATATGTCATTTGGGTTGATATCCTAATTATGAGTAAAAACACAACCCAGTGCACAAGGCTCCCTGCACAGCATCATGCAAGCAATTTTTCAATTTAAAATTTTTATTTCTAGAGTATTGGTTAATCATGAAATAATCCTTAGTAAGTAGGTTAATTTACTTTGAAGCGCTTCCAAATGAAATAAACATTCATAACCTCAAAAAACTCCATGGTTTGGCATGAAATCTTTGTTGCATAATGTATCTTCCTTTGCTTTTAGCTTTGACGTCTTTCAAAATGGTATAAGGAGCTCAATGATATCTATCAGTGACGAACAGGCACCATAACCTTGCCTTTCATCTAAATGGATACTTGTTTCAGCTCATAATGACCTTGAAACTTAGATTCTAAGTTGCTGAGCTGAGCCATAAACGAATTCAAAACTGCTATGGGTTCTAAACTCATCAAAATCCTCTTGAAAACAATATGCAAAGTCAACTCTTAGTCAAGTTTGCTTGAAGAGAGCACACTTGCATTCTAGCATAAAATTGCAGTGACTCACTAAAATCAATATTATAATGTCTTCAGACCAAAATTATAGGGTACGATTGCAGCGAATTGATAAAATCAATAATATGATGCCTTCACCAAGAATTATGCATTCTCAAGTGCACACTCGCAGCATAAATGGTTTTAAGTGTGCCATATTACATAAGGCAAACAATTAAGAGTGCTTCTGTTCTCGTTGGGAGATCTTACAAATAAGGACGATAGTTCTGAAAATAACTAACATCGTTATATTATTTTCAAAACTGCCAATTTGAATTCTGCTTGAATGCAATGTCAATGAAAGGAGCATTTTCCTCTCCGACAACTAAATTCTAAGTAATACCTACATATTGAATAATAAACAAAATGTAAATGGAGATGCTTAAATAGCAATTACAAAAACATAGTATTTTACTTATTTTGTAAAATAAGTAGTTTATTATTTGTAAAACATAATATTCTTTTTTTTTTTAAACTCTTTCTTGTCCCTATGAGAAGGATAATTAGGTATCATGTTCAAGAATTACAACACATTTTCTTCTACAGCTTCCATTTCCAAAATATACCAAAAACAAAAATAATAATATTTTTTTAATGTGTGTCCATATTTGGGTTGTTTTCAGCTTTGAAGGACTTGGTCTCAAAAAAAAAAATAATAATAATAAGTTTAGATACTTTCCGAAACCTGCTGTTTTCCAGAAAGTTTCTTTCTTCAAATCCTTTTAATTTTTTCATATGAAAACAAGAAAAAAAAATCAAAATCAATACTAAAATGACTCGTGAATCTGTAATCTGTTTCTCACTATTTCTCCTCTTTCTCTGATGATAGATAGAAGAATAGTAACTACTAGCAAGAACAACACTCACATCGGGCTGCCATTGGCTTCTCTTTGGGAGGTTCCTTACTGACAGGATTTAACACATGCCTCACTTGCTTGCCCTTCGGCAAAGGTTTTGCAAGAGATACCTTCACATTTACCTAAAATTAATAAATACACAGATCAGTTATAGAAAGAACCAAAGCAAATAACTTCACAACGGTTTCATACAGATAGTGTAGAACCTTGGAACCCTCAACATTCAGTGACTCACGATTGAATGCCTCAATACATGCAAGAGCAGCTTCACGGGTTGTATAATTAACAAATGCAAAGTCTTTTCTTCTAGATGAATGAAGATTTCTGGAAAGCGTAACATTTTCAATCTCACCAAACTTTTTGAAATAGTCTCTCACTTTCTCTTCATCCCATGAGGAAGGCAGATATTCAGCATAAACTGATTTCACCTACAATGAAGCAAGGCACTGAACCATAAATTTCTAATACAACTAATTTTTATCAACAACAACAACAACAACAAAAAATAAAAATAAAAATAAAAAGAAGAAGAAGAAGAAGAAGAAGGAACCATATGATCAAAAGTACAGAATTACAAACAAATATCTACTCAAATTTTAAACAAATTAACAAAAGCAATTACATCCTAAAAACAAATACCAACTGAAATCAAAAATTAATCATGCCATGAAAGTTTGAGCATCATCAATATAGATATAAACTCCACGTGGACAGACCTTAAGCATTTCTTCTTCATCTGGCTCACTCAAGGGTTCAGCCCAAGCAACTTTTATCTTTTGCAGCTTTCCGAAGACGTTCTTCTGAAGTTTCCTGTAAGCATTTTTAGCATCTCTTCTAGTTTCAAGTTCAAGAAAGGCGAAGCCACGATTACACTCAATGTTACTAGGATCGGCCATAACTGTAACTTGATCTATTTTCTCAATCCCAAACTCCTGCAACAGCTTAACAATCTGTCCAGACATAATACCTTTGTTCAGATGCACTATTCAAGCCTATAGAGTCAATGAGTAAGAACAGCACGCAATGCAAAACCTTACATCTTCACTCTTCCACTTCTTGTTAATATTACCAAGAAAAATTGTGTCATTGCCCTCAACAGGTGTAGCGCTACATTGCTTTCCACAAATCTAAAGTTGAATTTCAAGAAAAAGAAGAATTAGGCATGAATTGACTAGTAATTGCCAGTATTCCACCTTTCCCAATAAGTACATAGCTAGAGTTGTGCAGTCCAAGCAAACATTAAATGGAGCATTTATCCAACTTCAGTGATATTGAATGAAACAAACAATAATATTAACAATATTGACAACAACAATGCTAATGATGAGGAATTAGGATAACCATAGCACAATACTAAAAATATAATGATAATAACAATATGATGGCCAACAAGAATGTTAATGATGATGATAAAGATAATAATTCCAATAAAAACAAATAAAATAATGGTATATGAATACCGCATTACATGTTTAGGACTGTGAAGGGAAGTCCCACATCGCTTGGCTACTCAAGTAATATGCAGTATAGAAGCGTGAGGGCACCCTCACCTCAAGAGCTATCTTTTGGGCTTGAGTTCCACGCAAGACCGTGTAACATGATATCAAAAGTACTAAGGATAGATAGGGTGTGTGTCCCTGGCTTGCACACCGCACGTGTTGCCGAGTGATCGTGTGGCTACTAAAGTAATATACAATATAAAAGCATGAGGGCACCCTCACCTCAATAGCGAATTTTTGGGGTTAAGTTCTACCCAAGACAGTTCTACCCAAGACCGTATAACATGGTATTAGAGCCGAAGTACCAAGAATGGGTAGGGTAAGTGTCCCTGGCCTGCACGCTGGGCGTAAGGGAGGGTGTAAAGCGAAGTCCCACATCGCTTGGCTACTAAAGTAATATGCAATATAAAAGAGTGAGAGGAAGTGCTAGCTTTTGTGGGGGAGTTTTGGGGGGAGGGGGGGTAGAGTTCTACCCAAGACCGTGTAACAAGGACATACATTAACATATAGAACCAACACTGTTTTTTCATTACAATATAAGATTGCATCCATAATCCCCTAGCTCAAAAGAAAAACACTATCTCATAAACAAAATATCAAAATGGCTGCTAAAAGTAACACTTGTTATTTTTAAGAGAATACCAGATTAGGAAATGATTAGAATATCATCCCTTATATATATTAATGAAGATTAATAATTACAAGGGAGCCCTAAGGCATAAAATAATTACAGAAATAACCCAAATAATAATATATTATTCTAACACTCCCCCTCAAGCTGGTGCAAAGATATCTCTCATGCCCAGCTTGCCTAAGGTGTCATGAAATGGCTTACTCCCAACTCCCTTGGTGAGTATGTCAGCAAGTTGTTCACCAGACCGCACAAAGGGAGTATATATTGTGCCACTAGTGAGTTTCTCCTTGATGAAGTGGTGATCAATCTCAACATGCTTTATCCTATCATGTTGAACCTGATTGTGAGCGATGTTGATAGCAACCTTGTTATCACAGTATAACCGCATGGAGTCCGTCTGATCAATACCTAGACCACTCAACAATAACTTGATCCATAAGAGCTCACATACCCCTTGTGTCATAGCTCTAAACTTAGTTTATGCACTTGACCTCGCAACCACATTCTGTTTCTTACTCCTCCAATTAACCAGGTTGCCTCCAACAAATGTGCAATACCCTGAAGTCGATCTCCTATCAATCACTGATCCAGCCCAGTCAGCATCTGTATAGGCTTCCACACGAAAATGACCATACTTCAAAAAATAAAGACACTTACCAAGAACAGACTTCAAGTACTTCAAAATTCTCATAACAGCCTCGAAGTGAATCTAATGAGAAGCATGCATAAACTGGCTAACCACACTGACAGCAACAGCAATATCAAGACGGGAGTGAAATAGGTAAATAAGCTTACCCACTAATCACTGATAGCTCCCCCTATCAACAGCTGCTCCTCCTTCATCATCCCTCAGTTTCTGATTTGGTTCCAATGGAGTGTCACAAGCCTTGCAGCCAAGCATTCCAGTTTCCTTCAACAAATCAAGCACATACTTCCTCTGTGAGATAAATATCCCATCCTTGGATCGAGCAACTTCAATTCCCAGAAAATACTTCAAGCTCCCTACTCTTTGATTTCAAACTCACTGGCTAAATATTTCTTCAACAGAGGAATTTCCTCACTATCATCGCCCATAAGAACTATGTCATCTACATAAACAATGAGTGCTGTAGTCTTACCACATGAGGAATGTTTCACAAACAAGGTGTGATCTGCCTGACTCTGTTTGAAGCCATATTTAAGCATAGCCTGAGTGAATCTCTCAAACCAAGCCCTTGGAGACTATTTGAGACCATAAAATGACTTCCGAAGCATGCATACTTTGCCTTCTATCTGATGATCCTCAAAACCAGGAGTAATATCCATATATACCTCTTCTTCGAGGTCACCATGGAGAAAGGCATTATTTACATCAAACTGATGAAGTGGCCAATCTAGAATAGCTGCTAAAGAGAGAAGTACTCTAACTGAATTCATTTTAGCCACAGGTGCAAAGGTCTCTTGATAGTCAACGCCATATGTCTGAGTGAACCCTTTTGCCACAAGTCTAGCCTTGTAACGCTCAATAGAACCATCTGCTTTGTGTTTCACAGTATACACCCATTTGCATCCCACAGGTCGTTTGCCTTTAGGTAACTCAGTCAATTCCCAAGTGTCATTCTCCATAAGTGCTTTCATTTCCTCAATCATGGCAAGTTTCCACTCAGAGTTAGCAAAAGCATCCTAAAAATGATTAGGAATGCTAACAGAGGAAATATTTGAGACAAACGCTCTATATGAGGACGACAAATGAGAGTAGGACATAAAATTTGAGACAGGACGTTGAGTACAAGATCTCACATCCTTTCTCTTGGCAATAGGAACATCAAGATCAATGGACTCAAGAGATTCAAAATTACCTGGACTCTCATCAGAAGTAAGAGATGGCAGTGGAGGAGCATAAGTGGTCTCTTGTATCCAATTAACTTTCTGTCTGTCTTTGTCCCTAACATAAGTTTGCCCTTTCCTATCCTTGGTGCCATTGGGTTCTGCAGTCCTAGTAGGAGGTGGTGGTGCAAGAACTGGTTCCACCATAGGAATCATAGAAATTACTAGTTCCACCATAAGAATCACAAGAATCACTTCACACCAAGGCTCCCCCTGAAGGGAGGATTGTGACATCAGAGAGGACAAGAAATAGGACTAGGACTCAAAGAATGTGACATCCATGGACACAAACCACTTACGAAAAGGAGGGTGGTAACACTTATACCCTTTTTGAATAAGAGAGTACCCAAGGAAAACACATTTGAGGAAGCGAGGGTCCAACTTACCACGAGCAGGAGAGTGATTATGGACAAAACAGACACAGCCAAATATTTTGGGAGGAACAAAAAATAAGGACTGTGAACCTAGGAGGACTTGAAGAGGAGCTTGTTTATTCAAGACCTGGGTAGGAAAACGATTAATAAGATGGGTAGCGGTGAGAACAGCGTCACCCCAGTAGGACCAAGGCACACGCATAGAAAAACACATGTACCGAGCCATGTCAAGAAGATGGCAATTCTTGCGTTCCGCCACCCCATTTTGTTGAGGGGTATTGGTGCAAGAGGTCTGATGGATAATGCCATGAATAGAAAAATATTGCCCTAATCCAGAATCTATGTATTCACCCCCATTATCATAATGGAATATTTTGACAGTGGCCACAAACTGAGTACAAATCATCTTATGAAAATTGCGAAACACAAAGAAAACCTCACTCTTGTCTTTCATGAGATACATCCAAGTAGTACGAGAAAAATCATCAATAAATGTAACAAACCAGCGATGACCTTTCACAGACACAACACGAGATGGACCCCAAACATCGGAATGTATTAATGAGAAAGAAACTAAACTTTCATTAAAACTAGGAGCAAAAGAAGCTCTGTGTTATTTGCTAAGTTGACAAGACTCACAAAGAAATTCAGACACATTATTGTTTGAAAAAACAGATGGAAATAAATGCTTAAGTAAATAAAAAAAAGGATGCCCAAGACGCAGATACCACAGCCATATATCATCGGTGGTAGCAGGACTCGTGGTGGAAGAATGAGCAAGCTTGTCCGGTTGATCCAGGAAGTAGAGACCATTTTCTGCACTACCACTGCCAATCGTCCTCCTCGTGACAAGATCCTGAAAAAGACAATGATCAGGAAAAAATGTCACACTACAATTCAAATCCTTTGTAATATGACTCAAGGATAGCAGGTTAACAGAAAAATTAGGAATATGGAGAACAGAAGAGAGAGGTAAAGTAGGAGTGACATGGACTAAACCTTTACCAGAAATAGAAGAAACAGTACCATCTGCAATCCTAACTTTGTCCTGACTTGAAGAGGGCTTATAGGCAGAGAAAAGATCAGAGGAACCAGACATATGATCTAAGGCACCGGAATCAATAATCCAAGGCAAAGACTTATGAAACAAGAAAACACAAGGAGAAGAGGCTAAATTACCTGAGCGGACAAACGACGAGGAAGATGCACTAAGAGCAGTAGAAGACCGGCGATCCAGCAATTGACACAGAACATCCTCAAGTTCATGAGTAGTCATGCCAGAGAGTCCATCAGAAGCCTGGCCAACGGAAGCAGAAATAGAATCAAGTGTATCAACGGCACTAGACTGATGAGCCCGTGCATAGGAGCCACGTCTTCTAGACTGGCCTGACCAACCTCCTCTAGAACCAGACCGATCACCTCGGCCCCCGTATGGAGTTCCATGATTCCAACACGTCTCACGAGTATGTCGCGGTTTCTTACAGTAATCACAAAATACAAACTCCTTGGCGGCAAGCTGAGGGATGGGAGTCAGGTTGAGGCCATCTCTAGAGGTAGACAGTAATGCTGAGCGGCCAGTAAAGATAGGGGACATCATAGCAGACCGGCGACTCTCCTCATTCTGTACATAGGTAAAGGCCTCTTGAAGGGAAAGAATAGTGTCCATACTTAGAACCTGACTCCAAACCGGATCATACTCCACATTGAGACCAACCAGAAACTTGAAAACCCTTTCCTGTGCAATGAACTTCCTATACCCGACTGAATCAGCAGTGTAAACAGGCTTATAGTCCTACAGGTGATCAAGGTGTTTCCAACCGTTTATGAGAAAGGTGAAGTACTGAAGAACTGTCTGCTCCCCCTAAACAAAGCTCTCAATAGAGTGGCGTAACTCAAATTCCTATGAGAAATTCCCTTTGCGGGAATAGGTGGTAGCCACAGCATCCCAAACATCTTGGGTAGTCTCCATAGACAAGTAACCCTCTCCAATGTCTGGTACCATTAAATGAATAAGCCAACCCATAATCAAAGAATTAGTAATCTCCCATTGGTCAAAACCTGGGTCAATTGTGCCGGGTGCCTGTATCCTGCCATCCACATACCCCATCTTCCCTCTGTGCTTTAAAAACATAGTCAAACTCTGTGACCACGTGAGATAGTTCTGACCATTAAATAAAGAGATGGTGATTTTAAGACTAGGGTTGGGGTTATCAGTCATAGTAGTAGGTATAGAGGAACTCTCACTCCTAGGTGTCTAAGAAGTAATGGACACACTGGTGGAATCTACCATAAATACTGTACCACCGAACCCGCAACAAAACTAGTGCCAATCACAAACCCGGAAGGTGGTGGCGAAAGGGAAAAACAAACAACCACCATGACAGTAAAAAATTAACAACTCATATTACCTTCTTTTTTTTTTTTCTTTTTTCTTTTTTTTAACTAATATAAACAGACTTAGGGTTATATAAACAAACAGAGTAGATACACGAACAGAGGAGACACACGAACAACTCAAGATAAAGAGAGACAGATAGACAGACGAGATAGGTACCAGAGGCAGGCGCACTGAAGTCAAGCAGAGGGAGAGGCAAAGCAGTCGAGAGAAGCGAGGCAGGGTGGTGGAAGACGCGAGGCAGTCAGCCGAAGCCAATGAAGGCTTAGAGGCTGTCGGCTAGGTCATTCAGGCGTCAACGATGATCCAACGACGATGAGTCGAAGGTGATTCAGTGATCCATGTTCATCACACCAGGTGAGTTCTAAACCCTAGGTGAGCCGAAACCCCTCAAGCTTAACACAAATGTGGACGACGAAGCCAATGACGATGATCTGAATGTGATTCGATTAGGTTGGCTTCAGCGGCAGTGGTTGGTGGCTCCGGTGGGTACCGTATGGGTAGAGGAATTTAAGTTTTTGGGTTAGGCTCTGATACCATGTTATTTTTAAGGAATACCAGATTAGGGAATGATTAGAATATCATCCCCTATATATATTAATGAAGATTAATAATTACAAGGGAGCCCTAAGGCATAAAATAATTACAGAAATAACCCAAATAATAATATATTATTCTAACAACACTACCTCTCACTATTGGCTTTGTAAGTAAAGATTATTTATGTTAAATCTTTTTACATATATTAAATGTGATATTTTGATTGTTGAAAAATAAATTTTCACATGCATTTAAAATTAAAAGGTCAATGTTCATTAAATTTAATATGACCCTACGATGCTACAAGGCTATTCATATGGTCTTGAAATCAATTTACTAGTGACTATACTCATCCAATTAAAATTGTGGCAATAAAAAAATAACATTAATCAATAATGGTTATTATGACCCATTATTGCCCTAGAAAAAATATATTTGTTCACACACTTTGAGAGTTCACCACAAGAAATATCCATTGGACAGTCCACCACAAGAAAAATCCAATCCGCAACAAAAGCTGACATGGACGACCCCCTTCGTGACCTTAAAGTTGCCCCCATGTGGCCCATGTTCTGGCCTCTCAAGGCCCATAAAAAAATTCAACATTTGGATACTTCAATGTAGCCAAAAGAAAAGACATAATTAATAGCTTTAAAAGACTCTCAATTACAGAGCAAGCTGCCTTAAAAAACTAGCTCCATATGGCCCATAATTGCTGCCACTGGGTACCATAATTTGGTTTTAGCAAGGCCTATATTTTCAGCCATGTAAAAATTAAACTCCAGCCTTTTAAAAGCCCTTCAAGGTCTGAAAATTACACCAAGAACGGTACACTGTGATGCCTCTTTTGTTCCGGTCACAGTAGCCCATTAATGAACCTCTCAAGGCCACTAGTTTAAGCTCACAACTTGGTTTCTTTATGGAAAAGCTAGGTGCTTCTAATGGCTAACCAAGTGTTTGGGTACAACCTAAAAAACCACATTTTTTTCCAAATATTTTTGCCTTTAGTGATCTTTTTACAAAATTATGTAAAAAAATAAATAAAATAAAATAAAAAAACTTATTTTTCCGGTCTATCTTGTGTAGACGAATCTAAAAATTAAAATAATTATTGAAAAAATCACAAAATAAGCGAACTGCTTTTGGCTTTTTTTTTTTTTTTTTTGGTCCTTTCTAGACTTTTTTTCAATTTTTTTTAGTTTTGCGGTACATCTAGTCGAGTAGAACCCAAAAGCCTAAAGCTTTTTGAATTTTATTTTTTTTAAAAAAGTTCACTAAAGAAAAAAAATAAAAAATAAAAATAAATAAAAATAAAAATAACCACAAAAAAAGAAAACCCCATATATCCAATAAAAAGAGTCATTCAAAGGCCTAAGAAACAAAACTTGAGTGACCTTCAAAAAATGATTTGGCCCAAATTCAAGTCCAAGAAACTTAGCTAAGATCAAGTTTCTTAATCCTAAAAAGGTTCAAGTTAGAAGTAGAAGAGAGAAAAAGAGAAGAGGGGGAGGAGAAAGTAAAACTGAAAATTAGGTTTTAGAATGAGATACTACTCATCCCTAGACCCAGATATTTATATTAAATAGTCTGAGAAATTTCAAGAGTGCCCTGGAATGAAATAAAAATAAATAAACTAACATAAAAAACATTAAACTCTAACGCTCCCCCTCAAGTTGGTGCATTTATGTCTCTCATGCCCAACTTGCATATAAGAGAACGAAAACTCCTATTAGCAAGGCTTTTGGTAAGGATATCTGCAAGTTGATCGCCAGATTTCACAAACGGCGCACAAATAAGACCTATATCCAACTTTTCCTTATTAAATGACAATCAGTCTTGACATGCTTAGTTTGATCATGTTGAACAGGATTATGAGCAATAGCAACCTTATTGTCACAATATAGTTTCATAGGACCATCACACATTAACCCCAAGTCTTTGAACAAAGTTTGAAGCCACAACAGTTCACAAACTCCTTGTGCCATAGCCCTATATTCACCTTCTGCACTAGAACTAGCAACAACAGCTTGCTTCTCGCTTCTCTACGTAACAAGATTCCCTCCAACAAAGGTGCAATAACCCAAGGTCGAACGTCTATCATCTAGAGATCCTGCCCAATCTGCATCAATAAAGGCTTAAACTTTCAAACGTCCCTGATTGGAAAATAATGTCCTTTTTCCTGGAACCGACTTGAAATATCGCAAAATTCGAAACACTGCCTCTAGGTAAGTTGTGTGAGGATTATGCATGAATTGACTCACAACACTTATTGCATAGGCAATATCAGTGCGTGTGTGAAACAAGTAATTAAGTTTTCCTACCAACCTCTAATAACGCTCCTTGTCTGTGGAATTACCATCGTCACCTTTAAGCCAATGATTGACCTTAATAGGAGTAGTTGCTGGTTTGCATCCTAACATACGTGTTTCCTTTAGGAGTTCAATCACATACTTTCGCTAAGATAGAGATATGCCTTTCTCAAACTTGGCAACTTCTATTCGCAAGAAATAACAAATTGAGCTAGGTCCTTAATTTCAAATTCCCTAGAAGGATGAGCCTTGAGGCTAGATATCTTTGCTACATCATCACCAGTCACAACTATATCATCAACATACACAATGAGAATTGTAATCTTCCCATTAGTATGTTTTATTAATAGAGTATGATCCACATGACTTTGTACATACCCAACTTTGATCATTGCCTTGTCAAATCTACCAAACCATGCTCTGGGAGATTGCTTCAAGCCATAAAGAACTTTTTTCAACTTACATACTTTCCCTTCAGTTTTTGGGGATAAAAAAACTGGTGAAACATCCATATATACTTCCTCTTCTAGATCTCCATGAAGAAATGTATTCTTCACATCCAACTAGTTCAAACTCCAACCTAACATAGCTAGTTGCACAAGATATAATCACCCGAACAGTGTTCACCTTTGCAACTAGTGCAAATGTTTCGCGGTAGTCAATGCTAGGTGTTTCAGTAAACCCCTTAGCAACCAACCTTGCCTTGTATCTTTCAATTGATCCATCTGCTTTCTACTTCACAATAAACACACACCCAACTGGTTTTTTTTCCCATTGGAAGAAGTACCAAATCCCAAGTTTTATTTTTTTCAAAGCTTACATCTTGTCTACTATTGCTTCTTTCCGCATTGATTCCACAACAGCTTCCTTCCAACCTATGGAATTGACACAGAAGACAAGTAGGAAACAAAGGCTCCATAGGAAAGAGACAAAGGATCATAAGAAACAAAGTTAGAGATAGGATGTTGAGTACAAGACTGAACTTCTTTTCTAATAGCTATCGGCAAATCAATATAATCAATTATAGGATCAAGAGAGTGAGAAGGGATAACGGATTCATTACCAAATGAGGAAAAAGGAAATGGAGCCAAAGGTTGTAGTTGGCATGGAAGATCATAAGGGGATCTGATCCAACTGACTTTGGCCACGGCGACTGTAAGTCTTCAAGTTCTCTCTATCTAATTGGTGATTACGCACACATTGCTCCCCCTCATCACCATTATATTTCTCTACGTGCGCCTTCGTATCACAATTATCCTTCTTGCCCTAACAACTAAGATCAACAGATGATGGTAACGGCAACAAAGACACCTCCTGGGGCAACTCTTCAATTATGATCTCCCCTGAAGAGATGACGTAGAAGGGGAAAAAAAATCAAACTCCCAAAAAGTAACATCCATACTAATATAAGTCTTGCGACGAGAGGGATGGTAACACTTGTAGCCTTTCTTGGTGGCACATTTCCTAATAAAAATACATTTGAGAGCTCTCGAATCAAGTTTACCTAAGGAACGATGGTAACCCTATACAAAGCACACACAACCAAACACTTTAGGAAGAACTATATGCATAGGTGTAGTACTGAGCAAAAGATCAAGAAGAGCCTTAAAGCCAAGAACACACTACTAGGCATCCTACTGATGAGATGTGTGACTGACTGTCAACACATCATCACCCCAATAAGATTTCGGAACACCCACAATAAATAGTAAAGATCAAGCAACCTCCAAGAGAAGACAGTTTTTCTGGTCAGAAACACCATTTTGTGTTGGAGTATCAACATAACTAGTTTGGTGAATTATGCCATGATCAGCAAGATACACCTAAAAGGCCCCGTCCATATATTCAATGTCATTATCACTTCGAAGAACTCGAATCTTGGCATCAAACTGAGTAGCCACAATCTTATGGAAATTCTTAAAACAAGAGAAGACTTGACTTTTGGTATGCATAAGATAAACCCATGTGACTCGAGAATAGCAATCAATAAATGTAACAAACCAATGATGTCCAAACTGTGAAATAGTATGATTTGGACCCCAAACATAAGAATGAACAAGCATAAAGGGAGCAGTGCTTTTATTATTACTACTAGTATAAGTTGAATGTGTATGATTGGAAAACTCACAAGCATCACACGACAAACAATTTTGATTACACTGCCTAGCTAAAGAAGAAAAAAGTCTAAAACACCAAAAGATAGGTGACCTAGTCGCCTATGCCAATAGGATAAATCTTCTAGAGTTGTAGTCTGTAGAGCTTGACCAATTAGAAGTTTGAGAGAAGAGATTGAAGAACCACCTTCGAGTAGATACAACCCCTCGTGAACTCTACCATAGCCAATCATTATTTCCATGTCCAATTCCTAAAAAACACAAATAAGTAGGAAAAAATGTCTTTGCAATTCAAAGACTCATTGATTTGACTAATGCACAAGAGATTACGGGAAAAATTAGAAACATGAAACACAGAAGAGAGCTGTAAGGATGGAGAACAATAAACAGAACCTTTGCCAGAAACAGATGACAAAGAACCATCTGCCACTCTAACCTTATGCTTACCAGAGCAGTACAATTGCACCAGAATCGATAATCCAGGGAGCAGAAACAATGGAGGAATTGTAAGCAGAAACAATGGAGGAATTTTAAGCACAAGCATGGCTACATGTTTGGGCAAAATGGAATGGAGCATTACTAACATAGGTACTAGTGGAAGTCGTAGTTGAAGTAATGGTAGAATGTGAGTCAAGCTTGGTCATCAAATGTCTAAGAGTTTGCACCTCTTCTTTTGAGAGAGAACCAACATCAGTGCCATTGGATGAAGGTAAGTCCTCGACCACCTCTGATAAGTGAGCATGTGATCTAGCTGGTCCTATTCAACCTCCATGTCCTCGGTTAGGACGTCCATTTAGCTTCCAACAACACTCCCGAGTCTGGTTTGCCTTGCCACAATAGTCACACTTGAGCTAGTCTTTATGATCAACCCGAGATGGTCCCCCTCGTGTATCCCACGATAATGGAATAGCTACCAAGGCCAATCGATCTTGTGAAATAGAATGCATCATCAAGATCCTCCTACTTCCCTCCTCCTGAACAGATGCATATGCTTGCTTCAAAGTAGAAAATGGGTCTCGACCAAGAACTTGAGCACAAACCTGATCAAACTCCATATCCAGCCAAAAAAATCAAAAAACCGCTCCTTATCAGTTAATTTCTGAAACTTAACAGCATCAAATGGGCAATCTACTTGGAAAACCTGATAACAATCAAAATCTTGCCACAGACTATTAAGCTTTGTACAGTACTGGGTAACAGTCATATCTTGTAGTTTTGTTTCATGAACCTTTTTGCGCTGTTCAGACTCGAGCATCATTACCCACTTGTGAATAAGTCTGAGCAACAACATTCCGAATCTTACATGTTGTATCAAGGAGTAAAAAACCATGACATCACCAAGGAATTCTCTGAACGCCATTGACTATGCAAAGAACCATCTGTTGTCGATTCCTTTGTGTCTCCTGTAATATATCCATAAGGCATCAAGCAGAAATTGATAAAGTACAAGACCTTGACCAAGACAAATAGTTGTTGCCATCCAATGTAAAAGGATTAATCTGAAAAGAGGGGTAATCACCAACAGTGCCGACTCGACTTAGCCTATTCGACCCAACAATAATAATATCAATAACACTAGTACTAGTTGTTTCTGACATGTCCACAAATCCGAAGTAGCATAACCACAATATAGAAAGAAAACTAGCAGAACAGAAAACCAAAAAACATGTCACAACCCAAGCCTAAATGTTGTCAATGAAAAAAGGTAGCCCATAACTTATACCTTTTTTTTGATCAGCAACAAAAAGATAAATTTTATTAAGGCCCAAGGCCAAAAGAGGAGAGGATAAGGCATCCTCCACAATGAAAAAGAGAAGAAAAAATACATCCAAAAAGACAACCACACCAAAATACAACCAAAACTATACAACACAAACCGACACCCAATTTGAAGCAATCAAAAAAAGAGTAATCCCTCGGAACACAGGACTTGCCGAGGCCCAAAAAGACGCCAAATAACACACTCTATCCCATAAATAATCTATATCCCTAGATCCTCCTTCAAAAATACGCCCATTCCTCTCCAACCAAATGACCCAGGAGATTGCAAAGACTACACTACTCCAAAGAGCTTTAGCCCTCTTTGACCTTCCAAAGACTTGAAAATCAAATAATAGCATTTGAGCAAAACCTCTAGGAGCCACCCACTGTACATTGCCCAAACCAAACACCCGATTCCATAAAAGACCCGCCACCGAACAATGCAAAAAAAGATGATCCAAAGATTCTCCACTTTTACAACACATTATGCACCATTGAGGATTAAGATACCATGAAGGTCTCCTCCTTTGCAATGAATCATTTGTCAAAGTTCCCCCATGAACCAAAATCCACATGAAAACTTTCACCTTAAGAGGAGCACATGCCTTCCAGATCCTTTTGTGAAACAAAAACTAAGGTACATGCGGAATATCAATGATTTTTTCTAGAAAGGATTTACAAGTAAAAGAGCCCGACGAATGAATATTCCAAAACCAACGATCCTCCAAGATTGGAGACAAAGAAATATTTTCAAGCCTTGACAATAAAGATATCAACTTGGGAACCTCCCTATTATGAAGATTTCGGTAAAAATTAAAATTCCATGAACAAGGAGCCAACGAAGAGACAGCCACGGACGCAATAGAACAATTATGAGATTGAGAAACTCTATACAAAAGAGGATAAGACTCAGCAAAGGACGAAAAACCCACCCAAACATCCTCCCAAAACCTTACCATGTCCCCCCTCCCCACTCTGACAGAAATAAATTGGGACCAAATTGGATAAATATGAGAAATTGACTTCCACGGAGCACGTCCATTGCCCCTAGAAACCACCTGAGAGTCCCTACCATTAACATGCAACCCATATTTACTTCTGATAACTGCATGCCATAATGAACCACACTCAATTGGGAATCTCCATAACCACTTGCCCAGCAAAGCCATGTTTCTAGCCAATATGTTACCAACTGCCAAGCCCCCTTTTTCCTTTGGTAATGACACCGTTTCCCATTTCACCAAATGATCTTTTCTTCCTTCTTCCTTTCCTTCCCACAGAAAATCTCTCATTAGCTTTTCTATGGATTTTGCTACCTTGACCGGAATCTTGAACACAGACATGAAATAAATAGGGATCCCACTCAGCACTGTCTTAACCAAAGTGTATCTACCCCCACGGGACAGAAGAGCCCTACTCCACCCATCTAACCTCTTACCTATCCTTTCCACCACTGGATTCCAAAACATTTCACTTCTTGGGTTACCTCCCAGTGGGAGGCCTAAATACTTCATAGGAAATGTCTCAATCCCACAGCCAAGTAATTCAGCCACCCTTTCAATCAAACTTGAATCAGCATTAATACCCGCTACCCTACTCTTTTCTAAATTAACCTTAAGCCCTGAAATTGCCCCAAAAAGCCTAACTACTGAAAAAAGGTTTGCCATTTGGCACTCATCCCCCCAAAGAGAAGAAAATAGTGTCATCCGCAAATTGCAAATACGACACACTAACCCTATCTCTACCAACCTGTAAACCTTCAAACAGGCCTGCCTCTTTAGCTTTGTCAACCATCCTACCTAACACATCAACAACCAAAATGAATAGAAAAGGAGATAAAGGGTCTCCCTGTCTCAAACCTCGCGAAACCTTAAAACATTTCCCTGGTTTACCATTAACTATCACCGACATATTACAAGACGCCAAACAACCCTTAATCCAAGCTCTCCATCTCGCACCATACCCTTTCTTGTTCATCACGAAATCCAAAAAGCGCCAATCTACATGATCATACGCTTTCTCAAAATCTGCCTTAAACACAATGCCTACCTTCCCCGACTTCCGACACTCCTCTACCACCTCATTTGCCACCAGAACCACATCTAGAATCTGCCTACCTTGCACAAAAGCCCCTTGTGACTGGGAGATTGTATCTCCTAAAGAACATCTCAACCTTTTTGACAAAACCTTACCCAAAATCTTGTAAAGTGATGTAACCAAACTAATGGATCTAAAATCTCCCATTCTAATGGCTCCATCCCTCTTAGGAATCAAACAGATAAATGTGGCATTTGTACATAAATTAACCACCCCTGTCTCATAGAATTCCATGAAAACTCTAACCAGATCCTCTTTCACCACCTCCCAACAATCTTGAAAAACAGCCATAGAAAAACCGTCTGGACCCGGAGCCTTGTCCCTTTCACACTCAAAAACTGCTTCCCGAATCTCATATTCCTCAAAAGGTCGCTCTAACCACATCGCACTCTCTTGATCTATAGGCTGCCATTCAAGACCATCTATCCCAGGCCTGACAATATCATCCGCCGAAAACAAGTTAGAATAAAAATCAAAAACCCCCTGAACTATTTGCTCCTCTCTATCCACCACTACACCTGGCCTTGCTTCCAATCGCTTAATGAATTTCTTCTTCCTTTTCCCATCCGCAATTCTATAAAAAAATTTTGAACTAACATCCCCTTCTTTTAGCCATTTCACCTTCGCCTTTTGTGCCCAAAAGATCTACTCCCTAAGAGTCAATTCTTCCGATTTCTAAGCAATAGAGCAAAAAACCAATAGAAATAAAGTCAAAGTAACATACTGTCCAGGGAAAAACAGCACCTGACAATCTCTAATAAGGTTCCCAACACAATTTGAGCCCAAAAAACACATGGGTTTGACTCAAACAAAACCCTTAGAAACTCCTCTAGAACCCTCAATATGTCCAAGTCGGCACCCAAGGAAGAGGCATGGTGCGATCAATCCACCAAAAACTCCTCCAATAGGTAGATCGAGAAAAAAATTATGAAATATCCAAAAAAACACTAAATTCAAAAAACCTACCAAATGACTTCAAAAAATTCCAAGAAAAACAGCATGATACTCAAAAAGAGAAGACGAATTCAATGGTGTAAGCCGGAAATGCTAATGTCAGGATTGTGTTGACGTCAGCCTTTCGATTGCCTCTTATATGTCTCTCTCCAACAATATTACAGGTTGCAGTGATAATGAAAATGGTTATGGATTGGCTCTGATACCAAGTTAGAAGTAGAAGAGAGAAGAAGAGAAGAAAGGAAGGAGAAAACTGTTAGAATAGTTATTTTCTGTTTTACTGTTCTTCTGTTAATATTTACTTAAGTTGAGGGTATGATGGTCATTTTACTATGTTAGGGTTTGTATATATATATTTTGCTGATGTAGAGTAAACATTTTTTTACTCCAAATATATATAAAATTACTCTTTCCTCTTCCTCTTCCTCTTCCTCTTCCTCTTCTTCACCTTATAAACCCTAACACTAAATTTCTTCATTATACATTCTAACTTGGTATCAGAGCAATCTATTCTTCATTAGGAAGTGTTCTACAAATTCTAGAGTTCAATCAAAGGTGACCGCGATGTGCTTACGTCATCATCTATACGATGACGTCAACATGACATTAGCACTATACGGACGAAACCTATACCACTAGGCTTGAAAATCTCTCCTGAGATTTATGATGATTTTTGTAAAATTTTTTGATCATCCCTGCTGTGAGTTTTCTATTTTCGAATGTTTTTCATATTTTTTTGTGCCTATCTTGGAATCTGGATTTGAGATTTTTTTTGCTGAATCTTATTGCTAAAATCAACACTATGGGGGCTGAAAATCCTAACCCTAATGATATTTGGTGTTAATTTGTTGTTCTAATGCTGTTGGGTGAGTATTTGGTTCAAATTTGTACTCCTATTTGTTCAGCTGACTCTGTATCTGTTCAGTAGGCTCTTTTTTTTTTTATTTCTACCTATTGAAATTGACTATGTAGGGGCTAAAATCCTTCCAACAAGAGATAATTGATCTTCAGTGTTAATTTCTACTAATAGGTTGTTGTGTTGGTTCAATTTGGGTCTGAATCTGTTTGGTAGATCTGTGTCTTCCCCACTTATGCCTGATTTGTCATGGATTCCTATTTGTTGTTACCTATATTGATTGTTGTGGGTATTGGTTGTTGTGGATAGTGACTATTTACAAGTATTTTTGCTACATTTGTGCTCGTTGTTGAATATTCTGTGCGATTGATCATCATGGCCGAGATTGTTGCTAAGGCTATGTCTGTGAGTAAAGATGATAACATGCCTAAGTCTATCACTACAAAGAAATTGAATGGTGCCAACTACTTTGCTTGGGCTCATGCAGTCAAAATTTTCTTACATGGCAAGAAGAAGTCTCGCTTCCTTAGCAAACTCCCTCCTGCCACTGCTGATAAAGCCTATGATGATTGGTGTAGTAAGGATTCTTGTGTTATGAGTTGAATTTGGCATAGTTTGGAACAAATCTTCTTGGTTATGCAACTGGTTCGATTGTTTGCCCTGCTCAAGAAATCATGGATTCTACTAGAACGCAACAAATTCTCAATCCAGAATTTACCAAATGGGAGGTAATTGATGCTCATCTCCTAAGCTGCTTGGTTGCAACTCTATCTCTCTCGATTTTTTCATCTGTTCTTCATTACACTCATTGCTTTCAAGTGTGGCAAGCCCTAGAAAAGAAACTCTCCTACTAGGGAAAAAACTACGGTGATGCTTCCTAAATTGACAGACTTCACACTCAATCTGAGAAACATGACTCAAACCAGGAACAGCGAACTTAAGCTTGGCCAAAGAAGGATGGCCCAAGCGGAAATGCCACTAAAGAGGAGATACAGTAGCGCTCAACACAATAGATGGAGGATGAGAAGGAATCTCTGTCTCCAAAAAGTTTAAGCCATCCTTCCCATGCCCTAATTAATCATCCTCTTGGTCTGGAGGTCTGCAAAACATATGAAGTGGGAGAAAAAGTTACAGAACAGTAGAAAGCTTGAGTTAATTGACTAACAGAAAGCAAATTAAATGGAAACTTAGGAACATAAAGACCAGAAGGTAAAGAAAGGGATGGAGTGGGGTGAAGAGGACCTTGACCACTAACAGCTCGAGAAGATCCATCAACAAGTATAATAGTATGATCAACAGGCTTCAAATTATCAAAAAGATAGGAATTACCAGAGATATGGGAACCTAGCCACACATGCAATATTACCTGAACTAGCCAAAGTAGCGGTAGAGGATGAAGGTATACTAGGCTGGACAGACTGGACAGGAGCAGTAAGCTCATTAATGTAAGTAGTGAGTGTCTCATGGGAATCAACCGAAGAAGCAATTGAACCAGTGAAAAACAAAGAGAACTATAAGGCTGAGGCTGAGGCATCCATAACCCGATGCACATGGTCAAGTTTGCCATACTTCTGCCAACTCTAAGGTTCAGTATGACCTTAGGAACCGCAATGAGTACACTTGTGATCATTACGTGTGCGAGAGCTAGGTCCACTACTACCCCCACCACAGGATCCACCGCCATGAGGTCCACCACCACAGGAACCACCACCACGAAAACCTCGTGAACTGTAAAAAGAGTCCTGCGGGTTTAAATTCCATTCAAATCAAATCAAAATCACAATCCTTGTGAACCTCAAAGGTTTAAATTCCATTCAAATCAAAATCGAAATTTCATTCTAGAACTGTGGTTGACTTGATTCCGTTTTTGACTTGTTTCCTGACTCAGATACATAGGCAACCCATTCCATTGGGTATCACAACACCAAATAAATAAAATCCAACCAAACACTGAATCGTAAACTACGTCTAACTTGATTATGTTTCGAACTTGTTCCCCAATTCGGATAAGTAGGCAACCCATTAAAATGGTGCAGTCATAATCCTTGTCAATCCAAATATTTACCCAAATTATGATATTAAGAAGTTGGAATCAAAGGGTATTTCTCTTGAAACAAGGGATTATAATTAAGGGATATCATATCCTAAATGGGTCTGACCTACATAATAAAAACTTTGACATATTGTCACGAGTGAAATTGCGTCAAGTGGAATTTTTTTTTTTTTTTTGGATAAATTAAGTGGAAATTAAATTTTTGCTTAACAATCATACTTAAATTGCAAGGACTCTGTCCTATTAAATCAGTATTATGTTGTTGAAATATATATAGCAGAGAATGGTCATTGTTTACCTGGGAATCAAATTTGACAAAACATAATGAGCATGTAACAATTATAAAACCATTACGGCAGTACATAAACGAACCCATTACTTTTGATTGAAAATGTAACTTTCTTAGATTAGTGTGCTTTTCATTTTACTAAGTATTAACTCTCTTGGTTTAAAAAATAAATAAAAATTAAATTATCTGAATTCACTTTTGTGTCATTTCGATCTTACTTTTCAGTTTATTTTATCTAAATGCTAAGGAGCATACTTGTAAAGATGACTTCATGACTTAGAAAGTCCATGAAGACGAGAGGAGTGTAAAATTGTACAAAAACTAAAAGAAGTCAATTAATCAAATACTATTTTCAAAAATCCTGAGGGTGGTTTTATAACTTCACAAAATAAATAAAGGAAGAAAAAATATATGTCTGCATTCCTAAGACACCAATTAAAATCCAGGGCACAAGAATTGGTGTCTCAGTTTTACAATATCATAAAAGGTATTTGAAGAGTAACCAAAGTCAAACGCATCTTATGGTATATTACATTGAGGTTCTTGTGCATAGTGATAACTGATAAAAAAAAAAAAGGATCCAAAACAATGGTTACAAGGGTTGGTACTATTTGAACGCCATTATTTCATCATTGAAAGCACCTGCTCAGGGCCTCAGCCAGGGTTAACGTCCAACTATAGAAAGGAGGCAATCGAATACACTACCATTAACATATTTAAGCTTCATGCTAATAAAAAGTAAACAACACACCAACATAAAGGCAAAATGTGTTACCTCAACTTTGGAAAATTTTGCTAATGCCTTCATAGCATCAGCAGCTGAAGCATACTGGACAAATGCAAAACCTTTATTCTTACCTGTCTTATCATTCATCACCAAACTCACCTCCACAATCTCACCTGCCTCCTGAAAAACTTTCCTGACATCTTCCTCCTTTGCATCCTTGTCCAACCCACCAATGAAAATCTCAGTCTTGCGCCTCTTTCGCCGCTCCAATGCCTCCATTTCCGCACTCAATACTAACCCATCACCCATCCCAAATTCCCCCTTCAAACCACTAACATCACAATTCTCCACCTCTTGCTTTGCTCCCTCCTTGCCCTCATCACCTTCAGAATCCACATTCTCAATCTCAATTTCATCTCCCTGGTTTCGAACTAATCCCACTTTTTGATCTCCTAACTGAACTTCAGCTGTGGAAACAGCCAGTTCACCTTCATTCCCATTTTTCTTATCCTCAATCAAATCCGAAACCGGAGCTTCAGATAAGTTTTGATGATTCAAAGAATCATTATCTTTTGCTTCAGCAGCCTCAGCCTCAGCCTCAGCCTCAGCTTCAGCCTCCTCTGGATTATCAACTTCCATTGAACCAGTAACATTATAATTGGAGTCTTCAACTGCCATTGGAATAGAATTGGCAGGGTCAGAATTAGGATTTTCAGCTTCCATCGAAACAGCAACGTCAGAATTAAGATTTTCGACTTCCAACATTGAATCAGACATAAGAGGTTTAGGGTTCTCAACACCGATTGCACCCAAAACACAAGAATTAGGGTTTTCACCATCATTATCCACTTCCGATTTCACCGACTCTTCATTCGACGATAAAGCCTGCACCTTTTTGGGCACCCTCTTCTTCACCACCTTCTTCACTACCCTCACTGTCTTCTTCACCACAGTTTTAGCTCCCTTCTTCTTCGTCGCCGTCGTCACAGCATCTCCAATCACAGCGGTTTCAGAAACCTTCTCATATGGGTTCTCATCTCGCCCCATTTCTTCGCTATTTTTAGGGTTTGTCTCAGCAACTTTGGGAGTTTCAGGGGAGATTTCTAGGGTTTTTGTGGGAGAAACTTCATTGGCGTTGGATTGAGAGGTGGTTTCGATTTTAGGGGAGGGTAGAGAGGAAGAGGAAGCATCGGAGGTGGATACGGAGGAAGAGACTGGACGGGTGGATTTTCTGGCGGTGGCTCTGGGAGACCGTCTCCGCCAAGCGGCGGCCGCCGCCTTCAGAGGCATATTTTCCGGGGATCGGGATGATTTTTTTTCAAAGACAGAAATGCACTTGTTAATTAATTTTGTTTTTAAAGATGTAAGAGATATTTTAGTGGTGGTTTAAGGGGTTTTAGATAAGTGTATTTTGACTTTTTATTAAAAAAATATATAGAGAAGTAGGGAGTATATATTGATAGATGTTGATTGATGTAATCTAAATAAGGAATTATTTGGGATGTCTTAAATAACTATACTTTTTAACTTTTTTGACTAAAAAGTTAAAGGAAAAAAATATGATTGTTTGGATAATTTTTTGACATAAATTAGTGTATAAAAGAAGATTGGGATGGAATAGGCGGTACGCTGGGATGAATTCAGGACAGAGTGGGCAGAGTGTAAGCTGGAAGATGATTCCCTAATTTTTAGGTATTGAATTGGAAGTGTTGTTCGACTCGTGGGAGCCCACCACGGGTCCCGTTTTGCTAATAAAAACCGTTTAATATGTAGAATTTGTCGAGCACTATATTTTTGTAAAAAATCACGTTGATCGGATATCAATAACTATCTGATTGAATTATTTTTTTTTTTTCAACCGTTAACTATAAACCATCTATTTTATAAATTTTAACTGATTTGATCATATAATTACCGATATCCGATCAACGTAATTTTTTACAAACATATAATACTCGACAAGTTCTACATATTGAACGGTTCAGATTATTTAAACGAGACCTGTGATGGGCCTCCACAAGCTGAACAATACTGTGTTATTTGTGCACCTAAACAAGTGCAATTTTTCTAAAAAGTCAGCTTCGCCTGTGGAACATCAGAGTTGTCTAAAATTTAATTATGTGTAAAATTAATTTTTTAATAATTTTTTTGTGAATAGTAATAACTTTTTAACTTTTTGAGTAACTTTAAAAAAAATTTGTTTTTTTTAAGTACGCCAAACCAGACCTAAGTATATGTATGTAAAAAAATGTATTTTTTTAGTGCAAGTCAAACATTTACTTAATCAAAAATGCTAGATACCCAAAAATTCTACTAAATGTCTTACATAAGTATGGGATTCACATGGGACCCACATTGTGTACTCGCGTAACACATTTGATAGAAACTTTGATAAAATTTTTGAAATCTCTAACATTAGTTTGTTATGCTCTAACCAAAAGAAATAGGGTTTTTTTTTTAAGGTCCCTGGTATTAAGACTTTATAGTATAAAAGACATCTAATATTTTCATAATATCTAAGGTCCCTCAATTTGATCCAGAGAAATTCTGGTCCAGAGAAATTTAGTCCAGAGAAATTCTGTCCAGAGAAATTCTGCTCCAAAGAAATTTGGTCCAGAGAAATTCTGCTCCAGAGAAATTCTCTCCAACCTAGAGAAATTCTGAAAATCTTATAAAAGTGTTTGTTTTGACATGCTGCTTTTATATAATTCAAGGTTTAATCTTTCATGAGTTCATAACTGTACAAAATCATGAATAGATTTTATCATCTTAATGCTTTTGTACCAATTTGAAGAAATTTGATTTCCACTAATTGTTTTAATTCCTACAGCAAGTGAGGGTGGGGTCATTTTTGTTAGTGGAGTACATGAAGACGTAGAACATGAGGATCTACTGAACATATTTCTTAAATTTGTCCATTTTTTGAGTATATTTTTTTGAATTTCTCTGGGTTTTTGTGATTTTCTCTGAGAATTTATCAGTGAATTTCTTTGAGTTTTTGTGATTTTCTCTGAGAATTTATCAGTGAATTTCTCTAAGTTTTTGTGATTTTCTCTGGGAATTTACATTTCAAATTCCCCTTCTTCACTCAAACATAGAGAAAATTCAAATTTCTCTGGGTTCATTTTGAAAATTTGAGATTTTCAGAAAATTTGAGGCACATGTGAAAATTTGTTTTAACCAATATCTCTGACTTCGGGATTTATCTCAAGAGAAATTCAAAATTTATCTCCAGAGAAATTTTGAATTTTGTGTTCTGTGCATGTGTGTGATGGGTCTGTGATAGCCGTGTGTGTGTTGTGTGTTTTGTGGTGTGTAACGTGTATCCATCTTCCTCTCCCTTATCCGAGTGTGCTGCTATGTGTCTACATCAGTGTGTGATGCATGTGATATCTGTGTCTGCAAATGAGAAATCAACCCTCCTCAATTGGAGCGAAAAAATTCTTTTTTTCTATTAACCTTCCACTAAGTCATTCACCTTAGAAAAGCCTCAAAATCCCTTTCAAGCACTTGGTTTTGCTTGCTCATACCTCAAGACCACAAACTCAAAAATGATTCAGAACGTTTCGACAAAGACAACAATAACGATGAAGCAAGGTCTCGAAACAGAGCTGCCATGGAAACTTTGCTGCGAAGACGAGAGAGACGAGCTACGAAGAGAGAGAGTTGAGTTCGTCAGAGGATTTGGAGTTGAGGAAGGAGAGCAACTGGTCAAGGGTTGGGGATTTGGAGCCAGCGGTGATCAAGCTCAGGACAACGTGGATGGAGAGGGGAGAGAAGACGAGGTTCGAGTCAAAAATGGGTTTTGAACTTGTAGTTGAGATCGATGAAAGAGAGAGAGAATAGTAGCAGAAGAAAGATATCAAATTTATCTGTGAAGGACCTTAGACATCAAACAATAATATTGTGAATCTCTTCCATTACTAAAATTGGGAAAGGGACCTTAGACCAATTTTCCCAAAGAAATATTTGATAAAACTCTGCTTTGACCAAAAGAAATATTTAATACTATCAAATTAAATAAAACTGATGAAAATAAAAATAAAAAATTCTTAAAATTCTAGGGTTGCGTTTGATAGAACTTTCTAAATATGATTTGAGAATATGAGTTGTATTTTGAATTTGTGAGCTTTGGAATTATGATTTGAGTGTGAAAATTTTGTTTGGTGAAAGAGTTTTGAATTGAGTGGAGAATTTTTGATGTGACATATGAAATTTGATACAAAAACTTACAACTCATAACTAAACATATAACTCAAAATTTTATTAAAGCACATAAACAAATTTTAAAAATTCGGGAAATATTTTTTTCGAATATATAAAAATTAATATATGTCAATTGCATAAAAAACAAAATGCACTATTCCAGTCATCCGCCCGGACGACCGATTAGTCCAAATTTTTCTACTTTCGACTGCGTTTTCAAAAGTAACTGTGGAATTATGATTTGAAATACCTAAACAAATATCATATGCAAAATAAACTCGGGAACGTTAGTTCCAGAGCTGTACCAAACAGAGCCTAGAACTTTTTTCATAGTTTTCATCTTTATACTTTTTGTATTGATTTTTATTTTTTATTTTTTTTATGTAAATTTTATTTGTTAAATTAAATGTACTCCTCTGTATATACCATTTTAACTCATATTAATGAAAATTTCTTCTGGTAAAAAATATATAAAAAAAATCTCAACAAAAGTTAATAAAAAAAAAAAGGTAAGATTTATTAGAAAAGTGTTCAAAGGTAAAATTTGTTAATGAAAGATTATTGCAAAAAATTTTCAATCCCCGCTTTGCTTTGGTTCATAAAATTTATTTTTTAAATTTGTGATCTTTGGCAATGAAAGTCCAATTAATTGATGAAAAAAGTGTCACTCAAAAACTAAAAATTAATGAAAAAATAGGTAGACTTATTATTCAATAGGTCCTATGAGAATTAATGACATTTTTTTATCAAACATTATTAAAAAAGTCATTAATTGTTAATTTTTAACTACAATTTAAAAAAGTTATCACAAAAAAGTTATTAATTATAAGTTTTAACAACAGTTTTAAAAATCATTATAAAAAAATGTCACTAATTTTGAACTTTCAGCAACAGTTTGAAAAAATCGTTGCAGAAAAACGTCACTATAAGTTTTACGATAATTTATAAAACCGTGATAAAAGCAAATCACTAATTGTCAATTTTTAGTGACATATGTAAAAAAATGTAATAAAAAAAATTATGTTTAACAACGATTTTATTATAACTTATTTTTAATAGGACTTAATGAAAATTAATTTCAACTGTTAGGATTTATTGATAATTTATTTAAAATCAACTATATATTGCCAATCAATTCAATAATGTTTGTTACATCAGTTCTGTTTAACATATATTCATCATAGCTCATGTGAACTTTGTAGTTTCACTCAACATTAACATATACAAAGAATATGAGAAAAAACTAGCAGCACCATCATGAATCCAAAGACCTATACTTATAAGTTGCATAAGCACCAAGAGCCACCGCCACCACCGCCACCGCCACCACAACAGTCACACCACCAAGTTTCTTATCCCCTTGATCTTGAGTTTCTTGGGGCTTCTGTTGGAGCTGATTCTCTTGAATTGTAACTGGTGGTGTGGGTTGTTGATCTTGCTTGGGGACTAAAACAGTTTTTTTGGGCATTGAAATAAAAAGAAGGCCAGCACTAGTGAACTTTGCACTGATTTCACTAGCGTTGGAGTCCTTTGGAATTTCAATTTTCTTGCTGAAATGACTGGATTTAGATCCATCAATGGGGCGTTCACCTGAGATCTTTAGAATGCCTCCAGAGGTAACAGAGACGTTCAGTTGCTCTTTTTTGAATTCTATCAGCAAAAATATATATATATATTGAGCATAAAATTTTTATCAAATTAAATAAAGAAATAGTGAAATTTATGGGACAATAATGTCGTTATTCTAATATAATATAGTGTTTAGTTCATTACAATGAAATAATGATGATGATTGTTTCTTAGTTATGGTCAATGATAATTTTCTTAGAACTTAATAACAAACTAGGGTAAACTATCAATAAGTCCTAATAATTGAACTTAATTCCCATCAAGTCCTATTAAAAATAAGTCTTCGTAAAATTGTCGCTAAAAATAATTTTTTGTGACAATTTTTTACATACATTGCTAAAAATTAACAATTAGTGACTTTTTTTGTCATGATTTTTATAAATTGTTGCTAAAACTTACAATTAGTGACTTTTTTATGATAAATTTTTTTTTATAGGACCTATTAGACAATAAGTCCACTTATTAGAAACTATATGTAAGTACCCCAAAAAACTATTATCTCAATTCCAAATTTTCTTAGGACTTTTATATAAATTTTATCTTACCCAACTCAAAAACACTATTGTCATATTTGGTTTGATTTTTATAAACTTGTTTTAAAAATAAAAAAATAAAATTACTTTTGACAAAATAATAAAAAGAAATAAAATTACTTATCATTTTTATATAGTTTTATTATGATCATGTTTGGTTTAATTTTCATAAACTTAGTTTCGAGGAAAAAATGAAAACAAAAAAACAAAAGTAATTATCATTTTTATATAGTTTTATCTTTTTGGAAGGCAAAAATAATTTTTTAAAATTTTAAATTATATTTTTAATATTTATTTTTATCAAACTATTTTCTATTTTCATTTTAATTTCTGAAAAAAAATTCAAAGAATGAAACCAAACATGGCCTATGTATTGTAAAAAAATATTTCAAAACTTACTTTGAGATAAGGTGTAATGTGTAGCTTTAAAATTAGTAAAGTGAGATGTGGGCACAACTACAATGAATGTGATCTATAAATTTACTTTTTTTAGATGACCTTTTCAATAATATATAGTATTGTTGTAACTAAATACACAAAAGAATATAATTGTTTTTTACTTTCTTCTTTCATTCACTTTCTATCACTTTAAGTGTACACTATAAATTTGTCATTTATAATTTTCATCATAAATCAACATATCTCACACCATAAACATTTGTAATTTTTAGGAGAAATTACATGCAGGAGGAGAAAGAGAAAAAAATTATTAACATATGAGGGATATTAGTGTATCTATGGTGAGGTGTAAATGAAAGACTATGGAAGTGCAAGTGTCACTTGCACCCCTCATGTGTTGGTAATTTTTTTCTCTTTCTCTCACCTGTATATAGTTCCTCCTAATTTTTATTACAATACAAAAAATTGTACAATGTAACCCCTTTTAGCAGTTATTTGACTTTATTTTGTGAATAATAGGGTATATAAGGAAAATGATTTACAAAGAAAAAATCTAAACAAAAAATATTCAGAGTTGTATCTCAATGCCAATTTTTAAGGATTGGTTTGAGATACCCAAAAAAATCTAAAAAGCAAAAAAGTTACTAAAAAAGTAAAAATTATCATTATATTCACCCAAAAAAAATAATTTTACACACAAATTATTACAACACAGTCTGAACAGTCCCACAGATTGTTGTTAAGTTGCTGAAATGATTTGGAAAAATTGCACAGGCAGGGTGCATAAACAACACAGTGTTGTTCGGCCCGTGGGGGCCCATCACGGGTCCCGTTTTGATAATCTGAACCGTTCAATATGTAGAACTCGTCGAGTACTATATATCTATAAAAAATTACGTTAATCGGATATCGCTAAGTATATGATTAAATCAGTTTTGTATAAAAAAAATAGATGGTGTTATAGTTAACGGTTGAAAAAAACTAATCCGATCAAATAGCTATCAATATCCGCTCAACGTGATTTTTTATAAGCATATAGTACTCGACAAGTTCTACACATTGACGGTTCAGATTATCAAAACGGGACTCGTGATGGCCTCCATGGACCGAACAGCACCGTCTAATGCAATGCCCGAAAAGTAGGCAACCATTTCTTATCATCAATTCACTCTCCCAGACGGTACGGCTTACTGCCTATTGTCCTTATCTTCTCCTATATACTAATTTATACAAATTTTTAATACACATTTTTTCATAAAAAGTCAAAAAATTAACCCAAATAACTATCTTTTTTCTTCAACTTTTTAGTCTAAAAAGTCAAAAAATTCATTTCCCTTATGAGGAGAATTGTGATCATTTTGATTTTGATTAAAAATGAAAAGATAACGTAAATAAAATTTTGAAAACTATATACAATAACAGTCCTGCTATATATTCATAAATAAAATTTTAAAAAACAGTCCAAATTTGAAATCAATGGCTAAGATTCACTCAAGATTGGGCTCACAACAATAAATTTAAATGCACATCATTAATATAAAATTCATGATAATTTCTTGAGATTTTTTATAATATCCTAGATTTTTTCAGACGATAATTATGTGGGCATATCATTACTCTGGAAAGAATCTAAGAGACAATACCAGGAATATGGACGACCAGAGTTTCTTGCCCTTCCTCTCTACGCCAACCACATAAGGGCTCAAAATCCTCATATGGAGGCATGGCTGCAGCAGCTCCAGCTTTGGTCTCCACTGGAGCCTTTTTTGGAGGTGCAGCTGTCTTGGCAGCGGCAGCGGCAGCAGTGGTGGTGGCGGCAGCATCAGCTGCGGTGGCCTTGGTATTAGTCTGAGTACTCATCTTCTTGTTTGGGATATAGGAAAATGAATCGTGAAGAACTTGGGAGAACTGGACATATATATCTCTACATCTCTTGTATTATATAGATATTAATGATGGATGATCATGGGAAGGGTTGTCCAAATAGGAGGTTTCTTTTGGGTTTCTTGATCTTGAAAGAGAATCACTACCTTTTTGACATTTTAAAGTTTTGTGTTGCCTTTGTGTCTTTGGATTCCTTTTTTCTGGACTATACATTTTCTTTGTCTTGAGGCATGTTCAAGAATTTTCATCTCAAGCAACTCCTTCCCCTTTGTTAATTTAATAATTATGAGAAATGTTATTTATGGTCATTTATATATATTTTATTATTAATTTTTAAATAGTGATTCTAACATATGCACACGATTTTTATTGTATCAATATAATTAAGTGTCAGTCATTATAAATAACTTAAATAAACTAGAAGAAAAATGATAAACATTAGAACCAATTTTTACAATGAAAAAATTATAATCGACTATAATAAATCATACCAAACACAACGATTAGGGGTATTACTAAATTAGCCAATTAGCCAAAAAATTACTCAATTAGCCAAAAAGCCAACCACTCATACCAAAAAGTCAAAGATTCTCTTTTCTCTCTACTTTTTGCACATCTTTTCGTGATTAGCCAAAAAGTCATCCCAAACATACAAGTTTTTTTTACCTACCTTTTTAGCCAAATAGCCAAAAAGTTACTAAATTAACCTATTCCCAAACGAGGCCTAAATTTAGTATACTTTCGTATTTTGTTATATTCAATGAATTTTTTTAAAGATTTTTGTATAAATTATATATATTTTTTAAGTATATGAAGATTATAAGTGGATCTAAAGAATAAAAAAATAATTAATTAAAATATTTTAAAAATTACTAAAAATACAAAAATACAAAAATATGAAATGAAAACTCATAAAACTGTTTTTGAAAACTCCAAACTAAACTTGGTGTATTTATAAATAATCTAATACCAATTAATAAAAAAAACATGTGTCCAAATCTAGGCCAAACTCCATTGAAAGCACTCCATTAACAGCCACTTATGAAATTTCTCATTGAGAATTAATTCGAAACCATGCTAACAATTCATAGCCCAAAAATTATATATATTTTTTAAGTATATGAAGATTATAAGTGGATCTAAAGAATAAAAATAAAAATTAATAAAAATATTTTAAAAAATCACTAAAAATATAAAAATACAAAAATACGAAATGAAAACTCATAAAATTGTTTTTGATAACTCCAACTAAACTTGGTGTATTTATAAATAATCTAATACCAATTAATAAAAAAGCATGTGTCCAAATCTAGGCCAAACTCCTTTGAAAGCACTCCATTAAGAGCCACTTACGAAATTTCTCATTGAGAATTAATTCGAAACCATGCTAACAATCCGTAGCCCAAAAGCATCATATTTTTCTTGGACCATCAGAAGTCACCATTGCCAAGCAACTTCTTGCAAGTAGTTCTAAAGCTGATGAGGAGTCCATCATACTTCTTTTTTTTTTTTTGAACTAGAGGAGTCCATCATTAGGGCCGGACCTATGTGAAGACTGTAAGGGCCGAGGCCCCCCACTTTTAGCTTGACTACTTGTGTATTCTTTTTTTCTTTTTTTTTTTTTTTTACTGTTATTTCCTATGTGTTGTGTATTGGCTCCCACCTCTTCTTTATTATGTTTTTTTTTACTTTAAAGCAATTCACGTGCTCCTCTTTTTTTTTGTCTTTTGTAATTTTATTTGTTCTTATATTTTTTATTTTCTCTCTTCTTTTAATTTTAAGTTTTTTTTTTTTTATTTTTATTTTGGACTTATCTCTCGATTGCAAATTACATGTTAATTTTTTTTTTTTGGTCACAGATTCAACCATATAATGCCCAATTCATTATCATATAATTGTGGGTAAATTACCAATGGGGGTTGGTCCAAGTGGAAAGAGACTTTGGCCGCTTAAGCAAAGGTCTCGAATTCGAGCCTTTGTGGATGCAGTAAACCCCCTTGGGAGAGGACCCCGCATATGCGCCCGGCAGCTTCCTCGGCGAATTAGTCCTGGGTCCAAAAAACCTGGGGATACCATGGGAGACCTAAAAAAAAAAAAAAAAAAAATTTGTGGGTAAATTGTGAATCTCTAACATTACTCATATTTTTATTTAAGTTTTGGCCCTCCGGAAGACAAAAGTCTGGTTCCCTGTCCATCATACTTACTAATGTTCTTTGAAGTTATGAAGTTTTTTATTTTTTATTTTTTTTCTCTGGATTTTTGGGTGTATTTTTGGTTGGCCCTTGCCAATTCTGTTTACTCTCTTTTGGTTTTGAATTTGGTGGTTCAGTATGGTTAGTTTTTCTCATCGTGAAACCTAATTGGGATGATGTATGTTCTTTTTTTTCTTTTTTTTGAACACTGAAAACAAAACTAAAAAACAGGACTCAAAACATTCAGCAAAGCCACAGGAGGGTTAGATACCCATTGGCAAGGCAGAAGCCCAGAAAGACACTCCTTAGCAACTCAATCTGCAACACCATTAGCTGCCCTAGGACTCCACTTAAAAGAGAAATTTGTACCCATGGCTAGACTTTGAATGTCCTCAATAAAGGGAGCACAGTCCCAAAGGGGATCATTCTCAGACACACACAACAAAATCATAGACTTGTTATCACTTGCAATCTCTATAAGAGAAAGGTTAAGAGCATGGGCCATCATTAGACACGCCAAAGCGTCTCCATGTATGTTCGGTGATGATGCATTTTGCCCTAAAACCACCATTGGATGTATTTTGGGATACACGGTTGTACTTTTTAGTGTCAATTTCTACTTCTGCCGATAGAAATAAAAATGTTGGCTGATTTGATTCCTTGGAATTTTTTTTTAATGTTTGGTATTGTTTTTATATTTTTGTTGCAAATAAAGAAAAAAGGAAACAGACGGAAAATTTGTTTAACAAACTTTTTTGACAGCTATTTTTTATTTGTTTTTTTGTCCTAATAAACAATTTTAAGTTAGTTCTTAATCTTTAAAAATTGTTTTTGCGCAAATATGGAAAGGATGGATATTTTTGAACTTTTCGTTGTTATTGTTTCAAAATAGATGAAAAATGAAAACAATACAAAATATGGTTGTTTGGTTATGAATTACAAGAAGGGTTTGCAAATCTTCTGTTACAAAACGCAACAAACATAAAAGTGACCTTAAAAGCCAAACTTACAGGCTTTTAAAGCCAAGCTTGAACCAAATTTTAGTAATCCACACACTATTTTAGATGGCCAATTTCTCTCTTTGTGGCGTTTTGAATATTTTAGTCCCACTTTAGGGTGTGTTTTTAACTTTATTCCCATTATAGGGTAAAACGGTTTTCCTAATGCTGTTTTTCAGAAAACGATTTTTGAAAAACCGTATTTTCCGATTAAAATAATAATAAATTTTGAAAATGGAAACCGGCTGTTCTAAAGCCGTTTTTAATTAAAAACTTAATTAATTCTAAATTAATTAAAAACAGTTTTCGTAAAACCGTTTTCCCATTAATTTTTTTTAATATTTTCAACATAAATATTTTTTGACCAAAAATATTTTTTGACAAATTTTTTTTTTTTTTAATTAAAAACGGTTTTAGAAAAGCCGTTTTTTGACAAAATATTTTCATACACTTACAAATCCTTTTGTTATTTCTCATGTTTTCAAAAAGTTTGAAAAGTTTCCAATTCTATTTTCATTTCTAACCTAACCGAAAGAACGTACGGAAACGAATTTTTGATCCTATTAGAGAAGACGGGAAAATTATCACATTTTAATAACAACATTTGATTTCTTTAACATCAATTTATAACCCAAGTTTGACATCACATATGCACACCCATACAGTACCATCGAACAAAGCTCTTTTTTTTTTAAAATCTAAAAAAACAATCAAAAATAGATGAAAACAAAAATAAAAGCTCTTTTTTTTTTTTTTTTTAAATTTCTAAACTCTATCAGAATGTGTGTATTTCTTGAATTTAAATTTATCACAATAATACCTGTAACCTCGTGCAAGGCATGGGCATTTTACCCTAGTATGTATATATCTGGCCCTAAAGGTTGGACTCTATCACAAAAATATGGTTTTACCATAAAATTGTGTAACATCAGTAACAATTTAGAGATTTAAAAGGTTGAATTTGGATATTTTAAAGGTTTGGAATCATTAGGAACTCCAATGATGTGTTAAAAATACCAAGTAAAATAGATGCACTACTTGAAATTGACAAGTTGAGAGTTAGCGAGTTAGCAAAACTCTTGCATCAATTCGAAGAGAAGATCAAAAGCTTTCACGAGAAATTTGCATTAAGGATGTGGTCGTTCTAGGCGGGGAATAATGTCACAACTTGAGAATTTCATCAAATATTTGAGTTACGAATTCGATTTTAGATTTATGTAAAATTTTGTAGAAATCCCTATAATTAGGTAGATAATTGTAGAATTTATTCATCATAAGGTGGTGGAAGGATGTAGATAGCTTTCATACTACTAGATCATTGAAATTTATACATATGTAGACTATTAATTAAAATATATAATAGGCAATCATTTGGTTATAAAATGGAAGAATTAGATAGTTTCCACACCATTGTATTGTTGATATTTGTAAGGCCTCGGTGTCCCACATCGGGAATGGAGGAGGAGTTCTTGGGCTATAAAAGTAAAAACCTAGACCCTTATATAGCATCAAGGCCTTTTCCCAGGTGGTGAAATCCCTAACAGAACTCTGCAGTAGCGTGCTTAAGCTGGAGTAGTTCTAGGATGGGTGACCCACTGGGAAGAACAAATCCGTGAGGGCATGACCCAAAGCGGACAATATCGATGCCGTGCGAAGGGCTGGGGCGTTACAAATGATATCAAAGCCGACTCTCTGAAGTACCGAGTGTGGGCCCCTGGCGTCTCTCGGTGCGTGTGGGCGGGCTTGTGAGCTGGCATGCTACTGCATGGGGACGTGCAGCCCTAAGGGGGGTGATTGTAAGGCCTCAGTGTCCCACATCGGGAATGGAGAGGGAGTTCTTGGGCTATAAAAGTAAAAACCTAGACCCTTATATAGCATCAAGGCCTTTTCCCAGGTGGTGAAGTCCCTAACAGAACTCTGCAGTTAAGCGTGCTTAAGCTGGAGTAGTTCTGGGATGGGTGACCCACTGGGAAGAACAAATCCGTGAGGGCGTGACCCAAAGCGGACAATATCGATGCCGTGCGAAGGGCTGGGGCGTTACAATATTTGTATATATATGTAGACTATTAATTGAAGATTTGAAGGCCAAATGCATCATTTGGCCAAACTAACAAAGCAATGGTAAACTCTCCGTACTTCCAATTCAAACTTTACTTCTTGTGAACTTGCTATTTTCAATTCAAACTCTCTCTACTTCCAACTCAAACTCTATACCATCCTGAAAGTCCATCAGTGTAACAACCCCCATACCGTTTACCGATAAATTACTGAATTACCTACTGATTATTGCTAAACTGGACTGCTTATGACAGATAATTGAACTAACTGAAGTACTGAACGGACTGATTGAAAACTGGAACTGAATTGACTAAGTTTATCTATTGTATTGCATTTTTATCTGTTCGATTATTTGATTTTCTGTTGGTATGTTTATGTTTAAATTGCGAATTGAAGGCCTTATCGGCGGCCGAACTGAAAATTGTTTAGTGTTTCATGATCAGTGGAATTTATGTGATTTAATGGTATATTTATCTAAAATGTGATTAGGAATGATTAAACTAGATTAAATAAAGCCAAATAATAGAGTTGCATTAATTACGGAATTGTCATTGAGTGGGGCCTTTGTTTATTCATATTTGAGGCCTTGTTTATACTTAATCAAAACATATTCATCAGCCCTTTTCCTTATACTAGCCGACCAAGAGAGGAAATAGGGGAGAATTGAGTTCATTTTGTGATTTTGGCTTGGATTTTGGTAGAATTGAAGTATAGTTTGCAAATTGAGCCTCCAAACCTTGAATACAAGACTTAGGTAAGGGAATACAACCCTCTAATTGTGAGTTTAAGCTAATTCTTGCATGATCCTTGCCAAATTGTAGAGTTAAGTCTTGATTTAGTTCATACATGTAAGATTATAGCTTAATTCATGCATGCATGGGTAAAATGTTGAAATTTGAGTTGAGTTCATGGTAAATTGCACATGCATGTTCATATTTAGGCTTGAGTCCATGATTTCAACATGTTCTTGAAGAAATGAGTTCATTTGAACAAGCATTGGAGCTTTAAAATGGTTGGATTTCATGCATGTTTGCATTTCTCCATGTTTATGAAAAATGGGTTTGAAAAATGGTTTTAATTGACTTACCTTTGGGGCTTGAATTCATAAATTGAGCTTTGAAACTTGTTATACAATGAATTTAGATATGTTTTGCAGAATTTGAGCCCAAGAGGTCGAGTTTAGAGTGGTAGAATGCTTGGTTTGAGCTTGGGAGGCAAATCTGGAAATTCCAGATTTGGCTTCCTCGCTCGAGCGAAGGATTCCTCGCTCGAGCGAGCACCTTTGTCCAGGGCTTCGCTCGAGCGAGCATCGCGCGTAAAATCACAGCATCCAGTACTTTTACTGTTCAACAGACCGCTCGAGCGAAGGATCTCTCGCTCGAGCGAAGCCTTTGATTTTGGAAGCTCGCTCGAGCGAAGGAAGGCTCGCTCGAGCAAGGCTCCTATTTTCAGCAAACTTTGCAAAATATTTTTAAAGTGTATTTTTGCATCCTTATCCCATTCTAGGCATTCTTAGGCCTAGTTTAAGGCATCTTAATGAGGATATAGATATAGAACACACCAAGGCAAATTAAGGATTTAGTTATGATATTTTCCAACTGTGTAGCTTAGTGTGTGTTCAACCTGTGAACTGTGTAGGGTTGGCGACTGGGGAGGCACGCTCTAGCATACTATAGCCCAAACTCTGTGAGTAACAATTGTGTATAGATATGTTCAACTGAGAATGTTTTCTGACTGCTTAACGGAACTGTTTTCTGAAATAATTATTGTTAATTGATTGAATGTATGTCCTGTATTCTGAAATGTATTGTGGCGTCCTTAGCAACGATTGTATACTGTTATTGCTATTGTTACAGAGATCTCTGTCGGTTCCCTCGTGGAACCACTCCTGTTTACTGACTGATGGCCATCATTACTGTTCGGTCTTTAAGACCTACTGTTTACTGCTATGCTAATGGATGTACCACATATGACTGAATAACTGTTCTGACTGAAATGTTTTCATTATTGTAAGGACATATCATTCTTAACCTCTTTATGCATTATGTTATTCACTGGGCTTTAGCTCACTGTTTATATATATATGTAGGTGCTCAGCCACCAGATCGGAGCTAGGAGCGTGGGTTAGACTCCAGTTTTGTCAAGCCAGCCTATGTGCCTCACTGCGAGGTTCCGAGTTGCCATGCTATGGCTTTGGGGTGTTTTGTTTTTCCCCTGTCTGTCTCCGTACTGTTTGGATTACTGTATAGACTGTCAACTACTAACTGTACTGTTATCAAGGGATTAGGTCCCTGTACTGTGTGACTGTAAATATTGGCATAGACTGTACTGTTCGACTGCATGAATGTATGAAAAATCTTTTTGGCATGCAGACTGTCACAGCTCAATGGACATTATTTATTTACTGTATTGGCTTCCGCCAGGCCCTGAACTCTGTTTTACTGTACTACTGTTAAGCAGGCCTTCGGTAATCTCGGATTACTGGCCGGTTACGGTGCTAAATCCATAGGGCCGGGTTTGGGTCGTGACAAAGTGGTATCAGAGCGATACTTAACCACGAGTTATACCCCCACACACGTGTCCAAATGAGCTATAGGGTGTCCTAGAAAAGTGATTAGGGCATTTCATGAACTTGAAAAGTGTGTGGCTATGTTATGACTGAATACATGTTAATGTGATAACTGTCTAAATATGCAACTGTTTATGTTATAATTGCTACAACTGGTATAACTGCTTATAGTGAAATGGACAATGCAAATGAACCTGAATCATCCGAGGCCAGAATGGCACGAATGGAAAGAATGATGGAACTGATAACTGCTAGACTTGAGCAACAACAGAACCAACAGCCCCCACCTCCTCCTCCTCCGGTACAGCCGGAACCGAATGTGAATTTGAATGATGGGGACATAATTGCTCTCACCCAGAAGTTCAGCAAACTGAAACCGCCATCCTTTCAGGGAGGCTTGGAACCGTTGAAAGCTGAAGCTTGGGTACTTGAGACTGAAAAGTTATTTGAAGTGTTTCCGTGCTCGGAAGCAAATAAAGTATTGTTAGCTACCTTCACCTTGCAAGAAGAGGCCAGAAGGTGGTGGATGCTGGTCCGTGATACTAACACTGTAGTGACTTGGGCTCAGTTTAAGGAGTCCTTCTTTGAAAAATATTTCCCCTAGTGTATCAGGGATAGGAAGGTGACTGAGTTTGAACAACTGAGGCAGGGCACCATGTCCGTTGCCGAATATGAAACAAAGTTCACCGGGCTTGCCAAATATGCACCACATATGGTGGACACCGAATACAAGAAGGCTCGAAGGTTTGAAGGCGGCCTGAATGCTGCAATACTGGACAGAATAAGTGTGTTAAAACTACCGACCTATGTAGGTGTTCTTGACCGAGCATTGATGGCCGAGTCGAACATCAAGGCAGTGAAACAATCTGAAACACCGACAACTGAATGGCATGGCAAAAGGCAGGGTTTCAAATTCAAGAAAGGCAAGCATAATCAACTGAACAAAAAGCAAAATACAGGGTCAACGACTACTTCTAGTCCAGGGAACCGTTCTTTTCCGCCCTGTTCCGAATGTGGTAACAACCATAAGGGAGTTTGTTACAAACTTTCTGGTGCTTGTTTCAGGTGTGGCAAAGTGGGCCACATGGTGAAAGATTGCCCTTCCACTGTGCCGGGCAATAGTAAAGCTGCAGGCAGCGCCGCAGCACCAACTGTAGCACCAAAGCCTAACCCCAAAGCTACCGGGAAGGAGCCTATGAGGCAGGGCCGAGTGTTCGCCCTAGTACTGGGAGACGTGCAAAATACTGAAACCGTTGTGTCAGGTATCCTCTCTATTTGTACACAAAATGCATATGTATTGATTGATTCGGGGTCTACACATTCTTATGTGTCGCATGCTTTCTCACGGAAATTGAATAGACCCTTAGAACCCATGAATTACCTGTTAGCTGTATCATCACCTATTGGGGGATCCATGACATGTGCATATATGTATCCTGCTTGTGAGATTATTGTTGGGGATATGCATCTGTTTATTGATTTACTGCCATTGAATATTGATCATTTTGATGTAATATTGGGGATGGACTGGTTACAAAAATATCATGCCACTATAGACTGTGTAACAAAGCAAGTAGTTTTCCATCCACCTAGTTTGCCTGAATTTGTGTTTAATGGGAGTGGAGTAGTACCTCCTCCGTACTTGATTTCTTCAGTAAAAGCTATTAAATTAATTAGAAAGGGGTGTAAAGGATATCTGTGTTCTGTGCTGACTGTGCCTACTGATGATAGTGTTAAAACTGATGTGAATTGTATTCCCATAGTCAGAGAATTCCCAGATGTATTTCCAGATGATCTGCCAGGGGATTTGGTTGACAGGGAGATTGAATTTACCGTTGATGTGATTCCGGGTACACAGCCAATATCTAAAGCTCCCTACAGAATGGCCCCAACTGAGCTGAAGGAATTGAAAGTGCAATTGCAAGAACTGTTAGACAAGAAGTTTATCAGGCCCAGTACTTCACCGTGGGGTGCACCTGTTCTATTTGTAAAGAAGAAAGATAGCTCACTGAGATTGTGTATTGATTACCGTGAATTGAACAAGGTAACTGTGAAAAATAAATACCCATTGCCACGTATTGATGATTTATTTGATCAGTTACAGGGCGCACAAGTGTTTTCCAAGATTGATCTCAGATCGGGGTATCATCAACTGAAGGTTAAACCGGAAGACATTGATAAAACCGCTTTTAGAACGAGGTATGGCCATTATGAATTTTTAGTTATGCCATTCAGAGTCACGAATGCCCCTGCTGCTTTTATGGACCTTATGAACATAATTTTTAAACCATACCTTGATGATTTCATTGTGGTATTTATTGATGACATACTGATTTATTCAAAAAGTAGAGAAGAACATGAACATCATCTGAGACTTGCCCTACAAACCTTAAGAGAACAGAAATTGTATGCTAAATTGTCTAAATGTGAATTCTGGCTTGATCATATTATGTTTTTGGGGCATGTTGTTAGCAAAGATGGAATTTCTGTTGATCCGCAGAAAATTGAAGCTGTAGTGAACTGGCCTAGACCAACAAATGTGACTGAAGTCCGAAGCTTTTTGGGATTGGCTGGATATTACAGAAGATTTGTCAAAGACTTCTCCAAAATTACCCTATCATTGACTCAGTTAACTCAGAAGGGGACGTCATTTGACTGGACTGACCAGAGGGAATCAGCATTTCAAGAATTGAAAACTCGACTTGTAACTGCATCGGTCCTTACTCTACCTTCAGGTACGGATGGTTATACTGTATTTAGTGATGCTTTTCATAAGGGTTTGGGGTGTGTTTTAATGCAGAATGAGAGAGTTATTGCTTATGCTTCCCGATAACTGAGACCACATGAAAAGAACTACCCGACCCATGATCTAGAACTGGCTGCAGTAGTGTTTGCACTGAAAATCTGGCGTCACTACCTTTACGGGGCGACCTGTGAAGTATACACTGACCACAAGAGTTTGAAATATTTCTTCACACAGAAAGAACTGAACATGAGACAACGGAGATGGCTGGAACTGATTAAAGATTATGACTTGCAGATTCTGTATCACCCGGGAAAAGCCAATACCGTTGCTGATGCACTGAGCCGGAAATCGATTGCAAATTTAGCTTGTTTGCTCACTAGACAGAAAGAGCTGCTTTGTGACCTTGAAAAGTCTGAAATTGAAGTTGTTTTGAGAGAACAAGGTGGAACAGTAGCCGCTATTTCTGCTCAACCGGCATTGATTGAAGAAGTTAAGGAGAAACAGCAACTGGATGACTTCTTGAAAAAGATCATCGAAGAAAGAGAGTTTAAGCCGAGACCGGGTTTCAAATTTGAGAACAATGTACTGAAATTTCAAGAAAGACTGTGTGTGCCGAATGACACTGAACTGAAAAGAAGAGTTCTGCAAGAGGGCCACAATTCAAAATTGTCTATCCACCCGGGGAATACGAAAATGTACCAAGATCTGAAACAGAATTTCTGGTGGCCGGGAATGAAGAAAGAAATTGCTGACTTTGTAGCGAAATGTCTGCATTGCCAACAAGTCAAAGCTGAACATCAACGACCTGCCGGATTATTGCAACCCTTACCCATACCGGAGTGGAAATGGGAGCATATCACGATGGATTTTATCGTTGGGTTACCTCGCTCCAGAAAAGGTATGGATTCAATTTGGGTTATTGTTGATAGACTAACCAAATCTGCTCACTTCTTACCTGTCAAGACAATCTATAATGCGGACAAATTGGCTGTTATCTATATTGATGAAATTGTGAGACTGCATGGTGTGCCTGTGTCCATTGTTTCTGACAGGGATTCGAAGTTTACATCGAGGTTTTGGCAAAGCCTACAGACTGCATTGGGTACTGAATTGAGACTGAGTAGTGCCTATCATCCTCAGACAGATGGACAGTCAGAAAGGACCATCCAGACTTTGGAGGATCTATTGAGAATGTGTGTCCTTGATTTTCAGGGAAACTGGGAGAGTCATTTGCCATTGGCTGAATTCGCCTACAACAACAGTTATCATTCAAGTATTGGTATGGCACCTTTCGAGGCATTGTATGGCAGGAAGTGTAGATCTCCAATTTGCTGGGCAGAAGTTGGAGATGGGCCTTTGCTTGGGCCCGAGATCGTATATGAGATGACTGAAAAGATCAAACTGATACAGCAAAGACTGAAAACCGCACAGAGTAGACAGAAAAGTTATGCGGATGTCAGAAGACGGGACAGAGAGTATGAAGTGGGTGATCACGTTTTTGTGAAAGTGACACCAATGAAAGGCCAGACTCGTTTTGGAGTCAAAGGCAAGTTCGCGCCGAGATACGTCGGACCATATGAGATTATTGAGAAAATTAATCCGGTGGCGTATCAAGTTGCGCTCCCTCCTGAAATAGAGCATATGCATAATGTTTTCCACATTTCGATGTTGAGAGATTATCTCCGGGATCCCTTTCATGTAATTGAGCCTACTCGAGTAGTGTTGAGTGATGACTATACTTACGAGGAACGGCCTATACAGATTGTAAACAGACGGATCAAGAAACTGAGAAACAAAGAGATCCCGCTAGTGAAAGTTGACTGGCAAAACCATGGTGGTGTGTATGCCACCTGGGAGAGGGAATATGACGTGGCTAAGAGATATCCTGATTTGTTCCCACTGGATCCTGTTTTCTTCCAGAATGAAGGTAACTCGAGTTTAGAGGACTAAACTCCTTATAAGGAGGGGAGACTGTAACAACCCCCATACCGTTTACCGATAAATTACTGAATTACCTACTGATTATTGCTAAACTGGACTGCTTATGACAGATAATTGAACTAACTGAAGTACTGAACGGACTGATTGAAAACTGGAACTGAATTGACTAAGTTTATCTATTGTATTGCATTTTTATCTGTTCGATTATTTGATTTTCTGTTGGTATGTTTATGTTTAAATTGCGAATTGAAGGCCTTATCGGCGGCCGAACTGAAAATTGTTTAGTGTTTCATGATCAGTGGAATTTATGTGATTTAATGGTATATTTATCTAAAATGTGATTAGGAATGATTAAACTAGATTAAATAAAGCCAATTAATAGAGTTGCATTAATTACGGAATTGCCATTGAGTGGGGCCTTTGTTTATTCATATTTGAGGCCTTGTTTACACTTAATCAAAACATATTCATCAGCCCTTTTCCTTATACTAGCCGACCAAGAGAGGAAATAGGGGAGAATTGAGTTCATTTTGTGATTTTGGCTTGGATTTTGGTAGAATTGAAGTATAGTTTGCAAATTGAGCCTCCAAACCTTGAATTCAAGACTTAGGTAAGGGAATACAACCCTCTAATTGTGAGTTTAAGCTAATTCTTGCATGATCCTTGCCAAATTGTAGAGTTAAGTCTTGATTTAGTTCATACATGTAAGATTATAGCTTAATTCATGCATGCATGGGTAAAATGTTGAAATTTGAGTTGAGTTCATGGTAAATTGCACATGCATGTTCATATTTAGGCTTGAGTCCATGATTTCAACATGTTCTTGAAGAAATGAGTTCATTTGAACAAGCATTGGAGCTTTAAAATGGTTGGATTTAATGCATGTTTGCATTTCTCCATGTTTATGAAAAATGGGTTTGAAAAATGGTTTTAATTGACTCACCTTTGGGGCTTGAATTCATAAATTGAGCTTTGAAACTTGTTATACAATGAATTTAGATATGTTTTCCAGAATTTGAGCCCAAGAGGTCGAGTTTAGAGTGGTAGAATGCTTGGTTTGAGCTTGGGAGGCAAATCTGGAAATTCCAGATTTGGCTTCCTCGCTCGAGCGAAGGATTCCTCGCTCGAGCGAGCACCTTTGTCCAGGGCTCCGCTCGAGCGAGCATCGCGCGTAAAATCACAGCATCCAGTACTTTTACTGTTCAACAGACCGCTCGAGCGAAGGATCTCTCGCTCGAGCGAAGCCTTTGATTTTGGAAGCTCGCTCGAGCGAAGGAAGGCTCGCTCGAGCGAGGCTCCTATTTTCAGCAAACTTTGCAAAATATTTTTAAAGTGTATTTTTGCATCCTTATCCCATTCTAGGCATTCTTAGGCCTAGTTTAAGGCATCTTAATGAGGATATAGATATAGAACACACCAAGGCAAATTAAGGATTTAGTTATGATATTTCCCAACTGTGTAGCTTAGTGTGTGTTCAACCTGTGAACTGTGTAGGGTTGGCGACTGGGGAGGCACGCTCTAGCATACTATAGCCCAAACTCTGTGAGTAACAATTGTGTATAGATATGTTCAACTGAGAATGTTTTCTGACTGCTTAACGGAACTGTTTTCTGAAATAATTATTGTTAATTGATTGAATGTATGTCCTGTATTCTGAAATGTATTGTGGCGTCCTTAGCAACGATTGTATACTGTTATTGCTATTGTTACAGAGATCTCTGTCGGTTCCCTCGTGGAACCACTCCTGTTTACTGACTGATGGCCATCATTACTGTTCGGTCTTTAAGACCTACTGTTTACTGCTATGCTAATGGATGTACCACATATGACTGAATAACTGTTCTGACTGAAATGTTTTCATTATTGTAAGGACATATCATTCTTAACCTCTTTATGCATTATGTTATTCACTGGGCTTTAGCTCACTGTTTATATATATATATGTAGGTGCTCAGCCACCAGATCGGAGCTAGGAGCGTGGGTTAGACTCCAGTTTTGTCAAGCCAGCCTATGTGCCTCACTGCGAGGTTCCGAGTTGCCATGCTATGGCTTTGGGGTGTTTTGTTTTTCCCCTGTCTGTCTCCGTACTGTTTGGATTACTGTATAGACTGTCAACTACTAACTGTACTGTTATCAAGGGATTAGGTCCCTGTACTGTGTGACTGTAAATATTGGCATAGACTGTACTGTTCGACTGCATGAATGTATGAAAAATCTTTTTGGCATGCAGACTGTCACAGCTCAATGGACATTATTTATTTACTGTATTGGCTTCCGCCAGGCCCTGAACTCTGTTTTACTGTACTACTGTTAAGCAGGCCTTCGGTAATCTCGGATTACTGGCCGGTTACGGTGCTAAATCCATAGGGCCGGGTTTGGGTCGTGACAAAGTGGTATCAGAGCGATACTTAACCACGAGTTATACCCCCACACACGTGTCCAAATGAGCTATAGGGTGTCCTAGAAAAGTGATTAGGGCATTTCATGAACTTGAAAAGTGTGTGGCTATGTTATGACTGAATACATGTTAATGTGATAACTGTCTAAATATGCAACTGTTTATGTTATAATTGCTACAACTGGTATAACTGCTTATAGTGAAATGGACAATGCAAATGAACCTGAATCATCCGAGGCCAGAATGGCACGAATGGAAAGAATGATGGAACTGATAACTGCTAGACTTGAGCAACAACAGAACCAACAGCCCCCACCTCCTCCTCCTCCGGTACAGCCGGAACCGAATGTGAATTTGAATGATGGGGACATAATTGCTCTCACCCAGAAGTTCAGCAAACTGAAACCGCCATCCTTTCAGGGAGGCTTGGAACCGTTGAAAGCTGAAGCTTGGGTACTTGAGACTGAAAAGTTATTTGAAGTGTTTCCGTGCTCGGAAGCAAATAAAGTATTGTTAGCTACCTTCACCTTGCAAGAAGAGGCCAGAAGGTGGTGGATGCTGGTCCGTGATACTAACACTGTAGTGACTTGGGCTCAGTTTAAGGAGTCCTTCTTTGAAAAATATTTCCCCTAGTGTATCAGGGATAGGAAGGTGACTGAGTTTGAACAACTGAGGCAGGGCACCATGTCCGTTGCCGAATATGAAACAAAGTTCACCGGGCTTGCCAAATATGCACCACATATGGTGGACACCGAATACAAGAAGGCTCGAAGGTTTGAAGGCGGCCTGAATGCTGCAATACTGGACAGAATAAGTGTGTTAAAACTACCGACCTATGTAGGTGTTCTTGACCGAGCATTGATGGCCGAGTCGAACATCAAGGCAGTGAAACAATCTGAAACACCGACAACTGAATGGCATGGCAAAAGGCAGGGTTTCAAATTCAAGAAAGGCAAGCATAATCAACTGAACAAAAAGCAAAATACAGGGTCAACGACTACTTCTAGTCCAGGGAACCGTTCTTTTCCGCCCTGTTCCGAATGTGGTAACAACCATAAGGGAGTTTGTTACAAACTTTCTGGTGCTTGTTTCAGGTGTGGCAAAGTGGGCCACATGGTGAAAGATTGCCCTTCCACTGTGCCGGGCAATAGTAAAGCTGCAGGCAGCGCCGCAGCACCAACTGTAGCACCAAAGCCTAACCCCAAAGCTACCGGGAAGGAGCCTATGAGGCAGGGCCGAGTGTTCGCCCTAGTACTGGGAGACGTGCAAAATACTGAAACCGTTGTGTCAGGTATCCTCTCTATTTGTACACAAAATGCATATGTATTGATTGATTCGGGGTCTACACATTCTTATGTGTCGCATGCTTTCTCACGGAAATTGAATAGACCCTTAGAACCCATGAATTACCTGTTAGCTGTATCATCACCTATTGGGGGATCCATGACATGTGCATATATGTATCCTGCTTGTGAGATTATTGTTGGGGATATGCATCTGTTTATTGATTTACTGCCATTGAATATTGATCATTTTGATGTAATATTGGGGATGGACTGGTTACAAAAATATCATGCCACTATAGACTGTGTAACAAAGCAAGTAGTTTTCCATCCACCTAGTTTGCCTGAATTTGTGTTTAATGGGAGTGGAGTAGTACCTCCTCCGTACTTGATTTCTTCAGTAAAAGCTATTAAATTAATTAGAAAGGGGTGTAAAGGATATCTGTGTTCTGTGCTGACTGTGCCTACTGATGATAGTGTTAAAACTGATGTGAATTGTATTCCCATAGTCAGAGAATTCCCAGATGTATTTCCAGATGATCTGCCAGGGGATTTGGTTGACAGGGAGATTGAATTTACCGTTGATGTGATTCCGGGTACACAGCCAATATCTAAAGCTCCCTACAGAATGGCCCCAACTGAGCTGAAGGAATTGAAAGTGCAATTGCAAGAACTGTTAGACAAGAAGTTTATCAGGCCCAGTACTTCACCGTGGGGTGCACCTGTTCTATTTGTAAAGAAGAAAGATAGCTCACTGAGATTGTGTATTGATTACCGTGAATTGAACAAGGTAACTGTGAAAAATAAATACCCATTGCCACGTATTGATGATTTATTTGATCAGTTACAGGGCGCACAAGTGTTTTCCAAGATTGATCTCAGATCGGGGTATCATCAACTGAAGGTTAAACCGGAAGACATTGATAAAACCGCTTTTAGAACGAGGTATGGCCATTATGAATTTTTAGTTATGCCATTCAGAGTCACGAATGCCCCTGCTGCTTTTATGGACCTTATGAACATAATTTTTAAACCATACCTTGATGATTTCATTGTGGTATTTATTGATGACATACTGATTTATTCAAAAAGTAGAGAAGAACATGAACATCATCTGAGACTTGCCCTACAAACCTTAAGAGAACAGAAATTGTATGCTAAATTGTCTAAATGTGAATTCTGGCTTGATCATATTATGTTTTTGGGGCATGTTGTTAGCAAAGATGGAATTTCTGTTGATCCGCAGAAAATTGAAGCTGTAGTGAACTGGCCTAGACCAACAAATGTGACTGAAGTCCGAAGCTTTTTGGGATTGGCTGGATATTACAGAAGATTTGTCAAAGACTTCTCCAAAATTACCCTATCATTGACTCAGTTAACTCAGAAGGGGACGTCATTTGACTGGACTGACCAGAGGGAATCAGCATTTCAAGAATTGAAAACTCGACTTGTAACTGCATCGGTCCTTACTCTACCTTCAGGTACGGATGGTTATACTGTATTTAGTGATGCTTTTCATAAGGGTTTGGGGTGTGTTTTAATGCAGAATGAGAGAGTTATTGCTTATGCTTCCCGATAACTGAGACCACATGAAAAGAACTACCCGACCCATGATCTAGAACTGGCTGCAGTAGTGTTTGCACTGAAAATCTGGCGTCACTACCTTTACGGGGCGACCTGTGAAGTATACACTGACCACAAGAGTTTGAAATATTTCTTCACACAGAAAGAACTGAACATGAGACAACGGAGATGGCTGGAACTGATTAAAGATTATGACTTGCAGATTCTGTATCACCCGGGAAAAGCCAATACCGTTGCTGATGCACTGAGCCGGAAATCGATTGCAAATTTAGCTTGTTTGCTCACTAGACAGAAAGAGCTGCTTTGTGACCTTGAAAAGTCTGAAATTGAAGTTGTTTTGAGAGAACAAGGTGGAACAGTAGCCGCTATTTCTGCTCAACCGGCATTGATTGAAGAAGTTAAGGAGAAACAGCAACTGGATGACTTCTTGAAAAAGATCATCGAAGAAAGAGAGTTTAAGCCGAGACCGGGTTTCAAATTTGAGAACAATGTACTGAAATTTCAAGAAAGACTGTGTGTGCCGAATGACACTGAACTGAAAAGAAGAGTTCTGCAAGAGGGCCACAATTCAAAATTGTCTATCCACCCGGGGAATACGAAAATGTACCAAGATCTGAAACAGAATTTCTGGTGGCCGGGAATGAAGAAAGAAATTGCTGACTTTGTAGCGAAATGTCTGCATTGCCAACAAGTCAAAGCTGAACATCAACGACCTGCCGGATTATTGCAACCCTTACCCATACCGGAGTGGAAATGGGAGCATATCACGATGGATTTTATCGTTGGGTTACCTCGCTCCAGAAAAGGTATGGATTCAATTTGGGTTATTGTTGATAGACTAACCAAATCTGCTCACTTCTTACCTGTCAAGACAATCTATAATGCGGACAAATTGGCTGTTATCTATATTGATGAAATTGTGAGACTGCATGGTGTGCCTGTGTCCATTGTTTCTGACAGGGATTCGAAGTTTACATCGAGGTTTTGGCAAAGCCTACAGACTGCATTGGGTACTGAATTGAGACTGAGTAGTGCCTATCATCCTCAGACAGATGGACAGTCAGAAAGGACCATCCAGACTTTGGAGGATCTATTGAGAATGTGTGTCCTTGATTTTCAGGGAAACTGGGAGAGTCATTTGCCATTGGCTGAATTCGCCTACAACAACAGTTATCATTCAAGTATTGGTATGGCACCTTTCGAGGCATTGTATGGCAGGAAGTGTAGATCTCCAATTTGCTGGGCAGAAGTTGGAGATGGGCCTTTGCTTGGGCCCGAGATCGTATATGAGATGACTGAAAAGATCAAACTGATACAGCAAAGACTGAAAACCGCACAGAGTAGACAGAAAAGTTATGCGGATGTCAGAAGACGGGACAGAGAGTATGAAGTGGGTGATCACGTTTTTGTGAAAGTGACACCAATGAAAGGCCAGACTCGTTTTGGAGTCAAAGGCAAGTTCGCGCCGAGATACGTCGGACCATATGAGATTATTGAGAAAATTAATCCGGTGGCGTATCAAGTTGCGCTCCCTCCTGAAATAGAGCATATGCATAATGTTTTCCACATTTCGATGTTGAGAGATTATCTCCGGGATCCCTTTCATGTAATTGAGCCTACTCGAGTAGTGTTGAGTGATGACTATACTTACGAGGAACGGCCTATACAGATTGTAAACAGACGGATCAAGAAACTGAGAAACAAAGAGATCCCGCTAGTGAAAGTTGACTGGCAAAACCATGGTGGTGTGTATGCCACCTGGGAGAGGGAATATGACATGGCTAAGAGATATCCTGATTTGTTCCCACTGGATCCTGTTTTCTTCCAGAATGAAGGTAACTCGAGTTTAGAGGACTAAACTCCTTATAAGGAGGGGAGACTGTAACAACCCCCATACCGTTTACCGATAAATTACTGAATTACCTACTGATTATTGCTAAACTGGACTGCTTATGACAGATAATTGAACTAACTGAAGTACTGAACGGACTGATTGAAAACTGGAACTGAATTGACTAAGTTTATCTATTGTATTGCATTTTTATCTGTTCGATTATTTGATTTTCTGTTGGTATGTTTATGTTTAAATTGCGAATTGAAGGCCTTATCGGCGGCCGAACTGAAAATTGTTTAGTGTTTCATGATCAGTGGAATTTATGTGATTTAATGGTATATTTATCTAAAATGTGATTAGGAATGATTAAACTAGATTAAATAAAGCCAATTAATAGAGTTGCATTAATTACGGAATTGCCATTGAGTGGGGCCTTTGTTTATTCATATTTGAGGCCTTGTTTACACTTAATCAAAACATATTCATCAGCCCTTTTCCTTATACTAGCCGACCAAGAGAGGAAATAGGGGAGAATTGAGTTCATTTTGTGATTTTGGCTTGGATTTTGGTAGAATTGAAGTATAGTTTGCAAATTGAGCCTCCAAACCTTGAATTCAAGACTTAGGTAAGGGAATACAACCCTCTAATTGTGAGTTTAAGCTAATTCTTGCATGATCCTTGCCAAATTGTAGAGTTAAGTCTTGATTTAGTTCATACATGTAAGATTATAGCTTAATTCATGCATGCATGGGTAAAATGTTGAAATTTGAGTTGAGTTCATGGTAAATTGCACATGCATGTTCATATTTAGGCTTGAGTCCATGATTTCAACATGTTCTTGAAGAAATGAGTTCATTTGAACAAGCATTGGAGCTTTAAAATGGTTGGATTTAATGCATGTTTGCATTTCTCCATGTTTATGAAAAATGGGTTTGAAAAATGGTTTTAATTGACTCACCTTTGGGGCTTGAATTCATAAATTGAGCTTTGAAACTTGTTATACAATGAATTTAGATATGTTTCCCAGAATTTGAGCCCAAGAGGTCGAGTTTAGAGTGGTAGAATGCTTGGTTTGAGCTTGGGAGGCAAATCTGGAAATTCCAGATTTGGCTTCCTCGCTCGAGCGAAGGATTCCTCGCTCGAGCGAGCACCTTTGTCCAGGGCTCCGCTCGAGCGAGCATCGCGCGTAAAATCACAGCATCCAGTACTTTTACTGTTCAACAGACCGCTCGAGCGAAGGATCTCTCGCTCGAGCGAAGCCTTTGATTTTGGAAGCTCGCTCGAGCGAAGGAAGGCTCGCTCGAGCGAGGCTCCTATTTTCAGCAAACTTTGCAAAATATTTTTAAAGTGTATTTTTGCATCCTTATCCCATTCTAGGCATTCTTAGGCCTAGTTTAAGGCATCTTAATGAGGATATAGATATAGAACACACCAAGGCAAATTAAGGATTTAGTTATGATATTTCCCAACTGTGTAGCTTAGTGTGTGTTCAACCTGTGAACTGTGTAGGGTTGGCGACTGGGGAGGCACGCTCTAGCATACTATAGCCCAAACTCTGTGAGTAACAATTGTGTATAGATATGTTCAACTGAGAATGTTTTCTGACTGCTTAACGGAACTGTTTTCTGAAATAATTATTGTTAATTGATTGAATGTATGTCCTGTATTCTGAAATGTATTGTGGCGTCCTTAGCAACGATTGTATACTGTTATTGCTATTGTTACAGAGATCTCTGTCGGTTCCCTCGTGGAACCACTCCTGTTTACTGACTGATGGCCATCATTACTGTTCGGTCTTTAAGACCTACTGTTTACTGCTATGCTAATGGATGTACCACATATGACTGAATAACTGTTCTGACTGAAATGTTTTCATTATTGTAAGGACATATCATTCTTAACCTCTTTATGCATTATGTTATTCACTGGGCTTTAGCTCACTGTTTATATATATATATGTAGGTGCTCAGCCACCAGATCGGAGCTAGGAGCGTGGGTTAGACTCCAGTTTTGTCAAGCCAGCCTATGTGCCTCACTGCGAGGTTCCGAGTTGCCATGCTATGGCTTTGGGGTGTTTTGTTTTTCCCCTGTCTGTCTCCGTACTGTTTGGATTACTGTATAGACTGTCAACTACTAACTGTACTGTTATCAAGGGATTAGGTCCCTGTACTGTGTGACTGTAAATATTGGCATAGACTGTACTGTTTGACTGCATGAATGTATGAAAAATCTTTTTGGCATGCAGACTGTCACAGCTCAATGGACATTATTTATTTACTGTATTGGCTTCCGCCAGGCCCTGAACTCTGTTTTACTGTACTACTGTTAAGCAGGCCTTCGGTAATCTCGGATTACTGGCCGGTTACGGTGCTAAACCCATAGGGCCGGGTTTGGGTCGTGACAATCAGGGTGGGTACCACGTGCACACAAACCATGGAAGGCCATTGCCTCCCTGCCTAGTATATATATATATATATATGGGTTCATTTTATGAGTCATGAACTACCTTATCTAATTTTCAATTTTATGCTCACAAGACATATGGCTATGCATTTACAAAAATTTGATTTTTAGGATTTTGATCTTTTAGGTGTATATATAAAATTTTTATTTTTATAAAATTTTGATTTTTAGGTGTATTACCCTAGTATATATAAAATTTTGATTTTTTAGGTGTATTAGCTTATGGCCAAACGTGTGTTGTGTATACTTGTAAAAATCTGTGTGTAGTGTGCTCAGCATCTCCATTGGAGATGCCCCAAGCAAGGATCCTAATAATGAGCCAAGGCCAGTAGTATTGCCCCAACTAGGAATGGTGTAGGAATAGAACACCACAAATCCAATCCCACTCTACTTCATTGCTATTCCTACTTTTGTTCTACAATTTTGCCCTATATTCCCAATACATTTCCAAACACAATATTATGTCTCAAGATTTCAATATTTCAAAATTCCACTACATAATTCTATAAATTTTTAAAGCAGAATTTCCACTACATATGTCTCAAGATTAAAGCAGAATTTCCTGCATAATTCTATAAATTGATGGCAAGAAGCGGTTAAATTGACTAAAAGAAATAGATACAAGCACAAACATACATACATACATATAGTTGGGTTTTGAGAGCATGTAATCATATAATTTGAAGAAATAAAAATTGGAGGAAAAAAAATTAAAAAAAGCAATGACCTTCTTTTGAGTTTGAGCTGCTTTTCTTGATACCTGAGTTTTGCACATAAAGATTCGATATATCAGTATACAAAAACTCTTCCATCTCTGTGTTTTTGTTTTTATCACAACATAGAAAGAGAGAGAGAGAGAGAGAGAGAGAGAGAGAGAGAGAGGTTTTGTTGGGCTAGGGTTTTTTAGGGAACTGACGAGAGAAAGGGAGAGTGGTGTTCCTGAATCCCTAATTTTGAATGAAAAGTTTACAACCCTCATTTCGAAATTTAAAATCCGAAATCTGAATCCCTAATTTCGAAATTTAAAATCCCAAATCTAAAATGAAAACCCTCATGTATGCGATACAAACCTGAGTGAGGGAGAGTGGTGTTCCTCGTTTTGCCGGTGGTGTTCCTCTTCGTCGTCGGCTGAGTGAGGGAGAAGAAGATGGGTGCGATATCAAATACGGCTTTCGTAAAGTTGAAAGGTAGAAGGGGGCCGTTTTGTTTGTAATGAAAAGCGTTTTTAATTAAAAAAATATTTGGTAAAAAAACGGCTTTTATAAAACCGTTTTTAATTAAATTTTTTTTTTTCAAAAACCGGTTTTTCTAAAACCATTTTTAATTAAATTTTTTTTTTCAAAAACCGGCTTTTCTAAAACCGTTTTTTATTAAAAATATTTTTTTGGTAAAAAATATTTATGTTGAAAATATAAATTAAAAAAAAATTTAATGTAAAAACGGTTTTACCAAAACCGTTTTTAATTAATTCAAAATTAATTAAAAATTAAGTAAAACCGGCTTTTGTAAAGCCGTTTTCTGGGTCCAAAATTTATTATTATTTTAATCGAAAAATACGGTTTTTGAAAAACCGTTTTCTGAAAAACGGCATTAGGAAAACCGTTTTACCCTATATTGGGAATAAAGTTAAAAATACACCCTAAAGTGGGACTAAAATATTCAAAATGCCCAATAATGGAAATTGGCCTATTTTAGACATATGTAAGTCTCAAGAAGTCTACTTCATAATTCTCAATTTGATTTATTTTAAAGCATTGGTAATAGTTGTTTGTTTTTAAAGATCTTTAGTCAAAATATAAAACATGAGTTTTTTTTTTTTTTTTTCTTTCTTTCATGGTTGTACGGACATAAAAAATATTGTATTTAATGATAAAGAAATCCAACAAAGAAGATGATTAACACCACCACGCGATCGTTATCTGCAAGACAAAACACCCCCAGCCGTAGTCAGGGGCCCTCCGACGCCCAAGTCAGTCCTCCTATATTATCAAAATATTTAATGGACTAATTCATAGAGAGAAATTGCGTACCTCAAACCATGAGGGTGTTGCCTATTTATAATATCCAGTGAATTACTTAACAAGTAGTTTGAATGTTTCAGAAGTCCTATCCCAAGAATTTGATAACTGTCATACACGTGATAATTTATAATTACGCCACGTGGTAGTGGCAGGACCCACATAATTCCTATAGTTATTTTTATTCTCTTTCAATTGCCCTTAAGCTTTCATTCTCTTTGAACCCAGTGAAAGAATGAAAGCTTTCTGTTGTTCTGATAAAAATAGTCGTGTAATAATGCCTAGCTAAAACCATACATGGGTGTTAGGGCTCATTCCAAAATGCATAACTTTATAAGGACTTATTCCGAAAATGTTTAGCCTTGCTAGGACTTATTCCAAGAATGCCTAACCTCGTTAGGACTTATTCCAAAAATGTCTTATTAGGACTTATTCCAAGAATACCTAACCTCATTAGGATTTTTTCTGAAAATGCATAACCTTGTTAAGACTTATTCCGAAAATGCTTAGCCTTGTTAGGACTTATTCCAAGAATGTCTAATCTCGTTAAGACTTATTCCAAAAATGCCTTGTTAGGACTTATTCCAAGAATACCTAACCTCATTAGGATTTATTCCGAAAATGCATAACCATGTTAGGACTTATTCCAAGAATGCCTAATCTTGTTAGGAACTACCAAAACATCAACTTGCTTATTGACAAGCAAAACCTGCTCGGCAAGGAATCCCACTATTAGACAAACCATTAATCTACTCTATAAAAATTTTCAAAGTTGGTCAAACATGCTAACCCACTTTGCCAAACAAAACCCATTCGACAAAGATTTTTTAAGTTGGTCAAACTTGTCAACCTACTTTACTAAGTAAAACCTGCGCAACAAAGATTTTCAAAATTAGTCAAACTTGTCAACCTACTTTGCTAAGCAAAGCCCACTCGACGAAATTTTTTCAAATTGGTCAAACTTGCCAACTTACTTTACTGGACAAAGATTTTCAAAAATTGACCAAACCTGCCAATCTACTTCACCAAGCAAAACAAGCTCGACAAAGATTTTTTAAGTTGGTCAAATTTATCAACCTACTTTGCTCGACAAAGATTTTCAAAATTGGTCAAACCTGCCAATCTACTTCACCAAGCAAAACCCGCTCAACAATGATTTTTTAAGTTGGTCAAACCTGCTAACCTACTTTACTTGACAAAGATTTTCTAAATTGGTCAAACCTGCCAATCTACTTCACCAAGCAAAACCCGCTCGACAAAGATTTTTCAAGTTGGTCAAACTTGCCAACCTACTTTGTTCGACAAAGATTTTCAAAATTGGTCAAACCTACCAATCTACTTCACCAAGCAAAACTCGCTCGACAAAGATTTTTCAAATTGGTCAAACTTGTCAACTTATCTCTTGCCCAAACCAGCTCGGCAAAGAAATAAAATTTGTAGCCAAAGGGTAGCTTAATTCATATTGCCTCCGTGATCTATAAAGCGCGGACTCCATCTTAGTATATTTGACCAAATAATGGACTCCTAACATGGAATAATAATGCATAAAGTTGATATTCCACATAACAAAAATCCGATATAATGTATAAAATTTATGCTCCGCAGCATAATAACTGATAATAATACCTCCATGTCCAGAATGATAATACATAAAACCCATACGCCACAGATAATAAAAATCTGATATAATTTATCTTCCATATCTCTGTGATTAGAATAATAGTACATAAACTCTCTAGTCTGGATATGACATCACTGGCTCCTATAAGGAATGAATTTATCTATTTTCTTCGAGTAATCTTGTGCAAGATCAAATCATTGCGTATTTGTTTGCATAGTTATGACTTGATAGTCAAACCCTCTTTTCTCCATACGTATTGCAATGGATCAATCTGAAAGCTATAGCAGAGTCTTAAGATAAAGATAATAATAATACAAGAATTTTTTACCCCAACGTCAATCGTGTATTTGATTGACATAATGAATGGTAAGCCATGTCGAGCATGTCACTGCGTAATTATTACGTTGATCAACATAATCAATGATCTACATAATATTGGAGAACCCAACCGTATAATCTTCTTCATTGAATTCTGTCGGTTCCCACAGACGGTGCCAATTGTACAGACATTAAAAATATCGTATTTGATGATAAAGAAATCCAACAAAGAAGATGATCAACACCACCACGCGATCGTTATCTGCAAGACAAAACACCCCCAGTCGTAGTCGGGGGCCCTCCAACGCCCAAGTCAGTCCTCCTATATTTTCAAAATATTTAATGGACTAATTCATAGAGAGAAATTGCATACCTCAACCCATGAGGGTATTGCCTATTTATAATATTCAGTGACTTACTTAGCAAGTAGTTTGAATTTTTCAAAAGTCCGATCCCAAACAATCTCTGATTATTGAGAACTTTTATATCGATAAGATTTCATATCCTGATGAGTTTTGCACAACATAAAACACTAATGCAGTGTTTGATAAGAATTTGATAACTGTCATGCACGTGATAATTTATAATTACGCCACGTGGCAGTGGTAGGACCCACATAATTCCTATAGTTATTTTTATTCCCTCTCAATGGGCAAAAACATGAGTTCCATTTTTATGTTTGTCATGAATAATTTAAGATACAAGAGATATGTAGAAAATATGTGTGATATTCAAGAAAAAAGTGAGAATTATAGAATTCGTTGCTTTGACCAAAGGTATTAGTATAAATATGGGAGATTTTCAAAAGATCAACAAATTTCTCATATTAAGGTGAGCTATTAAACGAATTAAACTACTCAAGCTTGACTCGTGTGTAGCTCGTTAAAAACCCATTAAAGATCGGTTTATTATGTAAATAAGGTAAGCTTGAACATAATTTAAAACTTGTTATGTTGTTGAATTAAGTTTGAACAACGTATTACTTAGTTTGATAAACTTATATTCATTATAAAAATTAAACTATTCTAGCTCGACTCATATTCGACTTGTTAAAAACTCATTTAGGATCAATTCGTTATGTAAACAAGTCAAATTTAAATACACTTTAAAACTCGTTAAAATTTCAAATCAAGTTTGAATAACCTAATATTCAGATCATTTGCAGCACTAAATTAAGAGAAAAGTTAGGGATAATGAAATTTTTTTCTGAAAATGATCATGAAAGATTTATGATTCTTGAATTACCTTAATTAGTGTGTGGTGCTTTATTCTAAGTGTAACACAAGGGTTACAAAACTTTCATAATTATTTTCATGAAAGATTTTTCATGATACCTACCATTGTTGCTAAATTAAAGTGCATGCCTGTCATCATTAAAGACATTTGGTGATTGCTCATTTGCATTTGATTTTGTACACTCACCAGGTTTGATATCTTATGCCATTTTACATCAAATATACATAAAGAATCATTTAAAGGTATAAAACAAGATTTAATCTTCAACATATAAAGACCTAAATGAATACATGATGTAAGCACCGAGGCACGCCGCCACCACCGCCACCACCACCACATTTGTTGCCATCATCTTTAAGCTTTTCAATCTTGAATCTTGTGCAACATTCTCTGGCAATTTTGCATCATTAAGTGATGCAATCTTCTCTGTGGCATTGTCTGCTTTAGCTAATGTTGGCAATTTAGTGGCTTGATCGTGGCTACTTTCTGGTGTTGAGTTTTCATTAACTTTAGAGTTTTGAAGTTGTGGTGGATGTTCTTGCTTAGGGGCCGAAGAATCTTTTCTCGGCATTACAATGTATAGAAGGCCATCAGCAAAATTTGCACGAATTTCCTTTGCATTGCAGTCCCTTGGAATTTTGATTGTCTTTATGAAACGACTACTTTTTGTTGCTTCCAAAGGACGCTCCCCGGAAATCTTTAGGTTTCTCAAATTGCTAATTTGTATTTTCAACTGTTCCTTCTTGAATGCTGAAATTTATCCAATAATCAAAAACATAAAAAAAAATGATAAATTGATTTAAAAAATTATGAATACTTAAAACAAAATTTTGGTGACGATCTTTTTCTCTAGGCAGGCGGTAGAATTTTTTGCTCCATGGTGGTCTTAGGTCATCTGTAGACCATCATACTAGTTCTAGATAAAAGCATGCTATGAAATTTCTCAAATTCAAAATTTTAAAACAAATTAATATAACCAAAATTTGAGTGATTTCCACTAAAATATTTATCAATTGTCATGCTCTAAACAGTTCTTAACAATAAACATTAAATTTCATTCTTTATAATAATAAATAATAAAAAAACCATGATTTTAATAGCATACGTAAAGTTTCTCATCCGGCTTGTCACTATAAAATTTGGTCCTCCGTTTCAAATAAAAAATGTGACCAACCATTAAGCTATCGGGTAGAAAAACAAACATCACCTCATAATGCCCATTAACTATAAATATATGTGCATGCACGCGTGCGCGCGCACACACATATATATATATACATATTTTGCAATTAATAACTCATAACAAATTAACAATATATAAAGGAAAATAATTAAATGAAAGTCGATGTATATAAATTTGAGCATAAGAAATTGATAAAAGAAAAAAAATAACTAATCTATTGATTAGAGGATCAAATTTCTAAATAAATTTTTATTTTTTTTTTGGAGCAACTTAGCAAAGGATTTTTTTTTTTTCCTTTTTTTTTCAAACACATGGTAGGGGTATGAGATACTGAGTACCAGGGAGATGGACAACAAGAGTTTCACGTCTGTCGTCGTGTCGCCAATTGCATAAAGGTTCAAATTCTTCATAAGGTGGGTTCACAGCAGCTCCATTCATGGTTTCCATTGCAAGCTGTGCTTTCTTCATCCCTAGGGTTTTGACAAAGATGTTTGGAAGTGTATACTGGATGCAATGTGAGAGTCCTCCTCTATGTGTTACAAATACATATACTGTTGGAGGATTTGTAAGAGGTTTCTTTGGGACTTCCTCCTGGGAGAGAATCATTCCTTTTTGGGTTATTGGGTTTTGAGTTGCTTTGTGTATTTACCAAGCCTGCTTCATGTCTTAAGGTTTTTGAGAAAAAAAATTAATTACAAAATTACTTTATAAGAATGAAATATCTTAGTTATCTTTTTAAGAATGAAATATCGTAGTTATCAAAAGTGTCATTTTTGTATTTTTAGCGACGAAATTAAACATTTAGTGATTACTATATTTTTAAGAACAAATTTTTTTTTTTTAAAAGAAGTAAATCTTTTTAGGACAAAAATGTTTTGTCCCTAAAAGTTTATTTAATAGTGACATTTTCAAAATTTTGTCGCTAATGATTATTTTTTGAACTTTTTCTGGACAATTTTTAATGACGACAATATTGGTCTCTTAAAATTTTTACTTTTAAAGACAAAAAAAATTGATCTTGAAAACCTATATATGTTGTAATGAAATCACAAAATTCCTTATCAAGTAGGTTTATATAACTAGAAAAAATACTTAGAAAATTAGCCAAAATTTACAATTTAAGGCCAAAGTTCATCATCACAACAACATTTTAAATAGACACCTTAAATTTGCACACTTAGTTTTTTTGGTAATTTGTTCTCAATGACAGACTTTCACTTTTTTATTTGGTCAAATCTTTTTGTCAAATACATCATTACAAATTGTTATTGGTGATTGGTAAACTTTGATAAGTAACTGATTGGATTATGATTCGAAATATATAGGTCATGTTTGGATTGTTTTACGAAACAGTTTATTTATTTATTTTTTGAAAAAATAAAAATTAGTTTGATAAAATAAACACTAAAAATAATTACAAATTTTAAAAATTATTTATACCTCCCAAAAGGACAAAACTATACGAAAATAGTCAATATTTTTCATTTTTCATTTTTTTCACCAAATTATGTTTTAGGTTTTTAGAAAAAAATTCTATTCTTTTTTTTAAACTGAACCAAATAAAACCAGAATACCTCCAAACGTGATATTAGCTCTATTTAGTACAACTTATTAAATTGTAATAATCAAATCCAACCCTTAAAAGCACTTCTTTCTTGGTTTCCAAATAATTAGATTTTTTTTAAACTTATGTTATTTCTATTTTATAAGTTATAAGTATAAACTATATCAATTAATTTGATATAGACTCTCAAATAAAAAAAAGAATATTTGGCCAAAAGTCCCTCATTAGTACCCTTTAAAGTAAAAAGGACAATTCAATTTTTTTTAAAAAAATTTGTAAGCGCCCAGGTGAAACAGTGCCTCTTTCATCAAGGATAAACAAATTTATTTCAATTTTTTTATAGACAATCTTACCATTAATAATTACCTTTATATTTCAAATTTTAAAATAATATAACTTTTGATTTATATATTGATTTTTAATAAAATTAGTAATTTTAAAATTCTCTCGTCAAGATCTATTAAACAAGATCTATGTTAGCTATGAAATTCTTTATAATAAAAAAATATTCCTGTTGAAACTAACGTCAACAGTAAAATTTTATTGTGATTCACAGTAAATTTTTACTATACTGTGAATTATGGTACATTTTTACTGTTCATGTCAATTACGAGGTAAAAAAAAAATTAAAAAAAAATTCGTAATTAACATAGATCTTATTTGATAGATATTGATAAGAAAATTCTAAAACTACTACTTTTTTTAAAAATTGACATTTAAATAAAAAATTATATCATTTTAAAGTTTAAAATATTAAATTAGTTACTAAGGTTATTTTGGTAATAGTAATATGTGTTAGATTTTTTAAGAATTTTTTTGTGTTTATCCTTAAAGTATTAAAGTTTTATTACGAGGGAATTTTGACAAAATCACCAATAAAGAGAATATTAAAAACTGCACCAAAAAAATCCATTATTTTACGTGTCTTTTTTTTAGAACTTTTGGGTTTCATAAAAACCTGCAAATTTGAATTATTTAAAAAGTAAAATTAATCAAACTCAAATTAATATATATATATATATATATATCTTTGATGTTCGGTTTGAAGACAATTAGAGAGGGGTATTTGGCATTCACAAAAATGAATTAATAGAGGGAAAGTGGTAGTGAAGAGGAGTAGCTCAACTTGGTAAGTGTCACAACACTATTTTTAGAGTATAAATTTTTGTCTTGTGATGGCACTAAATTCTAATACTTAGTATCAGTCAATTTTCAATACACACTGAGCACACAATGAGTTAGAACAAGTAAGAGAGAAGCCAACACGAATTTATAAGAAATTCTTAACTTTTATTATTGCACCAACAATACAAAGGAATGCCAATGGAAATTCTCACAATTACTTGACTGAATTCGAGTTCCATGGCCATGCCTTATATAGGCTTACAATCAGTTACAAAATACAACCAGCAATGTAAGGAGAGCATGCCAAGTGGCATGGCAGTTGACACCCCCAACTGCCTAGGGACTTAGGAATAATATTTTCTGGAGCTAACTGCCAGTCACTGCTCCTCACTTCCAGCCTTACCTTGGCTTTGCTCTAATAAAGATAACTGCTTCTAACAGACATTCATAACTGCTAATAACTGTCTTGTAGTTTACCCCATCAAGCCAATCACGAAATTGGCTATCTTGGCCACCAGACCAAGTCTTGCCCATTGATTGTGTTCAATCTCCAGGTATGTTGCAGCCCACATTCAAGTCATATTAACGCCTTGGATCTGTGTACTGCTATCCATACTTTGGCGAAGGGTTGAATGTTGCTACCATATAGCACTTGTCATATTCCCACCTTATTGTCTTGGCATGCCACCATCATGTCGCGGCCTTAGTTGGACATAGGCGCAAGGTGCCGCCAATGCTAACTACGCAACTTTCAAGTAAAAGGTGTTAATAGACCACCCCCACCAAAAGAAGCCAACGTCCCCGTTGGTAGGGTCTTCACGTACTCAACCATTTGTTTCTCAAATTGCCACAGCGTGACATCTTTCTTCTAACTAGCATCAGCTTCAGGCAAACCTTTATATTTCACTAAGTAATGGGTTCTCCTATTCTTTTTGCTCATGCCCTCTATTTTGTGTTCAAGAATCCTTTTGACCTTATTGTCAAACTATTTCCGAATCATTGATGGAGCTCTCTTTGCTTGCTTCCTTTCAACATTCACCATATCTTCATGATAAGGCTTTAGGAAGTTCACATGAAACATTGTATGAATTTTCAACCTATCGGGTAGTATTAGTCTATAAGCCACATCTCCAACATTTTTCATAACTTGAAAAGGATCGTCATACTTAAGAATAAGCCCACAACGAACAGTCTTGCTACTGATCTTCTTCTAAATTTGGGGAGTAAGTTTCAGCAATACTTTATTCCCAACTTGGAATTCAAGTGGTCTTCTTCCCTTTTCAGCATACTGCTTCATGCGACGAAAGGCTTTAGACAAACTATCTTGTGCCTCTTCTAGCAACTCTTGCTTGATACGTGCAAACCGATATGCTGCGGGACAATATCCCCTTATTTTCTGTTTGGCCACCACACGAGGAGCGAGGGGTTAATATCCAATGGCCAACTCAAACGGACTAAGGCCGGTTGCTGAGGACTGGTGCATATTGTGGTAGAATTGTGCACTATTTAGCAAGTCCACCCAATTCTTTTGACTTGCTGTAACATAATGCCTCAAATATTCCTCCAGCAAAGCATTCATGCATTCTATTTGCCCATCTGTTTGTGATAGTTTGCTATGGAAAATTTCAATTCTGAACCCATCAACCCAAACAGTACTGTCCAAAATCGTCCGGTGAACCGAATGTCTCGATCACTTACAATGTCCTCTAGCAATCCAAAGTTCTTCACTATATTTTTGAAAAACAACTCTGCAGCCACGTCCGCCAGGCATGTATGTGGTGTAAGAATAAAAACTGTATACATTGAAAAATGATCAACAATGACAAAAATGGAACGCATATCGTCTATCTTAGGCAATCCCGATATGAAATCCATATAAATAGAAACCCATGGCCTCGTTAGAATGTGAAGAGGTTGCAATAAACTAGCTTCTTTCTTGCATTCTGTTTTGTTTAATTGGCAGACCAAACATGTCTTGACATAGATCTCAATGTCATCCTCCATCTTCAACCAATAATAAGAATGAAATAAAAGAACCAACATCCGCCTCACACTAGGGTGACCAGCCCATTGTGGATCATGTGTTCCTCGAAGTAATTCCTGTCTAAGTCCTCTATTGCTAGAGACAAATAGCCTATCTCCTTTGGTGTGGAGAAGGTCATCTTCCAACCAATATCTACGGACAATCCCCTCATTAACTTGTTGTACCAACCTTTGATAAGTGGCTTTCTCAACAACATTTTCTCTAACTCTGTCCAGTAGATTTGACTCGATGGTAGAAATGGCAGCCATATATTCCTCAACCACCTTCCTACTCAATGCATCCATAACCTGGTTGTGCCAACCAAGCTTATGTTTCCACTCAAAGTCATACTCCTCCAAGAACTCTTACCATCAAGCTTGTCTAGGAGACAACTTTTTCTACATTTTGAAGAAAGTATTCGCCATATTATCTATTAGGACTTGGAATTTAGTCCGTAACAAATAAACCCTCTATTTGAGAAGATAATGTATCACTGCTATCATTTCTTTCTTGTGGTTTGAATAGTTTTTCTCCGCATCATTTAACTTGTGACTTTTAAAGGCAGCTGGATGCCCCTCTTGTACCAAAAAGCCGCCAATAGCTTTATCTGATACACCAGTATGCACTTCAAAAGGAAGTTCAAAATTCGGTAACCGCAACATCGGCTTAGTTGACATCGCAACTTTTAATTTGTCAAAGGCCATTTAACACCTCTCACTCTAGTTCCATTTCTGATCCTTTCTTAAGCAAATTGGTGAGTGGTGCGGTCTTTTTGGAGTAGCCCTCAATAAACTTTCTATAATAGTTGTCAAGATCCAAAAAGGAACGCAACTCAGGAACATTGCTGAGAGCAGGCCAATCTTGAATGGCATGGATTTTTTTGCTATCCATCTTTACATGGCCTTTGCAAATGATATGCCCCAAGAATTTGATTTCTTGTTGGGCAAATTCACATTTCTCTTTCTTTACATACAATTGGTATTCCTTCAATTGAGAAAACACTATACAAAGGTAGAACAAGTGATCTTCTAAAATTTCACTGTAAATTACAATATCATCAAGATAGACAACAACAGAACGATCAACATAATCAGAAAAAATATCATTCATCAAGTTACAAATGTAGCAGGCGCATCCGTGAGTCCGAATGGCATTACAAGAAACTTATAAGATCTATATCTAGTGACATATGGTCTTGGACTCATCCCCTTCAGCCATGTTGACTTGCCAATACCCAAAGCACAAATCTAACTTGGTTAAGTAAGTGGCCTTGCACGGATGGTCAAAAAGACCAGCCACCAAAGGGATTGGGTATTTATTCTTGATTGTCACTTTGTTCAAGGCACGATAGTTAATACACATCCGCATGGACCCATCTTACTTCTTTTGGAACAGCGTTGGGGCACCATAAGGGGCTTTGGATGGCTAAACCAGTCCAACATCTAGTAATTTTGTCAATTACTTGCGCAACTCTACTAAATCTATTTGAGACATTTTGTAAGGTGTCTTGTAGAAGGCTTTGCACCAAAAACCAACTCGATTTTGTGATCTGTGGCACATCGAGGTAGCAACGACTTGGGCAATTCTGGAGGCGTCACATCCTAAAAGTCCTTCAAGATTACAGCAACTTCATCAAGCACTTCTATTATTACATCAGGCTTGATTTCCACTAAGGTTGCAAGATAAGTCTCAGCTCCTTTCTTCAAGCCATTGTGTACTTGAATTGCTGACAGCGTCCCTGTTTTTCTCTTCATGCCCTTGCCTTTGTCTGGCTTGCCACAACCAAGAACAAAGCAAGGTCTGTCTTTATTTAAGATAACTAACCCACCAAGATAAAGCATTAGTGCCACTTTGACAATCACAAAAAAGTCATTTCCGATGATGACATCAAAATCATCCTATGGCACCACCATCAAGTTTATTTGTCCAATCCATTCACCCATTTTAATATGCACTTTGAAAGCCATTCCATGTACTGATTGTGCAGTAGAGTTTACGAATTTAATTCGGCTTGCACTTTCGGAAACTTGTAAACTGAGGGACTGCACCATCTTTTCTGAAATTAAATTATGAGTGGCTCTAGTGTCCATCATAGCCATACTATCTCCACCACCCAATGCTACTTGAATGTACATCAGACGGTCAAAGGGGCTTTATCCGCTTGAATTGCATTTAACAATTGCAAGGAATTTATCGAAGTTAGGCTATCACCATTTATGCCCCCTCCATCATTTTTTGCCACAATAGCATTCAACTTCTCCTGTTAGGGTAATCTTTCGCCCTATGGGGTCCATCACATATGAAGTATCATTTGTTTAACTTTCTACTATCGTTCTGTGAATGTGAAGAAGACTCTACCTTCTGCTTGGATTTAGACTTGTCTTTCCTTTTCTTGAACCCAACTTTCTTTTCCCTACTTTTCTCTTTTCATTTTTTCTTAGATTTCCTGGTCTCTGATATAGAATCCTTGCTTAACTTGTAGTCAAGCAACCTATTAGCGGCAGCTATAGTCACAGCTAAGTCCTTGACCCCCAGTCAACGTAATTCCAACCGTGCCCAACTTTGTAAGCCTAATATGAAGTTAAAGAGTTTGTCCTCCTCCAACATATTCTTGATGTCAAGCATCAACGAGCTAAACTCCTTCACATAATCCTATACAAAACTGGTGTGTTTCAGTCATTTCAACGCTTCTTTCGCAACCCAAGGCGAGTTGCAAGTTGCAAGGAAGAAATTGTTCTTTCAATTCCTTCTTCAATAATTCCCATGATTCAATCACTGTACGAGCATCGTCCTCTGTTTGAGTCCACCACCACAACTTATGTAACAACCCAGATTTTTAATTATTCTTTAAAATTTATGCTAATATTATTTAATCATAGTTGGGAAAATATACGATTTATTTTATATTATTATGTGTAATTGTGTAAAGTAATGTAATTATCAAGAAATTTAAGGGTCAAAGTGTAATTATAGGAAGTGGAATTGCCACCTCTAATTTGGAGGAGACATCTGGCTCATGCGTTAGTTACTTACCTATATATATATAGGTTTGGTGTTGATTCATGAAGAAAAAACAAAAATAAGGAAAGAAATGAAACAGAAAACGAGTAGAAAGGAGAAGAAAGAGAGAGCGAGGGTTAAGTGGATGGTCGAGTGGAGGTCTGAGGGAATGACCAAGAGGCCAATAGGTCCAATCTGTAGTATAAAGGTGAGTTATATTATGTTTTGACTTACCATAAATTATTTTACACAAATTGTGTTTTATAAATTATATTGATATTTCAATTACGTTGATTATTTTCTGAACTCTATTTGTTTAAAATGAAACCCATGGATATGTATGTTTAAATCTTAATAATTATTTGACAATGATTTCATAAGTAATTATTTTCTGTGAGTACCACCACGGGAGTCTCATGGCTTGGGGGACTTAAATAATCACTGGTATCTATTTGACCACCTTGTGATCCTCTATTTGTCATGGATCCATTGACCTCTGTTTTGTTTGTCGCTCTAGTGACATCTGTTCTGTGCGGAGTTAAGTGCTACACTATTGTGGGAGCCACCTCTTGAATCCGTACCTCTGTATTGTCATGAATCCATTGACCTCTGTTCTGACTGTCACTCATGTGACCTCTGTTCTGTTCTATTCAGTACCGTGGTTATGGTTATTTATTTACATAATTTATGTATTTTAGTTTTTACCACTTTGATTAATTTGTTTATTCAAATTAAGTGATGTTAATGTTTTCGCTTAAATACATATCCATGGTTATTTTGTATTCCTTATACTCTTAGCATGATATTTCTTACTCTGTCATGTGCTTATAGCTGTTTACCAATTTTCAAGAAACTATTAATTCATAAATAGCTTTTGAAGAGTCTTAGACGCGGGCCTGAAGCTGCGGAACAGACACACATAACACTTTTATAGTATTTATAATTCTATTATTCATATGTAAATATCGGCCTTTTTGGTCAATAAATTTTGTTATAGAAATAGAAGCTCCAATGATTATTTTGGTACTCTCACTTAAATATTATTTCCACTCGCGTTTATTAATTTGTTCAAGAATTGGCCATAGGTAACTTTAGTTACTGGCCATCACGATGCTTAATCCTTGGGTATGGGGAGCGGGTCGTGACAACTTAACATCACCGGAAAGGTACATGCTAGCAATTGTCAATTTTTCCATATTAGGAACATGAGCATCCTTGAAGTACTGCTCTATGTTCCATAAGAAATTTTCAAGTTCCTTGGCATTGTGAGCACCTCCATATGCCTTAGGATTAGGAACTTTGATCTTGGAATGAAAGGGCTCGCCACTGTTTGAATGCCCACAAATAGCCTTATTGAGGATAGACAATTCGTCTTTTACGTTTTGCAACTTGTCCTTCCAAGCATCAACCATGGTAGCTAAGAGGGTAATTTATACAGATAAATTGGGCCGAGCTAGGATAGTGGGCCGCTCTTTGGGCCGTATTGAGAAGGCCTAGAAGATGGGCCATACGGCAGTCCGGGCCGAAGTAAAAGGTTGCTGCCGGCGTAAGTAGGCTTAGTCCAGCTTCTATTGTTTGTTAGCTCGGTTGCGCTGTCGTGAACCGAGGTATGCTTAGTTTTCTTAAGTACTTGGTGTCAGAGTTATTTCGGCTTAACTCTCTTATGGATAGCTCGGTCTTAGCATATGAAAGCCGAGGTAAGAGAAAGGAAGGTAATAGCCGAAGTAATAGTTAGGTCGGCCGTATGGAAGTTCGACCATGGTGAAACCATCTCACTTGGTTTAAGCAGTGAGGGAGGTGTTGAGAGAAGCATTATCTTTCAGGAATGTGAATCCTAGGAGGACTCTACGTGGAAGAGTAAGAGTCCTACTAGGATTGTGCCACACGAAACCTATAAAAGCTCACCCATATCACCTTTGGAGAGGTAAGACAACTTTGTTTTCTGAATATACTGAGCTTTTGTCTATCTGTCAAGCTTACTGACTTAGGCATCGGAGAGGTTTTCGGCACACACCCGCCGGCTAGCTCACGTGTGTATTTTCAGGTAGTTGAACGACGTCGTACGGAGGAGCGCAGACTTGATCAACAGGATTATACAAGAAAGTGTATTTCTTTCCCGTACAATTGGCGCCGTCTGTGGGAATATCAGACAAGAACAAACCTCTTGATCAAGCTTTTCCTCTTATGAATCAATGGCGCACAACGAAGAATTACCACAGTCCGCCGTTGACGGACTGACTCCAGAAGGGGGTGCAAGGCATGAAGGCCTACCCTTGGTCACTCCCACGGCGAACCTGGAACCACAAAGACAAAATTCCAGGAGGGATGCAAGGGGACGAAGGCGGAATAACAGCTCCCATCACTCTCGTTCGCAAAGCCCAGAAAAACAAAGACGCAGAATTGATCCTCAAACTTTGGAGGATCGCGTCAGGGAACAAGACGAACTGATCCGTCGGATGGCAGCGGACATGGAATCTCTGAAGCGCCAGGTGAAGGGAAAAGGAGTGGTGGCAGGAGAGGGGCGCACAAACAAGACACCCCCTCGCCACTCGAAAAATCGTAGCAGGAATACTACACCCTCACAAGGAGAGAGCAAAAGCCTCAGGACAGGCGATACCTAATCCAGGTCCTCCAGAACTCGTCACTCCAGGTCTGAGAGGACGAGATCTGAGAGGTCGTACACTGAGGGAAGCACATATTGGCCATCGCATACACACCAAACGAGATCCAGACAGACAGAGTTGCCCAGATCGTCCGACCTACGAACCGTGCTAGAAGAGAAAGCACGGTGGAAGGAGGACGCCAGGGCGCGCGATCCACACAGAGTTTCTGCCTTACAGCGGTTGGCTCCTCGGACGCATGGAAGCGTCGAGGTTGGAATGCCAATACCGCGCCCCGCCTACGAACCAACGGACAAGGCGTTGGCGAGGCTGCAGACCTCACCATTCGTCCCAGCAATTGAGAACGCGCCCCTACCTTCAGGCTTCCTGCAACCCAAATTCACCACGTACGAGGGGAAGACGGACCCTTACTCACACTTAAGCCACTTCCGCCAGGTTATGGCGGTATATCGGCGCAATGAGGCCTTGATGTGCATCCTATTCCCCTCAAGCCTTGGTGACCTAGGCTTGACTTGGTTTGAGAAACTTCCAGAAGGCAGCATAGCCTCCTGGGCACAGTTGGCGGAAGCGTTTGTAACAAGGTTCCGAACAAACACCAAAACACCGGTGGAGATCGACCAATTACTCTCCATCGACATGGGCGACAAGGAGACCCTAAGATCCTACAACAGTCGCTACTGGGAGACCTTCAACCAGATTGGGGATTGTCCCACCAATCTCGCCATTGCACAGTGCAAAAGAGGCCTTCCAGTCGGAAACAGATTAAGGGATTCTATCACCATGACACCGCCCCTCACCATGGAAGCCCTGATGGAAAGAGTGTATCAACACATCAGGGTGGAAGAGGATGGCGCACGTGCCAAAGCAAAATCTGGCGCGACCGCAGTACCAGAAAAGAAGGCCTCAGCAAAGGTCAACGCGGTAGACCGTCCGAACAAAAACGGACGTGGCAGAAGAGACAACGGGGAAGACCAGGACAAAAGATGGTTGAGAGTCCGCACTGCCATAACCACGGTCTTTAAGAAATCGATCTACCGATACTTAGCGAGATTCGAGACGAGCCTTTCGTCAAGTGGCCAGCTAAGCTAGGCGAAGCTCAGAAGGACTACGACGACAGATCACGGTGTACATTCCATAAAGAAAAAGGGCACCACACTGAGAATTGCACACCTTTGAGACAACACTTGGAGGAGTTGGTGGCAGCGGGCCACCTGGATAAATACATAGAGGGAGGAGCGCAACCAGTCCCCCAGGACCATAATAACCCCAACGGAATGCCGATCGACGCCCCACCTCAAGGCATTATCAACGTAATACATGGAGTCTTTGAACCTGAGTGTGTATGCGACCTCAGAGGATCAATCAAAAAGGCTGAGCACTTAAGAGAGGTGCTAAGTGCCCAACCTGCAGTCAAGAAGGGGAAGACTGAGGCCACGAATGTCATGTCTTTTTCAGATAAAGATTTGGCAAGGATATACTGCCCTCACAATGATGCCCTGGTCGTCACTCTCCGAGTCAAGGATTTTGATGTCAAGCGGATTCTGATTGACCAGGGTAGTTCATGTGAAATCATGTACTACGAGACATTCAAGCAACTAAAGCTACAAGACAAAGACTTAGCACCTGCCGTATCTCCCCTGATTGGATTCAACTCCATGCCAGAATGGCCCGTCGGCAAAATAATCCTCCCAGTCAGAGCAGGGAGTGTGACGAAACAAGTGGAGTTCTGGGTGTTGAAGGTCCCCTCCACTTACAACATTATCTTGGGCAGGACATGGCTGCATGCCATGCGCTCGGTGGCGTCCTCCTACCACCAAGTGATGCGGTTCCCCAACGACGCCGGAGTAATTGAGGAAGTCTATGGCGACCAGATCATGTCAAAACAATGCTTTGTCACAGTGAATGGCAGCCGCGCTGCCAAAGGATACGTTCATTCGGTGGAGGAACCTGAGAGTAATGAACTATTCGCAGATGTTGGCAAAGCGGCCAGTCAGAAAGCGGTGGAAGACTTGGTGGAGGTTAGAATAGATGAAAAGAACCCGGATAAGTTCTTTTTACTTGGTTCGTCGTTGTCCAGCACTGAGAGATTAGAGGTCTTGGAATTCTTGACCTCTAACATCGAAGTGTTCGCCTGGACTCCATACGACATGCTAGGCATTGATCCAAGTTTCATCTGCCATCAACTCAATGTCCACCCATCCGCCAGACCAATCATTCAGCACACCCGCAGATCGGCACTCCACCACGCCGAGATAGTGGCGGAAGAAGTGGGAAACCTGTTGGAGGCTGGGGCAATCAGAGAGGTGCACTACCCCAGATGGATCTCCAACACGGTCGTAGTGCCTAAAAAGAATGGCAAGTGGCGTGTCTGCGTCGACTACAAAACAGTACATCCAAGGCAATTCAAGATCGGAGATTGGGTACTGCGCAAAGTGATGGGAAACACCTTGGTTCCAGGAGATGGCAAGTTGGGGCCTAATTGGGAAGGACGTTACAAAGTGGTCGGATTAGCAGGCAAATGGGCATACCACTTGGAAGATGAGGACGGCAAAGCGATTCCCAGGCCGTGGAACACTGCCAATCTCAAGTTGTTTTATTTCTAGCTTTTTTTCTTTTAAGTATATGTAATTTTTTACTTTCTCAATAAAACAAGTCGATTCTTTTTTAGCATAATTGTTTTCAGTAGAAAGTAGCTTTAGTAAGCTAGGAGCATTGTAAACATAGTTGGCCGGAATAACCAACTACGAACCCCTCCTAAACCCAGGATAAGGATCCAGGCTGCAGGACGATTGGTCGGAATAACCAAACATTATATTCTAAGTTGGCTGGAAAAACCAACTTAGAGGTTGGCTGGATTAAACCAACTCTTTATACTCTTCAGCCGAAGTAAGTGTATGGCTGAAGAGTGGTTGGTTGGATTAAACCAACTCTTTATACTCTTCAGCCGAAGTAAGTGTATGGCTGAAGAGTGGTTGGCTGGATTAAACCAACTCTTTAAGTGTATGGCTGATGAGTGGTTGGCTGGATTAAACCAACTCTTTGTACTCTTCAGCCGAAGTAAGTGTATGGCTGAAGAGTGGTTGGCTGGATTAAACCAACTCTTTATACTCTTCAGCCGAAGTAAGTGTATGGCTGAAGAGTGGTTGGCTGGATTAAACCAACTCTTTGTACTCTTCAGCCGAAGTACGTATATGGCTGAAGAGTGGTTGGCTGGATTAGACCAACTCTTTGTACTCTTCAGCCGAAGTAAGTGTATGGCTGAAGAGTGGTTGGCTGGATTAAACCAACTCTTTGTACTCTTCAGCCGAAGTACGTGTATGGCTGAAGAGTGGTTGGCTGGATTAGACCAACTATTTGTACTCTTCAGCCGAAGTAAGTGTATGGCTGAAGAGTGGTTGGCTGGATTAAACCAACTCTTTGTACTCTTCAGCCGAAGTAAGTGCATGACTGAAGAGTGGTTGGCTGAATTAAACAAACCCATGTTACTCTTAAGCCGAAATAAGTTTATGACTGAACAATGATTGGCTGGATTAAACCAACTCTGGATACTCTTCAGCCGAAGCAATTATATCGGCTAAAGAGTGGTTGGCTAGTAAGTTAGATAGTTAAAACCGGAATACGGTATATCGGCCTAATTTATTTCAAATAGTAGTTAGAAAGCAAGCATTCAAACCGAGATCACAGTTTGAGCAACAGAGGACATTGAAGATTTATTACAAGTGCAAACATACAGAACAAGACCGAAATAAGAGTTGGAGCACAGAAGAAGATTTTTTCATTGAAGTGCAAAACAAAGTACAACTGAGGGGCCGCAGCCTGGTTACAAGTTTCAAACAAAAGAAAAGAAGAAAGGAAAAAAAAAGAAGAAAATCATCTGAAAAGTTCATCAATTTTAGCATCAAATTCTTCATCAGCATTTGTCCGGAGTACGGTGTCAGACGGGAGCACGGTGTGAGGTGGGAGCTCGGTCTCAGCACGAACCTCGGTCTCAATTCGTTGGGTGTTGTCAGTCATCAGCTCATCAGTATGGTCCTCAACAACCGGCTCCAACCGAACTGTTTGCTCGTTCGGTTGTTCATTGACGGCCGGAGTATCAGTTGGCTCATCCTCATCATCATCTTCATTATCATCTTCATCACCAGACCCTTCAAGGAATTGCCTTTGGAGATCGGCAGCATACTGCAACAGTGAAGCCGGAATGGTATACGGTGGAGCGTTGTAGACCTCGGTGTCGGGCAGACAACCGAGCTGCTCCACCGCACTCCTCCAGCCACATTTGAAGAAGAGGTCCTTGGCTGCGTCGCGTTGAAGGGTGTATGCGTCTTCGGCCTTCTTAAAGCCTTGCTTTTCAGCTTTCTTCAGGCCCCCCTTCAGCTGGTCTATTTCGGCGTCTTTCTTCTTTTCAATCTTTGCCAAATGGCGCAGGTACTTGTCCTTTGCCTCGATAGCAACCTTCTTCTTTTCGACTTCGACCGAATTAACCACTTCGGTCAATCGACCGTTCTCAGCACGTAGCTCGGCCAGCTGCTTTTTTACTTCCTCTAGCTCGACCGTTTTAGCTTCGGCCTCTGCCATGGCCTCCCTGGTATTTCTCCTAAGCTCCATCACCCTCCTATGTGTAACTTGGTTTTTCTGAATGGCCTGCAAAAGAGTAGTGACTTTACCGTTAGCCGGATTGAAAGTTGAGAAAATTACAGAGAAAAAAGATGGCTATTTACTAGGATCATGGATTTGGTTGAAGACCGGATGGACTTCAGTTCGGTGTTTAGTTGCTTGTAGTGGTGCTCCATGTCCTTGGGAAGACACACACTCTTGGCTAAGTTGAAAGCCATCAAGTGGTCCTTCTCAGTGACCACCGAATCAGAGTCAAGTATAGCTCGGTCCTGAAAGGTCAGTTCGGGAGCCCATTTGGAGAAGGAGGAAGTTCGGTCGGACTGCTCCGGTTGAGGGCTTTGTCGAAGGTTTGGAGAAGGACTTGGTGGCAGAATGGTTTTGTCGTCGTCAACAAGCCGTTGCTCGGTTCGACTAGTCCGGGCACGTTTTCTTGGGCGAGATGACGACGGCCGTTGGGATGGGAGGGCCACCACGGTCTCAGTGGTTTGGCCAGTTGATTGTACATCGGCTGGAGTTGTTGCGGTTAACAGGGCCTTCAGCCTGCTCCTCTTTGCCATTTCTTGTTCGGCTGTGAGAGGGATTAGGTTTATCTGGGGCAAGGATGGGTCCAGTTCTGGGGCTTCTTCCCGAAGAAAGTCGGTCACTCTTGTTTTTCGGCGACCGGTGTATCGGTAGGTCGGCTCGAAACTTAACAGCTTAGCCCAACTCCTTTCTTCAACACGTAGTGCGGCGCGAAGGATGCTTAGGTTGGGATGGCTATAGAGTGAATGAAGATGGGCTGAGTCTGCATAATGAAAACAAACAGTTAGTTCGGTTCAGGAACAGGTAGCCGAAATACAAAAGAAGCATGAGAAGAAACCGAAGTAAGATATACCGGGGATTCCTTTATTCCAGTTTATACTTCGGCCTAGGATCTGGGCTTGGTGGTCTTCAAAATTCCCAGATACCCAGAAGAAGTCGTCATCGTTCAAGTCTTTATCCGGCGTATCTTTTATTATTTTTTCTCTACGTCGGCGTATCCTAAGGTAATAGACCCAGCCGTCATCCTTGGACCCAATGGAGTATTGATGGAATATTTCGGCTAGACCAAGGTTGAGACCGGCTTGGCGGTTTAGCTCGGCTATTCCCATTATTATTCGGTATGAATTAGTGGATAGTTGGGTTGGGCATATTCTGGTTTGTCTAAAGAATTCACAAATTAGGGGTTGGACTGGAAATCTTAGTCCGGTTTCTATTATTGACAGGAAGATAAAAGGAACAAAGCCTTCATTCCACCACGGAATGGTATCTGGTTTGGCTAGGGTAAGGTGCACGTCGTCTGGTATCTTATAATCCTTTTGGAATTCGGCAAGGCCTCCTGGGGTTTCTACTAAAAATCTGTACTTCCTCATTTATTGTATAACTTATAAATAAATTAGTTCGGCTGAGAAGTTGTGCTCAGAAGCTCGGTCGAGCGCTCAAGAGGGAGTGCCTGGGCAACCTAAGTCTGCAAAGTGGAAAAACAAGGTGTTAAGCACAGATCGTTGACCGTGCTACAAAAACAAAGCAAGAAAAGAGAAGTCTTACTTCGGCTACACAGGGCACTACAGGATCTACCTCGGTTTCAACAAGGTGCTTGTTATCTCGGCTCGACAGGATGTTTGGTTATCTCGGTTCTACCTATGGGTTTGTTACTCCGGTTGGGCATCAAGGGGGCAGCTTTCTGAGTTCGGTTTAGAAACTGAGAAAGCTGGCTTAGCTCCCGAAGGCTCAGCTCAGTCGTGGGCCAAGATTTCTAGTTCGGTTCTAGTCTGCCTAAATCTATATGTAGCAAAAACAGTTTCCTAGTTCGGTTGGACGTGATTGTGGATCAAATAAGTGTTCTATTAGCTATTTCTTGAAGTTCATGAGGTTCTTATGGAGTTTTTTCTAGAAACCACACGAAGCAGAGCATAAAAAGTGTTTTGCAAAAACACACGAAACAGAGTATAGGAAGGAAAGGAAAAAACAAGAACAGATTCATGTGCTTACCTGGTAGAGAGGAAGAGCTGGAGGAGGAAACAAGACTGGAGAACACGAGTTCTTTAGGTTGCAGAAACAAAGAACAGGAAAACACAGGAAAGAGAAATGGTGAATGGGTCAGAAATGAAAGGGTTTTTGTTTTGATGATTGAACCATAAGGCGGGAACTGTTCAAAAATTTCGGAGTACGAGGGCGGCGTGACAGCTGTGAAGAGCCAATCAGAGGCTGCCATGTGTCATTGGAATGGGGAACGATTCAGTTGCTGGGACTGAAGAGACGTTTTGACCGGACGTACATAGCCCGGCTTGAGTGTAACTCGGTTGGAGAAGCTAAGGGGTTTTTTAGCTCGGCTGGAGAGGTTAAAACTGTAGCTCGGCTTATAGACAGGTAATCCCTATCATGCTACGCAGATGGAATTAAGGGGCAATTGAGAGGGTAATTTATACAGATAAATTGGGCCGAGCTAGGATAGTGGGCCGCTCTTTGGGCCGTATTGAGAAGGCCTAGAAGATAGGCCATACGGCAGTCTGGGCCAAAGTAAAAGGTTGCTGCCGGCGTGAGTAGGCTTAGTCCGGCTTCTATTGTTTGTTAGCTCGGTTGCGCTGTCGTGAACCGAGGTATGCTTAGTTTTCTTAAGTACTTGGTGTCAGAGTTATTTCGGCTTAACTCTCTTATGGATAGCTCGGTCTTAGCATATGAAAGCCGAGGTAAGAGAAAGGAAGGTAATAGCCGAAGTAATAGTTAGGTCGGCCGTATGGAAGTTCGGCCATGGTGAAACCATCTCACTTGGTTTAAGTAGTGAGGGGGGTGTTGAGAGAAGCATTATCTTTCAGGAATGTGAATCCTAGGAGGACTCTACGTGGAAGAGTAAGAGTCCTACTAGGATTGTGCCACACGAAACCTATAAAAGCTCACCCATATCACCTTTGGAGAGGTAAGACAACTTTGTTTTCTGAATATACTGAGCTTTTGTCTATCTGTCAAGCTTACTGACTTAGGCATCGGAGAGGTTTCCGGCACACACCCGCCGGCTAGCTCACGTGTGTATTTTCAGGTAGTTGAACGACGTCGTACGGAGGAGCGCAGACTTGATCAACAGGATTATACGAGAAAGTGTATTTCTTTCCCGTACAGTAGCCATGTCTTCCGCGACTCTCTTGAACTGATCTGTCATCGAGGCCTAAAGGGCAAGGAACCTAGAAGCCACGACATCCAATCGATCTGTCGGTGAGCGATTTTCATCAACGGACGCTGTAGCGACCTTAATTTTTCGTAAGTTATTATTTATTTATTTTTATTATTTTATTTTATTGTTGGCTTTATTAATTGTGTGGGTACATGAGAATTTAATGAGGTATTTAATTAATTTAATGTGATACTTAATTATATATATAATCCGAATATTTATATATTGATATTTTTTTTATATAAAAAAGGTGTTTTATATATTGATATATATATCATATTTATGTATGTTATAATTATGTTGTATTATATAATATAATATAATATAATAATATATTAGGTTAGATGTGAAATTAGGAAGCAAAACAAAAAGAAAAAAGAAAAGAAAAATGAGGATTGTGCCTGTGCGGCTAAGAAAATGAGAGAGAGAGAGAGAGAGAGAGAGAGAGAGTAATCAGCAAGAAAATAAAGCCAAGAGAAAAGAGGGACGGCGACAGAAAGAAGAATGGAGAAAAAAGGATTAGAGTTTTGTTTTGGTAGCTTAATTAATTCTCCAAATATTTCTTTGATCATCGAAAAATAATTGTGAGTGCAAAACCCACTTTCTTTACTTTATGTTTATTTTGTTGTGATTATTTATTTATTTTTATTTATTTAATGTTCGCTTGATATTGTATTTATATAAAGATGATGGATTGATTTTAATTATTTTGAATAGTTGTGTATGCCAGGTTTAGGATTTTTGTATGTATTTATTATATAATTGTAATAACACTCATGGTTATATGAAATTAAAATAAACTTGGAACCCATAGATAAATTCCTTATACTCTACCATAACTCCATGGATTGTTGTTTTATTTGAGTATTGGTGAGAAAGAGTGTATAAAAGAAAAGGTGAGGATTATGAGATTTATTTGAATGTCTTAGGCTTGGCATTATTGTGTTTGTTCTCATGAGTGGATGAGAAATTGTGTATATATATTGTTGCCTCGTTCTCATGAGTAAACGAATGCTTTGATTTACACGCGTACGCATATGTTAACCATTCGGGGAGTATGGGTCAAACTCGGGAAGATATCCTCGTGCAAGTTTAGTTTCGGAGCGGTGTTAGGTATACGGAAGGTGTAACGCCCCGAAAATTGGGCAGGGTATATCTATTTATACAACAAACCCACCTGATAGACAAACACATATATCTAGCTAACTATTCCATATATCCATTTCTATTTAATCCCAAATACCAAATACATGCTGTTCATATCTCACTGCCCCAATTCCAATCCCAAGCATGCATTTTACAACAAGTATGAAATGGAAGCCAAACAGATAATGAGTGCTTTACAGGCTTACAAATTTATCCATGAACATTCTTGGTTACACAAAAATGAAGTTTCAACTCAATGAAAATACAGCCCTGGGCTTACATTCAACAAATAACAGTAAAACAAAAATGAAGCCTCAGCTTCGAGTCCCCCCAAGTCAATGCCTTGGTGGAGGCATAGTACCTGTAACTGAAATGGTTTCCTTTATAGGGTGAGCCACAGCCCAATAGAGATATACTACACAACATATGAACCATGAAAAGACTAAAGAGGAGTATGCTCATACCATGCTCATAATAAAACAATTTATCTCTCTTTTTATAAAGCATGCAATGCTAAGATGCAACAACAGATATAAAACTATTTCCATTTTAAACCATATCTGTTACATGAATACAAGCTCTGTGAATCTATAGGCGAGTATCTGCAAGTAGGCCCTAATGCACTACCACTGTCATTTTTACCAGTAAACTGGAAGGCTCGACACCTAACTGCGCGGTTCTACACCCTCTATCCAAATTCACCAAGTATTCATCTTTTCGCAAACAAATACATTTCCAAACATTTCTCAAAAACCGATACATTTCCAATGAAATGAATGTAATGCAATGTACAATACAACAAATGAGGAATGTGGTTCAATTTACCTAAGTCTCATACATTTCTACAACAATCATGGCTATTCTCCAACGATAGCCCAAAACAGATATTTCTAAACGGATATTTAAACAATTAAATTTCAAAAAATTCCGATAAATACAATCTATTCCACATCTCATCAAATATGAACAACTACAGTAGTTTTCATATCACAATCACGTCCGGTAACCTCTTAAGGTCCATTTCTAACCGTGTCGGTTTTATTCTAATAGATACATTAAACAAAATAAGACCGTTAGTGCCCAAGAAAACATCATTTTCTTTCCAAACTCATTCTCCAAGTATTATTCAATTATGACATCCTATTTTGATCGAAAGCCCCAAAAGTTAAACGTAATTCCTTTATTTTCTTTAAAAATGCTCTTTTGATCACAAACCGGTAAAAATTTCAAAACCAATCGAATCGAAGTCCGTTTTTGTTCAAATTTAAAATATAACTCTTTTATAACCTTACAAACATATTTTAAGTTTACACTTTTGCAATTTGGGCATCAACTTTTTATTTTCTCAAAATTTCTCTTTTAAGCAAATAGATCACAAATTTTTCAAAAATTCTAATTAAAATATATATAACTCTAAGCTCTCTATAATCAAGTAAAAGTGCATAAAGAAGTATAGGAAAAATCCCTACCTCAAGCTAGATGGAGAAACAAGCAAAAATCCAAATTTTCGATTTTGTTAAATTTCGATCTCCACCGGTTAAAATGTTGTTCTCACCAAGATCTTCACTTTGGTCTTAATAACTATGGTCTAAAACCTAATATATTTTGGTAGATCAAAGATTTTATATGATAGAAGTAACAAAAAAAAAATTTAGAGAGAGAGAGAGACGAGAGCCGAGAGAGAGAGGGAGTGAGTTGTGCAATTGAAAAGAAGAATGAAAGAAGTAAAGAAGAAGAAAGAAGGAAAAGAAAAAAAACAAAAAAAAAAAAAACAAAAAAGAAATGGCAGAGCAGCACCCACGTGGGCCTGCCTTCTTGTTTCAATTTAATAATGTTTTTTTTTTTTTTCCCTCAAATCAATACAATTATCTATCTATACATATATATATATATATATATATATCAATTAAAAGTATATTTCAACATTATTAATGATAAAAAGATATAATATTTTCTCACCACAAAATATATCTTGTTTGCTTGTAAACATCACAAAATATAATATTTTGCTCACCGCGAAATATACGCCCATTTTATTTACTACAAAAATATATAATTTTTCACCATATGTTACACACCATAAAATTAACTATTAAATATTTATTATAATTCTATATAATAAATAATAACAACTCCCAAGGTGGTTATTACCAATCACATTTTAAAATGACCAAACAGTTAAACGTGAGTCATTAAACAAACTCAATTTAAATTAAATCTAAGTCATGGGTCTCACCCATAAGTCAAATATGGTCCAATTATATACCAAAATAAACCCTAACAAATTTATCTCAAATCATGGTCCGAACACCCAAACTCAATTTTAAATTCTGCTATAAATTGAACTGAACACCAATCAGTCCATGAATTTTCATAAAATAAATTCTCATTATTAAATTTTGAAATTTTTATCCAGCGTGCTAGACTTATATGGGAACAACATATAAAACTTTCATAATTTTTCTGAGATTGTGAACTATTTTTAAAAAATACAAAATCGAACTATTTTCGCACAGAATTTACACGGCAATTAAATTCGAAAATTTGCTCAATTAAGTTATGCGTTGGCTATTTAAAAAAAAATTGGGTCATTATAGGAGACACATGGGATATATGTGTAGGCCGGAAGTGAAGGGCCGAAGTGGTGGAGTTAAGATTCAAAGAATTAAATATGAGTTTGTTGTTATAGTGTGAATTATATTTGTTATCCCAGGTAGGCAACCCAAGAGAGGGGGTGAATTGGGTTATTAAAAAATTTTACAATATTAAAATTAACACAATATTCAGAATTTTAACAAACAAAAAAAAAAACAGAATAATAATTATCACAATAAAAGTAAGAGAAATAGGGAGAGAAAATCAAACACTTAGGTAGCGTTTGGTAACGTTTACGTTTTTGGTTTACGTTTACAAAAATTTTATAAACTGGTTTTTGTTTATTTTTAGAAAAACATAAATAATAAACCCGTTTGGTTTGGACAAAATGTTTGAAATTTTTTGAAAACATAAACTAAAAAACATGTTCGTTAAGGCCTAATTTTTTTTAAAAAATTTTTTAAATTTTTTTTTTGACAATGGGATCATACACATTATCCACAATAACCATATTGATACAATACCAACCGTAGATAAATTTAATAACCATATTAGTGTAATGTTCATAACAACTTACAAGCCATAATAATAATATCTCAATTCTTCCACAAACCATAAAAAAACATCTTCCACAATCTATTATACGCATAAATAATATTTCAATTGTTTCCGACAGATTCCCAAATTTGACCAGCAATTTGATTCCTTACATCAGACATGTGACGTAGTTGAGGTTGACTAATGTCTAAGTCAATTGGTTGCTAAGAACTACTTCCTGATTGTGTCGAGCTGCTACTACCACCTCCACTAGGCCCATCATCTTCAACGATACGATCTGGATTGGCCCATTCAGCGAACAATGTGTCACTTTGAGAATGTATCCTTATCCAGTTGTGTATTGTACAACATGCAATGGGGATGTATCTCTGCGTCTTAGTTGAATACGGAGGCATATCTCTCAAAATTGGAAAACGAGCCTTCAAGGCACCGAAGTATCTCTTAATCACATTGCGCAGTAAGGAGTGTCGGTAATTGAACATTTGCTTTTTGTTTCTTAGTTACGTTGAATACGAAACTCATTTAGATGGTACCTCTCACCACGGTATGATGATAAAAAGCCAGGCATATTTGTATAACCCAAGTCGACAACATAGTATTTATCTGTTCAACATGTATGTATCTATTATTATGGGTTGACAAAAGAATATTCATTATAAATTAACAAAATACCATATAATACGTACCTATTGTTGGCATTGGAAATAAATTTGCTGGATTATGTGCGGTTTCAATGAACACTCTTGAATCATTTGCAGTGCCCTCACAACAGACCAATACATACGTAAATCGCATGTCAAATGAGCACACACACATTACATTTTGCGTTGTAACTGTATGCTTACCCCGATATAGTATTTGCTCTGATGCTGGCACCCTTGCAAATATGTGGGTACCATCAATTGCTCCAACACAATCCTATTTGACAAATGACTTTAATAATGCAAGATATTTTACTAAAATTTATACTTCAAATATTCTGTTAGTGATTACCTTAAAAAAATGATAGAAGCGTTGATTACGTCAAATTTCTGCAGGCACCTCATCAAAATCTGGAGGCCTTATAACTTGTTTACCAAGCCTACACACTGCTTTCAAGACTCGGTTGAAGTATTTGGAGATGGTCTGGCCAGAATGTTGAAATCGCTTTTGGACAACATGATTTTGTTCGTTGTGACCAATTGTTAGCAAAAATATACAAACTTGCTCTTGGACAATTAGATAACGTGAGTGTTCCTGTTTACCATATACCTTAAGTGCCTCGCACAAACTAATAAATACATCTGGTTCCATTATAAAATTTTCCTTGGACCTTCTTTCATGGCCATTCAATATTTCTAATACATAGTCATGTTCTTGTAATATGGACATTCGGCATGGTCTAGGTTGAAGGTTAGTATTACAATACTCATGTAGTGCTACACACACCAGAAATTGTATATTTTCATCGTCACTGTCTGAGTCAAAACTCAAATCAAGAGCATGCATTGGCTCCATATATATCACTATGATATTGTGTTGACCTCTTAAAAACAAAAGTATTAGTGATTATGAAAATACATGAAATAATGGTCACACAATAATTTTTTCTTTCATTGAATTTTTTCAATTTGGTAACCATTTTATTTGGTCCAATTCAAATGTTGGCTCCATATACATTGAATTTTTTCTTTCACTTGACAAATTTCTCTGAGGACATTGTGTGGTCCAATTCAAATGTTGGTGAGGATGAAACAAACCAATTAACTTGAAAATTGTATAAGCCATGTAATCCCAAATTTGCTATCACATTCATTAGCAAAGTATGTGATCTGATCTGAACAATAATATAAGAATTTGTTATTTTTTATCCATGGAATTTGAACCTTTGATCCTCTTTATGAACCATAAAAACATTCCAGTAAATTTTTATTATTATTATTATTATTATCTTGTTCAAGAATAATGAAAATGTTAAAGGTGATGGAGGAACAAATTCGTCAATTACGCAACTTAAAAGATGAAGAACAAAATTTATTTTATCTAGTATACTATGATGATTCAATAGTACTTTAATTTCATGTCACTTTAAAATAATTAAAATAATTTCATGTCAATTATGCAAATAATTAAAATAATTTATTTTCGTAGCAATGAAGGGGCTTTTCACACAAGTATATAACCCAACAGAGAAGTGAAAATAGAAAGTAGTGATAGAAATTATTGGTTGAGAAATTATTCAACAATACTCTTGTGGGATTCAACAAATAAATTGAATTTAGTGATAGAAAAAAATTGATGCTTCCCATGCCATTATTTTTATTTTTATTTTTATTACTACTAAAGACAAATATTTTTTATTTTTTTTAAATATACCTTTGGACTTTTGTGTTTGTGAAAATGTTTGATAGTAATAAGTTCATTTTCAGAGCCATTCAACTCCTATGTTCTTGTCTACAGAGACATTTAAAAGCCACCAAAAAAATTAAATAAAAAATAGAACTCCAAAAACTCAAACAATTTGATGCACCCAGTAGTTAAATTGATATAAAATTTATGGGCAAGAAAAAGCATAATAGAAAATAATATGTTAATTCAAACTAGAAAAATATCAATAATCCAGACACATTGACACATTTCATCGAACAGCTAATGGACATTAAAGAAAACAATGTTGACAATGCAGTGACATAAGATTTTTTTATAGAAGAAGATCATACATACCTTACAATGCAGTGATATAAAAAATACTTGGAATGACTACTAACAAGCATTATATAGGAGAAGATCATTCAATACTTCAACTAACCATAAACTCCTATAATAAAAACATGCTGCATACCAGTATAATAGCATTGTTCAAGAATAGTAATGGGAAGCTTTCTAGTAGAAATGCATTCCAGAACCACCTTCAATTTTATTTCTACCCATCTACCCATCTCTGTTTCCATAATACCATTCCAGTACAATATTAAAAACATGTTGCATACACCTAACTCTGTTTCCATAATAAATAATTCTGAAACAAATAAAATAAAATAAAAAGTACAGTACAGTACCAAATATAAAATACATGTTGTTTCCACGATACACTACCAAATATTATCCAACAATACACTACCAAATACAATACAACACCAAATATAAAATACAGTACCAAATATAAACTTCCATAATAACTCTGTTTCCACAATAAACTACCAAATATTATCCAATATTTTTGAAAACATGAAAACATCCATACGAACTAACATTTTTTAACTACCAAATATTATCCAACATTAGTAATAAATTAAACAACACAAACACATACCACACTAAATCTGCAGCACTCTCTGAGAATAACTTTCAAAGATTAAGGACCCAATCCCTCATCCTACTAGCAGACATATCAACAAATACCTCCCTTATTATGGGATCCGATGCAAGCTTGTTTACAGTTTTAGTGTAAGTAGGAGCAGGAATTTCCTCCATAGCATGCAATAGTGCCATGCACTCTTTCAGTAATGAACGTGAGGGAGTAGAGCCACCTTCAATTGAACCACTGTCATCGCCAACATTAGTAACTGAAGCACTTGTGAAGCGCTTTTCCATTAGGTCCACCTTCCTCTTGCTATTTTTACTCATTTCTTTGAGTGCTTCAGAAATATTAACTTCAAAAGAGCTCCTCTTCTTACTCTTTTTACCTCTCATTTTGCTCTTGCCCTTGCCCTTACCCTTGCCCTTGCCCTTGCCCTTGTCTTTGCCTTGGCATCTCCATTGTCATTATCACTATCAATTTGCAATGCATCTAACTCCTCATTCTTTACCTTAAATTCAAAATCATAACTGGCACTACTTTCAGAAGGTGATTTGGTGGAAGGGAAGGCTAGTTTACCAGTTGCGGATGTGTCTCCTAAGATACGAAACAACTCATGGTAGTAAACCATCCCTTTCTTCCTGAACCTCTTTGCATGGCTATTAACCTACAAACCAATGAATTTCAGGTTAACATGAAGAATTCTCCAATTAAATGTAGCAACGAAAATGCAAAAAGTTAATTAAACTTTGTAAAGGGCTTCCCAAACGTCATCCGGTGCAGTGATAGTAAGTCGCTGGCTATCCCAACCAACACCAGTATGCTTCAGTAATGATGTAAATTTGTTGAACATAATACGCAGCTAATTGTATTTGTTCCGAAGCTGGTGTGCGTTATACTGGTATTGGGTTTTTGCGTTCATTTGATCTCTCAACTTGTTTCAAGCTTGTTTAGTGAATGTCCCAGTTATTTTACTATTCTTGGTTTTCACCTCCTCATCCATGAGGGTAATGAAAAGAGCCTCATTTGCCTGAGGCCATGGACCACTGTTTCCTCTACCAACTTCAACAACATCATCATCATCAATGGTGAGATCATTGTGTATTGTTGTTGCCATTGCCTAAATATGTATATTTATTCATAGATAAACAAATTTCAAAAAACTATAAGTCAAATAAAATGAAGAGGCATTGAAGAACAAGCACCAGTTAAATATCCTTTTAGTTTATTTAGACGAGGAAAATATCATGCTAATGATGTAGTACAATAGAAAATTTTGCAGGCCAAGAGGTTGAGAGAACTCCCAGGACTATAAAAAATAAAGGAGCGATAGCTATATATATGAATTAGAGTGAATACTAGGAAGTTTAGTTGAAGCCTATGGACAACTGAGTGGTGTATGAGCATTCATTTTAAAATTTAAAATCACATGCTTAAGCATATGTTCTTCAAAAAAGTAAGTTTCAGGTTTTCAGCTTATTTGCCTCTTCACCTTAAAAAGCTAAAAAATCTAACTTTTTAAAAGTTGGGTTTTAGGTGTTATTTTCATGCTAAAATCAACTAAATCAATGCCTTGCTCTCCTCCACTTGGATAAATGAAGTAGATAGAAAAAGAAAAGAGGAGGTTAAGCAAGGGACCTTTTGATTGACCTGTGTCCCATATCTAATGCAATGCTTACTGGTGGTATCTTACTAAATGTAGCTGTGGTGGTAAATGCCTTCCTGTAGAGTATATAGACAAAGTTGGGGAGCTAGCAAAGAAGCATTGGCTGAAACTTCACATCGATGGCTCCCGTATATTTAATGTATCAGTTGTGAGTAAAAATATTTCCAACCTTCTACTTGTCATTATACAGTTGTATGCTACAAATTATGGTGCTCACTGGTCAGTAAAGAGAGATGTTTAGAATAATGATTGCTTGTGTAGTTAGATTTTAGTGCTTTATGTTGGAACTGTTCGAGGAAACTAAGAAGCCATTTTTTTTTTTTGAGGATGTTGAATTGAAGAAAATTTGCACTACTGAATGCATTTATGATGGCAAGTGGGAGTGCTACAATAGGTTAATATCGTGGAAACTTGACTTTTTTACTTTCTCATGGTTACCAACACCTGCGACCTGTCTAATTTGGAGGTGTTTGAACATTTTTGTTGTTGTACATTAACAACAAGTTTATTTGGATTGAAGTGCAGTACTTCAATTTTTGGTATCAAGAATTAACTTGCTAAAGAACTATAATCACGATAATCTAGCAGTTTATATGTTGACTAATATTCGTGTATGTTGACTCCTGTGTTTTTAACTAAAGGGATCCAAATATTGAAGGTCTTTATTGTAGTTTACATGGCATAGGAGGTTGAAATGGTTGTAATTGAAGTAGCCACGTTAAAGATGGAAATTTCTAAACAAGATAGGGAAATTAAATTATTTCCTTATGTTTTTTATGTCATTGGAGGTGATTCTCATTCCATAGATAAATCTACTACCACCTTTGCGAGATTTGATATGACTGTGTTTCATGTTGTTTGCTTGCGTTTTACAATTACGGTTTGAGTGAAATTTGAACAATATAATTTTTTGAGACTCAGGGGAGAGTTAGACTCATAATTCGTCCATGATTATTTTGAGTTCTGTACTTCACTATATTTATTAATAAATACATCTATGGAAGCATGCCCAAGTTTTTAACTTGATTAAATTTGTTCTCCAGATTTCATTATAGTGAAGAACAGTTACAAAAGGCCTAACAGATTTCCTTATTATGTACTTCAAATTTAAAGTGAAGAACAAAATGTAGCACAGATCTACAAACAAACAAAAAAAATATGCAGAACCTCCACTAGAACAGATTTACAAACAAACAAAAAAATTCTGCAGAACAGATTTCTGGTTCGGAAAAAAATCTGCAAAACAAAATATAGTACAGATCTACAAAATGTAGCACAGATCTACAAATAACCATGGCAGAACAGATTTGCAGAATAGATTTCTGGTTCCAAATTTTTTCATAACAGAGAAAGAAAGACTGACCTAAGAGTGAGATCAATGTGGTTCGGAAATTTTGCAAAAGATCTGCAAAACAGATTTCTCGTTTCAAAAAAAAAAAAAAAAAAAAAAAAAAAAAAAAAAAAACCAACATGGCAGCTCGAGATAGAGAGCAAGAGAGAGAGAAAAGAGAGACCTGAGATCAATTTGTTGACAGATCTACAAAGATCTGCATGTTTGCAACATAATGTTTTAGAAAAGAAAAAAAAAATCGAAGCTCGGTGAACACAGAGAAGAGAGGGGAGACAGAGAGAGAAGAGAGGGGAGACAGAGAGAGAGAGAGAAGAAAGACTGACCTGATTTTTGAAGTTTAGTCAACGTGAATGAAGTGGAGGAAGATGAGATACAACTTTTAGTTTAACGTTGGGAGAAAATAAATTCAATTCGGGTGCTGCGGAGATTTGAACCAGGGTCAAAATGCCAACAATTAAGTTACTGTAGCTCCGTTACAATATCATCCACTACAGTGCCAGTTTAATAAATCAACGAAAACACGTTTTTCCTGTTTACGTTTTTTGGGTGAAATTTATAAATTGAGAAGTAGAATTATAAATCAAAAATTTTACCAAACAAGTTTTTAGCACAGTTTTTAAAATTTTTGTAAATATAAACTGTAAATTGAAAATAAAATGGTTACCAAATAGACCCTTAGATTTATAATGGTTCACCACGCCAGGCCTACGTCCACTCTCCAAGGAACCTCCTTGAGAATTTATTTACTATCAACTGAATAAATACACCACTAGGCTTATGGATTTGGCATAAGACTTACTCTTATCTATTGAGCCTCACTCAACAATAAATGTCTTACTCGTAAAAAATCTCTCACAAAAATAATAAATAAAAATAAATGGTACTTAAACCCTCTTTTACAATAATTCTCTCACAAAGGGTAGATATGAAAGTGTAAGAACAAAGGTTACACTTAGATCTGAAAGTGAAAGAGCAGAATACAATATTCTCAAATTTTGGAGCACACAAAAAAAAATTTCGCTTCAAGTTCTTGATTTTTCTCCACACATAACACTTCTATTTATACACAAAAATATATATTCGTTGAAGGAGGGGACGCTCCTCTTCTGATTTTGGAGTCCCTTCACATGGATCAGCAGCTGGGGTATGCTCATTATGTGGCTTTATTTTTTTCAAAAAGAGTGGCAGCTGGTTGTTGGTGCTTTTTGATTTTCAAAAAGAACAAATCAAATACTTCGAATAAAACGCAATGAATTTCTATCAATTAATAGTACGTAAGGAACAAAAAAGTGCATAGTGATTGTATAGTAAATTTTATTTTAAACTATTTAAATGTACATAGCTATTCTTAATAAAATATTTGTATGTATATTATAAATACACTCAAATAAAAATAACCGATCTTCCCATTTGAGTATATCAAAAGGAAACAAATCATCAATATCACATTTGTCAAAATAATACAACCAATTAGTCAATTTTGTCAAAATAATACAATTAATCAATTTTGAATCTATCAAAAGGTGAATAGTGACTAGCCAACCAATCAATCAATCAATTTTGTCAAAATAATGCAACTAATCAATTTTAAATTTGTCAAAAAGTAAATAGAAAAGTTTTCACAATATTTTTATTTAAATAATATTTAACAAATATATCATACAATATATAATTTAAACAGATAAAATTTTGTGTCAAATAATATACAATATGCATATAAAAAATTATCAATTAATATTTTAGACATTATCAAAATTAAACAACATGATTAACAGTATTGATTTGTACATCTTGAAAAATAGTAAACGGCCTCGATAAATTATGAAATTTGAGTAGAAGCATGTATACGTGACTCTAGACAATTTTTGTATTTTAACTTTTTACTAGAAAGATCGATTAGAACTTGTAATCGGATGATCTTTGTTTCAATAATTTTTATTTATTTTAGTATTGCAGATTTTAGATATTGTTTTAACCCACGAAACGAGCTCATTTTTATTGGTTTCATGCAAATTAAAGTAAAATATTATTCTGAACACTTTTTGTGTTTTGGACTTTTCTGAAAAAAATCATCTTAGGGTGGTTTCTTTTCTTTTTCAGCTTCAGATTTTTCAGTGGAATTCCGTCTAAGTTCTTCTATCAAGTTTTTCTCTCAACCTATTCAGTTTCTACTTAATTCCTTCGCATTTCCTTTTAGGAAATTGGATTATGTACAACTTTTATTTTTTGAGTTTTGGTTAATTCGAATTATTTAAGCATGAAACAGTGCATTTTTTATACTTCTTCAGCAAGTTACTTATAATTAAATTATACTAACTTTATTTTTTTTGCAGAATGGTGGGTCTTACTAACTATTTATGCAGGGCTGAACCACCCTATTTTTATGTTTATTTTATTTATTTTATACTAAATTTATATTTAGTTGTGTACGGGTAATAAACTAAATGCCACCGTATCTCGGGAAACTACCTCTTCGTTTCGGTATGAGTGGAACTACTTGTCTTATACTGTAACAAGAATTAATGTAATTTTTGTTGGTGTCTGGTGGACGCATGGGTGCCAAATCTTGTACTCATACCAGTATACTTATATACTGACCCGTTTTACTTCTTGGCATCTCGGATGTGTTCTATTTGAGTACAACCGAGCTTCCTTTGCAGGATTAGTTGGGACTATGGTGGTGACAAGAAATAACTATGATCGTAGGACATGTCTTTTGGACGTCTTTTGGTTTTCTTGAGTTTAGGGTTGATATTAGTTTATGTATTTATTATTTTTTATGACCTTAGTATTTTTGATAATTTGGTGTTGTGGGTTGTTTTTCAACGTTACATTATTTAAGTTGTTTTAAATAGTTGTTGCTACTTTAATGTTGGATGTATTGGACAGTTATGAATCTATGATGAATAGTTTGGTTGGCGTTTATTAATTATTTTTTTTAATCCCTTGTTATCTTTTGAGCATGGAAATTTACTTAAACTTTATGGAGATGGGAACGTTTAGATTTTGTTTCACCCCTAGGATTTGGATAATGGAATATTGATTGGGGTTTAATCTTAATTTAATATTTAATTGTCCAAATTTTGGGGCATGACAGGCACCCCCACCAGATTCTCCAACCGAGTCACTCTCTCTTTTAAAAAAACATACCAAACACCATTTACGAGCAACCGTGCTCTGATACCAATTATCACAACACTATTTTCAGAGTATAAATTTTAGTCTTATGATGGCACTAAGTTTTAACATTTAGGCCTTGTTTGGCAAGTGACTTTTTTAGCCAAAAAGTCAAAAAGTTACTAAAAAAAATCAAAAAACCAACAACCTATACCAAAAAGTCAAAGATTCCCTTTTTCTTTCTCTTTTTTGCACATATTTTCGTGAAAAACCAAAAAGTTATCCCAAACATACTAGTTTTTTTACATCATATTTTAACTAAAAAATCAAAAAGTTACTAAAAAATCCTATTCCCAAACGAGGCCTTAGTCTTAGCCAATTTCTAACATAGACTCACACAATGAGTTAGAACAAGTAAGAGAGAAGACAACATTAATATACAGGAAATTTTCAACCTTTATTATTGCACTAACAATACAAAGGAATGCCAATGGAAACTTTCACAATTACTTGACTGCATTTTGAGTTCTATGTCCATGCCTTATATAGATTTACAATTACTTACAAAATACAACCAGCAATGCAAGGAAAGCATGCTAAGTGGCATAGCAGTTGACACCCTCAACTGCCTAGGGACTTATGAATAATTCTAGAGCTAACTGCCGATAACTGCTTCTGACTTCCAGCCTTGCCTCTTGATTTCCAGCCTTGCCTTGTTTTTGCCCCAACAAAGGTAACTGCTTCTAACAGACATGCATAACTGCTAATAACTGCTTGTAGTCTGCCTTATCAAGCCAGGCACGAAATTGTTTGTCTTAGCCACTAGACCAAGTCTTGCCCACTGATTGTGTTCAACCCCCAAGTATGCTGCAACCCACATTCAAGTCATATTAATGCCTTGCATCTATGCAATGCTACCCATACTTTGGCCAAGGGTTGAATGCTGCTGCCACAAAGTACTTGTTATATTCTCAGATTGCTCTCTTGGCATGCTACCATCATGCCACAGCCTTGGTTGGACATAGACGTAAGTTGCTGCCAATGCCAACTACGCAACCTTCAAGTAGAAGGTGTTAACAGTAATAGAGAAAGGAAATTGTGTTTGATTTTTAACCAATGCTAGTTCTAAATTTATTTCTTTACATTTACAAAAATAAGTTAGTTTAGTAATTTTTTTTTCATTATTTTCATATTTACTATTTTTGGTTAAAAATAAATTCTAAAATTTTTATAAATTTTTTTTTTTAACATTTAATTTTGTAAAATTTTGAATATATTTTTAACATTTAATTTTTAATTTTTTTTATAAAAAATAATTTTAAATTGGGATACTTAGTCTAACATCCCTCCTTAAGTTTTGATAATGGAAGAGATCCACAATATTTTTTTTGTGCCTTAATGTCATGGCCTTAGTTGTTTCCAAGCTATCTGTGCAGCACTTAGACAATCTCAAGTCTTACTTGATGATGCTAAGTCAGCCTAACTTACCAACTTTATAGGAAAGAGAAGTTAGAAAAACACAAGAGAATTTGAGAGAATGCCTTGTATTCACTCTGGAGAGAAAGCTTTACAACTCTTGGATGGTTTTGGAGCAAATGAGCTCCTCTCCTATTTATAGGCTCCTTAGGAGCATTCTAGAATTCTCAAGAAAACATCATGTAGAAGCTTCCTATGGAAGCCTTCTTTACAAGCTACAAGTATGGTCTAGAATGCCTTTTAGAACTATCTATACAAATATCTAATTTATATGTACAAGTGTATAAGTTCTTGAATTCCCTAGGTCCTTCTAGAATCCTCCATAATTTTCTCATGTGCTAGAGTTTGCTAGGGAGTTCTAGATTCTTCCATGTTCTCTCGAGTGTTGGAATGAACTAGGAAGTTCTAGATCCTTCCATTGACCTCCATGCTCCCAAGCTCCCATATTTTCTCAAGTCTTTCAGGAGCTTCCAGAATATTCCATTAACCTCCCTTCCTTGAGACTTTCGTTTGGTAGGTAATTTTGTCTTGGTAATTCAATGGGACGTGACATTCTCTCCCACCTATGCTCGCGACGCCCTCGTCGCGCCTTCTTCCTTGAAGTCATAGGTTTTCTCCTTGACTTGCGCCTTCTTAGATTTGCCTTGTTCACTGGCCCTATTGATGACTTAAAAACTGTGCATATCAGTGGACTATCTTCTGTAGAGCCAGTTATCTTTTTGGCAATGCCTACTACCTCTTTCTTGTACGTCTCTAACTTAATATACATAGCTGACAGAAGTTGGAGTTTAGTATTTAGTTTACTCACCATAGGCACCATGTAAGGCCCACCCTCCATAATGCACATAGTGTTGTTGCGAGGTAATAGTGCCACGTTAAACTCCCGCAAGAATTCCATTCCTAGCACCACGTCATAGTCATCGAGTGATGCTATCGAAAAATTGACCTTTCCGCGCCACCCACCAAGGTGCAGCTTAACCCCTCGAGCCATGCCATCTACGGGTTTTGCTTTGGTGTTCACCGTCTTCATCAATTCTTGACCCTTGTCAAGTTTCAGGGCAAGCCTCTTGGCCTCCTTCACCTTGATGAAGTTGTGCGACGCGCCTGTGTTTACCATGACTTGGGTCGCCTTCCCATTAATCTTGGCATCGACATACATTAAACCCTTATCCCCTTGGGTCAATGTAGTAGGCTTCGATTCGATGGCACCGAGTAGCCGTAGAGATCCTATTTGCGGAGTCTCTACCTTTTTCCGCTCTTCAATCATGGCATTGAGGGCTTGCCTCTTAGGACACTTTCTTACCCAATGTGGCCCGTCACATAGGAAACACTTGGTCTTGGGTTTGAATGTCTCCTTGTTTTCTCTGACCTTGTTTTTACCTTCTTTGCCAGTGAGAGGTCTGCAGTGTCTTTCCTTGCGTCGAATGCCTTTATCCTCATCTTCCTCACTTTCACTAAAACTTCTGCTAGGGTCACCCTTGGATGTCTTGGCCTTGTCATCCCCACGTTTGTACTCAATAAGTGATTCTGCCACTGCCATGGCCGTTGCAAGGTCTTGCACGCCTCGGCGTCGTAACTCTTGCTCCGCCCATGGTTATAGGTCATCGAGAAAGTTGAAAAGCAATTCCTCATCAGTTATATTCGGGATTTCAAGCATGAGTGTAGAGAATTCCCTTACATAGTCCCGAATAAACGATGTGTGCTTAAGTTTCTTCAAGTTCTTTCTAGCTAGATAGGCCATATCCTCAGGATATAATTGCTTTTTAAGTTCTTTTTAAAGTCATCCCAGGTGTCAATGGTGCACGTACCTTTTTCAATATCAGCATGCCTACGACGCCACCATAATGTTGCTGTATCGGCGAGGTAAAGGACTGCAGTACGTACCTTGGCATCTTCCTTGGTTACTGCTATCACCTCGAAGTATCTTTCCATGTGCCATAAGTAGTTATCCACTTTTTTGGCATCTCTCTTTCCGTCAAAAGGCTTTGGCTTTAGCACCTCCACCTTGGACGTCCCTGGCAAGGTCACAGCTCCCCCGGCTATGGCCTTTTTGTACATTGCCACGTCTTGGTGCACCTCCTGCAAGCGGGCTTCAAACTGCGCGAGCATCTCCAACACCTTGGCTTGGAAGGAATCATTGGCCACTTGTGCGTCATGTGCCATAGAATTGATGGTGGAAAGCACGTCATTGTGGAGTTCCTTGATCTCCTCCTTAAGACCCCCATCTCCAGTTCAAGGCTTTGCTCCAATACATCAAGACGCTCCCCCGAGTTGTCCACGGCAAGCTCTACCTTGGCAAGCCGTGTTTCCATGGCGGTCATAGCATCTCGTGACTTATCTTTCCTTTCCTTCATGGGTTCCCTTCCACGGGCTTGCTCAGTCACAGTGTCCTCTACACCGGATGACATTGTTGCATTCTCTTCCTTTGTCTCAAACCTGCTCTGATACCACATGTCACGGCCTTGGTTGTTTCCAAACTATTCGTGCGGCACTTAGACAATCTCATGTCTTACTTGATGATGCTAAGTTAACCTAACTTACCAACTTTATATGAAAGAGAAGTTAGAAGAACACAAGAGAATTTGAGAGAATGCCTTGTATTCACTCTGGAGAGAAAGCTTTATAACTCTTGGATGGTTTTGGAGCAAATGAGCTCTTCTCCTATTTATAGGCTCCTTAGGAGCATTCTAGAATTCTCAAGAAAACATCATGTAGAAGCTTCCTATGGAAGCCTTCTTTACAAGCTACAAGTATGTTCTAGAATGCATTCTAGAACTATCTATACAAATATCTAATTTATATGTACAAGTGTATAAGTTCTTGAATTCCCTAGGTCCTTCTAGAATCCTCCATAGTTTTCTTATGTGCTAGAGTTTGCTAGGGAGTTATAGATTCTTCCATGTTCTCTCAAGTGTTGGAATGAACTAGGAAGTTCTAGATCCTTCCATTGACCTCCATGCTCCTAAGCTTCCATATTTTCTCAAGTCTTTCAAGAGCTTCCAGAATATTCCATTAACCTCCCTTCCTTGAGACTTTCTTTTGGTAGGTAATTTTGTCTTGGTAATTCGGTGGGTCGTGACATTAAGGTCCCTTACGTTTTTGTACCACTAACCCACTTACACCCAATTCTCTCTTTCTCTAACAATGGTTGTGTGTAGATAGTCGAGGAAAGTGAGGTTGAAGTCTCCTCGAGCAAAAAAGACATCCCTTATGTCGATTTAGACAAGGCGGTGGACGAGATGGTGGTTGAGGGTGGTGTTAGGTAAAGCGGTGAAGGAGGAGGGATGGTGAGAGTCATGGATGGTTGCAATTTTGACGTTGTTAGGCTTCGATGAGTCTAGTGTTCCGATCATGGTGTCAATCAATGTATGATTAGAATTTAGAGAAACTTGATCTTAAACTGTTCGATAGAGAAAGAGGAGAAAGAAAAACCCACCACTCAAGGGTCTTTGACCATGTCCACGTTTAAATCTCCATATTTAATGGCATCATAATCACCAACCTTTCTCTTCCTAAGATGCATTTTTACATAGAAATTAAGAAACAACAAGATAATGGTAGTGAAAGGGGATTTGCATCGGGCACGTAGGCCGAGCTAAGTCAGGACTTGGGCCGTTGTCCTGGGCCTTATGGTTGGTTTGGAGAAACGCCCAACATTGGGTTGTGGTAATCAGTCAGCTTGATCCAAGGCTGAGGTTGGTGGAATAGTAGTGTTGCTCTCTATCGGACTGAGGGGCAGCTTTCAATCTCGGCTAGACAGAGGAATGACAAAGGTCGGCGACTTGGTCGTAGGCGGACTGACCATGTCAACCCTGTTTCAATGCCGAGCAAGGCTGGTTTGGGCCAATTCGATTGACCTAACTGAGCTGTAGATGACTGGTTGAGTACCTCGAAGTTAGGCCAGTCAGTAAAAGCTGTTCATAAAGTGAGCTGTCAAGTACTGAGCTGTGGATAGCTCAGCAAGAATTGCTACTCAGCCCAATTGAAGAGCATAGGGAGAACCCACTGTTCGTACGCGTCAATACTATTTGGCTATTTTGTCGATATTATTTGGCAGTATTATCGTACACACACATGTAAGACAAAGAGATGATGGTTCATCCACGTGTCTAGAGGAGAACGAGTAGAGTAGTGCGCACATAAACTATATAAACCCTACAGTGCCTCAATGCAACAGCTTTGCGATCTTCCTTACACTGAGCTATCTTCAATTTTGTCATTTTCTCTCTCTGTGAGTGCTAACTTGACCGTCGGAGGAGTTTTCCAGCAACATACCTGCCGGGTAGCTCACCATCTGTATGTTTTTAGGTTCGACGATGTTGTTCGGAGAAGTGTAAAGCTTGGACATAAGAAATACGGAAGTGTAGAGCATTTGTTCCTCGTACAGGTAGCATTGAGAACTAGAACAACCAGAAAATGTGAATGTATGTATGTATATATATGTGCACATATATATAGGAATTAGTTTCTGGAAATAATGTGATTTTGAGTGGGGAAGTGAGGATAAACTCTGATTCAAGCATAAATTTGAGTAAGAGTATTTTCAATTCTCAATTTTTTTTTTTTTTTTTTTGTGTGTGAGTGTTTGTTGAAGATTGCCTGAAATTTCTCTGTGAAAAGATAATTTTCTCTGGTTTGGCTAAAACACATAGAAAATTATGAGCAAATCAAAGAAAATTGGTCAAAATACAAAGAAAATTGTGAGCACATTACAGAGATATTTGTGAACAAATTAGAGAAAATTTAACCCAAAGAAATTTCAAAACCCAGAGAAAATTTCAAAACCTAGAAAATTAGATAAATTAAACAAACTAGGAAAATTAAAAAATACAGAGAAATTATTTATCTGTGTTTTAAAATTTCTCTAAATTAAAATTTTTCTGAAAAAATATTAATAAACTCCAATTATTATAAAAATATTATATATTTTTTATTCTATAAAATCTTAATACCAAATATTTAAAAAAACATTTCTCCTTCAAATTTGAACTATATTATTTTTATTTTTATTTTTCACATAAAAAACTGTGGGACCCACGCTGCCAGCATGGATTTTGATTGAACATTTTCGTTGTTTGTGGATTAGGCATTGATAGAGATATTAAATTTTTTATTAAATAAATGACTAAATATTTAGGGGTTGTTTGGAGTGTCTTAAATAAGTGTATTTTTTGTCTTTTTAGACTAAAAAGTTAAGGGAAAAAATATAAATATTTGAGTTAACTTTTTGACTTTTTATAAAAAAATATGTATTAAAAAATTGTATAAAGAAGTGTGTAGGAGAAGATTATGTAGGAGGCCGTACGAACTGTCAGTGGAGTGGGCTATGGAGTAGATGAGAAATTATTGTCTCATTCTAGGGTTTTGATTGGATGGTGTTGTTTGGCGCGTGGGGGCCCACCACGGGTCCCGTTTTTCTAATCGGAACCGTTCAATGTGTAGAATTCGTCGAGTACTATATATTTGTAAAACATTACGTTGATTAGATATCGATAACTATCTGATCGTCTTAGTTTTTTTGGTTAACTGTTAACTATAACACCATTTATTTTTATACAACACTGATTTGATCATATAGTTAACGATATCCGATAGACGTGATTTTTTACAAGCATATAGTATTAGACGAGTTCTACATATTAAACGGTTCAGATTATCAAAACGGGACCCATGATGGGCCCCCATAGGGCCAAACTTTATCATTCAATTTAGTTTGGGGCACACAAGGAAATTTTTTTCCCGTCCTTTCACTGAGTGGTTCATCACGTCAGTGGCCGAAAAGTTGATTTGAATGAATATTTGTATATTATTTTTTAAATATATTTTTTGATAAATAGTGATAACTTTTTAATTTTTTTGATAACTTTTTGACTTTTTAACTTTTTGGAGGGTTGCCAATATGGAATCACACTTTGATGAAGGGGCTTTTCCCAAAATAAGCCAAAATAGCAAGCTATTTCCCAAACTAAGCTTAGTTCGGACGGAATTCCCAAAATAGGCTAAAACGTGATTACAAACCATGCTTTTACCGTTTTTGTGGTCATCCCATGGAAAATTGTAAAATCGTATAAGCGTGGTTTTAATTAAGAAAGCGTGGTTTGTAAGTAAATTATTTTTTTTTCCAGAAAACGTGGTTAGGAACCACGCTTTTTATTAAAATGTAAAAACGTGTTTTGAAAACACGTTTTCAATAAAACACAAACTCTTCATTCTCACACTCACACACTCTCTCTCTCTCTCTCTCTCTCTCTCTCACACACACACACACACACCCACCACACTCACACACTCACATCTTTTTAATATATATAAATTTTATTTTATAAATTTGGGACCAATATTAAATATATATAATAATAATTTATAATAGCAAATAATAATCAACTATATAATTTTTATAATTTTTGTAAATATAAATTATTTTTATATAATTTTTATATTTCGAGTGGTTAGAAATAATTTTTTACAAATTAAATTGAACCAACCATACGTATGTATATAACCTGCCCAAAAGTTAAAATGATAATTATTTTTTATCCTTAAATGATAATTATTTTTTATTTTTTATTTCTTAAACAAGTTAATTTTTAATTTTTTTAAAAAAAAATTCTAAAAATCAAACCATACATAGCCTAAAAATCTTTTGATAAGTCATTTCTTACGTTGGTAACTTATTTAATTATTTTTTAATTTTACGACATTTTTGCCATCTGAGGCATGTTTGGTAACCATTTCGTTTTAAGTTTTTAATTTATATTTACAAAAATTTTAAAAACTATTATAAAAACTTGTTTGATAATTTTTTTGATTTATAAATAGTTGTCTCAATTTGTAAATTTGAGGAAAAAACGTAAATTCAAAAAATGAGTTTATATTGGTTTTTAAACAAAAATTTAAAAATTTTACTAATAATTTTTTTTTCAATTAATTTTATTTGAAAAAAAAATTATTTACAAATTAACGTAAACTCATTTTTTGAATTTATTTGAAAAAAAATTAATTGTAAAAAATTTTGTTAGTAAAATTTTTAAATTTTTGTTTAAAAACCAACGTAAACTCATTTTTTGAATTTACGTTTTTTCCTCAAATTCACCAATTGAGACAACCATTTATAAACCAAAAAAATTATCAAACAAGTTTTTATGATAGTTTTTAAAATTTTTGTAAATATAAATTGAAAACTAAAAACAAAATGGTTAGCAAACATACATCAAATGGTAAAAATGTCATAAAATTAACAAATAATTAAATAAGTTACCAACGTAAGAAATGACTTATCAAAAGATTTTTAGGATAGGTATTGATTTTTAGAATTTTTTTTTAAATTAAAAATTAATTTGGTTAAGAAATAAAAAATAAAAAATAATTATCATTTAAGGGTAAAAAATAATTATCATTTTAACTTTTGGGCAGGTTATATACATACGTATGGTTGTTTCAATTTAATTTCTAAAAAATTATTTCTAACCACTCAAAATATAAAAATTATATAAAAATGATTTATATTTACAAAAATTATAAAAATTATATGGTTGATTATTATTTGCTATTATAAATTATTATTATATATATTTAATATTGGTCCCAAATTTATAAAATAAAATTTATATATATTAAAAAGATGTGAGTATGTGAGTGTGGTAGGCGTGTGTGTGTGTGTGTGTCACAGAGAGAGAGAGAGAGAGAGAGAGAGAGAATGAAGAGTTTGTGTTTTATTGAAAACGTGTTTTCAAAACACGTTTTTACATTTTAATTAAGGGGTTGTTTGGGATGATCTAAATAAGTGCACTTTTTGACTTTTTATGAAATATGGGTTGGGCTTGAAGTGATGTGATAGAGAGGTGATGTGATTTAAATAAGATAATGTGACTTAAATAGGATAGTGACTTTTTGACTTTTTTGTGTTATGCCAAACCTAGCCTAAAAGCGCGGTTCCTAACTACGTTTTCTGAAAAAAAAAAAAAAAAAAAAAAAATACTTAAAACGCTTTTACGATTTTACAAATTTTTCGCGGGAGGACCACAAAAAGGGTAAAAGCGTGGTTTGTAACCACGTTTTAGCCTATTTTGAGAATTCCGTCCGAACTAAACCTAGTTTGGAAAATAGTTTAGTATTTTGACTTATTTTTGGAAAAAGCCCCCTTTGATGAATCCACCGTATAAAACATTTAATCATTTTTTTTTGGAATCCGGATCCTCTCCAATTCTCCTCTCCAACCCTTCCTCCGGCCAACGGCCAAGATTTGACCACATCACCCCTAACCAAATCTATGGCTCAGATCAGATTAACTAAAAAAAGAAAAAAAAAAATGAATTTCATTCAACACAGCAAAGCAAAACAGATGAAATTGTGTTCGGCAGCGAACGAACATCGACGGCGACGGCTCGATTAACGAACGAACATCGACGAACGAACACAAAGCACCATCGGCGGCGAACATTGACGGCTCCTTCTCGGGTCTCTCCCTCTATTTATCTATCTCAACAATACATATATTTTGCTACATATATTCATTGAAGAATAAACAGAGCAATCCTTGAAATTCTTGCCCTCCAAATATCCACTTCCTCCATTACTTCTCATCTCATATATATATATATATATATGTTCATATAATTTCTTTGTTTTGCTCACTCTCACTCTCACTCTCACTCTCTCTCTCCCCCTCTCTCTCAATACACAGAAATAGAGCAATCCCAAAAACACCTTCTTTCAAACAAACCACAAATACCCTCTCTCAATGGTGCATGATTAGAGATATCACCCATTGAAGAAGGGTCTAAAGGTTATTGTGTAGGAAAGAAGTTACAGAGTAGCCTTGTGGGTTTAATCTAAGAGTAGCCTTATGGGTTTAATCTGTGATTCACAATTCAATGTATGTTCGCAAGAAAAACATGGACTCTGGCTGTGTTGTGCTGGAGATGTGGTTGTATGGTGGCGGCCGACTTGGATTCGCGAGACTTTTCCCATATTAAGCTTAATTTGTATCTTAATTCCCAAACTAGGCCTAGTTTGGACGGAATTCTCAAACTAGGCTAAAGCGCTATTACAAATCGCGCTTTCATTGTTTGGAGCCCCAAATGTGATGAATAGTGAAAGCGCTATTCAAAACCACGCTTTTAATTAAGAAAGCGTCGTTGCAAATAGCGCTTTATGTGCAAAAAAAAATTTCTGAATAAAACGCTATTTGAAATAGCGATTTCTCTCTATCTAATTTTTTCTGATGACAACGCTATTGGGAATAACGCTTTCTGTGTATCTAATTTTTTGTGCTGAAAACGCTATTTGGAATAGCGCTTTCTGTGTATGTAATTTTTTGTGAGGAAAACGCTATTTGGAATAGCGTTTTACTGTTGATAAACAATCACGTGGATTGAAACCTCGATTTCACTTTTCATTTATTTATATATTTATTTTTTTTAATATTTTGTTTTTTTCCTGTTCTCATTGTTTTGGTGATAATGTAATTCATAAATTTTTTTGGCTTTACTAAAGCCATTGTCATGTTGAAATTTTTTTTTTCTTTTGTCTTTGTTTTGGTTTACAAGGTGTAATTCAGAAATTTTACATAATATGGGAAAAACCTCTTCTTTTCATATATTAATTTCTGTTACATCATATGAGAAAAGCCTCTTCTTTATATATTAATTTTACATAATATTTTTAACTAATTACCAAACATTTGAGAATTAAGCCAATTTATATATCATTTAAATTTTTATGGGAAAAGCCACTTTTCATATATTAATTTTACATAATATTTTTCATATATATAATTTTAAAATCATGTTCATTTAGATATTGTTAAGCCAATCATGTTCATTTACAAAATTCATGCTTTCACTGTTCACTACAGTAAGCATGGATTGAAACCACGCTTTCATTGTTCATTTAAATTATATTTAATTTTTTTTTTGTAAATTTTTTTTTTCTGTTATCATTGTTTTTGTGATAATGTAATTCATAAATTTTTGTTGGCTTTACTGAAGCCGTTCTCATGTTAATTTTTTTTTTTTTCTTTTGTCTTTGTTTTGGTTTAGAAAGTGTAATTGAGAAATTTTTTTTGTCTTTACTAAAGCCGTTTTCATGTAAATTTTTTTTGTTTATTGTTTTGTGTTTGTTTTGAGTTAGAAGGTGATAATGTAATTAATAATTTCTTTTTTTTGCTTTACTAAAGTCGTTTTCATGTAAAAAAAAAAAATTCTTTTGTCTTTGTTTTGGGTTAGAAGGTGTTATTCAGAAAATTATTTTGGCCACCGCGAGAGCTCCTAAAATAAATTTTGTCAACATTTTTGTAATAAAACTTAATACATAATATACGAAGTTACTAATTTACTAAATACTCATACAGGCATGAAAACAACATAACTGAAGTTGCAAATGTAATAATTTTCAGTTACATAGGTAGTACAGACATAAGTCTCCCACAAAAATACATTCTGGACACCATGAACTGAACACACATTACATACATCCTGGACACCCTGAACTGAACACACAATACATAAACATAACAGTTAGACAGAGAAACACCTAATTCATGACCTAATATTGCATATTAATAGCCGCAACATTTGACAGACACAATACATAAACATAAACATAACATAACAGTTATACTTAGTCTAACACAGACATTACATATTAATGCATGACCTAATATTGCCGAAGTGTAGACATTAACACCTAATTCGCGCTTAAATCGGCAGGTGGCTCAAAGTCTGAATAATCCGAAAGCTCAGCGTCAGAGACAAGTTCAGGATCCTCAATGATACCCTTGATAGCCGCAACATTTGGTTCTGTTTTGTTCTTCAGGGCATCCTTCTTAACTATGTATAGCTGCATGTCGCGGGCTAACCTATGGCGCATTTGAGAAATCTCACGTTGTAGTCTTTTACATAGTCGATCAACATTATCAAGATCTTCCTTTTGGATCTCAACAGAACGTGCTTTTGGCACCTTTAGTCGATTTTCCCGACATAATCTTTCCATTTGCACTCGCTCTATAAATAGTGCAGGCCACTTTAGAAGTCTAGCGTCTGCTAAACCATATCCTGTTTGATTTTCTGATGGATCCATACATGAACCTCCTTGAACTGGATAATACTTGGGCATCAAAAAATGTCACTTTCTAAACCTATCACGATAACCACAAGCATAATCTAAAACAGGTATTCCCACTCCCTCCCATGAATCGTCTTCAGCATCGCCACGTCCCCTTCCCCCTCCTCGTCGTGAACTGTCACCCCTTTGCAAGTTCCTACCACCTCTGCGATTCCCACTCCCTCCCATGAACCATGTAGCCATGCTAATTTTTTAAAACAAATGAATGATAATTTCGTAGGGTGCAATGAGTTGTAAGGTTGTGTCTTCACCTTTAGTCGTTTATATAATTGGTTATGAACGGCTTTAGAAAGATGCCTCTGCATGACAATCCCACATATATGAACAAGGTATGAGTTGTCACCAGACTGAAAAAACAGAGAAAAGCAAATACTGTGTACGAAGTCACGTGACTTGAGAATCCATCTGCATATACGGACAAAATATGGGCATGCTGACTGTAAGGTAAATTAGTGAATTCATTATTGCCATGTGACTTTCTGAATTAAGAATCCCACATATATCAATAAGAGATGAGTTGTCGCTGTAATAAAAAAATCGAGCAAAAAATCGAGAAAACCAAAACCTGTGCACCAAGTCACATGACTTCACAATCCATCTGTATATACGGACAAAATAAGGGCATGCTCACTGTAAGGTAAATCAGTGAATTCGCTGTTGCCATGTGACTATCTGAATTGAGAATCCCACATATATCAATAAGAAATGAGTTGTCACTGTAATAAAAAAATCGAGCAAAAAATCAACTTGACCAAAGCCTGTGCACCAAGTCACATGACTTGACAATCCATCTGCATATACGGACAAAATAAGGGCATACTCACTATAAGGTAAAGCAGTGAATTCACTATTGCCATGTGACTTTCTGAATTGAGAATCCCACATATATCAAGTAGAGATGAGTTGTCACTGTAATAAAAAAATCGAGCAAAAAATCGAGAAAACCAAAGCCTGTGCACCAAGTCACATGACTTGACAATCCATCTGTATATACGAACAAAATAAGGGCATGCTCACTGTAAGGTAAATTAGTGAATTCACTGTTGCCATGTGACTTTCTGAATTGAGAATCCCACATATATCAATAAGAGATGAGTTGTCACTGTGTATCAAATAATCGAGCAAAATATCGAGAAAACCAAAGCCTGTGCACCAGGTCACATGACTTCACAATCCATCTGCATATACTGACAAGTCTCTCCACGATTTGACTACTCAATGTTTGAAAAAATGAAGCTTATGTAGGCAATGTTGTGTTTCACTTAGCTATGCATCATTTGTTGTTACAACCTACTATTTCTATCAACGGGAAAAGTATGACTATTTGAATTTTTATTGTCATTTGGAATTATTTTAAAATCAACTTTTGAATATTCGATTTGTAATATTTTGAGAAACATTTACAATCTCAACTTTTGAAATCAACTTTAAAATAATGGTGGATCTTGTGAGTGAAACGTGGGTTAGGTAGGAGTACTTGGCCACCAATGTTTGTGAATATCATGGTGCATTCAAATCTGTCTGGAAAACTGGTGTTACACAGTAATTTCGGAAGTGTTGTTCTCTTTGGGTATAAATCCGAAAAATAACAAATCAGCGTCATTAGAACTGGTTACAATTCTAGTTTCTATACTAAGAGAATCGTCAATTTCTTTAAAAAGGTACAGAAAACAATCTGTTTGGGTATATAATTAATTGTAAATAGTGATTCATCCCAACCAAATCAAGTAAAACCAATTGGGTTTTAAACTTAGTCCCCCAACTGGACCAACCACTTGGGTTTGAGCTTGTTTGTCCAACCCCCGAAGTTTAGTTTTCTGTCAACCCCCCATTCCTTACCAGAGTCATCATTTGTACTGGACTTACAAGAATTGGAAGGTGACTCTTTCTTCTTTCCTGATGGAGATTGAAATTCTTTACGTAGAGGATCCCTATTTGGCGAGGCCTAGTTAAGGGAAGCTTTTCACCGAGCTACCTGTTCTGTTTTATGTGTTATTGAAGGTGGTAGTTCGTTTGTCTGAACTTTATTAGTCCCCCAACTGGACCAACCACTTGGCTTTGAGCTTGTTTGTCCAGCCCCCGAAGTTTAGTTTTCTATCAACCCCCCATTCCTTACCAAAGTCATCATTTTTACTGGACTTCCAGGAATTGGAATGCGACTCTTTCTTCTTTCTTGATGGAGATTGAAATTCTTTACGTAGAGGATCCCTATTTGACGAGGCCCAGTTACGGGAAGCTTTTCACCGACCTACCTGTTCTGTTTTATGTGTTATTGAAGGCGGTAGTTCGTTTCACCGAGTTTAGTTTTCTGTCAACCCCTCATTCATTACCAGAGTCATCATTTTTACTGGACTTTCAGGAATTGGAAGGTGACTCTTTCTTCTTTCCTGATGGAGATTGAAATTCTTTGTAAATTGATCCCTATTTCACCAGCCCCAGTTAAGGAAAGCTTTTCACCGAGCTACCTATTCTATTTTATGTGTTTTAAGTATTCACATAATTCAACATACATTAATCCATTCATTAATTCAGAACATTCATTAACACATTGCAATTCAATAAAGAAAGTCATGAGCTAATAAATGTGTAGTTATAAATGTAGTTATTTCATAAACTTCAGATTCATAAAACAAATACTTGAAATACATCCGTACGTTAGATGAACAACAACATTGTCTTACACTCCAGTAACGAACATACGACACAACATACATACAAACATATATGAAAGATAACGGTGTTTGATTTCTTATTCCTCATCTGACATGTAGTAGTCGGAGAGATATTTTTCATTGTTTAAGATATTATTTCGCTCAGTCACTGTCAAATCTCTGTTGCTTACTTCTGCCATTTCGGTGGCTAGCTGAAGCATGAAATGTCGACATCTCCGCATCAACATTCTGTTGTTCTCCTTCTTAATTCTGCTAACTGCTTTTTCATAGTCACTCACATTTCGTCTAGCCATGGTCAATGAACGACGATGAGGTAACGGTGCCCCAAAGTTACATAGATCATTATACAATCCTTCTTGCTCCGTTACCCTGAACGCCCATTCTGCTCGGATACCAGCATAATAATCCTTCGGACTCGAGTACTTTTCGCTCTTGTAGTCATAGGTAAATGGAGGTAGCAGCCATACTTTCAGATTTCTTTGCCGGCGTGAATTTCCTGCACCTCTTGAAGACATTGTTGATAAAATAAAAAAATTAATAATAATAGTAATTGTAGATATAGTACTATTGTTATAACTTCAACAAACATCATACTGGGGTATTTATAGACATCATAGTGGGGGTTAACTAGAGATGATCTGGTGACGATAATGCGTGCTGGGGCACTATGGAATAAGTGATACACGTGATATTATTTTATATTATTCATTTCATGTAATTTTGAGTACCCGTGACTTTGTGTACCTGTGATGTAGTCACGGACGTGGTTGTCAGATAAAATCATAATTGTAGGCCAGAGGATCACAATGCAATCCCTTCATATTCGAGCAGTGAGTTGTCAAATAAAACAAAATGCAGTGAGTTGTCACATCGCCACATGAAACTATTTTGTCATGCTTACTTTTGTAATACAGTAAGTAGTCACTTGGAATTGACGATTTCAGTACATATAAGGTGTTTTAAAAAAATTATAAATGAAATCATAAAATGAAACAACGGCTTTAATTTTCTTTGTTTTAAAGTAATATTGTTCATAAACAACTATGAAACAAGTGCAAGTAAATACACAACCGTCCAACTCACTTCGACCTACAAAACTATCGTTGTTTTTTTCACCAAAATAATAAAATGGTCACCTGATATGTAAACACGATTGGAACTTTGCAGCCTATATTTTATCTTATTTTCACTTAATGAACTTCACAGTCATCCATTTTCATTGTTATTACACAACCGTCCATCATGTTTTTTTCACCAACATAATAGCATTTTCTGCTTCTTTTCACAGTCGTATTAATGTGACTTAGATGAATTCTGAAATGTGAGGAAAAAACAAAGCATGTAAGTTGCGCTGCAGAAAGTCACATGCATCACGTAATGTGGGAAAAAAGTCACAACGTATACAAGCATGGCAAAGTCAGAAAGTCACATGCATTACTGCATCACTGCATAAAGTGACATGCATCACTGCATCACTGCACAAAGTCACATGCATCACTGTATCACTGCACAAAGTCAGATGCATCACTGCATCGCTGCACAAAGTCACATACCTACCTACTGTGCCCATGTGAATTATGCAATTCATACAAATTTTGAGGGGGTGTCAGAACAAAATAACAATAAATTAATAAATATTTCAATACACCTAAAAAGTAAAAAAAATTGTTAAAAAATAACAAATTAATAAATACATAAAAGTAAAAAATATTGTAGAAAAAGTGGTTTGAACAATGGGTAGAAAAATATATTGTAGAAAAATATTGTAATGTGAGGAAAAAATACACTTATTTTGATCATCCCAAACAACCTCTTAATTTTCAACTTCTCTTTGAAAGAAGGTAAAGTTACATTTTTACAGTAGCCAAGTTGACACCATCTGCGGCACAACAGCCGATGCTACAAGCCTTTGATTCGTTCATGACTTGACAAAAGTGGAGTCCTGGCAGCCGAATGCACTGTATAAGGTCAGTGGCATGCATGTGATCGAACAGGAAATGTTCATAAATTGGTTGAGACAAAATATTATAATCAATTAAAATATTTTAGTACTTGAAATTGTAAGTATATTTCAATGCAATATTGTAGTCAAAATTGAGGCTGTGTTCAGTTATATTTGTCAAATACATTTTTACCCAATTTTACGGGCGTGGTGTTTGTTTTGGATTTTTAAATTATAATTTCACATTTATTTTTTAAAAAAATTTCAGGCAGAGAAATTTGACTAATTCAGACGTTTAGTCGGTTGATCAGCTTGCTTGTTTTTATTTTTAGAAAATATTTTTCAGAAAATTCTACTTTCTTAATTTTCGTGTTTTTTTTTATTGAATTTTTTTAATATTTTAAGCAATTTTTTTACTTTTTAGACACACCTAACATAAATACACTTAAAAAGTAAAAAAATTGTAAACAAAATCTTTTAAAAATTCACTAAATACCAAAAATATTAAAAAAAATACAAGCATTCAGTACATTTTTTGTATTTTCATGTATTTATTAATTTCTTGAAATATTTTTTCACAAATTTTTTACTTTTTATTTTCAAATAACAATAAATTATGCAATTCATAAAAGTCGAAGTGACAACTCCTATCAAGTTGATGCATAGTTGTTCAGGTCATCAAAGTTGACGTGACAACTCCGATGCATAGTTGTCATAGTTGTTTACAATAATTTCATACATACAACTACCATGTGTATATATGGTATAAATATCGCATCATACCACAACAAAAGTTTTACAGCTATTTCGAGCGATATCATCATGAGATATACGGTGGTTGATCTATATTCAGCAATGGGTCGCTATTGGGTTGTAGATGGAGATGAATTTCAATACCCATTAAATCCAAATTTATGTTACTCACGTGCCACCGTCAATACCATGAGAGCTGAGTGGGAATTTCGCATAACTCGAGCAAACGTTCTTGTTGAGTTATGTCGTGAAGTTAATATTAAATTTCCTCGCCGGTTAGCCATGCGTATGCCAATTGACACTCCACAGTTGTTGCAAAGGGCATTGCATCGTATCCGCGATGAAGTTAATCGCTTGACCAAACGTTTGCAAAGGTCCTCACTAATGAAGATCGCAAATGAGCGATTTTTCAGATGGGTTAATGGATGATGCACACCAGTACTTCGCTTGGAGCATGGATGTTATGTATGAATCTGATATTGAGATATCAGATGATGATGATAATGAATGAAATTGTTTGGATGAATGACTAAACCATTTATGTTGTAATGGATTTGTAATGCTTATCCACGACTTATCAATGAAGGGAGATATTTCAATTGTTTTTAGGCTTGAACAAACATATTTTTTATTTTATGTTTTTATGGGTTGTTTAAACATTTTGTTCAAACCAAACGCGTTTGTAATTTATGTTTTTCTAAAAATAAACAAAAATCAGTTTTTAATTTTTTTGTAAACATAAACCAAAAACGTAAACATTACCAAACGCTACCTTATTTATTTTTATTTTAGGGTTTAGGATTTATAATTTAATTCTTCAAATTTATTTAAACTTCAATTTTATAAATGGTTGTCTCAATTTGTAAAATTGAGAAAAAATCGTAAATTACTATAAATAATGCACAGACTACGGATAATGAGAGAGAGGTAGAGATGTGAAAGAGATTTGTGTGATTCATCAATATAAGTAAGAATAAAAAATTGTGAAATTATAATTGCGAATAAATAAGTATGACACATTTACATCAGCTGTACAAGTTTGATTTACAAAAACTATAACAATTACCACAAAAAAAAAAAAAAAACTATACAGTCCATATCACAACCGCTAATGCCCTAACCTGCCACCAGTCCCACAACCCCGACCGTGGACCTCCCTCCTCGGTCTCCTGCGGTAGACTCTCTGAATATCTGGCACTCCCTCCCCTGCATGTGGCCCTCTACTGACTGCTTGTCGAGCCTGTGAGTGTGACCCCCCCTCTCCTGCATCTGCTGCCCCTGATCCTGTCTGTGCCTGCAGATCGGATACTGTTGTGAGCTGTGAAACTCCCTCATCTGGTGCAACTGTATCACGATCTGCAGCTAGACCTCGACCTCTGCCTCTGCTCGCACCCCGACCTCGGCCACGACGTCCCCCACGACCATAACCTCGGCCTCTCCCTCGCGCTCTGGGGGGGCTCAATACGGGCCTCATCATCAACGTGGAAGATGTCAGTGAGAACTGCATCATGTGTACTCATGGGCGCGGTCGAAGTAGTCCCCAGAAAAGCAGGTGGTAACTGGGTGGGTGGGGTAACAACATCATGCATGAACCGGGGCGCGGTCGAAGTACTCCCCAAAAAAGTAGGTGGTAACTGAGTGGGTGGGGTAACAACATCATGCATGAACCGGGGCGGTGTCCAATCAGGGTTAGGGTCAGGGTCAGCATACTGGGTAGGATGTACGTGTGGAGAATCTGGAGAAATGTATAGGGTATCATGCGGTGGGGTGACTGAAGTCCAAGGACCTACTGTGGCTAGCGCTGAAGTGGGAGGCACTGACGTGGATGAGACTGATGTGTCTGGAGCAGCTGCTGCACTATGTACACCGTAGTCCCCAAAATGCAGACGATCTACCCGATGGGCATGCTGGATCCCCTTGTACAATAACTCTCGGATCTCTGCAAGGGCCTGCAGACCAAGCTGTCCATTACGTCTGAAAAAAGCGTCCTTAGCCAAGTGATATGACCTCCCAACTCGAACCACCTGAACAAAAAATCAGATATATTAGGCTATAGTTGACTGAAAATAATCAATTATGATATTAACAATTATCTGACACATACTATGATACTCACCAATGCCTTGAGAGAAGGCCCAACTCCCTGATATCCGGCCTCAGACAGGTGGCTCGGATTACCGACAAGTAGGTGTGTATGTCGCTGATACCACAACATGTCATCGCTCCAGTCAGCTTGTACAATAGTGTCGCGACGGGCATCCCACAACTGTATGTATCGCATATGATGCACACTCCAGTCAGTGTCGGCTCGGCCACGTCTATCAGTCGCATGCAACCGCCACTCGGTGTCACACCGATTTGGCACGGACTGGACCCGACCAAACTGTCGGAGGACACGATCAGGGAGATGCCACTCAACCACGTCAAAACAAATGAGTGGCACTCTCGCCATCCATATCTCCTCACCTAGTCGGCAATAGTCTGGGAGCGTATCGAGGACCTCAGCATAAGGCTGCCAGATAAACTACAATAACGACAAGTCTATTAAAAATCGCTCATGAACATATACACTCCATATGACAATTAAAATTTCGGTATTTAAATTTGATACCTCGCCGTCTATCATCCGGTCAAGCTGGTCTCTATACACAACGACTACGTGGGTCGATACGACCTCGTGGCCTATGTCAACCCTCCACCGGCTACCTCGAGGTCCGGCCGACAACTACATGTCTCCCTGGCCGATGGGAACCTCACCAGGAGCAACCAGTTGCCGCCTAGACGGGGCAATGCAAATCAATCTCTCCCACGCCCAAATCTGCAATAGTTTGAACGCAATTACAATACTGATATATGCCATACAATATGAATTGACATGTAATAAAATTCTTACTAACCTGTAGCAAGACAAGGGGTCCTCCGATCTGATTCGCACCCACCTGAGCTGCTCGACATAGAATCCTATACAAGCATGCCAAAGCCGCGGCACCCCAGCTGTACTGGCCGATCACGTCAATGTCTATCAATAGTGGAAAGTACATCAGCTTGAGCAGGTTCTGTGACTTATCAGGGAGAAGTACCCCCTCAATAAGCCACAGAATATATGCTCGGGCATGCTGCTGTACTAACTCATCTGGAGCATGATTTGGAAGATGGCCCTGAAACTGCTCGGACAGCCACCTCACCCTCACGCTACCTACCTGTAAGTCTGCAAGTGTAGGTGCTACTCCCAATAGCTCAGCACATAGGGCTATCCACTAGTCCCTCGTCAATGATGGGTCAGGTCCAGTAACTGCTCGCCCATCAATCCGTAGACCGTGTAGGACAGATACGTCCTACAATGTGACGGTGGCCTCACCGGTCGGGAAATGAAATGTATGAGTCTCTGTGCGCCACCTCTCGACGAGAGTAGTAATGAGTGGGTGGTCCAGTCTGATATGGCCTATACGATAAACACCATAGAATCCCGCACGTAATAGACACTGCAAGACTCTATGGTCCAATGGACGCTCCCACAGGCCAAAATCTCCCCGCCGGCATGCCACCACGGTGCGTGCCTGGTCCTACATAATAGAATGAGTAGTTTAAATTATAACATTATCACGTAATATAAAACAAAATACAGGGTATTTTCATTATAAGCGTAAAGTCCAACAAACGTTATTGCATACCGGGTCCTCCCATATACTGTCAGCCCGATGTGGATGACTTAAAAGTGGGACCTCATCAGGTAGATGTGCCATGAAGCCTGTACAGTTGAAAAACAAATACATTTTTAAAAACTGCATTGGTGAGCATGTAATTTAACTATAACAATTAAACTCAAATTATTCCGTACATGACGACTTGAAAAACAAATGTGGTCGATTATTTTAAAAGTATCAATTTGTGTGTCATTAACATGGAAGCAATTCACTAAAATCTAAATTTTGCATATTATGTGCCATTAAATATGATAAGCAATTCAACAGAACCTATCGTTATATATACTATAACTAATATAGAAATCTTTTACAAAATCACTTTAGGGTCTCAGTTATATAAGCTTAATAATGACCAGTAACATGTGGATAGTTTTCGTACATAAATATTTGCGAAAAAATGGAATGAGAATTTTTTTTCCAAAACTTCATTATTGATTTTGGCATATTTGACAAAACTTCATTACATTTATGGCATATTTGACAAAACTTCATTATTGATTTTGTAATGGTAAAAGTTCCAATAAAGTATAAAATTTGTAAATTACGTACATCTGATTCATAAATTGTAAATGTAAAAAATGCTTGCATCAGTCGAAATATTAAAATCTTAAAATGGTAGAAGAACTATGTGATTTTAACTAAAATTTTGTAATAGACATTTTCAATCAAGTAGAGAATAAAAAACATAGGCCTATGTGGTATAGTTAAATGTTTTTGCATTGTCATTTAGTTTAATTTATTTGTTTAGTATGTTAGTTGTAAATTTTGCCAAGGAAATCAAACAATTACAATATATAAAGAATTAAAAAATAGAAATGATCTATTACAAATAAAAAATGATCTATTTAAATGTACGACCCCGTTTACAAATAATGAATTACAAAAGAAAATAAAATGATCTATTACAAATAAAGAATTAAAAAGTGATCTATTACAATATGTAAGTATTACATCGTCTTCATCGACCAAGTCGCGCCGGACATGTTCGCATGTCATGACCTGTCTGCTGGCACTCACTGCAACGAGCGGTCAAACGCCTATCTGATATGTCCATCTCATTCGGAATACAAGACATAGATGCACGACCCCGTTTTACTTCTCGCAGGCGCAGTACATTAGGCATTAAGGTCCACTGCGGATCAGCCCAATAATCTTGATGCGGTATTGGATTGAATTTAGTTTCCCAAACCCTCATGTATACAGGAAACCTATATACTAGATCAACGTACTCAAATGGATTGTCACCGCATTCAGACATTACAGCGAGCATATGGGAACATGGATAGTGTCGTATCTCATATTTCCCACAACTGCACATGGGTTGATTCATCCGCACAATTTGTGTATTGCGACCTCGTCCATGGCGAAAAGATGTTTGCACCTCAAACACGCGTGGCCTATCAGAAAATTGTAATAGAAACTAATCAAGTTCATGTTTTTAGGTGTACTTAACTTGACAACATAATAACAACAATTTAGTTTATATTACAAACTAACCTGTCATACGATATCAACTTGAAAGTATTTGCCCTTGCGATGCCATCCTCAATAGTTTTTTGCATCTCTCTAGGGTATTGGAACTCATTTCGTACATCTATTTTAGCTTGGGCTCCCATCTCATCAAAATATTTTACGAGCCGCCGAAATGTAAATTCAACCATAGCTGAGATAGGTAAGTTCCTTGCACCTTTCAAGACGCTATTGAAGCACTCTGCATCATTGCCGGTCAATACCCCCCACCGACATCCACCGTCATACGAAAGGGCCCACTCCTCAGGATTCATCTTGTAAACCCAATTGATGGCTTCTTGGTCAATAGCCTGTATTTGTTGTAAGTAACCATTACACTTTCGTCGTTGATGAGCACTCCTTGCTTTCCATAGAAGTTGTTTCAGCTCCTTATTTCTGAACTTAGTGTTAAAGTTACTACAAACATGTCGAAGGCAGTGCCGATGATATCCAACAAATTAGAGCGAGGGATTCAGCCAATGCCGCCTCACAGCAGCTAAAATACTCTCAGCTCGATCAGATATCAAAGTCACTCTCTGTTGGTCCATGACAATATGTTCCTTGATATTTGAAATGAAAAACGACCAAGACTCCAAACTCTCCCTGTCGACAACAGCGAATGCAAGCGGTAATACTTTGCCATTGGTAGTGACAATCGTTGCTACAAGCAACACAGCAGTGTATTTCCCGAATAAGAATGTACCATCTATGGTTATAACAGGCCTACAATGTCTGAATCCATTGATGACGGGTTTGAAAGACCAGAAAACAAAGTGGAAGATGACATAATGGTTGTACTTCCGGTATATCTATGCTTCCATTGCACGATGGTGCCAGGATTAGATGTTTGTAATGCATGCATGAATTTAGGCAACATCCTATATGATTCATCCCAATCCCCGAATACCATTCTAATTGCCTTTGCCCTTGCATGCTACGCCTTCTTGTATGATATACTATAGTTCATGGTCCTTTTTATATCTTTGATGACGTTCTTAATGGGCATATCAGGTTCATTCTGCATACGACAATACCTATAAGTCAAATTATTTTGGTGTGAACACTTTAAACAAACAAATATGTATATAAATGTAAACATTTATTTGGTATACTCACCGCAACTTGTCCCAAAATATGAGAAGCAATGTAACTGGAGCTAATATTTGTGTGGTCCCTGTTCATTCGTGGGTATAAACAATGGTGAGGACCCCTATACTGCTTTATTTCAAAAAGACCATGTATCTTACTAAGAGATGCACGCAACCACCATCTACAATCGTGCTTGCAAGCACACACCCAAACGTCTCGCTTGGAGGTTACGACTTTATACTCTCGATTATTTGTTGCATGGTACAATTTCACAGCATGTACGAGTTGTTTCTTATCAACGAAAACCATCCCTTTGTCCAACTCTGGATTTTCAGTATTCTAGATTCAGTTACGGGGAATGACATCGCGGTTACTAATGTCAAAATCACCACCCATGTGAATATTTTCATAGAAAGGGATTTCAGGTCTAGGTGGAATGGGGGCATTCTGAATATCACCGGGAGCGTCGGTGTCATCTTCTTCATCATCATCATCATCATCTGATCCGCTCAATAAATTTTCTTCATCACACATTTCATTCTCATCATTGTCTAGGGCGACATCAGGACCGTACATGTCACTGTCAGCAAACTGCACAGAATTAACCGTTTCAGCCATATTACCAGCAACTTCAACTGGAGTGGTATGATGGCTGTAGGTGGGCACATCTTCGGTGTTATTGTGAAATTCAGTCTCGTATCCACTACGTGAACTTGATTCTCCACCATGGCCATGAAATGTCTGTTGTGTGTAGCCAGCTGCATAACATTCATTTGATTCATACATAGGAGACTGAAACGCTGTCGTGTCAATCCCATGTGTCAGCAATGTAGTGAACGGATGAGAATCCATCTGTGTTATATTCGGAAGATTGTGTACAACCTCTTTCTCAATGTACACTTCCAAACAATTTGGTGGTTGGAAACTTCCACCGATACTTAATACGGTGTTCAACGCCTCATCGTCATTGATCGGTAATATTTTGTATTTGCTGGTTGCTTGCCACTGGCGATAAGGATATCTGCATTTGAAGATCAATCGACTGTTTCCCCGTAACTTGCCACCTTGGACATAAACATCTCCTCCAAATTGCTAAGTGTGGTGCCAAGTTGCACCCATATATCCCTTTCGGCTCAGCATCATATGATGCACCTTCATCGGGATCCCGAATTATGTTTCCCCCCAGTAGAAGATAATTGGAACAGTTGCCATATACTTGCTTCAATGAAACAATAAACATTAAAATATCAACAATATACATATATCGAAACAATATACATATAACCACAAGCATTATTATCAGCATAATAAAACAACCTTACCATTGCGGCAAGGGCCTCCCTTCTTCAATATGATCAATTTTTAAAAGGCATTCACTGAAAATAAATAAATAAATAAATAAATAATAATAATGGCTCTACACAACCGTTAATTTAGGCAACGATTTAATCGTACGCATGTAAGCGGGACCAATTTTAAAAACACTTATTTTGTTTTCTTTTCATAAATCTTGATCTATTTTTTTATTATTTGATAAGGTAGACAGATATATCACACATTTAAAAAACACTTCATTCTATCAAGTATTTTTCTTATTGACCAGCTATGAAAAAGCAATTATGGTCATCTTAAAATTTTTTTGGTCATCTTGAGCCTCGAGGATGTAGAGGGTTGTCAGTTTTGCTTTGGCATTTGGGCTGCATACAGTATGAGGTGATTGTTTGTACTTGACATTAGCTTCAGTAGTGGGTTGACGTTAGCTTCTGTAGTGGGGTGATTTCCCTTTTAGTGCTTTGTATTCATAAAAGATGTGAGTCTAGGTATAGGGCTTGTAAAATGTTTACCTTCAAAAAAGTTCATGTTTCTTTAATGGTAAATGAAAAACATTTAAAAACTTAAGAGATGAATATGATAGTGTAGATGAAACCAGAGAATATAGGTTTATCGTTGACTAAGGGAGTTTGAGGTGGAATTTGCACTGAAGAAGATGAAATCAGGTAAGATATTAGGATTAGATTGTTTCCCTATTGAGGGCTTGGAAATGTTTAGATAAGGAGGAGTTTGTCTTGATTGAAAAATTCTTTAATAAGATTCTAATGAGTAGAAAAATGTTTGATGAGTGGAGAAAAAGTATTTTAGTACTTTATTTATAAAATAAAGGAGATACTCAAAATTGCAACAACTATATTTACTGATTGATACAATGAAATTGAGGGAGAGAGTGATTGAGCATAGCTCAATAATGTCAGGGAATTATTTTGGATTTATGTCAGATAGATCAATTATGGAAGTGATATATTTTGTTAATAGAAAATTACTAATAGAAAATGAGGGATGACGGATCTACATATTATTTTTATAGATTTAACAAAAGCTTATGATGGGGTGCCTCGAGATATTATGTAGTATCGTGGGTGTTAGAGAAAAGGTGTGAGATCAAAGGATATATTGATGTGATAAAAGACATGTATGATGGGGTTGTGTGTGACTACAATTAGATCATTTGCAAGAGAAACTAGTGAATTCCAATCACCGTATTGTTGCATCAAGGGTCAACTTTGAGTTCATACCCTTATTTGCCTTTGTCATGGATGAGTTCATACTTGGGATGATATCTCATGGTGTGGGTTGTTCATTGATGATATTGTTCTAGTTGATGAAACTAAGGAAGGAATCAACATTAAATTAGAAATTTTGAGAGAAGCACTAGCATTAAAAAGGTTTAAAATTAATATAAATAAAATTGATTATACATAATGTAACTTCAGTGATAGTAGAGGTCAATACTTTTTAATTAAACCATAGGCTATCATATCAATGATTTTTCATAGAGGTCAATGTATTTTTCTTATTGCATGATTTTTTAAAGGCAATTTTGTAAATTTAGGATACTGTCCATCTATTTCGCTTGATAATTATGGTCATCTTAAAAAATTCTCAGCGCCTGGTGAAAAAAATTTGGTTGTCTGTTTTGGTGAAAATGCTCTGTAAATACTACCAGACTCTTTGGTGTTCATCATTTCTTTTTAACTTCTTGCAGGGTTCTCAGAAACAGCATTGACCTCTACTGGACAAAATTGGACAAATCATACAAACATCTTAAATCATAGTGTAAGTTTTGTAGATAATTAAATATTTGTTCCATTGAGTTGAAAGAACTCGATTGATTTGGACAATATAAAATAGAGGTTTCAAACATGTTATTAATTTTTTAAAAACTGGTGATCCAATTCTTCAGATTTATGGGACAAAGTTAATTTGGTTTGCTCAAACTTGTGCCATTAGGGACCTTAATAACAGAGTTATTTCCTATGTGAACTAGTAACCTCGTCCACTTTTTAGAGGTCATAAAGGCTTTGTTATGAAATTAAAACAAAAAACTCATTTTGGCTCGTTCTGAAAAGTAAAAAAAAAAATTTAATTTATTTACTCTTTTTTTTTTCTTAATACATAAAAACAAAATAATAATTACAGAGATAATTTATAATGGCCAAAAATTAGAGAGAAAATTTAAGTTGGTGGTTTAAATCTATGTAGTAAATTTTGGATAGTTATCATGTGAATCTATCGGGGCATCCGTACCAATTATTTAGTATTATGAAAAACAGGCTTACCATCAAAGTGCCACTTTTCTTTTTGTCATTCTTACCTACGAAATTGCTATGGACTATTAATTAAAATATTTAAAGACTCTTTTCATGCATATATTATAACTAGTGTAATAATGACTTATAATTATATAAATCAAAATAAAAATTATTAAAACATAATGTTCAGATTTTCCTTTTCAATGGTGGTGGACAGTCACAAAGCGGAAGTGGCGATAAGTCACTTCGTTCAATACCCATTTCAAAAACTTTCTAATTTTCTTAAGTTTTGTGAGGAAATTTTAATTTCTACTATAATGCTATTATATGTATTACAAATTCAGCTCATTAAATTTTTAAAATTTCTATGACAAGATTATAAAATTAAATGTTAGTATTTTATGATGAAATGTCTTCAAATTATTCTAATATCAAAGTTAATATTTTTTATAAAAATTATTAATTTATTGAATGTATATTAAAAATAATACATGATATTGGTTTTATTTTTTTTAATTTTTTTTGATTTTTTTGAAAAAAATATAAATAAATTTGACAAAAATAAATTGTTTGGTTTGATTTTCCAAATGGTTGTGGAAGAATGTGGCACCTCCCAAAATTAAACTTTTTTGGTTGGTTAGCTTGGAGGGGCAGAGTGCAATCCGATCTTACATACAATTTACAAGTGATTATGTGCTTATATGCAGACACCTGCAATAAGCTATGTCCTAAAGTATGGATTTAGATAGTTAACAACTAAGTGGAAACCTTTAGCTAAACCCAAATGAAAATAAATTCTAAGAATTTTTAATCATATTTGGGTGCCTGACCCCAAATACAGTGAAATAAACCAAACGAAACTAAACCAAAATATTTTATTTGAATAAAATAGAGTCAAATTAAATATTTTGAGAGAACATGATCTTTTCATTTATTATTTTGAAGTCAATAAAATATATTTTTTTTGAATAAAATAGAGTCAAAATTAAATATTTGAGAGAACATAATATGAATTTCAATGAGGAAAAATTCAAATTCATGAGTAACATTAATATGAATATCGGTTTATGAGTAAATAACTAAGAGTTTGTTTGATTATTTTATTTTTTTTAATGAGAAAAATTATTAGGTACTTGGAAAGTCATGCGTTTATGTTTTTCACTAATCATCTATTGCCTTTAAGTAAAAATTGATTTATTGACCTCTTAATTTATAAATAATATGACTAAAAACTTGTTTGATATTATTTTTTAATGATTTTTTTGACTTTTTTATAAGTTAAAAAAGTTAATATGAAATTGGGTTGCTTTTTAATTTTTTTTTAACGGGTGATAAACATAATTTTTTTTATCAATTTTTATTTTTTAAAAAGCTATTTTCACAAAATAAGGTAATGTTTTTTGGTGAATACAAAATAAGGTAATATTCCTTACAGTGTACCATAATATCTATACAAGTGATTGGACTTACAGATTTTCGTAGGTCAGTATTATTTGGATGAGTGGCAAATCGAAAATGAAATTTACCTACTTAGTTCTAGATTATGCCAACCAATTGATGTAGAAATTGAAAAAAAATTCAATATATAACCATAAAGTCAACAATTCA